>JAWNLU010001684.1:4320000-5760000 GCA_035042165.1 Drosophila kuntzei | reverse complement strand
TGCTTACAAAATACAGTTTTCCAAATGGATCCTGCGATCGATTGTCGTTTCAAACTCATCGTACAATATCGATAACTCCATTGAGTCGATATCGATTGTAACCGTTAGAAACCAGTCACAATTATCGACTTTATGAAACGAGCCAACGACATAACCATGCCATCCACATCGACATCGACATCGACGTCACCGTCGACTTTGTTTGTCATGCACTAAAATAGTTCAACTGTCAATAAAGGAGGGGGCGTGGTGATAGGGATGGGAAATGGTGAATGGGGCTGAACAACCCACAATAATGTTGAAACCATGGTTTCAATGATGCTTCGGGTTTGAGTTTGGGTTTAAGATTGGTATTGGTTTTAAGATTGGGTTTGGGATTGGGTTTAGTGCCTGTGTTGCCGCACGCACGCCAGGACAGGCTGCTGGTGTGGCCCGCCTGGCAGCTTTCCACAGCGCAACTGAAAATGCGAAACGGAAAACTCACAGAGGCAACAACAAAATGTGCGCATGTGACAGAGTTGCCGAGTTGTTTCGATGTTCGTTTCACAATGTTCGGCTGGAGCACGAGGGCAACACTGGTTGACTGGCTGGCCGGCTGGTTGACTGGCTGGCTGGCTGGTTGACTGCTTGCTTGCCTGACTGTTTGTTGGCCTGGTCCAAAGCCATTCAGTACGAACTCTGCACTTCGCACAACAAGACAACACACAACGACAACGTCGACGACGTCGCCAACGCGCGGCCAGAGACTAAAAACTACGTAAAAAATTTCTGTTAAAGCGCCAAAATCAAAGAAGCATATTTAATTAAATTGAAAAAATTAATAAATAATTTGCATTGTGTGATAAAGTGAATTGCAATTCGTTAGAGTTGTTGCCATGATGTGGTGTAGTTGCCTCCGATTGCCTGCAATGCAGCAAAGGCCGCACTGAAACGTCTACTTGCCACCTGATCCTGCAACAGAAAAAACGGCGCCAAATAATATCCAATAAAAAAGTTCTTGTTATCAAGGAATTTCCCCCGATTACAATGAAAATGTGGACCGAAGCTAACGTGAGTAACCCGAAACAGATCCTTACACACTGATCATATTAATAGTATAGATAGTAATGATGATGCTAAGTTCTCTAACAGATCCTTAGGCAAAAATGATATGTAGCAATGATTGGATGGGTGTGATAATGTTGATTGTTGAGTTGGATCCTTAGGCAATGATCATAAAGTATAGTTAGCAACGATAATAATGATGTTTGTTGTTACACTGGTGATGATGTTTATAGTATAAAAAGCAATGACAATGATAATGTATAGCATATAGTATGATATTTTGTATTAAGTTATTTTTTTTGATTTTTATTATCACTCTGAGATACTCGAACAGATCCTGAGACAATGATCATATAGTATAGTTAGCAAAGATAATAATATGATGGTTATTACTACACTGATGATGATGTTTCTAGTATAGATAGCAATGATAATGATAAATAGAATTATAATACCGATGCTCTTTTAGATGATAGTTAAGATTAAGTTTATCTTCATAAACATGAGTAACCCGATCGTATCCTTAGACAATGATCATATATGTTGTATAAATAACAATGATAATGCTTATGATGAATACGATGTTTATAGTACCTGTAGATAGCAATGATAACGATAATGTTAATTATCATACCGATGATGTTTTAGTTAATAGATTAGTTCAAGTTCTTTTGATGATGTTATCATCAGTAGACACAAAAAAGATCCTCAGACAAAGAAGATATGAAAGCAATGACACTAATGATACTAATGATAATGATGATGATGATCATAATGATGATGTTGTTTCAGTTGATGGTTTAGTTCAAGTTCTTTTGTTTTGATTATTGAGCTTCAGCCGCGTTTATGCTTTGTGTGCGCTTCCTTCGCTGACTGTGGCGTGTGTTTACCGGTCGAGGCAATTGAAAAGCCATTTGGGGCACGCTTGCCAAGGGGGTTGGGCAGGAGGTAGGAGGTAGGGGCACGCACGCATCGGGGCAGACACACATAGCACGCTTCGCAGTCGCTCTCGCTTCCACCATCGTCGTCGCAGTCGACGTCACTATCAGTTGGCATGCTCATTCCACCTTTGCACAATTCGCCATTCACCATTCTTCATCATGCCCCATGTCGTGGCACAATCGAAGCAATGTAAACAAAAGCCAACGGCAAATATTTTTCTTTCTTTTTTTACTTTTTTCTTCTTTCAACTTGTTTTTTGCTGTTGTTCTCAGCAATTAAATGAAAGTTTTTCGATGAGGTGCGACCGTGGTATGCTGTTGGGGGTTGAGTGCCGATGGGTCGAGGGATGGAGGGGTGGACTAAGGGGTGCAAGCACATTGCAGAAGCCGGCGAGCAAAACAAAAACTGCAAAAATGTCATACACATCGCACATTGTATGCGTGCTGTGTGCAGTGTGTAGTTTGGGTCTGAGTTGAAGGTGCTTGGAGGTAGATAGAGCTTAATGGTGGCTTGTTATTGGGGTCGGGGTCAGGGGGAGTGCGCTCCCTACATTTATTTCTATATACATACATATGTACATGTACTATACTGGACTCCTATGTATGTACATATATAGATATATCAGCATTCAAATGTTGGGTGTTGCTGTCACAAAAACAATTAAATTCATCTCTTGGATAGCGGTAGAGACCTTTGAGATGGTATGTGATATTGTTTCAGGAAAATATCCAATCATATATGTGTATATATAAATCATTAATGGATCTCTCGTTTGTTTTTCTTGCTTTAACTTTTACAATAATCTCTTAATATTTCTATATTCGTCTTTCACTTTTACATTTTAATAATCTCAAGAATCTAATTAACCATTAGTTTTTACGTAATATTATTCACCTTAAAAGAAACTAAAGTTGAAGCATAACATTTTTTAAGTTTTATTAAAATTGAAATCATAAATTTTGTATCGTACTCTATTTTATAATTTCATATTTGAAAAGATATAGATCTACTATATGGCACATAAAATATATTGTCTTATTTCATAATAATTTAGTTAAAGTAACACACAAATTATTATAAAATTGGTAAACTTAAACATACAGCCGTTATAAAACCAATCTTATTAATTCTGAGCAAGTTTATTCTCTGAATTAAGAGAAATTAACAAAAAAATGTGTGGTTTTTAGTGACACTTCTAATTGTTAAAAAATAATTCAATTTAAATAATAATTAAAATGTTATTAACAAATAAAGCATTTTATTTTATTAAACTTTGGCATATGTTGATAAATGTGTAAATAAGTATTGCACATATGTATATAATATTCTGATTTTCTTCTTATCTACATACATATTTATGTGTTGGCTTGTAGTACATATCGATAGCACGGTTGACATTTATGATAGTTCGTCTAATTAGACTTATGCATAGATATGGACTTAGGCTCGAGTGCTGCTTATCTAGATTAAAAAACATTCACATACACTAGCACACACAGACACATACATATACACACATATGTACATACAAACATATGTTAAAAGTTGAATGAACTTCGTCATGAAACACGGGCAATGTTGATTAGGAAGTTTACTTGGCTGATTTCTAAAGTGGTCATAAACAAAGATGCCACTTGTCCTTGACATAGTGAGAGGCAACAACAACAACAACAACAACAACAAAAGTACATACATATGTTTGTAACAAGCATGACTTGCGCTTGGCATCGTACTGCGACTGCGGCTGCGACGGCGACTGCGACGACTACTGTGGCAGCGACAGCGACAGCGGGAGACGACGCGTCGTCATTTCTCACACCCCAATGGAGATGGAGCACATTTCCATTATCGGTGCTGCTGCCGCCGTCGCTGCCGGGTTGCTTCATGCAAATGCCTCCCGACTTTGCATAGCTTAGGTCAGTTTCCGTGGCATACAAAAAAGAAATAAAAAATAAACCAAACAGTAGCAGCCGCTGCGCTGCCAGCGCCGGCAGCAAACGAACCCTTTTTTTTGCGAGCCGCACAAATACATAAAAAATAAACATACAAACACACCTACATACATAACGTACGTCAAGAAAATCTTTTGACAAGGAAATAAATATTGTTATTGGGTTTTAACTGTTTTTTACCTTGTACTTAGAACAGCAAAATGTATAATAAATAATAAGAAATGATAAAATATCAAGTAATTGTAATATTTAATGTTGCAAAAAAAAATTGTTTTTTGGTTTATCGTACATCTATTTACTTATTTTTCTTAAATTTGTTTATAGTCATTACAGCAAGAAAAAACAAAAATGAAATTAATTGTGCTTAACTATCTTTAAAAATTCAAAATAAAAATTGTAAATGTGTATTTATTTTGGTCAACAGAATTACTTGACTAGCTGTAGGCATGGGCACTTTTATCTTTGTCAAAAGAATTACTGGACATACTGTATATAGGGGAACGCATTTAACGGTTTTATGTGTATTTACCATTAGGCTTTCAATGGGCAATAATAATGGGGGGCTGCTCTTTGCGGCTGGCCATAATTTATTGGCCACTTGTTTCTAAGCAGCGTCGGCAGTAGCAACCTGCCGCAACAGCAATACACAGATACACACACATACATGCATACATATGTATGTGTATGTACATACGTAGTATACATTGAATGAGAGAGTGGAGTGAGTGATGTGGATGGAGAGTGAGTGAGGACTGAATGGCACTCGCTAATAAGCATCAAGAGCAGAGACACAAAAGGGCAAAAGCAAAAGCAGAGCCCAACAACAACAACAACACCAACAACAACAGCAACGATAACAATAACAACGTCAACAGCAACAGCTGACACTAGAGAGGCCGTTCGGTCAGGCAGCACGTGCTAAACACATTTAACGACAACTACAACAACAGCAACAACAACAACAACGACAGCAGCAACAAGAGCAATAACGATAGCGTCAGTGGTGCTAGGGATGGGGGAGGGGCACACAAAAACGATTAAATTAAAAACCAAAACAAACTAAAGAAACGAGCAGCGACGCTAGCGTCGACAGCGACGCGGGCAGTGCCACGCGAGACGATGACAACAACAACAACAACAACAAGGAGAGATACTCGCACAACATGTTGAGTACACCAAAAAAAAAGAAAAAAAAATAAACGAAAAGCAACAACAACAACAATAAATGCGCCATAGCTGCGCATAATAAACGTCAATTTAAAATGCTAAAAGCTCAACGGCGACGTCGACGTCGACGTCAACGTCAACGCCAGCAGCGCAGCCAGCGTCAAAGCAGCCGGCGACAATAATAATAATAAAAAAAGGCGAATCGCCAAAAGTTAAGAAGAAAATACAACACACACACACACAGTGGGAGACATGGCGACGGCAGCGACGACGACGTAGGCCAAAGTGAGCAATAAAAAAATAACCCTTTTTCCGGTTTTTTGTTTTGCTTTGCAGTTTCTAATCAAGAGAAAATACATAAAAAGCGAAAAATGCCGCTGCGTCGAGACACTCGGAATGACTTTGTTGTCAGTCGGCGGTTTAAGCATTCGCTAATTCTTCAAGCATTTATGTATGTATGTACAATTGAATATATATATATATATGTGTGTGTGTGTATGTGTGTGTGTGAGGATTCCCCTTAGATCTTTGCTTGTGTGCGCCCATAAGCCTTTCTTTTTTGTTGCACGTAGCAAAAGAAAACAGACACCATAGAAAGATAGCAGTTAATAGATTTGCAAGTTTTACCAATTGGACAGCTAAAATTCTAATTGAACTTAAAGTTTCCACGCTGAATTGAAATTGTATCATTGAAGCTTTACCTTGACCTTATACTAATATACCGTACTTATACTAATATAATAAACTACATAAATTTAGTATGTGGAAATGCTTTTAATTCGTTTCTGACCAAAAGATATTGATTATGCAATCGGAAGAATCTGAAAGCTTACAGTAGCTAGTAAATATAGTTTATTTACTTTAAGACTATCATAACTCAAAAAAATTCGATCAGTTAATGATCAGTTTATATTGTGTACAATTTTTATATTCCAATCTTGTATACTTGTATCTTGTATCTGTGAGAGTCAAAAGAATTCTTGTTTTTTACTGCAAGGTAATTGAAAACTACAAATTGTTTGTTTTTCGAGTTATTGAAGTATAGTTATTATAGGAACAATCAGTCAAAAATCAAAGATTGTGTATATGATATTGTCTTTAATGCATATCCTCACAGAATTTTGTTAAAATCAATCTACTGGATACAAACAATTATTCCAAAAATAAATACTGTGCCCTGTAAGAGTATAAAATCTTCTACGTATCAGAAGATACCCTTTCTTTCTTGTTTGTATTACAGTTTAAATAACCAATTAATAAACACAAGTGAATGTACATATTTACTACTAGAAATGTAGTGAATGCTACAAACAGATTCGATCAGCTGTTCGAAACACTCATTGACTCACTCACTCATTGACGACAACAACAACAACAATAATGAAAACAACAACAAGAGCTGCCCACGCTGATTACTCGAGTTTCACAGTCGTAGCCAATAAAATGCCCCGATTGCTTACTACTCGTAGTAGAAAATACAACAACAGAGACAACACTAAATACCAAGAGCAATAAAAACAATAAAAATCATCTCACAGACATTTACATAGTGATCAAAACAAAACAAAAATCCACACACACACACACAGCTGGGCTCCCGTTCCGTGACCGGGTCGCCGATGTCGACGTTGACGTCGACAGCGACATCGGCAGCGACCGCAACGTTGCTGGCGACGTCAATACCGATGCCGGTATCATAAATAATTTCGATTTGACTTATATTATTAGCTAAATAAATAAATATGAATGAAAAAAAAAACAAAACACAAAAACAAAAACAAAAACAAACAACGAGGGGCCTCGGCATGAATGAATAAAAGACAAGACGGCGCCAAAGACGCTGACGTCGAACGTTACTGTCGACGTCGGCAGCGCTGCTTAGCGTGAGAAAAACCATTCAAATTGTCAAACGAGTCCGAGACGTAAATTTGTGTCTCTATTAAATGACAATCAAACACTCACAAGTTGCCGACTGAATACTGAAAAGATACTTGTACCAGGTAGAAAGAGAAAAACAAATGCCGATCATAAAGAATAATTTACTCTAATTTGCATGTGTGTGTATTTACCTACATATGTATGTAGTTACATATGTATGTAAGTTACAAGTTGTACTAAGTGGTGTACCATAAATTAAATTAAATACCACAAAATGGGTTCAGCAGGTACTCGTATATGCAGATGTAACATTCTTAATTGGAAAGGATATTCAATTATTTACAAGAATTCTTTCACTTCCTTTTTAAGACCTGTCATACTAGAGCGCTCCATTAAATTTATGAAAATATTAAGAGTTTGTAATTAAGCGCGCAGTGCATTGATTCACCCGATATCATACCCTAAATTCAATAAATAAAATAATAATTGAAATACCTAATATTAGAATTCCATATTATCTACATACCATTATTTATGTATTTATTGTCAATCTATTAGCAGTCGACACATCAATATTAATTAAAATAAAATTAATAATATTAAATTAATTGTAGAAATTAATATGTAAATTTAAGTGCTCTGGAGGTATTTAAAATAAAAAGATTCATTCAGCATTCATTTCAAGGATAGGTAAGTAACCCAGTCAGACCAAAACTAAATTAGATTTAATTTATTTTGTTAAATATAATGAAATTTTATTCGAATTCAGGGAGCAATCAAAACTAATAATGCTACGAAGAAATAATTTCCACATAGTCGTGCCATTCTGAACAGATAAAGGATTTTACTAATTCTAGATTAAACCTCGAAATATATTTAATACATATGACTATGATGACAGCTGTCTTTCTGAGTTCCCTTTCAAGTTATATATTATTTTTTATAGTTTTTACCAAAATTTAATTATATCTAAACACTATAACTTCTATTTTGACAACCTGAAAGTTAGATGCAATAGATAGTTTTGCCCAATGATAGTTTTGCTTCCCTAGTTAAATTAAAGAAACATACTAAAACTTCAAGTAGAGTTTAATCGATCTGTTTTGACAGTGACGATTACTGTTTTATAAGTACAATCCTGTTTTGTCCATCTAATCATTATGTATATGAATCAAGCACATAAGTATCTTTTTTTTCTTGTGTTTTATTTTCTACTGAGGTGAACGTTTTATAAGCAAACTGTTAAAATTTTAGACCTTCGAGTCAATTTTACGACTGTATTTTTTTTGTTTTTGTTTGGGGTTTTGTTGGGGTCATTGGAGGTCTTGAACTTCTAGTGCTTGCGAAGGTAATATGTTGAATTTGGCCAATCGAAAAGTTTAACTTCATTTCACAGAATACTAGTAAAAAAAAAATACTCGAAAATGCAGGAAATGAAGACAGCTTTGAGCCTAAATTAAGATTTGTTTTGCTTTGCTTTCTTGATTCTCACTACGTGTATATCGTGCAATATCAACACAACCTCATTTAAAAGCTGCACGGCGCTTAACAGCTGTTGCATTGTTGTTGTTGCTGTAGTTGCTGCTGCTGTTGTTGCCGCACATGATTCCTCTGCAAGGAGCTAACTGTTAACAGGCAGCGTGGCAACTGCAACCCGTTTTCAGACCCACGCCCCCTTCTTAACCATTTACCATTCATACACTTTGGCGCACGAACTCGCGTATCAAAACAAAAAAGGCAACGACAGCGACGTAGACGTCGACGTCAGCATCGACTGCGACTTCAACAGCGACAGCGACGTCGACGTCGACGTTCTGAGCACAATTAATAAATTATAGACGGTGCTGGCGACGGCATTGGTAGACACTGTCCAAAAGGCAAAGCAAAGCACAAGCAGCCACCCAACAAAGCGTCACGTGTAGTAAGAGAATGATAGAGAGAGAGAGAGAGAGAGAGATGGAGAGGGACAGTAGAGGCGGCACGCGAAACAAGTGATCAAAACAAAAACCGAAAAAACGAATTTATCATTACAATTACAACAAGGCAAAGGCAATAAAATTAATCAGCAATTCAAAAACTGCAAGTGGCTGTCGGGCCGTTGTTGTTGTTGTTTGTTGCTCTTGTTGTTGTTGCTGTTGTTGCTGTGGTTGGTTTAATAACCCGAAATAATCGCTGGCAGTGTTGAGAGGAGGCAGACGACATGTGTGTGCCAGACAGAGATGCACAATACGCGTAGAGCTGATGAAGTAGAGCAGAGGCAGACGCCGTTGTTGACGTCGTCGTCGTCGTCGTCGTCGTCGTCGTCGCCGTCGTCATCATTAAAACAACATAAAAAGTAATAAATAAATATGAGTGTGAGCATGTACATACATATGTACATATGTATGTATGTTGTGTGTATGTGTGTGTATGAGAACGAACGACCTTCAACTTCCTACCCCTGCTGAGCAATGACGATGACGATGGCTACCTGTCTGTCAGCGCCAATGCTGACGTCGCCGCCAGCGTCGCTGCCAGTTGACATTGATAGCTTCAACTGTAAACTTATACAAAAGCGCTAAAGAGCTCCCTTTAGTACTGCTGGTAGCAATCAAAAAATTCACCACACAAAACTAAGCAGTGAATTCACCAACGAAAGTTATTCACTGGTTACTGGTATGTTGTGAATGTTGGTGTTGGTAAATTCAATGGTGATTGGTAATGCAGAAGGTGTCGAGTGTTTACCGTCAATGACATCCACATGTTAAATTCAACAATGAGGTAATATGGCGGGTAAGCTATGGTGGTGAGTGGTAACCAGCGGGCTCACCAATCTCTCACCAGTGAGTCGTACTAGAGGGAACATATGCAAGTGCAGAGCAATCAGCATAAATTAAAGGCGAATGCAACATGTGAAGCTGTCTGAGATTTTTCGGCTGATGCTGTGCGACGTCTCTGTCGCTGTTGCCGTCACCGTCACAGTCACCGTCGCTGCAATACTAAATATTTTGCATATATGCAAATGCAAGCGCACACACACACACACAGACTCAGACTGGCACACACACGCATACTCACATAATGGGATTGGGAATGCACCTTGCACGTCGTCGACGACAACGTCGCGAATTCGAACTTGTTTGAAGTCATTTTTGGGCCAAAGAGAAGAGAGAGGCAAAGGCGAGCGAGAAGAGCGAGCAGTCGTGAGTTCGCCGCAACAACAACAGCAATAACAAATGTCGGCAGCATGTTGCATGCAATAAGGAGAACAACAACCGCAACAAAAACAAAAGAAACAAACGAACAGCAGGAGCCAGCATCCACATCCCGTTGCAAACGTCAGCGTCAGCGTCTGAGGCAGCGGCATCGGCATCGGCAGAGCCGTAAACAAATTAAACTAATAAGCGCAAAAAGGAACAACGAACGTAATCATAAAGAAAACTGTAAGAGACGGCAACTGCAGCGCCGACTGCAGCAGCAGCAGCAGCCGCAGCAGCAGCAGCGACGTCGCTGTCGTTGTTGGCACAACTTGGACTGTCGAAATCCATTATAACCTCAATCGGCAATCGCATTTCTTCCTTCGAGTGGAGCGCAACATAAAACGCTGCACACGGACATAAACCACGACAAAAGAGAGGCAGAGAGTGTGAGACAGAGAGTGGGTGGCACACACATGTGTGTGTGTGTGTGTGTGTGTGTGTGTGAGTGCATGGGAGTGTGTGAGTAACAAAAGAGCGCAATATTGAAGAAATGGGATGGCAACTGTAAAATCATCAAAACTACTCACACAGCAACAACAGCAACAACAACAACAACAACAGCACAGCAAAGTTGTTACTGGTTACCAGCTTTTGCTTTTGGCCAACTCTAATCCGACTAGAGTACGAGTATATGCAGTTTGGGGCAATAAGAATGGGAACAGGACAGTCAGTAGAAATGGAACGACTCGTAGGACGGCTTAGTTATTGGGAATGGAAATGTAGGGACTACAGCAGTAGGACAATACTAAAGAGCATGCGAGCAGCTTAAAGTTTCGGAGCTTAGAAAAGCTTGCAATACTCATAGCAGTAAAGCAATCTCCCCACACATGCATACATAAGTACTTATGAATTTGAACAGTTGAAAACAGAAATAATTGAAACTATATTACATGATAAGCTTCTTAAAACGCTTTAAAGCAAAAAGACCTGCTCTTAAAAATTATTGGTAATATCTTTATTTTGATCACAAAAGTATATACATATCAAAATAAAAATATACTACCAATATGTACTATCATAGTTTGGAATTAACCTATTAACTGTACTTCTTTTTGAATCAATGCTAAGAATTCCGTTGAATTTATTTCAACTGAATATGGAACAAATCTATTTTAGCCAAACTTAAGTAAAAAAAATATATTCCCAGTAGGTCAAATCATGACATTTTTAATCAGACCGTATAGCCCAATAGGATTCATCATCTATGTAGCTTATCTTTATTTCTGCACCTGACTGGCTTTGTCATTGAGATCGTGAATGGGTCCAACTGGAAATTGCTATGGGACGATCGTTTCAACAGCATCACCGAGTTCCCAAACAGCAAAAACAAAAATAGCCAGACGTATACACATTTTGTTGTGATGTTTTGATGATTTCGAACCGAGTCGAGTCGAGTCGCGTCGAGTCGAGTCAAATGTTGTGTCGAGTCATCCATCAGAGGGGCGCAAACGACAACAACAGTCACGGCGCACCGCCGACATCTCCAAAAATAATGCCAGATACAAAGACAAGCTACAGCTAAAGCGACCGACTGCAAAGCATTAACAGCACAAGGCCAACAGCTGGTCGCTCTGGTCTCAGGTCTCTAGTCTCTGGTCTTGCTTGTGTCGGGTCTCGGTCCGCATCTCTTAGCTGACGTTCCACATTCATCTGCGCCGAACCTGCAGTATACCCGTTACCAGTTGTATACAAAGGTATATTGCATTGGTTATAATGTCTGTAACTAGGATCACATTGATCATTTACTTCAACACAATAAGTCTTGCAATTGCAAGTGAAAAGAATACATCTTTCGATTTTCATATAGTATACAGGATTTAAATATAAAATTTGTACACAATATAGAACAGAGTATATCGAATATTTCTGAATCATTAAATCACAGTTATGACGATCTTGAAGTAAATTAGTGATATATTCTTAATCAGGAGCAACAGTCAAGTGAATCTAGCCCTGTTTGTCAGACTGTGTGCATCTATTTATAAAAGCCTTGATCTTAGAGACTATACGAGTTGTAACAACCAAATTGGGCACATAGTCTACTATGATCCCACGTAGATCAAATGTTCTAAACAAAATTTTACCTCGCTCCCGCGATTAATTAAAAACGTCTAGCACTTACACTATAATAAATAGAGATTACATATGCGAATTATTACTAACTTCATACAAAATTTATTAAAATCACAATTTTTAAGATAGAATGCTCATCTATGTATGTAATCATTATCATTTATTGGTATCAGTCAACATATTTCAGATTAAACATAAAGATGGTTATGGTTGTTTTAAGTTTATAAGGGTCATGTGAGCCTAAATTTATATAATACTTTTTATGCCGCTAGAGCTTAAGATTCTTAGATACAATTAATATATAATTAAATTGGGAGACGGGTATCTTCTAGTCGGGGACTTGACTGTAGCGTTCTTAATAGTTAGTGATATTTTCGAGTAACTAGCACACACAACAGCAGCCGAACATGTTCAAAGTTTCTCGGATACGACGACGAGTAACATCTACAGCACACTCGCACACACACACGCAAGTGTAATACCAAAATGCTGCCAAATGTTGGTGCCAGCACCCCCGCGGCAGAGACCCATTACCCGAACCGGCACTCGAACACAGAGTCGCCAGCGTCGTCATCGTCGGAGTCGTTCACCAATTTCGTTTCAACATGTTTCCAACAGCCTGAGCCGGAGCAACAGCAAGAGCTAAAAGATCTCGCATCCAGAGCTGCTAAACATCCATTCAAACGAAAAAGTATCTTAAATTTTTGTTTGCTGCTGCCCTCCATATCTGCTCTGTCTCTCCCCTCTCTGCTCTCTTTCCTCATTCGCTTGAACAGCACCCCCGCAACCGTTGCAATCCCTGGTTGTTCACTCTGCCCTGTACTTTATAGTCTTACTTTGTTGGTTTTCTACCCACAAGTCTTTCTCTTTTTCGTTGTCGTAGCAGCAGCAGCAAAAAACCGAGGGAAAAAAAGAATTTTTTTATAGGTATTATTTCGTTCCCACATACGCGCCGAGGCAAGCGTCAGTCAGTCAGTCAGGCAAGCAACGGCAAGGCATGAGGCGGAGGCAGAAGCAGAGGCAGAGGCCGTGACAGCGTCAGCGCATGTACAGACATACTACATACATACATATAAAACTCGATAGTATGCCCGGCCAGGGTTGTCGGATACCTATAAAACTATTACAAAATTATTATTTGCTGAACTTTCTATGTTTGTTGCGATTATTAAAAGGCTAACTAGTCAAATTCTAAATGAATATCTTTCAGCTCGATCAATAATTAAATAATCTATAAATAAAAAAAATTGTAATTAACTAGATTATTCCATAATAAATCTGTAATTGTATATTATACTTTCTTTTGGTAAACGTATTTTACAATTTCCAAAAATAATCATCATATCTCTAAGATACAAAAGTATCTGGAGTTCAATGCCGTTGGTACTTTGAGTGCTTGACAACCCTGTGTAAGTTGTATTGCTGATGTTGTTGTTGCTGCTAGCACTGCTGATGTTATGCCGCCTGTCTGCCAGCCAGCCTGCCTGCCAGTCCCTTCCCCGTTCCCATCCCAGTCACCGAAATCGCCCTCGCCATCGCAAACCGCCTGACAGCGCACACGATGCGCCGCACAAATATCGTATCGCATTTACTCGGCACTCGTACCAGAGCCAGAGTCGTAGCTATATATTTTTGTAGGTTATGTGTATATAACAGAGGCAGCAGTGTGAGTCAAAATCGTTACGCTTGTGGGAGAGGTAGCCGAGCGAACGAACGAACGAACCAACGAGCGAGCGAACAAACGAACAAACGAAACGAGCTCCGGCTCTCTATGTATGTGTATTCATGTATAAGTGTGTAAAGACTGTGTATACATACAGTGAGCACACGCTATCAACGTCGCTTCATAACATCCTAGTACTTGATGCACATTTTATTCTCCTCTGGTACGGCTCACTGGTGATAGATTGGTAAGCTCACTGGTTGTCACTCACCATCATAAATAAGCTTATTGGTGAGTTTAGCATGTGGATGTCATTGGCGGTAAGCACTCGACACCATCCACATTACCAGTCACCATTGAATTCACCTACATCCACAACATGCCAGTAACCAGTTAATACCTTTCGTTGGTGAATTCATTGCTTATTTTGCTTTATAACTTTCGTTACAAAATTGCATTATCTATCGTAGGTGAATTTACTGCTTAATTTTGCATAGTGAAATCACCAACAAAACTTTCGACTGCTACCAGCAGTACTAGGGGGTTGCTTCAAGCGAGTACTCACTGTAGCCTCACTGTACATAAAATGTTAAAACTCTGATTATGACGATGACGTTGGTCGAGAGAAGACGGGGTAGAGAGAAACGGCATTGGCAGCAACGACTGCGGCAGAGCGGAGCCAGAGCCAGAGCACACAAACACACACAAAAAATAACAACAACAAAAAAGTTTCAAATGGAAATTTTGAATTAATGAACGAAACGAAACGAAATGAACTAAACTGGTTTCATTTGTGCGCTGCTGCGCTGAGCCGCGCTGAGCTCAGCTCTGAGTTGTTTTTACCCTCCTGCTTTTTGCCGCTGTCTCTGTCTCCGTTGTTACTGCTGTTGCTGTTGTTGTGCCGCTTTCTTGCGTCGCTCAGTTGAAAATATTTTCGCCCCGAACGAAAGAGGCTAATTAAGCCAAAGGAATTTCTCTGCAATTTTGTGTCGCCGCATACAACAGCAATTGAGCTTTGAAAACTTGCTGTCGCCGTCTTTGCGTCTTTGGCACAGCTGAGCGCAGCTTTTGCTAGTTTGAAGTAGGAAGTGGATGCTGACACTAAAGCAGAGCAGGGGCAGAGAGCGAGAGGCATTTTGGCAGCAACGTTAACGTTGGCGACGCAGTTAGAACATGTTCGCTGATCGGTTTTCTGTTTGATTGCCTCGCCGTTGCCTTCGCCGCAAATACGATTTTCGCCGCACATTTGATTTTGCTTTGTTTTGATTTCGGTTTTTCAAGGCAATCAGGTGTAATATTTTTTCCACTTTACTCTCTCATGATCGTTGTGCTTGCGGCTCGGCTCGTCTCGTCTCGGTTCCGATTGGGCGCCTTTTATCTTTGTTTATACGGCGAATGTCTACGAGGTATCGCTGTTATTGTTGTTGTGTTGTTGTTTCGCTTGCGAAAAGCAATCTAGCAAAGCGGAAATGAACGGGATGGCGTCTGAACTGATCGACAGCGATTGAAATCGAGTGGTTCGATCTCGAACAAGTGCAACATCATTCGGAACGTGTTCTCTATGGGTTCGATTGTCTGTTTACTTCTTTCTCACTGCTCCTGTTGATTGTTCCCGGCTACCGCAACAGCTTCCTGTTTGAATGAAACCTTTTTCTTATCAGTTTGTTGTGATTCATACAGACGGGGTCAAGTCAAATTCCAAGCGTCGTCGACAGGTTGATTCCTGTGAGCTAATAGTTTAAGAAAATAATACGGATATTATATAAATACATACAGTTATGGAAAAAATAATAGAAACGCACATTACTCTATTACTTGAAGCCTTGTTGCCAATCTTCCACCATAATAATATTCATGATACCAACTATGTAAGCAAGGTTGATAACAGTGCTAAATTACGATCTCCTTTTTGAGCGTCTTTCGCCAACAATTTTTGCTGTACGTAGAGATTCATTAGGAGACCACGGGTTGCGGTTGGAAAATAATAGAAACGCGCACATGTTTCGGTTTCAGTTACGGTTTCGGTTATGCTGGAATTAAGGTTTTCGGTTATGCAAAATCTTGGAGTATTGGCTTCGTAACGGTTATTGGTTTTTTTTTAAGGTTCGATTTAAAAACACCGGTACGGTTTCGGTTCACAAAAAAATACAAATTATGGTTTTCGGCTGACCAAAATTAGAAGCGTTGTTCATTAATTTACATGAAAAAAGAGTTAATGCTCTTTTTTGCCTGAAAAATAATAATGTTATCTGGTTACTGGAATGGTCTAGTATAATGTCGACATTATTATAATTTGATCTCATATAAATTTGGTTTGAAAATTTCCATTATTTTGATTTTACTGATTTTAAATAACTTTGAACTGCCATAACTTTGTCAAAAGTCAATTTATTTTCAAGTGGAATGTCAATGATATATATAATTTTACCTATAAATTCGTTCTGCATTTAAATTTTGTTCATTTTGAAAATTTAAAATTTTTCTAAAATTTTGAAAATTTGCATACTTACCCCTTTGCATTTTTCGAAAAAATTCGAAATTTTCAAAATGTTCAAAATCGACCAAATTTAAATGCAGATCGAATTTAGAGCTAAAATCATGCACAAATTTACATTGCGCATGGAAATTGATTGAGTTTTGACAAAGTTCTGGCAGTTCAAAGTTATCAAAGTTGCTCAATAGCTGCGACGGCCAGAACCGAAACTAACCCTTATAAATGAATCGGTTACTAGACGGTTATTTCGGTTTAAAGAGTTTCGGTTTATGGGTTTCGGTAAAGCGGAAAAATGTTTTTCGGCTACGATTTCAGCTACGGTTACAAATTTCAATTGGTTTTCACCGGTTAAAGGTTACGGTTTCGGTTAAGGTTTTAATCCCTGGTTTTTACGAATAAATAAATAAGAGCTTTTCAAACTTCGGATCGTTCTGAACTTTATTTGATATACATACATGTGACTGTACTTTATAACGTATCTATTATGCGAAGATGCCTGAAAAAAAATAGAAATGGATACATTAATGAAAGTAACTTCTAAATACTACAAACAATTTAACAAAACTATGTAACGTATGTATTAATAAAATTTCGAAAATCTTAACTATTGTTAATATTTCAAAATAAAAATATGAGTTGTGTTAATACGAGAATATTAATAACAGCCTAGTTTATTCATCTACTGTACGTGATGATTTTGTTTAAAAAGATTGCTCATCTTTGCCAATTATTTCTAACTATTTTGTCACCAAAGCTAAATAATGGTGCTTACGGGGTATTTGGTATTTGGGGTATATACACATCTTAGGTGGATTGGTTTTTGTTGCTGTTGTTATTATTATTATAGTTGTTGTAAACAAACAAAAAAAGAAGCATCAATAGGTTTGTAGTCACAACAAGACCAAGTCGTGATGTGCACAACCAAAAAATATGCAGGATGATGGTTCCTGGTTGACTGCAACAAACACGCTGCCACCTGTTTTGCAACACGATCGCGCTTTTTATAACCAAGTTTTTATGTTGCTGTTGCAGTTGTTATTGTTGCTGTTGCTGTAGCTGTTACAAAAAAAACCCGTCTAAATCTAAAAAACGAAGCAACATGTGTGCGTTTGAGATTGCCGGCAAAGCGGCTAGCACTCAATGAGGACAGATGTGTGCAAATCGCAATCGGCAATGGGAACGTGCGAGTGGCCAAAATACAGCCAAGGGAGGGAAAGGAGGAGGTTGGGGTGGGCTGGTTTGATGGGGTTGGCATTGCCTCTAAGTGGGTGCGAATGCTGGCAAAGCAAAAATATTTGCACGACGCAGCGTCACACGCACAAACACACACACACACACACACTGAAAGACATCGGGGTGAAGGGGGCTGAGTGTGGGCGGTTGCGCAACGCAGCTGCCAGCGTCAATAGCGGCAGTGGCAGCGACGCCGACGTCGACAGCGCTTGCATTGAACTCGGAAGTAAACGCAATGGAGAATATTAAGCGAGTATAAAGCAAACCAGTTAACAACATGCAACATCATAACATATTCAAATCGCCAGCATCGACGTTGGCAGCGACACGGGCAGCGCAGCATCTACAGCAACGCGACGTCGACGACAATGTTACAGCAGCAGCGACGGCGGCAGCGCTTTTACTCTCACGTGAAAAGTTTGCTACTCAGCTAACGCCGTCACGAATTAAACTAAACAACCACCCGACAGGGCAAAAAAAACTGAAAAATAATATATATGTACATATATCAAGCAACGCAAGGAGCAAAGCTAATGCCCGACTTAAAGATACCTTGTACAGAGACTGATCTTCTGGGATAATGATATAATTGCACTTTTCGCCAACTTGTGCAACATTAAGAACCTCTTTAAGTACAATCAGTAAGAGTTTTACTTTTCTAGCCCGATAATTCGAATAACTAGATTAAAATGGTTGACAATTGTAGAAATATTGTACCTATCGTTTTTCTTAAGTCTAGACACTAGTTTTCAGATTTGTATTAATTTTAAACGCATTTTCATCGTACTTTTTATGTAGAAAGAATTTTGTAAAAAAAAACTCTTTTAGGTGGTAAAAAGTTGGAGAAAAACATAGATAACTTAATTCTAGAAACAAATTGACAATGCATTTGTTTAACGAGTATTAGTTAATAATATTGACTACTAAGGTTTAAGAAATCATTTGGATGAAAGCTCCGTATAAAATGGAAATTCAAAAAACTTCTATGAATATGTAGTTCCTTTCATATTATGATGTCTTATTATACCTTTTTTTGTTTTATCAAGCTTATAAAAGTTCGTAAGGACATTTTGATAAATATTATTTGAGAGATTTGCAAGTAGAAACATATGCTCAACATGCTCTTTTGCATCCTTTAATACAGGGTAGCAGTTTAGGAGAAAAGAATTGAAAAACCCCGTTCGCATTTCGCCTTGCCAAAAGTAATGACATCATGTGAGCCATCGGGCGACATCAACGGTGCGACACACGCATCGATGCCGCAGATACAAAAGCAATAAAAACAAGAGCGAAAATACAAATGCCGAGAAATTGGTTCAGGTTCAGGCGGCGCCTCGTTTAGAGTCCGCGTCGCGTCGTCAGTCGCCGTTTGTCCACAGCCTGCTGAAGAAGTCATAGTCAGAGCCGGAGCCAGAGTCAGATACAGATACAGAGTCAGAGACGATGTTGATGTTGATGCTGGCGTCGCTGCTAACGCTTTGGCGCTGACCTTCAATCAAAATTCGAATTGGCGAATTAGAATTGGCGCGCGATTTGCTTTCCGATTGGACAAATGCAGTTTGTATCTTTTTGGGGCCAAAAGATAAGCTGGTCAACAGCAGACCAAAAAAAATAGCTAAAGAGACAGCAGCAACAGCAAAGCGAACGGCAAAAATGTTTCAAGGCGAAATTCGCACAACGACAGCGTCGCTGCTGTCGTTGCTGCTGCGTCATGGTAACAATAACAATAACAACATCAACAGCAACAACATTCGCCTGGCAGTCAGTCAGTTCGTCGCATAAAATAGCACAGAGCGCACACGAAGCGGGCGACGAGCTAAAAACAACAACCAAAAAGTACCTGGCACGGCTAAAGCAACAACAACGTTGACGACGACGTGCCCAAATGCCCAAGCACTCGCAGATACAGATACAGATACAAATGCATGCAACCAACAGAGAGATACAGCTATAGTAGCTAAAGCTATAGCTATAGCTACAACGCTGAAATAAACAAAAATGTTGAACAAAGCAGCGACGGTGACGGTGACGAAGACGGCGACGGCGACGGCCTCAGTCAGCAACATCAGCCGCCCAACAGCCACAGTTCGAGTTCAGTTTTAGTTTTCGCAGCGACGCGACGGCAACGGCAACAGCGGCGGCAGTTTTCAGTTTTGCTTCTGCTTCCACTTTGCGTTGCCTTCGCACATACCACAACGAAACTCATACAAATCCACACACACACACACACACACACACACATGCATGCGTCAGTCTCTTCTCTCTTTGTGTGCGTGTGTATCTGTGAGTGCGCTGTGGAAATGTACCTTTATATAAACGACGACCCAGCACAACACTACACAAAATCCCAACTGACAAGACTGCCAGCGCACAAACACAATATACATACATACATTCATGCATACATATTGTATATACATATACATACATATATATATATAAAATATATATATTGTGTGTGTGTAGACAGTTACTCAGCGCTGTCACAGGGTTGCCATATTGCATTGAATTGCCTTGGCATGGGAATCGAAATATCATAGACAATAGGACCAAGTATTATCGAGCGAATTGACATCATTTAATTTAAGACGATCTTAAATATAGCCTAATAAATTAGAGAAATTTATATTATTTATTTAATGTAAACTAAAAATAGGCGACAAAAACATTCTAGGTTTTCAAATAAAATTACAAAATCGGTTTAAATAAACAATTAAAGTTAACTATATAAAATATTAAATTTAAAAATTTAAGTAGATGAAAGAAATGTAGAAAATCTTTAAGATTTTATAAAGATTGACGATTTAAGATTAAATTAAAAAGATTTTTAGGTTGCAACTAAATATAAAATACATTTTGAGTTAGTTTATGAATCATATTTGACATGATCTTATGATAAGTATGGTATATTCGATATGTAGCTGTATTGAAAGGTATATATGTAAGTAGAAAAGTCAGCTAAAAATGGAAACGAATCGAATGCATTTCAGTCGGTTACATAGTTGTATAACGCTGAACTTTCAAATATTTCCAGTCAAACCGCGCAGTTGATCTGGCAACGCTGGCTGCATTTAAATAACAGCCGCTGCTGCGCTGCCACTGCCACTCCTACGGCCGGCAGCCGGGGCCGTTTGCACAACGTTCGCTTCGTTTCAATATTGCTGTGAGATTGCTGCTGTTGCTGTTGCTGCTTGTTCGTCGTTGTCTTTATTTCACTGAAATGTTAATGCTGGCAACGCTGTCGATTCCGTGTACAGCTGGCAATGCTACCAACTAAAGTGCTGCCGCTTTCTACCCTGCCATTCCCTGTCGACCGACAAACTCGTTCAATTTCAATGCTTTTTACATAAGTGCGCGTCGTTCGTTTGCCTTGGTGCGAGCAGAGCAGCTGTCGCTCTCTCTCTTTCCCTATCTCTCGCTTCCACTCTCTCAGTACGTTCGTTCGCTCTCACTGCTGTGTTGTGTGAGTGTACACTGTACACTGTACACTGTACAGGGGTGCATTTACAAAATCTATCTGTAGATGTATGCGTTTGTATCTGTGTATGTGCTTTGCCTGCCTGCCTGCTTGCTTGCTTGCTGCCTGCTGGCTGCTTCTTTAGCGTTCGCCAGTTTATTTGTGATTTTAGCATGGCAGACTGAGGTACACGTCGCTCCGCACTCGTGTCGAACGCTAACCGATACGACAAAAAATTCGACGTAAATTTCTGTCCCGTACTTGGAGTAGCGCGCGTAATTCAAAGTTATCACAACAACTAAATGTAAAGTAAATAAAAATCAACAAGAATTTATTAAAATTCAAATAACATTTCACTTGCAATTGTGCAATTAAAAGTGTGTGCTAAATAAATAAATCTATTTATTGAAATTGGCAAAAAAAAAAAAGGAAAATTTGAAATATTCAAAATTTTCGAAATAAATACCAAGTATTACAAAATTGAACATAAACATAGTTAAATATTTGGTGCTTAAAATGTCATCTGTTCATTGTGATGTGGTGGGCCAAGCGGCTGGCTCCAGGCTCCATCCACTGGCCGACCTGTGAGTTACCGCTAGGGATATTATCAAGTGACTGAGATTCCATTAACTGCTGTGGCAACAAAAACAGCAACCAAAGCCCCAGGTGCAACAACACTGCAACACTATTACTTTTTGTTATTTTCTCGCTTCGGCCATTGGCTATTTTGGTAAATTGGATAAACGCAGTGAACGCGCATCTCTCATAACGGCCCAGCCGAAAATGTGCACAGAGGTGAGTTTCCACAGATCCGTCGATCCATAGTTCTATAGCTTAACCTTTCTGTATAACTATCGTACAAATTATAAATACATATGGATGTGCCCCATTGGCCACGGCCAATTGGACCAGCTATTTGGCGGGCTTCATAAATCACGGGGTTGTATCTAAAAGTACCTGCTCAGCAAGTGCTTAGGTAGTTCAAACCAATAAGGGAGAGTACAATAGATCAAAAGGTTGCTACAGTTCAGCTAAACATTAAAATAGTTTGTTTTGGAAAATATAACAGGGATAAGACTGTAGAGTTTATGGAACCTTAAAAGTACAGCTTGATATAACAATGATCATCTTTAATTAAGGATAGACTTCTGACGACTATGTTTAGTTAAATTGTTCTCAATTTTCACACACGTTTTCCATATATTTTTTTTTAATTTTAATTTGTTGTGAATTGTACAGGCAAAAATTTCACATTTTTAATCGGAGGTGTATAATTTAATTTTTTGAGATTCAAATTAACTTGCATGTTGGATAAGAAGATCAATTCGTAAACTAAGTCGTACATTTTAGCAAATCCAAGTTAATTATCTAGAATATTAAGATTAAAATTTATGCTTGACCATAAGATTAGTTCATATACTCTAAAATATTAAATATTATTAATCCTGTTTGACTATAATATCAATTCATATCTCTTGAAAGTCTATCTTTAATCAACTAAGGATAAGGCTTAGCATTTAAAACTTACATCAAAAGCACTGCGAGTGAGCTTTTATGCTAAGTAAGTTGATCAGGTGCTTTCAAGAACTGTAGCAGCTTTATCAACTATCAGCACAGCATGAACTTGTCTCAAGTTCAGTCAATGTTGTTGCTACTGATAACTGATTGCGTACACAGATTGCTTAACTATACAAACTGCATCTGACGTTTCTATTCCATTCATAAGCATATTTTTTGGTGAATCATTCAGGTGTCCCCCTTTGGCTGGCTTTCATATATTTTTTAGATGCATCTGTATCTGCATATATATTTACATATATGTACATATGTGTGTATGGGTTGTTGCACCTTTTACTTAGAAATGCGCGTAAAACTGAGTGAAGCTTCAACATGTGGTTTCAATACGGAATTCACAGTGCCGCCTACACTTATTGGCATAGAGTCTGTGCCTCTGCCTCTGTGAATGCGCCTGGTGGTTCGTGCGTGGGTGGGTGGTTGGGTGGTTGACTGGTCTCTGGATCTACCACGTTTCTATGAGGGTCTATGCATATCTATCTACATACATATGTGTGTTTATGTTTGTGGGTGGCATGACGAGGCACATGTGAATAGATTTCCGACTTTGTCTGTGTCAGTGTCTGTTTGCGTGCGTGTGTGTGTGTGTGAGAGAGAGTTAGGTGTTATTCCATGCAGGATAATAGCGGGCACAGGCGCAACGCTTATCACCATGCAATAACAACAACAATGTGCCTTCGTGTCATGTAAACAATGCAAAAGTTGCACGTGCTCCCGCTGCCATCATGCAGCGCCATCTATTGGCACACATTTGCAATAGCGCAACGCAATATGCTAAATAGCCGACGACGACGTCGCTGCCTCTGCCTCTGCTGTCGGATAAGCTGGCGTCGCGACGCGTCATCGTCATTGTCTAATGCAACAATTGTTGGTTCACTGACGTCGCGGCAGCGTCGCCGGCGGCAGCAGACAGCTGACTTTTGGGCCGTTTAATTAATTAAATACAAAACAGCAACACAACTCACTTAGCGTTCGCTCTCCCCACAAAAAAAGTAAATAAATAAATGAAGAGGAATAATAAGAAAAACAGCAGCAAACTTTTGGTAGACGTCGCAGCCGCTGTCAACGTCAACGTCGCGACGCGTCGCTGCCCATTTAGCGTTTTCTCTTTCGTTGGCAGCAGAAGTCGCGTGTTGTAAAACGCCAACGTTGACGTTGAAGTCGACGTCGACGTCGATGTTAGCTTTGTATTAATTTCTGCGTTCTTAAGCAGCAATCAAATTATTATTTGATATTATGGATTTGTGCACTTGCTATAAAAAAAGTATAACAAGTCGGTCAACAAAATTGTCAAAAATTCGATACGGAATTTAGGATTAGAAATCTCTTAAAAGAATCCAATTTATAAATTTAAGCACACGATCTAAGGAAATAATATGTTTAGATATTATTTTAGAGAAATACATACCGTGACTTTAGCATAGAAACTTCATAAAATACTTAAATATACAGAAAAGTAAATAAGTTAAAGAGTTTAAGTTTAAAGCAATTAACAAAACATAGATGCAAGCCAATTAATATTAAGACGTTTAATTAATAGATTTTACAATAATAATCTTTTAGGCAGTTGTCCAGGTTTTCTTAACCTTAGGCAAACAACAACTTAACTTTACTTAATCGACTCTTTGAACACTTATCAATTTAAAATGTATGCTTTTATCCACTTGCCATAAGTTTAATTAATTGAAATGTTTATATTTAGTAGTTTGCTTAAGGGCATTTTAGTTTCGGCGTTTTGTTTATACGAATGCGAATGTGATGCGATTCAGCAAAATTGTGTTATCATTATTTTCCTTGTGCTTCTTTTTTAATTGTTCTTTATACATGTGTGTCTGTGTGTGTGTGTGTGTGTATTGTTATGGTTTTTGCTGTTGTTATTTCATATTAGGGTGGTGCAAATTCCGGCACGAGACTTAATTCACTTAATTGAGCAAGCAGCGACGGCAGCTGCGACTGCGACAGCGACGCTAACGGCAACGTTGACAGCGACATCGACAGCGACGCTGACTGAGTTCTGAGAGCATCGAAGCGTCGCAGTCGCTGTTATTGCGGCACAAATAGTTCGAAGTTGGCGCCGGTCCGGTACGGCCCCAAAAACCCGGACCCGGCATCCGGAATTGGCCTCGGCTCTGGCACATGCTTGGTCGGTTTGGGTCGGGCCTCCTCTGCTTGTTCTGTTCTCCTCCTTGTTGTTGCCGTTGTTGTTGTTATTGGGCATTTGATTTCACTTTCAGATACATTAACACAAGTGCGCTGAATGCGCACGCCTTTTGAGTTATTGGTAGCAGAGTCCACACTACAGGCAGAGCAAGTAGGCGAGAATGATGGAGAGGGGGAGGCAAACAGAGGCAGTGGCAGAGGCAGAGGCAGAACAGCAGCCGTCTGTTCTGTGCCATTTTCTTTGCTCTTCGATTTTATGAATGAAAACGCGAAGGAAGGCGAAACGCGACTTGGTTGCTGGCTCGGTTTGCTTCGCTTTGCTTTTGCTTTGCTTTGGTTTGGTCTGGTGTGTGCTTTACTTGCTTTGCTTGCATTGCTTTATTTGCATGCATGTGGCAAGCAAGAGGCAGGACATACTCACACACACACACACACACACAACACACACACATGCAGGTCTGTCTGCTGCTACCATAAAAATGCCTTTGGGGGGCCCGACTTCTGACGCATCGTCATTGTCCTCTCTCTTTGCGTGTGTGTGTGCGCACGTATATATGTATACATATATCATTAATGGCATTATTATCCTTTGCGACCCATTTGGTAAGGCTGCTGTCTTGTTTTTTAATTTGGCCTGCTCCTTAAACTTGTTGCTGTCGGTCAAGTGCACCACTGAAAGCGAAATTCGCTCAATGATAAACTTTAAATAATGATAATAAAGTAAGAAAACGAAACGTGAAGAAAAGAGGAAAAGGCAAACAAGCGTTTAAGTAAGGGTTGCCCACCATCCCTCTGTCCACCCGCACCCCCTCTCCCTGCTGTTGTCTTCCTCTTGGCACAGCCTTGACGCAAAAATGTAAACAAAATGCCGCATGGCCATTTGGCTAACTGACACACACATACACACACACATACAGGTACAGATAGACACACAAGACGGGTTAACCGTAGTTGGGGGCAACTTGTCGCGCATGAGTAATCGACTAAAGTCACGACTTTGGACAGGAAGTAACATCGTTTCGTTGTTCTTCATCTTACTTTGGACTTCCCCAACATCTCTCTGAACTGAGTGAATTTTTAAATATGTAGATTGTTAATAATTATGCCATAATCATTAAATTTATCACCTTTGATAGCGATCGACCTTAAGTCTAATCAAACATATACAATAATTATTCTAATTGTCCGTAGTTTACTGATAAGACTATCAGCAGGTACATAGAGTTCAAACACCTTTGACACTATACAGACCATAAAGATATGTTAAAGTCTTACCTGAATGCATTTCTACTTATGCAGACTTATTCTGAATTGTTAATGGTATTTCCCAAGTCAAAACAATGAACGAACTTTAATGACCATAGAAAAATGGGGTTTGATTTACTTCTATCTGAATTAACCTTAATTCAACTTGTATTTTATTTTAATAGACATGTGCCTTATAATACTTTATCTAAGAGGTGTATTTTTTATTCCCTTTTATAATTGAATTTATACTATAGATTTTCTTTCTTTAAAAAATAACTATTGTATAAATTAGATATTACTTATTATATTATTCCTATGTGCTACAATTTTTGCAAACCTCGGATATTCTTTGTATTCCAAATTTTAAGCGTTTATTTTTCCCAATAGTTACTTATTCCCCTATATATCGCTTCTTGTAATCGTCCTTGTAGCTGGGGTATTTTTTGATGGCTCTGTACATTTTTACTTAACACTCTTATTTCATGTTATCTATCGAACTGTAACAAATATCTCGGCTTAAAGAAATTCCAATTTTATAAAGGTCTAACTCCCATCAGTCTTTACTCAAGTCATTTCTAGAGACTTAACCTTGTCCATCTTAGGTCCATCTGGAAACTGCATCTTCAGTTGTCAAGTCAAACAGCTAACAAACTGACAATCTAAAGACATTGACCATCATTGTTGTTGCCTGTATTGGGTGTTTGTGTTATTCGCTGATTCGCTCGCTTGACCGATTGACTGGGTCTCTGCTTAAAAGATTTACAAACTTGCAACGTGCCACATGCTTATATGGTGGATTTACTACGCGATGTGGTACGAATACGAATACGAGTACAAGTTTGAGTACGACTACGAGTACGAGTACGAGTATTCGTGTGTTTTGTGGCTAATGTATGCCCAAAGCGTACAAACAACAAACAGCTGTTTGTTGTTGCTGTTGTTGTTGTTGTTGCAGCCAGTGTGTTGCACAAAATCTTATCAATGAATGCGCATCACTTGCACTTGTTTGCGCTACCTAAAGCTGGTGACTGAGGGGATTCACCGGCGACGTAAATGGTGTGGCGGCTGTTCATGATGATGTTGATGATGATGGCAGCGATGACGTGACGCGCAATGCACTCACAGATACGGATACAAATACAACTGCAACTGTAGATACAGATACATATAAAGATACATTTATGGAAACACTGTGAGAGATGCACGCACACTATTAACATTATTAAATCGCTTGCCACAAATTTGCGGTTGCGTCACCTACTTAACACTCGACTTGGACTTGGACTCTCGAAACACTCTCTCTATGTTTGTATCTGTGTGAGTGTGTGGCAAGTGGCAACCGTGCGCTAAAGGATAACCAAGCAGCAACAACAACATGAATGTTGCTTAAAATTTCCATTAAGCTAAATTAAAGTTATCGTACGGCGGCAGCGCAGTAACAACAAGACTAACATACCCCTCCCCTCCCCTTCCCGTCCCGCCCGACGCCTGCCACCTCGTAGATGTCCAAGCTCTTCCATTTTCATTTCTCATGCGTTGCGACACCCTTCTTCCTTCGTGCCACGCTTGACAATCAACGACGAACCGTCTCTTGCTCTCCCCACGTACAATGTGCAATTCGAAAAGTGGTTTTCATGGCATCATGGCCCACAGCTCACAGCCCACAACCCACCACCACCACCATCACCACCATTACCAACACTACCCACCCACTCAGAGTCAGAGCCATAGACCATGTTGTATTCGTACCATCCTGGCCATGGTAGGCTTTATTATGTCAGACCCCAACGAGAGGGCGAGAGCGCATTTCACCCAATTTCATTATATTTGCCAACGTTTTTAGCTTTTATACGTCATGGCATATTTCACCACACACCAGTGATGCCAACTTCTCGCCACAAAACAGGACAAACCGACGAAACTGATGAACAAATAGTATATTATATTATACTATATGTACAAACAGAAAAACAAATAGTTTGTTTAATTAAAAGTGTTGATTTTAATAATATATATACATTTTTTTGAAAACTATTTTGAATCTATTATTTAATCTACATATGACTTATTTATGACTATAATTTTTAAATATTTATTTTAATGATAATCTCGAAATGATTTTTATTTTAGTTTCATTTGAAATAATAGTTGAAATAAAAGAGTTTTTAATATAAAAATTGTTGAATTCGATATCGATTTTGAATGGGGAATGTTTTGATACTGTTTCCGGCTGTCGAAGTTATAAAAAGGACAGATCTATCCGGAAAATGCTGAATTGCCAACACTGCCAAACACACACTCGAACTAGAATCCACCACCGAACCACCCTCGGTCGGTTGGTTTTTAGAGATGGATTCGGGTTTGAGTTCGGGCATAAAAGCCGGTTTGACTTGCTTCGCTCGACGTCAGTGCGCAGGGTCGTCACACACACACACAAATACACAGATAGAAATGTGGGTGGTTTTGGGTGGTGGCATAGGTGGTTTTCGGCTGCCAGTGCTGCCAACCCATTATATTATAAGGAATATAATATTATTATAATGTCAGGCATAAAGTAAGAGAGCGAGAGGCAGGATACTACTACATATACATATATACGTACAGGAGGAACTAGGAGGAGTGGCAAACCCGTGGGCGTTGGAGCTTTGGCGAACAACACACACACACACACACACAAATACAGTAAGTATGTATGTGTGTGTTGTATGTGCGAAATAAGGTTATTTTATAAACAGTTGAGAGTGTTTGGGGGGCGGTTTGTCTATCTCTCTTTCACACCCACACACACATACTCTCTCTCTCTATCTCTCTCTGTGTGTGTGTGGGTGATGGGAATAAGGGTCGTCATAGTCATGCCTGGGCGCGCTCCTAGTGGGCGGTTATGGTTAAAGCGACAGCAATGTTCTCCATATTTGTTGTTGTTGTTGTGTTGTGCTTTACTTTATTGAATGTGGACTCTAACGGTGGGGACTCGACACTCGCTCTGAAGCTGTGCCGTAGTACCGTTAAAGCAGTGGGCAACGTCACGTTGACGATGACACGACAGCACACGGACACGGAATCAGAATGGGGCATAAACGAACAGCAAATTTTTTGAGGATCAATGTGTTGAGTTTAAGTTGAAAGGATTAACTTAGATCTAACACAAAACATAATTATGAAATGTTGTATATTTACTGTAATTTCATTTTCTAACATTTAATGTGTTTCAGAAAACCCTCAACGTAAATTATTCAAATTTCTCAATTCTTTTCCAATTTTCTTCGATTCAGCAAGCAGATAAAATTATTTAGTAGAAAACAGCAGCCTAAACTAAAAAAAATTATAGATAGTAAAATATATAAATGTATGAAATTTATGTAAATATTTTCTTTTTGGGTTTGAGTGGTAATTTATTTATATTCTTTAAATATAAAACCGTAGTTTTGTAGTTGTAGATCAACTGCAGATTATTTAACCTAACCTTAATCGAGTTGTGGAATCTGTGGACCGCATCGTATTTAGTTAGTTTCGCTCATTTGAAAAGAATTGAATTTACGCGCGCTGCTTGCTCTGTGCTCTGCTCCTCAATAATCCACCACAAGAGGCTGGCAACCTTTGGCAATTCAGCGAGTATGCGAGGCCAGCATACGATTACGAATGCCAATGTGAATGTGAATGTGAATATGATTGCGAGTGCGAATACACGTAGTACTCGTACTCGTACTTCAAGCTCACTACGAGGCGAGGAATAAATACAGGAGGCATTCACAGCAAAGTCAAGTCACCCTCCAATAAAAGCCTGACCAACCGTTTTTGCCATTCTAAGCGAAATGCACTAGAAAATGCTGCTGCTTCTTCTTCTACTTCATTTTGCGCTTTAAAGTGTTTTCGAAACCTAAAAGCAGCAGCGGCAACAACAACGACAACCACAATTCGAAACAAAAATCGGAACGCAACACTGCCAAGTCAGTCGCAGTCGACGTTGTCGTTGCCGCCATCATTTATTTTTTTCGTTGTCGTTGTTGTTGCCTCTTTTTCTGCTACGTACTACAAAATTAAACTCGAGTCTCGGAACGAACGTTCGTTCGCTCGTTTGAACGGGCAACGTTGCGATATTACGTCCCTCGCTATCAACAGCAAAAGCAACAGCAACAACAACGACGACAGCAGTATACACTCACATATAAACATACATACAAATATATATTGTACATACATATATGCACAGGCAGCAAGCAGCGTTGTGTTGTTGTTCCATCATCATTATTTACCAGCAGTAGAAGCAGCAGCGTCGCTGTCGCTGCTTTGTTGTTTTTACCCTCACTCACTTACATACACACACACACACACGCGCTCTTCTTCTTCTGCTGCTGCTACTCAGCCATCCGCCTCTCTCTCTCCCTCTCCGCAACGACCCTCACTTTATTTTTAACTGTGCGACTGTACTCGCTCGTTCGCTCTCGTTGTATGTGTTTGTGCATGTATATGTGTGTGTGTGTGTGTATTTTTATATGGCATTCTCTCATTCCACACTGACGCCGAGTCAGCACTGCGCGGCCTGGCTGCGATGTGGAAATTGTGTGTGGAGCGACGTCAACGTTGTCGTTGTCTTTGTTTTTGTTGTTATTGCTGTCGCTGCCTCTGCCACTGCTGCTGCTGATGTTGTTGTTGGCTGACTGGCCTGACTGTATGTATGTATATTTCAGTGTGTACACATATACATACATATATACAGACATTTTTTCCATCGTATTTTGTTGTTGTAATTTTGTGTTTACTAAGCGGGCTGCGGCGTAGCTTGGTGAACGTACGTACATATATATGTACATACATACGTATGTATGTCTGTACGTACGCCTTGATAGCTTTGACTGTTGCTGTTGTTGTTGTCGTTTTGTGGCACGGCCGCGTTTCATAGCCGCTGTGCAATTTGCGCAGTGTACGAAAACGACGATGACGATTGTTAACGGCAATTGTCGTTGTTGGGTTTTTTTTTGTTTTTAATTTTCTTCTGTTTTGTTCATTTCGATTCATTTTTGCTTTTTGGCCAGCCCTGGTTCACAACGATTAGCGCACTTGCCGCTTGTCCGATGTTGATTCGAGACCCTGTCTTATCAGTTGCTCGTGATAAGCGACAACAGCAACAACGGCAAACAGCCGTTACCTTTTATTCCGTGAAATAAATTTGCATTTATTGAAATATTGATGCTGATCATTGATCAATGCGCATAATTGCTCAGCTATCAGTCAGTCAGTGGGTGAGACTTGTCGGAGAGTCCTACTAGTGCCATGGGAACCGTTATATGAGTAGGGAAATGACGTAAGGTTGTTGAAGATAGTTGGGCTCCGCGATAAGAGTGTTGTCTATGGGAAGGATGGTACTTGAAGGTTAACAGATAAGGTTATAACATGGGGAAATGTGAAAATGAGGTAAATATGATATGGCAGGGGAAGAACTTAAAGCTTTACTGGAACTCCACAGATTTCACTTAAAATTGGAGTTATTAAAGTTGGAAATTTACTTTGTTTTACCGATCCTCCGTTAACTAATATCCAGTTATTTTACTTATTCCTTTATTCCTAGAAACTTAAAAACATGAACCCAGTTATTTTTTAAACTGAATTTCTATTTTTGTGATAGATCGGCGATTATAGACTAGAGAGCCACGGACCCACAATCAATTTCTTATTAGCCATGTTACAGGTTGATTTCTAATGTGTTTTTCCCCCGCTCATATATTAATATGTACATCCATCGTTATACCGAAATCTCAGCAAGTGTGTCAGTTAGTTGCAGTTTTGATCGATCGATCGCACAGGACGCACAGGTAGAAAGAACTCAGGCCGATTGGGATCCGAGAAAAGGTCGAATCCACACCGTGCCTAATGCGTTTGCATCCCTTTTGAGGATTATAGCTCGACCCTAGGTAGGATGTTACCTTAGAATGCTACGGCTTACGGATTTTCGAGTGCTCGGCTCAGTTTACAAAACCGTGTCCTTGTCCAGGAACTCGGTCAAACAGCTGATGCTGATTACAATTTCCGGCGTGATTTTCTGTTGTTCATAAGAATATGCAAAAGCCAAAAAGAGCAAAAATAATAAATAAGGCACAAACGTTGTCGGTTCATTGACCAAATGTCAAGACTGGGGCACCATTCTTAACTGTATGTCTGTATGTGTGTCACTCACATTCGTACATGTACATATACGGGGTGAATTGTAACCCGTAGCCCGTAACCCGTAACTCCCCATGCCCCGTCCATCAGCTGTGCCTTGCAAATTTTCAATGTCACCAATTGCGCGACGCCAACTTCTCTGCTGGCATCGCTGCTTATAAATCTTCGACACGGCACAGCACAAAAAAAACACCAAATAAAATCCAAAAAACCCCCCGCGTTGTCCCCCTGGCAACACAGATTTCGAAACCGAAACCAAAACCACCAAAGCGGCCGCATTGAAAATTGCTCTAAATTCGCCAAAAACAGCTGATTTCGTTATGTGCGGCGCTTCCTGCAGTGGCAGCAGCAGCAGCAGCAACAACAACGATGACGACAGCGGCAACTCCACCGTGTAGCATCAACATCGGACTCTCTCAGTCGTGTGGCGCACTTCGTGCGGCAACATGAAATGGCCCCGACGCAAAATATGCGCATATAACAAAAGTGCCCAATATCCCAGTCCTATTGAGTCGCCCAGTTGTCGTCCAGTTGCCAAAGCGGCGTATTAACCTTGCAACAGCCCAGCACCATCATCATTATTATCAACAACATCATCATTATCATCATGATGATGACTGTGACTGTTTTCGTATTTAGGCTAGTTTCATAATGAAAGAAAAACTAAACAAACCCTTTCCTTTCCCACAACGTCATGTGCCGCTATAAGCAAATAACTGCGTACTGTCTCCCTCTACCTCTCTCTCTCTCCCTCTCTCTCTCTCTTATTGTTTGTTGTGGGTGTACATTGAAGTTTTCACCAGCATGGGAAACAACAACAACAATCGTCGCACATATCAGCGCCATCATCTTTAACGCTACGCCCTCGCCTGCTTGACTGTCTTCCACCATCCACCATCCACTTTATAACAACATCCACCATCCAACATCCAACATCGAGACCATCTCTGAGACCGTCTTCAATTCAATTCATTTTTATTATGATGAGCAGAGTCGCCGTCGATTTGAACTCCAGTCTCGGTCTCGAAAACTTGAAGCTGGTTTTTATTATGTTGCTCCAATGTTACTGTTGCTGCCTCTTCTTCTTCTTCTTCTACTTCGTCTTCGTCTTCTTTCCGTGCGCTCTTTTTTATGTTTATAAAGTTTCTTCTTCCTCTTTGTGCTTTGTGTATTTAAATTGCTTGTGAGATCGTCGGCTGCTTATAGCCAGACTCAGTCTCGGACGCAAACTCAAACTCAAAGCCAGAGTCAGAGCCAGAGTTAGAGCCAGAGCCAGAGACCGAACCGTCGCAAGAGTTGGCCCGCAGTTTGGCTTTTGTCGAAAGCTGAAACTTGGGTTTTTTTTAGTTGTTTTTGTTTTTTTTTTATTATTATTGTTGTTGTTACGTTTCGTATTCGTATTCGCTGCTATCACACGTTGTTTCAGCTGAAGAATTCAAAGTGGCCCGAGACCGAGCTGAGCTCTAGAGCCAGGCCCAGACCCCTGAACAGGCAGTCAGTCGAGCCAGCGAGCGACCGACTTTAATGCTGAAGTCGACTTTTGAGCTGTGCCAAGCGAGGCCGGCACAGTGGTAGCAAATCTATTTGCAATAAATAAAAATAATAAATGCACAAATTTCTGAATTACTTTTTTTTAAACTCTTTGATTACAATCGAATTCGATGAAATATACCGCAGAGTAAAAACAAGAGATTTATTTTAGCGAAAATTCAGCACTTTAGAAAATGTTGAATAAATAATAGCTAAATTATATATTATATAATAAATGTATTGTTTGCTTAACTTTCCCTTACATATTTTACTTTAAATCCAAGGATTTCCAAAGTTCTAAAACTTCTATAAAAAGATAACAAATGAACTTTTATTATTATGCAGTTTACATTAATTTGTAAGCTCAGATATATATTATTTTATTTTAAATTATTATTTACTGGATGGTTAATAATTGAAATATATAGTAATATCATTTAATTCAACAATTTATGTTTCTATTATTTTTTGTACCTCAAATTGTTAATAATTAAAATCATATAATGGCACTGTACATTGAATACATGCTGTTGCACCACTGTGCAGCAAAGCGGACGTCGCGACGTTTCAACTGTTGGCCTGGCTCTGAGACTCTGGGGCTCTCGGCCTGGCTTTGGCTTTCGGGCAAACATTTCGTGTTGTTGCTGTTGCTGTCGCTGTTGTTGCTATTGTCGTTGTTGTAGTTGTTGTTGTTGTTGACGATGACTGGCTCTCAGGTTGGTTGGTTGGTTGGTCGGTCGTTCAATTCGTTCGTTGTGTTGGCTCATAACCTGAAACTTGAATATTGTGGAATTTGAAGGTAGCGACGATGTTGCTGCTGTCGTTGCTGTCGTCGTTGTCGTTGCTGTCGTTTGCTGCTGCAACAGCAACAGCAACAACTGCAACGCTGCGTGCGAGCTTTCGAGTCTCAGGCAAAGTCTCAGCCCGTCAATTTGGAGCCAGTCGCCATCGCCATCGCCAACTGAAACGAGTTGCTGGCGAAGCGTAAAAAAAATGCGACGGACTGGCTTTTGTGTTGTTGCTGCTTGAACAGACTGTTGCTGTTGCTGTTGGTGTGGCAATAAAATTCAACTGCCAAACAGTCGCAGTCGCAATCTCAGTGAACGCAGCTCAAAAATCATGTTGCTCTCGTAGCAGCTTTGAAGATGACTTTCGGCTGTTGATTGTTGGCCAGCCGTTGTTGTTGTTGTTGTTACTGTTACTGTTGTTGCTTATAATGATAGCAACACTTTTTAGCTCGCACAGCGAACAACGAACAACAAACGGCAACAACAATTTCACCGCACGCTGTTGTAACTTCAACTTCTTGTTGTTCAACGCAAAATTAGCGTAGAAAGTTAGTTTTGTTGTTGTTGTTGTTGTCGTTGTTGGTCTTTGATTTCCGTTTGCAAGCTTTTGCAGCTGAGCTTTTTATTGTTGCTGCTTGCGAGTGCATCAGCATTTTCAGCAATTCCCCCTCATCACACGCCAAACACGGCACACGCGGCGTATGCGCAATGCGCTTTTAAAAGCATTCCACACACGCCGCGTATGAGCAATGCGCAATGTGCGATGAATTCTCAAGCGTTCAAGATAAGCGCCAATGAATCACACACACAACAAACAAACACTCATTTGAAATAGGGCTGTGAATAATAATCGATTAATCGATCAGCAAAGCTTTTGAAAACGTTGAGAACTGACGATTTACATCGATCTTTTTTGAATCAAGAATATGCTAAGGGAAGTTATAAACGTGTTTTCAAATACTGAGCAAACTTTATGTATATATTATTATCCTAATTATTTTAGTTATATTAGTTATTGTTACATTAGTTATTGGCCGACAATATTTAATTACCGTCTTCCTAAATCAGCCGAAAGAAATTGATAATTATTATTATTATTAGCAATTGTTATTCTTGTTATAAAAAAATGTTTATTTGATCTTGGAAATGTCTATTAATCGATGTTCCACAGCCGATTATGTAAAATACCATCGATTGTGTTATTTGAAAACTAATCTAACATCGTTCCATCGATTATTTGAGAATTGTTTGCAACCCTAGATTGAACTGTCGATCGCCTTAAGATGTGCCACAGTTGTTGCAAGATGTTAGTCATATGAATCTAGAGTCTAGACACAACCAACCATCCATCCATTTATCCATCCATCCAGCCCCTATGCCGAAAAGTATCCGAAATACAGCTGCAGCTACCACAACGAACGAGGGTTGAAATACGACGATGACGATGACGCTGACGCTGAGTTCCAAGTCAAAGGCAAAAGCAAATGTGCAAAGGGCTGGAGTCGAACGCAGACAGCAGACAGTAGACGGCAGACAGCAGGCAAACAGGCAGACGAGGGACGGGGATGGAAAAAGGGCAAGGAAAATGTGAAACACATGCGACGACCTCGATGACGATAACAAAACAGCAACAACAACTATAAAAATACAGAGGGAAAAAAAGAAGAAAAAAAGAAATGCAAACGAAAACGAAACGAAACGAAAACTCACCCCGACTATGGCTCATGTTGTATGAGTACTCGTATTATTCAAGTATTCGAGTATTCGAGCATTCATTCGTATTCCCCCTTCTGAATGGAGAAATATGCGAGCATATGGCAACCCTTATAAGGTATGACAAAGGCTCGTCCGGAGTTGTACTCACACAAACGCACACACAGAGCTCACATCTGTGATGTTCAACACGGGGCTGACAGAATTAACTTAAGCTAGAGGGGTGGCAACACTGTTAGGATATGATCTGTTGAGAGTTTTATATATATTTAGCAAATTAATATAGGTAGAGTGTGGCAACTCTGTAAGGATATAAATATCTGTACAAATTTAGTCAGTTCTATCCATTGATCAATTCAATAATATGAACATGTTTTTGAAATTCAGGAGAGTTGAAGTTGGCAACCCTGCGACAGACATTTTGAGAACTCTGCCGAGATAAAGAATATTTTCTATCGGATTTGAACATTTATACATAATTAGAGCTGAAATTTCTGATTATATATATTGTTGGTTATATTACGAAATTTCGTTAAGGATTGTTTTGAAATTCTAAAAATAACTCTTCAAGATCCTTTCAAATATTTTCGTTTCGAAGAACGCAATGAAATGGATCATTTGGCATTGTTCATATGATTTTCATTTCATTCCAAAAATCTTGAAAATGCGCTGCCCCCCAAAAATATAGTATTTTTTGAGAAAACTCGCCAAAGACTCGTAAATGGCGGAAGTGATGAACGCAATGCGAAGACGCTGGCGAAGACGGAGACGATTGAAGGCAGCCGCAGTGGCTGAGAGTCCCACGCTCATGTTCAACGCCGATACCTCTGACCCTGCACCACCAACACCGACACCACCACCATCACCATCACCACCACCACTTCCCCCCACCGACAATGCTCTTGCCTCTGCCATTGCCTTTCCATCTGCCGCTGTCTCTGTTTCGGTTGCTGCCTCTTGTTTGTGTGTTTTATTTTAAGAAGATTTCGAGCAGCGACGTTGCTGCTGCTGTTGCTGCTGCTGCTGATGATGAGCAATGCCAGCCAGTTGGCGGTGAGGGTGGATGCCTCACTGACTGTGGCTCTCCATTAGCAGCGATGGTTGTGTTGCCGCCTGACTTCCATTTTCTTGATAAGTTTCTTCTTTCACTTTTTTCATTTTGTCGTTGTTGTATTTTCTCATTCGCATTTTGTATTCTGTGCCCTTTGTCGTTGTCCTGGCACCGGCACGTAGACAGGCGCCTGACATTGGGTGGGTTTAGCTGGGTGGTTTGAGTGGGTGAGTGGGTGGTTTACTCATTGGCTGCTGCTCCTTTGTGCGAAGCGGTGCACAATTCATGAGACGACATTCAAACATACTCATTCTGCAAGCTGTGAATGCGGTATATTGGGTTGCTGCTGTGTCAAAGTTGAGTTGATAATGTAAAAGTATCTCAAAGATACTTTATCTAAAGATATGATCAATGCACATGTACTGATTTATTTATTGGTTTAAAATTAATTTAAGAGTAAAATAAAACTAGAAATGAAAGAAAAAATGAAACAATTGAATAAAGATACAAAGTCATTAGATCAATTCTAAATATTTAGAAAATTATTATATTTATAATTCATACATTTAAATTAAATTCCAGAAATTCATTAATAATAAACCAAAGTTAAAAACAAAATTGTTATTAACAGTAATAAATACTACTATTTACATGAAAGTGAGCTTCTGATTACTTAACAAAAAACCATTTGAAAATAGAATAAAATTGATTTAGGCTGAAAGTAAATATTAAAAAAATATATTTTTTTATTTAACTAACACTAACATAATTAACAGTACATTTAAAATATAAAATATTATAAATAATTTATTAAAGCTAAATTATTAAAAAAAAATATTCAATTTAAATTGCATACATTTAAGATATGTATAATATATAGGATATCCACAAGTATTAGAGAAAGCTGCATTTAAATAAGCTGAGCTTTAAGCTCATTAAAGCTTTAGTATGTGTGCGATAGTTAACCAGCTGTATAAAACTTCACAGGGTATCTTTTGGCTGATTCTTTCTGCATTTCTCAAGTTTGTTATTTTATTTGGCGCCAATTTCTAATGGAGACTTTTCTCTTTCGCCTTGCAGGTAAATTCAGCAATGGGTCTTCAAGCAACAGCCGCTACCAAGCGGAAGCATGAGCTGACCTTTGATAGCAAGGATGCCAACACCACCTACACGGGCAACTGTGCGCCGCCTCCGGTGAAGGCCAACAAATGGGCCATTAACAACAACAACTACCTGGAATCGCTCGAAGAGCAACAACATCAGCAAAAGACAACGGAGCAACAGCAGCAGCAACAACAACAGCAAATCGAGTCCAACAACAACAATGTGGAGACTGTGAAGACAGCTCATAGTATTATTAGCAACGGTGATGAAGTTACTACTGGAAATGGAAGTGGAAGTGGAAATGGATGTGGATCTGGAAGTGTAAGTGGCAGCATTAAGAGCCCAGCGGAGGTGCCCCTGCCACCAACAGCGAGTGCTGCGATACCCGAGGACAGCATTGCCAAATTGGAGGTGGTTGCAGCGGTGCCATGTGAGCCCTGGTCAACGGCAGCATCGCCAGTGGCAGCGGTGGTTAGCACAGAGCCAGTAGATTGCATCTCCAAGCTGCAGGCTGTGGCTGTGCCCAGTGATCCTTGGGGCAGCATTGCGACACGCTCGACGCTGGCAACAACATTGCTGAGTGCCGATGAGCTGGACGATGATGATGATGACTTTGAGGATGATTACGAGGAGGAGGAGAGCATTATACCCACCTATTGTCCCATGCGCTATCATCCCTTTGCCCAGCAACAACAGCAGCAGCAACAGCAACAGCAGCAGCAACAGCAACAACAGCAGCAGCAGCAGCAACAACAACAGCAGCAACAACAGCAGCAACAAGCCGCCGCTGCAGCAGCCGCCGCAGCGCAGCAACAGCGCAGTTATGCCCCCGGCTATGGCAGCCGACCCGCCTACTACTCGGAGCCGTTCCCGCAGCAGAATTGCTCACGCACCGGCGGTCCGCAACACATGACGCCGCGAGGATTCGCACCACCGCAATGGACAACAACAACGGGAGCAGCGGGTGCGCCAGGAGGAGCCCCAAGCGGAGCTGCTACCACGCCCAGCGCAGCCCAACAACAACAGCAGCAGCAACAGCAGCAATTCTATGAGAATGGAGGTGGCGTTGTCTATGCACAGTCGGCGCCACAGCAGACGATACGTTGTGCGGAGAATGGCAAATCCTATTTGGACCTGGGCTGCAGCAGTGCGGCAACCACAACGCCAGCGAGTGTCCTGCCCACCAGCAATGTGAGTCCCGCAGCCGCCCCCTTTGTACCGCTGCCCGGATTACATGGAATGCCGCTGAAACGTTGCTGTGATGGACGCGGCGGTTGGTGCAGCGCCAATCGCAGTTGCTACAAGGATACGCGTCTGAAGATCCGCAATCTGTCCATGTTCAAGTTATCGCGCTTCCGACAGGTGTCGGAGCAATCGCTCTACCGCTCGGTGCTCATCTGCAACACATTGAAGCGCATCGATCGCGAGATTGAAACGGAGGCCAAGGAGTTGCATCAGGCAGCACAGCAGCATCATCAGCAGGCAGCCGCGGCAGCAGCTGCTGCCGCCGCACAAGCAGCGCAATATCATCCAGCCTATCAGCAACAACAGCAGCAACAACAGCAGCAGCAACAGCAGCAACCACCGCCAGCGCCGTTGCATCATGGCCAACAGGATTATGCGCCCGTTTTGAACTGTGCCCGTTTGGCCAACATGGAACATTATCAGCAATTGTCGCAGGCGCCCAGTTTCCAGCCACAGGTGGCGCCACCTCTGGGTTATCATGAGCGTCTGGATGCACCACCGCCCGCCTATAGAGCCGCGGCTGCAGCAGCGACAGCAGCAGCAGTTGGTGGTGCGCCAGCAGGATTCCAGACACATGGAACGACATCGCCGTCAACGAGCAGCAACTGTGATACGTCCTCGAGCACGACGACACTGCATCCCTACGATCACTATCCGTTTCGGGAGTCGCAATCCGGACGTGCCACGCCCTTTCCCACCTGCCAGACGACACCAGTTGCCGCCGCAGCAACAGCAGCAGCAGCAACAACAGCGAACGCGGCAACAACAGCTGCGAATTCCGCAAGCACGCCCGTCAGCAGCTCAGCAGCAGTTGCCCCAAGCTCCAGTGACAACAGCAACAACAGCAATAGCAGCAACAACAGCAGCAGCAGTAGCAGCAATAACAACAACAACAACACCTCCTCCCCATCCTCGAGCGTGGTCAGCGCCTGTGATTCAAGTGATTCTGGCTATGCGGATGATGATTCCACACGTTCCATTAACTGGAGTTCGGTGCTCAGCCTGAGTTCGCAATCGGCGCTGGATCCGTTGAATAACAATGATCTATTTAACATACTGCCTGCCGCTGCCACGCCCACCGCCGTGCCCGTGTGCATAGCGAGCAGCAGTGTTGCCGGCTCCACATTGGCCTTCAGTGGCAGCTTCACCACCGTGCAGACGAGTGGGAGTCAAAGCAGCTCCTCCTCCTCATCTTCGTCCTCGTCCTCACCTTCCTCCTACTCCTCTTCCTCCTCCAACTCATCGTCTACAACAGCAACATTTACCACATTGTCAACGATTTCATCGGCAACACACTCGCTGACATCATCGTATGTGAGCAGCATCAGTTCCAATGTCTCGGCGGGTGCAAATACATGGGAATACGGATTTCTCGATATGGAATTCGGACTGGGATCGGAGTTCACCGAATTGGTGCCCAGCTGCAAGTTGAGCTCCGATGAGCTCTTCAAGAGTGGACTCAGTGGTCCCGTTGCAAGCTCTAGGTTGCATGACAATGAGCTCGAACAACCCGCTCACATCATGGTTGGCAGTTAGTATCAAAAGTTGTAAGCGACATGTCTGTCGAGTCTGACGCCAACGGTTGCCGCCCGGCATTGCGTGCTGGTCGCGCGCTGCCAGGTGGCGCCACATAGCAATTCCCAAGCAGTATTCAATATGTAATTGTTGTAACATAATTTCGAATTATGCTCAGGTTGTGAAACGTGCACCCGCCCCCCCTAAATCCCCTATAACTTAATCCCAACACACCTCAAGCAACCCCAAACAAATGGCGGGCTGTCTCCGCCAGGGGGCGCCACACACGATAAAGAAATAAACAAAAAAATTGCAATTGTATTGAAATGAGAAGAAACTAAGAGAAGAAAATGGTATATATGACAAATGAAAACTATTAGCCAATTTTTAAGTGTAAATATTGTAAAATGTAAATCTAATGAATGCAGAACAAATTCTAGCGCATAAGTTTGAAAAGCAAAAAACAAAAGCATATAAACAATTAAATATAAAATAAAATAAAAGAATTAATTATTAATGTATCTTTATTAGCGCGTATGACATGTAACTTTAGCTTTGTTAGTTGCAATTGTTGCAGTTTTTCGATTTATCAACAACAACACACATTACACACATACAATCAACAACAACAAAACAAGTTCAATTATGCAGAAAAAAAATTAACTAAAATTTGTAATTGAAGCAAACAAACAACAACAACAAAAGCAATTGGATAAACAAAACAAACAAAATCGAAAAACGTTTACTATATGTAGCAATAAGTATTATTATTTATATACAAAAGAAACAAAAAACGGATAAATGAGAGAAAAACTTAAAACAAAGTTTTACAAAAAAAAATTTTAAAAATAACAAAAAAATATTTGAAAAAAAAAACACAAAAATGCAAGCAAATATAAAGAATTTGTTTAAAAAAATTAGAAAAATAATGTTTTATTACTGGTTTGCGGACTTTAAGTGAAGTTATTGGAATAATTGAGAAAGATCGAATTGATTAATAATGTATAGCTTTTTGCAATTGCAAGTTACAGAGCTTTTACTTTGGCTCTTGTCAGAATAAAGCTAAGGTTTCTTAATTGGCTTTTTGAGTGTTACTCAAGCGCCATCTACCGTATTGTTGAGGCATTCACTTTGGTTTTTGTCAAAATAAAGCTTAGGTTTAAAAATTGGATTTATGAGTTTTACTCTAGCGCCATCTTTCGTATTGTTAGGGCATTCACTATGATTTTTGTCCAAATAAAGCTTTGGTTTGATGATTGGCTTTTCGAGTGTTACTTAAGCGCCATCTTTCGTATTGTTAAGACATTCAAAATGTTTTTTGTCCAAATAAAGCTTTGGTTTGATGATTGGCTTTGTGAGTGTTACTCGAGCGCCATCTACCGTATTGTTGAGGCATTCACTTTGGTTTTTGTCAAAATAAAGCTTAGGTTTAAAAATTGGATTTATGAGTTTTACTCTATCGCCATCTTCCGTATTGTTAGGGCATTCACTATGGTTTTTGTCCAAATAAAGCTTAGGTTTGATGATTGGCTTTGTGAGTGTTTCTCAAGTGCCGTCTACCGTATTGTTGCGGCACTAAAGCATATTTCTTGAAAAGCGCCATCTACTTTGTAAAGTCGTGGCACTACCAGCAAAGTTGATTTTATACAAAACAATGGCTTGAAACTTTATTTGCCGAAATATTCGATGCTCGAAGTTTAGCATCTTATTTTTTACTAAGTTTATTTTTATTGTGATTGATTTTGGTTATCGAATGGCTGTTGAAATTGTATAGGCAGTTCGAGTAAGTATATAGCTGTTGGTAAATTAAATTATTGTTTCGTTTTCATACCATGCTAAATTTATCATAGATCAGAACCACAACACTGTTTAATAACATTAACAGTCTTGTAAAATTTGCTTAACTTTATATGAGCAGAGACAGCTGTTTACGACTCTGTTAAGCTCAAAGTGCAGTGTTAGAGGTTGAGCTGGCATGTCGATAGAGCATTTCTTTTAAGTTGGCAGCTCTGTCACCTGTTGAACACCTGTTATTAGTTTATCGTCTTCTTTGGTCGCGTGCGGGTGTGTCGCGGCCGTCGATTTAAGTTGCGTCGGCGGCATTGTTTATAAAAATCTGTTCAACATTAAGCGTCGCGTGTGTTTGTGTTAAAATTCTAGCGCTAGTTGTTTGTATGTTTCGATATGCCGCTAAGTCTAAATTGCAGCTAATTAAAAAAGCATGAATATTCAGAACATACAATGCTAAAATCGTGTAAGAGCAAAGGTAAAAGGCAAAAGCAAAAAGAAAAAAAATTAAGAAGTAGAAAAGTGGAAGTTCTCCAGCGGTAAATGTAGCATTAGCAGCAGCGAAGCAGCGCAGCGGGCGTCGGCGTAGGCTGTAAAAATAGTTGTTTGGCTGGTTTTTGTTTGTGCATGAGGCTGCGTATCTGTGTGTGTTTGTATTTGTATGTATCGTGTGAATGTGTGTGAAGCAACAATTTAATTGCAGACTAAAACAGTTCAATTACACACAACAGCAAATATATAATTTGATTTGAATTGCATTTACTATTGGGTGCGTAATTAAAATTTTTCAGTTGCAAATGCAATTGAACTCAACAAACAAATAAATTCACTCAAACAGATTTACAAATGTACACACAACATATTTACACACACATACACATAGACATTGCTATGGGCGATCGCAACACAAGCAACAATTACAATAAACGGTCAGCATGTGGTCAGAAGGTGTGGTAATTGGGGGGAGAGAGACATAGGAGCATACATAAATGGCGTAATCGTAATCTTTTTGCCCTCTTTTTAATGAATTAATTAAAAGCGCAAATTGCAGCTCAGAAATTCAATTTAGCTGATGTGTGGGTGCTCTTGCCGATTGGCGACGGCGACAGCGACGTCAACATCGAAGAAGACTTTGACTATGACAGCGACGTTGACATTGAGGTAGCAGAGGCCATCGCGTCGCTGCGTCGCTGTCGCTGCATACGTGCGTCGCGTGCCTTTAGTATTATTATTATTGTTGTTGTTATTTTTATTGTTTTTCGTTTTGGCGCGTCGCGTATCGTCAAATGAAAAAAATTTATTTTTCAATTTTAGCTTTATTAATTTAATAAACAATTAAGTAAATAAATATATGATATTATTGCGCGTTATTTTTGTTTTTGTTGTTGTTATGCACAGTGCAAATATGAATGAATGATTTAATTGTTGAAATATTTGTGGTTGCCTATGTGCGTGAGCGAGAGAGTTTGTGTGTGTGTTTGTTATTGGGGCGGTTAAGTGTGTGTTTGCCCTTCAGTCAATTTACACACGTATAACGGTAGTTTATTGCAGCGAAAGAGACAGCTAAACGAATGTAGGGTGAGGCGCACAGAGAGCAAACGAGCGCGAGCGTCACCTTTTCCCACCAGCGAAAAAACAACAATTACACCGACGCCGGCATTGGCACAACAGCAAAAACAGCAAAACAACAATAAATACAAAAGCAAAAGCAACAATACACAAAAAAAGCGCAACAACGCAGCGGCCACATTCCAAGCGACAGAGGCCCCCAAAGCTCAGGTCAGCCTTCCAGCAGCTATCGCACTCGCACTCACTCGACTGCAGCATCAGTGGGTAAGTCAACTACATCAACGTCAATTTTCTGCTGCCACGTCTTCCTCTTTTGAGTTATTTACTTCTCCTCAGATTGTCGTCTCCGTCTCCTTCTTCTTCTTCTTCTTATTATTATTGTTGTTGCTGTTTCTCTTACGTTACGAGTGCCAGGCCATGTGAAAAGATTTTTGCGTAGAAATTACAAGTACATATGTATGTACATATTGTTTCATTCTCACATCTTTCTGATGTCTGTACATACATACAGTTAGTCAAGAAAATGTTTTCATATAATAAAAATTCACTTAGTTTTTATTTTTAAAAGTAGTTAGATTCAATGAAAATTATTTTTCGTCTTTTAAAACTCTTTTTAAGAACCATTGACAAGACTAATAAAATAAGAATCCATAAAAAACATACATATATTTTTTACGAGAGAAATTGTGTAAATATTTTATTTTGTCAAAACCATTTCTTGACTAACTGTATGTCGTATCGGTTTTGTACACCCTGTAAGCATATATTTATGGGTTTTATATGATTTGTAAATGGACACGAACAATATAGTATTTCACGTTTCTAGATATACTAAGATACTTTTATCAGCTCTGGGTATAGAGTATTTTCTTAATGATCAGTCTATTGGTCTACGATCTATTAAGATCATTAAGAAAATACTCTATACCCAGAGCTGATAAGTATCCTTATCTACGATCCTGAAATAATTAACTTGTAACATTGTGCAAAAATATACATAATACAAGTTTTAGAAACTCTTTTCAGGCTTTTAGCTGCAGTGTTTTCACTTGTTAGACCCCGAATTAAAAAATGTACTGGGGTCTAATTAGATTGTTTAAAAAAATATGTGCGTAACAGGCAGAAGGAGGCGTGGCAGACACCATAAAGTATATATATTCGTGATCAGCATCAACAGCCGAGTCGATATAGCAATGTCCGTCTGTCTCTCTGTCTGTCTGTATGAAAATCGAAATCTCAAAAACTATAAGAGCTAGAGACACCAAACTTGGTATGTAGGTTCGTCTGTATTGCAAGCAGATTAAGTTTGTTTTATAGCTGTCATAGGAAAGATCGGTCAAAAATCAAGTATGAAACACTTCTTTGTTTTGTGAGAAATCTTATATAAACTGATATCATATTCATCGCGGCTTATATATCTTATATATCTTGACCGAAGTTGGTTCAAATCGGAAAACTATATCATATGGCCTGCTTTGGAAACATTAGTCGAAAATTTAATACGGAACACTGCAAGCACACCGGCGAACAGCCGAACAGCATATAAGTGCCTAGGTTCAGGGTATCCTACAGTCGAGTAAACAAAATATTTTTAAATTCTCACCAGTCTTTGTTATTTTCATAGTAAGCACCGCCCTCTTGTTTTTTTTTGCTGGTTTTTTTTTATGTGTGCGTCTTCGTCATCATTTGACATTGTTTCTCTTTTACCTTTCCGAGCAATAGGATCCCCGCTCGACACCCGGTGTCGCTTTCTGATCATCAAAGCAGCAAAAAACATCCATGCCAATCTGGCTCAATTATGTTAATTATGAATTGGTATTGGCCCTAATGTAATGAAGGGTGGAACTTGGCTGGCTAAGTGGGCTGTTGGGTTAAGAGAGTACATATGGGTACGTGTACGGGTAACCAAGTTACAGATTGCCAAGGCAATTGGCACACATGTTGCATACCTAATTGGAAACAGGCAAAATCTAATTTCGTCTTTCTATAGGACTTCGTTTAATCTTAAATTTGCAAATTGAATTTAATTTATGCCCCGGGGAAACCCTATTAAAGGCATACAATTTAAATCAGATACTTTTAGTTTGTTGTGGGTTGTGGGTTTTCGCAGCATTGGAATCTTATGAACTAAACCATACTTTCGCATTTATTTGCAAAGTGTGAAATCACTTCAAGCTTTGCCAAGGCCTTTTCATTTTCATTTCAAACTCGCTATTAATTAATGTGTATTTCTATTTTTTCTGATGATCTTTTAATGGCCAATAAACTTAAATGAGAGAGAGATATAGTGAGACACTGATCTATGGCATTGAACTTTGTCTTTCTTAACCTTTCAATCATTTTGTAAGTTTATTATCATTGTTGACATAATTATGGGTTCAACACGTAATTACAACATTGTTTTCAAATTAAAAAGACATAATTAATTTTGTGAGATTTCTATTTATAAATGATTAATACGTTCGAATAGCATTTACCCTCTACACATATGTATGAAAATATATATATTCAGTTGCAAATACTTCGTCTCAGATTTACAAAAGAAAAAGAAGAACAATCTGTCCTGTCTATATTGATTCATATTCGTATATGCACTGTTATTAATTGAAGACTTGTACTCCATTACTTCAATTACATGTTTTTGGACGAAATGCCGCTGTTCCCGAAATGTCAAAGATTTCTTGTTTCGGACATATTTTTGTCAGCAAAATTGATTTCCATAAATTTATTTAAAATTTCAAGAAAATTATTAGCTATTGGTATACACAATTTAAAAATTAATTTAATTTAGTTCAATATATATTTCAATATATTTAAATGTGGTTTTCAGGTTTGCTTTTGGGTTGTTAGAGATGTGTGTCCGATGTTTAGAGCTCTTATAGCTTTAATCTCACAAAATCGTTTATTATACGCAATTTTCATCCAGTAACCATTTTCAGTAATAACGAGAGAAAAAATACTTAACAAGAACAAAGAGCATTTCCAGAATTTCCGACTACAATATTTTAATTACTACAATTGAAGAAGTCACTTTAAAAATTATAGCTCCAGAAGCATTATCTTAACATAATTTATTGGAAAACTACAATATATATAGATAGATACCTCTGCCATTAACCTCATTGCGACCCAGCTCTTTTTTCCTCAGTGAAGAATTTCGTAATTTTCAAAAAACACAACAAACAAACAATGGGAATAGTGCGAGTGGTGATAGCGTTGGAAGACTCTAACAGGCAACAACAATAGCAAAAATAACAATAATAAACGACACGACTGTGGCGGCGGTGGCGGCTTTTTGGGAACCGCCTTCTTAACAATGGAAAATCTCGAAAAGCCGTCGACGGAACTGCGTCCAAATGGCGTTGCACAGTTGTTGTCGATGTTGTTGCGAGCCGGAAGATATTTCAGACTAGCTTGCAACACGGCATGTTTTTACAATTGGCGATACACAGAGAGACAGAGAGAGAGAGAGAGAGAGAGAGAGAGACAGAGAGGGAGTGAGAGAAAAAGGGGGTCAGGGGGATAGGAGGTGAATAGTGGTTCCGAACGTGCCTCCATGTTTAGACAGAAACAAGTTTTATAGTTTTTACGTTGGATCGTTGGCCAGTCCATCGGTCTCACAGCTGCTCGTGTTGTTGTTCTTTTACCGGACGGGCCTAAATAGCGCCCAGTCAGAGCCAAAGCCAGCACAAGCACAAGCACAACCAGAAGCCGAAGCCCAAGCGCCAACGCCAGTTTAAGTCCAGTCAAGTCCACTACAGTTCCCCACCCAGTCAAGTCTCCGATGCATTTTATGCTGGCGCTGTTGTAGTTTTGAACTAGTTGCGGCGTATCAAATCAAGTCTAACCACGAACCGACCCTCGAACCCGTTTCGGTGTTCCTTTTATCCCTCCATCTCCCCTCTCAATCCATGCACTTTTGGGTACTTTTGCACAGTTTGAAAATTAACTGGTTGTTTTGCTTGTCAGCTGCTATGTGCCGAGTCTTAGGTGCCTCACGTTCGCTTAACCTCACCTTCCTCCTCTATCCACTCCCGCCTACACACACACACACATACACATACAACCATTCAACTCTCCATTCATTTTGTATTGTTCGATGGCGCCTAGACAAGTTTATGTAAAAAGCCGAAATGCGCTTAAAGTTTTCAGCCGCCCCGTCTGGGATTGCCGCAAAGTTCTGGCCAAAGGGGCATCTCAGGCGGATTACGACTGGCCACCAGAAGCCAGTCAGTCGACCAGCCAACCATTCAGCCGCGACAGGAAGGAAGTTTATTTTGTTCAACTTAACGCTTTTCTTTTCGCCAGGCGTGTGTCTGGCCCCAAACCCCAATATAAATACTGCCAAAAAACGAGCAAACGAAAATTGTATTTGGAACAAGGCTAACTGACAGGCTCGCTTGAATGGTGTTTTTTTGCTTTCTCAGTTGTTAAGATCTTCCCCATATTAAAAATATTTTCTCTTTACAAATTATAGTATCTTGGAATGCAATGGCAATGATGCCAATTTAAATTTGTGTGTTGGAAAATATGCAATTAGGGTGATATTTTCAATGTTGTATAAAAACATATAATATTATCCCTCAAACACAAGTATTACGCTGACTAAATATTTTGCTGTTATTCAAGCTATAAATTCAATTATGTTCTTAAGGTGTAATCATCGATTTTCAAAATAATTCTGCTACTACATACTACATTTTAATATTTGTCTTTTCTGAAATCACAGAATTTTTGTTATATATTTACGTTCTTTTTTAACATTTCTATAAGAATTTTTTTTTATTGTGATCCAATACCATGCCGATTTTTCGAAGACGTTACAAACCCGATATATAAAGATATTGTGTATTCGATAACCGAAAACCAAAATACATACATAACCGAAAATCTAACTGAAACCAACATTCGTTTCGGTTTGATACCCTGATTTTGATTATATACGTACTATTATTTGTTAATTCAGCTCGTTAGATAAAAAATAAGTAAAAGGGTATATTGTATTTATATTTTAATTTCATTCCACCTCAACAATTATGACTTTAAATTATGATTATTTATTTTTAAACATATTCACAACCTTCAAAAAGTAAAAATATTTATAACCTTGTTGAATATGGAAGTTACAAAAACATTTTTAAAAATATAGGCTCTATGCCGAGAATTTAATAATGTTTGGATACTAAACACAGAAGTTATTCATAAAACTATTTCCCACATTAGAGTGAATATTCGCCTTGTTTTGGCTGAATTTCGCGCACGTTGTTAAATATGGACGCATGTGTATGTTTATGAGTTTTTTGTGAATCTATATAAAAAGTTGCCCTATAAAAAATCTTCAATAAAGGAGTTCTTAAATTTAAAAGGCTTGCTGTTTTGCTTTATTTACATCCTAGACTTATTTGATTAGAAAACTAGTATTAATTAATAAAATGTGGTTATTGTTACACATTATAAATTCCTAAATAAAAAAATAACAATTTAATTGCACTTTCCTAATATCTTTCTGCAAATATTCGATTGTTTGTAAATGTACATTTACTAAGACTTAACTTGCAGTTCCCTCACTGTTCTTATCAGTGTCCCTTATCCTATGATGGCGTCCATTACGAGCATCTGCATCTGTTGGGCCACAAATCAACCCACCACAATCTATGTTACAAACTACACACATATGCACTCTTTTGGTTTGGTTGTTTTGGTTTTGTCCACTATTTGGCAATTGTTTTACAAGATTTTCGCCATGCTTTGCACTCGGATTCGCCAGTATCAAATGTTTGATGACCAAAACATGGAATGTCTGGCAGAAGGGGGGAGGGTCGAGACGCTGGGGTGGGAGGTGGATGAAGTCGGCTGCACAAATTGCCGGCGGGGCATCAGCTGCTCACTAAATTTTTAATCAAGCATCTAGCAGACCTTATATGTATCCATATCCAGCATCCAGCTTCCAGCAGCTGTGATTCCGCTGGAGGAGCTTTTGAAGCTGCTGTCGCTGCCACTGGCACTGCCCCTGCCCCTGCCCCAGACTCTGTGCTGCTGTTGCAAGCGCAAAAAATGCAATCAACGTCAAATGCGCTTCGAAACTTTGCGCAAAATAATAGAAAAGCCATTAATTTCACTTCTCGTCGAAGAAGATGCGATGCTATGCGAAGAAGGACGCAGTGGAAATGGAGGGGGAGGAAAAGTGCTTAGAGAACTTGGGTGTGGCACATGGTCAGCGAAAGGGAAAGTGTGCTCAAGTAATTTTTAATTATGCGCATAATGTGCAGAAAGTTTGATACGAACTACACTAATCCGATTATTGGCTGACTCGAATGCGAATCACATCCTGCGAAATCAGTTCAGAAAAAGCCACCATTCCCATTCTCATTAAGCTACTTTCAGTGGACGCGTTAATGTCAAGTAGAGTATTACTAACTAAACGGTACTATGAACAGAAAATAGAAGAATAATACTAAATTCATTTCAATTTGTCTCTGACAAATACGGACTTTGGCGAATAATAACACATCTCGACTGTTAAGTACCATATACCGCTTAGTTACAATTATACTTAGTTGCTATAGTTCCCAACTGAATGAGAACTAAGCCGATTCACTTAAATAAAAATGTATGTATCAGCCCATTCTTGATATATTATGTAATAAGTTCTCTCAAATAATAATAAGAAAAAATTATAATACTTTTGTGCTCCTGTGTATTTCAATATATTTTTAAACATAGTACTTTTTCTAGAATGTTTCCATCATTAAGGTTTAAACTCGATTTTTTTAACTTATATTTCTTTTATAATTTTTATTTGGTACTTCCTTTAATTAAATTCTTGGTACTTAAATAAAATGATTCGTTAAATGCTCTTGGTATTTTACAGGGCAAACTTTCTTAAATCAATTGGGTGTAAGAATTCTCATGCTCAGAAGACTGTTTCATATTGATTTACGAAATACCTATAGAAACATAAATTACATAATATTACTTTTAATCGAAAAATAATATTTATATTACCAAATTTTTGATTCATAAACTTATCAAATTTTCAACATACTCGCCATTCATTTGGTCCAATGGGTATTTCCAATCAACTTTTTGGGTTGCCCAGGAGGCGAGGCGTTGCCATTATCGTCGTGCTTATGCCCGAAAATAGCAAAAGTTCTCCGTCGCTCTAAAACCACTTTTCATTAGTAACAACCGCTAATTTCACTTAGTGGTATGCCAACATGTCGCATCAGTTGGGACTCACACATGCACACTGGCACAAGTTTTTAACTGAATTTCTAGTTGCGAAAATTAAAATTAAAAACGTGCCGAATAGAATCATATTGCAGTTAATATACCCTTTCGTTTAGTCACATATTTAAAAATAATCTTAAATTAATATTTTATCTAATCAAAATGTCCATTTTCTTTTGCTGTGTATTTGATTTCCGTCCTTGCATAGACTCAAGATATCTGCAAACGAAATTACTAAGTTATAATTGCGTATTTTACAACAAGTGTGCGTAATAAAAAAAAACAAGAAATATGAAAACTTGGTGGGTTGATGATTTATTTTCTATTTATAACTGACAATGTGAGCAAAGGGACGGGGGTGAGGTTAGCTGACCGCTGGCTTCTGCTAAAAAGTTTAACCGGCTAGCAGTAATGCAATAAACAACTTTATTTAGTTGTTGTTGTTGTTTAAATTGTTGTTGGACTGCATTAAACTTGTCAAATGAAGTCGCTTTTGAAGTTAGATTGCTTGCAACAAGGGCGTGACATGACGAGGGCCAATGCTTGGGGCTAGTGCTTATCTGTCCCCTGGTCCACATGCATGAGTTTCCCTTCGCCTCTCCTTATTTGGCCCACTCCCTTTATTTTCCTATTTTTGTGTGTTCAGAGGGAACTTGTACATTAGTCGAATGCTCTGTGATGTTCTCCTGGTAAGTACTGTTGAAAAGTACTTATAATTACCCGCCAGGGGCGTAGACATACTGAATTTGATGAGTGTTGGTGCTGGATGAGTTGACCAAACTCTTGGGGGATCAAAGATTAAAACAAGTTTATAAATATTCTATTATCTCATGTGGAAAAATAACTTTTCAAATATTGAAATATTAAGTTCATAAAATTGTCATTAATAAGTTATTAGGGTTGCAAAGTATGTTTTTTTTCCACTATTAATGGGTATTGCAAATATTTTACAAGCATTACTAGTTACTGAAAAAAATGTTTTCCGCTGTTCCGAAACCCATAAACCGAAACTCTTTAAGCCGAAATAACCGTTTAGTAACCGATTCATTTATAAGGGTTAATTTCGGTTCTGGCCGTCGCAGCTACTGAGCAACTTTGATATCTTTGAACTGCCATAGCTTTGTCAAAACTCAATCAATTTCCACGCGCAATGTTAATTTGTGCATGATTTTACCTCTAAATTCGATCTGCATTTAATTATTGTTCATTTTGAAAAATTTTTGAAAATCAAATTTTTTGAAAATTTACAGTGTTACCCCTTTGTCTTTTTTGATTTTTTCGAAAAATTTCAAATGTTTAAAATGAAAAAAAATTAAATGAAGAACGAATTTAGAGGTAAAATCATGCTCAAATTTACATTGCGCGTGGAAATTGATTAAGTTTTGACAAAGTTATGGCAGTTCGAAGTTATTAAAAATCAGTAAAATCAAAATAATCGATATTCTCAAACCCAATTTATGTGCGATCAAATTATAATAAAATCGACATTACGCTGAACCATTCCAGTAACCAGATAACATTATTTTCCAGGCTAATAAGAGCAATAAGCCATTTTTCATCTAATACAATGAATAACGTTTCTTATTTTGGTCAACCGAAAACTTAAATTTTTCTTTTTTTTTTGTGAACCGAAACCATACCGGTATTTTTAAACCGAAACTTATAAAAAAACGATAACCGTTAGGGAACCGATAGTCCAAGATTTTGCATAACCGATAACCTTAATTCGAGCATAACCGAAACCGTAACTGAAACCGATTACGGTTCGGTTTTAATCCCTGGAAGATATTGCAAGAAACTCATTATCTTAGAAAATATTTGAATATCATTTAATGAATATTTGAGAGTTTGCTAATTCGATTAAATTCTGATATGTAAATATGTACTTTGAACTCTAAACTTTTCTCCGAAACATGTTTTATCTAGATAAGTACAAAATGTTACCCAAACATTTCAGTGTGAACTTGTGCAACAGCCCTCTGCATGGAAGTTATCAGTCCCGACCTGTTTAGGGGCCATCCACGAAACACCATGATACTTAAGCCCGACGGTGCCTAACAAAGCAATTAGATCCACGGATAGGCCAACACCGTTGAGTTTGAGCTTGAGTTTGTTAAGCAAACGCCGCTGAGCCCCGCCGAATAGTCCCTGAGGGCAGTAAATTCATTAGGCAGGCGGCATACAAACAAGGAGCCTATACTGCGTAGACATTCCTCTGCTTGTTATTCCTACTGTTGTTGTTGCTGCTGGTTACCAACTTATGGGTCACTTGCTCAAGAAATTTCTAAAGTTTGCGCTATAGACATCAGCTTGTTCTTGTTGTATGTAGTTGAAGTTTCCCGTCTAGCTGGAAGGACTACGTCGAGTTGAGTGGGATCTGGGTTTAGAGTGGAGGCGACTAATGAGCACGGCGCGTCGTTCTCGTACAATGCGTATAATTAAAAGCGTCCAAGGTGTAAACTAGCAAATTGTTTGATCCCATTCACTCAGCTAACCATTTCCCTCAGCTTGAAGGAAGACTAACAGGTAGCTCCTTCTTTGCCTACCTCTGACATTCTATTCACTTTTGTATTTCACAATTTTTCGTGTCCTTTTTTCACGCTCTCAGTGCTTGCTCAGCATAATATTGTTAAACTTTTCTTGTGCTCAGCATTTTTTGCACTTTATGTTTTTTTTTGTTGTAAGCCATGTTTTGCCTGGCGGAAACTTTTCAGTTGGCAAGTTGCTCCAGTTACCAGTAACCTGATCGCAGAAGTTCTCAAGTCCGGATATTTTTAGCATGTCGAATTTGACATGCACTTTAAAAAGCAACCTGAACTCCTTGAATAAATCGATTGAAGTAATTAAAATTAAATGAAAAAATTATATACTACTCAAATGATGTTGGATTTAAATGACCAATTGATTGCTTAAATAAGAAAAATAATAAGTTTAGTTGGATTGAAGACAATTCGTATTTAATATACGTAATAAGAACGCTGAGCTTGATAAATTGTCGAAATGTTTGTTGACTATCTTTTGTTTTTAAGTGTAATATTGTTGCTTGTATGCTTAGTGCAAGCAGGATGGTAAATTAGATATGCCCTTAAGCATTCCTCTTGTTTACATTGCTAATAAGCAGCATAATGTTTCCTTGTCGTTAAACTGTAAAGGAGTTCTACTGGTTGCTGGTGACTGTTGCATTTCAGGGCCTAATTAAAAGTTGTGTCAAAGTCTTTGGCTGGCAACGACCTCCAGGTGGACACAGTGGTGGCCAACACAGGTGTGGCAGCCCCATTTGCATCAACTTTCTATAGCACCACTTTCGCTGGATGTCCCCATGATTACTTATTCTTGTTCTGCATTGCTTGAGAAACCCGTTTGTAGCTTTGGTGACCAGTCACCATCTCTCAATCTCAATCGCACAATCTCTCTGTCTCCTCTGGTTTCTAGATCATCTTACTCTTTCTCTCGCGCTGCTGCTGCTGCTTTTTATGGTAATGAGTTGAGAATAAGAAATAGAAGAAAAAGAAGCTTTTGATTATGGCTATTGCTGCTGCTGTTAAACACAAAAGCAAATAAAACAGTTGACTGACATTGGGCCATCAGTTTCTTGTCTCTGTTTTCATATTTCTTTCGTTTCAATTGACCTTATTTGCAGGTGTCTACACATTCTTCAGCACAACATTCTATGCCTGACTTGGCAATATCAACGATAATAGAACCCTCTTGTACATTCACTGAAGTAAAAGCAGTTGCAGATTTCAACTATATTTTTTTATATTTTGCCATCTACTTTTCCTCAGCTCAGTGCATCTTAAGTATTTTGATATATGTAAATGACAGCAAGTTCGGTTGCCTTGCATTGCATGTCCAAATTATATACTATAACATACATTTCTCATATACATGAGTTAACAAAGATAGAGGGAGAGAGATGTAAAGAAGGGGTACAATCTTGTACCCTGTAAGCATCTAGAAGTATATTTTGATGTTTTGTCTAGTTTCTCAATTAAATTCAGTCTTTATTATTCGCATTTAGAGAATTAGAGGAATTAACATTTTAAATATCGTTCTGATTGATAAGTATCTAGAGATATGTAATATCAGAGCTATAACATTATCTCAATATGTTTGACTCTATTTACACTTAGTTACAGGGAATCGTAAAGTTGAGCTTGATTTACATTGTTTGATTATTATACAGCCTCTAGACTCCACAGTCATTCAATAAGACCAGTTTAGTTACTCAATCTGCCTTAAACTACTGGACATCTTTTAGTTGAGTTTGAATAAATTGCTTCAAAAGTATTTTGACTATCTGTTTCTCTGTATTTGTATGTAGTTGCAGGGTAACTTTGATGTTGAGCACACTTGCTGTTGTTCGCAGTGTTAAATGTTGTACGCAATGATGACGAATGACCACGGGAAATGATGAATGTTTAATGGGCCAATGGGACAGGGAACATGTTGTGGGATAAATGTGTCCGGGGAGTGACAGAAGAGCGGTTAGTGCCAATAATAAAGCATCGCATGTGTGCGTATGAGTGTGTTCTGGTTCATATTCAACAAAAATATGAATTGTAAAATAGTGACGTACATATTTGCTGGGAGTTCTATCATGATTTATGTTCAACGACTTTTCGCAGCTATTATTCATTTATTAAAAAGTGATATGAAAGTGCTGATTGATCCAACTAGTTAGAGCAGATGATTTCAAGTTATCTTTTGAGACTATTAAATATAAATAATAAGTTGTTTTTTTCAATTCATTATATTTGGTTTTTGCTTGCATTAAAATATAATTTATAAATATTTGTTGCACAATTTAAAAGAATTTGTGTGGTGATTACGAGTCTTGTACTTTCATTCACAGCCTTCAGACCTATATAAGTGTGTACACACACTATTGAAAATATGTACTCACACACACACAGCCACATACATATGTATACGTTATGCGTATGTGAACTTTATTGAGCGCCAGTTAATGGTTGGAACCGAGAAATCGGGGGGTGTCTGCACGTGGAGGCTGTGTGTCTGTTTTTCTCTTTATTTCCTATAGTCAGACACAAACTGAGGAAAAGCGACAACGTCGTTGTCGTTGTCGTAGCTGTCGAATGATGTCATGTTCGCTCAATGTCTTTCTTTTTCACTCCCTCTTCCTCTGTCTCGCTCTTTCACTTTACTATCAGACTCCTGTTGCTGTTTTTTATCTATATCTTTTAGCAAACGGAGTGGCGAGACTTTTATAAATCAGTTACCAAGGCGCTGATGCTGCAATAAAAGGTGCGATTTATCATAATATCAAAGGGAGAAGAGCAAACAGATTTGTGGATAGGGAGGGAGCATAAAGTAGAGCCTCCGCTTTCCACATAGACCATCATATGAATCGCAGCAATTCCCAGCATCCCAATGTACATTTATACATTTCGCAATGCTCCTTATACGCAATGTCTGCCGTGAATCTATCGAATTCATTTTTGCCTTTTTCCGCATTTTTCACAAATCTGTTTTACACATCTGCACACACATACACTTTCGCAGATAGAAAGAGACACACTTCCACATTGTGGAGATATATCGTCTGTATGTGAAGTTATCTGAGGCAGCCGCCAGTCGCCAGTTCATATTGATTACAACCAATTTTCCGTCGCCGTTTTGTCGTTGAAGTTGTCGTCATTGGGAAGCTGAAGCTGAAGCTTGAGCTGGAGATGAAGTTCAATAGGAAAAATCATGTTATACGTAACTGATATTTAGTTTTTTTCTTTTTGACTTTTTGTTTGCAGTGATTATATAATGTGCAACAGGGGGATTGTCAAAGCTTTAAAGATGCAATATATTTGCACATAGTATACCAACGATAGAGGCCCTTAAAACTTTGTTCCATTTAGCTGAAAAAATATGATCAAAGGTTGTGAATATTTTTAGCAATAGAGGAGTCTATATATTTAACCTAAGCGTTTTTTAATCGGGTATAGAAAGGTTAATAAAATATATCAAATATATGGTAAAAAAGTTTTTAGAAAAGACAACACTTTTTATAAAAATAACAATACGTATTTTTATTTCTACTTAATTTTAATTGATCTTCGATTAAATTTTATTTAATTTGTGATATTTGTTTACTGAATCAAACTTCACAAATTTGGTTTATAGTTTTGGCCATCACGTTCTCATCTCTAATCGAGATTTATCTATAGTTGTTGTTGTACATGCATCTTCTATGGCTTCTTCTGATTTCTAAATGCGCAGATTTATTTTGCCCTTACCAGCGAGAGAGCTACCTTTTAGCAAAACCACCCAACCACTTCTACCCAACAGAAATCGTTCACTGGCTTGACATTTAGTGCCTTCTGCTGGCTTTTCTGTCGCCATTTACTCTCGCTCCCACTTCCACTCCCGCTCCCGTTAACTCTCCAGCTTTAGCTTCAGGCTGAGTCTTTAGCACAGACGACTCTGACTTGGCCCGGCTGTTGGTTTGTTGTTTGTCGGCTGCTGCCTTGATGGTTGGAATTTCGTTGAACCGGTTTATGTATGTGGTTTTTCAGTTGTTGCTATTTTTGCTGTTGACTGGCGTCTGGTAACTGACTCTACCAAAATATTCGTATACTCATACGTATGTATGTCTCTATCTCTCCCTCTCTCTTTTCCTCTCTCCCTCTCTCTCTCTTTGTGTAAGCTTTGTGCGAGGCTTGGCTAACCAACTGGCCAAGCCACACAAATAAACATGGACACATTGAGAGAGAGAGAGGAAATAACTGCCAGACGAATGGACGGACGGACGCAAAAATCGCGCATATTTGTCGTTGCGGATTATTTCATAGCAGAATTCTACGCTCCAACTCTGAATACAGCAAATGCACATGTGTATATGTGTGTATGTATTTGTGGCTTGTTTGTTGTGATAGTTATTGTTGTTATTTGTGTATGACTGTATGCTGTTGCATAGCTTACCATCTTTGGCTTTTTCACTGTTAATTTACATTGCTACCATTTTTTCTCTTCGACCCTTTTCTGTGTATTTCCAATTCCCACAGATTATAGCTTAGCGAATTGAATACGAGAATTAAATATAGAATTTTGATTGAAGTTTTACGGATTATACTTGGCAGAGACAAAAAGCTCTTCAATTAATTGGTATCAGAATGTGCAAAAATCCGAATGCGGAAACAATAAAATTTGCTGCATTGAAATACTTCTCTATTTAGATTCTATGCTTCAATAATATGAATCGTCATCATTAATGACCATAGAAGAAATCATTAATCTTTGACCAAGATAAGGGGCTATATTCAAATGGGAAATTATATTAAAAAAAATGTACAATATTATTTCCTATCAATGATTTTTTTTATTAATGCTAAATATCTTATTTAGTTCGTTTTCAAATAATTTAATTAACCGCACTGTAAATGGACAAGATTCAATTGTCGATATTCAGCAAAATGGAAAAAACACCAGGACTTAATTAAACTGTCACTGCATGAATATTAATCACATTTCGTATATTCTCTAAAATGCATTAAAGTGGCCATAGGGAATGATGAGTAATTCTTAAAGCGACGACAGCAGTCAGTGTGCTCGAGGACAGAAAACAGTTGGCCAAGATAACTATATTATCGTATCTAAAGCATTTGCAATCATGTTTGTATATCCTGTAGTCAGAGAAATGAGTGTATAGAATATAACAGACTTGATATAAGGTATATCTATAAATATATGTCCATTGATATTGTTTTAAATGGAATGAACTAAAATTACACGCGGCTGTATAAAATGTGAAAGATAATTCCAAGCTACAGGGTAACTTCAGTGCATGCACTCTTCTTGACTGTTTTCATCATTGACAATTTGCATAGAAATTAATTTTCAATATAAGTGTGTATGTGTGCTAATATGAGTACGTGTGTTGGGTCCTGTGTTGTCGTTTTGAAGTTTGCCGGACTCCAAAAACCAATTGCATTTGGGAATTTTGCTGGTCGCAAGCAGCATTCAATTTTAGCCCACATTTTGTGTTACCAAGCGAGGTACATATATTACCCCTAGTTAATATGATCAAAAATCGATGAAAGCTGATTAAATGTACTTTTAGAGAGACTTTGAAAGCTGTATAAAATGAATTGAAGTAAATGTAATATAAAATGTTGAAAGATTGCATGGGGGATTGAATGATCTTTAATTCAAGAAAACATTACAAGTGGATATAATGAATTAGCGAATGAACATTCCTTAATTCAACATATTTGTTGACATTTGTAAGAACTTTATTCCATGCGCTCCCAGAATAAAACACTGAACAAATCATTTATTAAAATGTTTGCTTAGCTTGAAAAAACTTGTGTAGAATTGCATTTGAATAATTATGAATAATTGCTGTGTTCATGACAGAGAGCTTATGGTAGAACTTTTCAGCAACTCTCGGTCTGCCACATAATTTATGCATTTATAAACTTTTGATTTATTTAATTTATTCACCTTTCGACTAGAACTTCCTACATAAATTTCAATAAGTAATAACTAAATACGTACAAAATATACACATAAATATAAATGTCGAGATTGACTAATAATAATTTGTAAGAGCGAAATGTCAAATGACAATTTTCTACTTCATCAACGGACCGTAATTGTCATTAATTGTGTTTGTTGCTTTGCATAACAATTGGGCGGAGGGAGGAGGAAAATTACAATTTAAACATAAATTTAGCAATTGCTCGAGAAACGGAGGAAGAAAAAGAGAGCGACTTGAAAGTTTTGGCAGCAACTTTTTGGCATAATATATTTGTATTGTGTAAACTGTTCAAGGTTGAATAAGTTTTGTATTTATTGTGTGTGCAATTTGAATGGAAATTAAACAGTAAACAGCAGCAGCAGCAGCACTAGCAGTAAACGGCATCAATGAATGGCACAAATAAACATTTCAACGACAGTGAAGTAACAACAACAACGCCCTGTACTGAATTTCTTGCCTCTTGGCCAAAATCAAATTGCCAAAATTACGGTCGCTGTTACGAAGGCCTGTAAACTTTGTTTTGCCTGTTTGTGCTGCGGCACAGCAAATGAATAATTTGCCATCATAGATAAACGAAATCAATGCTTGTGGATGCCTCCACTTAACTGATGGCCACAGAACTGAACTTAACTTGTCCAAAATGGCAACATCTGCACATTGCTGAAGCCAACTCTGGGTAACTCTGAGTATCGACTGTTGTGGGCCAACTTGTTATTGAATTAAAGTGACTTGATTTACGGCGCTGTTTGGTCAAAAGCTTTTAATAGCATTTGCTTTCGGGGCGGCTGGTTTGGTCGGCCACAGAATCCCCAATTCTGGGCTTGTTTAGCTGTCCAAAAACAGTTTTGCTTCTGTTCAACCAGTCGTATACGTAATATCACGCATACGTTCCTATAATAATTTTATTCATCAACAGTTGCAGTAAGATTAAAATCTGTCGATTTTATCGGCTGATTGTAAGATCATTATATTATTGTTAACCTGTAAAGTTGTTAAATTTAAACTTTCAATTATGCACTTGGGTCAGCTTAGAACTGACAATAAACATATGTAAATCTGAAACTTTCTGTAAATATTGCAAGGATATTAATTTTTAAATAGGTTACTTTCTCAATTGTTTTAGATTTTTATTGATTTAATACAACATACGATTATGTTTTAATTCTGATTTTTGGTTGACTTTAAGATATTTTTATACGTCTTTAAGTTGGCATAAAAATGTGAATTTAATGAGAATATTTAAATAGCTCACTACACTCATCTACATTTAATTGCCGGACTGTGTTATTGTGTCGTGTTGCCTCAGAACCACTAAGTGAACCACCCGGAATGACGACAGATAACGCTAATAATTTATGCATGCTTTGTTGCAAGTAAGTACGCACGCATGCTCCCCGCCCACAGCATAGATAGTTGCCATGATTAGGCACGCCCACCCATACACCCAAAACACCCAAACAACCACAGGCACACAAACACACACATAACACGCCCCAATGCGCAACATGGCCGCATATAATTTAATTAAAATGAAATCTCGCACGGGCGCTGAACTGCAAACTGCGAATGCAAATTATTATTAATTACTTCAGAGCGACGACAGCAGAGTAACAAACGACGACAAATGTTTATAAGAGACATATGTGTGTGTGTGTGTGTGTGTGTGTTTACCGGTTGTGTGTGTGTGTGTGTTGGCATGTGTGTATTTACTGTGTGTAAGCCCGGAGTCATAACGATGACAACTGTCGCCAGTTCATTGCAACACAACAGCTGTAGGTGATATGTCCAATTCTTGTATATTTCAGTTGATTGTTTGTGTGTGTCCTTGTCTGTATGTCTGTTTTGTCTTTGCATAGTTGCTAAATGACATTAAAGAATTTCAAGAACATTTCTTTTCGCCTTTTCCTTTACATGTTATTTGTCTGTCCATTAGCATAGTTACCACAATCTAGACAAGTTTTTCCCCGTCCTCCTTTACCCTATCTGTTAGCCAACACTTTTGTTAGCTGCAAACAAAATATAGCTGAAAATTAACTTGAAATAATGAGGCTCCAGTGACTCTCAATTATTTGACATTTAACTGACAATGTAAAGTAGTTTGTAGTTGGTCACTTAATTAGCCAAGTTGAAATTAAAATGGAAATGAAAACTTTTGTGCAAAATGAAACAAAACAATATATTAATTTATCAATTGATAAATTCGAATCGAATTAAATAAAATATTTCATCTCTAGGTATTTATTACTTTAGCTCAAAATTTTATGAACAGCTCATGCCACATCCTGCTCCTTGTTTAACTAGTATCCATTTAAAACGTAATTGCAAATTGAAACTGACTGATTAAAAATAGAATAAATATATTAATTTCCCAATTTATAAATTCTAATTGAATTAAATTAAATATTTTATCTGCCCATTCCAAATCCTGTCCCTTGTTGCATGAACATTAACAGAGAAGAATTTGAAATGTAAATGAAAATCGAAAATGAATAATTAAAATATTATAAATTTCTCCTAACTGATTAGTAAAACTTCAGATTATTTAAGTACTTGATATTTTTGTAGATTTGTTGCTGACTTAATGAATACCTAGCTATAATATTTCACATTCAGCACCCTGTTGCAAGTTTTCCTTGGCAAGGTAATTGCAAACGCATTTTATAGCTCAGCTTGTGATTCTGCGGCTTGTGGAAAGCCTTTACCTGCATTTACCTGCAAAGACTTCTTCAGCAAAGAGGCAACTTTTTACCCGCCCAATACACGAAGAGGTTGGGGGCTTTTCTTGGTTAAAATGCCAACGTTACAAAATGCAAAACACATCGAAATATTTGCGAAAATGAAATCCGCGACGACTGTGACGCATTTAGCTGTCAGTTTGACTTAGTCAAAGGCAGCAAAGGATGTTCTGGGAAATGCTAGTTGTGTGCCTGCAACATGTTCTCTCTCTCTCTCTCTCTCTCCCTTTATCTTTCGCTCTGTCAGTTTTTGTGTCTGTCTCGCTCTGGCAATAAAAAAGCAACGAGCCAGCAGCAACAACACAAACGCAACTCGCGTAAAATAAACAAATTTCCGCAGACGACACTCAACTATGCAAACAGTAATTGGAGCAGCTTTTATGCGCGATCCAAGGAACAGCAAGAAGCAGCTGTCAGCTGTTAGCTGGAGATGGAGACGGAGATGATGGTGGATGTGCATGAGAACGTGGAGGAGGAGTCATGCTACACAGGTAGATAGACAGCAGTGTAAACGATGGCAAACCATGGCCAAAAACCAAACTGAAGCTCAAATTCACCGAAAATGAAACCCGCAGCAAGGATGCCTCCTGCCTGGGACCTGGAAACTGGCACATGACTCCCAGGATTCGTGTAACGGAAGACGACGTCTCACACAGGAAAAAAAAAGAGAGAAAGATACAAAAAATTGTTTCTACAAATGCAATATTGTAAATGTCTGTAATGTTGGTAATGGTATTAATTTATGCACATGATTCACACAGGATGCAACAACAATAAAAGCAACAAGAGTCAAGGAATGAAGAATCCATTTTGTATGCGAAAAATTAAGGGAAAACACAAGAGCGCAGAAATCACACGATGCCAACGCAATGAAAACCGAGAAAATATAGAGCAACTGAGATGCTGAAAAAAACTGTAAAGTATTTCAACCTGTGAAATTCTCGCAGTTTCCTTGTTCCTGGATATCTGTAGCATGACTTTTGATATGTGAGATGCCAACCCCAATATAAGTATGAAGATGAGGTCTGGAACGTCAGAGTGCAAGGGAATAAATCGTTCTCAAATTGAGCTTCAGTTGCTGTAGTTGTTTTTGGAGCAAAATGAGAAGTATACGTGATTGCTATAAGCAAGAAAATGTTGGGAAATTCTAAGAGTAGATAGAGAATATATACTCGTATACATATAAAATAGAGGTTAGTTAAGATACAGAAGCACCAGCAAATGCAATTATCGGAATCAGTTGAGATTGACAAAGTTCACAAACAGTTTAAGTGATGAATTAAGCCTGTAGTTGAATGAAATTGCCTCAAGTAAATGAAAACATGAGAGTGTACAAGTTCTTTAATCACTTGGGAGTTGAAAGCCGAGTTTCTTATTTAAAACTCGACTTCTCATGGATGCCAAATATGCTGAGTCCTTAAACAGAAACATGTCTGATGCTTGTGTGCAATGTTACCAAGTCCTTATCTAAACCATGTCCTGTCCAGTGGTCAGGTGACCTGCACTCTGTGATGGTTGGTTTGACACTAGAGATGTGAATATCGAATAATGATGCAAATATAGACAATCGTATTGATATAACTAGATTGCTTTATGTCTTCATATATTTTTGCGCGGGTTTAGCAATTGTGTACTTACTATTAATTTTTTTTTCGATTTGTCTAATATTTATTTTTGTTATTCTAAAATATTTAATTTGGTTTTAAATTGTGTTTTATTTGGTGACGGAAAAATATCGGAAAATGAACAAAAATCGATATATGGCATTATACTCGAAATTTTAGAGCAGCAATATTTTATGAGAGCAATATAACAAATTTTCCGATGTATCGCTTCTTATTCACATCACTATTAGGGGCCCAAGTTGTTATTATTGCTTGCTAGTTGGCCTGTTTATTGTTGGCAACTATGCGTTGACGTGCTCCACCTGAAACCCTTAACAACGAGTAGCTAACAAGCTGCTGATGAGCAGCTCATGTGTATGAAAGTGTATGTTTTGTTGCATATGTGTTTGTGTGTGTGTGTGTGTTGCACGCCAATGTAATTGCTTGCCCATGCAGGATGATGGGTTCCTGGGTTGCTACGATGAGGGCTGCTCTGTTTGCCACAATACAGCACTGCAGAGCTGTTAGGTGTTTGCTGGGCTCCTTCATCGAGCTGATGCTCTCTTTTTTCCCCCCCTCTCCTGACAGCATTTGCTTATTGCCAATAACGCAGCTCATCGTCATCCGGCACACGCATCTTGTTGTCACTCGGAGCATGCCAAAATTGTGCCTAGATATTGTTAATTTCCAGCTGCAGCTGCAAAAATCTGTGCCAACGATTATGGTCACATTATTAAAGCCTTGTCAGCAGCAGGAGTAACAACATCCAGTGGCACGTGGCTCAAATTGTGGCATAAAACGGCAGCAAAAGACACCTGCCTGCTGCTCTGCATATTAATAAGTCGACTTGACGACGCGGCAGCCATAATAAATATTTCCCAGAGCCGGTTTCTGGCCCTCAGCCAGACAAAGTCAGACCGGGACTAGCCTGATCACATCAGGCGAGAGCTGGTTAGTTTTCTGCATGCCAACATTACGTATACGTCACGTTGTCGTGCAACTCTTTGCATATTACACAAAAATGTTTATTTTTTAAAAACTACTTTAATCTAGCTTAAAAGTTATTTATTAAATTTTGCATCATTAAAGCGATATAAAAGTTTTTTTTAAAAAACTTAGCAGTCACTCTCAATTGCACTTAATGAAGTAATTCTCATATAATATATGGCAATAAAATATATTAAATAATAATAATATGGTAAAAAAAACGATATTGTTTTGAATAACTGAAATGTAAATTCAAGTTATCTAGTTTTCATTAAAGTCTGAACCAATTAAAAATATTTATTACACTTTCAGCAAAGTTAAAAATCGATGTTGAAAAATTTAAGGATGATCACTGCGGACGGCAGTCCGCGCTAGTGACGAAAGCAACACGTAGTGTGCAAAAGGCGACTAGCAATATATACACGCAGAATGGAAAATTTGCTATGACTGTCCGATCGGATTGAGTTATATACCGATCGAAAGGTATGACTTTACCTAACAAAAGTGCATACTAAGACTTTTGGTAACTCACCTGGTTCGTAAGATATGGGGGTGTAAGTGGGAGGGGCCAAATTTTAATGATTGCAGCTAGTGGGGCCGTTGGAGCCTTTTGGTAAAATTTTATAATTTTTAAAAATTCTTATTAAAAATACGCGTCGAATGATACCTTGATCATTTCAATCCGACATTTGGTTCAAAAGATATATTAATTTGAAGTTTTTAAGGGCCTTCTCAAAATGAGATGAAAAGTTTGTTTGTCCATTTGTTTGTTTGTACGAAGGCGCTGAAAAAGCTAAATTTTTCTGATGAGGAATTGTTTCTTATCAGAAATCTAGAAATGTTTGTTCTACGACTTTAGCGGGAAATAGCTAGTTTAGCGGGAAAAAGCTAAAACGTGATAAATTTGAAACACCCATTGCTTCCAATCCAAGAAAGCTAGAGATGTGTTCTATATGTCGTTAGAAAGGTATATTAGAGGGCTTTCAGACGTGCCTTGAATATTTTTTTGCAAAGTGCTCAGGTAAAACGCTACAGGTGAAAAAAGGATTTTTAGCTTAAACTTTGGCGATTTATTAGAAAACGGTTCCGACGATTTTTATTAAATTTCAATATGTTGTAACACGTAAAATTTCGCGTCTTTTGATATATGACACATGCCTCTCAGCCGCAAGGTGTGGAAGATATGACCGGTTAACTGAATATATACATTTTACTATTTACTATATGGTACTGATTAGAAAATCAAGCTTTGGTACAAAAACTTTTTTGTTTTTCAAGGTTTCTCAACCAATTTGACAAAGTATGCATTTAAGTAAGTCTTACACATTATGTCCAAATTTAGTTGAAATCGGTCCACTATATCATATAGCTGTCATAGGAACGTCGGTTAAAAATCAAGTTTTAGTATGAACAACTTTTTGTTTTTTAAGGTTTCTCAACCAATTTGACAAAGTATGCATTTGAGTTAGTCTTACATATTATGTCCAAATTTAGTTCAAATCGGTCCACTATATCATATAGCTGCCATATGAACGATCGGTCCAAAATAAGGTTTCAGTACGAAAATCTCTTATATTTCTCAAGATATCTGAACCAATTTGACACAGTATGCATTTAAGTTGGTCTTATACATTATGTCCAAATTTAGTTCAAATCGGTATACTATATCATATAGCTGCCATATGAACAATCGGTATAAAATCAAGTTTTAGTATGAAAAACTTTGTTGTTTTTTAGATATCTTGATCACACTGTCAACATACGCATCTGGGTTGGTTTTATACATCCTAAACAAAATTGGTTAAAATCGGTATAATATATTTTATAGCTGCCCTATTTATTTTTTATTTGAAGTAAGCATTTTGATAATTTTATAGCAAAATTACACTGTCAGAATCATATAAAATTCCAAAATTTCTGATATCTTCCAAAAAATTTAACAAAGTAAAAATCTAGTGACGAAAGTCTTCCTGCACCAAAATTTCTGATATCCCATTTTGTGACGAACGATATTAAACTTAATATATAAATAATTATAAAATAAAAAGTTTGGCATTCGGCACTGCGCATTAAAATTATTTTTAGGTATAAAGAATCAAGATCTTTATGCGCAATGTTCCGAATGCCAAACTTTTTATTTTATAATTATTTATATATTAAGTTTAATATCGTTCGTCACAAAATGGGATATCAGAAATTTTGGGGCAGGGAAAGACTTTCGTCACTAGACTTTTACTTTGTTAAAAAGTTTTTTTGGAAGATTATATAATTCAATTATATCATGAATGAAAATTCTTTCCAGGTTACACCTTGTTCAACCTTGTTCAACTATTCTTTCATAGTTTTCTATCTATTTTGTTATTTTCTATCTTTGATTATACAACTTATTTATGTCAAAGTTAATGCTGAATAATAGGAAGACATTTTATTTAAAATACTTTCCATAAGAATCGCATTATATGTGTTATTTAATGTCTTACTCATCTTTTATTGATGACTCTTTATTGTCGAAATTTTTTGTATTTTAAGTGGATCAGAATAGTTTAAGAAGCCTTCAAGCATGGCTTAAATAGTCTGACACCTATTTTATGGCCTGGTTGTTGTCTGGCGACTGCCAGTCTGGCTGTCTATCTGTTTGACTCTCTCATGTCTCGCCTGTCTGTCTAACTGCATTGTCGCATTGCTGCAGTCGGAACAGTTTTCCGTTTTTACTTTTCTGTTTTTTTTTTAATTTTATTTGAAAACCTTGACGACACCGAATGCTGACGCCAAGGATCCGGTGTATGGTATCCTAACGACTGTAGCAAGTTGCCAAATTTACTTCAATTTTTTATTTGTCGCCATGGCACGTCGAGCGTGCTAAATTTTCCACACGCATTCCTCGATGGGATGAGATCAGATGGGAAGGGCTGGATGCAATCCTGCACTCTATTGCCATTGCCATGCCAAGTCTGGCATTTTGCCAAAAAACTGTCAAAGCAACACGAGACATGGAAACAGTCCCATTCCCATTCCCGTTTCCATTCCCGTGTCCATTCCAATTTTGAAGTCAACCCGACTATGTGGGGGACATGTGTGAAAGTCAGCAGTGAAGAGTAACACTCGAACTACAGTTGGCAATGAAAATTCTATACAAATGAAAATGCAATTCACACGAATGGACTTTTTGTTTGGGCCTGTAACGAGTTGACTGAGAAGGGGAATTGGTTGGACGTGGACATGGACGTGGAGTGATAAACGTGGACAAGCGCCACAGATTGAATTAGTTTGTCGTTTTCTGTTTCGCATACAAACTCCCGTAGTCGTTTATACTCAAATACTCGTATATAAAGTGAATTGCTGCGATTTTTATACTCGTTTTGGGCCACACACAAAAGTGTCACACTTCAGTTCGTTGGACGCTGTCAAATGCATATTGCTAAAAGTACTTCTCATCCGAGTGCTGTGCATAAATCTTTTGTTCCAATAAAAAAGGGCGTCAATTTCATTTGATATTTTTTTTATTGACATAATGCTTCTGCCATTCCACTGATTGTACTCGTATATTGAAAGCTGTATTCCAAAGCCATTTGACATCACACATGTATCTTATAAATTAAGTTTGAAGTACATCAAGAAATAACTGCAGACCGCAAACATTTTCAATTGGCATTTTTTTAATTTAGAGGACAGACGAGAAACATTTTTGATACGTTTTCAATTATTATACTCTTGTAGAGCAATATTAATTTGGTCAGAGCTCTGTCAGATTTTTTGTGTGTCAAAGATAAAATTTCCATTTTGATTTCTTGACAAGTTTATGCACTACCTCTATCAGACACAAAGGGTATAGTACATATACGCAAATGTAAGTAAAAGAATGACCTTCAACGTAAATCACTAGATATAGATGTACGTGTGTGCCAAAAAATACAGGGTATCACATAGTTAGTCAACAACACTAAAGTAGTGCATTTTCACTTTTAATTTATTGCAAGTTTCATAAATTTAATTATATTTTTGTCAACCATCACTGCAAACCAGTTTGTTTATTTTATTTTGAGTTATTTATTATTAAATTCCTTTTGTTTTGTGTTAAATCATAGAACATTAATGTATATTTAGTTCTTCTGCCTAAAACACTCGATTTTGCCATTGCAAACACAACAATTTTCTAATAATTTTAACAAACCAAAAACTAATTTGACTACAAAGGTCTTACTCGGCTATCATTTGCATTTGTCACGAACCCATAATTATTCAAAACAATTTGTATACGAGTATGTGTGAGTATGAATATTGGTATGAGTTCAAAAAACAACCGACATTTGAATGTTTGCTCAATCTGGCTCAATGCAGATTCGAAATGTACGGGGAGTTAGAATTGGATATGTATGGGGCGTATGCGTAATATGTTAATTTTCATATTCATGCAATTATTCTTCGGACACGGACACACACTCACTCTCTCACCCACCCAAATGCAGTGTGGATCATGTTGAATAATTATTTGCATTCGATTTACCAGCCGTTGAGAGGAAAATAGCCAAAGGGCATAAATATGTGTATATGTACTTGTACTTGAATTTGTATTTGTCTATGTGCTGTGTATGTGTTTTACGTGTTGGTCAAGCGCATGACACTGAAAATTTTCATAAATATTCAAAATGCATAACATCACACAACAATTTGCAACGTATGTATGTGCGTGTGAGTGTAATATTGTGTGTGTGGTCAGTCACAAAAAAGTAAATGACGTCGACGTTGATGTCTTGTCTGTATTCTGCTTCACAAAAAGTCTGATAATGTACGAGTATGTTATATATATTCATTGCATTAAAAAAGAAGTAAGCGTTTTGGTTGATAGTGCACGACTACGTGATACCCAGTGCCCAGTTAAAAGTTATTCTATACTAACAAATCCAAGGAAATGAACACGCAAGCGGAAACTTCCTAAGTCAATCACTATAGATGGCACCTCTATTTCATTTTCTTTCCTGGTAATTTCCAATATAATATCAACTTCTTGAATATCCTTGAATAACGGTAATTCGATCCTACTTCAAAAATCAACTGGAGAATTCACATTTTAAATTTGGAGTCTTGAAAGATATAGTTCTTATAATTTTCAGAGATGTCCTTTTCACCATTTAACATAAGTTTCTTTAAAGCAAGTATATCCATGCTTGCAAATTCGTAATGGACACAGGGTATAAAATCGCCACGACGATTTTTCATTCAACAACTGCAATGGAAGCGAAGGTCCATCTGCTGCTTCAGTTCCCTTTCCCTTCCTGTTCCCGTTCCTGGTCCTGTTTCTGTTCCCTTTCCTACCCATATCTGTTGAGTGATGTGCTGTTGAAATTGTATTTATGAAATTTATGTATTACACACACGAGACTTCAAATGCTCAGCTTGAAAATGCAATTTACAGTTTATGGGTTATGGGAAGATGGAAGATTGCATAGGTCAATAATAAAAATAGAAAGGAAAACAAACATCATGAGTTATAAACTATTAAATTCTGTATAGAACAACAATAAACCGAAATTTGATGTATCGATAACTTTTTCTTTTAAAAACTTTGCTATCTAATTAAGATTAGTTGCTTCTCTTGTTATTCTTCCACAATATTCCACTTGCCTCACTTATAAATACAGGGTATGTATGCATGTTCAACTATTTGGTACGGTCAAATAAACAGCTTATTTTACTCAACAACTAAAGTTCAATACACGTAACAGACTTGAGCCTCTTGAATAGCATTAGCTCATCAATTAGTTTGAAGCTTAGAGTCGCCAATTAAATTCGAATTTTCATTTACTCGATGGACCACAAAACTGGGTCGGCAAACTAACGTTAGGATGGACTAATAGAAGTGTTATACACTAAGAGTAAATCTGGTTGAATTGGTTGGTTGAATGAACTGGCTCCAGGCAACGGACGACACTCATTAATTTCCAGCTAACAGGGCAACTACCAGGGACTGTTAGCCAAGAATGGCAAGCAGACAGTAAGGCAGATAGACAGATTTGCACAGATAGAAATCTTCACCTTTACCTTTTTGCTCACACAGATTCCGGAGGCGCACAACAAAAAAAATGTTTAATTACAGGGCAAAATGCTGAACGTTGAAGAGACAAGGCAACAACTCGCATATTGACCCAGCCAAGTGGAACGTGTCGAGTACGGTTAACTAACCGAAAAAGCAATGATGCTACCAAGCAACTGGCAACTGCCAACCGTGTTGCGAACCCTTTGACTTACCCTTATAGACAGCCAGACAGTCGGACAACGGACAGTTGGACAACTGTTGTTTGGGGAGGGTGGCAAATGTCATTAGCATTTCATACTACATGTGTCCTCTTGAATGTGTAGGGATTTGACATACGGGTGGGTCACAAGTGGGTGACGATATGGTACTCTATAAGCAGAAGAGAGAAGCAAAAGGGCAACTTAGAACTACTCATATTCGTATGTTGTCGACTCTTCTCTGTCGACCTTTGCTGTTGACTTCACTCCACTTTGGTGAAATTAAATCTGAAATGCTAATAAGATGGGCACGGCTGTACTTTGCGCTTGAATAACTATCCCAATTGAATTCGGTGTTCCGTCTCTTCATTATTCTTCTATCTCTCATGTAGTGATTACAGATATTCAAGTTTTTGGGTAATGTGAGTTTGGAAACAACCTGGGCACATATGTACATAATCGGGTATCTTCAAATACTACAACATTTCTGATGTTAAGAAACATTTGGTGTTCGTAATGACGGAAATAGTTTCTCCTTGTATTGCACTAATGACTCTGAGAAGAAGAAAAATTCAAAGAAGACCTAAATTTTTTTGCTTGATTAAACTGGGGCAAGCGTTAATCATAATGACGTGTGCTTCATTAAGGCAGCTAGAGATAGTTATTTATAATTAGGTTTATTTATTATGATAAAACAGTTTTAGATCAAACACCTGAACATGTTGTATATGAATCCTATAAGCAAAATTAATTACAATTAGCTTTTATTTGCGTAAGAATAATTTAATTATTTCATTTTTATTTATCTTTTTTTAGCCAATAAATTATTTTAAATTATTGAACATATATATATGGACTTCTTTGTATAGAGAATAATTATTAATAAAAAAATTGTCCTTATATTTTTTCTAATCTTAGCTTTGAGTTATCTTTCGATATATTTGAGTCGTTATAAATTTGCAATATTAATATTCTCACTGCAGTAAGTGTCATCCCTGTGCAGCTACCGGAAATTCCCTTGGCGCATGTTTAAGTTCTGTCCAGCAATAGCAACATCAAAAACGTCGGCTATTACAGCTTTAGAATAAAACACTTTAGTAATTGGTAGCTTATATTCTTAGCCAATGCGCTCATTCAAACATCGCAGTCAAAGTCACAGTCAGTTTCAGTGTTTAGACGTAAAAGCAGAAGCAGGAATGAAAACCGGAGCAATGAGAGGCGGAGCAGGAGCAGAAGCGGAATCTGAGAATGCGGAGGGCTTTTGTTTGAGGTAGGGATGTCCAAAGCCCGGCTAACTGTATCACGATTATGCTCAAAAGCTGCTCTCTCAAGCTAAATGTGAAACATCACAGAGATGAAACAAATGTAAAATGGGATGACACAGGATATATATGTATGTATATATACATAAGTACGCAGGTAGAATGGATCTTTTCTTTTTGGTTTCGTCTCGCCTCGCCTCGTTTCCTTTGTCTTTATCTTTCCCAGACCCTTTTCCATTCGGAATCTCGTTGGGAATGTCATATGTCTGAGTGGTACTGTCCTAAGGCCAGTAAAAGGACCAGCAAAAAAGGCTCTGACATAATTAAACGCATTTCAAAGATGATTATGTCCTACCAACTGTCCTTTGTCGAGTATACAGAGAGAAAATAACAGAAATTAATCTTAGGGAAATGCAATGCTCACTGAGAAATTAAGACTACTCTTAACAGGATAATTTTTATAGTCAATCTAGCATAGTAGATCTAGTATCAAGTTATTATATTAAGATGACTTTGATCTGGTTTACATAGTTTAGAGTACTTGATTTAAATTTGAATTATACCTTTCATCTTATTAGAAGGGGAATGTTAAAATCACACTTATGATAACATTGACGTTGCGTATATTTTATTTTACGAACGAACACTATAACCAGGGATTAAAACCTTAACCGAAACCGTAACCTTTAACCGGTGAAAACCATTTGAAATTTGTAACCGTAACTTAAACCGTAACCGAAAATATTTTTTTCCGCAGTACCGTAACCCATAAACCGAAACTCTTTAAACCGAAATAACTGTTTAGCAACCGATTCATTTATAAGGGTTATAACAACTTTGATAACTTTGAACTGCCTTAACTTTGTCAAATGTCAATCAATTTTCATGCGGCATGTAAAATTGAGCATGATTTTACCTCTTAATTCGTTCTGCATTTAAATTTTGTTCATTTTGAATATTCGAATTTTTTCGAAAAAATTAAAAAAGATAAAGGGGTAACACTGTATATTTTCGAAAAAATTCGAAATTTCAAAAATTTTTTAAATGATGTAAATTTAAATGCAGATCGAATTAAGAAGCTAAATCAAGCTCAAATTTACATTGCGCATGGAAATTGATTGAGTTTTGGCAGTTCAAAGTTATTGAAAAACAGTAAAATTAACATAATCGAATTTTTCATACCAATTTATATTTTTCCGTAACTAAAACCGAGATTCGTTTCGGTTTTAATCCCTGCCTATAACTGTACTTAAATTAATGTGATTAATGAATCAAGTTTTAAATTTAGTGTTTTAAGTAAGAACTACTTGATTTTTTCTTTCTGTGTACGAGAATATTTCTGCCCTGCTGTGTCATTGCTTTGGGTATCAGTGATGCTAACAACTCGCCAAAAAAAAAACCAAATTGACTAGAACTTGATGAAAAAGGATACAAAATTACATGCATTATTATAAATATTATTATCTGGCATTTTCTTCGTAAGCATTTGACTCATTAGTGCTTTTAATTCATAATTATTTGTTCAATTGGTTTTTTATGATGAAGTAGTATTAAAATGGCCAAGTCGGAAGCGTCATCACTGTTTGGTATATGTAAGTCTAAGGTGTGGTAATGGCGCCTATGCCCAACGCCTTCCCACATTGATGAAGAAGCTGATTATGCTGGTCGATGATGAAGATGGAGTGCTCCTGGTTTATAAATATTACGTATACGCAGGGACTGCAGCTTAAAAAGATTTGTGCGGCATCTCAGGCATTTAAAGCATTTTATTTGTGAGTTATTTAGTTCACTACGAACGGCATTTATGTTGATGGTATTTTCAAGTGGTTGTTTTTCTTGTTGTTGTTGTTGCTTTTATTTCGAGGTTTTATTATGCCATTTTTCTTGTTGAAGGTGCAAAAATTTTTAGCTATAAGTAACTGTGTGTGGCTTTCTCAACTTATTGGTGTTGTTGTATTTTTGTTGCTGTATTAATAAATTATGCAGACAGTGAGCTTTTCGAGCGTTTCTGATGTTGATTATGTGTCGCTCGACACTGGACACTGGCACATTACGTATACGACGCACACATGTTCAGACCATCTCCTGCTTGAACTATTGTTGCTGGATGTTGTTTGTTGTTTTTGCTGTTTATCAACATGACCAGAATGTGTATGTTGCTCGTGGCAAAAGCGAGGCGTTGATATATTCCTAGTTTGCTGTAGTTTTGTCGCCTGCGGGCAATGTTGATAACTCTGATGACGTGGATGAAAAACTTTTGATTGATGTGGTTGCAAAAACTTTATGCTGTCATTAGGCACAACCAAATCAAACACAATGAAGAAGAGAGAACACAATAAATAGCTGCAGAAATACTGAGAGCGAGAGAAAGAGAGAGAAAGGGTTTGTTTGGCACACATACTCGTAGTGCTAGACTTTTTTTATATGGAAGAAAGGTCTCAAGTTGTTGGCATAACAAATGACAGTCGGCAAAGTTGTTTACGCCACTCGGGCGACTAAAAGTTTTGTTTATTAATTAATTGAAGGCTTGTGTTCGTGTCCTTCTCTTTCCATCTACAACTACTTTATTTGGGGTTGCCAAGCTTCTAATACATAGGTGATTAAAGAGCAAGATTGCCAAGTCAATTAACTTAATTAAAGTTAAGTGTCGAACATAAAAATTTATTTACATTTGTTAGCAACAAGTTTCTTTAAAAAAGTTTTGTGATTACCAATTAAAGTATTTTTTCGGTATTCATTTGTATTCAATGTCTTCTTGTAAAGTGTTTCCCTTGAAGTCAAGTTAAATTATAGATCTCATTTACAATTAATTCCGCTTAATTTAATTTAGCAAATATCCGCACATTGCATATTTGTAGTCACATGGCAACCCTACGTTCCCCATGACGTTCCCAAGTACTTACTTGTTTTTTCTTGTTCGTATTTTTTTCGTCATTTTCGGTTTTCTGTAGCAAGTTTTGTCCTACCTGTGGCATTGTTGTAACGTTCTCTCAGCGAGGCCATTTATTACAACGTGTTTTCCTAACTGCAACCAACAATGCCACACGGTTTTCTTGTTGCGCTTTGCTTTTCTCTCTTTCTCTCGTCTTTTACTCCGTCGCTGTGCACTTTGCAAACTTTTCTCGTTATTTTTGCACATTCGTTTGCTTTTTATGGGCCCTGCTACACTAATTACCTTGTTTTTCGGAAAATTAACTTTTCGATTACTGTTGCAACACTCGGCAGTAAACAAAAGTAGCAACAAAAAAAAAAAAAAAAAAAAAAATACAACTAGAACTACAAGAAGTTCAAAGGCAAAACTCACAAGTGTTGTTTCCAAAAGTTTTGAGCTATCGATATGAAATGGGGAGAAAATGCAGTTTTCAACTAAATTATTTGTTGCCGTTTGCTGAGTGTGCTTAAATGAACTTCTGACAACATTTTGAAAAATTATGAAAATATGCTAAAGGCAACACATTAACAGCGACTGTAATAGGCAGTTCATACAGTACAGGCTCTAAAAGTTTCCAACTACTGCAAAATGTACGAGAAGTTTGTTCTCGTTCTGAGAGACGTGCTGAGTTATTGAAGGTAAACTACTACGGTCTCTAGTTTCCAATTTAGAATGTTTTTCTCCCATTCTGTTGACACAGTGTGGAGTTCAGTGATTATCAATTCATAGTGTGTTGATGCTATAAACATTGTTGAGTTGCCTGTGATTGGGTCAGTAAGCCAGATTTCCACTTTATTTCCTATAGAAAGATTAGTTTGGTACTTATGAAAAAGAAAGAAGATTAAAAAAGATGATATAATTACTATGCTAAATGTTTGAATAAGGATTCAATCTGCATTGAAAACTGTCGTCAACGCAATTGAGCGAATTTTAATTTATAAAAATTTGAATTTAAAAAGAAAACAAAAGAGTTATATTACATATTACATTAACTTCTGATATATTAATTATTTAAGAGAACATTTTATTGGTAATCACTTGTGAATAATTTGATAAATTTCAAAAATACATCAAAAATATTGATTGGATATTCAAACGAAATATTCATATACATTGTATATTATTCACATTTTAGAAACTTTGACATTACTTTTTTCTTCTTGTATCTCTCAAATATATTATGAATTCTATTATTTAACTAATCAAATTAATTTTTTTTTACAGAAACAGCATTCAATTATGATTATGATTTGCTCAAATGGTACGTAAACTTTGATTGGTTAATAAATATAATTAAAACAGAATTATTAAGTTACTTTTTTTTTGAGCAATTAGAACATTAAATAAGTTTGAAATGTAAATATAAAGATCTTAAACTCCATGTTGTGAAAAGTTTTGTGTCTTCTGTCGGGTATTTCAATTTCGAGTATTTAGCTATCAGGTTTTTGTAAGCTTTTTGCTTTGACAACTGGTTGTAAATTGTTCATTAACTGTACTGTAGTTAGTGCAAACATTTCTGCATTTTGCAAATGTAATTACAATTCATTTTTCTTCAAGTTCTTTGGGTGTCTGGGCAAGAAGGAGCATCCATTATCCGTGGCTGTCCATAACATTTTGTTGCACAGTCGTCGCTAATCTTGGCCGACAAGTTGGCCTTCACAGTTCCTCCACATCGCCTCTGGTCCTGCCTCTGTCTTCGCCTTGGTCTATGTCTTCGTTTTAGTCTTTGCGTTTTTCTCTTTTGGAGACTGTTTAAATGTCAGTTAAAATCCCATAAATTCTCCTTAAATGACTTCTGTCTGCCGCAATTTTGTAGCCGTTTCTTGGCATCAGCAGCAGCGTTGACCCGAAGAAAACGTTAAGGAGTCTATGGAAAAAGCTAAGAAAGAATTACAGTATTTGGGATAAAGCTGAAACTAAAGCTAGAGATGGAGATGGAGCTGAGGCTGAATTAACTATTAGGGGAAATCACAAAATCCTTTGCCGTAAATAAAATTTCATTTTTCTTCTTGCTGGAACAGATAAGAATATTTCCTGTTGTCCCGTTGCCAAGAGTCACAGTGCAACTTTCCACTTGTGTGACGCAACGGTAGCCATTGGTTGCAACGTTGCAAGCAATGCAGTGTGAATGTGCAACATATAAATAGGACACTGTCAGTGGGCGCAGGACAATACCAGAAAATGGTTGCCAGCTTCACTGAAAGAGCTGCCAAATGACGCAAGTTCGCACAACTTGTGCAATTGGTTCAATAAACTCATTAAATGCACCCAACTTTTTGCTTTTGTTTTTCTTTCTCGCAAACTTTGCAAAGGATCCGCACAAAAATGACGGTCATTCGGTCGCCCTTCCTCATTCTCAACTTGTCGCATTATCCTTTTTATTGTTCTCGACATTGCAGCACATTATTCGTACTTGTTTTTCGTTACAATTCTTTTCAGACCAAGTTTTTTAACTTATTTATAAACTTTGAAATATTTACATGCTTTTCAAAAAATCACTTAGAAATTGACAACTTTATTATGGCTTATTTTTATACATAATGATATTTATATTTTATATATATATTTATAATTATTTAAGTGAGTCTCCGTCCGCTGATATAATTTTAATTTTAGTTTGAAAAATAACTGGGCTCATATCCCATAATGCCTCGTTAAAATCAGTAATCTACCTGTCTTGTTAAAATCCTGATACGACACTGAAAATTAATAAAAAATATATTTTTAAGTGCTTTAAAATATTTATATATATTTTTTTGTATTTATTTTATTATTATTAGAGTATTTAGTCGTCGATATTGTGGTAGTAAGTAGCCTGTTTTATTTTATTTTGTCGTATAAATATCTGGCCATAAAAGCCATTTAACTTATTTGCCTCAGTTGCGCCTTGTCGCTGTCCTTTTTCCAAGCCGCGGCAAACAATAAATTTTGTGAGAATTTGGCCACATTTTAATTTGTGGCTCAACGGCATAACCCTAACCGCACCCCGACTCAAACCTACTTTTAGAGCCAAACCTCGGCAGACTAACACCTTGCTCTGGCACTGGAACTGGCACTGGGCTAACCGCAGAATTCATCGTTGTGGGCAACCCCAAGAGGCATGCAAGTAAAAACCGCTGCATTGCATTCCTCAAATTGCAGAAGGCAAACTAAGAGTAAGAGCTTTTCAGCATGAATAGGACGAAGAATGAGTATGGGTTTGAGTATGAGTAGTAGTATGAGTATCTGTGGTTTTGATATACTTGTGTGCATGTGCATGGACTCACAAAAACGTGCAGCAAAATTGTCAATTTATTTTTTATGCCTTCTTGAAATTTACTGCGATTTTCGTTTTGCAACGAGCAACAACAACGACAGCTGGCACACCACAAGTAGGAGGATGAGGGGCAGATGAGGCAGCAGGAGTAGCAGATTGTGCTTCTTCCGAGGATGCCAATTTGTCAGCTGGCAGTTTTTGGTGCCATTGCGAAAATTCTTTATGAAAACTTTGTTTACGACAATCAACTCATGCTGGAAGCCTGTAGATGTAGGCTAAAGGCTGTTACCCATACAGCCTCTTCCCTCTTTTGCCTTCTCTCCCAGTTACCCGTGTATTCAGTTGACAATATTTTTAATAGAAACTCTCAACTCTCGACGCCCAAAAAGTTTTCTCTTCGCAAATTTGCAGCCAGTGCAGCCATTGTGTCCCTGTCTGGGCCATATCACAGCAGAGACCTGGGGCCTGAGGGCTGATGGCTGTCTCTCTGTTTGTGTTTCAATTTGTTCGCCTTTTATGGAATTATGCACTTTTGTCAGCTTGCTGCACTTTTCACAACTTGGCCCAAAAATTGCAAATGCAATCGACTTTAACTTGAAGAAGCCGGAGAAGAAACATCGGCACAAAAGATTGCTTGTTTCCTTTATCTATTCTATTTGTCTAACATAAAGAATAATTTATTTTAAAGTAAACTCAAAACTATATTGTTATAATATAAAATATTTAGAGTATTTTATTAAAATAATTTACGCAATATTTTTATACTATTGTATTTTCTTCTTAAATGAGATATGAAAGCAAGAATAAATAAGAAGAGTTTTTAAAATAATATATACTAATAGATTTTAAATTCTGCTTAGCGTACTAATATATATATCGGTAATTATATAATTTAAAATTAATAAAACCATTAATATGGAATGCAAGGTAACTCAGACGTTTTTAATGGCGAAGTTTCCTAAATGTAGTAAAGAACTTGAATTTAAATCTGTATTTTAAGTATAACATAACTTTTAACATAATTTAAAACAGTTTCTGTCTCTAGAGACAATTAGAATTTCTAATACCAAATTTACCATTAGGTGTTAATATTAAGTTTTTTATTTTATAGTTTTCATTTGCATATTGTCATTAAGAAGAGTAAACGCAACTCGGTAGGCTATCAATTTGTGAGGCTAAGCCTGGATAAGCTTATGCCTGGCATTATCCTGGGCGTTCTGTGCAATGCAATAAAAGGCGAACACGTGCACTTAGCAATTTCAATTTTACTTTCCGTTGGCTTTGCTCGTTATTTGTATTTGCCGCTCATTAAAACTGTCAATTGTTTCTCTTTTGGCATTTACAACCTGTTTAACTACCATTGTGAGTGCTGCACTCATATAGTTTATTTTTATACTTACATCTCTGCCCGCATTTCCCGGCACAAATCCCTTAAGTGCACTGAGCAACATTAAGGAAAACTCACATCTTAGTGTTTTCAGATTAAAGTTCTTTCTCTCTCTCTCATTGTCTCTATCTCAATCTTTCTACTGCACTTGGGCGACAATAAAACTTGCCCAGTTCTTCTCCTTCATTTTCTTCGCTCCTTTTGACAATTTGTCGCCGCACTCCTTGCACCACTTTTATGACACGCCCCCTCTGGGGTTGAGACGACTACGGCCAGCACCTATTGTGTGAAAAACGAGGGGGAACCCAAAGAGTTTGTAATAAAGCACAGATGATATATGCTCCAAGGGGTGATCACTGTATGGTTGCCTGTTGTTTGGTTCGCTTTGGTTGAGCCTGGAAATCGGGTAGGTCGTTTTGTGGGTTGCCTACTTTGTCAAAATGCCCTACGGTAACTCTGGATTGCAATATGCTGTTTCTCTCTCTTCTGATTGCCTCCCCAAAGGGGCAACAGGCAATGTTTGAAAGCAAGAAATGATAAATGAATAAAGAGGAAGAGCATAGAGTGTTCTAGGTTACTTGGAATTGGATTGAAATGTTGGAAAATAAAATTAATAATATAACTTAAATTTTAGCTTGAAGGAATATAATACCGCTACAGTATCTCTTGCCTGTATTTTCGCAGCCGTTTGATTCATTCACCATAAATATAATACAAAACAAAAAATCACAAATTTGTGATCCCTGGTTATACTACAAGTTATTTTCATTATTACCTGTATTTTCTACTGTGTAGACAATATCTTATATTTATTTACATTGTCTATCATCTACTATTATTGCAATATGATTATTCAATGAAACATTGAATAACTTAACCAACAGCTACATATAATCTTGGCCTAAGCTTGGCTATAAGTTTATAGTTTTGATTTTTAGCTTTTGTATTTCGCCGTTGGCTGACACTTTATTGTGTTTGTTCCGCAAAAGCTTTTCTGCTTGAGTTGTGACAATCTACAACATAGTTGCGCCACTGTCAAGTTCATCGCACTAAGCTGCGGCCACACAACTCGTGCAGCTTTCCAGCTTCCTTCTGGCCATAACCAAGGCAACGATGCTAAAGTACCCATAAAAGTCATTAGACTTTAAGTTTAGTACGTCAAAGTGGCAGTCGACTTGAGGTTAACCTGAAGTAATTTAAAATATTCCACTGCAGCTTCTGTTCCTCAACGGTTGCAACAGTCGGAATTTACTGCAACATTCAGTCATTTTATTTGCCACACAATTTGTGGCCAAATGTACAAAAAATCACGTCATCAGCGACTGCAGAAAGGACACATACGAGAAGTCGTACATATGAGCAACTCAATAAATCAATATTTGAGTGTTTGCCGGGGGTTAAGGCACTCAATGCCATTGTGCACAAAAAGGGAACTCTGCCACTCCTGGTCTGGTCTGGTTTGGTCTGGCCTTTGCGGATGCCTCTTTCGGAGCGGCGTTTAAGAAAATGACAGATAAATTTGTTTTTAAAGGCGATTTAAGCACCCCTAAATGAACACCCTGGGATTACCAGACCTGCAGGGTGTACACAATGTATTAAATATTAAATAGGAGTTCATTAGGAGAATTCAGAACTCTGTTGATAGCCAATTATATCAAATTGTTAGAAAGTATCTCTTGAAACCTATTTTAATGAATAAGATAGGGCATTGACATTTAAGAAATTTGAATTTAAAAATGAAATTTATTTAATTCTCTTATTTTATTTTTAGTAATTTCCTTCTTACATATCTATTTTCTTCTAATCCTTATTCAATGTTAGTACGAGTACTTGATTCCATTCAAGTTTGAACCATTTTTCATAGAATTTTTATTCAGATCGCGGACCATCATTAAACCCATCATTCAATTCAATACTCATAATCACATATTTTTATCAATCAAATCACTAATCAAAAAACGTATGAAGGTGGTTATTTTGCAAATCGGATGAATTAGGAAAATAATTAAATGGAGCAAATTTAGTTTATTATTAGTAATGCATAAATAATTTGGTAGGTATGTGGCTTACAGAATAGACTTAGTAACTTTTAGCCGGGCATTCCCATCACAAACGCACCTACACACAGACCCATTGAGCTTTGTTTGTGGTGCAATCGAAAGCGGCAACAATAAGAACAACGAAGAGGATAGGAAAAAGGGCGTTGACAGCGGCGCAATACCCTGCACCTCACTCCCCACACTGCTGTCCGTGGCCCAAACAAAAACAATCACTTGGCTGCAAACAAGAGAGGGAATAAAAAATGGAAGAAGACAAAAAATAAATCCGGAAAAGGACGTTACGCACGCATCAGTTGACAACCCACTTTGTGGAGAAGGAGCAGCTAGAGCTGCGTGAGAGTGAGGGTGTAGGGCTGTGGGCAGGGTTAGGGATCGTGTATGGGATGTAGAGGATTTTAGTGGAGATATTTGAAATGCTGTCTCTCCCATCCCTCATAAAATATTTCAATATTGTAACAGATTTTTTGGCTGCCAACTTCGTGGCATGTGTCATTATTTTGTATATTTGCTTTTTGTGTCTACTGGACTCTCACAACTGCCAAAAAGGCGCAGCAAAAATATTTAAGGGCTTACAATCGGTTCCCTTATCTCATTCATTGGGGTGACAATTTCACATACAATAGGGTGTCGCCTACTTTCTGTGTAAATTGAATCAAATTGAAATAAAATCAAAAACAAAAAGCAAAAGGAAAATGCTACAACAGTCAAAAAAATCTGATATTTAATGCTAATGCCACGCCTCTACGCGCCCACAAGCATGCTACATATTTCTCTACACACACACACACACACACATGCTCACACTCAACCACACTTACATTTGCATTAAAATTCAATTCAAATATGTTTTTTTTAAACACGATTACTTTTGTTGGGCCTGCGCCATCGTGTGCATTTATAACTAAATCCCAGAATAAGCAGTTTAAATCCGATGCCATTGGCCCCAGCCACTCCCCCTCAAATAAGGCTCCAATACCATATACGACCATATGTTGAATGCCACCAAATCCGTCGTAATTTGAATAGAATTTGCACAACAAATAAAATTTAAGCGCTCATAGCATGTGGCATGCTCGCGATTCCCTTGAATCCTCTTAATGGCATCATTTTATGCCCTTTGAAATGACAGAGTCTTCATATTCCCTCAAAGTGCACGACAGCACATTAACAGCTGAGTCTGCAAAATGGCGAACTGCGACGACTATAATACTAAATTCTCCAAATTTTTCACTTTACGATGTTCTTGGCATATTTTTAATATTTTCTTGTCTAAAATTAACTTGCATGTGATCCTTTAGTTGATTTTTTATTTTAAATTAAATTTTATACAAACTGATGTTTAGATGTTCCAACTTTCATACATAGTTTTTTTTTACGAATACTTATTAAAATATACTTATTTTATTTTCTTTCTTAATTCCAGTATATTTATATTTTTATTTATATCGCAGAAATATCACACAATATAATTAAACTAAATAATAGGTTAAAACTCTTAGTTGATTGAGCATTTGAATTGGATTATATTTGCTTAAGGTCAAGTGTATTTTAGTTCGACCAAGCTGAAATTCCAATTAAATGCATGTTGTTGCATATGTTTGTTTGTTGTAATTATAGATACTTTTGCATTCCCAGTTCTCAATAAAAACGGATATAATTAAGCTTGTTGCAGGATTTTGCGTGCGTATTTCTTTTTTTGATTGTTTAACATATTAAATTTCCGATAGCATTACTTTGATAAAGTTAAAGAAGAAGAAGAAGAAGAAGAAGAACAATATGTTCCGTATATTGTGATTCATATGCAACATTCATAGGTGTGGGAGATTTAGTTGCACTCACTCGATAAGTGAACTTCCTACCGTCCAGTTGGAAACACCGTGTACACGTTTCCGTTATATACAAAAGTATTTGTATACATATGTATGTATTACACATTTATGTATGTGTATAGATATATATACAGTAATATACTTGTGCCATAAGTGCTTACTAAAATCACTTCCAGGCTGCTAGTCCTTGCTGCCAGCCACATACTTTTACTTCCGCTATGGCGCTTGCTGTCCCAATACTACTCATTTCCCTCCCTCTTTCCGTTCCTAAGGATTTTCTGCACTTTGGTGACTTTGTCCTCATCATCATCGTTGTCTTCTTCTTTCTTTGTCGTTAGTTGTTGTTATTGTTTGTTAATATGTACCATAGTTCTACTTATTGTTGTTGTCGTTTCTGCTGCTGTTGCTGCCACTTATTTTGTTGGCTATTTCGCTCACGTAATAACGATAATAGCCCTTATTTCTTTCATTTCTTTATATATTTTGTGAACCACTTCCGCACACCTCTCTCTGCCCCTAGCTCAGCTCTAAGTTCTCAGACCTCGTCTATCAGTTTTTAGCTCTTAGAAGATACACAGTACTCAGGATACTAGTTTCTACATGAGTCGTCGTCGGTTGTCTTTTCTTTTCGACTTGTTCTCAGTGTGTGTATGCTGTAATTCCCTTACTGTCATAAAATTCGTGATTTTTTTCATTATTTATTTTACTTTTGTGTCATCAAATGCGCTTAACTGATTCTATAAGACAACTAGAAGAAAGAAGAAAATGCAAGCAAACAGACTGGTCAAAAGGCACACGCAAAATAAGAGTAAAATCAAAAAGTCATGAACGTTGACAAAATGAGGGGAAAAATAAATGTTTGGTAGTGTTTGATAAGTCTAATTGTCATGATGATGATGATGACGATGGTTATGTTTATCTTAGAGTTCAGTATTTCAACTTATTCATATGCTTATCATGGTCATTATTCTTTGTTTGTGGTTCTGCTTGTTTGGTTATCACGTACCATCCATAATCTACGTGTTTCTTTTCACTTTCCCAAAGAAAACACAACCGATAAAAAAGATATAACATAAATATGACCTACTCACTCGTAGGTGTTATTTTTGTCTTCACTTATCACAGTTGACTTCGAAGGTTACTGATTTGGCTTTACTTCTGGGCCAATTCCATATCTCTTCTTAGGAACATTCAACGAGTTCAATATATCTTCAACTAAAAACATATTAAGACTGACTTGGATGTGATTCTTGGCAAATTTGAGTTAACAATTGTTTACCAAAGTTTACTGACTTCACTTTACTTTCACTCACAGTCTTTCTGCAAATTTTTAACGAATTAAAATATATTCTAAACTACGTCAGTCTTAAGACTGTTTTGTACCAACCTGGATCAAACTTAAGACTTTACTTATTTACAATTTATTTATTTATCAAAGTTGAGCTAGAAAAATAAACTTTGCTTTATTTTAAAACGAACAACATTATTTTTATATTTTTTCTTTCTCTCCACACTTTTTCTCTCTCTTCAAGTACATATGTATGTATATACGATGATTCTAAACTAAGTTGTAGAAATAAGCTTAACTATGTCTTAAGCGAAGCCCTTATTTCCCTTCATCTGACTCTACCTCTCTCTCTTTTTTTATATCAATCTTCCTAATGTTTTTATAAGTACTTTTGTTGATATATTTTTTATCCATCTCATCCACATTTTCCGCATATTAGCATATTTATCTATGTTGTCATATCCTTAAAATTTTTTGTTGTTGTTTCTTCTTCTTGTTATCATGTATTTTACATTTGTTGTATTGTGTTCTTATCATTTCCGTTTCCTGCTGTTCCGCAACTACATTGTGACTTATTGCAATAAATTGAATAGGCAATTTTACAGTCGTGCAAAACGTATTATAAATTTGTCACGAAATGTGAATTATGCATCCTGGCCAAATTTTAATATTATTTACTATTAAGATGATATGGAAACGATCTGTCAAAAGCTGAATATAGGAATCTACAAGGGCATCAAAACTTTTCTTCTTTTTATCATACTTTCTCGTATAATAGAGCAAATTAATTTAAATGCAAACAGCTTGGTTTAATTTAAGAAATGCTTTTGTGTGCAAGTCAATGGATTTATTGCTGTTATCTGTCCATTACAGACAAGTTAAACTGTATATAATGCTGTGGCTTGCGGACACGTTTGCCTGAGATGTTTGCACTGCCATTTAAGTCGCATTAGAGACCCATTTAATCTTAAGCTTTTGCCATGCTATTCTTGCCATTTGTGTAATGATGTTTGGCACTCGACGTTCAATAAATTTACCAGGTGCAGAGCAGCAGCTCGACAGTCGACAGATAGAAAGACAATGTCTTAGGTTCAATAATTATGTGGGTGGTATTTGGGGCACGTTCACGTACAACTGAACAGACCAACAAACAAGTGCATTAGAAGATTCTCGCACTCGCTTCATCTTGTTGTATGTATGTATGTATGTATGTATGTATGTATGTATATAACCGATATAATCGAGCAACTGTACAGCCGTTTCAATGTGGCAAGTACGATGGCGCAGTCATCATCAGTCATGCGTGCGCAAATATTTTAAGTGCTTCCTGGAACGTGCCTCACTGGCTGCCAGATACGCAGATACTGCCGCACAAATACTCTGCCGCACTGCCACATCGACACTGTGCCATGCCACCGATGATTGCCAGGATATCGCAACGCAATTCGATTTTCAACATCAGGTGCGTGCCGTAGGGTTTGAAATGTGGACAAAGTTATCTCAATGCTCCAGTGTCCTTGCAACATCACTCACTTGGGCATAGTTTTTAGTAAGTCTGCTTCAGGGCCACGATTAGAAATGGAAGTTTACAATAAATAAGTAAATTGTCCCTTTTTATGTAGTATGCACTTCATATCCAAATGTTTTTAAATATTGCAACTTTTGTTTTTCAAAGAAAATTTTATGGAATTGGTAAATTTATGCATTACAAATATTAATGTATATTAACTATATCGTGGCTATACCGTGGCGTTATAAAATACCGATTAAAGTTCTGCAGTCCTGTAAAAATCACTTAGAGCCCAATTTAATCAAAATCAACTTGTAACTTTTTTATCACATTGCAATTTGCATTTGGCGTAGATCAACAAACAAAAAAGATGCATATACTATGCAATATCCGTCAAGTTTCTTCTGACATTTTCCCCCTGGCGTTTAGAATTTTTTAAATGCTGTGTTTGTGTCTTAGAAATATATTTTCTTTAAAAATTGTACACCTAGATGTTGGCTTGCATTGTGATTCTATAGATTTGTTTGTTTTCAATTTTGAATAATTTTTGTTATAAATTTCATTTTATAGTAGAATATCTCTTGAAATTCGGTTCGATTGAAATATGTAATGTACGAGTAGCTTATTGATGTTTGTTGTTCTTGTTCTTGGAGGGTGACATCTATTGTTAGTGGTCTGGCAATCTATATACACACTCGCACACAATTACACACGCACAATACACTAAACCCTGCCATGTGAATGTGCATTAGCCAGCCAGCCAATACAATAGGTCTACCACACGACAAAAGCCCAAAATCAGACACCTCCTCTCTCCCACTTCACCTCACTGTCTGTCCCTTCCTTTTGGCAATAGTGAAGCTGATTATTGTTAGTGTTGTCGCTGTGTTGTACTCAGTAGTTGCTGATAATGGTAGTGCGATTTAAGCCAAATGATAGCTGCAGTCGCTGTTTGACTCTCCTGACAACTTAAACAAAGCTGCGAAAATCTCGGAAAGGAAAAGTTTCTCTTGTGCGAGAACAAGAAGCGCATAAAAAGTTTAGCTTCTCTTGTAGGCGTAACTGAAAAGAAGAGAAGCTTAACTTTATATATTACGCTGCATTAGAGCCTGCCACAAACAAACATTTAATCCACATTTGATGCTCGGGGTGTTAATAAACACAATTGAAATAAAAACAATTCGTCATTCGCCTCGAGTATTTCATTTGTTAAAAATTAAAATAGTTAAAATATATATAATATGTATCAAGCATTTTTTTTACGATATTACACAAAACAAAACCAAATATCGCCATAAATTAACTCTAAAATATGTAGGTACACATAAAAAGATGTGTTGTTAGTGGAACATGGCTATAAGTATTAAGTTTCTATAAAAAAATAATATTATTATTATAACAATATTTTAATTAATTTATAAACATTAAAATTAAAAACACATTGCTGATATTGAATAGTCTTGTATCAGCTAAAGAGATTCCATAGACATTTTTATCAGTCACAAATTTATTTCTAGTCAAATAAGTGTGTGTGTCGCCTAAGGGTTAAGGCTTGTTAATGTTTTTTTTTGTCAAAGTAAATACACCCAATACATTACGGTGATTTATTTTAAACGCTTTGCACAGTCTCTTAGTATGAGTAAATCAGTTCTGCCCAGCAGGGGACAGCTCGCATATTGTCAAGTACATGAAATATTTGAAAACATTTGCTGTATTTGACAAGCAGTCAAACTTAAGCGACCACTCGTCAAGTGACAGTTCTCCCAGGAGCGACAAGTACCCGCAGGCTCCCCAGTTACAAGTCGGTCCCAGTCCCAGTCCCAGTCCCGGACTCCCAATAGCAGTTACCATTCCATTAAGCTCGGCAGAGCAAAGAAACATGAAATAAAAAATATAAAAAAAAGGAATTCGCAAGAAATTTCATTTCCTGGCGCTCAACTGGCAACAGGACACTACCCCCTCTATTTCTTTGGAGTAAAATGGAGAGAACTCAAACCATACCACTTCAGGCCAGGCCAGAACAACTCGAGTCACTCATTTGGCCTTAACATAAAACCAATTTAAACTTCTTCTGCTCGGGGTAGAAGCTCAACAATCGACATGCGGCTCCTCATGCAGAACCCAACTGTTTAACTTCCCTTCAATATGCACAGAGAGACAACAAACTACCCTTCCTCTTCCATCTTTTCTTCCCACCGACTGAAAGATAACAAAAAAGCAAGAAAAAAACAACAATTTTAATTTCATTTTGGCGCAGTATTTTAAAGTTGACTTTCGGCTTACCCACCTGACTGACTGTCCGCCAGTCTGTTGATGGTTCTTGCCAGGCTTCACTGTGGGTGGGTCGGCTGAGCTCCTTTTTGTTTGGGGTGATGGCTCCAATTTAATGCGCGTGGGAAAAACAACAATGGGGCTGTGAGAAAAACTTGATAATACTTAGCGCGAGCTGCTTTTTGGCTTTGCTTAATCCTCGGGAAAATCAACTTTTCCGATGCTGCACGTAGTGTTCATAATTATGTGGATTTTCGAAATTAAGTAAGCGAATGCTAGACAACTTTGGTATGATAACGATTATCACGGGCTCGACGGACTGAGATTTATGCAGAGCGTAAGCAACAACAGGTGCTGGAAATGGTCTTCAAATCCCATCCTCCCCTTTATCCACTCTCCCCTTGATAGCCACTATACGTAGTAAAGGCAGGGGAATGATGCCTCTAGGCTGAGTCAAATGCATGGTGCAATTTAAATTCCAAATTTGTTAAACTGTCACAAACGCTGTGAATGCGAAATGAGCACAAGGCTCACAACATGCGAAGCATAATTATATGAGTACAGCAAAGTACAGAGAGAGTGAGTGAGTGAGGAAAGGGAAAAGCTGTGGATGTGGGAGGGAAAATCTGCTGGAGTTGGCTGCAGGTGGCGCAGGCCAAGGAAATTGCTTCAAACTGGCTTGCCGGAGCTAAACAAACAAGCGGCGTTGAATTACGATGCCGCACGCACGTGGTTGCCACAGATGAAGACGAAGATGGAGAAGGGCATGCGGATGGGGATGGGGTATGTGCAGCTAGGTAGATGTGGTAGGTGTAGCTTAAGGTTTAGATTGGAGCGTGTGCCCCACATGAGTAATAGTAATGATGTTGCCTCCCACTCAAGATGTGTGCCGCTGCCACCAGGCTTATGAATAAATTAAGAAAAGGCCGCTCAAAAACGGGGCCACTGGGAGAAAAGGGGTGTGGCAATGGAGCGAAGGGGCAGAGACTCAAGCGAGGGGCAGCAAAACGAAGGCGTCGCGAGAATAAAACAAACGATGCAAATAAAAAAGGGCAATTTAAATGCGAATCGTGAAGAAACAAGCGATATGCAGAGAGCTTGAAATATCCTGTAATCAAGTTGATTTTTACGAAATTTAAAAACTTAATCTTCAGATTAATCCTTTAAGCTTAAGGAAGTATCGGATTAAAATAACAAAATTAAGTTGAAATAAATAAACTTATGAAATAAGCAGCTACGAATTAATATTATTTAATAAGTGTTTTTATATTATTGTAATTTATTTATTTTATTTATGTTATTACATTATTACAAAAAAAATTTAATTCGATTTTTAGAAATTTGTATATATTTAATGACATTTTTGCTGAGAAAGTATCTTGTTTATATTCGATATTCTGCTTAAATTGGAGATACCCCTTCGAAAATATTTGCTACAGATACAGAGTCTAGATACTCATAGCAGTGGAAAGATGGTGGGGGAAGGCAAGGCAACTGTTGAGACAAGACAAGACGGCAACTGAAGATAATGCCGTTTAAATAGAATCTGGTGACTGTTGGAAGGCAGCCGCGGGCCTCAAGCCGAACAAACTGCAGGACATAAAGAAAATGTCAGCACTGACACGCGCAGCAAAGCTATGTGAATGATGAAGGGCCAGAGGGGAGATTTGCATCTATGTTATGAGAGGATAGGAGAGGAGACGAGACGAGAGGAAAGGTGTAGCATGGATAAGGAATTGGTGTAGAGCTGTAGCTCACACAGGTGATTTACATAGCATATTTAAGTGGAGCACTTTGTGAACTCGCACACGACACGATATCATCATCATGGCCCATAACGAATGTTGCACAAAATAAAAGTAAGAATGAATGTAAAAAACTGAAAGAAAAATTGCCAGACAACGTTCAGTTGCAAAGCATGGCAAGAAATAAGGAAATAAGCTAGGCAAGCACAAGAACATAAAGAACATATTTTTGACTAAGATGTATTACAACCGACAGCATAAGGAGTTTGACATTTTTATTATGTTGCCGCCAGCGACACAAAGAGAGAGAGGGGGGAGAGAACAAGAGAAGAAAGGAAGGGAGCGAGCGACTTGCAACATTCAAGTTCCATCAGTTGGATTAGCGCTCGTATCTTGCCCCAAAAAGTATGCAACAAAAAAGAGCACAAAATGAATTTGCGACTAGAGGAGTTTCTGATGCGCACATAATTCAATTATTATTGCCCGCAGACCCCACAGAAGTGATTTGGCTGGCAACAGAAGGGAACAAGTACAATTTATTTTAAATAAATATGATTTATTATGCTTGGCATGGCTGAAACGCAGCTCCGGATACCGAGGACCAAAGGGGGCAATCACCATGAAGGATTACAAAACATGAACGCCAAGTTTACACAGCACTCAACGGCGTCGATGCGCAATGGGAACTTGAGATTTTCCCCCAACCAACTGACGACCTGTGACCCCTACTCCTACATACATATACATACATATATATATAAAGCAAATTTGACTTAAGGTACACTTTACTTTTTATGATGATGACTTACGGGGTTGGAGTAAAGCTACCCAAAAAAAAAAAAATGACGAAAATGAAAATATCATAAAGGAAAGCGCTGCCATCGAAGGGCTTAAATCTCAGGAAAAAAATCCATCAACAGGTTTGAGTATTGACATACATGAAAAGGAAAATACACACATTCTCGTACCATATAAAATTACTATGTGATTGAAATTTGATGATTTTGATGGATGGGATACAGTATTTATCTTGACTACATGAAGTTTAAGAGCTTAAGGTCGATAATACGAGAAGCAAGATGTTGCAAATATCAGCTTACAATTTAAAGTACTTACTTCATATATGTGCGGCAAGAAAATTGAATTATCCAACAACAATATTCCATGATTCTGTTGACAGAAACATAAAAGTCAAAATTAAATCTCATGTTCCAACATGTGTCTGTTAAATTCAATGAAATCTGCATAGATAATCCCAGAAGGACACGTGTCTTCTACGCATTTGACCACATTATTCAAATGATCATAAATTACGTAGCACCAGTTGTAATCAACTGTCTATTAGATAGTAGCAAGGAGTTATTCATGTCAGCACAAAATACCATTTAGCACGGCATAAATGTTGAGTCAGCACAACAATAACAACAACATCAAGAACAACAATAACAGCAAAAGTAACATGCTACTAAATATTGCAGTCTTAGCAGCAACCAGTTGAATATGAATTTCATTCATCCAGGGCTGTCCACATTTATAAATGTTGCAGAGCACATCAACTATTTATTGCAGCCTGTAACATTCGGATGAAAATTCCAAGAACAATAATGAATATGTAGCTAACATATTGTATGCTTTGTGATAATACTTTAACATATCGGATTTGAAAATTAAATATTTTTGAATTGATAATGAGGAGTAGACTCGAATAAAACTACGAAGTTTAATGTAAATTAAAAATTAAAATAAGTTCTATATAAATATGAATTAAAACTAAAAGTAATTAAATGATAATGATAATGATAATGATAATGATAATGATAATGATAATGATAATGATAATGATAATGATAATGATAATGATAATGATAATGATAATGATAATGATAATGATAATGATAATGATAATGATAATGATAATGATAATGATAATGATAATGATAATGATAATGATAATGATAATGATAATGATAATGATAATGATAATGATAATGATAATGATAATGATAATGATAATGATAATGATAATGATAATGATAATGATAATGATAATGATAATGATAATGATAATGATAATGATAATGATAATGATAATGATAATGATAATGATAATGATAATGATAATGATAATGATAATGATAATGATAATGATAATGATAATGATAATGATAATGATAATGATAATGATAATGATAATGAAATGAACTAAGTAAATCTCTAAAAAGAGCATCAACAGACTGAACATACCTTTCAACAAAATTCTATCCATTTAACTTGTTGGATCAGTGCTAATACGAAAACCCAAACTCAAACCCAAAAGGCCAAACAACCTTAAAACGTTCGGTTTATGGTCAGGCAACGGTCGGGTAAATAGGATATTTATGGACCACAGCAGCCTGTGGACAAGTGGGTGGGATGACCAGCATAGTCTGAGCAAATAAATAAATATACACGCACACACGTACATACAGATAATGCGGGCAACTGTAGCATTCTAGTCGGGATTTTATGCATAACTAATTGGCTGTCTGTGCCCAGAGTTTGGGGCTCGACCTGGATCTGGTTATGTTCCCTCTGAGTAATTTCTGTGAGATTATAAACAGCAGGGAATGTGAGAGCATAGTCATGCCCGATGATGTTGCAACCGCTTCTGTTTCTGGCTGATATGTAACATGATTCCGTAGGGTTTTGCGACCCGCCTGTCCAAAAGGCTCCGGTCGTGCGTGCCGGGCGCATTTAAAATGTTGGCTCCTTTAAGCGGATGACTCTGCCAGGCTTCAGCTCCAGCTCCAGCTCCAACTCCGGACTTCGACTTCAGTTAAAGTGCACAATTTGGCACATTGTTGCTGTTTGTTGTTGTTGTCGTTGTCGTTGCTGCTGATTGTTGTTTGCTGTTTGTTGTTGCTTGTCATCAACGTCGTTATATTGTTATGGCCATTGTTGTCGGCGCGTTTGTCGTCAGCCCATCGCTTATCCCCCTTCCTCTCTTCCTTCCTGCCATCCTGTTGTTTCTGTGTTGTCAGCTAATTGAATTTTCAGCTTGAAATTTAATTTATCTTTGTTGTTTGTTTGCGCAACAAATTGCCCAAAAAAAAAAAAGAGATGCAAATCTAAAAGTGAAAACAAGTTTACAGCATTTTGTATATATTTTTTCTTCTTACGTATTTTATATTTTGTAATTTGGCTTAGTTTGTTTACACTTTTTATCACGAGAGATAAATAAACATGAACCTTATCATTTGCTTTTCTTTACAGTTAACAAAATGAAGTGGACACTGACGGTGTTGTTAATCTGCCTGACATCGGAGTTAGTCAGCTGTAAGCATTATCTGTTTTCATATATATTTATTATATTTTATTTACCAGTCCGAAACTAATCTTGACTTTTTGCAGCTGAAACGAATTTGCCGCCTGTTTTCACACAGACCCTAAATAATATTGTGTTGTACGAGAATGTGCCAGTGGGTACAGTGGTCTTTCAACTAGAGGGCTACGATCCAGAAGGCAGCAATGTCACATTCAGTTCGATTGGATCGGATCACTTTAGTGTGGATGCAGTTTCTGGCAATATAACGCTAGTCAAGCCTTTGGATCGCGAGGAAACGGATAGTTTGACATTTTTGGTATCGATAAGGGATCGTGTGGATCCCGCTGGCGAATCCGAGCAAGACAATGTTGTGCAACAGCCCATTACATTCATCATACTCGATGAGAACGATAATCCACCAGAGTTCCAAGATGTAAGTTAAGAAATCTATCTGCACAGATATCCATTTTACTCTGTTTTCTCACTAGACTCCATATGAGGCGGATGTGAACGAAGATGCAGCTGTGGGCACAACAATTTTCAACAAGATATTGGTCAAGGATCGGGATACTATCGGTGACAGTCTGGATCTGAAATGTCTGCCACAACAGCAAAGTCCAGAAGCATGCAGCAAGTATGTACCAACAACTAACACATATTACACATTACATATTATATTTTATGCTTTATTACATTTATTAAACTATTATTTTAATTTAAGTTAAGTTTTTATCTTAAGTTAGATTCATTTAAAAGCTAAGAATCTTTTCACTTATTAATTTTATATGCTTAAAAAATCAAGGAAATTGGAAAAAAAATTAAAAATTTAAATTAACTTGTATTAAGACCCAACAATTCTGGCCTTGTTTAAAACCATGTTGCATCTTTGCAGATTCCGTTTAAAGCTGTTGACCCGCGAGGCAACCGTTTTGACAGCCGCCGTGGTACTTAACGATACCCTCAACTACAACCAACGTATGATTTACCACTTCCAAATCGAGGCCACCGATGGCGTTCACAAGACACAGACCACTTTTGAAGCACGTGTCAAGGATGTGCAGGATAAACCGCCTGTCTTCCAGGGCTCACTTTCGACGATCATCGATGAGGACAGTCCCATTAACACGCTGGTGCTGACGGTTCATGCTCGTGATGGCGACACGGGAGAACCTCGGAAGATAGTCTACGATCTGCTCAGCAGTAAGTGAGCCAAAAAAAAACTCGATTTCACTATTTGACCCCTCTTATGACTCCCTTTTAGATCCCAATGATTACTTCCTGCTGGACTCGCACAGCGGTGAACTGCGTACGGCCAAACCCCTGGATCGTGAGGCGTTGACAGACTCCACCGGTCTCATTCCGTTGTTGATACGTGCCCGGGAACTGGTGAACGGTGTGCCCAGTGATGATCCCTTGACCAGTGCGACGGCCAGGGCTACGGTGACCATCCGCGATGTCAACGATTCTCCTCCGACATTCAATAAGAAGGAGTACGAAGTTGCGCTACAGGAGAATACGGCAGAGGGAACCCCCCTGCCTCTAGATATGAATGTGAGCGATGCGGATGTGGGCATCAATTCAAAGTTTGCACTCCGATTGGAGGATGTGTCGGGAGTCTTCGATGTGGATCCCAAACTGGTCACCGGCTACTCGCAGGTCAACATTCGCGTGGCCAATGGCACCTTGGACTATGAGAATCCCAATCAGCGAAAGTTTATTGTCCTGGTGGTTGCCGAGGAAACGGACACCAATCCCAAGCTCTCCTCAACGGCCACCATAACCGTCAGCGTGCTGGATGCCAATGATAATAAGCCCACCTTCGAGCAGGAAAGCTACTCGGCCACTGTCTCGGAGGCAGCGTTACCTGGTCAGTACATTACAACGATTACCGCCAAGGATGTGGACTCGGGCAGCTTTGGAGATGCCGGAATTCGTTACAGTCTCTCCGGTACCGGGGCCGAGCTCTTTCATGTCAACGACCAAACGGGCGTCATTACCCTGGCCGATTGTCAAGCGCAGAGCAACAGGCGCCAGCGACGTGACCTCCATGAGAATGACAGCGATGCTCACGCCCTCGAGATGCTCTCCATGCATCCAAATGCCAACTCCGAGCTGCGAGAGATTAACACAGAGCCCACCGTGCAATACACGTTAATCGCGCAGACTCCTCAACAACCTGAGGTAGCTGCTCCACCATCACCTCCATCAGCATTACCATCAACTGCTAATGACGACAAAGCCGCCAGCAGCAAGGCGACGGCGACGTGTCTTGACTATGAAACGGAGACCACGTACTTCTTGTCATACAAGGTGAGTGTGGGGAATGGAGAACGGAAAATATATATTAGTTAGCTTTAGCCGAGTCCCTCAACTAGGTCATTTACTTTATTTGCTTGCCATATTCGCGTGTCCTCCATTTTCACTTGAATTATCTGCCAGTTTGAACCAAATACCTTTATAAGATAGTTGTAGCTGCTTAATTTAAAAATGTGTTTAGCTCATGACAGTCAAAAGATCTCCATGTTTACTTTTAATTGTAGTCAAATATCCTAATTAAAGTAATTTATTTTTTCTTATATGTTTTTGAATAAATCCTACATAGTATATTAAATCAGAAACAATATCGGGATCTGGGGATCAGATTTAATAAAGTATACAAATAAAAAAAAATTGATACTCAATCAGGGTTAATTAAATCAGTGTTCAATTATTTTATCAGACTGTAACATGTATTTAGAACTATATCAATCAGTCTTGTGTATGATATTTAAGCCTTGTCTCCAGTATAACAATACTTTCTCTAAGTCAAAAGATCTCCATTGTCATTTGAATTGAATAAGAAAACCATAAAAGTATAGGAAATCTCGTCTCGAAACTATCCAAAGTTCTCTCATGTCAAATATTATATAATCAGACCTCTAGTAGAACATCTTCCTTGTTTAAATAAATCGCTTATTAATTAAGATCACATATTTCAACAATATGTGAAATATAAAGGAAAGTAGAGTATCTCAGCCTCGACCTTATTTAATTGCTCATTAATATGTGAATTTAACGCAATGTGCCTTTATTTGTTCTTTTCTTACGCCGCAGGCCACCGATGACAATGGGCGAGGTCAAACCTCTGTGGTCGCCCTACGCATCTCAGTGAGTGATGCGAATGATTCCCCTCCTGTGTGTGAGAGTCCTCTGTATCGTGCTAGCGTGGATGAGGGCGCCTTGGTGTTCGATTCCCCACTGGTGGTGAAGGCGCGGGATGCTGATACGATGTCTAGCATTAGCTATCGAATCATTGGGTCACCACAGATTGAAAGCATCTTTGACATTGACAAGCAAAGCGGACAGATCAGCATAAGGTCCAATGCGAGCCTGGATGTGACGAATCTAAAGAGTGAGCAGCTAATCTTTGTGGTGGAAGCCAACGATGGACTCTTTACCGCCAATTGTGGTGTCAACATAACTGTACGGGATGTGAACAATCATGTTCCCAGTTTTCTGCAAGAGAACTACAGTGCCGTGGTCGAGGAGAACTCGGAGATTGGCACGAGTGTTGAGAAGTTGCAGGCCAGTGATCTGGATACAGGCAAGAATGCAGAGTTGAGATATCGCATACAGCAGGGCAGCTTTGATGACTTTGGGATCGATGAGCGAACCGGCGAAGTGTTTGTCTCCCGCAAACTCGACTACGACAGACGGAACACGTACCAGTTGCAGGTGCAGGCTGCCGATCTGGGCACGCCCAGCTTGACGGGCACGGCAACGTTGACTATCAATGTGCAGAACAGCAATGATAAGGATCCCTACTTTGTTCCGGCTACTCAGCATGCAGAGGTGCGAGCAGACGCAGCTACTGGACACTTGGTCTACACTCTGATCGCCCTCGATCCCGATGTGGCTACACATAATGCATTGGAGTTTGCCGCAACGGATGACATCACGGCCATTGACAAGGAGGGCAAGGAGCTGCCACATAGCGAGCAGTTCAAGGAATACTTTGCCATCACTCGAAACGGAAAAGTTCTTGTCAATCGGCAGCTCGATCGCAATCTTTTTGCCGTGATGCGACTCAATGTGCTCGTCACGGACAGCACGGCACCCAATGTCCAACAAGGACGTGGTCTGCTCATCATACAGATTATTGATGTGAATAAAATACCACCGGTAAGAGTCACGTTCATTTCCATTCACTTACAATTTACTCGCAGTCTATATGTATTAATTTCCAATTGTTCGATAATGTTGTTGTCCAATTTCAAACTCTTCACTGAACTCGCTTTCCAGTTGACCTCCCGTATCCGTGTAGTCTGTCTGTGAGGTCAGCTGATGATGCTTTTCAGCGTAGATGTTGCTGTGGAAGAAAGAGGGTCTAGATTAAAATAGAGTTGATCAGAACTGTAAGAAATGGCAATCATTATAAAGTTAGTAATTAATGATTGTGCTACTGTGATTTGATTGCAATCACAATTGATTGCATTTTGATTTAAATCATTAATTCAATCAACATTTTAAATCGCAGTCTTGAAAAATGCATGCATTAAAACTTCATTGCCAATAATGTCAGATATAAAAGTGTCTGTATTGTTATTTCTTAATTATCAAATTGACCACGCCACGAGTTAGTCATGATTATATTATGATGAAACAAGACATTCAATGACATCGTTAGTTTTCTAACGATGGAAATGAAGTTAGTAGACAAATTTTATAAAGAGAGGTTGCAATCAAAATTGATTGCAATCATTTGTTTTTACTTTATTGCAATCATTTGCTATAAATAGCTAGCAAATTACGACTTTTATCATCATAACAAATGATATCATTTTTGATTTCAATCAAAGAGTTTCAAATCTATTGATTGCAATTTCTTACAGCTCTGATTCAAATGAATCGTTACTGTTAGACGGACAAAAGTCTGTGATACAATTCTTACAGCGCCGAGACACAGCAGGTGGTCTTGATAATCATCTTGACGAGAAATACGAGAAAGACAGCAAAACTATCGGGATGCAGATATTTGAGGCAGGCATAACCCAGCACAATCTCATATATGTTCAAGGCGACATTGTCAAAGATCTGCACAATAATCGAGGGCATTAACAGCTCAGGCTGCGAGTTGGTTAGGATTGGATAGCTAAAATATAAGGCAGAAAGTTATCTAGATTGGATCCCCAGATGAAATTCCCAGTTCACTTACATTGCAACAATATTCGAGGCAAGACCCAAAAAGCACATAATAAATCGTATTAGCAGCAATCCCGAGATAAGGAATATAAATAGTTGTGGTATCCAAATCTCATGATTGCACGTATTAACCACCACTTTAACCTCACGCAAATCCGAGTGTAATCGATGTACATTCAATGCAGTTGCCTTGTGCAATATTGCAAAGATGTTGATAAAGAGAATCTTCAACTTGTCATAGGACATCCTATCAGGCATCTTCTTGAGCAATCAGCCCGATGGCATTAATAGTTCCTGGTCTCAATTTGTCTAATAAATATGTAATATCTGAATCAATTTTCATGATTTCCTGCAAGAATTTTGACGAATAATACTAAGAATACCAAAGTTGGAAAACAAAAAAATAGGAAAACAAAATTAGCAAACTTTTAATTAGGAAATTAAAAATGACAAAAATGTTTTCCAACAACATTTCAAATGAGAAAAAAAATTGGGACGGCATAAACTTGGACTAGCGCGATTTCAATATAAAATTTTTGATTTCCAATTCTTCGCGTTTTCTAAGCTACGGCTTAATACTGGCTAAGCTATTGAAATACTATGAAGAAAGATCCAGCATATAACCTTAAGAATTTTCGCACTATTTACTGGTAATCGCCAATTCTTATTTTTGGGTTTTTATAATTTTTTTACTCTTAGATTTCTTATACTCTTGTTGTCTTTGTATTTTCGGTTTCCTTTTTTATCCTTCCTTTTTTTGGGTTTTTTTAATTTTTTTGCTCTTAGATTTCTTATACTCTTGTTGTCTTTGTATTTGTAATTCTTAAAGAACATAAATATTTGGAAATTGCTTGAGGTATCATTTCCATAATCGCCTCTCTCCCTCTTTATAGAGATTTAATGCACCATGGAGTCCAGAACAGCCCGTGATCAAGCTGCAAATGGTCGAGGAACAACCGGTGGGTACAGTTCTGACCACATTGCAGGCCAGTGATGAGGATTCCAGCATTGGCGAGTTTAATATAACGGCAAATGATTACTTTGCCATCAATCCAACAACGGGAGTCATCTATACCACAGCTCGACTAGACTATGAGGTCGTTAAGGAGGTCAAGTTCATGGTCACGGTCAGCGATACGGGTGTGCCCGCTCTGACGGCCACGGCGGATGTTGTTGTTGACATAATCAATCTGAATGACAATGAACCGCACTTCACACAGTCGGAGTATTACTTCAATATCACGGAGAACTCGCCCCGTGGCACAGTTGCTGGCAAAGTGGAAGCCCACGATAGCGATGTGGGCGCCTTTGGGGAGCTGACATACACACTGATTGGGGAGAACAATAAATATTTTAGCATCGATGCCTACACGGGCAACGTGATGGTTGCCAATGCATCCATTTTAGATCGGGAGCAACTAAAGGAGCTTACACTTTCGGTTGTGGCACAGGATAAGGCACCTGCCACCGTTCAAAAGTCTGCCACGGCAACGGTAAGTGATGTCCCTACAAATATTACTACCAGGGAATAATTCCAGTGCAGTTAACCGAAATGAATTATTCAATCTGTTAGTTAATCAATCTTTTCTGTATTTGAAAAAATTACGAAATTAATAATAGACAAACTCGTGGATTTATAATATTGAACAATTTCTTTAAACCTCCTTATTTATTTACTTAAAATGAAAGTTCAATAAACCTTTAAATGATTTCATTAGTCATAAATGATAATTATTATTTTAATAATTTAGTTCTGTTTAAATTTTGTTATGATTACGTTTATATAAAGTCAAAAAATAAACTGACTTTTAATACTATAGCGGAGACTACATAAATATCTTAAATTAAATTCATTTTGTATTTATCTGTTTATACCAAGGATTAAAACCGAAACGAATCTCGGTTTCAGTTACGGTTTCGGTTATGCTCGAATTAAGGTTTTCGGTTATCGGTTATGCAAAATCTTGGAGTATCGGTTTCGTAACGGTTATCGGTATTTTGTAAGTTTCGCTTTAAGAATACCGGTATTAAGGTTTTCTGTTGACCAAAATAAGAAAAGACTTAATGCTCTTATAAGCCTAAAAAATAATGTTATCTGCTTATTGGAATGGTCCAGCGTAATGTCGATTTTATTATAATTTGATCTCATATAAATTTGGTTAATTTGCTTTGAGCATTTCGATTATTTTGATTTTACTGATTTTTAATAACTTCGAACTGCCATAACTTTGTCAAAACTCTATCAATTTCCATGCGCAATGTAAATTTGAGCATAATTTTACCTCTTAATTCGTTCTGCATTTAAATTTTTATCATTTTCAAAATTCGAAAATTTCGAATTATTTAGAAATTTTACAGTGTTACCCCTTATCATTTTTCGAAAAATTTCGAAAAATTCGAATTCTTAAAATGAAAAAAATTTAAATGCAGAATGAATTTGGAGATAAAATCATTCTCAAATTTACTTGGCGCATGGAAATTGGTTAAGTTTTGACAAAGTTATGGTAGTTCAAAGTTATCTAAGTAGCTCAGTAGCTGCGACGGTCAGAACCGAAATTAGCCTTATAAATGAATCGGTTACAAAACGGTTATTTTGGTTTAAAGAGTTTCGGTTTATGGGTTTCGGTACAGCGGAAAAAATTATTTTCGGTTACGGTTTCAGTTACGGTTACAAATTTCAATCGGTTTTCACTGGTTAAAGGTTACTTTTTCGGTTAAGGTTTTAATCCCTGGTTTATAATCTTAACCAACATAGAACGTTTTAATCCCTATTTCCTACATTTGTTCGATCCCTCCTTGGCAGATTCACATTAACATTCTGGATGTGAATGACAATGCTCCAGTGTTCACACGCTCCACGTACAACTCGACGGTGTCGGAGAACGCGGCTTATAAACCACCGGCTGCACTGCTCCAGGTGCAGGCCATTGATTTGGATGAGGGTCTGTACGGAGATGTACGATATATAATAATCGCTGGCAATGAGATGGCATTGTTCAAGCTGGACGCGCAGTCGGGCATTATCTATCCGGCACAGAGTTTGGCCGGCAAACATGGTATCTACGAGCTGTTGATCTCGGCCCGGGATACACAGGGATCGGGGACAATGGAGAGCACGGCCAAGGCAATTATTACAGTGTTGCGCGTGAATCGCCATCGTCCAGAGTTTGTGATTCCGGCTCTATCGAATGCAACCATTGAAATTCCTGGCGATATTGTGCAACCGGACTATTTGCTGCTCACGGTAAAGGCGCTCGACAATGATACCGATGACAGTGGCAGGATTAGCTATCATCTCCAACTCAACAATCTGAACGTGCAAGAGACAGCCGAGTTCAAGATCGATGAATACACCGGCGAATTGCGAGCTCGTCAACAGCTCAATCGCAAGAATCGTGCCAAGTAAGTCAGATCACTTAATAGTTATTGGATAAATCGGTACAAGTTGCCCCAAGCTATCAAAAGAACGGATTATACTTAAAATTGGTAATACAGATAATTTCTGAGAATCTTTTGAATATAAAATATGTAAAATTGCAAAATATGGGCTTTATAGAAGTCTGTGTGCGAAATTTGGTTACTCTAGCTCTTATAGTCTCTGAGATTTAAGAGCTCACTCAGACAGACGGACGGACATGGATATATCGACTCGGCTGTTGATGCTCATCAAGAATATATATACTGATAAGGTCGGAGATGCCTCCTTCTTCCTGTTATATACATTCCAAAGAATTCATTATACTTATTTTTTAAGTAAAGGGTATACAAATCAAAAAATTTAATATAAATCTGTATCTCAGATCAGATTAAAGATTAATTGCATTCCACTTACAGCTTTGATATCATTTTGGTGGCACGAGATGCGGGCAATCCGCCTTTTGAGTCACTGCGTCTGCTCACCGTGAGCATTGTGGATGCGAATGAGAATCGTCCCGAGTTCCCAGATGCCGCCAATCCCTACAAGGTGTCAATCAATGAGAACAGCGGTCGGGATGTCAAAGTGGGACACATTCAGGCCGCCTCACGCAGCAAACACAATCGGGATATATTCTACTATATGCTTCTGGGCAACGAGGATGGAGCCTTCTATGTGGACAAGCTGACGGGTGACATCTTCACGAACAAAAGTCTGGATCGTGAACAGACTGATGCTTATACCCTGTACATTTTGGCCAGCATCAAGTCGGATTTGCACATCTCTGAAGAGGAGCGTGCCTCGTTCTCCATCAAGACGTTGAGCCGGGACAACACTGTGGCCAAGGTGGCCATCACAGTGCTGGATGTGAATGACAATGCTCCTGTGTTTGAGAAATCCATTTATTATGCCGGTGTCAATGCCAATGCCAAGATGAATGCGGCCATTACGCTGGTAAATGCCACGGATGCGGATCAGGGCAAGAATGCCAAGATCGAGTACATGATTGTTGCCTCCAATCTTTACAAGTTCGGTGCCAGCAAATCGACGGGTTCCATTGTGCCAAGTCCATTCGCCATATCGCAGGATGGTCGCATCACGGCCAATACTATTATGGCCGAATACAATCAGGACCGGTTTGAGCTGGAGATTGTTGCCCGGGAACTGGAGCAGCCTCAACGCTCGGCCAACACCAAAGTGAATGTGAGTTGACAGGATCTACAATTTGTATAATTTGTTAGTTTCAACTAACGATATTTTCATTTCAGATCTGGGTCTTTGATGGCACACAGCTGGTCAGAGTGATTCTCTCCCGGCCACCGGAGGAAGTCTTTCAGGAGCAGGAGGAGATTATAGCTGAGTTGCGCAACGCAACACAGCATCGCATCATTGTGGATGAGATACGCTTCCATTTGGATTCAATTGGACGCATACGCATGGATTGGTGTGATTTATATTTCCATGCCGTCGATCCGCAGACTCAACAAATTGCGCCTGTCGATGAGATCCTCAAGGATATTGACAGAAACTATGATTATCTCAAGGTATCTTAATTTGAAAGAGAATCTTCATCCAACAATCCTAACTTGAATCTTTTATGATTGCAGGATTACTATGCTGGCTTTGCCATTGAGAACGTTGTCCCTGCGTACATCGCCATTGTGCAGGATGAGTTTGATCTGGCCGTTGCTGGATTGGTTGCCCTGGTCATTGTGCTCTTCGTGGGCGTCATAAGCTTCATTGTGCTCTGCTGTTGCCTGAAGCATTGGAATCTCTCTGTGCCCGTTGAGACGCGCCGCAAGGAGGCGCTGATTAAAAAGCAAATCATTGAGGATTTGAATACAACCGAAAATCCACTATGGATAGAACAGTAAGTTTCCTTAAACATCTCAAAATTCTCCAGTCCTTGCTCAATTGCAATTTCCTTGCAGAAAACTCAAGTTATACGAAGAGCAAGAGCTCACCATGCAGGTATTCTCGGAGCCCGATCACATATCGAACTCGGATGCGCCTGGACACTTGGATCATCGCAGCTCACTGGAGCAGGTGCATCATGGCCAGTCGGTGGACAATACCTATGCCACCATACAGCCGCGCAATAATCAGAATCGCCTGACCGCCGGCTCGGGCAGCAATGGCGGTGGTGGTTCCATCTCCATGCGCAGCGGTGGTGCGGGCAGTGCCGGTGGCCTCGGCGGTGCTGGGCTGCTCTTGACGCGCATCGATCCACATGTCAACGATTTTGCGGATTATGCAACGCTACGCAACAATCGAGCCCCCTCTGTAAGTATTGCAATTCTATGTGATCTAAAATATACCTTAATCAATTGTATTATTCTGTGCAGATGTACGAGTTCACGGGATCCACATTTCAGGCACCGATACGAGATGGTGACGACGCCGTGGCCGAGCTTATTTAAACAGAGTAAAAGCTGACAGCTAGCTTGTAAATTATATAGTAGCTATACGCAGATATGTATTTAACTACAAATATCTAGAGAGAACCCCCTAAATGTGCATAGGTTTAGTTCAACTGATCTGATCTTTTGCATTTCCCGAGTTTGCTGTTGCGTATGCACACACATAAAATACAAACATCAAGCATACTTAAAGATACAAATATATACAGATACACATATATAGTAGTAGTAGTATCTGGTATGCCAACGAAAAGATATAGAACTCAAATTATTAACTTAAATAATCTGCATATATATCAGCAACAATAACTATAATTATTGTGTAAACAAACAGCTACAAAAGCCCCATAGTGGAATTTCTCCCGCATAAATAATGACAATAATATACTTGTATATCTATATATATACATACAAATATACGAATATATTACCGATGTCTAGTTTAATATCTAAGCGTTACTAACTAGTATATACTATATATATTAATGTGTGTACAACAATTATTGGTTTAATGACGCGATATTAGTTTAAATGACACTCATTCTATATTATTATTAAGTTGTACTAGAACAAAAGACTAAATTATTTGCTCTTCCAATTATTGTATTACTTTAGTTGTTCGTCTTGAAACTGTTAGACCTAAGTTGATAGTTTAATTAGCCACGCTTGCTCATACACCCATAAGATTATAAGTTTAGTTCAATACAATGGAAATGTGCAACAAAACAATTTGCATCTTTACAAGAACAGAGTCAAAACTCATTGGTTTGCATTTACAACATACATACGATAAATATAAATAAATGATCTAATAAACAAATGAAAATCGTATTGAATGGTTACCTGGTTACCAATACTCACACGAATGTCCACACTTGCACCTGTTGCTATTTGTTGACTTTTGAAAAACAGTTTTTCCTGTTGCCAGCCGACAGGAACTCAACCCTCTTTGGACTTTTCCTCAATAAAGGCATTTCGGGTTTTCACATCAACACAAATTGCTGAACACGTCAGACGGCGTATACACAAAAATAATTTCGATATATAGTACAATTTAAAGATCAAGCACCAAAATCAAAAAAATGGATGAAGTGGAGATTTCCAGTGTGGGCCAGTTCCAGACACTGGTGCGCTACAACAATCCGGTGCTTGTTGTAAAGCATCCGGATAAGAAAGGCGCACCGTTGACGGAGCTGGAAATGAAACGTCCTCAGACCGCTGGCGCTCTATTAGACACCAAGAAGGAGACAGAGGAGATATTGAACTCAATACTGCCACCACGCTGCTGGGAGGAGGATGGCCAGTTGTGGCAACAATCTGTGTCGAGCACTCCGGCCACTCGCCAGGATGTCATCAACTTGCAGGAAATGCTGGACACTCGTTTGCAACAGACACAAGCCCGTGAAACTGGCATCTGTCCTGTGCGTCGAGAACTCTATTCCCAGTGCTTTGGTGAGCTCTGACTGCAGTTCATATTTATTTACATTCCAACGAATATTTGTACTTGCAGATGAGATTATACGCCAGGTGACCATAAATTGCTCGGAGCGCGGTTTGCTGCTACTGCGCATCCGTGATGAGATTGCCATGTCAATGGAGGCTTACGAGACTCTGTACTGCAGCTCGGTGGCATTTGGCATGCGTAAGGCTTTGCAGGCACACGAGGAGAAGGAAATGTTGCGTGATCGCGTCAAGACTTTGGAACAGGATAAGGAGGCACTTGAGGAAATCATTGCCGACATGAAAATGAAGCAGGAACAAGCCGAACGTCGCAATGCCGAACTCCGTGCCTCTGAGGAGAAGAAGTTCACCGAAGAGATTACCTTCCTGAAGAAGACGAACGCACAGCTCAAGGCCCAGCTCGAGGGAATTACAGCTCCGAAGAAGTAGATAGAGTTAGTTACATATGTGTGTGTGTGTTTTGTTTTTGTCGCGTTTAATGATTTGTTAGAGCTTATTGCAATTAAATTTACTGAATAGCTAAGATTCATCCATGGTCGTTACTTCAGCTGTCTGCTGAGTGGACGTCTCTGCAGCTGTTTCGGGTTCTTGTTCCTTTTGCACCACTTCGGTCTCATCCACATGAATCTCGTTAAGTATGGGTGTGGGCTTGAAAGAATCTGTCGTCTTCTTTCCTTTTTCTTTCGCGACACGTTTTTGTGGGGGCTCATCGTTGATCTCAGTTGCATTTGCAGCTGCTGCGTCCTCCTCGTCATTGTCATCATCGTCTTCAGTTGGCAATTGTCGACGCATTGCGCGCAGTTCTTCCTCCGTGGGCAGCGTTTCCTTTAGTTGTTCCATTTTGTTCATATAGATTTTATAGACAAACTCTGCCATTTCAGACATGTTGTCCACGGTCTTACTGCCGTCATCGGTCACCGGATGGGAAGTGAGCCTCTCGGTGGGATATTCATCCGATGATACAAGGCGCAGCTTCAATGGACGTTGCATAAGCTGTAATCAGGGAAGGAGAATCTGAAATTCAATGTTCTTTTGTACATTGCACTTAACTTACCAATTTGAATGTCTGCTGCAGTTCTAAGCAGTTCTTAAACAACGAAACGCGTCCAAAAATGTAGAGACCAAGACGTGCACGACTCATGGCCACAACTAAACGGCGAACATCGCGTAGATGACCCACAGCCTTGGTGCGCACCAGGGAGATGAGTATGTAATCATTCTGCTGGCCCTGATACTTGTCAACGGTGGTAATCTTATGCGGCCAACCAATGAGCGGATTGTTGCCACAGCGTGCATTGATAACGTCGCGTATTAGATGCTTCTGGCCATTGTAGGTTGTCAATATGGATATCTTGGCAGCAGGATAGCCCAACAGCCGCATATACATATACAGAGCGACAATATACTCTGCCTCGGCAAGGTTCTATTTTAGCAAAAGGAGACATAGGATTAGCTAGATGCAATATATAGAATATAGAATCTGCTCACCTGATAAAAGAACGGATTGGGCTCGCTTTCACCCACGCCCTTGAAGTCCTCCACATTGATTAGCTGATAGTCGTAAGCTAAGCCCGCATTTGCCTTCTTGTACTCATCATGCTCGAAAATGTGCTGCAAATCCGCCAGTTTCTTATAGCGCCACTTGTACAAGGAACATATGCTGGAACGCGCACGTCCCTGACCATCTAGATCAACGGTGGGCACACCGAGACGCACCAAACGCGTAAACAGACTCTGCTCCATATTCGAATACTTCTGGAAGGCCATATTCTTAATGACGGGCGGCAGCTGATGGTGATCACCAATCATGATCCAGCGCTTCAATCGATTCAGCCCGTCCAGAGGATTTTGCAGGAGCAGTGGTATAAAGGTTTCAATCTCCAAGATCTGTGCCGATTCCTCCATCAATATGTTGTCATAGCGAAAGCCCAGATTGACCAGCTCCTTGCGTTTGAGCGCAGCATGCGTGCAAGTCATGGCAATGATTTTAGCCTCCTTCACCAATAAGTACTTGGATCGATCGAGGCCAGTGCGCAGCAGCTCAAACGCCCGGAATTCCTCAAGCTCCGTAAATATGTCTGAGATATAACGAAAGTTGGACTCTGCGATGACCATGAGTTCATCAAAGCTCGTTGCCTTGAAGAGCGGTTGTGGTGCATCGGCAAAGAATTTGCCAAAGGGAAACTCAGACTCAAACAGTCCACAAAGCTTATCTATATCCGACTCCTCACGGTGGGCATCCATCTGGCTTTGGAACTTCTCCCAACGCGCCATTACGTTGTACAGATAGAAGTAGCCCGCCGTCTCGCAGGTATATGCATTATCTCCGCTCACTCCGACCGCCTCCTGCAGCCTTTGCACTTGACTCAGCAGATCCATGCGCTTGGCCAGCACATAGTTGACGCGACCATAGCGACTGTAATCCTTCTCAGTTTCCAGCGCCTCCTCGCCATGTCCCAGACGCAACAGATGCCGTTCATCAATGTCCAGGGCCATAATCTTCTCAAAAAGCTGATTCAGCGCCTGATTGGAGTGTGTCACAATCAGAGTACGTTGATTGGGCTGATTGTGGTAGATGTTGGAAATGATCTGCACGGCAACGTCCGTTTTGCCCGTACCCGGCGGACCCACCACCAGAGTAAGGCCAGGCTGCATTCCCGCTCGTATTGCCTCAATCTGCGTGGGCGTAAAGCGTATGCAATTTCTACAAAAAGATTAAGATTGATTAAACAAATAAGTATGTATATTTAATATACAACTATATAATTAAGATGGTCAGGGGTGTTCCAGAAATGTAAACCAATCGAAAGCTAACCAAAACTGTATGGATGTACACAATTATTTGCCAAATTAATAACATTTTGCAACTATCACTAAATTCCCTTGAAATTAATTTTAATTTTATCTTAATACTTTTTTATATCGATTAAAATTTAGTTCATGCTTTCAAAATCAACATTCATTATATTGTTAGTGTGGATTCCAATGCCAGTAAATACCACATTCTGTTGGAATTTTAACTATGATTAAATGATTATAGGATACTTACTGTTTGGGCTTGTCGCTAGGATACGGACCCCTTGCCTCGTATTTGTACGGTTGGACATTAATGGATTTAGTAACAGCTCGTTGCTCCGCCTCATCCTCTGCATCACTGTCACGCTGCTCGGGCACATCCTCAAAGATGAGACGATAGGGCGGCTCCTTGCTCCCGTCCGCTGCCTCGCATTTGAGCTCATAGTCTGGAAAACTGGCCTGCAAGTGTTCATAGTCCAGGAAGGTGTCATTGAATTCAAGAGTACGCTCTTGATTGGGCATATTGCTGTAATGTGCCGCAGCTGGATCGCCGTATCCGAGTAGTATGTCATGCAGCCAGGGTGGCACTACGCACTCCGTGTTCATCAGATGGCGTATGGTCTCCAGCACAGCCTTGAAGTTGTTCTCCTTGGGCTTGCGACGCATCAATATATTGAAACTTTCGTAGACATCGTCAGAGCCCTGCAAGGAAAAGAAGGAATAGGATAAGGACTGTAGGATCATTTCAAGCAAAGGATGTTGACACTTACGTCCTGCAAGTCGTCCATGTCCATGCGATACTGATTGGAGTCCAACCAGACGCGATAGTTGCGCTGCTCACCCGGCAATTGGGGTCGCGGTTCTGGTCCGTCCTCTATGACACGTCCATTGGCATCCAGCATGCCCTCCACCTCGCAGCCGCGCACACTGACCAATCCCACTTGGGGTATGAAGGGCTCCCTGGGATTGTACTTGGTGCCGTAGGGTTGTGTGGGTCTGACTGTGATCAAAAAGCAGACATCATGTTTGCGCAGATTTTCCCACTCATCCTTGATCTCGCGACGCACTGAGAGCGTTACACCGACGTCGGCACGCACTCGAGATGGCTTCTTCTCGCCGAGATGCGGCTTGGCCACCTCGACAACGGCAAAGCTGGCTACGGGCAGTGCCATGCGTGCCCATCCACCAAAGACAACGTCACCGTCCTCCGACTGCCAGGGCAGCATCCGACTGACCGCATCCTCAATGTCCTGACGGATCTCGTAGGTGGACTCCAGTCGAAACAGATTAAAGTTGCGCAGAAGATAATCGTGCAATGTGAGGAATTGCAAATTGAGCTTGGGCAGAGCCAGACAAGTATCACCTGTGTAGTACTCCGAGGGCACCACATTCTCATCCCAAATAATGTGTTCCGTGGGATACAGAGGCATCTCGTTCAGTGCCTCCAGCTGTGAGCAACGTTTCTCATGTCGCGTGATCAACAATTCCCGCAGAAACTCTTCATCCAAGCGATGCCATTGAAACGGCTCAACAGCCTCATCCGGCACCAGATTGAGAAATGATGCAATTTGTTTCAGTCCATCCGCATCCAAGGATCCAAAATGCTTCGCCAACGACTCCCGGTTGTCCACAGTCGCCACATTGGACAAGGCAAAGACGCGCAGAGAGGAGAACTTGGCAAACATCGCACGCTGCAGCGATGTTATCTTCTTATAATGCAACTGGGTCATGTCGTGATCCGTTAGAGAGTTTCCAGTCACATCATTGATCTCGAATCGAGTGTAGAATTTAAGCATATCCAACAACTAATAGAAACAACAATACCAAAACCAAATTAAAGGATCATCGAATCGAATTCCAGATTACAGATCATAATCAAATTCTTATCTTATAAAGATTATCGTAAAGTATAAGTAAACCAAAAATCAAGTCAAAAATATTATAATTTATTGTTCTTTTAATCTGTTATATTAACCTGATTGGGTTTCTCTTTGGTTTCCCCATGCCTTTTTACAAATTTTGGATTAATTAAAATTTTTCTTTATCAATTCGTCTTTTCAGTTATAAATTTTAAATAAATGAATTTTAATTTTAACTAGTAAAAATTGTATCTTTTATCTTAATTTTAAAACTAAGCAATTTTTGTAAGACATATTCATTCCTGTTTCTGCTTGGTTAATATCTAAAAAAAAGTAATATATATTCTTTGCAACGAAATAAGATATAGGTATTACAGTATCTGGCAAAATATTTATGGAGAAAGGGGTAAGGGTAATCAAAAAAAGACACGGCTACGAAAAGACGGATATGTCTATATTAATTCCTTTATACAAGTATTAGACTTTTCTACATAATTGAAACTTTAAAATTGTAGATATTAATTGCATTTAATTTTTAGATTAAATCTTGTTTTCCATTTTAATTTTGAATTCTACGAGTAGATAATGGTTTTTTTCGACTGATTTTCGTTGATGTTAAATAAGTAAATGAATAAAACTTTCAAGTTAACTGAATCTAAACTAAACCGCTCCTGTGCTGCATCTCATATGGGTGCATTGAATGGAACGTATTTTTTACTACTACACTACCTGTCTACACAATTCTACAAAACCCACACAGAGACATAAAGCGTCGCTCTCTTTGGAAGTGCAATACAGGTAACCTAAACATGTTAGCCATGTCAGTTGTGAGCCGGTCTGCGATTGCCGCTTAAGGCCAATACGTCATCATTTTGGGCAAGACGGGAAGAGCTGTGAATGTACATTTATGTAGTATGTTAAAAGTCTACAAACCTGTCAACCTTAACTTGGCATTGGGAGACTCCGAGAGCGTTAATTAAAGAGAGTCTATAAAAAAAGTGGTTTGTCTATAGTTAACAGATGTCCTTATTGGGCAGGAGTTGGAATCAGTGCGACAGAAATCAGATATTTCTGTGTAACTCTATGTGCCAAGGGGGGACGGGAAAAACTTTTCTTCTTTAGTTTTAGAATCTTCTAGAACTGAATAGCTCATGAAATCTGAAATATAACCTTAGCATTGAATGGAATTTTGAGATTTGCTGTAAATATTTAAAATAATGTATGCACATATACATATGAAGGTCTGTGTGTATGACATATTAGTACGTGTGATATGACAAGGGCTTCCTGGAGGTGTGGGCATTGGGGGATTGCTCCTGCTCCAATGTGCTGACAAGTGGCGGATAATGAAAGACAAGGCACGCGTTTTGAATTGCTGCGAGGGGTTGCTGCAGTTGCAGTTTCCTAGATAAAATGCTTTGGGAGTCTTATCACATCATCACACATCGTCAGACGAAACAACAAACACCACACACACACACATATATACATATATACAGGGAAGTAAACTCATACACACGGAGAAACGAGGGATTGCCGGTTCTTTGAGTCGCTTCCAATTGATAATTTCCGTCGTTTAATTTAAACAACAACAAAAAACATTGTTCACGTGCGTCTGTGTGTGTAAGTGTAAAAGAGAGAGAGAGAGAGAGAGCGGAAGAGAGAATGAATTTCAAAGCCCTACTTCAACTCTTTTTATGTTTGGTGGTTGCTGCCGCTTCTAGAGGAATGAGAGTGGGAAAGGTAACGAATGTGGAACTCTACACAAAGTCCAATGCCAATGCTGCTGCTGCTCTCCCTCTCTCTATGTTTCAGTCTGTGTTAGTGACTAGAAGTTAAGAGCGCGAAGCAGACACAGTCAGAGTAAGAGTGAGAGTGAGAGCGCGAGTCACAGTCAGAGTTAGTGTGAGAGAGCGAGAGCGAGTCTTGTTCGCCTTCTCGATTTCTCAGTCAGTTGCTGGTCGGCGTCGCAGTTCGTTGTCTTTCGGAATTTTTGCGCAAACTGCATAAAAATACAAACAAAATTCTTGTATACCAAATAAGAAATTTAATATTGTGTGTGAAAGAAAATTAAAATAAAAGTTTTGATATAATTCATCAACTGTGTAAAACTCTCCACAAAATAAAACAATATTTTCAAAAGAAAAGTCGGAAACTTTCGGTTGACTGTCGATGACTTAGTTTTTGTCATGCAAGTCATGATCTTGGCTCGAAACCGGCATCAGTCACAGCCTTGATGACGCATTCGATTACGAGCCCGATTACGATTACGAGTACGAGTATCTATCTGTAAATGTATCTGTATCTGAATCTGTAGCTAGATTCGTGCGAGATGCTCATAATAATGATTGGCGCGCAAATTTCTCAATACCTGGCCAAAGGCAGCTGCCTTTTGCTGGCGCTGTTGGCCACGCTGCAAGCCGTAATTATCACAGCTCATGTGGCCGACAGTAGCTCCATGGCAACTACTTTGCCAATGGCCAACAATGATCCCAACGTGGTGCTGGTGAATAAATGCTGTGAGAAGTTCGAGATACACGTGAATAATTCATGCCAGCAGGTCAATGAAACGGGTAAGACCGAACACACATTAAAACCCGGCTAAAACACAGGTTGTCAATGGCAACACCACGCGCAATTAGCAGGAAAACTCGGCTACTGCCGGCTTGGCCATTCAACTTTATGGATTTTCGGGCTCTTGGCATGCAACATATGGCATGCAACAAACACTTAATGACCCATTTGCTGGCAATCAATGGAACAGCCCCCAAAGTGGGTGGAAGGGGGACCCTTTAAAAAACAAACAGAGCTATCAAAACTTCTGATTTATGCTAGAGTCTGTGGGGGAATGCAGCTCCATTTAAAGTGCAGATTTTAAGGGTGAATAATGATATAGTGGCATATGGTAACAGCTGGTCAAATATCTTAGAAATTGGTAACAAAGCGTCAAGTTCGTATTGTTGATATATGAAATAAATTGGAATTCGATTAAGTTAACTTTCAGTCTAAGATGTTTGTTTATTTATTAGTATCTGATAGCTGAGATAATTTAATCAACGTGTTAATCAAATTTAGTCGGACTGATAGATATAGAATTATAGAGATCTTCATAAACTGAATCTGTATCTGGATTATGCATTGTTCAGCAAGTTCTGGCCATGGACACCATGGATATTTATAGACTCTGGAGTGTTTTATGATTCGCTTTGTTCAGTTGTGTCCATTGTTTGATTTTCTCTCTACTTCTCTCGCTCTCTCCATCTGCCAATTGAAATGATCTGATGCTAATGCATTGTTCCATCTTTTCATATATGTATAAATATAGATTATTTTGAGCCCATGTTCACCAGCTATGGCGGGGATCAGAACCGACCCGTGGCGCATTTCAAGTTCGTGATTGGAGTTCCCAATTGTGGCTCCAAGCAGATGTGGCCAGTTTTGGACTACTCAGGCGTAAGTAACCTGACTTGACCTATAAAATTCTATTAATTTATGAGTTTATCTTGCAGAGCTATGACAAGCTGGTGCTCTTGGACGATGGTAAGTTGAGACACTATACAAATGCCGAGGATGAAAACGACGAACGACGCGGCGTGCAAACCGATTATGATGAAGATCTGGTGGAGGCGAATAAACCGCGCTATTATGACTATGAGCAGGGACAGTACTGCCTCGATAAGGTAACTCTTTCATTTAAAATAACTAAATTAACCTTTTAATTCCATATTTTAATGTCCCTTGCAGGCCATTTCCCCCGAGCACAAGAACAGTCTATTTGCCCACATCTGTTTGGCCAAAAAAGAAAACAATTGGAACGATTCAAGCTTTCTGCTGCGTAAAATTCTTAATCCCATATTCCATGGAATATCGTTGATTATTTTGCTGATCATAGCCATCATTTACTTCATATTACCCACGCTCAGGTGAGATTCGTTTCATCACAGATAAAGATAGAGAAATCAAGTTATTCATTCCGATTTCTGTTCAATTCGATTCCCTTTAGCAGAGATCTTGTTGGAAATATAGTGACCACAATTGCGATGTGTCTGATGGTCAGCCAGGCGGCGGATTTGGTCCGCATATTTACGGAATTTACCAATCACGTTAGCTTCATTGTGGCGGACATTATTCTGTGCTTCAGTTTACTGGCGGCCTTCTTCTGGCTTAACAGTTATGGCTATTACATTTGGAAGACGTTTCGGTCGAGAAATGTATTTCTGCGTGTGACGGATGGACGCAAGTATTGCTACTACTCCGCCTATGCCTGGGGATGCACAGCAACGATGGCTGGACTGGCGGTCTTTGCACACTTCTTCCTGGATGCGGATTCGTACAAGGAGCAGTATGTCCGCGGTGAACAGCAGACAATTGGCTGGCTGGGCATCTGTATATTCTTTGCGCCGATTGCGTGCACCATCATCATCAACATCTTCTTCTACGTGACCACACGAAAGCTAATCAATCGGCGTACAGTTTACGGCCGGATTGCGCACAAGCTAAAGGCCAAGTGAGTTATTGATTGCGTTCCATATTTAGATTTTGATTCATTTGATTTACTTTGCAGCTTCATCATGTTCTCGCTGATGCTGTTGGTCATGTCATTTTCCTGGCTGTTCCTTACCATGTCCTGGCTAGCTCTGGACGGACTGCTTTATGCCCATATCATAGTTAATGCATTCCAGGCACCTTTGTTGCTTTACATATGCGTGCTGCGACAGCGTCATGTTACTTTCTTGCTAAAGAAATCCTGCTGTTACAATGAGCCGCCATCGACAAGCGATTGGGGCGATGAGATGCACTATATGAATGGCAACGACTATTGAGAAGGTTCAACTCGATCTGAGCTAAAGCCAAGTTATAGTTGAATGTGAGCCGTAATCTATCAACTAATTTTAAGATCTACTCGTAAATATGCTAAGTGTTTTTGTAGTTTAACAATGTTAAACATTGAGATTTGTACTTAACATGTAACTAATTTATACAAGCAACTAATTAAACAAGCAAAGTCTGAAACACATACCTGACCAAACAGTTTGCCCTCCTCTCGCTGCACCAGTGGACTCATTAAAGCCCGCACAATCAGATGACAATCATCGAGAACAGTGTTAAAGAAGCGGCGCGTGGGCAACAGCGCCTCCAGATCAATGATAAATTCCAGAAATCGTTCGCAATAGTGCACGACATTGCTGTTGAGTTCGCCTTCAGCGGGAATGCGCTCCAATATTCGTAGAAAATCAATTATTAAATTCTGCATGAAGTGACGTTCCCACATTACATCTGGTTTGGGACTATCTTTCTCCTTTTTCTGCAAACGCTTCCAGTACTTGCGCCATTCAGGCACATCCCGCAGCTCCTGTTCGCGTCGACCTATATAAAGATAAAACAAACTTGTAACTTGGCCAGATTACTTGCACAGATGCTATGAGTACTTACGCGGCTGCAGGCAGTGCCACATGGAGAGCGAGACTAGTCGCTTGGCCTGTTCGCGACACAGTTCGATTTCCATGCTGTTGAAGCAGTGATTCAAGAACATAAGTAGTGCTGTTCGTTCGCGTAGCGTGCTCTTATTTTCATTTGTTCCCGGAGCGGGCAAACACGACTCCAAAACGTGGCGAAAGAATGCTGGATACTGATCCGGCAATTGCTGAAACACATTCCAAACCTCGACGCGTTCGCGGAACTTCTCATTGGCCATAATCACTATGGACATAAGGTGGGCATGTGTCGCCTTCTCGCGATTGTAATTGGGCCACAAATATTGCTCCAGATATTGGCTGAACTCCAGCATGTTGATGCGACGGGCACTGGGTTTTCCGCTCGACATCTCATCTGCGTAAATGCGTTCGATGATCTCCGCATTGTAGGGCAAATGCTCGGACTTGGACTCCGGTGACCAGTACTGTGATGCCAGCTAGAAGTTACACGATTTTATAATTAGTTATTTAAACGTTTGTCTAAACGTTTTAAAGAAGCACCCACCTGCCAAATAACATCAGAGCTGAACTGGGCCAAAGTTAATGCTCCGGCCTTTTCCTTGGGCTTCTTGTTGGCCTCTTTAGGCGTCTGTGCTTGCGTTTGACTTCTACGCTTCATTTTCACGCTCGGAAATTGCAAAAAATTAAATTAGTAAAACACCAAAACAAACGCCGGCTGCAAACGCGGCCAGTGTGACCGCGGCTGGAAAATGTAAGCTAATCGAATCGTATTTGCATCCCTGGCATATCGATAGTTCACGATCTTACGATATTTCAAACCGAATAAGAAAAGACCGGGCGCACAGCTCAAATCTGAACCTAGTTTAGCAATAAATTAGCAATAAATTAATTTGATGAACATTTTTAAATCGAAATTAAATAAAATGAAGACTTCAGGGAAAGAAGTTGTATAATTTAACTCTTTAAAGAAACCCTAACTTTGAAAATTTTCTAAATTCTAGCTTCAAAATTAAGTAAAGTAAATATTTAGACCCTTTTTATTTTTGCATTTTTCGTTTGGCGTTGCCAGACGGTTTTTTTTGCTGGGTGGCAGCATCTGTTTATCAATGCTATTTTTTCCTGGCAACACTGGAGACAACTCTAATTGAGAGCAAAACAAAACACCGACAACATGGCCCATTCGATGCCGCCAGAAAACTTAAATGTAAGTTTATATTTTCAAAGAGACATTTATCAAGTTAAATGATTTAATATATTATTCTGCTTCGCAGAGCCATATCCTAGCAGTTCTCAGCTTACCATTGTTAGACAGACTACAGCAATTGGAGATATTATTCGAACGCTGTACCGTGCGGCAAATACAAGAAATTTACCCGCTCATTGTTCACTCCATATTCGGAATAAATGGAAATGTGCTTGGATGGGGTCTGCGGACGACGACGATGGAAAATGCGCCGCATTATTTTAACAGACTGCAGTATTTTTTCGGTGTCAACGGCGTGTGGATGCACGTTTGTCACAGGCTGTTGAGCGAGACCACAAAATTTGACATTGATATCAATTTGTTGCCGGTAAGTTGCTGCCACTTGTTGAGCCCATCATATGCTCTTACTATGCTGTTTCATTTGCAGCGTAAATTCATTGGCATGCTACAAGCGGGACCCATGTTTTATGCGGATCTGATCAACATTGATCCGCTGAAGCATCAAGTGAGCACGTTGTCACTCAACACATTTGATTTTTACATATTCCACTTTGTGCTGTATGCATTGCAACCACTGCACACGATCAACCCAATTGCCATGCAGATCCACAACGAGCGGAGCAAAACAATCTATCAGTTGCTGGCGGCCGAGTACCTGGATAACTTTCTGCCGCAGTTTCCGGACGCGGCCATCGAGCCGGCGAACTTTTGTGGCAGCGTCAAAGCGCCACAGCAGATACCCGCACAGTCGTTGCAACCACAGCGTCAGCTGCGTTACCTCAAACTGCCAAGCTCATATCGCAATGGCAACGGTCAGGGAGGCGTTGTTAGCAACAGTGGGAACACATCGCCGCAGTCCGCAGACGGCAGTGGAGCTGGTGGACGCGCCTATGTCTGGCGATCCGAGTCCGTGCTGTACTTTTTTGTGGACATCTGGTTGCGGTACGACATCGAATCGGAGCATCATCTGCCCAGCAGCGATTTTGTGCGGGGTGTGCGCACGCTCATCAAGCAAATCCATTTCTTTGCCAATGCAGCACGTTTGGATCACAGTTCGTTGTGTTCTCTGAGGAAGGTGTCGCTTACCATGGTCAAGGCTCGCATTTATGCGTTCCTCTGCAGTCTGATCGATCGCTGGCCCCTGGACAGTTCTCTGAGCGTTGTGATGGAGCTTTGGCTAAGCTATATCCAGCCCTGGCGATACACGTTGGCTTCCAACAATAACAGAACGTAATTAAGCTGCATTTAATTATCTGATTTACATGGCTAATATGTTGTTTTAACTGCAGTATGGGCATTTACTACGAGCCACCAATAGCAAACTCGTTTGACGGCTTCATCATTGACAATCTGATTGTCTACACACACATCTTCATGCAGCTTCTGCCTCGGTTTGAGCGTCTAGACTACTCCGTCTACCGCAATGCATATATGCTGCATCGACTTGCCAAGACGTTTGCACAGCAGGATTTATTTGATCGTCTGCAGCGTTTTGAGCGCTTACACTCGGGCAATGCCTATGGCTTTGATTCACCGCAACGCCAGGTGAACATGATGAAGTATGTTGCTCTTGGTAAAAATTGTCTAATCTGTGAAGGATCATAATATCATAATATTCTCTATGTAAATTACAGCAAGTCTCATAACAGCTCTTACAACGCCCAATGGAATCCCTTGGTCAGTTCCAACATACCAAAGCTATTCAGTGAGCCAATGTATTCGCAGATTCAAAGCTTCCTATTTGTGATCAGCATGGCACGCAATTCCGTGCTGTCGGACATAAGTGCGTTGCGAAGGGAAATCTCAGAACGTCAACGATCGGAGGGATACATGAGAAACCTGTTTAAAAAGCTGTTTGGCGAGTCCACGCAAGATGAATTAACGCTGCAAGAACTCAGTCGTATACCGGAGGTGCTGCGTCAGTGTATAGATGCATTCTGTCGGATTTTTGCTGTACGTTTATGCTGTTCTTTATCTCATCGAATAAGACATATAGTAAACTATTGTCTTTCCATAGGTGGACGCAGGAAGCTTGTCTATGCATGAGACGCTCCCCATTGAGTCGAGTCCCCCGGCGTCACCTTCCGGTCAAAACTTTAGCTTTTTCAATTCGAACGATTGTTTGGACACTTCCAAATTGACGCCTCATCAAATGTCGCTAAATGCCTCAAACATGCAACCCACAGTTGATCCCGCGTTGCTGCCAATACAATCGAATGAGTTTAAGCCACTGATCAGACTGTTGCACCTCATATCCGAGATGATTAATAATAAAGTAAGTTTTCACATAACTGAATATTTGTATGACATGCTTAATGTAATCATCTTAAATACCCATTCAGTATGGCAGCCGAATTGAAGCATTTTATGCCCGGCAGGATTTCTTTGGCAAGCTCTCACGTCAGCTGCTTAGCGCACCCATGACGGAACAATGGTTTGAGAACTGTGACGGCAATGTGGATATACATGAGAAGCAGCTGCCGGCAAGGCTTAGTTTGCGTCCATTGGGCTCAATTCCCGCACTTTTTATGATGACAATTGCACTGATTTTTGGATACTTGTGGTGTGGAGTTGCCCCCCTTGGACTGTTCATCTTGTGTTTGCTGTTCCTGACTTACTACATGCTCATGGCCGCATTATCCTAAGCAATTAAAATATATATTTATTTAGCAATAACAATTAAATGGACATTTGCGAATCGTTTTATCTCTCAAGACCTTCAGCATTTATAATGGTTCGGCTGAGAGTTCGTACATTCGTAAAAATCTTTTAATATATCTTATCACCTGTAATAAAGAGTCGTAAATCATTGCTAAGTAACTTTACACTAGAAAAATAAATGGAAATGTGTTCCGGATTTAGTTGCATTAACAATTAGTCGATCAATGCCATGAGCCAAAAAGTTAAAAGAGTTAGAAAGGACATGGAAATGGTGTAGAAAATGGAGCTCTAATCGGTCAATTGATAAGATGTGCTAAGTGTACTGTTAAGGAGGGCATAGAAGATTCGCGCTGTCTGATTATTTGTTGAAATTAGATTATAGTACGAGTAAATTGCATTAATAACTAGTACAATTGTAGATTTTTTACACTGAAGATAAGATTAGTCTGGAGGGTAATTGTTTGAAAATGAGAGAGCATTCGTTTCAAAGCGCGTTAACCGATCGGAGGTAGACGCGGAAAACGCTGCTCCAAAGAATTTATAATGGACAGCAGCAAGAAACCGGAACGAAAAAATCCATGTCAGCAGGCGAATTTCTTATCCTATTTCATATTTGCCTGGGCTGTGCCCTTTCTATTTCATGGATCGCGCAAGGGATTGACAACGGATGACATAACCGAATGCCTGAAAGCAGATCAGTCGGAGCAGCTCGGCAATCGTCTGGAGAAGTGATTAGATTCCCATTAAATGAATTAAATGAATCCTAAATTGTGATCTCTTACAGGGAATGGCACAAGGAGCTGGAGAGTGCTCGGAAAAAGTCTCGGAAACCACATCTACGTCATGCCCTGCTCAGTTGCTTCTGGAGCCCCTTTATCATCAATGGGGCTTTATGCTTCATATATATTGCCCTCAAGTAAGTGAAATCTTATCAAGTGCAGTTTGTTTTATATATACGTACGTTTAACTGAAGATAACATATCTTCCACAGAATGTTTATAGCCGCTATTTTGGCTCAGCTGTTGCTGCAGTTGCGGCATGTGGATTTAGTTGCCGGCACATCCACATCCCACAGTAAGTAGCATCAGCTCCATAATCAGTTGTGATTCCATCGATAATCCTTGCAGGCAACTCCTCCGAGTCAGTCACAAATAACACTTGGAATGAGATTGGACAGTCTGCGATATATGTTTGGAATGATGCATATTGTCTGGGTGGGATGTTGGTGGGCATTAACTTCGTGGCATGCTTTCTATGGCACCATCTGTATCTGCGTCAACGCATGATGGGAGCTCGTATGAGGATTGCCTGCTGCTCGCTGGTCTATCGAAAGACCCTTCGGCTGTCCATGAAGTCGGTGGGATCCACTCCGCCCGGACATCTGATAAATCTCATTTCGAACGATGTCAGTCGGTTGGATTATGCTTTGGTGTTTACGCATTATATCTGGATATTGCCCATCCATTCGGTGATTACCTGCTACATCATCTGGCAACAGATTGGAGTCCCAGCTCTGGTTGGAGTCCTGGGACTTCTGCTGAAAACGGTTCCCGTCCAGACAGCATTAAGCAAACTGACCTCAGTGCTTCGTCGAAAGATTGCGGAACGCACGGATGTCCGAGTGGGAATCATGAATGAGCTGATGCAGGGCATCCAGGTTATCAAGATGTACGCCTGGGAGAACTCTTTCGAGGCTGTTGTGGCCGATGCCAGGCACAGTGAGATCCAACAGCTTCGATATGCCAACTATTTGTATGGATTCCAGCGCACCACGAGATTCTTCATCCAACGCACCACATTGTTCATCACTCTGGCGGCAGCTGCTCTCATGGGCCAGAGCATCACTGCCGACTTCGTCTTCTCCGTCGTCATATATTACAATATCCTGCAACTGGTGGCAGCTGTTTATTATCCCCTTGCTGTCAACTTGGCTGCCGAGGCGTTGGTTTCCCTCCGTCGCGTGCAGACCTTTCTCCTGCAGGAGGATCGTGCCAAGAAGGTGGATAGCCTTAAACTGGGAAAGCAGCAGGATGCTGCAGATAATCGAGCCATTATCCTGAAGGACGTCACGGCCAGTTGGGAGAAGGAGAAACCTCAACACACATTGCAGCATTTGAATCTGAAGATTATGAAGGGACAGCTCTGCGCCATCATTGGCCCAGTTGGGTCCGGAAAGAGTTCATTCCTCCAGTTGCTGCTGGGTGAACTTCCCCTTGTAGATGGCACTGTAATCATGCAGGACAAGCTATCCTATGCAGCGCAGGAACCTTGGCTCTTCACCGGAACCGTAAGGAATAACATTCTCTTTGGAGAACTGTACGATCATCAGCGATACCAAGACGTAACACGAGCCTGTGCTCTGGCCACGGACTTTGAACAGATGAGCAATGGTGACAACACTATTCTGGGTGATCGTGGAGCATCCCTCTCCGGTGGTCAACGGGCTCGCATCAGCCTGGCTCGGGCTGTCTATAAACCTGCATCTATTTACCTGTTGGATGATCCTCTAAGCGCGGTAGACGCACATGTCGGTCGACATCTCTTTGACGAGGTCATTGGACCCCGTGGACGTTTGGCAAAGCAGAAAGCGACCCGTGTCCTGGTCACACATCAAGTGCACTTTCTCTCCGAGGCCGATTGGATTGTGATTGTGGATCAAGGGCGAGTTTTGATGCAGGGTACATATCAAGAGATCATTAATAGCGATCTGGACTTTGCCAAGCTGTTGGACTCGCCCATTGCAGTGACTGTTGTGGAAGATGATAAACAATTGATATCGCAGGCTCCGCTTTGTGAACCCGAAGATCTCGACGATGAGGAAGATATTGATGTTGAATCCGAAAGTCTGCAGCCTTTGAGGAAGCAGAGCAATGTTGCTCAGGCCAACAAGTCGGTGAGTGTCCTGTATCTTGTGGGTTCTCTATGAACCTGACCACTTTTTGGAAAGATTTGGGAAAGGTTAGTTCAGTTGCAGAATCTTATCTAAGCCTATGATTAGCTAAATCACTCAAGAGTCTTTTTTATAGACTGACGGGAACTACAGGATCGTAAAAAGTATATATTCTTATCAAACAGAAAGAATTTTTAGCTACACTCACAAAATTTGTCGTCTTTTATATGATCTTTTAAGATTTATCTCAATTACAGTAAATCTTTTCTAAAATTTTAGAATTTCAAGTTGAAAATTCACAGCAAATGGTGAAGTCTGTATCTTGAATCTTCGAGGAAACTTATACGCAAATTATGTACATTTATAAAATCTAATCGAAAGGAGTTGATGAGAATTTTCTATATTTTATTTTAATTTAAAAGACTCAATTCTGAATCAATTTAGAGTTGTAACGAAAAAAATTCAAATAATTGAGAATCGAATTGAAACGATGTAGCCTTGACTAAACCAATTCTTTTCAATTTACAATATGTATTCTATTAATTTTCTCAGCTCACCGATCAGCCGAAGGTCATCCAAAAGGATAACAGTTTGGCAGAGGCTCAGGCAACGGGAGGCATCTCCTCCCGAGTGTGGTACGAATACTTCAGTGCGGGAAGCACACTCCTCAGCTTTAGCTTTATGGTGTGCATCATGCTGCTGTCCCAGGTTGTGTGCAGCAGTTCGGACTACTTTGCGAACTTCTGGACACAGCAAGAACACCTGAGATTTCAGGGTGAACCCACCAGATTCAGCACCTATGAGTGCATGTACATTTTTGGTGGTCTCATCGTTGGAGTTGTGATCATGACAACCTTCCGTGGATTCCTCTTCCTTAAGACATGCATGCAGGCCTCGAAAGTGTTGCACGACCGAATGTTCAATTGTATTTTGCACGCGAGCATGAGATTCTTTCACAACAATAACTCTGGACGGATTTTGAATCGATTCTCGAAGGATATCGGCACCATGGATGAATGGTTGCCCAGGAATATGCTGGAGTTTGTACAACATGGTCTGGTCATAGCTGGCATATTGGCTGTCATTTTGGTGGTTAATCCCGTGCTCTTTCCCGCCGTGGTTATTGTGGCCATCATCGATATGCTTGTACTGAAACTATACATGCGACCCTCGCAGGATCTGAAGCGCATGGAGGGCATTTGTCGCAGTCCCGTCTACTCGCACCTGACCTCCACTCTGACCGGTATATCGATCATTCGTTCTCGTCAGATGCAGAAAGTGGCTGCCAAGGAGTTCGATCTTCTCCAGGATGTGCACAGCAGTGTCTGGCAACTGGCGGAAGCCACAAACACGGCTCTTGGCCTCTGGGTGGATGCCATTAACTGTCTCTTCCTCACGGCAGTCACATTCAGCTTCATCGTCTCCAACGAGGGTAAGCTCCGTAGCTCCACAAGGTATTCATGGTGATAACCCAAAATGATTCCAGTTACTTACAGCGGAAATGTTGGTCTGGCCATCTCGCAAGCCATCCTTCTCACCGGCATGGTGCAATATTGTGTCCGACAGGTGGCCGAATCCCTACAGCAAATGACAAGCGTGGAACGTGTCCTGGAGTACACGGAACTGGAGCAAGAGTCCGACGTCTGTGACAGCCCAGTATTCCCTCAGAATTGGCCATCACACGGGAAGCTGGAATTCCGTGACATGAGTCTGCGCTACGATCCCAATGGATCAGCCGTCCTCAAGAATCTCAGCTTGACCATTGAGCCAGGCTGGAAGGTGGGCATTGTGGGTCGCACAGGAGCAGGCAAGTCCTCACTGATAGGAGCACTCTTTCGTCTGGCATACATTGAGGGTGGAATATACATTGATGGCATCGAAACTGGCAGCATCTCACTGGAAACTCTGCGCACTCGCATCTCCATCATTCCACAGGATCCTGTGCTCTTCTCGGCCACCATTCGATATAACCTGGATCCCTTCGAGCGCTACAGCGACGCGGAATTGTGGCGATCTCTCGAAGATGTCGAGCTACGGTCGGCCATTCCTGGTCTGGATTTTATGGTAACAGAGCGAGGCAGCAACTTCAGTGTGGGACAGCGACAGCTCCTCTGTCTGGCACGAGCAATTCTTCGCAACAACAAGGTCCTGGTACTAGACGAGGCCACAGCCAATGTGGATCTACTGTAAGCATCACTTTGTAAAGATCTGCTATCCATAGTCACTTTCTTCTCCCGCTTGCCTTACAGAACTGATTTCCTGATTCAGCGCACAATTCGGGAAAAGTTCCATCATTGCACAGTGCTCACTGTAGCTCATAGATTGCACACAGTTATGGATTCAGATCGCATTATTGTCATGGATGCCGGCAATGCGGTGGAATTCGATATTCCCCATTTGTTGCTAAGGCAATCCCAGGGAATACTCCGACAGATGGTAGAGGCGACAGGAGGGGAGTCGGATGCACTCAAGAAGGTGGCCGGTGACTCCTTCGAAAGGATGCAACAGCCTCGGGAGCACCGCAAGACAGATGAGAAGCAGTTGCTTAGGTTGCTAGAACGCAGCACAGGAATTCTCTTAGAGAAACATTCTCGATCGTCACAATCTTAAGTTAAAGAAGATATTCTTCTATTTTTTTTGTTTTTTTTTTTGCAATTTTTTTTGACTTTTTTTTTGTTTTTTTTTTTAGGTGTGGTAATGTACTTTTAATAAACTAAACTAATGACTAATGATGGGATTACAGTTGCTAAGAAGGAAGTGTTTTATCGCCTCGATCCACTACATAAAATATGTACTTTTTTCTCCAGTTTAACAGATTTGTTTTTACATAATTTTAAAATGTATTTTTATTGGAAATATGTAAAACATTTTTGATAATGGAAAAAAATGCTTGAGCACGTATTTTTTGTAGTGTACGGAGGCTATTAGTATAGAATCAGATCACTTTTCTTTAAGGGATTATGCTGATTAGCAAGAGGTTGGTTAATTAGACTGGTTCCACCGATTTGAGTGTAAGCGCTAATCGCAGTGTTTGATTCGGCACGGTGACCATGCGGAGCACGCAGTCCACAGGCTTCTCATTGAGGCACTGCATCCTGAACTGGGTCGCACATTTGCCGAGCAGGGAATGGAGCTGCTTGAGGGCTACACGCCGTCCGATGCAGGAACGCTGACCAATTGCGAAAGGCAGGCTGCCATGAGCCTGATGCACTTGCTCCGACTGGCCAAGAAACCAACGCTCGGGCCAAACTCTGAGTGGTTGCTCAAAATGTGATGGATCACGTCCAGATGTATACAGGGAGATCAGCACCAAAGTCTGAAAGTACCAAAAGGAATAAGTTAACAGACTGTGAAAATCACAGAGGGGGAACTAACATTCTTCTCAATATGATGATCTCCGATTTGTGCATCTTGTGGCATGTAGCGTCCAATGAACGGGGCAACTGGATAAAGGCGGAGCGTTTCCTTGATCAGACCATGCAGCAGCATGGACTTGGACGCGGCACGCTCCTTCGAGATGCGCTGCTGGAGCACAAGATCTTGGGACAGGACATACAATGCCCACTGACTACTGAAGGCGGTCTGTAAAGGATGGATAGATGGCGGGAAATTGGGAGTTAGTAACGTCTCATGTTTATGATCAGTTACTTTTCTGCCGACCGTGTCACCTGCTGCTATGACCAGATCCAGGAAAATGCGCCTGATCATCTCGCTGGGTACCGCAGCACCCTGTAGCCTGTGATAAAGTGCCTCCTCCCGTTCCGATTCCGATACAATCCGCTTTTCGTCTTGCTGCGATTTGATGCATAGCTCTATGATTTCCGCGCCTTGTTGCAGTACCTCGCTGACATTCTTCTCGAAGTCCCGCCAAATTCGGAGACCCAGCAACTGCGCCAATTTCGGCGGAAAGTTCATCAATTTAGAGCTATGCTCAAAGACTTTGTGAACGATCTGTGTGAATTGATCTAGAGCGAATTGCATTTTAGGACAGGCCAACGCACTAGATCCAAACATGATGCCACAGAGCACTGAAAAAGTTCAAATAGAGTCATTAAATTTTGAAAATCTTATATCCTGGACTTGAGAAATACCAAGTTTCTATTAAATGTATTAAATGGACAGGTATGGAAGACCTTATAAGGTATAAATCAGATCAGCACCATCAGCCAAGTCGAATTAGTCCCATAGGAGCTTGTTTTAAAATTTGGTCCAATGCTCGATAAAAACAAATTACTAGAGCATTTTTTTAATTAATACCTTGAAATTTAGCACACATGATAAGTATCGTAGCCCCGATATGGTCGATATGGTCCATATACTCGGAAGTTATTCAACGAGTTCAGATAAAGAAATTAGTTTTTACGAAATATGTATAGAGGCTCTCCCAGTCGGGTTCACTATCCTACTAGTTGGTACAGTATTTATTTAGAAGTTTGGCATACCTTCGATAGACCAACGATACAATTGCTGCTCCAACTCGGGCAGTTCGTACTGCTTTCCATTTCGTTGTGCCTCGTCTGTCTCTGCCCGCCATTTGTCCACCAGGTGTCGCGTACAGTTCTCAATATGGACGTCCATCCAATTCAAATTACCATTGAGCAGCAGCCGATTAAGTATACGCCTATTGTGCAGCCACTCAGCGCCCTCCCTGCCACATCGATTAGTTATGGATAAGAATTGAGAAGCGAGAATTGAGAATTGATTTGCAATTCATTTCATGCGCCACTTACATAAAGAAGAGTCCACGTTGGCAGGCATGTCGTTTATTGTAGAGTGTCCAGGCATCCGGCAGCGGATGCTGCGGATAGTGACCCTCTTGATGAAAGATGCTGCGCATCAGATTGGCCGATGATACAAACACTGCATCCTGTGTGCCACCCAATCGCTCACGAAAGATGCCTCCATATTGCCGATGTCGGGCATCCACATATTTATGCAATCTGGTAAAGAACTTGCCAATATCAGCTGCATTTTTCGCTCATCAACTCAAGTCTGGTAACTCACTGTGGTGCTCCGCCGGCAGCTATTAAATCGAAGAGTGTGCCTACTATGGGTAATCCCCTAACGCGAGGTATGGGCACATATTTGGGCACAATCTGCAGGTTCTGGTATGGATAGTTGACTTTCATTCGGCACTTGGCTTTAAACTGCGACATGATGCGCAGCAGCAGCGTCTTCAGCAGCTGCAACGCCCATCCCAGCAGGCCGCCGCTGCCCAGGTGCCTCTTCATCACCAGTTAAACGAGAATAACGATATGTGAGGGACACTCAGATATCTAGTCACTTAGCAGGAGGCAGAATTACCTTCCGAAACCCGACAAGGGCAAGGCCAACACACAACTGATTCGACATGCTGCCCGGCTTGTGCCTTATAACCGACCCAGACTGCGAGTCAAATGAAAAGCGAAGAGCGAATATCGACAATCGAAAAGCGAAGAGGTCGAGTCTGAAAACGGTGAGGTGCGATAAGATCGTGGCTACCTTGGTCGCAATGCTTGGCAAAATGTAGTGACTACCTGCCCTTAGTATCTCACAGATACATTGCCGACAATTCAACATATTTTCGGTCCCTCAGGCCAGTGTGCCTTAATGATATGCGCCAAATCCAATAAACGAACGAACAGTCCGAGCAAACGAAAGTAGACGCTGAGTGGACTGAAAATACCTTCTTCGATTCGGATATATTGCTGGCCATGCAAATTCGTTTTCGGGAACGATATCACCAGACCTCGGCTCTTAACACGGTTACTCCTCCAACCTCTATAAACATACATATGCATATGTATATATACACATAAATATGTGACGTTCTTCCAACTTGCAAGCAATGTTTTGGTTCCGCATAAATATACAATTACAACTGATGTAATTGAGTTGAAAAAAGTATCTATAGGATGAGTAAATTATAATTGGGTTATTTTAAGTCCCCTACTTTGTTAATTGAGAACTCTGAAGAAGAACCATACTAAAATCAATTCAGATAAACCATATTGAGTTACAACAGATGACAAAACAAGAAAAAGACGGCAATTTGAATTTTAGATTTCAGTTTTAGAATTTTAGATTTCAGTTTTAAGATTCAAGTTCAATTTTAAACAGAAAATTAGTTATTATTCCCAGCATTAATTTAACTTAAATTGTTTAAAAACAGTTTTTATTATTATTATCATTATATTGACCTGCTTAATATACATATTATTTTTAATTAAGAATTAATATAATCTAAACAAGTGAAATACAATTTAATCGGAAATGTAATTTTCTAATTATTTAAAATGAAAAAAAATACTGTTTGTAAAGCTTTTAATTTTCGAGCGATTATTAAAAAAGTATTTAAAACTTTTTATCAAATAATAAAATTAGTATTGTTTTATTTCTTATCAATTTTGTATGGGCAACTAATTTATTTCATGTTGTCATGTGTACTCTCAGTAGTCGCTCAAACGATAAGACCCAGCTGAGTGAGACGTTTGTTTGGCAAACCAAATATTTCACCACTCTCTCTCTCCCACTGGGGGCACCTAGAGACTCAGTTGGTAGTCAAATATTACGTTCCATTCAGTTTCAATTTCTGTTTCTGTTTCAGTTGTATTTTAGCTGTGTGTCGGGACGGTGCTTAAATCGACGAAGCGGGTTCGATAAGATTGTTCGCGCTTGTGGATATAAAAACGGTTGGTGTATTTTACGCACGTGTTACAACATCGAAAGCTTCAAGTGGTTCCCACATAAAACCAATATATAGTAAAATAGCAACAAATGAATCAACAACAAATAGTGCTGTGGAGTTGTTCAACTTTGTGATAAAATAAAACAATTAATTTGTTATCCCTCTTTACATACAAGCAAATATACATATACATATGCTCACACATAAATAGAAGTCTGGGTGCGCAGCAATTTGATTGTACATTTACGTCATTAATATCTGATAATACATTTTTCTGCCATTGTATTGTGAAACATAACGTTTTCACATAAGCTTTTAATTAAGATATTTTTAAGCGCGCCTATGTAGTATGTATATATGGCAACAATGCAATGGCAACAACAACCCCCGAACCATGCCATTGACTCGCCCCGCACCGATTACGATGTCCGCTTCGCTCCGTTAACCCCCTTTGCCGTCCTACAAGCACATTGCTTGCCGGTTTGTTAGTCGTTTTCGTATTGTCATTATCATTCACCTATTATCAATTATACCATCTAAAATACATATATAGCAATATGCCGATGCGAAGATTAAAATTTTATTAGTTTTTTACTTATTTATTAGAAATATTATGTATTTTTTGTGAATTATTTGAGCAAGTTGTTAAATAGGATTTTATGGAACAACTGTTGCTTGCAATAGAGAGGAATTCCAAGAGAGAACATGGTGAATTCATGACTCGCTGATGTGGTGAATAAGTATTTGGTCAGCATTTTACGATTTTAAACATTGCATTATTACGTACATTGTATGTACGTTTTGGTGTCTGCTAAAAGCTTTAGTTAATAATTGATAACTTGTTTAACATTAAATATAATTAAATTAAATAATTACATTTTATATAAATTTTAATGGTTTTACGTTTAAATAAAGTTTATAGTACTGGGTCTACAAAAGTCGAATGCTGAATGCCCGAATTAATCCGCTATTAATTTGAATTTAATTAATTTATGTATTTATTGAATATATTTATTGAGATATGTAGTTATTCACTAAGGCCCATTTTCTGAACGTCTACTAAAGGTCTCAGTTAGACGACTGAAATAAATCTTAACCTAGAATATATAAATATTCTTGGCTTAATTTAATTCGAATACAATTAATTTATGTATTTATTAAATATATGATAAAATTAATTAATTAAGATGTCAGTTAACTAACTGAAATTTTTGTATTCTATAAATGTATATAAATTAATGTCATATTTACTGTTACTTGGTATCTTTTTAAATAATATGCCTTCTAGCAGTTTTCGTTTAATAGACGTATGTATCATTATATTATTGAATATTTATTAATTGATTGTTTTATAAGACAATCATAATGAATATAATCGTTTCTTTATTTTTATCAATAAATTTCAACGAATTATGATAAATTTTCCAGCCTTCAATTCAACAGAATTGATTGAAACAAAGGGATCGCAATCTCAAGTTGATTAAAGACTTCTCAATTAAATGTAAGGGGCTGGCATAGTGCTTGGTTACGAAATGTCGCTACGACAGTAAAGACTTTCTTTGTCCCACACTCTCGGATATATCAGCATTGATTAAAACAAAAGGATCGGATTTTTTATCATGATCACAGAAACTATTGCTAAATGGAATGTGGTAAAACATAGTAAAGAATGTTGTGAAATTGCGTTATAACATAGTATAACGTTGGACTCAAATCCGTGGGATTGCCCCACACTAGTTATTTTAATAGTGTGTAAAGTTTACGATCATATTCAGGGGAGCCACAGAAAATAAACCAACCAAAAACCAAAGATGTATGGGCTATGATTCGCTTTCGGTTGACTTGGATTTCTGTGGCACCCCTGGTTAAGTCGGCTTATCACACATGCTGTGAGTGCTTTGTATGTACTGTAATTAATAAAAATTATGATTATTGTCATAAAAATTGTGAAATTGTCAGCGTCTTTAAATTAAATTTGATTTACGCTTAGGAGGTGTCTTCATCTTATCAATTACAGACATTACCCAAACAAATAAATAATTAAGTGAATGACCGATACGCGCTTGAACATATACATACGTATGTACATATATCCTCTTCAGTCAGAGAAAGATAATGTTGCACAAAGCTGATATTTGATAGTATCTATATTTATCAGTTAATTTCACTTTTATCCGTGATAAAGTTATTTGCTTAATTACTGATTCTTAACTGATAGTCGTGAAACTCGAACTCGATACTCTATTTGTAATATAAGAAAAATAAAACAGCTAAACATTTGCACAAATAAGTTGGTAAGATGATCTGTGTATTGACACATACTTAGAAGCAATTGTTTTTTATGTCTGGGCTCTTCAGAATTCACTAATCTCCCGATCTATGGAAGGCTCAGCTTTCAATGCTGATTCATATAACAATCTATATATATACAATCTCATTGTTATATACTTTAGAGCTTGCATGTACTACATAAGAATCTTAAAAGCCCAAAGATTTGAAACTTTAATAAAGAACACAGAGTACTCGAATAATAAAGATACTTATTTATTATATGCACAAATAAAAGTTGTATTACTAAGAAATATATATTTAAACTACACAATTCAATTCTGATGTATGACCAAAAAATCTTTCAGACTTCAGTTAACAGTAAATCATTTGAAATATCATCTACGTAACTATCTGTTGTGAACATTTAAGTAATCCAGCTCTTACCGTTTGGACTCTTTGTTGATTCCATCACCCGTCTTATTTTTCTCATGAATGTGATTATTTCCTTACTCATAGTAAGATAACAATTAATACTCAATCCAAACTGTACAGATTAGGTATTAGTTAGCTAACTATCAGTATAGAATATTGCGTACAAGGTCGTCTTGTTAATTGGGGTAGTACGCAAAGATAAGGAAGTATGTGTGGAGAGTCACGATGCTGATGTGTTTTACAGCCAGGCTTTGTTGCAGAAACCGGCGTACGTCGTTCGACAAGATTAGTTTTTTCTTATCAACTGATGAATTTTGTTGATCGTTGTGTATTTTTGACATTAGGTAACTGGGCTCCCATGACAAAATGGATAGCAGCGCCAAGCCGGAACGAAAGAATCCCCGACAAAGGGCGAACATCCTGTCGCAATTAATATTTGCCTGGGCGGTGCCATTGTTGTATCGTGGATCGCGGCATGGACTGAATACAGATGATCTAACTGAGTGCCTAAAAGAAGATCATTCGGAGCAGCTAGGCGATCGATTGGAAGAGTATGAGATTGTAACCCATCTCCCACTTTTCGTTACTAACCTTAAGTCTCTTGCAGTGAGTGGTACAAGGAACTGGAACGATCCCATCGCAAGTCCCGAAAGCCTCGTCTGCGAAATGCCTTATTCAGATGCTTTCTGTGGCCAACGATCGTAAATGGACTTATGTGCTTCGTCTACATAGTAATCAAGTGAGCGAATTCTTAAAGCATATCCTTCAAGCTCGTCTGAGATTACGCTTCTACTTATAGAACTCTGATACCCGCCGTACTTGCTCAGTTGTTACTTCAATTTCAAAAGTCGCCTTCCCCTGTTGCGGGAACCAATTTTACCGAGACGCTAAACCGCACTGAAAGGTCCGTAACAACCTTTGGAGCACATTCAGGTGATGGTAAGTAATACTGTCTCTTTCTTTATATGTACATCTACCTAATTTCCTGCTTCGACAGTCAATTCACCCAATGCACTAGATACAGATGATCCCCTTAAGGAGCACATCCAGATTGTTGATTCTGTATCAGGCTCCAATTTAACCGAAGTTAATGTCTTCGAGGAGGCCACTTTATACATTTGGAATGATCTTTATAGTCTTGGGGCGGTGCTGGTTGGTTCAACGTTGGCTTGCTGCTTCCTGATACATCATATGGACCTGAGGCAACGCTTGATAGGAGCTCGAATGCGCATAGCCTGCTGTTCCTTGATTTACCGAAAGACACTCCGATTGTCAATGAAGGCGGCGGGTCAGACCCCAGCAGGATACCTCATCAATCTGCTCTCCAATGATGTAAATCGTCTCGATTATGGCTTTATTTTCATGCATTGGATTTGGATAATGCCGATCCAAGCGGTGCTTACTTGTTATCTCATTTGGTTGCGCATTGGAATCCCAGCCCTAGTTGGTGTCATAGGGTTGCTGCTGAAAACCGTGCCCCTTCAGTCGGCATTGAGTAAACTGACCTCGGTGCTTCGGATGCGGATTGCAGAGCGAACGGACGCTCGAGTGGGAATCATGAACGAGCTGGTGCAGGGCATACAGGTAATCAAGATGTACGCCTGGGAGAAACCCTTCCAGGCGGTCGTCGCCGAAGCCAGACGATGCGAAATCCAACAGATTCGTTACGCGTCGTACCTGCGTGGATTCTACCTCAGCACAATGGTTTTCACCGAGCGTTCTACTTTGTACATTACTCTGGCTGCGGCAGCTCTTATGGGTCAGAAAATTACTGCCGATTTTGTATTTTCTGCTGCCAGTTACTATAACATTCTCCAGTTAGTGGCCGCCATTTGGTATCCTCTGGCAGTCACCTTTGGAGCCGAGGCTTTGGTCTCTCTGCGTCGTGTCCAGGCTTATCTGCAGATGGAAGGTCGAGATGAGAAAGTCAATGGACTGACACATAAACAGCAACAGGGTAGTGAAGACCCACGAGCCATTGTCCTGAAAGATATCAATGCTAGCTGGGATTTGGAGAAACCTCAACGCACCCTTCAAAATTTCAATCTGCAGATCGAAAGGGGTCAGCTATGTGCAGTCATTGGTCCGGTTGGAGCTGGCAAGAGCTCCTTGTTCCAGTTGCTGCTCGGTGAGCTTCCCATTGCCGACGGCGGCGTTGTCGTTCAGGGAGAACTTTCCTACGCCTCGCAGGAGCCTTGGCTCTTCACTGGCACCGTACGGAATAACATTCTCTTCGGTGAGCAATACGATCGTAAAAGATACCAGGAGGTAACCCGATGCTGTGCTCTCAGCACGGACTTCCAGCAGCTAAGCAACGGCGACAAGACAGTTGTGGGAGAGCGTGGTGCATCCCTCTCCGGTGGTCAACGGGCTCGCATTAGCCTGGCTAGGGCTGTCTATAAACCTGCATCCATTTACCTGCTGGATGATCCTCTAAGCGCGGTAGACGCACATGTGGGTCGACATCTCTTTGACGAGGTGATCGGACCACGTGGACGTCTAGCCCAACAGAAAGCGACCCGTGTTCTAGTCACGCATCAAGTGCACTTTCTTTCCGAGGCTGATTGGATTGTGATTGTGGATCATGGGCGTATCCTGAGACAAGGTACGTATCAGGATCTCATCAACAGTGAACTGGACTTTGCCAAGTTGCTAGAGCGCCCCAAGGAGCCGGAATCAGCAAACAGTACAGGGAACTCATCGTCCAATACTACTCTCAGTGCCCACGATGAGTCGGAGGAGGATGAGGACATACCCTATATCGATGGGGTCCGCGATGGCTATCAACCACTGCGAAAGCAGAGCAACTCCACCCATGGCAGCAAGTCGGTGAGTGAGACCTTAATCATTTGGTAACTAGATCAAATACCAAATAAAATTGCATACTATTGTCTACAGCTCAACAGCACTGATCAGGGCGACGCCGATGAAGATGAGGATGAAATGGCCGAGGCACAGGCATCGGGAGGTGTCTCAGGACGTGTGTGGTACGAGTATTTCCGGGCGGGCAGCACGTTCCTTAGCTTCAGCTTCATGGTGTGCATCATGTTGCTGTCCCAGGTTGTTTGCAGCAGCTCCGATTACTTTTCCAATATCTGGACACAGCAGGAACACTTAAGATCTCAGGGAGAACCCACCAGTTTTACCACCTTCGAGTGCATGTACATTTATGGAGGTCTCATCATCGCCGTCGTGGTGATGACAACATTCAGAGGATTTCTGTTCTTCAAGACGTGCATGCATGCCTCGAAGGTGTTGCATGATCGAATGTTCAGCAGTATACTCCATGCCACAATGCGGTTCTTCGATACGAATCCTTCGGGTCGCATTCTCAATAGGTTCTCCAAGGATATGGGGGCCATTGATGAACTGTTACCGCGTGCCATGATGGACTTTATACAGATTGCTTTAGTCATGTTTGGTATATTGATAGTAATCTCTGTGGTTAATCCCAAATTAATGGCGGCCATGCTGATTGTGGCTATCATCGATATGCTCATCCTAAAGCTCTATCTGCGTCCATCGCAGGATCTGAAGAGACTGGAGGGAATTTGTCGTAGTCCCGTCTTCTCGCACTTGAGCTCATCCTTGATGGGTCTGTCTATTATTCGCTCACGTCAGATGCAGGAGGTGGTGGCCAAGGAGTTCGATCTTCTCCAGGATGTGCACAGCAGCGTCTGGCAGCTAACCATGGCGGCCAACACGGCATTGGGACTCTGGCTGGACTGCGTCAGTTGTCTATTTCTCACCGCTGTCACTTTCAGCTTCATCATTACCAGCGAAAGTAAGTTCGCAGTCTCAATTCCAGTTGTTATTTAAGTTAACTTTGAATTGCTTTCCAGCTACATATAGCGGCAATGTTGGCTTAGCCATATCGCAGGCCATGATCCTCACAGGTATGGTTCAGTATGGCGTTCGCCAAGTGGCCGAATCTCTGCAACAAATGACAAGTGTGGAGCGTGTTTTGCAATATACGGAATTGGAACAGGAATCGTCTCATCCATTGAGTAAGGAGCCTTCTCAACAATGGCCCACACTTGGTCTGGTTGAGCTGCGCGACATGAGCTGTCGTTATGATCCCAATGGATCAGCCGTGCTCAAGAATCTCAGCTTGACCATTGAGCCAGGCTGGAAGGTGGGCATTGTGGGTCGCACAGGAGCAGGCAAGTCCTCACTGATAGGAGCACTGTTTCGTCTGGCATACATTGAGGGTGGAATATACATTGATGGCATCGAAACTGGCAGCATCTCACTGGAAACTCTGCGCACTCGCATCTCCATTATTCCACAGGATCCTGTGCTCTTCTCGGCCACCATTCGATATAACCTGGATCCCTTCGAGCGCTACAGCGACGCGGAATTGTGGCGATCTCTCGAAGATGTCGAGCTACGGTCGGCCATTCCTGGTCTGGATTTTATGGTAACAGAGCGAGGCAGCAACTTCAGTGTGGGACAGCGACAGCTCCTCTGTCTGGCACGAGCAATCCTTCGCAACAACAAGGTCCTGGTACTAGACGAGGCCACAGCCAATGTGGATCCACAGTAAGTGATTAATTAATTTAGAAATGGTTGATTATTAAACTCTCTGTTTCGCTCACATTTATAGAACGGATTCCTTGATTCAACGAACGATTCGAGTCAAGTTCCATCATTGCACAGTGCTCACTGTAGCTCATAGATTGCACACCGTAATGGATTCAGATCGCATTATTGTCATGGATGCCGGAAATGCGGTGGAATTCGATGTACCCCATTTACTGTTGAAGAAATCTCATGGAGTACTAAGACAGATGGTCGAGGCGACAGGAGTGGAGTCGGATGCACTCAAGAAGATGGCCAGTGATTCCTTTAAGCGAATGCAGCAACAAAGGGAAGCGCAGCGGGTTAATGAGGAATCGGAGCAGGAGTAAAGCAACAAATGGATCAGCATTTATCCAAAAAATTAAAGACAGGGTATTTTTCTGATGCAAATATAAGATAAAAATGTCAAGGATTTTGTAATCCTGGTACTATTTTAAATGTGTCTTTGAACATAAACTGTACCAACATAATATAACTAATTTTGTATAAGTCTGTAAGCAAGTACTTATGTTCGATTTTTTGTAGTTAATCAATATGTTAGTGATTTATCGGTGTCCAGCGTCACTTTTACGTACAGGTTAATTACTAAAAATTTCTAGATATACTGCCTTATATATAAACTTAAGCAATTCTACTTAAATGCGGCCTCACAAAGAGCTTAAACATCAAATTTTACATGTAACGCAATCAAAGGGTTGAGTGAAAGGTTATTAAACCTTCAAATTTTTTGTTTTTGATAATGCTTAAGTATTTATCATATATATCAAATACCCAACGAGAACTCATTCAATATACAAGTATATCATAATATTTGGGTGCTACAAATGAAATTAAATGAAGATCAAAAGGTTCTTATTGAACTTCTCTGATTATAACTTATCTTACATTTCATTTAAAATTGTTTAATTTCAGGCATAGTGCATTAGTTAGTATTATAAAAATAATATTAATAATTCTATATATTATGATATAATCAGAACAGTTGCACTGTGAACTCAATACTTGAAACATTAATTAGGAAAAATATTGGCAACAGTAATACTTATTTTTAAATTTATTAATTAAAACGTAAAAAAAAATAAAATAAATTATTTATTTATTGCAAATTCATCGAATTGAGCCTGCTTGAAAATTCGGTGGTGGCTCTTGGGTTATTAATGAGATAAAGAATGGGAAAACAAAGAGAGATATTAAAAATTATATAATTTTTGGGGCATTTTCAATGGGTTCAAGGTGTAAAGGTATCAGTCGCGTGTAAGTATCAGCTTTTTGAAGCTATAACCCGAACAAGTTTGATGCATGGAGCTGATGTAGAGAAACTAAGTCCACCCTTTTTAAAGAAAATGTTAACACTTCCAGTCAACACAACCTAAGCTTTGAAACTGTACAGGCGCACTTTGTGAATTTACGGAAAATAATGTATTTATCACAACATAGACTACTCAGGGCCGATTCAGAAGAAATCCTAAATGATAGAAGTTCATATCTTAACGATTGGCTTAGCTATAGGTTAGGGTAAGCTTTGATGTAGGGAATATTGATCTGATAATATTGCAAACGACATATTAAAAAGGTGAAAAATACCCAATCAAATGCTCAATTGATATTCTAAGTACTAAGAAATATACTTAAATAGTCATAGGCAAAGTAATAGTAACAAGAGCGAAAACTCTGTTTGTCTCTAGAGTCAACTTCGAGAATCGGTTCAGAACCGGTTTGCAGCCTTGGTAAAATCTGTACTTGAAATATCAGGAAGAAAAACTATTTGCAACATTATTAAAATTTTTATTAATAAAAATATACATAAATAATTGAAATTAAAATTGCCTTTGTCACGTTGCTTTATAAATAATAGTTGTATAAATAATTATTTAAGGAATTTCGAAAAATTAATCAATATTTTCGTGATGCGCTAGACGGCTTTCGATTCACTTTCGAAGTGCGACCCGTTGATCCTCTGTCTGTGGACAAATTTTGACGATCATATGGGATCGGTGGTGTGCCGTCGGGATAGTGGACAGCTGAGATTCGACTGTCCATTGAGAATAGTTGCGAATCTGAGCTGTGCAATGAACCACTCTTATCCTGTCCGGTAAGTAATGAGCCAACAGGTGTGGAGGTCTTCTGCCTGTCGTTGGTAGCATTTGTGACATGTCCAAGGCCTGGAGTATGCGGTGATTCCGATCGGGAAAGAGAATCGATTACCGATTGCAAGAAGTGACCTTTCAATGAATCGTCTGTGCCCTCGGAGCCGCTTTCCACGCGTTGCGTACGATGCTTGAGCAGCTCCTTGGTAAGGAACTCGCGTAAATTGAGCGAACGCCCAATCTGGCTGACCTCCTGTGGTGCTTCAATGGATGCACCGCCAGGACTCCTCGACTGCCGTTCCGGCTCCGATGAAGAGCTGCTAACAGTGCTACTGGGCTGCTCCGCCTGACGCTCCTTGTGGCGCATGCTGATGGGACGCTGCATGCCTGGAGGTTTCTCTAAGTGGGAACGCGACAAGGGTTCTATACCACTCTCATTTGGAACATTTGTGCTGGCATTCGGTGGAATGCTCTCACGACGCGTGCTGCTGGCTACATCCATATCCAACAGGTCGCCAGGAGGAACACGTCGGAAAGAGGATTTCAGCAAACGTCGTTGTCGTAGCTCCGCCTCCACATTGAATGAATCACTGCTTTCCAAGCTGGCGCTGTCAACAAGGTCACGTTGATCGGGCGGTTCCCGTTCCAGCAGCTGCTGCAAATACTCCCGTCGAGTTGGAAATTCATGTATGCTGACATTATTGAGACGCATCTGTTCCATCAGCTCGCCTGCTGTCACTGATGGTTGTTCCGTTTGAGGCCTATCCATATGTACCCGGGTTAAGGTGGCCGTACTCTCATATAGATAAGCAGTGATGCTTGGAAATTGGCGATAATCCAAACGTGGAACGTCTTGCTTAATGCACTGGATGAGCTCATGGAATTCGTGTTGCATCCGTAGACTTTGATCAGCGTTCATTTGGGAGACATCCAGCTGCAGTTCCCTTGCATATTGCTCGAATGTGGGAAATGGTATTGGAGCTGATATCGATGTTGCAGCCACAATATGCGACTGTGCCGGCGTGTCAACCTCGGTTATAGTGGACAGCTCGTGTGCCAACTCCTCGGCCGCTAGCTGTGGACTATATCGTCGTATTGTGGCAGGAGGCACCTTGCCACGACGATGTGTTCCTCCCTGATTTGATGACCCCAACGATGTTGGCTCAGCATCGGGCAACTCCTGTCCCATTGCTGTCATTGGACGCGAAACAGAGATGCCACTATCCAGACTAGCTCCTGTTGGCTTGTGCTTCTGCAGCGGCAAAGCCTCCGAGTTTGATTGCGTTGCGTCGCTGCCCTCGGACAGCGTACGGACACCACGCTCCTCCCGCTGTTGTTGCAGTCCCTGCATTGGCGGCAACTCGAAATACTCTGTGGAATGGCGATCTCCCTCGCTAGCCGAGGTCAGTGTAACCTCCACCAGTCGCTGCTTTTCCCCACGCACCTTATTAATGAGCTCAGTTAGATCGGAAATTCTTTGTATACATTTCTCCGTAAGCATCTCATATCGTTCTATGTTACGTGTTGATGATTTCTCACTGGTACTTCGAGATTTACTTATTTGGCTGCTGCTAATCACCTGCGTTTCCATGACTCTTGATGTGGTCGTAGCTTCATTAATAGCAATCTGATTGGATTTTTGATTCGCCAGCGATCGTGCTGTGTTCTTTGCGCTTTCAGTTTCCAGAGCAATGGTAACTGAGCGTCTGGTCTGCCCTGGACTGCCCCTCTGACTGATCGAGGATCGCGTCGATTCTCGTTGTGATGCTTGTTGCTGTTGTACTTGCTGTTGAGTTTGCTGTTGTGGTTGCTGCTGCTCCTGTGGCTGCTGTTGTTGCTGTCGTGTTTGCTGTTGTTGTTGCTGCTTCTGCTGCTGTTGCTTCTTATTGTTGGCGAACCGTTTCATCCAGATCAGATCGAAAACGCGTTCACTGGTCTCCTTATTCAACAGTTGTTGTTGCTTCTCTTGCTGTTGTTGCTGCTCTTGCTCCTTTTGCTGAACAATTAGTGTGCTCTCAAGCTCATTAATAAAACTATGATTATCATCGATAATGGCCTGCACGCGTTCCACGCGTTGATTGTCAATTAGGGTGTCATCTATTGTTGCGCCAGAGCTTCTATTATGTGGTTGATTAATGATGGACTCGGTTGGTGTGGGCACTTCCGAACTGCTAACGCCCAGATGTTCAATGGTTGTCTGCGACATGGCCAATAAACGCTGCACATAGTGAGCGACTATCGGATGAATGGGCTCGGGTTGGGCTTGTATCGAACTTGCAGCAGTTGTGGCTTTAATATTCTCATAGTTTACAGGCGGTAAATCCCGATACGCTGTGGAATTGGAATCTATGGAGTTCTGTCGATGACCCAGCACGTTCTGGCGTTGATTTAATTCCACTTCTACCTGCCCTTCAGCTGAAGCTGTACTTTCTGCACTTCCCGTTGTTGAAGAGGTGGTTGCTCTGCTAGCTACATCGCCTTGCTTTGGATATGGTTTACTTTGGGTTTTACATTTGGGTAAGTATTGCTTGACGGTGCCGTCGCTTTTCACCTTGATAATAATCTCGTGAGCATCGTCACCCTGCTTCTTGCGTTCCTTTTGACTTTCAAGTTTTTGCTGCTGCTTATACAATTGACGCAATCGTTGCTCCAGAATCTCCTCCTTCTTCTGCAATTCCATCTCGCGATCGTCCAGATTGCGAGCCGTATCCGAGTTGATATTTGCCCGTTCCTTTCTTATCGAATCAATTACTTTTTGGGCATTGTCACCAGTCATGTCACCCGCTTTTAATTCCGCCAACAACTGTGCACGTATTTTATCAATGCGTTGCAGTAAACTCTTCAATTTTATCGACTTGGCCGACTTCGAGTGCATGCCCTTTAGCTCCGTGCGTAACTGTTTGCTCTGATCATCCACATAGTCCAGCAGCAAGGAGCAACAACTCGCGCTGCTCATCGCATCATCTGCCTTTGGCTCTGGCGGATCACCCACATTGATGGCATGTGCCACATTTGATTTACTGTGTCCGCATGTCTTTTTGGGCGAGTTGAGTCTGGATCTGCCTACCTCTGGGCATGTGACAATTGCCGGACGCAACAGCATCTGTTCCATGGCTTCATTCATCTTCTGCTCACGACGTGATGCTAAATCGGCAAATCGATGGCTGGCTACAAAATTTGACTGCACAATAAAAAACGACAATATTAATAGGAATTATTTGGAATGCAGGGATGCAATAAACCCACATCACTGGGCAGCAACTGTGGCTGTTGTTGTGTTAACGCTTCCAACTTCTCCGTTAACTCGGCACAATCCCGACGCACTTGCTCACGTTGAAGCGCCTTCTGTCCGCGTTGCTCGGTAACTTTGCTGTGGAATTAATTAGATTAATGATTGTTATCAAGTGGAGATTTCTATTGAAACCAATATTGGACTTGGGACGTTCCGAAATGAGGATTTCGGATAATACAGAACCAAATATCGGTTCCAGAACGTTCCGAAGCGAGTATCTAAGTCAGTCCAACATTTACTTGGATTAAAAAATATACTGAGTCATACCCAGTCAAGCGAATCAAATGCCAGATTAGTGGCATGTATGTGTATATTAAATCATAATTATCCGGCTTACCGCAATTTGTCCAGCTCCTGCTCCCGTAGCTGGCTGAGCTGCGTCTCAAGGCGCGCATGATCCATGGCATTTAGATGAGTGGCATCCGGCAGATGAATCTGCACAGCTTTGGCAGGCGCCTCGTAGTTGCGATAATACTTATTATTGTGATCATAGAATTGCACGCGTCCAGTTGTATTGGTTTCGGCTCCTGATCCCTGTTTCTGACGTACCACACAGGTGGTGGTGGTGGACAGACTTGAATGGGTGGCCATGGTGCGAGGTGGAGCGCCACCTGTGCTGGAACTGGCAGCTGGAATGGGCTGTTGTTGTGATTCATAGGCAGACTGTTGTTGTGGATACTGTTGCATGGGTTGCATGGGATAGGTCTGAACAGAATAAGGCAACATGGGCGCAGAATAACCTTGCACGATTGGCGCCGCATACAATGCATGTGGCTGCATTGCTTGTGGGGCATAAGAAGGAAGTGGCTGCATGGGAAATTGCTGTAAATGCGGTTGTTGCATAATCTGCTGGGGAATAGGAGGCAACTGCATGTGCTGATCTTGTACAGGCATCTGCTGTTGCATTCGCACTTGATCTATGGGCGGCTCTCGCATTTGCATCGGTACTCCTGTGGATTGCGCTTCCACAGTCGCTACCGGCTGTGGCAAGGTCGTGCTGCGTTTGATGCCCGCATCAATGACTTTGGCTGGAGCGGCCTGTTTTCCACCATTCCTCAACGAGGAGCGCTTTTGAGTCTGTGCCTGTTTAGGTGAAGCCGGTGCAGTCTCTTTGATGGGCGACCTTTTGGGCGAGACAGCTTGTGCTTCAGATATCGTTTTAGTTGACGAACGAGGCAATGACCGCGTTGGACTGCTTGGTGTGTTTATTAGTTGTTCCTCTCGTTGGTTATGTCTGTTTTCTGGTGCATTCTCTATTACTTGTGTGCTGCGTCTCACCAGGTCAGAGATTAACGTAAAACGTGGACGGGAGCCGACTGCATCAACATCTACTGCTCCTTGCTGACGAACTGGGCTACTTGTGGGACTGGGACGCACAACACGACTAAACTTGCGATTGGTTTGTATGTGTCGATCATTGATCTCGATGCCGTCCCTTGTACAAATCTCCAAAGAATCCTCACTTTCGATATCCACATCCAAAATGATTGGCGGCGTCTTTTGCAGCCTCCTGCCATTGCTGCTACTGGGGCCACTAACTGGGCGCTGTTCTCCATCATCATCGCAGCTGCTGTCCGAGAGGGTTAAAATCTCATCACAGCTCTCGTGCTGGCAATTATCATTACCTCGACAGCTCGTGTGTTTGCGCTTGCTTTTGGCAGGACAATGGGATGATTTGCACTTTCTGGTATTGCTCAATCTGTTCTCTTTGCCATTGTTTTCTTCTTGTACTGGTGTTTGTGTGCCTGCAGTGGCACGTCCTTCCACATTGAGGTCCCTGCCTCCCGTTGCACGTACCACATTCGCTGGCGTATGTTTGGCAGCCCGATTCGCAGCGAGGCGTCGACACTTTTTCATCTTTTCCGTACGTTGCTGCTTCTGCTGCTCAGTTTTTTCGATTTCAACTAATGCTGCTCGATGTGCGGCGCCCACCTGGAATACAGACGTACGGTAGTCCTGGTGTTTTTTGGCCATAACATGCTCACGCCACACATTCAACTCCTTCTGCTTGATGCTCTCTAATTTTTGAACTTGTCGTGTCTTTTCGGCCGCTACCTCTTGACGTATTTGTCGAGCCATGTTGCTCGATTTCTCGCGCACCTAAAGTCGGTCAATTAATTGATTTCGTAATCTTACAATGCTACTGCGTCTTACCTGCTGTAAACGAGTTATGCGACGCTCATGCTCAAGATCTTTTTTAACGCGTTCAGGATCGTCTAGAAATCGATTGCGTTGCCTAACGTTTGTGTCTGGCTTGGCATTTCCAGAAATCATAAGCGCCATTGTTACTCTCACAACATGAATTAAAAACGTAAAACATTTACTAAACACTTACTAAAAATACTTAGTGACTATAAAATCAAACACAACGTTCAAATAATTCCTAATCAAGCCATACAAAAAAGCGCAACCGCAGCCACAGTTTTGCATTCGACTAACATATCGATATTTTTCGTGGCGGCATGCGATGAATGTATCGATTGAGCGAAGCAAATGTATCGGAAATACCAAAAATATCGCATACGTTTCAGATCAGCTGTTTGTTACTTTTTTGTTTTGATTACGAGATTTTGTCACTAAAATTGATTGATTTTTTTGGGTTTGTGAAATTACAGAAATGGCTTTCGTGTTGCGCCAGATTGCAAGGCCTGCACTACAGAGGTAACTATAAAATTAATAAACTTGAAGGCATTATGTAAACATATTCTGCAGAAATTTCATACTTTCGGCGTCCTCTCTGCGTTATGCCGCCAAAGATGCCGCCTCAAATTCCTCTATTGCAAACGCAGCCAGCACAAATACACAGAAGCAACTAGAACTGAGCGAGAGTTGCTTAAAACGTTTGCGCGAGATATGCACTGACGGTTCGTTTCTGCGAGTAACAGTCGAGGGCGGCGGATGTTCGGGATTTCAATACAAATTTGATTTGGACAAAAAGATGAACGAAGATGATCTGGAGTTCGGTGAGCAGAAGGCCAAAGTGGTTATTGACACAATCTCCCTGGACTATTGTACCGGCGCCACCGTGGACTATCACAGCGAGCTGATAAGGGAGGGATTTCGCATGGTTGCCAATCCCCTGGCTGAACAGGGCTGCTCATGTGGGTCGTCTTTTGCAATTAAATTGTAATTAACACGCAGTACGTTGTTTGTTAAACTTTAGTGAAATATTAAAAACATACATATATATATATAAATACAAATTTATATATTCAGCTATATACACACTGCTCTTGGACCTAGAAAAAATGGGGTTTATGCCCTGTTAGCAGCTAGCCGGTTGTCGGATTTCTTCGTGTCTAAAATAGAACTGATTGAACAATGGCTTATAAAAGCATTTTCAACCGTATCCGCATATCAGTGTAATTTTGCGTCCCAGTTTCCTCTTTAAATAATCCAATAACCAACGAACCGCCTACAGGACAGCTGTATTAACGCAGCCATTGTCTCTCTTGGACAGTAGCCGGGAAATTCTGTTAAATGAATATACAATAAAGCGGCGAGGCATTATTCAATGGCCAGCAGCCAATTGTTCGCTTAAGCTAATCACTTGTTCCGTGAGGACACTGATCTGTTCCTCATAGTTAATGCGCGTCGTGGTCTGTAAATAATTCAATTTAGCACTGTATAATGTGGTTCAAGTTACTAGTGCTTACAAGTTCCTCCTCGAGCATTTGCAATGCACCACCCAGACTGGACTGTTGCTCGTCCTTGGATTTCAGTTCTTGCGTTGCGTTTTCTAAACAAATTTGCAAATGGATTGCCTCCTGTTCAGACGACCGCAGACGCGACTCAGCCAGTGCTTTAAGACGCAGTAGATCTTCGAACTTTTTGCAAAAAACGCTGTAGATGAGTTGCTCCTTGGTGGGCGGCTCTAGCGGTTCCTGCAGTGAGTCACGCGCTCGCTGATTACACTTGTTTTCGAGACTGCACGGCTTAACGGTGACGCCCGCGGCAGCTGTGCTACAGCTGCAAATACTGCTGACATCGCTCAACGTTTTGCTGAGATCCATGTTATTTGTGTTTGAGTTGAAGTTAAAGTTCTGGTTAAGTTTAACCACTTCGTACTGGGCTCGCCAGTGCGCTGCCTCCTTCTCCAGTAGCGCAATGCGATCCTCGGCAGTTACCGGTAAGGCTGTATTGGTGTTAAGCTGGTGTTGCTGCAGCGGATGATGCAGCGGCATGCTGTCGCTGCCAGTGGCGCTCAAAGCATCTTCACTGCCCAGCTGCAAGTATTTGATTAGATTAAGCTTTGCACTAGATTTTTTAAGAACTTACCATGCTGGCTGCATCGACCAACTTTGTTTCGAGCTCACAATTTCTGTGTTGAAGTGTCTCCACTTCTTTGCGTAATCGCTTCTCCAGCTCGTTCTGGTCACTGATGCGCTTTTCTAGTTTCTGTTCCAACTCTGAAATGCGTTCGGTATGCAGCAACAAGTCACGCTGTTTGTCATCGATCTGTGGGTGGCAATAATTGTATGAGGGTGTGTGTGTTGTTATGACCTTGTGATAAATAGCTTACCAGTGATGTCAGCTGTGCGTTTTCCATGATTTTCTTTTGCAACTCCTCGAAAATGAGCGCCTCCTGCGCAGCATTTGTGTTGGGGGCTTCACTTGGCGGCTCCTGTTTGCTGCCACCCAACAAACCTCGCCTGCTGGGTTCCTTTTTCTTGGGCGCCTGCTCGTGCAGCGTTAGCTCTTGTTGCAACTGCGAGACACGCGACTCCAGCTGCTTGTTTCGAAAACCCAAAGAATCCACTTCCTGTTCGGTCCGCCTTAGAGATGTTGCATTCTGTTGCAACTGTTCGCGCAGGCTCGCCTCTTTTGCCTGCTCATCCAGCACCGCTTTCTTTAACACTTGTGCTTGGGCACGCAGCTACATGTATGCGTGTATGTTATGTGCGTGAGCGGATGTGGATTAAATTCGATTAAGATACGCTTACAAATGGGGCGTAAACTGTTGCTGTTGTTTTTGTTACCTTTGAGTATTCGCTTGCCAGTTTCTGGTACTTAGCCTCCAGTACGCTCCCATCCATGCTCCCCATTTTCTCTGCCATGCAGGCAGTCAAGTTATGAGCTTTTCTCTGTATAAACTCTGAATATATTGTTTACACAAGAACACAAAAACACTATTTTTGCGCTTGGAAAGTGCCAAAACTACAAGATTAGTGATGACAAGCTGCTCGATATATGTCAATGTTGCGATACTATCAATACATCGATTGTAGAAATACCGCGAACCATAATCATTTGAAAATTTGCGCATTTCGATTAATTGGCAAATATCGATAAGAACTTTTATTAGTGTCGATAACTCAAATCAGATTCATTCAAATTGCATATTCGTTATTTTACACTTTGGTTGCAATTTGATATGAAACCGGTTTCTATTTATTAACTAATTTTATAAAATACATAAATTACACACATGCCAAATCCTTAATGAAATTAGCTTAAAAATATATTATCGAAAGGTACTTTTTCGAATATTTTGTTTGAGAGCTCGCGGAATACAACACCAAAGCTCTTGGAGTATCCCACCTTCAGTTCATTAAAGACCGTCTCCCAGTTCTCATTCAGAAAACGATTCATGCCCTCAGAAAGGGTTTTATCGTTGAATAGATTCTCAAATTTCAGATAAACACGCTTTGGATCCATGGCAACGCGGTATTCCTTAAGACGCATGTACTTAACTCCATCCTTCTCGAACGGTTCTCCAATTAGACGGTGCTCGATTTTGGTATTGATTAGAGTAATGTTGGCTTTACCATGTCCTGTAATGGGAAGCAGTAAAATTCTTCCAGACATTTCATAGTCACCAATCATTTCAATACGATCAGTTTTGCTATCACAGATGATTAAATGCTTCTCCAAGTCGGTTCTGTAAGAGGAATGGAATGTGATTTACAATTGACGAGATTTTATCTGGTTCGGAACTGACGGCAATCTGCTAATTACCTGTACCGATGTATCTTGCTGGTCGAGATCATATCATGCACCTTCAAATTTTTCAAGGCTTGACGTAGATTAATGGGTGCGTTACCGGCGTCTATAACAAGTTTCTTCACGGACAGCGGCTCTAGAGGCGGAATGCCGAATTCTTTGTTGCCTGTCAATAGTTTAATTAGTTCATAACGTATACATATGTATTTAGGTAATAAACTTAATTAAACAATCGATCTTCTTGGTAACTGCATCTACTAACCTGTTTTCAGCAATTGTATAGCCTGATTCACAGCATCCACCAGACATTTGTCAAAGTTTTCATCGCGCTTACACTTGGGGAAGTTGTCGGCTGAAAACAATGAAATTAGTAATTCATTAAAATCAATTTGATCATGACATTGAAATCTGGTGCGGAAGTTGTTTGGGAGTGTGTAATTGTGTCAGCATAACTCATAAAAGCAGCGATTTCCCCACTGACTGTAACTTTGCATATTTAGAGTTCGTTGGCCACAAAACTTGTTTCAATACAATGGCTAAAATATAACAACAAATCAACCACAACAACCACAACAAATGATTCGGCATATTATTGGCTCTCAATGTCAAGTCGAAGCGCACGGTTATTTATCTTTAAGATGAATCGTGAAATCAAAGCCATTCATGACCTACGGCAACATACCAAGATGTCGTGAGATATCCAGTGAGACAGTAAGTAAGTAGGTTGTAGTATACGTATATGTGTCACCGACTCTATCAAGCGGAAGTGAACTACTGACTGATATGCCATAATGATGCGAACCAGTTTCGATTGCATAACGATTCCATTCGAGTTTAGCAGTGCAACTACTGCAACAACTTATGGGAAACGCTACACTCGGTCAAACTCGAATATGAGAGACCCTGTACTTATTTTACAAAATAATTTCAAATTTGAAAATTAAAATGATACAAATATTAAAAACAGTTGCATTTGATTTCCACATGAAGAGTATGCAAATATACATAAATATGAGATTCTTATACAATATGGAAATGGATATATTTGTAAAATCGGAGATGCCTCTTTCTGCTTGTTACGCGCACATCGCTTTTGTTGCTGTTAATATACCCTTTGAATTTTTGAAGTACAGGATCTAAAATATAAAACAAAAACATAGACTGCACATTGACTTGGCATGCTTGCTTGTCACCCTGGCAGGCCATTAGAGAATATTACAGTGGCCTGACCTTCAGGCCAATCGCCAAAACTTAACAAATACTTATATTAAACACACATAAACAATATTCATCACGTTTTGGCCATAAACTGCGCTGGTGGGCCTACAAACAGCCAAATCCAAAGCCAAAGCCAAAGTTATAATTAAATGCGCAAATAATAAAAAAACAAAATGTATTTTGCACTTGTTTCTGTTGTTGCTATTATTGAGCATTACTTACGCAAATCTTGCGCGACTGTTACAAATTTCGACGTCTCCTGCGCAACCACAGCGATTAGCAAGAGCAATAAAAGTGTCGATGGTTTTGACATGATGCGTTTTGAAGTCGAATGCGATGCGAAATTTATTGCTAACTGGTCAACTGGAGTTCCCACCAATTGTCAACTCTGATTGAAACACGCACAAACAAATTTGGTGCGACTGTTGCTGCTGTCGGTTTTTGCTCAGCACGACGACTTATCACAACGCACTGTACGCGGGATGCTCTGAGCATTCGAATTTTATACTGAGCTTCAGACCACAAAAGCTTCCTTCGCTTTAGCCGAACATATGATAAAGTTTCAATCATTACCATGCCGAGCTTTGGCCCATAAACATGCTCATACTTATGAGTGTAGATAGGTATGTAGGTATTTCTGTATGTATGTATGCATATGTATGGACATATGTATGTACTCGCCACATGCGGCAACTTTTGCTTTCCGCCTGACCACTTTGGGTAATGCAACCAATAGCCATAACTGATCATGAGGTTGCAACTGACTCGGCTCGCTCTTGCTTTCGGCCAAAAGCTGTCTAAACTGTGGTAACAAGTGACGTACAGTGACCGGCAAGTCAGCAACCCTGTAATGCCCTTTCAATTATGTGTTGCGGTTCATTGAACCCAACCTCCAGTGATGTATTCCATAATTGGGGTGTTATTTAAAGTGCCGGTAGTATTCATAACTCGGTTACATATACCTCATATTAGGCGGGATTGAAAGACAAAATACGAAAATACGTCACATGCATTTGAAGACACTTAAAAGCTCTTGAAGAGTGAAGCTTTTATTCTGAAAATGTATTGCGTATTCGTCTCTTAATGCTCAGATGGAATAACACTAAGGAATTTAATTTACATATTTAATATTATTGCATTGGAAAATTTAGAAAATGTTAATTTATTGATTGAAAATTACGATTTTATTTTAGGAATAGCATACGAAAACGATATTTTTATAAAAAAAATTTTACCAACATAAAAAACTTAAAAAGAGAGTATTTAAATATGAACTTATGAACACATACTAAAAAATATAGAAATTTATTTTAAAGATCAAAGTCTGAAAGCCTTCAAAATAAAACAAGAGTGTTCCTACTCAATATTATATAATGACCCTAAAGATATCAACCTTATTTGCATATATAATAATATAATCAAATTGTTCATTTATATCTAACTTCGGCAAACACAGGATTTACATTTATTGAAGCTGTAACTAAACGAAATTACTCAATTCACATTCGATACAGCTGTATTGAAGGCGCCTTTATGTGAAGTTGCACTGTATTTTTATTGTGCAATTGCTCAATGGGTGATTTCACGTTTGATTAGAAACCATGGAAACAGAATCCCGTTATATTTCGAAACTTGAAATACCAAAGAGTTCCCATGGCAACAACATTTAGCCAATTAGTTCTAATCGCCAGCTCAATATGGCTATTAAAGTTTGTTGCCTAAGTCATTCGTTTGGCCAGCGAATTCTTCATCGAGTCAAGCCGAATCGATCTGAGCTGAGCTGAGCTGAGCCCGAGGACCTCGGCCAAATGGCTCGGCATGTGTCTATGGAAACTGTCGCAATTGTTGTTCAAATATAAACAAACGAGGCTAGCCGGCGGCCAGACCAGGTAACGGTGTTGGGCATGGGAACACTATCCGCTGCTGGTGTCGGGGCAGCCGTGTGATGTGTGCGTATGAGCGTGTGTTTGTGTGGAAACCGGTTGCCCCGCCGCACTCAACAACAGTCGCCGCTTAACATTCTGTGAGCACGCAAACTATTTTGGAGCTCGGTCGAAGACCAAATCATTTCCAAATATCTATTACTCAAACAATAGGAAAAACAAGACGATATGAAAAGGTGCTACTGCGGTCACAGCGGTGGCAGCTTTGCTGGCGGTGCCAATAGTATCTTGAAGTCGACAAGCCACATCAGCAGAATACAGCAGCCACAACGCACTGATCTCCTCTCGCTGACATCATCATCCCGCCAGAGTGTGCATCCTACGCAGTTCGTGAAGCGACCCAATGCTGGAAACAAGTCAAAGCCGGCCCTGAATCTGGGACTAGGTCACTCCAACAGCGGATTGTGTCGGGATTTCAGCAGACGCAATTCCGCATCGACCACCGTGAGTCACTGTTCCAGCTGCTGCAGCTCCTGTGGCTATGCTCCGCAGCTGCAACAACAACAGCGCGAGAGTCGTGTCAAGGTGCTCAGCTGGGCCAACGGGGAACCAAATGCCAGTCACAACACCAACAACAACGACGCGAACAACACTCATTGCGACCACACGGAGAACCGACGTGTCTACGAGCAGCGCGCCTGCGCCGCCAGTCGCCTGACAGCTGAAGGTCAGGTTCAGGGTCAGATTCAAGCGAGGGGCAACATGGCAACGCCATCACCATTACCATCCTCACCTAGTCCTGCCCTGCACTGCAGCAATGATAACGAGTTGCAACGTCTGTTGGGCTTGCAACAATTTCGTCTACTCAATGCTAGCGATTGCTTCAGCAGCCAGCGGCAGGATGAGTTACGTTTACAGCGCGCCTACGACAAACTGGGCATGGCCGACACCGCCAAGTGGCAGAAGGACAAAGCGAACGAGTCGAGGCAACAAACGATGCCTGCCACAACTCCCTATGCGCTGCGCCAGAAGATGCTCCAGCTGCGGCTGCAACAGGAGCAAGCTGCAGGTCGAGGCACAGGAGCTGCTTGTGCGCCTTTGGAACGCAGCTGTGCGCTGAGATTCAATTGCCATTAACTAAACATTAAGAGCGTGAAAAGATTTTTTTCTTTGCGGTTTTAATATTATTTAAATTCTTCTTCTGTCATAAATATTATTTATATCTTTTTTGTAACAAAAATGGAAATAAGTAATATTTTTCTACTTAAATAATAAAATATTATTAATTGAATAATTTAAAATAAGAGTTTCTAAATGATTTTCAAATAAAAAACTAAAATTAAATTATCAGTTAAACATTTTTATGATACAAGTTGCAAATAAAAGTTTGTCCTGTTTTTAAAATGTTTCATCCAGAAAGGTTGAGATATTTTATATGCCTAAGGAGGTCATATAAAGTACATCCCATCTTTAGCCACTACGGATAACATTTTGATTCCACCAAAAGAAAAAAGCTATGAATATGTTCCACTGACTATGCATATTTGGCTTGGGTGTGAATTCTGATGGAGAATCATTCCCATGAGATTTCAGTTTATTTAAGTCTCTACTGTTGTAATTAAAAACTAGATAAGCGAACCCAAAGAATGTACATGCATTATTCACACTCCTATCAAATCGATAGATGTAATTAATCAGTCAGTCAATCAATCAATCAATCATGTGCACAAATTACACCATTCAACGTTTATTCCCATTTATCAGTTAAAACGAGGCGATGCCATTTAGATTTATTGCTAATACATATGTATTTCATTTATCATTTTAATAAAACAGTGCTATTTTGTTACAAGTGCTTCATGTTCTTTTTATTTCCATTTTTCATCTTGTTTTATATATTTTTTTTCGATTTTAATTTTTGCTGCTTTTTTAGCTTTTGCATGCGTTTTATTTGTATTATTATTATAAAATGTTTTTGTTGTCTTTTCAAATTTTCAAAAATTAATTACAATTGATTTTTTTTTAAGTTATATTTTCTTTTTGAGTTGCATTTTTGATGATTTTTGTTTGCCATTTACGATATTACAATTTTGTAATTTAATTTAAATTTTATGTATATCGTTTTTTTTTTGTTTTTGCAAACAGCCGATATTAACTATAATATTAAATAATTTTTTTTACTTCATATTTGTGTTTTTTCTTTTGCGTATATGTAGAATTCGGTACAACATTAAACAGAGTACTAGAGTGGCTTCGGCAAGGGGAAGTCTGGAGAGGGGCCGAGGGCTGTAGCTGGACATTCAAGTTGAAAACTCGGTGCGTTACGTGGCGGGGCCGGGTGGATTATACAAACGAAACCATTTTGTTGGAGGGGGGGTTCAAGAAAGACAGATAGAACTACATATTCCATTTTTGGATGCTTGCCTGGGCATTTACATACATGTATAAGTATAATACTTCAATGTGGCGGCCTTTAGCACGAGAATGTTTCGACTTTTTTAAGTTTTCTTTTGATGTTGTTGTCACAAAATACAAATAGAAACACAACTACGCAAATGCATGTACTGTTTGCGTGTGTGTGTTCCTCATTTGCTTACAATTTTATTATTATGTATTATATATATATGTATATATTCATAATATGTATGTTTAAATTTGTAGTTCTTGTTTGTAACTTTATCTGCCGCCTCTGTGGCGTCAACTAAGGGCACACAGTGCCTCTCAAAAGTGTGCCGCTCTCCACGCGCATGTTTAACTTTTGATCAGAAATTATTATTGCATTTAATATTTATTTTTTTTTGTTTTGTTTTGGTTAAACAAATCTTTGCTCTTATGCAATATTAAGTTAATTATAATTATTGTAGTTTGTTTTGTGTTTTTATTAATTTGTTGTTATTTCTTTAAGATTTCTGTATATATGCACGTTTTGTGTGTTACATAAATGTATTTAATCGTCAACGCATACAAGTTAAAAATATACACAATTTTTGTTGTTTATTTTAATATTTTTGGTGTAAACAATTGTGAAACTTATGTACCTTCGAGCTAAATTTGCTTGGCGTTTAAAACTAAGTAAACATTTAGTAGAATTTGCATCGTGAATAAAATATAATATAAAAAAATAAATCGCGCTTAGAATACGTACATACTTTGTTTAAACACACATATAAAACGCGTTGATCTAAATTCAAAAATAATTATAAAAAACAACATGTTACCATTTGCTATATTAAATAAAATAGAAGTGAGAGAAGATAATTCTTTGCCTGGTTGTTGTGCTATGCAAAGAACCGAAAAATGCTGTGCGAGATAAAATGCAATAAATACAACTTTTGCGTCTGTGTGTGCACTTTTTGTACCTACTCTACATTCATGTGTATGCGTGGGTGTGTGTATAAAAGTGTATCTCTGTGTGATCGCGTTGCGCAAGGAAAAACTATAACAAAATAAAATTAATACATTAAGAGATATTCATGCTTATGCAGTGTTTAACACTACAATTAGTTTGAACTAAAGTGTCTCAATTTGTGAGTGTGTGTAATGTGTGTAATGTGTATGTATTTTTCCTTTTCCAAACCGAAAAATAGGATAATTTTTATGAATTTCCATATCCTTAGAAAGTTGCTCACGATTAGATTACACATATTCGATAAAAACAAACAATTTGCGCTTTTGAATGGTATTTGTGTGTGTGGCCGTTTTTGTTGTTGTTGCTTTTGCTGCTGTTTTTTTTTTGTTTTTGTAAATTATTGTAGCTGCTTATTTCTTCTTATTCTTATTGTTGGCGCCGCGGGGTGGTGTTAGGGGACGCCCTGAGCTTCCAAAGTTTGGATAAACAAATCGTCGCTTATCGGCGGGTTTCAATATCTGAAAGGAGCACATTAATGTGTCGTCAACGGACATCATGGCACCTAAAATAAATAAACAATAATTAGTTAAGATATCATATTAACAGAAACGAAATTCTAAACCTTGTAAATAGGTTTGGTTTAGTCTACAAGAAATTCAGACTAAATCAAAACATTGCTAAAAATTAATGACTGAAATGTAATTTACATTGATTGTTCATTCTTTTTCGCTAATAGTAAATTGATCTCTTATGTGTCACTAAACAGTAAACACGAGCTGCTGGGTTATCTCCAAAATCACAGATAATGTCTGTGTATAGTATAGTAAAGGTTTATAGTATTGCTCTCATCAACAATTCACGTCAGAGATAACACCCACATCCACATTCGTGATGCCGTAGTCTAAAGTACACTGGGTCTGATCTTTGACCAAAGATAACTCACCCGCATTGTCAAATTCACCGCAATAATTGGGCGCCGAGAAGAGTGTAACTAGCTGTCGCTTGGCAAAGAACTCGTAACCATCTTCAACAACCTGATGAGCCCGACATATCAGATCGAATTCGTGCTTTTGTAGAAATTTGCCCACAACCTAAAGGAGAAAACAGATCGGAATTTGTCATAATGGTGAGATAAAATGGAAATTCTGTACAACCTCTGCTCCAAATGTGAAGCTGACACCGCGATCATTCTCTCCCCAGCCCATGGTATCCTTGTCTGGATCCGACCACAAGAGATCGCACAATAGGCCCTGATCTGGCACATCTGTGGGCCGCATAATGCGTCGAATTTGCTCCATCGAGGATAAATCGGGACTTAGACCACCGTGACAACAAAATATCTTCTCATCCACAATTGCAGCCACGGGCAGACAGTTGAAACAATCCGTAAATGTTTTCCACAGTTTGATGGTGTAACGTCGCTTGCATTCATCGTAAAACCTGTCATCAAATGAATGGCATGAATTATTAATTGGGACAGGTAAACGGTTGAGCGTGTTATTATGAGCCATGTTATGAAATTTATTTGTTTAAAACGAACAGCACTTACCCGTAGATGCGATTGATGCTGGCGCATTCGTGATTGCCGCGCAGCAAGAAGAAATTCTCTGAATATTTGATTTTGTATGCCAGTAGAAGGCATATCGTCTCCAAGGATTGCTTGCCACGATCCACATAGTCGCCAAGGAATAGATAATTCGATTCGGGCGGAAAGCCACCGTATTCGAACAGACGCAACAGATCATAATATTGTCCATGTATGTCACCGCATATCTTAAGCGGCGCCTCCAGTTCCAACAGTATGGGCTGTGATAGGAATATTTCACGCGATTTTAGGCATAAACTGCGTATTTCATTCTCCGATAGCTGCACATTCTTGCCCGGACGTGCACCACGCACTGCAAGTGCCATAATAAAGAATTGTTAGATGATGAGGTGGAGTTTTCTGAGCATTTAACTTACCTTCCAGCAGACGCGAGATAATGCTGTCAATGTTCATGATGTCGGACATGTTTTGCTTAGGATGTTGTTGTTGTTGTTGTTGATACTGCTGATGCTACCTGTGTATGTGTTTGTGTCTGTGCCAGTCTCTGACTATCTGTCTGTCTGTTCCCTCTGTTTTCTTATCTGTTTACCTGTGATTGCTGTTGTTGTTTCCACTGTTTTCAGCTCCGTTATTTCAGCGCAAGCTTATGTATTTTCGGTATACGTTATGTATGTTATTTCATCGATGTTTTGGGTGCCAGAAAGGGAGGCGAAGGGAACTTGCGTGCGTGCGTGTGTGTAGGAGTGTGTGTGCGTATATGTGTGGTCGTCAGATAATATACACTTAACAGCGCTGATTTAAGCTGCTGCCGAGGAATTTCAATACCTCAGTTGTTGCGCCATGTACGTTCAGCGTTTCTCACTGGTTTGCGTGTTCTTCAACTGCGTTTTAAAGCATTTATTGCAAGTTATTGTAGATTTTTGCGACGTCAAGAAATTTTTTCGCGCAACCACACTTCGCCGCATCTCAATCTGAATTCGCCGTCTATGCATATCGATAAGCTGTTTATAACCATATCGATAGCTCGCGGTCCAGTTGCCACTTAGCCAGCATTGCCAGACTACAGAAATACGCTCAGGTGCCAGCCCTGGTTCATATCTTTTTCAAATTGAATTATAACTTTAAATTTAAAAGTGGCTTTTGTGATTATTTTATTTGTCTCATTTTTTTTCATCATCATCCAAGCTTTTTCCGCTGCCTAGTGTATTGAACATTACACGCTTGCGTGGCAGCGGTACAGGTTTTGAGGGATGCATCTGGACCTGAGTTGTGCCCGGCCTGGAAACAACTCGTGCCGCTGGTTTGGCCAGCATTTGCTCCAATTGATCCTTGAAGTTGCGATGCTGCTGCCTCTGTTGGGGTGAACTGGAGCTCTGCGACTGCTGATCATCCTCATCCTGTGACATGGATGTCCGATCAGCAGTTTCGATTTCATCATCATCATCGTCGTCCTCGACGTCATCGTCTGTGGTTCCCGACGCGAGATTTGTGCGACTAGGTGCATCAATTGGCTGCAGCGGCGACTTATTCTTTAGGAGCACCTGGGCACTTTCCGGCATCTTGGCGGAACAGAGCTTCTCCACAAATTTGCGTATGCGATTGCGTGTCGCATAGAAATGTGGATGGTCCTGGAAGGGATTATGATCTTGCAGCATTCGAACTTGCAGTTTAAGGAAGCACTTACCAATCTAAACTTGTTTCTATGCTGCACAAGCTCGTCACTTACTCGCTTAAGGGATGTGCTGGAAATACTTTTGGACTTTATGCTAAAACCATGTGGATTCAGCTTAAGATTGACCAATTTGCGTGCATCTTTCCGGGTCAGCGGCTGCGGTGGCTTCTGTGGACTTCTAATAGAAGATTGAGCTTCTTTGGATTATTTGCATTTCGATTTACTCACTTTGATTTTGGCGCTTCTTTAGATTTGGTCACTTTAAATACTTGACGCTCTGGTTCCGAGGTCAGGAGCTCACTACCTTCATCAGTTGCACTCTCCTCCTCGCTGAGGCTTTCACTTATATCGGTTGCTTCCTGTATCTCCGACTGGGGCTTTGATTCGGGCTTCGACTTGGACTCAACCACGGGCTTTGTATATGTGGGATGACTTCCCGAACTGCTGCGACTCGGAAGCTCTTGGACTTGGGTTACAGTGACTGTCTGCTTTGGCGTCTGCTGCTCCTTTTGCTGTTTCTCTAGGTGCAGTGGAGCCTCTTCTATGGAATACGTGTCATCGTCGCGCTTTGTCTTCATTTCCAGGAACTCATTTTCCACCTGTCGCTTAATGCGTTCCAGGTTAGTTTCCTCCTTCTTGGGCAGCGGCTTGGGTATTTTGGATGCGCTGTGGATGACCACGGTGGTCTCCTCTTTCTTGGGTTCGGTAAGTCGCTTCAGCTCGTGCTCTAAGGCTTCCAGTTTATCTTTGTAACCCATTTCCAGGTGGTATACCACTTCCTCCAGCTTGTTGGCGCTCACTTTGCCGATTTCGGCCACCTTCTCGGTAAGAATGCGCTCCAAATCCTCCAGACAGGGCGTGGCGACACGCTCCTCAGCAGTTGCTGCTGTTACAGTCGTCACTTTTCTGTCTGCTTCCAGTGCATGACTTAGATCCTCCAGCTTTTGATTGATGTCCTTTATGAACTTTTCATTGCTCTGCTTCAGCTGCGTCTGCCACGCCTCGAAGCTGCTCAGACGCTCGGCGAGACCATGGAGCTGCTCCTTGCGCTCGCAAGCCTCGCTTTCGATTGCCTCGCTGCTTAGCTCATCCTTATCCTTGTATTCCGCCAGATTACTTTGAATGCCCACATTACGGACACTCGTTGTGGCTGTGATCTGATCCTGACGTGGACTGGCATGTCGCCTGGAGCTGCCGCTGCGCTCCTTAATATTGCGCTCGGCTGCATTGAGGCGCTCCTTGAGCTGCTTAATCTCCAGCTCCATCTTAATGGTGTTTATCAACTGCATGTCATTGTCCTTGTCCTTGGACATCTGGACACCGGATCCGGCCACATTGGTGGTCGGAGTGCCGACCCGATGCTTCCTACCGATGTGTATGTTGAGTGCGTCGTTGCTTATGAAATTCTTGGTGCACAGGTGACAGGGGAAGACGACTTCGCGAATGGCTTCGATTTGGGTGATCTTCTTGTGCAGCTGGACAACCTCGTTGTTGGAATCGCCGAGGGATTGACGCAGCTTGGCAATCTCCTGCTGGGCTGTTTCATGCGCCTCCCGCAGCTCCCCGACACTCTCATCCAAGTAAGTGCGACAATAGAGCAAATATTGTATGGCATACTGTGACATTATAAAGTATTTGGCTATTCCACTGTCCAGAATGTGTGTCTCCAGTGCTGTGCCCAATGGCGCCTCTGACAAATGCTGCAGTGCCTCATCCACTACCTCAATGTTCTGGTCCCGCAAAATGCGATCCGTTTCATAAGAACCTTTAAAATATTTGCAGTTTTTAGGGAGCATATCAATGGATGTTTATGTGCTGAAAACTTACCCATGAGTCGCCAGTCCAGTGGCCCATCCCTATATTGACGCAACTTGAAGCCCGCCTCTCTCATAATCTTTGGAAAGTTGCCTTTGTAGCCCATTGCTGTCTCATCGATAGCTCAATCCAAAATCGAAAGCGAAAGTTGTTTACAATTTGAATTTCTTTCCGTTTTCGTTGCTATTTTCCAATTACCGACTTCAATTGTTTGGCACAGTTCCTTCCCCTAGTGAATTTATTTGTTGTCAATGTACCGATGTCGTTGTTGCTAGGTGACGACTGACAGCTCGTCACCGTATCAGTGTGTGCGTCAGTTGGTTCTGAACTTGGCTAACGACAGCGCTCGAGAGTCTTCGCTAACTTCCTTGATAAGGAAAGTGATTAGTAGACTCAAAAAGATGGTGTAGGCTGTAAACCTCTACATTTTGGAGAAGGTTTTGATTCGAGCCCTGGCTCCATTATATGCGAACAAATTATTTCATTTTCTCAATGGTTTTTCAATTTTTTGCTATAATGCAAAAGAATTTTTTAATAAGATAGGAATCTTTTTTACGAATGTTGCTTAAAAAAACAATATTACTATTAGGTTTCTAGGCCTGTTCCGGGTTTCATTTTATATTTTAATGCATTTAACAAAATTAGAATTTTCACGTTGACTTTAGTTAAAGTATTAAATATTCATAGTCTATCACATTATTTATTTATTCCACATTAATGTATTTAACTATCAACCAAATGTATTCGCGATCGAAGACTGAATAGAGATATATGAGTAAAGAAATAATATTTAAATAAATAACATTAAAGCTTAACTAATTTACATACTTATTTACACATATGAAAATTGTCACTATATTATGTATAATCAAATAATTATAGTTTCAGAGAGATTCAACATTACTTAAATGATTGCTCTCATTCGGTCTCAGCTCTACTCACTAATTGAGTTGAAATTGCAGTCAAGTTCTTTGTTACCCTCTATCAGTTTTATTTATAGAAAATTTTGTCGTAAGCTTTTGATTCAGCAAGTGTTTGTTTGTGTTTACATTCAGTTCATTGAGTTCAGTACGCTCAGACCGTGCGGATCGTTATTTGTCGTTTATTTTGTGAGCAGTTGAATCGTTAAAGTCTCGTAATGCTGTGGGAATCTCTTGCAATTTTCGTTGTGTTGTTGCTGTTGGCCTATCGCTGGTCCACAGCAAACTATAATTTCTTCAAGGATCGGGGTATTGATTATCTTAAACCATATCCCTTTGTGGGGAGCATGTGGAAAATGATTCTGCGTAAAAAATCAATGTTCGAAGTGATTGTTGAGTTGTACAATCTAAGTAATAGCAAGTGAGTAGATGCTCGTTATTATTATTCTTCCAAAGGTCAAGACCACACGGTACATAACTACATCTGTATATGGGGTATACTTAGGTATATGTAATCATGTCATTTTGATATACACAAACATTTGTCTTAAAGCTCTTAAATTGGGTGTGGCTTCAGATGATTGCGTTTGAATAGGTTTATATTCGGACAGCGTAAAATGTATAGTATTTAATATAGAACTGACGACAAACAAATTTTCAACTCTAGATATTTCATAGCTTGAAAGGTGTTGAGGATGAATTAGAAATGTGGTGCTATTCTTCAAAGTATATAACGATACAAAAATGTCAGATTTACATTCTAATAATACTTGACTAAATTTCATCATTCTTTGTTTATCTCTGTCCAAAACGAAAATTTTTATCTGAAAGCCGAATATTGAAGACCCTTGCAGAATGTTGTATTTCATATCCAATTTAATGCAGGATGTGTAGATTGTATATATAGTAATACTTAGTGGAAAACTGTTTTTGGAAATAATTAATTACTCAGCCGATATAGTAATTCGATCCTGATGGTTTTTACCATACAAAGGTCCAGACTACACTTTACCACTGTAAAATTGTTATTTAAAAAAGTTTTTTTGACAATGATTATAATATTTATGTATTTGATTACATTTCATTGTACGTAATTAAAATTGTTTGATAACCTAATGAAGTTCTGAACGAATTGTGTATAATAGAAGCATAATACATATTTTAATAAAATTGTATCGACAGTAAAAATGTAATCCAATATACACATATATTCTTTGTTTGCTACGGCAACAATTACAATATGATTATATTGCTTAGATAACGTAAGTGCAACGCCTTTGGTAACTGATAACAGCAATTGATTTTCGATTTTGGGGGTTTTTTTGAGAACTTTACCAAGTTATAAATGATTAAAATCGGTTTGCAGGGTTTACGGCATCTTTGAGATGCGGACACCGCTGTGGATGATCAGGGATCCGGAATTGCTGAAACAGATAACAATTAAGGACTTTGATCATTTCATGAATCATCGAAATATATTTGGCGTTGACGACAAGGATTCGCATGATATGAACAATCTGTTTGGCAGCTCCCTGTTTTCCATGCGTGATGCACGTTGGAAGGACATGCGGAGCACTCTGAGTCCTGCATTTACGGGCAGCAAAATGCGTCAGATGTTCGAACTGATGGATCTGGTGGCCATTGAGGCGGTGCAGTTCTTGAAACGAGATCACATTTCGAAGGATGGGTTAGAGTTGGACATGAAGGACTATTCCACGCGATTCACCAATGATGTGATTGCCTCCACGGCCTTTGGCCTGCAGGTTAACTCGTTCAAGGATCGGGTGAATACCTTCTATATGTCCGGCAAGAAGATGACAAATTTTACGTCATGGTGGTATTTTAAGTTCTTTTTGTTCACAACTTCGCAGAGGCTTTTTAAGGTGAGGATTACCTGTATAGTTAATATCACTTATAATAATATCTTTATTCTTCCCTTTTCAGTTGTTTAAGCTATCGCTCTTTGATAAGAAAAGCACAGAATACTTTGTGCATCTAGTCCTTGATGCGATGAAGTATCGTCAGGAGCACAAAATTGTGAGGCCAGACATGATTAACATGCTGATGGAAGCAAGTGGCATGATTCAGACGGATAAGACGAACTCTGGTAGTATTCGCAATTGGAGCGATCGTGATATTGTGGCTCAATGCTTTGTCTTTTTCTTCGCCGGATTTGAGACATCTGCATTGCTCATGTGCTTTACCGCTCATGAGCTCTTGGAGAATGAGGATGTGCAGAATAGGCTCTACGAGGAGGTGTCCCAGGTGAACAAGGACCTGGAGGGTGGCCAGCTGACTTACGAAGCTCTCATGGGCATGAAGTATATGGATCAGGTCGTTTCGGAGGTTCTCCGAAAGTGGCCTGTGGCAGTTGCCATGGATCGTGAGTGTAACAAGGACATTACCTATGTTGTAGATGGCAAAAATGTTGAAATCAAGAAAGGCGAAGCCATTTGGCTTCCCACCTGTGGCTTCCATCGTGATCCTAAGTACTTTGCAAATCCTGAGAAGTTTGATCCCGAACGTTTTAGTGAGGAGAATAAGGACAAAATCCAACCATTTACATACTATCCTTTTGGCCTTGGACAGCGCAATTGCATAGGTAAGTGCAGCGTGTTGTGGCATGTGGCAAACTTATCTAACTAGTTGCTTTAACTAATCTGCAGGCTCTCGTTTCGTTTTGCTTGAGGCAAAAGCTGCCATTTATTATTTGCTGCGCGATTTCCGTATTGCAGCTTCTAAGAAGACCACAATTCCCTTGGTCCTAAGCTACTCAGGCTTACAATTAAAGCCCAAAAATGGATTTTGGCTAACACTCATTCCACGCAATTAAAACGAAAGATTAGTTTGAAATTGTTTTATTGCCTTAATTTTTTTTTATGAAATACATAAGCTTACATTTGATCATACGATACATATGGGCCAACCCAGTTACATATGCTGTCTGTTTGGTTAAATCAAAAAACAAAGAAGTTTTTCATACTAAAACTTGATTTTTGACCAATCGTTCCTATGGCAAAATTAAGAGCAGACAAATGCAAAAACAAAAAAACAAAATACAATCTAAATTTTTTTTTTTATTTATATTTTATTTTATTTATTTAACCTACAGCCCCGAGTTATCTTTCGGACTAGAAGATAATTAAGATATATTCATTAATAATCAGACATATTTTACTTAAATGTATTATTTATTATATTTGTATATCTCTTTTATTTATTTTTTTATTTGTCTGCAAATATTGTAAGAAAAAACCTAATTTAACCAAATATGTCTCTTGTCAAAAATCTATTAGTGTGCTTGGTGGTCAACCGGATAAAATATTTGTCATATTTATATTCGTTTTGAAATTGACGTCTTTCGACTTTTTTACGCGCTCAATTAATTTGACAGCTGTTTGTTGTATCTCATTTCTAGCCATCGTGAGATTTGCCCTCAGTTACGATTGAACCCCGGACGCGTAAGGTTTGCTCCAAATTCAGTACGGCAGATAAAATGCACTAATTTATTTTCATTTAATTGAAAATAAGTAAAATATTCACAGGAAATTGTGTGAAATACACAAGTATAATGTGGCGCTGGTGTTGCTTAGGGTTTTTCATTCTGTTGCCATTGGCAAATACAACACGTAAGTTGATGGAAAATGGATAGAAAATTCGCTGTGAAAATTCCGATACCTTGATGCTGTATCCCGAAAGTTTCCCAGCTGTCAGGATGCTGGGCTCAGTGAGAGCGAGAAAGCGAGAGAGAGAGAGAGAAAGAGCGGCGACTGCGCAGTGTTTTGTTATGGGAAATTTTGTGGCAACCGTTGTTTTGTTGTGGTATATTTTTAGAACCAATTGCCGTATTGTTTGGGACTTTATTTTGCAGCTCCTGTGAGTTTCGAGGCAAACCCGGATACCAAGCGTCTTTATGATGATCTGTTGAGTAACTATAATCGCCTGATTCGGCCAGTTGTGAATAATACAGAGACACTCACTGTTTGGCTGGGCCTCAAGTTGTCTCAACTTATTGAGGTCAATTTGAAGAACCAGGTGATGACCACCAATCTGTGGGTCAAGCAGGTATGTTCCCATTTTAACTATTGTATGGACAGACTTATATTATAATGTGTACATTTCAGCGCTGGTTTGATTACAAGTTACGCTGGGATCCGGAGGAGTACGGCGGCGTGGAGCAACTGTATGTGCCATCGGAGCACATTTGGGTGCCTGACATTGTGCTCTACAATAACTGGGATGGCAACTATGAGGTAAATATCGAATTGAGCCATTTGATATCAGTTTAACACACACTTTGCCAGGTCACACTCATGACGAAGGCCACTTTAAAGTACACCGGAGAAGTATTCTGGGAACCACCGGCGATTTACAAGTCATCCTGTGAAATGAATGTCGAATATTTTCCATACGATGAGCAAATTTGTTTTATGAAATTCGGCTCATGGACCTACAATGGCGCCCAAGTGGATTTAAAGCACTTGGACCAGGTGAGGCCAAACCGCATTTCGATTAACATCGAAGCCAAAGCCAAAGGATGCAAATTTGCTTTACTGTTTGCCATTCACTCGATTGCACACAAAATGCAATCTATGCAGACACATTAGGGGCGGCATTTTGGGGGTGGGATTGGGGTGGGATTAGATTGGGTTACAGCTATAACAAATTGCCTTCTCTTGTATATGCATTCGTTGCTCAGGTGCCTGGCAGCAATCTCGTGCAGGTGGGCATCGATTTAACTGAATTCTATTTGTCTGTGGAGTGGGATATTCTCGAGGTGCCAGCAACCAAGAATGAGGAGTACTATCCCGACACATTGGAGCCGTTTTCAGGTGAGTTCCAGAAGCGTTTATCTTGGCTTGCAATATGTAAATTTGATGTCTGGCTGCAGATATTACCTTCAAGTTGACCATGCGACGCAAAACCCTCTTCTATACGGTGAATCTGATTGTGCCCTGTGTGGCATTGACTTTTCTCACCGTCTTGGTCTTTTATTTGCCAAGTGATTCGGGCGAGAAGGTAAGTGCAAAAGGAACTAAGTATGAGAGATTCTTTCATTGTCATTCAAAGGTTTCAATTTTTATGCATGTAGCATGTCCTCATAGATTTACCTAAATATTATATGTAGTTTGTTTGTATTTTACTCTCTTTTTTTATTTTAATTTTAATGTGTATATATTAACTTAATTTATTATTTGAATTAGTTAAGTACAAACAACTATACCTGAGAACACAGAAAAACAATTTAAAATCTTCTAAATACTTTAATATCTATACTTGTACTCACATACTATGCACTTTAAAGTTTCTAAAACTTAGTCAACTTCTAATCAAGCTGAGCTCTACAAATGTATTCATTAGATTGGCTTTAATCAAATTCAAACTCTGTAAACAAAATTGTCTAAAGTCCTTTAATAAGAGCTCAACTTACACTTTCCTTCAAAAACTGTCTATCTACTTTGCTATCGCTCTACTTTTCCAACTAATTTAATTATCCAAAATAATAAACATTTAAGTACATTTATTAGAAATTTATCGCAGAGTTCCAGCAGTCCGAATGCATTGAATCAATCATATGCAGCACTCATATATTCACGCCATACTCCAATAAGGATTCATATTCATATTGTTTGCGTCGAATATAATTTGTGCTGTTGCTGAGTAGTGAAATCTCATAACGTAAATTTCATCGAATGCATACGAAAAATTCAATCGATTTGAATCGAATCAACTCAAATTTGAATCGTATTCAAAGTCAATGCCCTTCAAAAGTTTCTTCATATCGCGTGTTCTGTAATTAAGCAGAGCACTCACGTCCTTACACTCTACTCACACCCACACCTACACTCACACATACACATTCACATGTCGACGCACACCTCAAACACACACACATATTTACACTCACACCTATACAGCGCAGCGTACTGTTTATTGTTGTTGTTGTTGTTTTCGTTAATTGATTCGTTTGAATTCGCTCATTTGCTTGAGTAACAACTTAGACATATTTATTCATACATATTCACAGCTACTATTCAATATTGAAAGTTGAACAAATGTATAGGAGGGCTTTTTAAGTATTTCTTAGGGAGGATATTAGCAGTATTGAGATGTGATTAGTTTAATTAAAAACATGAATGAATCTCTATAGATAAATCATTAGACAGCTTTCCTATTATTTAATTTCATGAGGAGTTATATGAAGATATATTTTTGGGATTAACAATTATCACTATTGTGCTTAAGTGTATAGATTTTTATTAACAATAAAATAATATTTTCATGCATAACTGAGTTAACCAATGATCATTTCTACTAGATTACAATTTGGATGAAATTTAATATAATGATATAAAAATGAAATATAATATTTTTTTAATTACTGAAAAATGTTTGATTATTTCAAGTGATTAATTCTAATATAAATATAACTACAATATACATATAAAGCAAACTGCATATTATTAAAATTTAAAATAGTCGAAAAGAACTTGAAGATAGAAAATATGTTTGTAAAGGAGGAAAAATTAAATCAAATATTAACTAATTATTCGCTGGTTTATTTCAATACCAGAAGTTTTAGTAGTTTGATTAAAGATATATTAAAAAATATAGAAGTAGAGCTACAGAATGGATTTATCTCCTAGAAAAGTAATAAGAATCTTTAAGAGATCTTTCAATACAAGGACATAAGAATTTGGGATATTCAAAGACATAATTTGGGATTCGAACGCATAAACATATGTATATATTAATATATGTACATATAGGTATTTAGAACGCCTTGTTGCTTGTTATGTTGATTGTTCTTATTAAACTTTCGAGATGGTAATTCTTGGGTTAGCTTGTTGGAATAGAGTTTGTTGGTGGGGGTAAAGAGTTCGTGGAGGAGTGCTTTGCCTGATTCCACGGTTTGCGATGTGCTTAATTCTTATATAAAATTTGTTTTGTTTGTTTTATGATTTATAAACTATATGAAAATCGAATAAGTATTTGAAATTAATTTTATGAGTCGGCTTATTGTTTTCCATGGCGTATACGTAATTCGTAATTGATATGCAATTGGCTAAATTTGATAATGATTGGTTAACCGTTGGTCCGTGTTATCGTTTTGTTTGTGTTGTGTTCTTGTCATTGATGTGGTTGTGTTTATTATTGTTTACAAAGACAAATGAGGCACATCGAAGTTAAGAAAATGAGAGGGGAGAGACAGAAAGTGAGAGAGAGAGAAGAGAGAAGAAACTGTGTAAACATTTCGTTGACAGGTTACGTTATGTATTTCAATACTCGTGTCGTTGACCGTGTTCTTCTTGCTATTGGCCGAAATTATACCGCCGACATCGTTGGCTGTTCCCCTGCTGGGCAAGTATCTACTCTTTACCATGATACTCGTATCCTTGTCCGTCTGGACAACAGTCTGTGTGCTCAACATACACTTCAGGTGAGTAGGTGAAAGCGATGCTAAGAGCCATAATTACGCGATCTGTGGTTTTTTAAACGTTCTATAAACTATCTTTTTCAATCCATTCAGATCTCCCTCTACCCACAACATGTCCCCCTTCGTACGCAAATTGTTTCTGCACTTTATGCCCAAGCTAATGATGATGCGTCGCACTCAGTACACGCTTCCGGATTACGATGATTCCACTCCCAGTAATGGTTACACCAACGAGATAGATGTGCGGTAAGTCAAGGTCTCTCCTTCTCCTTCGTTATTATTTTCAAACTTATCCTTTCACTTATCTAACTTCCTTCCTGATTATGTGTGTTCGTCCGTGTGTGTTTGTTTGTGTTTGTTTTTCAGCGACAGCATCAGCGATTTTCCCAGCGAGTTCAAAGACAGTCAGGACGGCGCTTACGATAATGGCATGCAGCACTCAGTGGGTGAGTTTGCACAGGAGTTTGAGTATGAGTTTGAGTATGAGTTTGAGTCTGAGTCTGAGTGGGAGGTTTATCTATAAAACGAGAAACACAAATATTTTGCAACTCTCGCAGCCCGCGACCCAAAAGCCGAAATTGAAATCAAATAAAAAATAAGCAAATAATGCAATAAAATCGAAGAAAGAATCAAATATGCTCTTAGGCCATGCTCAAAATTGATGACTTCGATTTTCCTGCATGCCGGACAATGTTGATGGCTGTGACGATGATGTGACGCTTTGATGACAAATAACGCCTATGTGATATGTGTGTGTGTCTACACACAGCATAATAAAACAGGCCATGTGTGAATGCTGCACAAATCGAAACAACGAAGTTTGTATGACCTAAATCAAAATAATCTGGTGGAAAGATACAGTCAAATAATTCAATTATATCCAAAAAATATATCACATATTTCAATTTTTTAATTATAGGATAGGATATATATTTAATATTTTATTAAATATATTTAATTTCGGCACGTTTTTTCATAGACCAGACAATTAATATTTCAAAACATATTTCAGTTAGTTAATAATAAGTTCTTTATTAACAAGACAAATTGGCCATAATTAAATAAAAAAGGACTCATTTCTTTTTTTCTTTTAGTATAATTTAACTTTGGTCTTCAAATTGAAACATTTAAATTTTGGAATGCAAAATTGCGTCCAACGTAACATTAGAAACAGAAAAGCTTAATTAAAAATTGAATCTGTTGTGTATATATAGTACATAATTGTCAACAAGCTAAGTGATAAATTTCCAATACCACAAAATTTAAAAATGCAGGCCTGCTCCGAGTTTCACTTTATATAAGGGATTAAAACAGAAATGAATATCGGTTTCACTTACGGTTTCGGTTATGCTCGAATTAAGGTTTTCGGTTGACTAAAAAAAGAAGCGATATTCACTGCTTTACATGAAAAAAGACTTAATGCTCTAACTAGCCTGGAAAATAATGTTATGAAAATTTCAATTATTTTGATTTTACTGATTTTTAATAACTTCGAACTGTGATAACTTTGTCAAAAGTCAATCAATTTTAATGCGCAATGTAAATTTGAGCATGATTTTGCATCTAAATTCGATCAGCATTTAAATTTTGTTCATTTTGAAAATTCATAATTTTTCGAAAAAATTAAAAAAGACAAAGGGGTAACACTGTAAATTTTCAAAAAATTTAGATTTTCAAAAATTTTTGAAAATGAACAAAATTTAAATGCAAAATGAATTTGGAGGTAAAATCATTCTCAAATTTACATGGCGCATGGAAATTGGTTGAGTTTTGACAAAGTTATGAAAGTTCAAAGTTATCAAAGTTGCTCAGTAGCCAGCCAGAACCGAAATTAACCCTTATAAATGAATCGGTTACTAAACGGTTATTTCGGTTTGTGGGCTTCGGTACAGCGGAACAAATTTTTTTCGGTTACGTTTTCAGTTACTGTTACAAATTTCATTCGGTTTTCACCGGTTAAAGGTTACAGTTTCGGTTAAGGTTTTAATCCCTGCTTTATATTTTATAGCATTTAATAAAATGTTAATTTTTATGTTGAATTTAGGCTAAGTGTCTAAAATTTATCACTTCCGAAAATGTTGCTGTAAGTGAAAACCGGTGCAGGCCTAATTCTTTTCAACGCAGCATAGAGTTTAGAAAGTTTTGCATTATCAGTTATTTTCTAGACATTCGATGGATGTAGAATCCATACGAATGTCGGAACAAAGATTCTTATTTATGCATATACAAAATAAACAATTTGTTGTTAACTCTTTAGCATATTCTATGTCATATTAATGCACAAAATGAAATCCGAATGCCATGCAAATTCGCTCAACGAATTGATTGGCGTGCTCAATGAATGTTACAAGTTTCACTTAGATGCTCTAATGCCCTGCGAAGGGTAAGGTTGCCCATAAATAAAAAACTGCCAGCAATAATTCATTTTTGTTGCTATTCTGTTTTTGTTTTTGTTTTTGTTATTGTTATTGTTGCTGCTGTTGCTGGGCAGCGGTTGCGGAACTTAAAGCTGTGAGTGTTTGTCCATTGCCTGAGGAGAGCTTGATTTCGCATAGGCCATAATATATTTCTATGCATATATGAAACACACACACACACACACACACACATTACAGATTTAGAGTTGCCATTGGCTGTGGGGATGGTGGATGGCATCTCCATTTATTTATTATTCCAATATTTTATTTCAATTTTTCGCAATTTCATGCGCTCGCCACGAGACTTGACAGATTCCGACAATGTGATACCGCGCAACTTAACACCCGAAGTGCTGCAGGCATTGCGTGCGGTCAGATTTATTGCGCAGCATATCAAGGATGCCGACAAGGATAACGAGGTGGGTAGACTCAAGACTCGCCTTCACAAGTAATGTCTGTAGCCCACTTTTATTGAGCACGCCAAGGACCAAACAGATTGAGGCTGAGTCTTTATTTCGTATATACATATATATTCGTATTCGTTATTCACATTCGTATTCGCATTCGCATTCGTTTTCGATTTCTTTTTTTCTTCTTATTTTCTTATTGTTGTCTTGTTGTTGTTATTGTTTATCCTGCCATATTTTTTGCGTCTGGCACAAGAACTCTTGGGCCCCATTCCCAGCGATTTCTGTGCGTTCCTATTATTGTTTATTGCCTGAAACTTCAGCTTGAGTAGTACACAGAGAGCAAAAGAGACACACAGATGGAGAGGGAGTGAGGAGAATGAGTCCCAAATGTGCAACATGAAATTGTAAAATATTAAATCATAACTTTATATTTTTATTACATTTCAAGTTTATTGAAAGAAGACAGACGCAAACGAAATTTTATGACTCCAATTGAAACCAATTTATTTAGCCACACTATAGGACAATTTTGTCCCTCAGTCCCGCACTCTCCACTTGTCTGAGTGGGTTTTACGAGCTCTCAAACATTAATATTATTATTAAAGAAAAATTTCATTTGGTTTTCCGAAACGACGGCAACAGGTTCTCTAACTTATTTTCTACATTTTATTGCGATTAGCCAAATGAGTTTTGTTGCTTTTATTATTTAATTCACAGATTGTTGAAGATTGGAAATTTGTATCCATGGTGTTGGATCGTTTCTTCCTGTGGCTGTTCACGCTGTCTTGTGTATTCGGTACCTTATGCATCATCTGCCAATCCCCCTCGCTGTACGACACCCGCACTCCCATCGACCGCCAGTTGAGCGAGATTCCTTTGCGCAAAAACAATTTTATGCTGCCGCCGGACATTATCAGGCAGGGCGTTAATTAACTAAATGCGAAAAGGTCTTCAAAACGTTGAAAATACTAAGCATAAAAAAATAACCGGATGTCAACGACACGACCAACGCAAACGCCAACCAGAAATGGAGCAAATTTTGAGTCAAGGGTCACATTCTCCCGTTTGACACAAAATCTTGATAAAGTTAACAATATATGTATTGGGGATTGAGTCAAAGTTAATGGAAATTCTTAAACGTAACCTTTAAGCTTTGAATCCATCAATAAATGCGATACACAAATGTGTCACATTGTCAGAAATATTATAAACCTATTTCGAAGAACAAAATAACTAATTTAAATGTCAAGTGGTAAGCACAGCACAACAATTAAATAATAATAAATCAGTGAGTTTTTAATATTAAATATGGTCGTTGGATTTCTTATTTATTATTCTAAGTATTTTCAAATATAATTTATTACTCGACATGTCTTGCCTTTTTGTACGATGAAATGATGGGGGAAGTTTTTGAATTGATCCTATAATATGATATACAATTGTGCTTCGATTTTTCTAAAATTTGGAAAGAATACTTTGAAAATATATGATGTAAGTATTTTTAAATCAAATAACGTTTTCATATTAAAGCTAATTGAAGGCCGATTTAAAAGTAAGTAACAGGGAGAGTGAGAAGCAGTGAATGAAAAATTGTACTTGCCAAGCGTTACACTAATATTGGAAATACTGAAAGATATTCAAATTCTATCTAATTGCTTTCACAATAATGCGTAATATTTTAAAACACATATTTAAACTTCAATTGTTATGCTAATAGCTGAACATTTCTTTATGTTCATGCTGTTACTGCAAGGTTAAGTTATTATCACACATACGCCACATTGTACACTCACATATAAATAGAAGTTCGTGTGACCATTGTTATATTTTCTTTTCTTTACGTTTGCCCGTTAATTTTCAATTAAGAAATTAATTTTGATAATGTGCCTTAGAATAAAACATTTTTGGCAACAATTTCAATTTGAATAATGTGCTTTAGAATAAAACGTTTTAGTTAACCATATGGTAAAAGTTGTAAGCAAGCAGACATTGCGCATACGCCACGATGACTGCCCAAATAATTTCGCAATATCATTTATTTGGCTCAGAGTTCTCAGAGTGCTCTCTCTGCCAGTCTGCTGACATTGAAGTTATCTGTCTGACTGACGCATTAAATTAGAAAGTTTAAATCTCTTTGCCTCGCATTCATCAACATGTGCAGTCAGCCATCCCGACCCTGTCCACAAGCGTAAAACAAAGGACTTTCACTTTTCCATTGTCAACAGACATAATCTTACGAGTTTCTTGAGTGAATACTGCCGAAATAAAATGACAACGAGGCTTACATACTCTTTGAAACGTCTCCATAATAGAAGTTTCTCATATTGTTCTTATGCAAGTGTTATAGAAATTTATTAAATCATTTATTCAAATATCTAAAAGGAAAACACTTTTTATTGTCAAAAGCTCTAGGCTCTTGCTATAGTCATTAGTTGCCGTTATGGCAGTGTATATGAATGTTATTAAGATTTGCTTAAGGTTTTACACACAACCATCCCCTGCTTCTCTTCCCCTTGTCTTTTGCCCCATGCCTTTTGCCCTTTCCTGGCTGCATTTGCTGTCGTTCTTTTTGGTTTTTTATTTTTCTGTTGGCAGTTTTAAATTAGAAAAGTTTTTGCCAGATTTTTGTTTTACATTTTTCATATTTTCTACGGGACATGCCCTGCATGTTTGTTGTCCTTGTTGCTGTTCTTGGTGTCAGCGCGTCATATGCGTGCCCCGAAAATGTGCCTTCTCCATCTCCATCTCCATCGCCATCTCTATATCCATCTTCATCTTCATCTCCATCTCTATCTGCAGCTGCTCCTCAACTCAGTTAAGTTGAGTTTTGAAAACTGTTCCGGGGAATGTCATGTTAATTTCTATTCGTGTGCCGTGCACAACGTTAAACGTGGCATCGTTTGACTTGATCCCGGGTCCTTTCAGCTCTGCCCGATAATGGCATTTGCATAAAGCTGCAAAGTATGCAGCACATTTTTGTATTCGGTATAAGCTAAAGTTCAGCGAGCACAAAACAATATGCAAATGACAGCACCCAGACGATTTTCGGGTCAGCCTAAGCGGTTTTTCATAAGCTTCTTCTGGTCAGAGGAACAGCTGCTCTGAGCTGATGTTAAGCAGCTGTTAAGTGAATTAACGCGTCTTACACGGTCAATTACACAATGTCCCAAATCTGTACCGAAAAAAAGTGTGACCTAATTAGAAAATAAACTGCCTAAGTCTGCCAACCCCACGGAAATCAAAACTATATATAAAACTGACCAAGTTGACAGAACAGGAAATGCAGTAAGCAATTGAAAAAGGACTTGAGAAATAGATCAAGTCAATTGGACACCGAGATCTCGGCAAGCACGTGCCAACGAAAGTTTTTCAAGCAGGCCACAATACACACAATCCAATAAACACTTACACACACACACACACACATCCTGATACACTTACATTCGATATGCACTCGTGCGCTCCTGTCGCATGTCCTATTGTCCTGCATCGTGACAGGAAAATACATATATGTGTATATGTATTCCTGCCATGCTGAAAATTGCCACATTTGACCAAAGACACGTCAATTAGAGCGGGTTTTTTTTAATTCTGAGTCCGAGAACGAGAAAGAAAGAGAGGTTAAGGGAGTGAAAGAGAGAGATAGGTGGTGTGGGAGTAGAGCTTGTGCTGGGCGTGGTCTCGAGTGTGAATGACTTGACTTTGACGTGTCGCTGTTGGCTTCAGTCCTTTTGTCTGTCAGTCAGACGAGTTATTTATTTAATTTCAAAGCAATGTTTTGTTTGTATTTGTGTTCAATTTCGCATCTTTCTGTTCGTCTGTTGGTCTGTCTATTTGACTGTTTTCCCACGCTGCAGGCAATTTTGTAACAATTTTGTTTAGGTTCTTGGGTTTTTTTTTTTGAGTTTGCTTAGGCACTTTGTTAACCCATATGCGTGCTGTGTGGTCTTGCTGGTATTTAAATGTCTTACAGGATATGGCTTTCAAAACCATAGTTTTATCTCTGAAAATTATAAATATACATAATCGTAGAAAAGTTAAATTGAAATTTAATGGCAACTACTTATACAGAAGAAATTATATTGGAAAATGTATGTGTTTTATTACTTAAAATTTATTTTGAAATACTCTTATTATTTTAAAAATTAAAAATGATTTTTATATTTGAATAGAATATAATTTATAATATAAATTATTGCTAATTTTTACAAATCTCTTCACAGATTTTAAAGTTTCCCAAAATATGGGATTGATTTAAAAGACGTTGTAATTTTATAGATAACATTTTTTTGACAGTTATTTTTTAGTGAGATATAACATAATTATAAGTATCTTTGTTGATTTTATAAGCTTACGAGGGGGAGTAAAGTAAGTTGTTTTTACAGGAAAGCCAGTTTCAAATTCACACACTATTAAATGTAAGTCCCATGGTCAGGTTAAATAGTTTGGGTCGCTTTCAGTTCTAAAGTTCATTTCTAAAGAGCAAACAAATCAACAGCAACTGCATGCACACACACACACACACACACACACACATACACACACACACAGACATACTAATACACATACAAATGCAGGCATGTGTGTTTGTCTAGGCGAGTGGTGTGTATTTGTGCAATGATAAATTACAAAATTGCTGCCTATGGCAATGTGAGTTGGCCTAGACCCAGGACCCAGGACCCAGGACCAGCACCAGGACCAGGCCACAAAAGCCATTTTGTTGTTATTAAGTTTGCCTTTTGCCATTTTTCTGAAGCACAACACAATTCGCATATTGGAGTGTGTGTGTGTGAGGCTCGACAGTTGTACTGCGTGAAATTAATGATGCGCCGCTTTTCTTGGTTTTGTGTTTGTTTTTGTTTTTGCTTTGTGTTTTTCATCTTCTTTTGGTCCCGAGCTGCAATGCCAAGATGTCCACAAAATGTAGGGCTAAAGACGCTTTTATTAATAGTCCTGCTACGTGGTCACGATTAACTGCCATTTTACGCACTCGCACTCATACTTGGACTCGGACTCAAACTCGCACTCATCGTATTCATCCTGGCTGGGCGGTCTTAGCCTTTTTGAAAGCTTTTTGCTGTTGCGTAAGTCAGAAAGTCTTCTATCTGTGAATCTCTTTGTATGTATCTGTGTGTGTGTGTATGTGTATCTCTGTCAGTGTGTATGTGTAAGCTGCGTGGGATTTGGACACGACTTTACTTAAGTTCATAAAATTCTATTAAAAGCAAACTCCAGGGCTTAAGTCACGCCCCTCTTCGCATGCAGCAACCCAATGTCACCAAATTGTTATCATCTGCAATTCACATTCAGCTCAATTTGAACAAGTTTCATGTCGTTAACTATATCTTGTCTAATACATATATTAAAATATTTTAACCGTTTTTACTTAAGGAACTGACATTATGGGATTATCTTACGGTGAACTAGTTCGAAGCTAAGTCTGAGCTTACTGTAAATTAGAATTCAATTATTTCAAGATAATAAGATCACCTTAAAAAACTTCGATGTACGCACAATTTCTTAAATATTTGTATTAATTACCAATTCTGCAATCCTGATTAATCCGAGAATTGTTTTAATTTAAGGCAAGAAATAATTTTATGTTCCCAATTGCCTTCAATGTTTGTTAATCTTTTAGCCATTAAAAATGATTTTTATTAAATATTGAAAAGTTTTAAAAAAAATCTATCTTAAACTCTGCGAAGTACTTATATTCTTAATCAGAACCGAGTGTTAAATTCATAAATTCATTTTTATATTTAAGTAAACTCTCCATTATAGAAAAGAAAACTTTGATAAAATATTGGAACCATCAGCCATATTATTTATTTTTGTTAAACCACCATTAAAAATACGTGTGGTTCGATTCGCTAAATAAGTGAATTTATATTGCTTAAAATTTAAATTTCACTTGATACGTATTTCTTAATATTTTTTAGAACAGTTTGGTATACCAACATATTCGTTAAAAATGCAATTTCATTATAATAATAATAAAAATAATAATAAAAAAGAAAGAAAGAAAGCCATGAGTATTACATTGCACTTTCCCTGGGGCCATACTTAATTTTAGTTTGCATCTGTGCCTGATGAAATGACCAGGAATGGTTTTCCAGGAAGTGAAGTGAAGTAAGACTTGGAAAGGTATGATTGAGGAGCGACGCCTTGCGTCGCCTTGCGCCTCACATTGCAGCTTGTCTCTGCTCATCGTTCTCAACGTTGTTCGTCGTCCTGTCCTGTCCGTCCTTGGGAGCAATCACAGCCAACTGCTTTTAATAACATTTTTCACTGGTTTTTCTTTGCGTTTGTTTTTTCTGCTGCTGCTCGCTTAAGTGGCGCACGCTGTCAAGTGCTCGGCAATAGCAATGGCCACGCCCACAAAGCATCACCTCCCAGCAAGCATTTTACATGACATTTTAAATTTACGATTTACATTAAATGGCGCAATGCGAGCGCAAAAAAAACAACGACAGTTGTAAAATGAAATTGCTCTTAGTTCTCGAGAGGCTCGGCAAGTAACTACGCCAGAGAACTGCTCGGGCTTGGCTACGGGAATGGGTTTTGGTATGGGTTTGGGTTTGGGCCTGGTCTTGGGTCCGCGTCTCCGTCCAAGGAGATAACTGCTGCGGTTGTTTCCGGAATACAGTTAAAAACCAATTTCGTGTATGTAAAATATATCAACTATATATTTAAGTGGGTGCTGTGATTCTGCTTTGTATTTTTCGACTTGTCTTCGCTTGTCAAGGATAAATGCCGTCAGCATAGCACTGCAATTTTCCCATTATGGTGTGTACGAGGAAATGGAGTAGGGGACCGAACGCCCAGAGGGCGTAACAACAATTTAAGGGTAAAGGTAAACACACCATCACTGAGTGTAATCTAATCGTACATATTCGTATTTGGTTTAGCGTCTAAGCGACATTTTATTAACGAGCATTCCCCTAAAGGCAAAGTGCTCGAACTAAATGTAAATAATCATATAAATAGCATATTTAACGTTGATAGATAAAAGCCCCCATGAGACTAGGGTTGCTAATGAGCTGTACAAGGGTTGCCAAGTAAACTAACATTCCACGTATCTTTAGCTTTTTGTAGAATATGCCAAATGAATATAAATATTAAGATTCTTTGGCGAGTTTTTGTATTAAGCATATAGTACTGTGCGACCTCTACATTTGAAATATAATATATATTTTATTTAATAATATAAAATACAATATTTTTTTATTTATATAACATCAACTTAAAGCAATGGACAAAAAAATGAACAGAAATTTTAAATAATATTACAAATAAAAATGTTCTGTGTTTTGCTTGAACATGGTAATTGCAATATTCTTAATATAAGATTTGTTGATGTATCATTCTCTTGAGTAGTCTCTTCAAAATGTAGTTTGCTTGGCCTTGACAATTGAGTAGTAAGGATTTTATAGTAGATGTACATATATTTTTAAATATCCCGAAAATTGCATATATGTGTTTAGAAGTAGAAGTAAGTAAGTAATACATAGCATATTTGTATTTTTTAATCATTTTGAGTCATGATTTCAATTTGCCTTCTCTTGAAAATTAAAAAATTACGTACAATATTATATAGATTGTATATTGTATCTTATTTTGAAATTAATTTTTTTTTATTATTGTTTTAAAATTGAACTTAACGAACTTAAAGTTCGGAATGGTTCGAAACAAAAATCATCGCTTCTATTATGATAACTGTTAAAACCAGGGATTAAAACCTTAACCGAAACCGTAACCTTTAACCGGTGAAAACCGAAATAACTGTTTAGTAACCGATTCATTTATAAGAATTAATTTCGGTTCTGGCCGTCGCAGGTACTGATATCTTTGAACTGCCATAACTTTGTCAAAACTCAACCAATTTTCATGCACAATGTAAATTTGAGCATGATTTTACCTCTAAATTCGTTCTGCATTTGAAATTTTCTCATATTGAAAATTTCGATATTTTTAGAGAAATGATAAGGGGTAACACTGTAAATTTTCTAAAAATTTCAAAATTTTCGAATTTTTGAAAATGAAGAAAATTTAAATGCAGAACGAATTTAGATGTAAAATCTTGCTCAGATTTACATTGCGCATGGATATTGATTGAGTTTTGACAAAGTTATGGCAGTTCGAAGATATTAAAAATCAGTAAAATCAAAATAATTGAAATTTTCAAAGGTCAAATTATAAAAAAATCGACAATACGCTGGACCATTCCAGTAACCAGATAACATTATTTTCCAGGCTAATTATGAATAACGCTTCTTATTTGGGTCAACGGAAATTTTTAATTTTTTTGTGAACCGAAACCATACCGGTATTTTTAAACCGAAACTTACTAAAAACAGATAACCGTTACGAAACCGATACTCCAAGATTTTGCATAACCGATAACCGAAAACCTTAATTCGAGCATAACCGAAACAGTAACTGAAACCGATATCCCTGGTTAAAACATAAGTTTTAAATGATTATTTAAATATTTTAATATTACATTTATGTACATATGTATAATCTATGCTCATATGGAGGTAAAAACATTCTAAATCCGCACCTGCCACTAATTAAATTTTCGTTTCTGGTGATTCTTGATGACGCGCAACCCAAAATGTTGGCAGTTAAATAAATAGTTGTTTCAAGTTGTTGGCACTTCTGTTGTGGTTGTAGTTGTTGTTGTTGCCTGCTAGTTATGTTGTGAATAGAAAGAAGCAACTAAGGCACCTATCCACACACACTTGATGTGTATTTCCGTTTCCGTTATGCGAAAAGTTTGGCGCGCTTTGAGCCAACTTCCAAGTTGTTGGCGAAAAAAAAGAAGGAAAGTTTTGCGCTTAACATTTGTGCCGTGCAAAGTTGAAAAGTTTGCCCCAAAACATACACACTCTCAGATTGCCAGACACCTGGACAGGTACACCTTTGCACCCACCCACACACACACACATGCTGATTAGCGTGGGAGGAAGGGGAGGCTGTGATTAAGGAGGGCAACATCTACGTGGCAAAGGCTTAGACAAGCTGAAGCTTAATTAAATTTAACAGCTGCTTAATTGCAGCCCCAACCGTGCCATGGCCAGATGGGCGTGGCAACATAAACGTTGCTGCTGCTGCTATTAATAATTTTGACCAAAACGCTAATGAGCCAAACTCGAATGAACTTTAGCTTCGACTTGGCCGACCAACTTTGCCACGGACAAGTTTTTCAATTTTTATATAGTTAAGTATACATATACGAGTATGCAAACCTGATGTCTGAGTCTAGTAACTTTGCCATGCACTTTGCTTCACTTAAGTCTCATTTTAATAATCACTTAGCAAATATTAAAATCTATTTTGGGCATTTTCCCTCTAACTGAAATTGAATTTGATAAGTTGGAAAAACAGAAACGAAACTGCATTATTTTCGGTTCATGCCACAGCAAAATATAGATACTAAGGAATTCTAAAAAGCATACTAAAATATATTATCATGAAAGTTATTTTTTGATGTGAATTCAAAAGTTGTATATAGAAATTTAACCTTCTCTGGTATATTTAATATATTTTTAGGAAGCACACTTCTTTATATATGTGAGTTTGAACTTTAATTAAGTTTCTAATCTTAATTTCTAAGAATTTATTTCTTAGAAATAGATTTAATATGAATAACGTGAAATTTGATCCGGTCTACTGATGATTAAATGAATCATATTGGCAGCGTATACAAAATTCCGCGAAACTTGTTCCATATTATGTTCATTCGTTTCCATTTGTCATCAGTCCGCCCATCGATGCTCGTTGGTTTTTGGCTTTCATTTTCAATGGCAACAGAAAGGGAGCCATGACCGAGTCAGAGGCAACAGTGAAAAACAGAAGAAGAGGCAGAGGAAGAGTCAAAGGCGAGGCTATTAATTTCGCGTCAATTAAAAATTAAGCCAATTATTTGTGCCGTGCTGGGATCCATGCCAAACTTGCTACAAGAATTGGCCTTCTGGTCATCTACGAAGGACTGGCTTTTGCGGGGAGCGGGGATATCCACTCTGTATTCGTAGTCCATTAGGGCTTCATTTGTTTTTAATGTTGTAACCTTTTGGCGAAAATAAAAACCAAATTTTTAAGTTGGCACTTTCACGGTTCACTCGCTCGTCCGGGAGCCGACTTCGGCTGTTGATACTGGCTTCCGGCAGCATCCAACATTCGGGGCCCAGGACCGCCCGCCGTTTATTGGCTAATTTAATTTGCGTGTCTTGCGTTTGGGCAATTAATCAGGAGAAACAGCTGTCCGTCGCTCTAACCCTTTGCAGCAATCAAGTTTGAGCGGTAGCATCCCTACGTGTTTATGCCCTCAAAGCAGGTCTGTTAGGGGTTTTGAAAAGGGTGTGCGAAATTACCTTACAGATTATAGATAACCATAGGGGAGTTCATTTCTCTTATACTATTTATTATTCACATTACTCTTGCATAAAGGGCATAGTTTCAACTCATCATTTGATTACATTTTTTTGGCCTTTCAATTCGATGTTGAGAGAAGTCAGTTGTCATGCCCTTTGTATCGTGTAATCCTTGTCTTCACATTGCTTATTAAATTACAGGCACTGTTCTCTCCTTTATTGCTCAAGGCGTGTTGTGCCACGCCCCGTATTTGCCATAGTGTACTTGATGTGCTTTTTAATTGCATTTTCCTGGCGCACAAATGCAACTCAAGTGGCTGTCGTCTTGCTTTTACCTTTGTCGCCGAAGACCAAGACCAACTCCACACCCTTTCCCTTTTTTATTCTCAATCTCTTTGCCCAAGCCACGCCCACAATTCATTTGATGCTGCCGAGAAGCTTCATTTGTTCATTCGAGTTGAAATTAATGCAGTCATTTGTAATGAGTTTGCCATTTCTTCTTGCCTCCTCCTTCGTCACGACTCGACTTGGCTGTACTGTCAGCACAATTGCAATTTATTGTTGCATGCTTTAAGGCGCCTCGCATAGATTTCTTTGCAATTGTGCTGGCCTCCCAAATATTTGACATTATTATGATAATTTATTTAATTTATCCTGCCACTAATTGTCTGCACAGACTTTTTAAAAGACCGAAGGGAATCGAGAGAGTTATGAATATTTAATCATAATGTACTTTTACTCGTATCTTAAATCACATTATGCCAAGCAGCGTAGTCGGTTAAGTCAACAATCCTCAGTCCAGCTAGCAGCTGCTTTTCTACATAAATTTATCAGTGCTTCCAAGAATAGCTTTCTATCTCATTGCATAGAAGGGAAGCTCAATGCTGAAGAATATTTCAATTTTACGATTTATTTATCATATTGCGGGCGATTGCGAATGCTGGAACCAAGTCTAGCTTAGATTTGACACCTCGCCGCGACAGGGTAACCCTTTCTGTTGTCAGGCCATAAATTTGTTTTGTTTGCGCACTGTAAATTTTGAACGAAAGTCAAAACAGTCACGCATTCTCTAACAAAGTATAAAAAACTATAAGAGCGTCAAAAATTGAAATAAATTGGGAAAATAGGGAAAAAACTTAAAAAAAAGAAAATGAAAAAATATATAAAAATATATGTATATATGTAAGCTTTGACTGTTGCTCGACTTTACAAACGCCTCTGGGGGTCTCTCAATGTGCGAGTGTGTACGTATATAAGAATACATTTGAAACTTCTCTCTCTGCCATTTTGTCTCGTTTAAACGTCTATCTCTTTTGCTCTGCTGTAAGCTGAATCCTTACGCTGTGTGTGTGTGCGTGCATATAAATTAAGTTTTAAAAGTTAACGTCGGTCTCTCTTGCTTTTTGTATTAGAAATCAAAATAAATGCAGTAGCTAGTTTTCTGCAGTTACTCGAATTTCGATTCCTCTTTTTTGTTTTGTTTTACTTTTCTTGTATTTTTGTATTTTGATTGCGCAAAGCAGGTGAGATAAGTTTTCATCTACAGAAAGAGCGATGCGGGAGAGAGAGAGAAGAGAGACAGTGGGTATAGTGTTAGTTTTCCTTCAACTTGATTTCAGTTGGGCACCTTTTCATTACGTGTAGTTGTACATTCTACCTTGTTTTCAAAAGAACTTAGACTTGCACATTACATACAGTTCAACATACATCCGAGTACATTGAAAGGCTTAAAGGATAAGTGAAAGAAAGAGGCAAGAATAAGCCAAAAGTTTGCTCTTAGAATATATTAAAAGAAGATAGACACTCGTATCGGATTGTGGGTTTAATTTGTATAAAATACTTGCTTACATTTTAATCAAGAATACCAAACTGAAATTAAATTGAGGTCTATACAAATAAATAACTGAAAACAAAACTATTTTTAAATTTAAGGAAATAGTCTTACTTAGTAATAGGAAGGCGAATTGTAAGAAGTTAATACAAATAAATATCTTAAATATACATTATTACCAAAGTAAAATACAGTTCAAGACATTTTTGAAGCGGAATGTTCAATATAAGTAATATTTATAAGGCACAATCTTTTAACTGTATAAAATTTGAACTTACATTTTTATAACTAATATCTGGTGAAATCAAATGGAATTAAATCAAAAACCAATTATAAATAGCTTTCTTCAGGTATTTAAATTTAAAGTTTGAGAATAATATTAAAATATTTTAAATATTATCAATATCAAATTCAGTTGATTAATAAATATATCTGAGTGTGATTTCCTTAGTACTTGAAATATTAATTATTAAATATTATAAAGTTATTATATATTATTTGTATATCTTTAAAGGCTTTCCCAAGCCAAAGAAAACGGATTTTTCCAGCATCGAACATTTCTCTAGATATTATAGCTCAATAACCCATGATTGGTTAATTTAGACTTCTTTCATATGACACTAAACTTAATGCTTAATAAATTTAACAATGTTGAGAAGTGACCAGCGAGGACAATTTCATGTGGGAGTGTGTTTAATCCTTTTAACATTGACTATGGTCTTTTATCGATGGTGTGACCATTAAATCCAAGTTTGCTTTCCAATTAAACTACTTGATTAGCTTCACTGCAATGCACTCGGATGGTTCCCTGGGAATGGGAATGGGAAAAGCATTGGGAATTGTGGGCGTTGCCTGGTTAGCTTTGATGTCCACGTCAGCCTTGTGCGTCGAGCATGTTAATTGCGCCTAATCAGGGCCAACATTATCAGCAGAACAAAGTAGTGTGTGTGTAGGACGAGGGTGAGTTGCTGTCAGAGTGGGCGTGGCACTGAACGCGCTTAATTACATTTAAGAGACACACAAATGAGCTGACTAGTCAAAAGTGAAAATCTTCAATTTGCTGGCAACGCTGAAAACAATCTAAAGGGAACTAGTTTTCAATTGCAATTAATGTCTAATAAAAATACAGTACTTTCACGCTGCCAAAAAATACAGCTTGCTTGCTTTCAAAGATTTTTGGTTAACAAATTTCTGTGGCAAATTTAAAAATAACTCAATAAACGTGTCATCCGTCTCTTTTATGACAATGACTGGCAGAGTTGCAGACACTCAACGGGTTATTAGCGTGGAAGGAGTGTGATGAGAGGAGGATGGGGGTTGTTAACTTCTGTTATGGGCGTGGCACGCTTAACATTGCCTTTGCCCGAGCCACAGACACAGCCAGAGCCCCTTCCAGCGTCAGATGCATTGAGCGTCACGCTAAATGGATTTTTAATGTCGTTGGCAATGCAGGAAAATTCGCAGAGCACGTTGCAAAAGCTTCACGTCACGACAGGCACTAGGTAGAGCTCTATTTGTATGTGTGTATCTGTGTGCAAGTCTCTGTGTGTCTGTGTGCGTAATAATAACACTTAAGCGCCTTTTGCACGGAGTGACAACAACTGGCGATGGGTTCGTGCTTGGCTCTTGAAGCAAATGCCAAGCACGACATTCAACCAATTTTATTACTTTTCCACGAATTTTTCAATGGCAGAAATATTTTAAATATTATTTCAAAAAATTATTTAAAATGAATAAAACTCTTGTTAAATTTATTAGTTGGCATAAAAATGCATAAAATCTATAATTATATTTAATAATATGTTTAATTTTTAGACAAGTTTACAAATCTGAGACAAAGTTGAGAAAAAAATGACTTATTAAATATACACTATCATTGTTATTGTTATGATAAATAAATAAATTTATCGTTCAACTTTGGAAGCCATCTTTTGAAAAAAGTATTGAGAAAGATTCTAATAATAAAGGCATAAAAATGCATAAAACGTATTTTCAATGAAATGGCTTACTGTCCAAAATATATCATTAATAATTATATTAAAAGTTTAAATAAATTTAAGGCAGTCGATTTGTGTGACTTTAAAAGATTTAGAATATTCAAAATTTTCAAATTTTTTTTTTGGTTTGAATTTTGGATTCGGCTGCGAACTATCTTTAAATTTGTTTTTATTTGCATATATTATGTTCTTTAAGATAAACAATTAATTACTTTGGTTTTAAGTATGTCTTTTGGAGTCAAAGATTTATAATATAAATTTTATTTTTTATGAGTGATTTGTAAAGAAACCAACTTATTATTATAATTTGATTCTAATTTATTTATTATAAACAATAATTCTTAATTGAAAGTGGTTTCAAAAGCCACTTGTATCTTTGATCATATGTACTTAACTCCTATTTTTCTCCTTTATAATCCTGCGTTCTTTATATTTCTTTTTCGCATCGCTAAGCTCGGAGCGAATATTCTCCGGCTGACAAGTGAAACCTCGTGGCATCGCTTGCTGCATGCTGCATGCTGGCGATGTTGGTTACGTGCAACAATCAAGTGTCAGCGTAATGAGCTATCAAGCTGCAAAATATGCAATTTCAGTACAACAAAGAGACTGCTCACAGACACACACACACATACACATATTTATATATATCTGAAAGTAGATGCGGGCTTGGGAGTGAGGACAACACCTCGCTATCGCGAATGCTTTGGTAAATTTTGCGTGTAAGTGACAAGGCCCGCATAAAAGGGCATAGAAACACACAGTACAATGCTTATAGAGTGTGTGTGTAAGAGTGTGTGATATGTGTGATTGTGTGATTGCGTGTGTGTGTGTGTGGGATGTGGCCGGAGACAGAACGACGCCTGACGCCTTTTTGTTGCACTCATTAATGAACAAACAACAACAAAGCGGCTACGTAATCATCTCTGCCAGGCCAACGCCATCAAGCGCATAATTATGGCATGGGCACAGCTCGGTCCAGCGACCAGAGGGATCAGAGGAGGGGATAGACGGGTCGGATGTGCTGTCAAGTTGGTCTGGTAGAATGCTCCAACGGGTTGCCAGTGGCGCAGTTGATACAGCTTGTTATGATTTAGAATAAAGTTCTGAAATATTGCTATAATTTTTATAGGGTACATATTATACATTATAAGTTTGTATGTTAAAAGGATTTTTCTGTTTGCTTGACAAGTGTAGCATATAACTATATATTGTATTTATGAATTTGTTCCATTAGTGAACTCTTTCGTGTCATGAAGAAGCATTTTTCTCGATCTTGATGCCGCCTTTGCCTTTGCATTTCTCTGCGAAGTGGACAATGACCATTGCACATGGTAATTGTGGTTAAAGGCGTTTCTTCTACTTGTTCTGTTTATTGTTGTTGTTGTTGTTGTTACTTGGACGCTTTATGTAATTTTTGTGTTGGTCCATAATTTACAATTAAAAACCATGACACTTCAACATAATTAAAATATGAAAACGGTTTTTCCGCTACGCAACAATAAACTGTAATAAAAGTTAATTAGAACGTTTTGAGGAGAGCAGCAAAAACGCTACACAAAACGAGAATTGCATTGTCGGTTATGCTCGATAGTAAAATACCCAGTACCAATAAATTTGTAAAAATTGCATCAATTTGACATACTTATGAGGTTAAAGGAAAGTGAAATAAACATCAATCAAAGGTAATTATTGCCTAATATTATTAATTATCTTATTGAAATGAAATCTATAATTATATTTAATAATATGTTTAATTTTTAGCCAAGTTTACAAATCTGAGACAAAGTTGAGGAAAACATGACTTATTAAATATACACTATCATTGTTATTGTTATGATAAAAAATAAATTTATCGTTCAACTTTGGAAGCCATCTTTTAAAAAAATTGTTGAGAAAGATTCTAATAATAAAGTGTTTTTTGTGTCAAAATTTTGGATTAATTTTAAATGATTTTGACATAGTTTGGATTACTTTGTACCAACAAATTGCATACATTGAATTTAACTTTGCTTAATCTGTGAGAAATTCATTGCCTACAATATGTATATTAGAATATAATAAGGTATTCCATTGATCGCTTTTTAATGAACATACAAACTTGTAAAAATAAGAATCTATCGTTTACATATAAAGCAAATGCAAATAGAGTAATAGCTTAGAAACAACCACTTAAGCTAGGACTTCGTTCGTTTATCGACTTAGAGGGTATCAATTAAGTGTGTCACATGAGTTAAGTGTGATTTTCTCTCTAAACAGTTTAATTAGTCGTCATTGAGTAACCCTGGAGGAATAGAATGTATGGAGTACTAAAGCATTGGCATAGCTTAATGGCTTTTTAATCACCAATAACAAAGCGTTAAATTTGCCGCTTATCGTTGGAGAGAGCGGAACAAGGAAGTCGCCTTCAATGTGGGCATGTGTGTGTGAGTTATTTATTTGAGTTTAACTCTTATACTCGTACAATATGCATTAAGTACACATTGACTGGGTAAATTCCTCAAGGACTGCGTTGGGCTAAGCTTGGGCCAACGAAAGACAGAGATCCAATGGGAAGCCCGTAGAGAGCCGCAAAGAGACCAAACAATGCAACCAGCGGGGTGTTAAATGGTTTTGTCTGCATTTCAAATTACAGGAAGCATAATTTCAAGCCTGGCTGCGTACTTTGGTTACCGAAAAATCCAGCAAACAAACAAAACAAAACAAAAAGCGGGCCACAAATAATAAAAAATAATATAATACAACAAAGGATGCAGACCGTTCAAATTATGCATTGCTGTTTCTACTGCTTTTCAAAGGGATTTAATTGCAATTGATTAACTGAACTTATGCCAAAAATTAATCTAATTTCAGGGCAAATTGGTTCTGAAATGAATTGTTTTAAATTGAAAAAAAACGAAGTTAGTTTCGGTGAGTCTGTGCAGATTATTACTACAATAATTATAAGTATATTTATTATTAATATGCTATTTTCGAATAAAGTAATAAATTGAGTTATTTTAAGATATTCTTAAAAAACAAAACCGTTCTTTACAGAGGATCATTGCGTATACGTAATAAACGTATTAGATGAAACTTAGTATTTTTAATTTCTCTTTTTTAAAGAATTGATATTATCGATTCAGAGTTCTATTAGCCGCAATGCAATTTGAAAATTGACAGAGCTCAATTATTCAGTCAATTGAGTCTATATTGAGCTAATGAATTTGTTTAGTGTACATGGGAATGAAATCCTTTGAGTGGTGCACTATTAATTAGGCTTATTAAAATCAACGCTGACAGCTTTGCGGTTATGCTGGCCTGAAGCTGTAAATACTTTACTCTTGCCCCCAATCAAGGACATATTAATTAGGGCAATTGCTTGAATACTTGCATGATGCATGGCACTCTGGCTGAGTGGAGGATCAGGAGCCGGAGCTCATTACAAATGAAAATTACCACTTAATATTTTGCTGAATTGCCTGCGAAAACTGCAGACTTAACTCAAAAAAACAAAAATAATAAATAGAATATAAAGAGTACTGTGGTGATCTGCTAAATGCGGAAATCGTTCAAGGATAGAATAAACCAGTGCGGACAGTGAGTCCTCCTTTGTGCATGCGGGATGAGACTGATGAGTCTGATGATTCTGAGGCTTTTGCTGCGGTTGCGGCTGCAACTCAGCAACTAACACTAAGCCAGAATCTTACCTCCTAGATGTGGCGGCGACGTAAAGTTAATTGTAAACATGACCTAGATTCCAGTTAGTCATTTAGTCAGTCAGTCAGTCGGTCACTCGGATGCGATGCCTGTACGCTTTGTCTGCTGAGAACGCGGCAAGTGAAAGATGCTGGTCGTTTTATTATGTAGCAGCTGCTGCAAGTTGCGCTTCTTTGCTAGGGATATTTGTTATGCTCCATTGTCCTTCGGCCGCTCTTCCTTCGTCCTTCTGTCACCAAAGATATTTTGGTTGCTTTGAATAATGGCAGCGCCGTCAAATATGCAAAAGCCAAAAATGTTTATAATATCTGATGTGCAAAATGCCGCGAAAAGGATTTCCGTTCAAGGCAAGTCCATCCTTCATATACTTCCCAGTCCCTTTTTGCAACGCGTTGTTTGTGGGTTTGTGTGTGGGTGTGTGTGTGTGTGTGTGTGTGTGTGTGTGTGTGTGCTAGCTGCAGTTGAAGTTAATTGGATTTGGCCAAAGTGCTGCCAACATTGCTGCCACAAGCGGCCTTTGAAATGTGCCACCTCCTCATCCATTTTGCATAGGGCTGAAAAAGCCGCCCGTAAGGTTTAGGTAAACTGAACGGTGTGTGTGTGTGTGTGTGTGTAGAAGGGACAGGAGTCAATCAGCCTGGCCTAAATGTAAGTTTAATAGCTCAAAGTGCCTTTTAAATGCCACCTCAAGTCATTCTAGGAACTCATGCATTTTAATGCATTTCAAAATTGTGAAAGTTGCATTCTGTTATTTCAAAATGGATTTTAATTAATGAACCAGAATATAATTTTTAAATATTCGGTTATGCAAAATCTTGGAGTATCGGTTTCGTAACGGTTATCGGTTTTTTGTATGTTTCGGTTTAAAAGTAACGGTATGGTTTCGGTTCACAAAAAAAAAGAAATTAAGGTTTTCGGTTGACCAAAATAAGACGCTTTATTCATTGTTTTACATGAAAAAAAACTTTATTTTGATTTTACTGAACTTTGATAAATTTGAACCACCATAACTTTGTCAAAATTCAATCAATTTTTATGCGAAATGTAAATTTGAGCATGATTTTAACTCTAAATTCGTTCTGCATTTAAATTTTTTTGATTTTAGAAAATTTTTGAAAATCGAATTTTTTTGAAATTTTACAGTGTTACCCCTTTATCTTTTTCGATTTTTTCGAAAAACTTCGAATTTTTAAAATGAAAAAAAATTAAGTGCGGAACAAATTTGAAGGTAAAATCATGCTCAAATTTACATTGCGCATAAAAATTGATTGATTTTTGACAAAGTTATGGCAGTTCAAAGATATCAGTACCTGACGGCCAGAACCGAAATTAACCCTTATAAATGAATCGGTTACTAAACGGTTATTTCGTTTTAAAGAGTTTCGGCTTATGGGTTTCGGTACTGTGGAAAAAAATATTTTCGGTTACGGTTTTAGTTACGGTTACAAATTTCAATCGGTTACTACAGGTTAAAGGTTTCGGTTTCGGTTAAGGTTTTAATCCCTGATTTTTATAGGCTGGAAAAATTTGATACCAATTGAGAAGTCAAAATACTATGTTGGCTCTTTCAGCTTAGGAGCCCAGCCTAAATCTTGGTCTTTAAAATCTGGAAATTGTGAAAAATATTTCCCAAATAAGGCATATTTTACTCACTTGAGCTAATAGAGACGACTTTTAAAAAGGCAAGTAAAAATGATGTCTCAACACCTTCATTTCGGCACTTTAACACCTGTGCAACGTGATAAAGCCTGCGTTCAACATTGTTTGAGCACATTCTGAGAGCACAAATCGTATACGTAATTTTTAATGCATGTTACCACAAAATGCTGTCAACGTAGCAAGAGCAGCAGGTATCACTCGCTACGATGTCTCTGTCTGGCTGTGTGAAAGTAAAGGTGTGTGTGTGTGTGTGTGTGTGAGTGTGTAAGAGTGTGTGTGTGCGTGTGTGTCTATGACTATGCACATCACATAAGTCAATTTTCAAGTGGATGTCCAACATGAATGAATAATGTGTAGTGTAGGTTGTGTAGTTGCTGCACACACACTGTCACACTCATACACACCAGAGAGCTGCAACGGGTAAGAAATGTTCGATCAGGCTCGAACATTGACTCGAACTCATTATGATTTTTTCATTTTGTTTGAGCGAGCGGAGCGGATCGTTTGAACTGAGCGTTTGAGTCGAACGCTCAGTTCGAACCACACCGTCAGAAATCATGATGATCGTTTGTGATCGTGCGTTTTTGTTTAATCACGAGTCATGATCGTTCTGTTCGTTTGTGCTCCGAACGCTCATGGTAGCCGAGATACAATATACTCCAGTGCCACTCGAGTTCAAACTCGAGCCACTCGAAAAAGCAAAATGTGCAAGCACGTAGCAGCGTTTACGCTTACATTACATATACGTACGTATATGTGTACATAAATGAAATAGTATGCACTATGCTTAAAATATTTCTATAATTTTAATTGATTTAAATAAATATACAATGAAAATATTAAAATTTGTATACAGAGTGGATAAAAGTAGCATTTTTTTTTCTACTTGTTACCCGTAAAGTTTACAGGTATATTTTATTCGTTGCAATGCATGAATGAAACAGGCGGACGTACCCTAAAACTGAGCCCAACTGATGGGTTTTTTTTGACAATTTGTATTTTGGGCGTACCTGATAAAGTGTGTAGTTAATAGGTAATAAATACATGAAAGGCTTCAAAATTTTTTGGCCGACGGGTTACAAGGTTTCCCACGTACTTTTGGAAATTTTCGCAAATTTTATAAGAAGGTAATAGATAGGTAGATAATTAATGTCTTTTTTGCAATTGTGGACCTGAATGGTTGTCCCAATTACAAATTAAATTTAGTCAATGAGCATAAGAAAATATAAAAAAGTATAACTTTTAGAATAAAGTCAATATTAATTAGTTACATTCGTTAAACATTCATAAAAAAGTTTAGTCAAAGAAATGTTTGAAGCATTAGATCTTATTTTAAAAATAAATAAAATCGAATATAAGTAATACATTTTAAAAGTATTTTTCAAATAAAATAAATTCTGTGTTTTATTGTTTTTATTTTCTTTCAATAATACAAACAATAAAAGTATAAAAATGCTGACACGTATGTAAACGCTCGCATATGCACCACAAAACCATTACTCATTTATGTATATACCCAAACAAGGGGTCGTACACATACGCAAACGAAGGCGTGAACAGATACCCAAACGGACGCTCGTTTAGATACACAAACGGACACTCGAGTGGCTCGAGTGTCTACCCATACGCACACGAGAGTCATGCGCTCAAGTCATACCCAAATCGTCCGTTCATTTGTGTATCGTCATAAACGGCACACGATCGAGCAGAGTAGTTCGTAAACAAGAAATCGTGTCCGTTACACGATCGTAAACATAGACACGCACAACTCGAACGAACACATTGCGGCTGAGCCGCTGGTAGATTAAATTGAATTTTTGGCAATGGTGAGCGCTCATACACGAACATACCCGTTGCAGCTCTCTGATACACACACACACACACCCACGTAGGCAAATATGCTTACCGTTTTAGGGCGTTCAGCTGTGCCAAGGCAGCTGCAACAACAGCAACAACAAAGACAACTTGGCAGCATCACAAAAAAAAAGGAAAAAAAAAGATGAAGAATTTCAAGTAGAGTAAAGTAAATTTAGCTTGGAGCAGGCAGCGGCCGCAGCATTTTCATGCAGAAGACCAGCATACAGCGCTCACTATAAAGTTATGCCATACCAAAGACGTTGCATACACACACACACATATGTATATACACACACAGGACTACTAGGATATGCATAAAACTATGCTACATTGGCACTAAAACAAACAGCAAAACCGCCGCATGGGGCGTTTCAGCAATGTACATATATATGTATGTGTGTGTTTGACGCTGTGACAAGATGGGCAACGACGACGACGATGATGAAACATGCCAAGGCGAAGGCAACAATGCCAGGGATGCATTCAATTGGCTTTCAGCCGAGGTCATAAGAGATAACCCAGAATTTGAGTCAGTTCCATGGACTAAAAACTAGTTTTACAAAATGAGCTATAAAAATGTTTATCGAATATATTATTATAATATATTTTATGGAGAGGAAAGTTTAAAATATAAACAGTTTGTGGCTAATGAAACTCCAAATACAAAATAAACTTTAAAACACTTGTTTTAAAAATATATTGTGTCAAACTAAAATATAATTAGATAAGGATTTAAGTTTTAAAAGTTTATTGAGCTTATAATGTGTTTTATTATAATATGAATATGTACACATTTTTTTTCGATAAATATAAATAAAAAAGCTCAAATTAAACTTTTCTTTTAGTGAGTTCCAAATGTCAATTTCATAGTACATTTTAAAATGTGAATTATATATATCTATATATATAAAACTCTTTGTCCTGACTGACTGACATATCAACGTGTAGGCCAAACGGCTAAAGTTAAAGAGCTGAAATTTTCACACAACATAGCTGAGACAATTTCATCGTGCAATAAGACGGCGTTTTGTAAAATTCCACCTGGAAGTGTTTACCCGAGGTCAAAAGGTCATGCAATTGCTTTGTATGAAAAACTTTTTTGTTTGTTAAGATATCTTAACCAAACTTACAGATTAGATGTTTGGGACTGTCTCTTACATTCTGACCAAATTTGGTCGAAGTCGGATTACTATATCATATAGCTGCCATAGCAATAATCGGATGAAATTAACCTTTAGTATGGAAAACTTTTTTGTTTTTTAAGATATCTTAACCAAACTTACAGATTAGATGTTTGGGACTGTCTTTTACATTCTGACCAAATTTGGTCAAAGTCGGATTACTATATCATATAGCTGCCATAGCAATAATCGAATGAAATTAACCTTTAGTATTGAAAACTTTTTTGTTTCTTAAGATATCTTAACCAAACTTACAGATTATATGTTTGGAACTGTCTCTTACATCCTGACCAAATTTGGTCAAAGTCGGATTACTATATCATATAGCTGCCATAGCAATAATCGGATGAAATTAACCTTTAGTATTGAAAACTTTTTTGTTTCTTAAGATATCTTAACCAAACTTACAGATTAGATGTTTGGGACTGTCTCTTACATTCTGACCAAATATGGTCAAAGTCGGATTATTATATCATACAGCTGCTGAGTTTTTCATACCAATGGTTAGTTTCATACGATATAGTAATCCGACTTCGACCAAATTTGGTCAGAATGTAAGAAACCGTCCCAAAGTAAGTTTGGTTAAGATATCTTAAGAAACCAAAAAGTTTTTCATACTAACACATGATTTTCGACCGATCTTTCCTATGACAGCTATATGATATAGTTGAACGATTTCGACCAAATTGGTTCAGAATGTAAGAGACAGTCGCAAAACATACAATCTGTGAGTTTGATTTGGATATCTTAAGAAACAAAAAAGTTTTTCATACTATAGGTTAATGTGACTTATCTATATATATAAAACTCTTTGTCCTGACTGACTGACATATCAACGTGTAGGCCAAACGGCTAAAGTTAAAGAGCTGAAATTTTCACACAACATAGCTGAGACAATTTCATCGTGCAATAAGACGGCGTTTTGTAAAATTCCACCTGGAAGTGTTTACCCGAGGTCAAAAGGTCATGGAATTGCTTTGTATGAAAAACTTTTTTGTTTGTTAAGATATCTTAACCAAACTTACAGATTAGATGTTTGGGACTGTCTCTTACATTCTGACCAAATTTGGTCAAAGTCGGATTACTATATCATATAGCTCCCATATGAATAATCTGATTTCGACCGATCTTTCCTATGACAGCTATATGATATAGTTGACCGATTTCGACCAAATTTGGTCAGAGTGTAAGAGACAGTCGCAAACATACAATCTGTGAGTTGGATTCAGATATCTTAAGAAACAAAAAAGTTTTTCATACTAAAGGTTAATGTGACTTATCTATATATATAAAACTCTTTGTCCTGACTGACTGACATATCAACGTGTAGGCCAAACGGCTAAAGTTAAAGAGCTGAAATTTTCACACAACATAGCTGAGACAATTTCATCGTGCAATAAGACGGCGTTTTGTAAAATTCCACCTGGAAGTGTTTACCCGAGGTCAAAAGGTCATGCAATTGCTTTGTATGAAAAACTTTTTTGTTTGTTAAGATATCTTAACCAAACTTACAGATTAGATGTTTGGGACTGTCTCTTACATTCTGACCAAATTTGGTCGAAGTCGGATTACTATATCATATAGCTGCCATAGCAATAATCGGATGAAATTAACCTTTAGTATGGAAAACTTTTTTGTTTTTTAAGATATCTTAACCAAACTTACAGATTAGATGTTTGGGACTGTCTTTTACATTCTGACCAAATTTGGTCAAAGTCGGATTACTATATCATATAGCTGCCATAGCAATAATCGAATGAAATTAACCTTTAGTATTGAAAACTTTTTTGTTTCTTAAGATATCTTAACCAAACTTACAGATTATATGTTTGGAACTGTCTCTTACATCCTGACCAAATTTGGTCAAAGTCGGATTACTATATCATATAGCTGCCATAGCAATAATCGGATGAAATTAACCTTTAGTATTGAAAACTTTTTTGTTTCTTAAGATATCTTAACCAAACTTACAGATTAGATGTTTGGGACTGTCTCTTACATTCTGACCAAATATGGTCAAAGTCGGATTATTATATCATACAGCTGCTGAGTTTTTCATACCAATGGTTAGTTTCATACGATATAGTAATCCGACTTCGACCAAATTTGGTCAGAATGTAAGAAACCGTCCCAAAGTAAGTTTGGTTAAGATATCTTAAGAAACCAAAAAGTTTTTCATACTAACACATGATTTTCGACCGATCTTTCCTATGACAGCTATATGATATAGTTGAACGATTTCGACCAAATTGGTTCAGAATGTAAGAGACAGTCGCAAAACATACAATCTGTGAGTTTGATTTGGATATCTTAAGAAACAAAAAAGTTTTTCATACTAAAGGTTAATGTGACTTATATTATATAAATTAAGATATCTTAACCAAACTTACAGATTATATGTTTGGGACTGTCACTCATCATTCTGACCAAATTTCGTAAAAGTCGGATTACTATAACATATAGCTGCTATAGGAACAATATAATGCAAATTATCGATTAGTATGAAAATTGTTTTTCTTTCTTAAGAAATCTCAACCAAACTCATACTAAAGGTTACTTCGACTAAACTTAATTAACATTATTAACTAAATTTTATATCAGTCATTCATCATTCTGACCAAATTTGGTAAAAGTCGGATTTCTATAACATATAGCTGCCATAGGAACAATATAATGCAAATTAGTATGAAAATTGTTTTTCTTTCTTAAGAAATCTCAACCAAACTCATACTAAAGGTTACTTTGACTAACCTTAATTAACATTATTAACTAAATTTCATTTCCGCGAGCGAAGCGAGCTGGGGGTTGGCGAGCGAAGCGAGCAGGGGCGGAGCCCCTAGTATATTATATATTTAAAATTTTAATTTAATATTTAATCTATTCTAAAGTCACTTTATGAAAAATGTTTTATATTAATGTTAAATGTAATACACTAATTGATCTAACATGATATCTATCTAATCTAATTTAATATTTTAATTTATTAATTTTATAATAATTAATTTAATTCAGTTATTCAAATGAACGGAGTCGAAAAGTGCTGAGATACAACCAAAAGTTAAGTCCCACGCCTAGACAAAGCTTTTATGCTGGGCTAAGTAAATGTTTAAAATATTTGGGCTGCCAGTGCCGATGTCGATGCATGTTGGGAAAAGTTTTGCGCCCAAAATTATTAAGATGAGTGGCATAAATTATGAGTAGTGCAGAAGAAGGTCTGCGTTGGAAGGCGCAGGACTCGTAAAGCCGCTGGCAGGTAATCCACAGAGACAAGAGCAGAGAAGGAAGATGGATTGGAGCAGGAATTGCGGGCGGGGGTTGCTGTTTGATGAGTGAATGACTAACTGCATGACAGTCTGCCCATGTGTGTGGTTGATCATTTTAGGTATTGACAAGGCTGGACTGCATGGCGTATACGCTATAAGTATGTGTACGTATATGAGTGTGTTACGTGGTTGATGGTTTGGAGGCCAACAGCAGTTAGTTTAATATTTATTTAATTTAATATGCTAATTGGATGAGATCTGTGCGTATGTGTGTGTGTGCGAGCGTGTGTGGCAAGAAACTTTACGAGCGAACAATTCATAAATAAATGACAGACTCGAAAGTTGTGACATGTCACAGAATTCAGTTTAAGTTAGTAACTTGCCATTGGTTGAATCAGGGGGAATCACCCCGGCATTAAATGGCGACAGAGTCTCTCTCTCTGCAACGATGCAACACGACTTTTATTAATCGTTGAAAAATTTGCCACAAAGACGGAAAATGCTGTCAGCAAAAAGTTTTCGCCATGCCAACAGGCAACAGCCAACAGCCAACACAGCGCGACAAATTGTTTTTGCGATAAAATTAGACAAGTGACACGCGGCCCTAATCGCTGGGGCAGCAAGTGGGCGTGGCCTTGCTGCACTAGCGGTAACTTAAAAGACTGCCACTCAGTTGAAGCTCGCTCCAAGGCAATGTTAATTATATTATGGCCATTACGAAACTTCTGTAAAAATAGTTGGAAGAAAAAAACTGAAACTGGTTGTCAACTTGACCGTTGCAGGAATTTCATTAAGAGTGTTGACTGCGCCACATGCATTTTCGTAATCATATTCTGATCCCCGCACCCGACGTCGGGTTATATAATATTTACCATTTTGCAATCAAATTGAATTTGTCGTTGTGACATAAATAAATGGTAAATCAAACGAATTGCAAACTTTTGACGTTGGCGGGAAATTAAATTGCACGCCAAAAAGTATGAAATGAATTATATTTTCGTAAAAATGCAAAAACTCAATAAGTTGACTTCGAGTTGCAATAAAACGAAGAAAATACAAATAAAAAATAAAATTAAACTTACATCAAATGCAGCAGTGCAAAAAGCAGCAACATTTTGCACACATTGTAGATAAATGACACTTCACTTTAATGGGTATCACGATTTGTTTGGTTAGCCTGTCATTCAGTGGTGTTTTTACAAAAAATACTTACCATTTATAAGGAATATACCAATTATAGTTTATATAACTATTTATGTTAATGCAGAACTGAAGACAATATAAAATATGTGAGTTTGGCTGAGGTATCTCAAAAATAGCAAACTTTTTCATACTAAATACTTCTCAGTGGAAACATTCACACCGAATTTATCGCTCTTGAAGGTGGAATTTTGTAAAAGCAATCTTACTGCATGATTAAATATATCCAAATATATCTCCATTTTGAAAATCTACACATTTATTTAACCTGCAGATGATTATTTATTTTTATTAGTAATCGGATAATTATATATGGAATATTTGTTGCAGTGAATTTGGTTTTCCATGTGACCGAAATACAATTTTATTATTGCCTGTTGGTAGCTTCAATACTTTTCATAGAAATATGGAGATGTTTATGTGAGAGAGGGGTGTATGTGTGTATGTACATATGGAGCACAAATAATATGAATTTAAATTGACGCTAGGAAACAAAAATAAAAAGCAGTACGCTGCTCGCTGAGGCATGAAAAGTCGACGGGAAGTTGCGAAAATGGTGAACACATGCGGCAAGCTGTCGAATGTCAGTTAGTCAGTCAGTTAGTCAGTCAGTCAGTCAGTCAGTCAGTCAGTCAGTCAGTGTGGAAGTCAGCTAGTCAGTCGGTCACCAAGACGTCGCACTTTCTCAGCATACTGAGCTTGTCAACATGACAAGGGAGCGGAACTGAGTTCGCAACATGCAACAAGGAACACGACACTGCGTGGCATGACTGAATGAATGAGGGAATGAATGAGTGAATGAATAAATGAATGAATGAATGAAGACGAGTATGTGCGTAAAGTGATTGCCGATGGTGGCAAATGTATGCAAAATATATGTGCATACTCGCATTTGTATTCGTATTCGTATTCGTATTCGTACACTCTCAATGGGTAACATACTTGTTGAGCTAAGTTGAAATCGTTTCTGTGGCAACAGTTCAGTTGCTTGTTGTTGTTGCCACACAGCTACTTCAGCACAAGAAAATTGCAACTGCTGCTGGGAAACTGACATTGACAGGATTCTGTTTCTGGTTTTGGTTCGGGTTTCAGTTCGGCTGGTGGTACTGTAAAATATTTGTAGTTATTGGGTGGCATGGCCTGGTATGACTGCCTGCCCTGCCCCAGTCTGACTGCCACACGCTGCTCCGCATCAATTTGAATGACATTCATAGAAAAACGACAAAAGGAAATTGTGACATTTGTATAGAAATAGTTTTGCACTTGTAGCAAATAGTTTTCCCAGATATTTTTTGATTGCTGCATACTTTAAGAGGTCGCCTCCAGGGATGCGCACGAAATGGAAAACACAAAAGTAATATACGTACATACAACTAAAAAAAGTTGCCTCCAGCTTTCCTACACAAAATACCTAAAAAATGTTGCGGATCAAGTCTAAACTTGCTTGGTTTCTCCGCAAGTATTTACTTAGATATGTTTTCATAAATAGTTGAAGCATGTTGATAATTCAAGTTAAAAAAAATTGAAATTTGTACTTGATTCGGAAATAAGCAAGCAAAGAAATTAATATAGCCAGTCTAATATATTTTGACATGACCAACATTTGGTATTATACTTCGTTTCCCTTTTTAATACCCGCAACGTTTTCATCTTTGGCTTTTCCAATAGCCTTGCTTGCTATTTCCACATGAGTTGACTTCTTTGGTTGCGCATTTTCCGAAAAAGGTTCATTCTCAGCTTTTAAATGAAAGGCAATGCATAACACACCCACATGCCAGGCAAATACTTAAACTTTGCCACAGCAACATCAACAGCAGCAGCAACTGGGAGCAAGTTGGGTTTTGAAATAGCAGCAACCGTTACCAGCAATTTTGCTACACAATTTCTATCGTGCTGTTCTATTTTTTGATAACTTTTCCGAATTTTGGAATATTTTTATGAGGAAAAGCGAGGAATTTAGCTTGAACAAGGTGTTTGGAGCATAGGACGGCGATTTAATCAGCTAAAAGTATGTTAAGTAAAATTTGTGAAAGTTTCATAGGACTGCATAATTTCTATTTTTGTGAATAAGTGTGTTTACTTTTAATATTATTTTGATTACACATTTTACATATACATAATACTACGACTAGCTTTAGATAATATATGTTTACATTATTCAGAGACCTTTCTGGCATATGAATTACACTCAGCCAGCTGTGCACCCAGTCCGAAAGAACCGCAGCTGCATTTTAGCATTTTTCTTGGCTGCTTTTGGCCAACAATATTTTTATTAATTCTCCTTTAAGCGTACATTAAACTAAGCCAAGAATATGCTCATACATTACATGACATTAGATAGATAGTGTTAACCATTTTGAATTTAATTCTTCTTTTCAGTTAGATTGTATATTTGCTTCGCGACGTCTGATAGTTGCACGTCGATGGCCTTAGTGTCGTCATATAGAGACGGGGCCTCTCCCAATATGACAAATGTGCCCACCAACGAGGCAATCATGAATAGCCAGAGGAATAGACGATCCATGACCATGGCGACAAAGCCCCAGTCCTGATCCTCCTGAAAATATATAGAATAAAATAGAGTTCTAACAGTTCTTAAGTTGTAGATGAATGAGAATAATTAATAATAAGAAAATTCATATTTTAAATAAAAAATAAGCTGAATAAAATGTAGAGAAAGAGAGAGATAGAGGGTATGAGTGTGGTTGGAGTGTGGTTGTTCAATTGCAAACAAGGTCGTAATATTTTCTAAATAAATAACAATAATTTAATAAAAAATTATGGAAAGTGCAGTTGTTTAATAAGCAGAATGATTATTTAATTTGCACGTTCAATTAAAAAAAGTCGTATACGTTATATTGAGTAAACAAATAATAAATAAATATGGGGAAACAACATTCGTAAATAATACAGTCAACAAACGATTTGCACCTAAAATAATGCTTGTAATATAGTTGTAGAAAGAACGAGAGCACTTTAAAGGCAAAGGCTGGACAATAATAAATAATTTGGAAAAATAAAAGCTGTTTAATAAGTATGTCAGACAATGAGTCGAGTAATATGTAATTCATATAATAATAAAAGAGAGAGGTAGAGAAGAGAGAGAGAGAGAGTGGGAGTGAGTGTTGCTGCCAAATTCAACACTTAAATTGCACAAAGGGTCGTATACGTAATGTTGGCTAACAACATTTTGTAGCTTACACTTTGAGCGATTGCTTTCATTAAGCACTGGCGCTTAATCTGCTTATCGCTAGCGCCTGTTGGATATCAATCAAAATGAAAGTTCGAATAACAAAGCAAAAGCAACATAAACAACAACAGCAACACAAAACGCAGAGAATGATAAAGATGGGAAAAACATAGGCCAGAATCAGACAACAAAGCATTGACTGTGGGATTTGATTAAATGCCAATGGAGCAGTTGGAATCGTTTGCCAGCCAATTGCCAGTCAATTGAACAAAAGCAATTAAAAGTGGATTTCATGTGGTCTTAAAGTGCAAATATGGCAAAAGCTTAAATAAGTCGAGAGACGCAAAGAGAAAAATGAAGTGAGGAGAAGAGAACTGACTAGTCAAACAGTGGAGCAGATCAGATATCGATAGCCACTACAAATGCCTAGAACGGACGCGCAAAGCGATTTCTGTGGTTTTTGGTTATGGTCAGCTCTGCTCCTGCTTCAGACTTGTCTTCAGATTCAGTTTCAGTTTCAGCTGTAGAGCAGCAGCTTCAGATTGTCACTGTCATAGTTGTCGTGGTCGTTTTCGTTGTCGTTGTCGTTGTCGTTGTCGTTGTCGTTGCTGGTGTCGTTGTCGTCATCGTCCGGCAAACGGAATTTTCAATTAAAAATTCAATCAGCTGGGGCAGTCTTACCGCATTGAACTCGTCCTGGCGTTGCATGTGATGTTGTATGAACATGACGTTATGTATGGCCTTTTCCAGCTCAAACGGATACTTTTTGCGTGCCGCCACATCGCTCATGGAGTCATCCAGGCCGGAAAGCACCGATGGCAACCCATTGTAGCCACTCAGTGTACTCAGACCGCCTCCCAACGCGCCCACCAATCCACTGAACCTGCAAAAGAAAGTTAATGCCATGGATATAAAGTGAAACACACACACACACAGTTTGCGTGGGTTTCCACTGACTTTGCTTGGCGACCAAGACTGCAGTAAATGAATACTTGAATTAAAAATCAGCTCACATTTCTTTAATTCAAATACTTTTATTCTCCCGCATGTTCATCAAAATTTTCATCTTTAATTCTTTTCAACCGCCTTAAAATCCAATTCTGATTCTATTTGAACGTACAGTCGCAGTCTTTCTTTTTATTCTATACTACTTTTATTGTCTGTTAATTTTGCGTTCACTTCTTTTTATTTTCATATCTTTTCAACCGCCTTAAATTCCAATTGTCATTCTGTTTGAACCCACAGTCGCTGTCTTTCTTTTAATTTTTTCATATTACTTTTATTCTCTGTTCATTTTGTGTTCTCCTAATTAATTTTTCTCTGCGGGTTTCTTTCTATATTCAACCCCGAGTTGTCTATTCATTTTTTTCCGTTTGTTCTTTCGTGTCTCTCACTCTTTATACTTCTACAAATTATAGAGTGTACCCTCGAATGCAAAACTTACCTATTGGTTGCTGTGGTCACATGCATTCCATTACATCCGCCAACACCGACACGTCCCTGCATGCGACGAATCGAATCGGGACTGGATCCGCCGGAATTCATTTGCATTTCATCCATTAGGGCCTGGCCAAACTTTGTCTTGCTGAATTTCAGTCCGTAGTTGATCTTATTGGCGGCCAAATCGCGCAACAAATCCTTGGGAACCCGCATAAGGAGCAGCTTGGGCAGCCGCTTGATGAAGAACGAGCGAATCCAGGGACGCATTTTGTGTGTGCTCGGCTTTCGATAATGTATATTGAGTATTATGATGGTAATGACAACGCTCAGCCCGACCAGCAACATGGTAAAGAGGAGATATTTTCCCAGCAACGGCAGTGCGAGCGAAGTCGATGGTATAATTTCCGATATGAGCAAGAAGAACATGGTTTGCGAGAGTAGAATGCTGATGCACAGTGCAATCTTCTCTCCGGAATCGGCGGGCAGATAGAAGACCAGTACAGAGAGGTAGGAGATGCCCACGCAGGGGATGATCAGATTCACCGTGTAGAAGAGTGTCTTCCGCCTCAGCGTTATGTTGAAAAAGATGTCTGAACAATCAGCAACAAAACGACGCACGCAGCAAGAAGAAATGCAGAGAAAGAGACAGAAAGAGGGTGCGAGCGAGACAGACAAGGATATTTGGGGTTGGGGTTGGATACGGGAATTTCGTAGTGAGTTTGGGTAGAGCTTTCGCTTGAGCGTATTGGCGAGTCAGCTGAGTGGCTTGAAACTCTACGAAACTCACCCGGATACGGTTCGGCACAGCACGGATAATACTTTTCATGTCGCTCTGCGGGCACTCCCAGTATATCCCATTCGACACTTGGATAATATTCGCGCAAATCAATGCCAATTTCCACTTTATTGTCTTTATCGTTCTTCTGGTTGATGTGCTTTAAATCGATCTGAAAAAATGCAAGAATGGCGTTGATAGAGCCGTAAAGGGCATAAAGCTTAAAGGCACTTAAAGACGTCGGGCGTGACGCTCATCGGCCACGTCCAAGTCATTCTCTTGTCGTCACCGTCAACGCTCTTACATTCCGCCTGGAGGCGACATCTTCGTCTCCGCCTCGAGTTTCTTCCAGTTGAAGGCTCAAGTGCAGTCGTTAAAAGAGTAGCAAATTTAAATGTGTTGTCAACGAGGACGATGCACAGTGGCACCAAAACCATTTAATCTGGGTGGGCACACAAATGTTTAACAGAGATATAAAGATAAATGAAAAACAAATGTTAAACGAAAAATTAAAAGAATAATAAATAAATTTATAAATAAATAAATAAATTGTTGAGCTAATAAGCATACCTTAACTTATTTTCTCGACTTCATTTCCATTATTTTTCTTAATGATTTTTATTTATTATACTCTTTAATTTTATTTTAGTAAGCTTGAAAGATTTCTTGAATAATTTTATAACAAAATATTTCAAAATGTGTATATAAATAAATTTATTCTACAGTTTTGCAGAGCATTGTTAACTATACTATATTTTGGGATAAATTACTTTAATAGAAATGAAATAATATGATCTATTTATTCCTGTAATTTCCATCCGATAACTTTAAACACTTAAAGTGAATATACAAATTTTAAAAATACAAAATTCAAATGTGTAAAGTAAACGTGTTTTTTTTTATTATTTAATATAAACTCTCAGAGAAGCATACGGCATTATATACGAATATAAAATGTTAATAAAGGTAGTAAATTAAGCTATAAAATCAAAATTAAATAAACAAAATTAAAAAGTTTCCTATATAACTGAATTATATAATTATTTCATTTTCATTACAAAAAGTCTTTTTTAAGAAGTTAGTATTGCATTTAGTCCACTGTATAACGTCCGGTCAGCGGAAGTGGAAACGGCAACGGTTTGTGGGGAGTCGCACTTTACTTTAATTTATGGACGCGCATTTTTATGACAGCGACACACAGTCGAGTGGCTCGGCGTGAGAGTTTCTTTTCTGCTCAACTGCCAGCTTGGAGTGGTGTGCGTAATGGAGGAGCGTAACGGTTAGACAAGTTTCAATTACACTTTTACAATTTCTCACATTTTAATCTGGTGCCGCTGACGCCCTTTCGATGTTCGCCCGACTTCTTAGGCTTGTAAGCGCGCGCTCAGCGCTCAGATAAATGGTTGCCCATAAATTCACAGCCACGCCCTGTTACACACACACACACACACAAACACACAGAGAGAGAGAGAGTGAGAGAAACATACCTGATCACCATCATAAGTCCAGGAACCAAACTTCATGAAGCACGTCTGTTGATCAAAGGGAAAGTAGCGCACATCAATCTCGCAGGATGACTTGAAGATAGCCGGCGGAGTCCACACAACTTTTCCCGTATAATGAAGAATGGCCTTTGTCATGGTAGTCACCACATACTCGCCATCAGCACTGGGACAAGAATATAGTTTAAAATTTAATTTAATTAAATTAATTAATTTAATTATAAATTTATCTTAATAATATTTATTTTATATAATTTTATATAGTTCAGTATGTAATTTTCCAATCTTTTTGACTGTACTCACTTGTTGTAGAGGACAATGTCGGGCAGCCAAATGTGCTCGGAGGGCACATAGAGCTCGGTGACGCCACCATATTCGGATGGATCCCATTTAAATTTATGATCCTGCCATTCGTGCTCCAGCCACACGTTGGTCGTTAGAATTTGATCTTTGAGATTCTGTTTTAGCGAAAAAGGGGGAGCACAAATTAAAAGCCGTGCCGTTGATGATAAAGAACTGCACACAGGACTGCCATGCATCAAGCTGGATTTTACATTTCTCCTACTCTTTTGCAGCTATTGCTGTTCCTGCTTCCACTCTGCATCCTTCATGTCCCAGGGCCTGTCTGTTTGTTTGCCTGGCTGTCTGCTTGGCTATCTCCCTCGCCCCCAGGACACTCTCTTGGTCCTCCTCTCAGCCTTTTGCCCTGTCGCTAATGTGCTTTTTGCTGTCAGCTTACGGTTTTTGGATTTTTGGCTTGTTTTATTACCTTTTAAGCCTCGTGGTAACGGCACTTTCTGTTGCTCCCCCTGGTTCCCCTTGGCATCCACTACCTTATGTTCTAACGCTGTGAAGTATTCTGCAGCAATTGCACTGTGTGCTGCGCTTCTGGCAGGACACTTGACAAATGCCTCGCCATGAACTTTAAACGAGCGCCCGAAACTATGCAATAGTTTATTTTCTGCTTCAAATGAAATGAAATGCAGGAGAAATGTTGAGAAATGTGGAATAATTTCATTAAAGTTCTCCATGCTAAATGAACTCACAAGTAGTTTAGTTTATTAAATTTCAATCTAGATTTAATTGAATAAGTGAATTAAATCCTGTTTTTAATTATAGGTTAAGATGTTGATAGAATTATGTTCGGAATGTTCAAATATTGCCATCTGTAATTAATTAATCGATGAATGCTTTTATCTAATCAATTAGCTAAATAGCTACACGTAATTTATCCCTTGACTTCATCTATTGTCCATCCCAGTTTCACCGCTTTTAAGAGACTTTTCAGTTTTGCACTTAGCTGGATTCGACTCGACTCGACTTGGTTCGCCTCATTGCCTGTCATTTATGTTGGCCATTTTTTTATTTACGATCGGGGGAAAGTTTGTGCAACTGTTTTGCTGTTTACATTACTGGCAGGACTCGATAAAATGGCTGTGGCAAATGTAGCGCAACGTTGCAAGGAGAGTGCTCCATTCAAGCGCTTAATTAAAAACTGTGCCAATGCCAGGCACACTCAGCTCTGACAAGTTTTATCCATTGCATTAATTATTTTGCGTAAGCTTTCGAGTTTGTCGAAGAGGAGAGGAGCAGGGATGACTTACCAAATCGATGAGCTGGGATAAGCGAAGACCCAGCTTGACCAGCACCGTGTCCGTATTATTGCTAACGGGTCGTATAAGTCGATTGTAGTTACTCAACAGATCATCGTAGAGACGTTTGGCATCTGGATTTGCATGAACCGTTTCGCAAAAGAACAGCAGAAAGGCTAAGAGCAGGCAGAGGAGCTTGCCGTGCCGCCAAATGGCCAAAAGCAGGTCCAAACGTGGTCGAGAGCGGCTCATGACGTCACGGCGAATTGCCTTCAATGCGGTCGGTCGTTCGGTCGGACGGTTGTTCGGTCTGTCGGTCGGTCGGTCGGTCGTTCGTTCGGTCGGTCGGTCGGCCGGTGTTTTATTGATACCAAACACACGCGCACAGGTTTTTGTTTACCTTTCGCCTGCGTCGTGTGTATCTCTGTATGTGTGTGTGTGTATTTGCCTGTTGTGTGTGTGTGTATGTGCGTGTGACGTAGTTGCAAGCAGAGAGTGTAATTTACTTTATTTTGAGAGAAACTTAATTTTACACTCAGCGGACAGCTGCGCAGCGACAGCGCAGTCGCAGTCGAGACAAAATCTCACACTGGATGGGACCACCGACTGCGATGTCAGCGTCAGCAGCGACGGCGACTGCGACAGCGACAGCAGCTGAGCAGAAGCCGTAACTGTTGTTGTGCCTAGCTGCGAGCTGCGCCCATGCAGCTGAGTTTTGTTTAAATTATTTTCTTTCCGGCACCTCAATAATATTTTAATATTTCAACATTTTTCTTAATTTTTAAATGCATTTCTTTTTCAGATTTGTGAGCACCGACTTTCAAGAATTGTAACGCTATCATTGAAATTTCAATTGATATTTTATTTCACTAATGCCTGTGGCCGTCTGTGGCCTGTCACTGAGCGCTCCGTGTTGTCCTGCATAGATATTCACAGGATTCGTACTGACGCACGTTTTGTTTTTGTAGCCTTGCATGGCCCTCTCATCTCGAGCAGCGTCAACAGCAGCAGCAGCAGCAGTCGAAGCAGCAGTCGAAGCAGCCAGAGCAGATGCCGCAGCAGCAGCAGCAGCGACAACATCAATTGCCGCTCTGGTTTTGTAGCTTTGTCGCTCACGTCGCATCGCAGATGCTGCGCAGCGCCTGCGCATAAAGGATCACCCTGTTTTTGAGTTCTCGCCTGTGCTGGTTATCATGTGAGCTTAACCAATTTTGCTGTCTAAGCCAAGCCCTATCTCTCTCTCTCGCTCACTGTCAATCTCTCTGTCGCTGTGTCGCTCTGTCACTCTCTTTCTCTGTTTGTAGGACTCTCTTTAGTTGTTAATCCAGCGACTCCATTAGAAGTTGCTCTGTGTTTGGGACTCTCTCCCGCTTTTGAACGAGCCACAGCCCCAAAAAAAAAAGAAGAAAACAATGTTCCATCGAAATACTCCAAACACAACTTTGGTATTACGAAAAAAGCAAACACACACATGCACACATACACATATACAAATACATGTATGTATGTATGGCATGTTGAAACACTCATACGCCCAGTTGTCTCGCTTAACCAGAAACCAAATTTTTCGTAATTGTCAACATTCGTTAAAATGCACGTTAACATGCAGGCATAGGATAGACACACACACACACATATATAAGCACACACCTTTCAAAAGCATTTTACATGTTTACCATTGCAATGTTGGCAGTGCTCAGTTTTTGGGTTTCGGTTTTGGTTTGCCATTTGGCTGCCTCTGTTCGCATATGTGTCATATTGCGATTTTGAGTTGTTTCTGTGGCTTGATTTTGCCACAGCTACAGTAACAGCAATTTGCCACCCTCTGTTTTACCTAGTAATATGTTCCGACTGATGACAGCAGCAACATCAGCAACAGCAACTGCAATTGCAATTGCAACAACCACAGGCCACAGGACACTCTATGTTGACGCCTGTGCCTTGACAGTTGCATGTTGCAGTTTCTGCATTTTGCACACATTTAATTATTAACTCGGCAATTGGCAGATGTTGAATTCTGCTTGAATACACAGCAAGCATTGAGATATAATTAGATGAAATTTAATTAATTCATTGATATCAATACAGTTTCGATTGTAGCTAATTATAATATATGTATGTTTAATATAATTATTAGTAGAGTCAAAGCTTGCACTCAATTTCCATATTACGAGTAGATAATGTATTATAGAATATATTTAATATTGATTATTCATTCAAAAATAATTATTCTTTTTTAAAATATTGGGCGAAGACTTTCTCAGTCTAGAGTAGATTCATAAGATACGATTCTAATTTTCCATTTATACATTTCATTAACTTCAATCTCTAATAGAAACTTCTTTATAAAAAATAAAACATAAAACTTATTCATTTAAAATATATATTTTCATTTATGCAAATTATATAAAAATCTAGTTAGTTTTCAATTCAGTTTGACTGAATTGTGACAGTGGATAAAGTTGGAAATCAAATGTTTGTTTTTTTGCATTTATTGATATACATATTTACAATTTTAGCAACCCACTAATAGATGAAAATAATATTATTTTGATAAATTTATATTTCAGTATCTGACTTGCGAGCGCCCACTGTACTGTGGTTGTTCTTGTTTGTGTCCAGTTTCAGTCCTAAAAATGCCTTAATGATACATGAACTCGGTCCATTCTGCCATTGAGACGCGTGTGTTTTATGGCCTAGGGCCATTTGAATCGTTTGCTTTTTAGCTTCTTTGGAAGACACAACGAGAAATAATTTGAACACATCAGCATTTTTGGCTTAGACTTACCATTAAACCAACAGAAAAATCAATTTAATGAGCCAAATATGCGCCTACTGCCATTTTGTCACAGCCAACTTTAATATAGTCTATTAGCTGCTTTATTGCTCATTTTGTTTTTGTTATATTTATTTTTACTCATGTTGTATTTACCCTTTGGAGAGGTTGTTCTTTTCTTTCATTAGTCATCCATCTATGTGTTTTTATGGTGCTCTCTCAATGATGCAAAGCTTTACATTTTTTTTGTATATTTTTTATTGCTGGTCATATAACAAAGCAATCAATAATACAACAACAAGATCTACCAAAACAAACCCGAGTATTGTGGCACAATAACAAACAGCAAATTTGCTTGTTTGCAACTAAAAACTTTGATTTTGCTTCGAGTTTTTTTTATGCTATTTTTTCAATGTGGTTTTTATGCAGCAAAATAAAAAACAAACAAAACGAAACGAAACATTTGTTGTATGAACTCGCCACCAATAAGTCAACAAAAACACACTCAAGTAACAGCTCCATACGTGTCGAATGATAAATACCCATTAGCTGAATAATAAAATATTTAAATAAAAACAAGAGAATTAAATAATATATAAAAATAATAACAATAGTTTTTACAAATTTTCCAAAAATGTTAAATTGTATTAACTAGTCGATAAGTTAATGAGTTAATAAAACAATGATAAATAAAAAGTTAGTATTGTTCTAATCTTAACAATAATTTGCATTTACTGTTTGATGCATAAATTTAATATTTACTTTTATATCAAATATTGTAGTATAAATCAAATTAGCAATAATAAATTAAAATGCATATTCATTAAAATTAGTATAAACAAATTTAAAATAATAATAGTTTTGTAATATAATTAATTTGAAATATTATTTAAGTCAAGTTATGTTATCATAGTTAAAAAAATGCACATGATGAATGATACACTTGTTTTGTAATATAATTAATTTTGAATTATTTGCTAAGCCAAGTTATATTATTAGAGTAAAATATTTACATAAAGAATTATAGACCCAATTTTTTAAAAAGCTTGTTTATCGTTTGAAAAATGTATTTAGCTAATTGAATGTACAATTTGAGGAACATTGACGATATGTGAATTCTCCCCAGACTGTATGCTCTTCCGACAACCCCATGGCCAAAAGGGTATTTGAAAAGTTTACAAAACAATTTCGACAACTCTGCTTTTATCATACTCAGATGAAGTAAAGTTGAAGCAAACACCTGGAATAACGCGACCGAATGGTTTGTAGGGGTGCATACCCTGGATGCTGAGGCCAATGGCCACCCATTTAGTCATCTGACTTTTTGATTTTCATCCGCACTCACAGAGCTCATGTAGCTCTCTAGGGGGAGGAGGAGGGTGGGGGATATGGCAGCAGCAGAGGTGGAAGAACGCCAGCAAGAAAACTCAATTAAAATTTAAATTTTCAAACGTAAATGACAAAACTTTCTCAACTATAAATAATCGACAGTCGGTCGGTCGGACGGTTGGTCGGTCGGTCGGTGGAACGGTCGGATGGTTGGCAGCCCTTGCAGCCACTTCAAAATCTGACAGAGCCGCGATGCTAACGCACCACACCTCGTCGCACCACATCACATCATATCACACCACACCACCTCACCCACTATAAAGTGCGTGCGTAGCGGCGTGATCGAAAGTTTTGTCTATGCTCGTACAATTTATCTAACTTTTATGGGAACCACAGCAACGGGGCAACAACAAGAAGAAAAACATTTGCTGGTTTGGCCAGAAATTAATTGCAAAACTGTGTGGTATAAGGAAGGGCGGTGTGAGACACATTCGGGCCAATCACATTGAGCGCTTGCCACTTGAACAACATAAAACTGATTGCTGAAAATGTGCCTCATCGACAGACCCGATCCTCTCCTGGATGCCCAGCCAAGCTTTGTTTGCTTCGTCAATTCATGGACTGCGCTTGTCGTGGCCATTGTTGACACGTTTAAGTGCCGTTTGCTTTTATCAGCAGCAAACCACAACAAACACAGACACAGACACAGACAGAGGCAGAGGCAGATGCGGAGGCAGACCGTGTGGTGCGACCTGCACATAACATTTTTACAGCATTTTTAATTGTTTTTGTCAACTGCGGATTTCGCGGCACTCGTGAATGGGCGTGTGACCCATCAATTTAATGTTATTTTCGCGTGAAAGCAAAAAATCAAAGTCAAGAGAGAACATCTCTGTCAGTTGCACCATTCAGTCAGACAGTAAGTCAGTCTGTCGACCAGTTTGCCAGCCTGTCAATTAATGTAGATAGCATTTTATGATGAGCAGTGACAAGTCGTCTCGAAAATGACATGGCATTACTCGCCCATTGGCGGCATGTTTATTGCCTCCTTAAATTCGCGGATTCACATCAAAATGATGCATAGTTTTTGGCGTTGCTAAGCGTTGTCATTAAGTACACTTCAGAATCACAGCAGCTAGCCAATCAGTGTCTCTAAGTAATTACAGTCAATTTTCCTTAGCAGCATTGGCTTCATTTCACTTGAACTTCTATCAAGAAACTGAACAACAACAAAATTGACCTAATGCCAAAATATCGCACTTTTTTCCATAGTGCATTTTTAATGGACACATTTTTATTATGTATTTATTTATAAGTAGACAGAAGACATAAATCCGGTATTCCGACTTAGATCAAACTTAAACGATATCTCGAAGTTTCTTGATTTCCCAAATTCTTTGATCATCGGTGTATTTATAAGAGTTTTGTACTTGAAATAATCAAATATTTTGATCATTGCCATTAATTTAACAATTACATATAATCCTAAAATCATTATATTACTATTTTATTATATATTCACTATTATATATGAATGAGATTATGTGGCTTATATATAATTTCACTTGCGGATAACTTTTCCTTCAATTGTCATTTCCTATATTGAGTCCATTTAATTTTGAAAACTGTCACTATATTGATATTCTCATTTAAGACACATGTGGAGTAAGTAGATCTCCGATTACTTTATCTAAAATTTGATTTAAAATCCATGATAATATCACACAAACTAATCTCTGACTAATTTGCTTGTCACATTATGGCAAGGCACAATAATATAATATTCTTTTCTTTTTTTGCCACGCCCCAGAGCTTTGGTAAGTTTAGGGAGTTGTGCGATACACGCCCACGCAGTTGGCAAAAGGAGTCGAGGCGAAGCGAGGCGAGGTAATTCAAGTTGAATGGGATGTGGGGAATGGGAAGTTCGGGTGACGTAAAGTCATCAGGCGTTCTCTGACTTAACAACTTTGCAGTGACAAGTTTCAATGTCTTTTTTCGCGCTCTCGCGCGTGTTACTATGAATACTTTGTCAAGTTTTTGCTTTTAGACAAGCTCGTCGTCCACAGCATCAGCAGCATCATTATCATCATCCGCAACTCATTTCTATTCCAATTCGCAGACTTATTCATCCCCCAAACTCGCACTTCTTGGGCACCGTCATTGTCGTCATTTGGCAACAACTCTCTGTGCCTGTGACTTTGTGTGTTGCCTGGCTGCATTCGAAAGTTCACTTGACTTGAAACTGTGATTTACCAAAGTCACCCGAAACACAGAAAGTAAATTAACTGTTACAAATGTGCGTTTGTATTTGTGCGTGGCTAATCATGCGTTTATTGCGCAGCAGCAGCAGCAGCAGCAACGTTGCGTATGAGTAACACAATTTTCGGCACCTCTAATCAACTTTCATTGAAGCAGCAACAGAGAAGCCAAGAGACTGTCGATATTTTTCTTAGAAAACGTTGTCTGAAAGGCATCATCCGAAAATAGAATTTTAGATAAATTATCCCGGCTAACAGAAAGATTTCCCTATCTCCTTATACTTCGAGTATAGAATGTCACTTTGAGTTATGAAACATAATTTAAGTAAACTCAATTTACTTCAAATTTCTGTAGGATTGAATTAGCGAAGTTCAAGTAATGAAAGCTCGACGCTATTTGCTGGATCTATGCTTTTATATTAAAAGCCTGCTTTGTGCAGTTTGTTATAAAAACTGTTCCATCTTGTATGCATTCTGATAAACGTTAACTTTTTTCATGCCCAAGCAGACAGAAATTCAAATTATCTGAAACTTGTTCAAGAGTTTAGATTTGCAAATATTTTGCCAACTTTAGGCATTAGTGAATGACCATCCAATGTTTTTCTCATTGTTGTTGTTGCTGCTGTTTTTGTTGTCGAGCTCTCACAAATTGTCCAACAATTGAAACGTTGCTGCACGATTTTAGCGATGGCGACTGCGTGCGCCTTGGCACTGCTGCTTGGCATTTCCGGTTTCCGGTCTGTTGTTGGCAGCGCCACGTTGTCGTCTTTATGAGTCCAAGTAGCACGTTCACTGTGCCCCTTCCTCCCTCTCTTTTTATATTTGTCTATCTCTCTGTTTTTTTTTTTGCGTACCCTGCGTGTAAGTTCAGATGATATATGATTTAATTATCTTATTCGGATGAATTTTTTAATATAAAAAATAATGTTTAAATTTTATATTTCTGTTATTTTAATTAATAATATGTGATAAATTAAATCTAATAAAGCAGAATATATATAATATATCATAATATATATCTTATTATTGATGTTAATTTCTATTCGTTTTTTTTTATTAATATTCCAATAGTTGAATAATTATTTTTTTGGTTGTTAATATAATCATAAGAACTATTTTCATAATTATTCACAATTTTTAATATTCAGAGATAAATAACGAATTTTTCACATATTCTTGAGAAAGAATATACATATTTATTGAGAAAGGGGATCTTAAAGTCTTTTAGGTCTCACTGCACCATCTTCTACTTGTTATGTATAAAATGTCTTATGCCTTTTGTCGTTTGCTCTTCAAATATTTGCGCTTCATTATCATAAAATTTGTACAAATTAACAAAAATCCCAAGTACGGGCAGATACACATAGATCCGCCATAACGGAAACTTTTAATTGTACGATTTAGATTTTATTTTGTATACGATACATGCCAAAACATCATTCTCTTCAGCAATGAGTGTGAGCAACCATGATGAGGTCAGTCACATTTATTGTCGCCGCGTGTCAACACATTGTCAGTCAGAGTCACAGAGTCCGAGAAAATTGTTGAGGCATAACTTGATTGAATGTCACTCGTTTGCCAGGTGTTGCTAACGCTATCTGTGTATGTGTTTGTGTGTGTGTGTGGGTGCGTGTCAATTTTGGTAATCAAATCAGCTGAAAATTGGGCTGACGCTGATTTCGGTTGTGCCAGTTATGAAGCCCATTAGTAAAGAGCCCATTGATTGACATATAATAACCACATGCTCCTCTCGAAATTGTCTTCTGTTTCAGTCTCTGCCGAATTCTGACAACAACAAAAAAAAAAGGAAAAATAAAAACATAAAAGAAGAAAAACAACGATACGAATGTCGAGCACAAAATATGTTTCAAATTGCATTCAAGCGTTGACACCCATTAGGCGCTACAAAAAACTAAAATAAAACAACAACAAATGGAAATGGAAATGTGCCACAGAATGCTCTGGCTATGCAAGGCCTCTGCACTTGGCATCAATTTTTATATTTTAAGCCACAGGCTGCCTAGCACTCGAGTCGTGAAAGCCACACAACAGAAGCATCTATACACACACAAGTATACATACAAAAATACACACACACACACACACACATAACGTCAAGAACAATGCAATTGAAACTCAGAATGCGAAACCCAAAAACCAAAAACCCAAAATGCATAACACAAACACAATCCAAGAATTTGCCAAACACAAAACGAAACCAACAGCTAGATAGCTGTAAAAGCTCACAGATGCACTCATACGAATGCAGACACAGATACATATACAGATACAGATACATATACAGATGCAGATACAGATACAGAGATACAGCTACTCGTACTAAGCCTGAGTGTGCGTCATTTTTGTTGGAAAAGGCCAAAAGTAACCAAATGAAAATCAGTGCGAAACATTTGGAAATTTTAGCAGCCAGTTCTCATGCTCGCAGATACCAAGTGCTTGGCATCTGTGCAGAAAAGTCGCCTGCTGATACCAAATTGCGTTTCCATCACTTTCTTGTCATTCCCTACGTACATTGAGGGTAGATCAACTAGCACTTGAACTTCTTATCAAGTTAAGACTATGAGTGGGTGAGGCTTCCATTCAGCAGAACAATTGGCAATTCTCAATCAAAGACAAATCCTTTCTTTTTTTCAGTTATTTGGGTTGATGATAGATCTATACTTTTATAAGCAGCTGTATGCGATTTTCTAGATTGAGCGCAGATATCTCTAATTATACACACGAGTATTAACAACTTCCGATAAAATGTGTGATATTAGAAATACTATATAAATTATAAATATAGGAACTGATCTCTCTCCATATTTTATCGATAAGTTTGAATAGTTTCAGCACTCCATTTATCAGCTACAGAGATATAATGTAATCATAAAGAATGCACTGCTTAATTAAATAGTAGCATAAAAATATTGCAAAAAGTGTATAAGATTTTCAGCATCAGCAGATGACTTTCTCAACTCACTGTTGTTGTTGCATGCATGCTCTTGCCGCTTATGTCAAACGCAGAATTTCCGTTTCATACTTTCTGCACTTGCTGGTTATTGTTGGCCCTCGCAGTGAAGCTATATCTGTATCCACGTATCTGTACATCTGTGTGGGTTTATCTGAGTCTGTAGTTGTATGATGGCTTTTATTTTATAACTTGTTGGCTTCACTAGCAAAGAGTTCGCCAGTTATTTGTCCTTATGAAGAGTTTACTGCTTCTGCCTTTCCAATTGTTTGCCTGTGGTTAACTTCCGTTTTGGGAATTGTTTTGCAGGCTTTGTTGGCGCCTCCCAAGTACCAATTTTATCAAGTTTTTTTTTTTGGTTTGTTTATTTATTAAAAGAGAACTTAATATTAACAATTAACCAAACAGAGGCTGTGGAAACTTCAAAAGGTTACTTGAAAAAACACGATAGTCCACAATGCCTAGACACGAGGGCCTACTATGCGTATGAGTATTTACTTAAATAAGAAACAAATTTGGGATTTTCTATTGCTGCAGAAACTGCCAAATCATGAAATTTTAATTGGTTTTCTTTTTTTTTGTGGTTGTGTTTACAACTCGGCAAACGGATCTCGAAACTTTGGAAATGCAAATTCATTGTATGTTATTGATTGCTGTTGTTATTATTGTTAGTTAATTGCGGTTTTGAGGACCCCTTGCCTAAAGTGAACGCTTGATTGAGTCATTAATAGTTGCCCTTTAATTAATTCAAACTTGCATCATAATTGAAATTTATTAAGCGGAAATAAGCAGGGCAATTAAACTATTACTTTTTATGAACTATAATTCTGACAGTTTCATGTCAGACTGCAGCTGCAACAAAACTCCATTAAATTTTATGAAATCATATTATCGCACATAAATCGCTTATACATAAAATTTTACACTCAGAAAAAATGGCACGGACTACAGCAGAAAAAACCGAATCTCGGCTTTGTTTTGAATCATTGGGCGTTGTAGTCTTTTTATTAAAAGACAAATTTATTAATTTGGCTTTTAAACTAAAAGACCTTTTGTTTTTTTTACCAGAATGTGTTTTACTTTTATATATATTTATTAATTTGTTTGTTAAATATAATATACACAATAAAAATTAAATATTAGAATTAAGAAGATCAGAGAATTTTTTCGAAATAAGATTTAGAAAGGACATTAACTTCAAATTACTCTTTTTTAACAATTTTTTAACCATAATTCCGAGTGTTCATGTTTTGCTGAACTTCAGTGTATTGGATTCTTTAATAATGAAAATCATAGTTTTTTGCGTTACCTTAAAATTGTCTAATTTTAAGTTGTACAACTTTCTTTAAATGTGTGCAATATAGTATAGTGTTTTCCACCTTTTCTTTTCATGGCCATACAAATAATATTGTTCCATTTAAACATTGCTCAACGAATTCTTAGTACTTAAGCCTTGAAATGCTCCCTAAATAATTTCAAGTGCCCAGTAGCCGATTCAAAGTTCAAATGATGTGCTCATCTTGTGGACTCAAGGCTTCCTTTTTGCCGCACTCTGTGGCACAGTCTTCATCTCAGGCTTTCTTAGTGTGTCGGGGCATTACAGTGCCATGATTGAAATTATTTCTGTGTTCTACACAAGTATACACATAGAAAGAGACTTCCCTTTTGGATTGCCAACAAAACGGGGAAAAATTGCAGGTAGTAATAGCAACAAAATAAAATGCAGTCTGCAGTAGGAAAACCATTTTACACGGGATTATGAAAATGGGGAAAGGTTGCAGAGAAAAGACGACTGCAATGAAAAGGTGGCTAGAGTTGGGCAGCTAATAAAGCGGCATCAAGGAGCTCTCTATACTTTTGCTTACTTGTTGCATAATATTTAACTCTTTATTAGCGTGCTGTGGCAGCTGCAAGTGCCTGAGGCATGCAATGAGCTTTAGTATTTTGCTTAATCTTGAAATGCTCTTTCAAGCTGATTGCTTTAGTTGAGCCCAATGAAATGTTTCCATTTCGAGCTAATACAATTTTATATTTTACCTCAGCCACAGCAAGAATATCCTGCAACGTTACAAATGTAATTGCTGACCAACTGCCGAGTTGGCCCAGTTTGCAATCTCTTTAATACGAGTTGCCTAACTCTCTGCACACGTGAGCGATTTGTTGATAGACCGTATATATGTACATATGAGTCTATTGAAAAGCGAACGAAACTGAAATTTGCTGATACTAGAACAATCCAAAATACTCATATATAAAACATACATGCACATCAGCTGGCCGAACTCCCAGAGCTCTCCTCCAACTTCCCTCAATTCGCATTGCTGTTTGAATTTCATTATAAATTCTGTCTTGGAATACTTTAAATACGTACACATTTATTCGTTTATTTTATCGTTGCGTTTTCAATTATCAATTGAAAACTCTTAAAAAAATATTAATAAGATAATAGTTGATAATCCATTTGGATTTATCTGAGTGCGTTTTTGATATCTGAAAATATTATTAATCAGGGATTAAAACCGAAACCAATATCGGTTTCAGTTACGGTTTCGGTTATGCTCGAATTAAGGTTTTCGGTTATCGGTTATGCAAAATCTTGGAGTTCGGTTTCGTAACTGTTATCGGTATTTTGTAAGTATCGCTTTAAGAATACCGGTATTAAGGTTTTAAGGTTTTCGTTTGACCAAAATAAGAAGTGTTTTTCATTGTTTTACATAAAAAAAGACTTAATGCTCTTATAAGCCTGAAAAATAATGTTATCTGGTTAGAGGAATGGTACAGCGTAATATCGATTTTATTATAATTTGATATCATTTAAATTTGGTTAATTTGGTTTGAGCATTTCGATTATTTTGATTTTACTGATTTTTAATAACTTCGAACTGCCATAATTTTAAAGTGACTGACTGATTAGTGAATGATCAATCTCTTCTAATCAGTGTTTACTGTATACAAGTTATAAAAATGGAACTATCATCTTGAAATGACAAAAAAACATAAGTTTTTCTGAAATATAGTATGTATAAATAATTTTGTATTTGATGGATCTCTTTCAATCAACCAATTACGTCTCCTGAACTTTGACATATTGCATTTAATAAAAACAGACCGACGTGAAAAGAGTGAAAGACAAACAGGAAATCAAACGCAAACCGCAACTGAAAGAGAATACCGAACCGCGGAAATACGCAAGATGACAACATCAACAACAGCAGTAAACAGCAAGGACAAGAAGAAAGAAGGAGAAAAAGAAAATTTTACGGATAACGGGCAGGCAAAATTGATGACAAGCAGATTACGTTTCCGCTGTAGATGGCAACTGAAACCGGAAGTAAATGAGCAGCGTATTAATGTATTTATAATATAAACGGAGTCCGGTAAAATACAGACAAAAACAAAAAGAACAGAGAGCAGAGAACAGAGAACAGAGAACGAAATAAGCAGGACAAGCAACAATATTTGGTAATAAGTATACGCAGTGGGCTCCAGGTTATTTTGTATATGAATAGTACGTAAATGTAACGAAAAAAACAATAAGGCACATATTATTTTAAGCAGGGATTAAAACCGAAACGAATATCGGTTTCAGTTAAGCTCGAATTAAGGTTTTCGGTTATCGGTTGTGCAAAATCTTCGAGTATCGGTTTTGTAACAGTTATCGGTTTTTTTTAAGTTTCGGTTTAAAAATAGCGGTATGGTTTCGGTTCACAAAAAAAAAAAAAAATAAAATAACGTTTTCGTTTGACCAAATTAAGAAGCGTTATTCATTGTTTTACATAAAAAAAGACTTAATCTCTTTTTAGCCTGGAAAATAATGTTATCTGGTTACTGAAATGGTTCAGCGTAATGTCGATTATATTATAATTTGAACTCATATAAATTTGGTTCATTTGGTTTGACAATTTCGAATATTTTAATATTACTGATTTTTAATAACTTTGAACTGCCATAACTTTGTCAAAAGTCAATCAATTTCTATGCGCAATGTAAATTTGAGCATGATTTTACCTAAAAATTCGTTCTGCATTTAAATTTTGTTCAATTTTAAAATTTTTTAAAATCGATTTTTTTAGAAAATTTACAGTGTTACCCCTTTGTCTTTTTTGATTTTTTCGAAAAATTTAAAATTTTCAAATTGAACAAAATTTAAATGCAGAACGAATTTACAGGTAAAACCTTGCACAAATTTACATTGCGCATGGAAATTTATCGACTTTTGACAAAGTTATGGCACTTCAAAGTTATAAAAGTTGCTCAGTAGCTGCGACGGCCAGAACCAAAATTAACCCTTATAAATGAATCGGTTACTAAACGGTTATTTCGGTTGAAATAGTTTCGGTTTATAGGTTTCGGTACAACGGGAAACAATTTTTTCGGTTACGGTTTCAGTTACGGTTACAAATTTCAATCGGTTTTAATGGGTTAAAGGTTACGGTTTCGGTTAAGGATTTAATCCCTGATTTTAAGTAAGCTTAAGTTAATGCATTTAATAAAAGCATGTGTACAACGTTAAATATAATTATTTTAAAATTGAGGAAATAGAAAAGGTAGACAGATTGATCTTGCTTTTGGTGCTATATTTATTTCGAGAAGACTTTCCGCAAGAGTATAAAGATTGAAATGCACGGAAATGGAACGAGTTGAGTGTGTGTGTGTGTGAGCGAGGAACCACTAAAAAGGGACAAAATTCAGATGTGAATGCTGAAGTATTGGTTTTTCGGCAGCTGCACAAGCAAACTCTATTAATATTAATCAAAGTGTGAGCCGCAGTAGTTGTCGCAAATTAACTGAGCGATGAACGCTCTCAAGCGTATCGACCTTTTTTCGTTTGAAATACCCTATCAACTAAAGGGAATTATGTCAAAGGTTCGTTAGGTTCGACCAGCAATTTGCCAAAAATGTTCTTCGACTTTAATATGGTAAAATTCAATCCTGTGACAATCATCATTTTATATTCTGCCATTATATTCAGAATTTAAATAAAATATTATATTAAATAATTTTGAAAATTGCGGCAAAATTAGTATCATAAATACAGTTCTTCAAGGTCCGTCACGCTTTCTCTTGCAAGAAACTGTACTTGCAATGTACGGTCAAGAGTAGGCTGTGGCAACTGTCATAAGGCGATGAGCTATCAACTCGTACTAGGTGGGACTTTGTGGTTATTGACTAAGCACACATACACACACAGTCACATTTATTCGATCAAACGCTTATTTGTATGCATGTGAAAGTGGATGAGTGTAGGAAATGAGTTTCAAAGTGGTTAAAAGTGGCTGCTGCTGTTGGTCGCTCTGTGCGTTGGTCTGTATGTGTCAGTGAGTTGCTACATTAGATTAAATAGCTCAAGAAGTCAAGCCGACGCACACACGCACACACGCACACTCCTCACTCTCTCACACACTCGTATGCGAATTCATGGTTGAGCAGTCAACGTGGCGTATGAGCAATATCGCCTTGGCTTGGCGCAGTCTTTATGTGCGCAGTGGCTGAAAAATTAGTGACCCTGAATTAAATTGTCATTATTTTCAACTCACTCGAAAACAGTCACGCTCACACATACACACACATGCACTTCCCTATATGTGTGTAGGTTTAGAGTATGCTGAAAAGCGGATATAATATGAAAATTCCGCATTACGAAGTGTTTGTCGTTTTACTTTATGCACCCGACATACACGTATACACACTTACTCAAACAGTCACACACACGCACCAACAGTCCTTTGTGTTTGTGTGAGTTTTGCGATTGAAATTCAATTACTTGTGTCCTTTTTGTGCCCAAAAAGAAGTACAACAACACAAAAAGAACACGAGCGAACAAAACTTTTTGCTCAAGCGATTGTGTGTATGTGTGTGTGTGTGTGTGTGAGTGTGTGTGTACATTTTGAGCTTTATATCTGGTAAATGTCATCTCGCAGCAGAAGCAGAGCCGTACGTATACAACAACAACAATAACAAGATCAACAGAACAATCGACCTCGTAGCAAACAATGGGCCACATATTACCCAACAACAACTCCGAACAACTATGCTGAGAGGGCGGCGATAAGGTCGGAGTGAGTGCAAGGGGCCTGGGAAGGGGATACGGGTGGTAGCGGTTGGTTAACAGTCCACCATTTACAGTTACGTTGCTTTGGTATTTGCTCTTTGAATTTTTATCGCACGCCTTTGTGTAATTTAGGCAAAGGCAACAAAGGCCAAAAGCAAAACCGAAACACCAAAAAATCATGTAAGAATTTTCAATGCTCGACACGTCAATTTTTAAATGCTCTTGCAGACTAATACAAATTTCTCTAAATTCACAATGCATTATTTCTGCCCATTTTCGGATTTCAATCAAATATATGGTGAAAATAAAAGATTTTTATTTAAATTCGATTTAAGTCAACCAAGAATATGTTATGGTACTCATATAAATCCCGTACAAAATTAAGAATTATCTGTATTTATTTCATCCACTAAGAAATTAGTTTTCATAGAAAAAGAAAAAAAGGAGGGACATCTGGAATCTCCTAAACTTTGCATATATAGTGACAAAGTTCTAACTCTTTCTTAAAGTGTATACAACCTAAACGAAAGGAATGTGATGTAAGACAGAAGTTTCACCTGAATCGGTATGTCTAAAGTTCATACGTATGTCTTAGTATCAAAAAGTTAAACAAATTGGAAAGCTGTAGCTGGAGTGCACAGCTAGAAGATACCCCTACATACAATGTACCAAGAGTACTGGTTCTTCCATCTTTGACTCCATAACAATTAAAAATTTTAGGAAATTAGAGGTAGCCTGTACTCTTTTCTAAGATACCCTCACATGTGTCTGCATGGATTTACTGGATTTAATTAAAGTCAGATAACTTCTTATAAAATTATATTTATAAGCTAAAAGCAAATAAAATTAAAAATACATATTTTTATTTAAAGTTATCACAATAAAGACCTTGCCATTCGATTTTTTCCTTTATAGTTTTTAAAATCAATCCGCTTTGACCAAAGAATTTGTAAACTTTAAAGGGTCAGATTCACCTACTTCCTGTTAGAATCTGAAGTAATTAAATATTGTTTAATTTAATCAAAAAGATTCAAATGATCAACTAATAAGAAAACAAATAAGTATCCATTTATTTTCACAAAATCAGATTTATTAAGAGACCCGCTTCAGACTTTAGTTATTTGCCATATCTATGAAACAAAGGTACTTAAAAATATTCCTTATTTAAGTGACTTAACTTATAGGGTATTGTATTTACAGGCATTAGCTATACTAAATTGCTGTTCTCAATGTTTCGCTTACCCTCGGCCATATAATCTGTCTTGGTTTGTGGCCATGCGAGAAAGCCGCAGCTGCGCCTAATAAATAAAAATAAATACATCGCTTGATTTGTGGGACCCTAATGAGCTGAGCCCTCAGACGACCTCGGAAAATCTGCAAGCAAATCATGTAAATGCTGTGCAAATTGAAGGAAAGAGAAAGCAAGTGAGATGGGATTCTTGCAGTTAGCCAAGTCGTTGGAAATGTTGCCTACTTTTCAGTTGCTTGGCCGCAGGCGTAGCGTCTGTCTATTTGATACTGTTATATGTGACTACCATTCCACATAGGGAGTCACAGCCCGGAGGCATGGCACACACAACCCCAAATATTTAAGTGGGCATACATACAGAGACCAGTGGCGGCCTTGTCTCTCAATTTGGTTTACCCGTGTGCTACGTTTGATTTGCTTTTCGGTGCGTGCCCATCATCATCAGCATTAGCACGATTTTAGTTGGCTCTAAATGTAGTTGTTGCTGTTGTTGTTGTTACTCTTGTTATTGTTGTTTTTGTTATTAGATAAATATGCTCATGGTAAAGAGAAACAGTATTCGTATAACAACGTTAATTTGGCATGGTTCGGCATCATGCCAAGCGCATATAACTTATGATACCTATTTTTCAAGTCTACGCAGTCTTCCCTAATGGCTACCGATTTAACAATGGCATTTATTAATTAAAACATGTGTCGTTCGCACGAACACACAATAACACCTACACAAATTCGAATTCAACCGCTCATCGACAGAGGACAATCTATTGATTTGCCATTACGCATACGCCAGGTGGGCCGAGGAGACTCCTATAACATACGTACGCAAAATGAATTATGCGGTTATTATGGTCATTGTTGTGCGATAGTCACATAACTTAAGTATTTGCATCATTTTAAATGATAATTTATAAACAATATTTAATATGCTTCTATACACTTTGAGTGAGAATTATATTTCATGCGTATTTACAATATATTCAGGTTTTTTTTTTAACTATTTATGTAATTTATTCAGCAGTTATTATTATTTGATCTATAATTAATTACTTATACAATAATTTAATTGAAATAATGCTTTATTTTACATTTTTCATTCAATGAAATATACAATTTGGTGGAAAGCTTTTTTTATTAGGTTGACAAATTGACATAACCTTAAATTAATAAAATTACAACTCAACATTTTTAAAAACGTAAAGTTTTTAATTTACTACTTAAAAATAATTGGAACATATTTTTTGTAATTTTCTTAATCTAATAGAATTTGCTTAGGATATTTGACATGTACAATTATATAAAAATTAAAATATGAATAATTGTGTGTTAATAAATATTGATTAACGTTTTCAAATAAAATATTTGATTACATTAATAGATTAAGTGAAATTGGTAACTCTAAATGCTGTATTGCTGGCAACTCTGGCTGGTGCTCGGTGAACCATCGCACGGCAATGGGCAAAAGGAAAGGGAAAGGGAAAAACGAATGAAAGAGGCAACAACAATGGCTCAGCAACAAATGAAGTCACGTACGTGTGATTTTTCTTCTGCTTTGGGGGCACATATTAAAATACGTGCGTCTCGCTTTTACTATAACTTTTACACACACACACACAAACACATACACACACACAGATACTCAAGCAAATACAGATGCACATTAATGGTGGCATGATGAGGCAGCTAAGTTTGTGTGTGTATGTAGTTGTTGTGCGTGTGTGTATAGTTGTGTGTAGTGTTGTTGTTGTTGACTATCTCACAAAAGGGCTACAAATGGCTTTAGGCTTGTTGGTTTTTTATGTGCCTGCGTGTGTGCGTACGTGTGTGTCCGCGTGTCCGCGTGTCTCGCTTTCTCTCTCTCCCTCTCTCACTCTCTCCCCCCTTTTCGCTGTCTTTTGTTCTGTGTATATATTTGTTTCAATTTCAATGACTGCAAATAACATTTGCAGTTAGTAAATAAAATATAACGAACGCAACTTAAATTTACTCAGCGCAGCATTTGCGATTATACAAGGATTTTCTTTCTTCCATTTTTCTGTTTGTTTAAAGTTAATATTTTGCTGTTCCTTATATTACTTTTCAGCAGGTTGTTCGGGTGTTGTTAGGCAACAAACAGGGTGTGCTCATTTGCATTTGCTGTTAGTGTATTGCCGCCGTGGCAGGGCAAACAAATGAAAAAAGCGAAGCCCGTTGCACTTGCAGACAATGGCCGCCACTGCAGCAGGACTATGGCCAGGACACAGGACACAGGACACAACACTTGCTCCATTTTCATAGTTCCTTTATATAAGTTCATATATACATATATTTATGTGGAGCACAAAACAAAGGAAAGGACAACGTAGCTGCGTCCAAAAGGCCAATGCACGATCAGCGCCAAAAACTTCCATTCAACTAACAACAACAACAACAACATCAACTAAGGAAACAACAACAACAGCGATTCGCCATTTTTTCAGTATTTGCCATTTTCTTTTCTTCTTGGGAATAGAGTATGGCCTGACATGTTACTGGCCAGCTCAATTCCCAAGAGCGTGTGATGGGAATGTGACTTTGGTTTGTTGTTATTGCTGTTGTTTTATATACCCTGTAGCTATTCAATGGGCTTAACAAAATGGGGTATTGTGTAGTGCATAATATGCTCATCGTTTTTCTGTTTACATAATACGTAAGAGTCGATTCTGATTATAAACAGGAGAAGGTAGTTTAGAGTATCTGCAATTCGATGTCCACTCACTTAGTTCTTGTTGTTGCTAATGCTTGTCGACTTGATTTGTATGCGCCTTGGCTCTGTGCAATGGCCACTTTGTTTTGGTTTGGGCCAAGCACTTGAAATTCCCCCTTGCACCATGTTGTTTGGAACACCAAGGAACTTTATTGAATTTGCTGTGAATATGCAAGATATCTTGAGATTTTCTGCCAGCTGCAGCTCAGTTTAGCTTCAGCACCGACTGGATTTATGCACAGACTAAAGATACATATAAACATAAACTTGCTAATTAGTGTCAGAATAATAAACAATGAAATTTATGTCTACAATTTGTTTGTTTGTTCGATGAAATGTTAATTGCATTTTCAGCAACACTTTCATATCCAAAATATGCATTAAATTGACGTTATCAAATATTATTATCTCTGTTAACCTGACCATAAATTCAAAGTTGTTCTTCAGCTAAATATTGCAAAGACCTCCAAAACGTCTTTTGGCTTACTTTATGCTTGACATAATCTTAGATTGATTATAAGTGTTAAAGTCAATTGCTTTACAGAATTTAATTTAAAGATTTTGCCGGTTGAGGGCCAGAAAATGTCCTTAAACAAGTGGTCAGAGCCAAAACATTTAATTGCATTAACATTAAATCTTCCGACCAAAAAATTGGCTTTGCTTCAACTTTATTTGTATTTATATAATTTTTTTAATTACTATATGTGTATTATTTATTTTTATGTAAATTTGCAATATTGTTATATAGTTTTTTTTTTATTTTTTTCTATTTTAATCGCTAGATTTTTATGTAAAAATGTAATAAAGAAATTACTATATTTTAACTAAGTAGCTTAAGTTATTGGCTTTTGATACTAGAAACTGTGTAAAATTTATATATACTTATTTCAGACTATTTACTATTTTTTTAATTCTAAATTCAATATTGTAGGCACACGTTGAAACTCTTATCATGCCAATAAATTATGCCAGATATATAATTAATATTAAATTGAATAAGCTTTAAATTGACCTTTTCATAATGAGAAATAACCAGTATTTGTTTAATGGTTATAAGAAACGATAGCCATTAGTTAGTGTTTGCCACTGTCATTTTGAGAATTATTTACCTGTTATCCTGGGGAAGCTATAACATGATAAACAACAACAGGAATAGTGTGAGTATCACCAGCTGTTGCTGAAGGAGCAGTTTAACCCAAGAGGCAATTGTTATCCTAGTCTTGGAAACCGAGTATAAAAAATGTCAGATCATTTGATTTTTGCTCTTTTTGTTGCTGTTGCTCGTACTGTGTTTTTTTTGTTGTGTGTGCGTCTTGCCGGTTCATTTTTTAACCAGTGGTGCGGTTTTCAATTTCATACTTCATTCGTTTTGAGCGTTACATCCGGCACGCTCCTTTTTGCTCCTGTGTTGTTGTCGTCCAGCCGTGTCTCGACACGCTTGTATTAATGGCATTTATTATTTTCTCGTTACACGTTGACTTTTGTGCCGCAATTTCTCAAGAGAAACATTTCGTTCACACTTCTCAGTCCCCTCCTCTCTATCTCAGACTCACCTTCGCAGTAGGAAAAATGGCACAACAGCAGAAATGATAGCAAGTGACAAGGATTAAGTGCAAATTTTGTCAGCAGAAGCTGGTTGAATAGTTGGGGCTCTGCTTTAGCACCTTGGACAAACGGAAAGTTACCTCAACGTTTGTGCTTGGAACTTTTTCCTAATTTCTAGCCAAGCTGCGACTCGACAGATAAAATACTCGACTCTGTCGCCCTTAAACTCGGACAAAGTCTCTGATTTGGAATGTGTCGCAACGCCAGCTAAGACAAGGTTTGTTTACCTTTTAAATTTAAATTTATTGCCATCAAAATCTTCATGGGGAATGAGGAGCTTTTATTTAATTGGAGGCTCAGTTAAATAAAACCACCCTTAAGATATAAACCTTCATCAGTTAAGTCTAAAGTATCTACGAAGATAAAGCTAGAAAGATTTGGATCATGATTATAGAAATAAGTAAAAGGGATGTTAAAGGGATAGTAACTCGGTTATATATTTTATCGATTTTATTATTGCATTTCTACAACCAAGAAAAATAAGTCCAATGTGATTATCAATAAAACAATTTTCACCCGATTCTTGGTATTCCGAATCTAACAAAAAATCTGCGTTACTCTAACTACATTTTGATTGTAAATCAGCCATGCTTTTAATAAAGTATTGGTTAAGTAATTTTTTTTTGTTTCTAAACATAATTTCTTTAATTTACATAAATATATTCCGAGATTCAACTGAAATACTTTTTAACGCTCATTTTTTAAATTTAGTTTAAACGATTTAATTGAAATATGCATAAAATATTTTAATTCTATCAGTTATTTAAGTTTTTTTATAAGATTCAATAGAAAGCATCAGATGTTTCGCTTTTATCTCCGGGCTTTTCACTTCTAAGACTTTCTTTTTTCTCTGTACTTTCTTTTTTCTTCTATTGTCAACATGTGCAGCTTTCGTTAATGCGAACTTCATCTTCTGTTTGTGTGTGTGTGTGTGTGTGTGTGTGTTACACATGTGTGTATGTGTGCATGTGTTTGTTGGAGTGCTTTATGGTCAGGTGACGATTGTCACGCAATGACAACGTCTAAGAGCAGGCAACGCTGTTTATTTTTATTGACAAACTCGACGAGAATGTGTGGGAAATGTGCGTGTATACGATGAGTTGGACCGGTTATCCTTTATCCTTTGAGTGTTTTAAAAACAAAACTGTGTACTGGGCGTGGCCGAGCATACGATGAATGCTGCTCCTACTTTTGTTATTGTTGTTATTGTTGTTGTTGCATTTGTTACTAACTCTGCCATTTGACATGGTTTGCGGTTTGTTAGCTGCCTGCAAATTCCACTGTAGAACAATCTCGTACGGAAAATTTTGTTATTCAAAACACGACGGATTACCGTTCATTCCGTTTACACACACAGACATACACGCATGTACTAGAAGCGACCGCAGGCGGCACCTTTTGCCAACCCTAGCCCCGTTCCCAGTTCCCAATTCCTCCCGTCTCTACTTCCCTCCCTTTGCTCCTCCATTACGCTGTCAAAGTCTCAGTCTCAGTCGCTGTCGTTGTCGTTGTCGTTGTCACACGGCGCACATTTGTTAGACACTAAGCCCGTGCATACTTCTGACTGCCTGCCAGACTGCCTGCCTGTTTGACTGGCTCGTACGGCATACATTGACAAGGATAAGAATGTTTATCACACACACTCACACACACCCACCCATTCACTTACACACACACACACTGCGTGTGTGTGTAATAGAAGCCAAACCTCAAAGCAACCGCACGTGCAAAACTTGAACGGGATGCGGCTGTGACGACAACAAAACTGAAGCTGCGCGTTCTGAACTTTAAGTTTGTGAACTTGGCCATTGTCTTGCATAAGGAACTGCAAAAAATAAATGGCATTAATGGGCAGCCAGACACGCCTACTTCGATGGTATTCTATAGTCGTTGCCCTTTTGCCTTAACTTTGCACTTTTTATTTCATTTTATTAAATGCTTCAGGTAGCTACTTAAACACGTTTTCGATTAGCTCCGTTGCTGACAGGGAATAATTCAAGTTCCTTCGCTTGGACGGGACACTTCACCTGCATCAACGCAAATGCCAATTTTAATATGTATATCTTTTTTCTTCAGAATAATAAAGCGCAAAATGTCTGCAATATTAACAGAGTTTGCAGCAATATTTTCAGGAAGTGGGAAATGTTTATTGGGGCGTGCTGATAATGTCGCAAAGGAGCTCTTCTTTAGATTAAAGCAGTTGTTATCTTCATACAGTCGAATTGCTTTAAAACTTATTAATTTTTTTAAAGCTAATAATCAATGGTTTATATAATATATTAAATATCATTTACAAAATCGAAAAGAAATTTTTTATTTATGTATGTTAGACTATCACTTTAATTGTAATTTATATAATATTCTCATTGTCTTAGCTACAATGTCAACAAAAGGAAACTGTGAAAGCGATGTCTTTAAGACCGAGAAACCAAGCCATCAAAGCAACCGCAACCTGTCATAAATTTATGTTTTAAGCCGAGAAACACATAAGATAACAAAGTGGAAAGGCGGTGACGTGGATAAAGTGAAGTGAGGAATCTTTAAAAATAAATCTCAAAGCACTTTAATGTTGTATCCCCCGTTATCGCTGGCAACGTGCAGCTGTCGCTATTATCGTGAGCCTTCGACAGGACCACATCCAGTGCCAGTGCCAGAGCCAGAGCCTGAGTCTGACCCGAGCGCCTTCTTTTCTTTAAGAGCAGCTCATAATAAACCGCAGACAGCAAAAATACAAAGATGCATGGATACATGAAAACATGGAGACAAGGATACACATACAGCCTGAAGTAACGATGCTTTTCCCAGTTCTTCGATGCGGCGTGTTGACAGGATATTTACAGGATTTCTATCAATATGCCAGCATTAGCACGTACGCCTGCAATGAACGATGAACGTGAACGTAAGTAATGTCTCTCGTCCAACAACAACAATAGTAAAAGCAAAAGAAAAAATATATAGATACTAGTATACCAAAAACAAAAATCCCCAACTGGATAGACCTTGCTCAGAAAATTGGAAAAATGCCTCACGGCATGTTGAACTGGCATCCCATCCAATCATATTTTAATAATGTTGTGCCTGGCATTAATATGCTAAATAAATACTAAATAGATACTTCAGATATTTAGCTGCCGCTGACAAAATAACAAAATGCCAAGCTGTTGCCACAATCTATTTATAAACTCATTAATTTTCAACAAGTCAACCGGTCGCGTGATGTAGTTGGCGCATTTGAGGTTTAAATCTGAAAAGGAACTTTGACACTTTTCTGTTGGCTTAAAATAACCATATCAACCCATTAAGCGAAACTCTTTGAACCGAAATAACCGTTTAGTAACCGATTCATTTATAAGGGTTAACTTCGGTTCTGCCCGTCGCAGGTACTGAGCAACTTTGATAACTTCGAACTGCCATAACTTTGTCAAAAGTCAATCAATTTCCATGCACAATGTAAATTTGTGCATAATTTTACCTCTAAATTCGTTCTGCATTTAAATTTTTTTCATTTTCAAAATTCGAAATTTTCGAAATTTTTCGAAAAATGATAAGGGGTAACACTGTAAAATTTCTAAAAAATGCAAAATTTTCGAATTTTGAAAATGAAAAAAATTTAAATGCAAAACAAATTAAGAGGTAAAATTATTCACAAATTTACATTGTGCATGGAAATTGATTGACTTTTGACAAAGTTATGGCAGTTCAAAGTTATTAAAAGTCATTACAGTACACTGGATCATTCCAGTAACCAGATAACATTATTTTCCAGCATTAAGTCTTTTCTTTATGTAAAACAATGAAAAAATAATTTTTATTGACTGTTGTGAACCGAAACCATACCGGTATTTTTAAGCCGTAACTTATAAAAAAGCGATAACAATTACGAAACCGATACTCCAAGGTTTTGCATAACCGATAACCGAAAACCTTAACTCGAGCATAACCGTAACTGAAACCGATATTCGTTTCGGTTTTAACCCCTGATCTAGATTATATATTTTGTATTCCATTTACAGTCGGTATTATATTATTGACAAGTTTTGAACATCACTCAAAAAGTGTTTTCAATATAAAGAACGTATCTTATTTATTTCCTACATTTCTTTTTAGCACACCTAAGCTAATTTATGGCTTTAATATCCTGAACAGGATTTATAGAAATTGGACTTTATTATTTAGCATCCATAGGATGAACTGATCGAAAATAATACATATACAACCTGTGCATGTTTGTTCAAAATTCGACACGCCGAATGGTTGAAGTATTTGTTTTGGCACATTTAATGGGTTAAACGCAGGTTCAGTCAATTGTTGTAGGTCAAATAAAAACTGGCACAACAACAACAAAAGCACCAACAATAACAATATGAGTATTTGTGCACTCGAAAATTTACTCACACAAACGTCGAGTGGTCGACAACAGCAGCCTACAAAGTGCCACTCAGGTCGAACTTAACCCTCAGCAAAAACCCCAGTGCTCCTCACCAGTACTTGCACCCATTTTCCATTTTCCTCCATTTTCAGTATTGAGTTTTCGGGTTTCAGTTTACAGTAGAGAAGCTCAGAGCTGCTAGTTTTCCAACAATTTGGTTTAGCATTAACCGACCCAAAGTGAAAGGCAGCCTGGGCATTTGTAGTGACTGTTGTTGTTGTTGCTGATGGTTTTTCCTGGTTGTTACTGGCCGTTTGGCTGGCCTGATGACCATAAAATATTAATGATTACTAGCCCAAATTACAGTTAGCTCCATTATTTGCTCATTTGCAAATGAAGGCCAATTGTTGCTGCTGCTCGTTTTGACTCTAGGTTTTGGGAACAGTTTAATTTATTTAAGTCACAAACTGCCAAAGATATGTATGTATGTATATAGAAAGTTATGTTGGTATATAGAGCTTGATGTTGGCCAGCTAATTGTGGCTGTTGCTGGTCCGGTTATGTTTAAATATTAATTTTGATTGCTGAAATTGCGTATCCCATCAATCTCAGCTCTGCTCTGTTATCAGTCCAGGGTCTGGGCACATTTCAAATTCATGAGAGCTTGGGCCGAAAACTTTTGTTATTTATATTTTATACAATTTTATACTCGTTGCACATAAACAAAATTATCATAGCATAACGAACCCCTGTTCCTATTCCTCGTATTCGTATAAAATTATGAATACATTTAGGCCCCTAAAACAGAGCAATCGTCAATTCAATTTGTATTTTTTTATTCTTTTTTTACATAATTCAGCAAATACAAATTTTACAACATTTCACTTCCGTTCATTTTCGCTTAAATGGCCGACGAGCGTGCTTTTAGAATTGATTTTCCTTTTCTCTGTTTGTTGTTTGCCCAGTCGAAAATCCGAATCAGAGCTCAATGAATGCAGCTCAATTTTTGAATATATTTACTGATTATTTTAGCCGCGACGCGACGCACTCACTGAACAGTGAACTCAGTAAGTATACTTACAGTCTTGTAATGTGATGACTCCCAACAATTTGAGCAATGAAAAATTAGTTGTTTGCCTTTCATAAATTCACTTCAAATGAGCAGATAGAAACGTCACTTTCGACTTTATAAATACGAGTATTATAAAGTGGTCTTAAATTCGAACTTCCCTTCACCCTGCAACCCCAAGTTTCGGTAGACAATGTAATTTAAGGAATATTGGCGCCAGATTGGTTGTTTACCTGTCGTCACCTGTCGGTTTGCATCTTCTGATGACCCTGAGCTATTGCTGCTGTATGCCAATATTGAATATAACTTTAACTTTTCTATCTATGTTCCAAAACTGACGCCAGTTATATCGAGACAAGGAGGAAAAGTTATTTTCATGCTCAGGTTATGCTCCCCGTTGATGGCCATTAAAACTTGCAGCTTTTACAGATTAACAATTAAGTGCACAATAAATGGATTTTTTTATCAGTCTTCATATAGCGGATTTTTTAAAATCTGCATCATCATGCGTAAAATTAGGTGAAATGTAGTTCAATTGTCTAACTCTTGCAACTTGCATAGTCTAATTATAACTTGAATTTAAATTAAAATTATGTTTCTTATCAGTTATTAATTTAAATTGATTGTAATATAATTTAATAACTTATTTTATAATTATCTTTTAATTCTAATATTAGAATTATCTTTGTAGACTGTTTCTAGCTGACGCTAAATAAATAAATATTAAAATAAAAAGGATTCTGTTTTTTTTTTTTGCAAGTTTACATTAAAGCAAATATTCCAGTCATGGAGGAAAATTAACAAAATGGTTGATTATACCTGTTTTCATCCGATTTTTTATTAAAAATATTATATTAAATTGGGTGCAAAACGAGTGAACTGAACTTGTGAACAGTTGGCTTGCTGTGAGCTTTCGTATTTATTAATTTATTTATAAAATAAATTACTAGATTATTATTATTATATTGAAACTTAGTAAACGTTATTGACACAGTTTTACAGAATTCACACATTTAAGCACTTTTTTGGGGTGTTTGTTAAATTTAAAGTAAATTACCCACTGTGTCAATGGCTGGAATTGTTTCGTACTCAAGGGGAGATAGAGGGATACGAGTATAATTAAAAGCTTAACAGATTGTTTTTAGCAATGGCAATGCCCCTTCAATGTTACTGGGTGTCCTTTTGAAAATGAAGCAACAACAAGACAAAACACACTTGCACTCAATGCGAAGTGTGTGTTGACGACAAACTATTGAAGAACTATTGAAAAGTATTCAGGCGCAAGTCTGGTCTATGCACGCGCAAAGATAGTGAGGGATGTTGAAGGGGTGGCTTGCGAGGAGGAAGGGGTATGAAAGGGGTATGGAAGGGGTATGGAAACAGCGGCTAGAGGCAAGCCGATGCCTATGTGAACGCGAGGCGCACACAGAAAACGAATCGAGAGAAGCGAAAGGCGCACAAGTAGACAAAAACGAAATTCTTTCTAAAGCACTCAAAGCCCCAAAAGCGTGCAGCAGCAGCACACACACACACATACACCCAAACACACACATGCACTCACACAGTTGTACTCTCATTCAGTTAGTTGCGCTGAAAAGAGGATAAACTGCATTTTTATCTTTAAACACACTTCAAGTGCTGAGCGGGGGGCGTCAGGGTGTTAAGAGGCATGCGGCACAGCTGCCAGAACGTCACGAAAAGCAAACACAAGCATACATATACGTGATGATTGTGTGTGTGCGGGTGTGCAGGTGTGCAGGTGTGTGTTGGCTGGCAGGTGTGCTTTTGTTCTCTGCCATGTCCTTGTTATTATTATGATTATTATTCAAGTCATCAACGGCGACGTCAGCGACGTCCATAAAGCAAGTTTTGAAGGAGCTATAGTTATGTTTGTTGTTGTTGTTTTTTGGGCTCAACGTTTGCACTTAAATGCAATGAGAAGCGCAGCGAACGATTATGAAGCGCCGTTAAGTATGCAACGAAAAATGTGAAACTCGCTGATGGCTGCCTATTAAATTTATGTGCCCGACTTGCACGGCCGGAACAGATTGCAACACTGACGTTAATCACCCGGTCTCCGATCTCTCACTTACTCCCTTCCCTCCTTTCTCCCTCGCTCTTACTCTCTCTCTGTCTCTGTTTCTCTCCCCAAGTCTTTCTTTGAGTAATTTGCTTGCAAACTATTGATGATACTCGTACTTCGAATTGATGCCGTATTAAGGCAACGACTTTGAGGCTAAGTGAATTGAGATAAGCTCTTGCCAGCTATTTGGTTGCCACGCCTACTAGAGCTATAACGCCTACATCTACATGCTAGCACATTCATGAAGACATTATGCAGCTGGCAGAGATGGAGTGAAAGCCAGCGATAAGTTCAGCTTGGGGAGATTCAAGGTAACGACATTGGCGGCTTTTTCGACAATTTATTGGCAGCCTTCAGGCTTTATGTAGCCAAATGCAAAGGCTAAAAGGAAAAGGGGTTAGTGTTAAGAGTAAAAGAGGAAACTATGCCAATCTCAGCAGAGGCGGTTGCCTTTCTGAAAAGGAAAGGAGAGAGTGGGAGAAGCGGGACTAAAGCTTTTTCGTAATGCGCCTTTTGCATGGTAAAAAAAATAATTTTTTAACACGCACATGAAATCTGGAAAGCAAGAGAGAGAGAAAGAGAGAGGAGCAAACTGGAGATGTTGCAAGTGTAAGAGAGCAGCGGAGTGTGTAAAGGAGAGGAGAGGAGTGGAAAGGAGGGGAGGGGAGGGGGACAGCACAATGGAGGACGGGGAACGCTGCGCGTTGACACTGATTTTGACGCATTGCTCCCAGAGGATGTGACCCAAAAAGTCAGTGCGGCAAATGAGCAAAATGTAGGAGGCAACCTGAAACCGGTTAAGTGTTCAACTTGGCAACGCAATTCGAGGGAACCTCAACCTCTCCTGGAGCAAAATATGAGACATGTCAGAGCACACGGCGGGTATCCCAAAGTAAAGCCAAGTCGTGTCGTGTTGAGTCGAGACGAGTCGAGACGAAGGCGCTGTAAAATTGCTGGATATGAGTGTGTTTTTCTAGTCATTTTACTTTTTTAATTTGCAGTGGTTATGGTTAGTGGTTCTACTTGTGCTGCTTAGCTGAGGGGAGACGTTGACAAAGTAAAATGTAGACATCCTGACAACCATGTGGCAGTGGCAATCAGACATTACGAATCCAGTGCAGGAGCCAGGGCATTTTAATATGCAAATTGCGAGGAATAAGTGATAACTTTTCTCCTACAAATCTGCCAACTGAATGGAATGCTCTCTGTCGCCCTGGAGATAAGTTTGGGAAAGGTGGTAACCGATGTGTGTGGGGAAACGATTCACTTAATCATTAATGATTATCCCAGTTCTAAAGTCAACTCATAAATCCACTCGCCTAGCATTGTGTTCCAAAAACAGACACATCAGTCAGTCCATAAATTATATACATTTTTCTATCTGTAGAAATACCATATTGTATTCATACCTACACTGAAAAAAAGACCAACTTCTAAAATCAAGAACATTCATCTTAAATATTTCGTTCTTTAAATGAGACCGTTCCTAATACTAAGAATATTAATTTAAAAAGTCTTCGTTCTTAATATAAGAATTAAAAATCTTAATTTGTTAAGAAAATATAAACATGTCATATTTAATGCAATGACAATAATGGCACCGTGGTGCTCTGTTTAGAGTCGTCGCTTCAGTTTGTTGTTATAACCCGCTCTAGTCAAAAAATAATAATAAATAATAATAATTTAATAAAAGACACCTGCCTTATTTTTTTTATTTCGGTTGAGAATTTAAGACTTTTGGGTCTACAAACAAGAACTTATTCTTATTTGAAATGTTCTTAAAGTCAAGATGTGTTTTTTAAATTTTTTTAGACAAAAATCTTGATTTTAGGACATTTTTTTATCAGTGTAGCACTGGAAATTTCGAAATTGAAAGTCAGTTTTATATAATCCAATTTGCTTCTCTCTGTAGAATATAAACATCACGTACATTGGTGGTAAATATTTATATTTTAGTTATTTGTGTGACAATATTTGTAAATGTTACTTTGTAATTATAATAATAGTATATCTTGTTATCACGTCAACTCAAATATATATATTTCTACGACTAGTGAGCATTAAGGTAATAAAATTTGTTATACATTTGTGAATATACATATATGCCTCATTTCTTTAGTTTAACTGGTATAAAAAGAACTAAACCAGCTGCCATAACCCAACTCTTTTCGACAGCAATCCAAAGCAATTCAGTCCGCCCAAAAGGGCTGCGAATGCCGAGGGCGAGTGGTTCGTCGAGTAGCAAAAGCAGCAGAAAGCAAAAGCAAAAGCAAACTGTAAGAAAAACTGAAAAGCAAACTGAGAAGCATGTCAGTTTCATGCTCGCGGCCACACTTAACATTATTTCTGATGCAGCAGCAACAGCAACTGCAACAACAACTGTAGTAACAACACACAGTACATTTCTTTTATGCAATAACACAGAAAAAAACAAGCTAGTCTCAAAAAAAATAAAAAACGAAAAAGAACTACTTTTACAAGGCAGCGCACAGCAGAGAAACCAGAACTCATACGCAACGTGGTCCAAGGCAGCATCAGGTCAAACTTAAATATTTAATGAAGCGCTTAATGCGCAATGGACCGAACCCGCCTCCGCCCCCGCGCTGTCTTAATTGCCGCGCCCAGGCTTTCTGGTCAAGGAGCAGGCCTGCAAATATTTTCAACAAATTTTTGCTTAATGCAAAAAATATTTCATTGTGCTGAAGCTCCAGCTCAGGTTCAGGATAACACTCACAAGCAGAGCAAGACGTAAAAGGAAAAGGGGGGAGAGAGAGAGAGAGAGAGAAGGGGAGCTGAAGCAGCTAGTAGCCTGCTTACTGGCCATAAATTTGCAGAGCGCGACGTACATATAAGCAGCCCCGAAATGTTTGTGGCGGCCCTCTAAGCCCAGGCATGCGGTCGTCCAGGCATGTGCAGCATTTCAAGCACCACACCGCACCACATCTCACAGCACAACACAACACACAACAACAACAACGAAACTGCACAAAAGAAGTGGAAGCCAGTGCCAAACAATTTGGTCCAGGTGCTGGTCCAAAGTGATGTCCACCAATTTATTACGAATTAAAGCTAAATTCCAACGAATCAATATAAATCAAGCATTCCCCTCAATTGAAAAGCTTAATTGAAATATTTTATAATAAACGATGATTAAATTGGTAACAATTTAATTATTTTGAAAACAGTCTATATTGCAATAATTTTATTTAAATATATAAAATGTGTTATATTCAAAGTGTTATTTTTTTTTAATCATTACTTAATATGAATTATTATTTTCTTACACAATGTTTTTAAATATGTATGTGTTTATAAAGCCAAGAATGCTTCAATGTTATAAAGTTGAAAATTCCGAAATTGTCATGGAGCTTTTGTAAAAATTTAGGTGAGGTGTCTTGTAAAAATCCTGATATGTCGCTGATAATTCCTTAGGTCGGATGTAGCGTGCTCACAATAATAAATAATGTTTCAATACAAATTATTAGGCACTTACTATTATTTATTTATTATTATTTATATCTAAATATTTTAATATCAGTGTGAGATCCAGAAAATGTTTCCTTACATTGAATAGGAAATTAAGGAAAGATATAATAGGAAAGATATATAATATTTAAAAATATAAAAATTGCTTCAATAATTTAGTGCATTATATATTTATATTATTAGCATAATTATAAAAATTATTATATTCAATATAATTTAATATATTTCTTGTAACTATTTAATTACTTTAATAGCTTCAGTATTTAAACTAATGTATGCTCAGTAATAGGTTAATGAATTTATAAAATTACTGTAAACATTACGTTTAAATATAAGATTTTAATGTTTCTTGGATTGCTCTACATTTTAGCATAAGCTATTTTCGAATCAGCTTTTAGCGGGAATATAGCTAAATGCGCTGCTGTTGGCGCTGCTGCAGCTACAGCGACAAAGCATTAAAACATTTGCACGAAGCTGCTAGCAAGCATTCTTTGTAACAGCAACAACAACAAGAACAACACGAAGAAGAACAACAAGAGCGAGTCACAATTGCCGAGGCTGTTTAACATTTAAAGTGAACAATGAAATATGCTTGGCTGTTCCAGCGCTCGAATGTTGCCCATACGCCCCCTCGGCCGACCGAAGCGTCATCGTCCGCTTTACTTATTTACGCCCAGCCAAGGTGTTGTAGTTTTGTTTGTTTTCGTGTGTGTGCGTGTGTGTGTGCGTGTGTTGGTTGTGGTGATGCGTCGTCGCAGAGAAAGAACACGCGACTCGCTTACAAATTACCCAAACATCCCACAATGAGACTGCTGCCAATGGTAAAGATGGTGAAGAACCTGATTGCGGTGCCTGCAGTTTTGCGGACCATTGCGCGCGATAAACTTGCACTTGGCAAAACGAATGTTACGATATTTGGTCAACATGTTGGCCATGAGGATGGACGATGGCCAGTTGGCTAGCTGGCTAGCTGGACATTGCCATTTGCTGCCCACATGTGGCCATAATTTTTAAACGCCAAATGAGAAGCAATTCATTGACCATGATGTCTGGCGTTTGCTGTTGCGATATTCCGACAGTCACAGCATTTACAACTGGACATAGTTACAATTGTGCTTGTTTGTTTGCTTGTTTCCACCTTTGGGCCATGGGCCAAAATGGCAATTCAGAGACGTTACGTTTCTGTTTTAAGCCAGCATGTTGCGTTTTCTAATTGCTCTTTGTTGGCGTTCTGGGAGCCGTCTGAATTTCCATTTTCATTTGTGTTTCTAATTTTGTATTTTCCCACATGCACACCGTAAAGTAAAGAACATCATTCGACAAAATTGAAAGATATAATAACTCCGAGCAATTTGACTATTTATTCAGCCTGTTCAAACAATATTTGATAAGAAATCTTCTGAGTTTTAATAGTTATAACTTAATTGCTATGTTTTAATTACATTTTTATTGTTTCTGTAGTAATTTTTTTTGCTTGACATTTGCCCTTTGCCGTTTTTAGTGATATTTTAATATTAATAATTTAAAGTTTTATTGATTGTACTCAGGGATTAAAACCGAAACGAATATCGGTTTCAGTTACGGTTTCGGTTATGCTCGAATTAAGGTTTTCGGTTATCTGTTATGCAAAATCTTGGAGTATCGGTTTCGTAATGGTTATCGGTTTTTTATAAATTTCGGTTTAAAAATACCGGTATTGTTTCGGTTCACAACAAACTATAAAAAATATTTTTTTCGGTTGACCAAAATAAGAAGCGTTATTCATTATTTTACATACTGGTTACTGGAATGATCCAGTGTAATGTAATGACTTTTAATAACTTTGAACTGTCGTAACTTTGTCAAAAGTCAATCAATTTTCAAGCGCAATGTAAATTTGTGCACCATTTTACCCCCAAATTCGTTCTGCATTTAAATTTTGATCAATTTGAAAATTCGAAAATTTTCGAAAATTTCGAAAAATTACATACTTACCCCTTTGTATTTTTCGAAAAAATTCGAAATTTTCAAAATTTTCAATATGAAGAAAATTTAAATGCAGAACGAATTTGGAGGTAAAATCATGCACAAATTTTCATTGCGCATGGAAATTGATTGACTTTTGACCAAGTTATAGCGGTTCGAAGTTATCAAAGTTACTCAGTAGCTGCGACGGCCAGAACCGAAATTAACCCTTATAAATAATTCGGTTACTAAACGGTTATTTCCGTGTAAAGAGTTTCGCTTTATGGGTTTCGGCACAGCGTAAAAAAATATTTTCGGTTACGGTTTCAGTTACGGTTACAAATTTCAATCGATTTTCTTCGATTAAAGGTTTCGGTTTCGGTTAAAATTTTAATCCCTGATTGTACAATTTTTTTTCTGATACTTACGGGTCCAGAAATGAGTAAAGAAATCGATATCAGCACTGCGAGTATATCTAAGTCTAGAGTGCAGCACTCTTAAATGTTTTACACCCACTTAGTTTCGCTCATTTAAATTTGGATATAGCTCAAACGGATATTAAGTGTCATCACGGAAAATGAAATGGTATTTCTTGTTAAGACAACGCAATTGATATGAGAGCTCTTTGAATCTTGAAGTTTTCCGTTGTAATTTATTACATTTGCTTTCAGTGCACGCGACGGCTTGTTACTCGTCTAATCACAGCTCAGCTGTAATAACCCTTTTTGTCTTTGTCTTTTTTTTTTGTATTTTTATTTTTGTTGAGCCCAAATTGCTTCGTCGTTTCGCTTGCAGGAAAAGCAAACCAAAATTTATTCATTCTAAGTCCCATATCATCCGAACATTGCACAAATAAAATAAAGTTAAGTTAGGACATGTTTCAATTGTAAATATTGTCACGAACGCTTACGCACATGCACAAATTCAGAGAAAGCAAAAAGGAAAGAGAGGGAAACATATACATAAGTAGTATAGGAGATAAATATATATACACACTTGTATAAATGAATGCCAGGCAAATTTACCTTAAGTTACGCTGCTTGAATATCAAGAAAACAATAAGACAACGACACATGCAACATGAAAAGGCTGTAAAGTATGATATGCTTTTTATCAAAGCCCTCCTAAAAACATTCACACACACACACACTCATGCACACACACACACACAAACACTCGCATGCAGGCCAAAATAAAAACAAAGGAAGGCGGCCGAAAACAAAAACAGCAACGACATCAGCACAAAACCACAATCGAGATCATTATCAATTACACGCACAGCAGGACACGACGCGAGGACGCAGCGACAGACAGGCAGACAGTAAAGAGAGTGATAGAGGGAGGGAGATAGCGTAAAAAAGACACGGCCCGAGTGAAAGAGAGAAACGAAAACGGAAAGAAAATACGCATGAAATTGCAATTTACATCAAATTCATTTGCACCCATATGCACACACACACACGCACACACGCAGACACACGTACACACGGACACACTGAGTTACAAATAAAATTCATTCATACGCATAATGAAACAACACTCGCTGGGCCCGAAGAAACATGCGGCCAGGCCAGAAAGGATAACAAAGGCCTGGCCGAAAATAAGGACAACAATGTTTAGAAATAAACAAACAATTGTAGCCAACATCCACCCCACTGACTGACGCCCGCCCCCCGCTACAGACACCCCCATTGCTAGAGAGAGGGAAATTCCCTAATTTTGCTGTTTGGTGTTGGAATGGGGTCGTGTGCTGCGGCTCACGCATTCAGTCCGTTGTCCGGCCCTTTTATCTCAGCGGGGAATTCACACAGAGAGGATGTTAAAGAGAACACAAAACACCGAAAGTGGCAACCAGAGAGGGAGATGAAAGGAGAGGTGACAGAGAGAGAGAAAGAGAAAGAGAGAGAGCGTGTACTTTGAGGTAGCGAAAATCCACGCCCTGTATGTAAATTATTAGCTAGGCACTTTTTGTGCGGGCGCCTGAAGTTGTTGTCAAAGCCAGAACAATTTTCGGGTAGCAGCTGAAAAATGGTAACACGCACACACACACATACGCACACATATGGCCCAAAGAGCATCAGAGATTGAGAGAGAGCGAGTGCAAGTGACTGAAGTAAAACGCCCTTTTGTCGCTTGATTTGAGGCGATTTTAAAGAGATTTTGTTTGAGTCAAAGCTAAGAGCGTAAGAACTGAGATAAGATACAAAATCTGCTGAAATCCATGGTAGTGCAATATAAAAATTGAAGCATACTTCAAGGCGTAGAATTTCGGGTTCAGCGCAAAGCTCTGAAGAGAGACGACGACGCGACGTTCTTTGTCGCTTTGTGGCATGCAACATGCGCACAGCATCCCAAGGAGCGGAAGAGAGCGACCGACAGTGACAAAGAGAGAGAGAGAGAGAGTGAAAGTGTGAGAGAGCAGCAGCAGAGGCAGCAGAGGCAGCATCAGCAGAAGTAGCTTTGGCAGCAGCAGCAGCATCTGCCGCAGCATCAGCATCAGCTTCAGCTTCAGCTGCGAAAACTCTGCCATGCAGCGGAGACCAACAGTAGTTGCCTCAGAGCCCGCGGGTTGAAGAAAACGTACGCATCGAGCGAGCCGAGAAGCGTCGCGTGTAATCAAACAAAGAAAAGCAAGAAGAGTATAGCAAAAGGAAGCAAGAAAAAAAATAGAAGAAAAATACACGAAATAAAAATAAAAGAAAATAGAAAATACAAATGAAATCAAAGTAAATATCTCACGTAATTGACTTAATCGAATTGTTAGTAAATTGTGTTCAAAAGCGGCAACAAATATGTTTCCCCAATTGCCACGCAAATGAGCAAACAAATATTTGATTGTTCAACGTTGCCGCTGCTGCGACTGCGACCGCGACTCCAGCTGCTGCTGCTGGGGAGCAGCGTCGAGTCCGAGTCCGTGTTCGAGTCCGTGCTCGAGTCTGTGCCTGAGATCGAGTCAGAGTTCATACTACACCCAGAGACTTTCAGCTCATCCTGTCAAGTTTTTCATGCAGGGCGTGTGCTGCTGCAACATCGACAGCAGCAACAACAACATCAACAACAGCAGCAGCATCATTTAAAACAGCAACAGCAACATCAACGACAACAACAGCAACAACAACAGCAGCAATTGTGTGTGTGTTCCTATACTAATTCTCAACTACAACCACATCCGTGTCTAAAAACATGTGCGCGCTCGTGTGTGAGTGTGTGTTTAATTAAAAAGTCATCGTCATCGTTATCGTTATCGTTATCGTCATCGAGCACAAATTGCTGGAAAATGCAACTTAATGCGGCCAGCGAAATCACAGTAAACTAAAACGTCAAGTGTTGTCAAATTCTCGTTTTCGTTATCGCCGTCGCCGTCGCCGTCGCCGTGTCGTCTGCCTCTCTCAGTGTCACTGTCTCTCAGTCTCTCAGTCTCACTGTCTCACTGTCTCGCGGTCTCTCTGTCTACGCCGTGTGTTTCCTTTTCGTGTTGACCGCTTGTCAGCAGGTCTCGAATTTCATTTCGTTTCCGGTCTTCTTAGGTCTTTCGGTCTGTCTCTCGGTTGGGCTTGTTGCTGTTAGCTTTTATTTTTTTTTTGGTCTCTGCGACGCGTTTGTTGGTGCTGCGCCTATTGTTGTTGTTACGCCGTTTGTCTGCCAGACTTTTGTGCGATAAATTGATGTCAGCAAATGTAAGTGTGTGTCACGAACACAACCTGCTAATACAAACACACATACACAAAATACATACTTATGCATAAGTATATGTTGCATGATTTCGCTTAACTGTTGCGCCAAATGGCAGCAGACACAGACACAGACACAGAAACAAACACAGACTCCAGGCTTGGAAATTGTATTTGTGTGACGCATAAATAAGATAAGATAGGCAGGTCTTGTGTAACCATTACTCCTATATTTATCATAATTATTATTCCCTATATTATTACTTATTTAAAGATTTTCAATGGAAAAATAATTAGAATTTTATTAATGCAATAAAATATACTTTTCTTATAAATATTCGTTTTCTGCTGTGTGTAAGCCGATTGTATAAAACCTCCACTTATTTGTGCATACGATTCACTTTGTGCTGACTTTCTCTTTTTATTATTGCCTCAAGCGTTGTTCTCGTTTGCTCTAATTAATACGATTTACTTTGCCTCGTAACGTCTCTTCAGTTTCAGTTTTCCGTTGCCAGTTCCTCCTCTGCGTGCCCATAGTGAATAGCACGCATTACTCATACGCCATGTCTGCGCTGTCTGTCAGTCAGTCAGTCAGTCAGTCATTCAGTCATTCAGTGAGGCACTCAGTCAGTTCCCTCATTTTCCAAGCCTCGCCTTCTTTTAGTTGTTTTTGCTTTTGTTTTTATTATTGTTTTAAACGTAAATTCCCACTTGTTTAGTTGTCAGGCTCTGTCTTGTTTTTGTATGCAGGCTCTCTGCTTGTTTTTGCCTTTGTTCTTACACAATCACACACGTACACACACACACGTACACGTACACACACACACGCACAAGCACACGCACATACACTCTCCAACATCGTCGACGACGATAACGTCGTTGTATTTTTTGTGTTGTTGTACAAATATTTGCCTTTTTTGAAGTTGATTTTTGGTCTCCGTCTGAGCGCCTTTTGTTGTCAGCTCAACTTTATCCCCCAACCGTATCCCTCTGTTATTTTCCCACACTTCTCTTCCCCAACCCGCAATATGGTGATGAATCGTTGCTAAATTGAATATCGAGTGCTTATTTATATTGGCTAGCAAGTGCCACGCCCCTTGTCTCTTCTGTCCGAACTCGGACTTCTGTAAATAATTTAATACTGATGTATCATCCCCTGAAAATAGTTGCAATTGACGTTTTTGCCATTTGATGTAGCACAGTGCTTAAGTGTATAGTTTGTGCAGCGCAAACAAATTTAAACAACTTTGCAAACTTTGTCTCTACAAAAATTGGACTCATTGTTGTTCTTGACGTTGCATTTTATATTTCAACTGTTTGCACAATTTATCTCCTTTGTTTATCTTTAAGATGCACACTTATAACGACACTTAAAGGCACGAATATTTTTCAGATTTATACAGATAATTTGACAAATTGAATTTCCTTTTATGCGCAGAAGATGGAACATGTTCAAATAGGTCTCCCAAGAAACTTCGATTTTTATAGCATTTTTAATATCCATTTGAAATTTATTTCAATGCGAAGATTTGGGTTGTTAGCTTTTGCATTAAATAGTTATAATTAAATTGAAAAATGTTTAGTTTAGTAATGAATGAGTTTTCAGCAGGAAAATTGAATAAATAGTATCTTAATTTTTCGAGACTTCAAAAACAATTAAAAAAACTAACTTATCATTCAACGTTAATACTTATAACATAAGATTAAGACAGTGTAACCGATAAGAATATTTAGTTATTTTTAATTTTAAATAAAAACAGGCTGCATCAGCATCTTCAACATTGCTATTATTAATTTTTCCGAAGACTATATGAATATAAAATATTCAAGTTTCTCAAAACTATTGCTAACTTCATATTATTATCTTTGAAATATTATGTAAACCATCAATTTTTCGATTTTAAAAGAGTGGAGATTTTCGTAGTTAATTAAACTACTTTATTTACTCTATTTTCCTAAATTTTATGTGGCGATTAACTAACTGAATTTTTAGCAATCAAACCAAAAAAAAAAAAAAGAAAATGATGATATAATTTGTTCTGATTTACCTTAAGTTCGTGAGAAAAGCTCTTGCTGTTCTGCCCATTTTCGAACCATTTTCGCTCAGAATTCGACACAATGTGCAATCAGAAATATGACTCGAAAATATCTGATTGTATTGATGCAATATCGAGTGAAAATGCAAGCTGTTATTTACGACCAAGAGATCTGTCAAACAATACGATTCGATTGCTGTCGCTGACGCCATGAAATTGCTTCATTTTGCTGCCCATAAAAATATATACGATACTTTTCAGCGAAAAACTTCTTCAAGCATCTTGAACTGCAATTCAATTTGTCGTTCTTTTCCGACAAGGAGTCAAAAGTCAGTGGTTGACTGTTGTGTATTTCCGGCATTGTCCCAGTTAATATTTAAGGCAACTCATTAGTTGAAGATACTGCGTTGCAATGCCACGTGCTGTGGCAAGTATCTCGTAAGTTTGCGCTTTAAGAATAAACAGTGATGCACTCTGAAAGCAGCTTTAGAGTCTCTTAGCGCATTATGCACCATTTGTACAAGACTCGAAAAGCTTGGGCTGTCGCATTGTTACTGCCGTTGCACTTAGCTGACCCGCAGTCGAGACGAGATGTTGGCCAAAATGCAGTCAGACAACCAGCCAAACAGCCAACCAGCCAACCAGCCATCTAGCTGGCTATACAATTCTCGAGTTCTCTGGTTGCAGTTTCAGCTTGTAACTGTCCAACAATTTGGAGACGGAGACCCGCCATCTATGCCTGTCTCTATGTCTGTCTATCTGTCGCATTGTCGCTGGTTCTTTTATGCTGCTGCATACACAGATACACAGGTTTACATACATTTGTACATTTGTATATAAATGGCATTTGTTGTAGTTGTTGATGGACATTTGCTGCCAGCTCTTTTGCCATCAGTTTGGCTGCCTTTTTATGCGCCACAAATGAAAATGCAGACAGACAACGGGCGCCAGCCGACGACAACTGTGTGAGTGTATGAGTATATGAGTGTATGGGTGTTTGAGTATATGAGTGTGTGAGGACGACGACCAGGAAAGCGACGTCTGACGATGACGTCGCATTGCTGAAGACAATGGAACCAACTACAGCCGGCACAGATCTTGTTCCCTCTCTCTCTGTCTCTTTTCATTTCGCTCTCTCTCTCTTTCTCTCTCTTTATCTCCGTATGTTCGTTGGCAACTGCTCTGCAGTATCCACATCCTAGATGCATTTCAGTTATGAGTTATGGCTGGGCATGACAAAAATGAAAATGAAAAAAAAAATTATATATATGTATATGTATAAATACTAAACAACTTGGGTTTTAATTCATAATTATTTTTATGTCAGCGCACTCATTAGAGTTTGTTTTTGTTTTTAACATTTGCCAGCGACTCCTATTTTTATTCGCTTTCTCATTTCCATTCACCATTCTCCTTTTTCCATTTTCATTTACATTTTCTGGCTTTGTCATTTGCATTTCGCAGTTGGCTTAGTTTTTTGGCTTTTCAAATTTACATTTGCACATTTTCGTGTTTCATATTTAACTGGCCCCACATTTCATGCTTCGTTGTGCATTTTGCAGTCCCCTCAGTTCTCATGTCCTTCATCCTACATCCTTCATCCTTTACAACTTTTTGTCAGCCACTGAATAATAAGTCCACTTCTATTGCGACCATTTTGTTATGGGACAGTTACCATATTATAGAAGCATTATTTTCAATCTGTTTCATATGGCAATCGCAAATATGAAATAACTCAAATAGGCAAATCATATTGACATAGGTATAATGGAATGCATTACTTTTATAATAGTTTATATCGTAAACTCTTAATAAATAAATGGAAGAATACACAAAAATATGATGAAATTTAAAGACCCAAATATGAAATTCTCTTGTGAATATAATTATTTATAAATGTAACCAGCTAAACTGACGACAAATTTAAAGAAATTATAAAAGCTTTGCTCGTTAATTTGTAACCCCTTAACAGTTATTCAACCGATTATGCATATCATTAAGAACATATTTGTCGTTGACAACATTATTTATCTACGAATAATTTTTAAATATTTTACTGCTTGTTTTGTAAATTCTACGACATTTCCGCGTACAATTTCCGCAAATTTTCTGAATTTAAAAAATACTGCGCAAATGTTTAATTTTTTTTTTCTTTCCTTTCTGGCAATTTGTCAAATGGGCGTGGCACAGTCCGGGACAGTGCAGTGTATACACACAGATACAGACACACGTGAATTATCATTGTCAGCTGAAACTTAAATGCGATAAATTGCCAGCAGCAGAAGCAGTCGGAAAAAAATCTATAATTTACAGAAAATTTACTTCCGCAGGCGAACGCATTACAAAACGAATACAGATTGCAGTGCAAATATGTATGAACTTTCATGTATGTGTAGTATTATGCATTCATATTGATGACCCCAGATTTGGCTATAATCGTGGCTAGCAGACATCGCAGTCTTAGCCAAAAAAGTCAGATAGGATGGTTGCCAAAAAACCAGATAACCGAGTTCAGACAAAAGCAATTTTCAGTTAATTTCATTTGGTTGCAGTGCAAAAAAGTGTAGCATACTTTTTGGCACGATTTAGTTGGGGAAATTGTTTGTGCTATTTTATTAATTTCGCCTGATTACGAATATTTTCAATGTATTTTTGCAGCCATGCCAACGTTCAAGACTGCAAAAAGGAATTGTTAAAACCCTTTCGACAACAAAGTGCTGCCAGCAACAACAGATAAAATAATAATAAAATTAATAATAACTACACAACTCAGTCACATATTCATAGATCGTAAAAGTTAGACTCAAGCGAATCGGAATTTAAACATGATCATGGAATTGTCATTAATCAGGCACTAGATTAAACACAGAAACAGCCAAAGTCACAGCGAGAGCAATCAAAAGTAACAGCAACAGCAACAACAACAGCAACACCGAACGGCATGTGGCAGCAACAGCACTGAAAGAAGAGGAGCAGCAACTGAGTCATTTAAGGTAGCAACACTTGGGCTACAACAACTCAACTTGTAAAGGTTGCGTGCTGCTGTAAAGCGGCACCATTGCTGCCATTAAAATAGACGCCGCAGCGCAACAGCAACGCTGCCGTCGTCACAATCAACGCCAGCGCCAACATCATCCGCATCATCGCCATCGCAGACGACGACGGCGCATTCAAGCATTCCGATACGGTGTATTGGGCGTGGACGTGGGCGTTGACGTCGATAGCCCCTTGCTGGCCACTCAACAGAAAGACGACTGCAATAACAACATCAACCACAGCAACATCAACCACAACAACAACAACAACAACAGCGACGACGACATTGCGATAACAGCAGCATCCGCAACAGGGACAACAACGCAACATCCAACATTCGAGTATCAACGACGACGGCGGCATTACGACGGCCTGTCATTTGTAGGCAATGCAACGTTCTGTGCAGCAACGGTAAGTACCCAAATCTTTGATTCAAGTCTAATAATTATACAGTATTATTATGAGCACGCTACATGCTACCAAAGGCATTTTCAGACTTTTACGTGGCAATTGGGGAATCGAAGTCAGTTATTTTTCAAACCAGGGATTAAAATCTTAAGCGAAACCGTACCCTTTAACCGATGAAAACCGATTGAAATTTGTAACCGTAACTGAAACCGTAACCGAAAACAATTTTTTCTGGTGTATCGAAACCCATAAACCGTAACTCTTAAAACCGAATTAACCGTTTAGTAACCGAATTATTTATAAGCGTTAATTTCGGTTCTGGCCGTCGCAGCTACTGAGCAACTTCCAACTGGCATAACTTTGTCAAAAATCAATAAATTTCTATCCGCAATGTAAATTTGAGCATGATTTCACCTCTTAATTCGTTCTGCATTAAAATTTTGTTCAATTTTAAAAATTTTTGAAAATCGAATTTTTTAGAAAATTTACAGTGTTACCCCTTTGTCTTTTTTTGATTTTTTCGAAAAAATTCGAATTTTAAAAATGAACAAAATTTAAATGCAGAACGAATTTTGAGGTAAAATCATGCTCAAATTTACCTTGCGCATGGAAATTGGTTGACTTTTGACAAAGTTATGGCAGTTCGAAGTTATTAAAAATCAAGAATCTCAAAATAATCGAAATTTTCAAATAAATGGAACCAAATTTATTTTAGAATAAATTATAATAAATCGACATTACGCTGGACCATTCCAGTAACCAGATAACATTATTTTCCAATGAATAACGCTTCTTATTTTGGTCAACCGAAAACCTAAATTTTTTTCTTTTTGTTTTTTGTGAACTGAAACCATAGCGGTATTTTAAAACCGAAACTTATAAAAAAAAACAGATAGCCGTTACGAAACCGATACTCCAAGATTTTGCACAGCCAATAACCGAAAACCTTAATTCGAGCACAACCGAAACCGTTACTGAAACCGATATTCGTTTCGGTTTTAATCAATGTTTTAAACTGATATTCTAATTATGTGACAGGTCAGCGACTCCAACTAACGACCCAAGGGACCTCACAGATACATACATTAATATCAGCTCAAATAAATATAATTTGTATATGTATTTGTATATAGTATAGAATATAATATACTTTGCTAAAAAAAAATAAAAGATATTGCTCTCTTCATTATACCCGCATAAATTTCATTGTTTTCTTAAAATTGTTAAATGCCAACTTGTAACACTTCAGTTAATTGTTTGCGATGTATATATTTATGAATAATAATGCAGATATTCATATATAACAGATACTATTTGCCTAGAAATATTATAAATTCTTTTTAATATTATATGAGTTATCGATTAACAAATATAAACTTTTTAAATATTCCATATTTCAAAAACATTAATTTTTACAGTTCAATGAATGAGATTGAGCAAATTGTTGACTGCATGTTCATCAAAGAAAAAGCATAAACAAAGCAAAGTTAAGAAGATTTTACGTTTGTTAGCATATTGTGAATCACATACTCTTGTCTGCTATTTTAAGTTCAGATTTAAACATGAATTAAAATATTCACAAGTATTCTTGTTCGCTAAGTTAAAAATCTGATGCTGGAAGTGAGATAGTCAGGTTAATGCCCTCAAAATGTTAATAAAGTACATGCACGACACATCTGAATTTATGATAAGCATACGCATGGGGCCATAGATGAGACGGCTGAATGGGGTGATGGGTTGGAGATGAGGTTCTGAAGGGGGGCTGTCAAATAGACCCTATCGCAAGTCAAGCACTTTAAAGTTACGCCATCAACTGCGACGCGGGCCAAAATTTCAACAGGAGCGCATTTTGAGCGGTGCTAATGAATTCCCCAGCATACACATGAGCACGCAAGACGAGTGTGACTGTGACTGTGTGTATGAATGTATGATTGTATGGGTGTGCCAGTGACAGTCATATAATTTCTAATGTGCTGGTTTTATGGCCGTCATATAGTACAAAGGACACTCACACAATCGCACTCATGATGCGGTTGCGAAATACACCCACGGGTGCAAGCTTCAACTACGGCCTGTTTCTGGCTCAGGTTCACTCGACGAGCAACTGCCGCACGTGCCTGTGCCTATGTGTGTATGTGAGTGTATGTGTGTGTGTGTTTGTATGTTCAAATTAAAATGCATAAAAGGATAACAGCGACGTTGCTGTTGTTGTTAACAAACCGCAGCTCCAGTGAGGCGATGTTGCCGCCGTGCCGAGTCATACCGAGTCGAGACTTTGCCTATGCCTGTCAGCAACATTGTCATTGTGGGCAAATTTCGCGAAACTGCAGCAGCAAAAACAATAACAATAACAACAATAACAACAACAACAACAGCAGCAACAGCAGCAGCAATGACGACAGCTATATAAGTCGAGCAGAGCCCTGGCAAATTGTACTGCAGGGAAAATTGTGATTTTCGCGCTCATCAACAACAGCAGAAACAACAACAACAACCAGTGCGAAGTGCACGTGTTGCTGCGGTGTTAGACGAAAGCCTTGTCTGGTTTAATTTTAGGACTGGGGATGTGGCCCAGACCCTTCCTCACACCCCTTGCAGAGGCCTTTTCCTTGACACTACAAACATTCATTTCTCTCTACCCCTCTATCTCTCTCTCTCTCTGTTTCTCCCCATCTCGAACTGTATGTACATAATACATATTGCATACTATTAGGCGGTCATAAAAAAAAAATGTTACGTTATACACATAAAAATAGATGCGCGGTTGTTTGTTTTGCTGTTTGTGTTTGTGTTTGCGGTTGCTGTTGCTCTGCTTTGTGGTTTTGAGAGAGAGCAAAAAATAAGAGGAAAATCGCGCATATTGTACGGTCCTGCCATCGTCATAATCATCAACAACATTTGAGTTATAAAATTTTATATGATTTAAGTTCCTCAGATCCATAATTATCTGGAGCATAGTAAAATGTTCAAGTTTTTATGACAGCTCCGCATTTTATTTGATTTTTCATGTCGAGTGAACGAATATTACGTATACGTATTACCACCTTGAACCTGCATTACTTCGTTTGCGATGGCTTAGGGCTTCAACTACCTGGTATGACACAGCGGAACGATTATTATTGGCAATCAAGTGGAGTGCCACAATGCCGGGAGCTACATTCAGTTTGAGTTTCCTGCTGATTGCCGGAAACACATCATCACAATAAACCCAAATACTGCAAAGCAGCCAAAGGCAAGAAACGAAGTGCAAAGTGGGAAACTTTGTGAAATGGACTGCAAAGTGTATGCAGTTCTTTTGAAACAGAACTTTTAGATTTATTTCTTACACCTGACTCGTATTTGGTTTACAATAACTACGAAACATATTCTTAAAGCAATTATATAAGTAATTTATGTGTCTGATTTATACTAATTACTAAACTCTCTTTGTGCTTCAACCTTTTTATAAATTGTGCAAATAATAATAAAATAGACTACAATATTATATACAATTCTTTATACATATAGAAGTATAGCAATTATACGAACAAATATGTATCTTTTTTTATATAGGAATCTGTTTGAAATATACTTATCTTAATTATTAATAACTTAACTCTATCTGTGATACAATATTTATTTAATTTTAATGTGTGTATAAAATTAAAGCAGCTTGGAAAACTTTATAATCTATACTTTTATTTTGTTGACAGTAGACACAAACTTTTAACTCTGATTGGGATATTACAAGTCTATAATATTTCTGTCTTTCACCCAGCCTATTTGTATCTTCTGTAGGAGTATAAATCTCTGAGTCTGTTAGTATTCAAAATTATGCACAGCTCCTACCTCTCTGCCACTTTTTTGCCACTTCCTATCCCTCTCATTTATATCCCCATCTACATCTGATCTCATGTGCGAGTAATTCATAAGCCATTGAAGCGATCAAGTCCAATTTACTTGCCGAACCACATTTCAGCTGAATATCTCACACATCTAGCCAAGGAAATGTGATATGCTTTCGATAACATTTTGCTCGAGTGACAAATTTTTGTCGCCATCAGAGAAAAAAGCAAATGGAAAAGCTTTGCAAGAAGAGGAGATGAAAAAGAAAATTTGGAAAAGGGCTGGCAGGCGAATGGAGCAAGTGTTAAATGTTGACATGTCATGACATTGCAAAGAGCAGCGGGCAAAGCAGCTGTGTCGGGTCCAAGGAAGACGAGGACAGGAAGTGCGCAGCAACAGCAGCAGCCGGAATAGAGGATTGGTCAACAACTGTAAGGAGCAAGGCCCAAAGCTTTGCAGGAAGCGGCTTACGTAGTGACAGCTGACAAGCGAATCAATGAACTACGATATGATGGGCCAAGCCTCTTGCCCTGTTCCTTCCTCATATGAAATAACATTTGCTCGACGTATGAGTATATGTGTGTGTGTGTGTGTGCAACTGTGTGCGTGTGTGTGTGTGTGTTAATACACAGCGTAACATCTACAAATATTGTCAACGCAACATTCGACTTGTTATCCCTTCCGCTTGCCTGCTTCCGTCTACGTCTTTGGCAGTTTTCCCTCTGCTTAATTTCGATTTGAACTCCATGATGGCCGCCATTTTGTCGTTTACTCTTCATCTCTCTCTCTATCTCTTTCTCTCTCTCTCTCCCATCTGTCTCTTTCTGGCAGTGACACTCCCATAACACTGTCTCTTTCATTTATTTGCAGAAATTTATTGAAATTGTTTGTCAAATTCCGTTTACTTGTTTTTCGCATTTTTGGACAAATTTTCTTTCTGCCGTCGACGGCGACTGACTTCCACTTCCGTTGATGTCCTCTGCGCCATTTTATCGTTGCTTTTTTTTTTTGGCAGTTAATCTAAAAACTCACTCTATATGACCGCTTCGTGCCATATCAACCAGAAGTTTCGAGGCCGCCGTCTATTATGTGTCTTTTTATAAGTTTGAGACATACATACAAATCTTTGTGCTCTTTTCTTTTTTCCATCATTTTCCATACATAAGTGTCGTGTGCTATATGGCTGCCACTGTTTGTTATTCATTTTGCATGCAATTTTCTGTGGTTCTTGCCCAAGTGGCTACGAGAAGATAGAGCTGGTTTACACTTTGTGTTCAATATGAGTTGCCTCTCACTTCCATTTACAAAAGGAATACAGGAAAAAAGCCGAAGGAATACATTCCAGAAGCAGTAGAGTAATACGGATGGCTGACAAGACATGGCCCAAAGAAAAGACTTTGAAGTTTTTATTGATGTTGTTTGAATTTGAATGACGTTGTAAAATTATACGCAAAAATATGCAGCCAGCAGAAATTCGAGTCCTTCAACAGCAGACGACACCCAAAAAATAAATGAAAAAGTTCACAAAAATACAAAAAATATAGCAAAGGTTATTTTTTTTATTCCACATTTACTGGCATCTATTTATTTGCCATTTTTCTTTTCTTTTTCCCAGAGAATTTGTGACGTTGTGTATGTTTTGTTTGCTGGTAAATGGCATATGAAAAGTTTCATGTGCATATTTTTCAAAGATTTATATAAACTGCGTTCCCTTCCATCATTTATGGTACACTCTTTTAGACGCATTTTCGAATAAATTGTTCAGGGGGGACTGTCGTGAAGTTTAAGATGCGTTTCATGTGCTAGACAGCTTAAAAATTGTTTTAAGTTGTCAAGAAAAATGTTTACAGTATTACAAGGTAATACTCTCAAAAAAATAAATTTACTTGAAACACTTGAGCAAATATCTGGGTATTATATTTATTTTTTTTTTCAAAATCTAATTAAATTTCAAATCAATTCTAAACAGACCCTTTTTATATGCATCTCCTTGTCTATTAAGGATATTTTATTTATAAATCCTCTTCTACAAATATAGCTGAGTTCCTTTAAGAAATTAAGATGGAGAGACATTTATACATCTAGAAATCTTTTTCCTTAGTTTCATCAGTTTATCATGTGCCCATTGACGCGAATCTGCACTTTTCCATCACTTAAAAGATTTCCCTGCTTCAACTTCAATTTGCGCAAATTAACTAACATGAACTAATCTAATGCTCGTATGTTTGTGCAACTCTGAAGAACTCTCAATCTCAAGCAAAGTCATGAAAGGTTTTTTTTGTGTGTCAACTTATCACAATCAAAGGAGAGAAAGAGTAAAAGAGAACCAAAGAGAGAGAGAGAGAGAGAGAGAGAGAAGGAAATATATAAGGAAATTGCACGATAACGCTAGAACGCACTTGTTCTGGCTTATTTATACTACACACCCACACACACCACACACACACACATATACACACACACACTTACTGACACATACTCATACATAAGACCGTAAAAGGCTCAAGACGCTTTCATTCAACACTTTTTAGGTAGCCAAAATGGCGCCAGCATAAAAAGCACGACAACAGTCAGAATAAAGGGAGAAAAAAAAGAGAAAAAAGAATTGGAATGAATGGCGTAAAGAACGGAGTAATAGGTAAACGCATGAAAGACAAAGAAAAAACCAGTCAGAAAAGCCAAAAAATGGCCAATGAGTCGCTCTCGGAGACAGAATTCGACAGAGACTCAGGCCATTCACAAAATTCCCAGTTGTTGGGTCCGATTTTGGCTGTGATTTGTCTTGGGCCAAAAAGGTTTGGTTGATACACCTTGTGAAACTGGAAACTGGACAAAAGAGAAAGAGCAAAGGGGACATTTATTCGTACATTTACTGAGCTATATTCGTAGCATTCACACGCTTTTTTATGAGTGCTTTCTGACAGCAGAGTGCGTCCATCTGCGAGTACCTCCAAAAAGTATTGTGCCAAATGTGAAAAAGCAAAAATGTCAATTTGCCAAATGTCGGCAAACGGAAGCTTAAAATGCTAAAGGTGGCTGGATGAATGTATCTCTCTTTCGCTCAGTGTAGGTGCAAATTGTTAAGCTGCTTGCAAAGAAGCAGAACTTCAAAGCCAGTTCGGGCCAATACAAGTATTAGGAGCGGGTTTCCAGGCACAGCGGTGTCAAAGTTGCCACAGCAACCACCACCAGCAACAGTGCAAAGTAATTTCCGAGATATTGCGCATACATACACACACACACACACACACACACACACACATAGAGTGAGTTTGGCATCAAGTTATACAGACATTCATACAAAAGCTAAAGCAATCCACACTCTTACCCCCGAAGCAACCCTCAAAGCCAAAACCACTTTAATTTCCTCGGGCTCCGGCTGCGGCTCGGGTAACCCTCGTTATATACGTATATACACACATATATATATATGTAGAAATATAAATAAAAGTATAAAATATATCTCTTGCCTTTTTTTACACAGTCATTCACAATACTGGGCCTTCAACTTTAGATCTGGTTTAGTGTCTCGTATACGTACTCGGTACTGGCATTGTGCATGATATTTGACTATGCACCTCGGCCAAAGTTGGTCGGCAAATGCTTGGAAATTACTTGAAAGAGCTTTGCGTTTACATTTTGTCGTCCATTTGCCAATTGCTATGATTTCACTTGACTTCCACTGCGTGGGCCTTACAATTTAAAGTGTGTTTAATTTAAATGACTAAAAGGGTTGCCAATGAACTGTCGACTGTCCTCTGTCTCTGTCTCTGTTTCTGTTTTTGGGCCAAGAAGTCGGGAATTGTGGGTAGTAACACTTAAGCGTACCCAAACGTGTTAAGGGTTACTTCCACAAAAGTTTTGCTAGGCGACTTTTCAAGCGTAAATGAATACCAGCAACATCAAGTTAACAAGTAGATCCAAAGCGAAGCCAAGCTGTCAAAACGTATACAAAACATTTTTTTCTAAAGCTGCCTCCCTCACAAAACTTTCCCAAGCAGTTTACAATCGCTTGAGGAAAAGCCTTTTTGCAAAACGTTGACTTGCACTTAAATGACTTTGTCTAAGTTGGACTAGTTACTCCCCGATTTAGCCAAGGCCACGGAATTTTTCAAGCAAAATGAAAGATAAACTATAATATCTTCAGACTGCGTAACAGTATTCAAAATATCATTTTAAATTTAAAAATAAGTACTATTATTATTTTATTACTCGCAAATTTTGATCAAAGTTTTTAATTTTAGCTAAAAGATAGTGTCTATCAAGTACGAAAATGTAAAAACTTGCTTAAGAGAATGCATTAATCAATTAATATTAAATTTAACTATTTTTTAAAAATCTTAGGATTTTCCTTATTTAATAAAAATCAGTCCCACTTGGTATTTATGTATATTATTTAATGGGTAAATAATACTTAATTCAAAGCTGGGACTAAAAAATTATATATTTTTTTTATTAATTTAAAATTTCTGTAGTAATAGTAGTAAATTAGTTTTAAAATTGAATTTAAATTAGTTACATGTTAGTATTAGAAATGAAATGTATGTTAGGAATGTTAATATGCATGTATGTAAGTGTGGGTGTATGTGAGAGTGTATGCTTATATACAATTATTTATCGATTTCTGGGCAATCATTGATTTCACGGCTTTGGCCAGGACATAACGCCCTTTTTTTAACACAAACTTCCGTTGTGACTTTCGGGCTTACTCACACTCACACTCACACCTACACACAAGCCCTCACACACACGCTGTGTTGAATGCCAAGCGAATTGTGTGCGATTCACATTATTCGATTCTTATTGTAATCGTATGAATATATTCCTCTCGCATTATAACGCTCAATGCCTGAGCTTCAGTGGCATTTTCCTTGCGCAGTTGTTGACTTTTTGCATTTTTAATGTGTGTAAATGCGTTGCCTTTCCACTCCCTCTTTTTGCTCGCTCTCTTCGCAACCACACTCTGCATTATTCTCGCTCTTCTCCATGTGAGTGCGTTCAATAATTTCCGCCACAGCATTTTGAGTTGGGTAACGTAACGTGCGTGGTGCCTGAATGACGCTGCCAAATAGAGTGTAACGTCTACATATGTATGTGTGTGCGTGTGTGTGTTTCTGTGTGTGTGTGGCGCCATCAGCTTGCAAAAGTGTCAGTGGGCAAAGCACTAAATCTCTGCTGGCACTTTGTGTGCGTACATGAGCCTGTTTGTATGTGTGTATAATAAACACCTCTCCTCAACCCACCACCTACTCCACCCTTTTGCACCGTTCTCAATCTACCATGCCACAACCCAGATCCACCTGCCACCATCCAGTAAATCGCATTTGTATCACTGCAGTTGGACCCACGGTTCGCATCGGCTCAGTTCTGGCCAGGATGAATTTTTCGCAACGTTTCGCCGCCTAACAAGGCGGAAGGAAGTAAGTTTTTAAACTCAACCATTGCCAGTGCCCGGATTCAGTTCAGCTCAGTTCAGTTCAGGTATATACGAGCACAAATCGCCGCTGGACATGAATGCGAATGGGAACTGTAAAGTCAGTGTTGGGCACTCAGGGATCGGACTGAATGTTTGGGGCACTTTATTATGTTGCATGCGCTAAATTGCAGCGCTTCCGCTTAACGAAGCGCAGATGAAATTGGCAAGCCAAAAATATAGCTTAAAGCGGCAACATAAAACTGCATTTAAGCAGGAACTTATTAAATGATCATCTTTTGATACATGAAGTTGGAAAGGAAACAGATACATTTAAACCAAATTAAAGAAGATTGTTTACATATGTTACTGTTGGCCAATTCATGTTAACTCCTACTCCAACTAGAGAAAGTGAGAGAGAACTCAACAAATAATAATAAATGGCTTTGTTTGTTAGTCTGCATTACGTATACGCCACGTAGTGGGAAGCTTAGACAGAAATCGATTTCCAGTCATGTTTATTTCTTTCGTTATACATTTCTATTCTGGCAATGGCCATAACAAAATATTTATGCGACGTCATTGGGGCATCATTTAAGTCACACACACAAACATAGAGAGAGAGAGAAAGATAGAGAGAGAGAGAGAGACAAATCTCTGTCCATCTGTTTGGGCTTAGGCCAGCCTTAATTTGAATTTAATTGAAGCTCTGGCCGCGCTAACCTCATCCATCCCCGTCCCCGTCCCCATCCCCATCATCATCATCATCCACTCGACTGTTTCGCCTCGACTCACATTCAATGTAACTGGCACATCCGCATCCAATTAATGGTGCCGAAACTAGCATGGAATGGATGTGTGTCGAGTGCCCGGTTCTACATTGGATGAACTGTTAAATAAAATATAGAGCCACCCGCCACGAGTCGAGTCTGACGAGGATTCCTGAGAGCCGAGTGCTTGGCCCTTTTTTTTAGCCCTCCGACGAGCTTGTTTGCTGTTTTGCTGCTCTTTCAAGTCTCAGCAGGGGAAAGGGGAAGAGCGGCACTTTGTCTGGCACACAAATGCACGTGTGTGTGAGTAAGTGTGTGTGTGTGTAACTGTATGTGTGTGTGTGTGTGCCACTTAAGTTTACATTTTCATTTGCCAGCTCCAATGACTTTTGGCCATTTACAATCACTTTTTTTTCTCTTTTTTAGCGCTTGCGGCAAACTTGCAATGGAAATTGCGTATTAAATTAATTTTCAGCTTGTTTGAAGTTTGACCCGCAGCAGCAGCAACAACAACAGCAACATCAACAACAAAAACAAAAACAACATCATTGGCAAACAGCAAATAAAACCCTGTAGTTTATGTTGACATGCCGCAGTGTGGTGCAATTTTGGGTGCGTGGTGGTTTTATAACCCACACACGAAAGAGATGGAGAGAAAGAGACAGAGAGCGAATGGGAGAGCAATATGACAAAGCCAAATTGTAGCTGTTGCCAGTTGGTAGTTCGCAGTTGCCAGTTGCCAGTTGTTGTTGGGCTGCTATTAGCTTTGGTTTTTTACTGCGCGATCGTCCAAATATGAAAAGCCAGCGAGGCAAACGCAGGAAATAGTAAAATGTCAGCGTAAAACTGTAATTTATGTGCATGTGCGAGTAGTCGCTAGAGACCAACAGACAGACAGTCAGAAAGAGAGACAGAGACAGAGAGAGAGAGAGAGAGAGACATTCAGAACGATAGAGATAGTTGCCTTTGAAGCTGGTTGCTTTTTATGTGCATTTTATTTCGTTGTTGCCTTTTGATGCCGTTGTCGACGGTTGCCTCTTTCCGTAAAACATTTCCAAGCTGCTCAGTGTTGTTGTTGCTTTGGCCATAACCATAGCACAGGCACATCAATCAATTCATTGACTGCGCGTTGAGCATAAACCAAACGCCACACACTCCACACAGCTAAAAAAACATGGTAGAAATCGACCCAGGACTTGCTTTCTTATGGCCTTGCCAACAAACCCAACAAATGAGGGCTGCCCTAAGGTAATAAAACTTTGGAAAGGGTTTTCCAACAAACCCCTTCCCAACTAAATATAGTTTTATATAGTACACTGAAAGAAAAGTAGCATATACTTATACTGGACAAATGGTAGCATTGAAATTGAAGGGAGATCTTCCACAGGTTTACTTTTAAATTGTTAGCAAAAATAATCTGCTCAGCTAAAAGATACATTTTTTTCGTTGAATTATTTAAAATTTCATACTTAATAATTTAATTAAGTAAATAAAAAAGTGATGCTTAAGTCTCTTAAGTTGGGGTTAAAATTTTGAGTCAGTTATGTTAATATATAAGAGTCTATTTTATCTCACATAATATCAAAGATAATTTACATATCATTCATGTTAAAATGAAAATGTGGAAAATTAAATACAACAACATTTGTGCTGTTAAAATTCTTCTTATTTCTGCTGAGTGTAGATCGTATTGCATCCAACCTAAAGCTTTAGACGGAATCCTGAAATTGTGAAATTTCTGAGCTGATGCATATATCATTCAAATGCCAGCAGCAGCAAATCTATAAATTACTATCAGTCAGTGGAACCAGAGAGAAAGACAATCACATAAAGTAATGTCAACATTTATAATGAGACTGTAAATTAGCAAGCGAATGAAAAGCAACTACAGTCAGAAATGATTGTGATATACCAAATACACATCCTTAGATTAGCGTTTACACTCTTTTGGTTACCGCTGGAAGAACTAAAGCGAATCCTTTGACAACCTCTGTGCTGAAGGTCAGCGAGTGTGCATATTGTGTGTGTGTGTGTTTGGCAAAGTTAGTCCTTCGTCGAGGGAGTTTTCTTTATTTTTTTTATTTTTTTTTGTGAGCTGCCCACACTATTCAGCTTGTTTTGCTCAAAAGGACATTCGATTTTTTTTATGGTTATGTAGGTTCAGCTACTTCTTGTTCTTCTACTTGGACTTTTTGCTCTCATGTCGTTAGTTGCGTGCCATCATAAATATTATGTCTGCCTGGAGTTTTTCTGCAAGTTATAAAATGTATGTGACCACAGCACACACATACATACGCTCACATAAACAAAGACAGAGACGGAGACAGAGACAATATTGCTGTCCTTTGGAATATTACGTGTTAGCATTGAACTTTACGGCAGCGCCATTTGGTAGCACTTTTGGTCAAAATGTGACATAACTTTGATTGAGTTGCTCGCCGTGGAGTGAACTACGATTAGAGCGGTAACTGTGGCAATATCTAATATGCAAACTGACAACTTAAGTAGGCAGCGAAACCGAAATATTAGACAGGCACAGACAAGACATAAGAAAACAACACACACTCCACACTAGAAATGACAAGTTAATCATTTATTTAGGTTAACATGCTCAAGTATTCATTTACTTTGTTGTCAGCAAAAAGAGACTGAGAATCCTCGTGTTATAAAATTTAAAATAAACATGCTACTGTGCGTGTTCTTGAATTCATTTCCAACACAATATCTCCAGAAAGTATTATAATACTTATGTACTCGTATTTATTAACATTCCCAGCGCTTGTAAAGTTTTTATTATCCGATTCTGAAGGCTCAGAGTATTATGCGAATACATAACGAAATGATGGCGAATTCGTTTAGGGGAATGACAATACAATACAATAACCAAATAACCAAAGACCCAAAAGCAGCTGCAAAATTATTTATAATAAACATAATAAGCAGGCGACAGCTGCTGCCAATGGCTGACAGAAGGGCGTGGCAATGGCACATGGCGGTTTTGCCTGATGACAGACAAGGGCGTAAAAGGCATTCAAAATGTTTAATTCTTGAGACGTTTTCCGAGTTTAATTATGTGTTCATTACTCACTTTACCCCATTCTCTGTAAGTTCATGTGTGTGCAGGTGATTTTCCCCTTTTAATGGCAATTTAGTTTTGGGCTAACACAAGCAACTGGGCCTATAAAACGACAACGAAAATTATTGGGCAAATTGGGTCCCCCAAAAAAGTATGCTACAAATTTTGTATTTTGTTGCATATTTGCTTCAAAATAGCTCACATTTCTGCCGGTTTCTTGTGCCAACAATGTAAAATATTTTATGGTCTGGCCTTGGGAAAACCAGATAAAACTCACACCCCTTGATATTGCCGCAAAAAAGGAAAGAAAAAAATGAAAAATACCAATCAGCGCGCCTGTCAGCCCTCAGCCCAAAACTTGTGCTTATCGCCAAGTTTTTGATTTGCTTTAAACTTTTCTCTCTCACTGTGTGTATGTTTGTGTGTGTGTGTGTTACATAAAACATGCTAACAAAGCGAACAAGCTCCTGGGCGGCATATTCTTTGAGGCAGGCTCATCGACTCGTCCTTTTGCCGTGCCTTGGCATCCCTTTGCCGAGCTGCTGCGCTCAATTATATGAATTTTTATAGCTTAGGCAGATTTATGCGCACGTTCGCTTCTAATGCTTACACAGTCAAGTAAAAGATGAGGATGCTGTTTCTCTCAGTCTTCTGCTTTTCGGATAGACAGTGAGTGTGATTACTACACCTGCAAATTGTGTTTCCATACTACGGATATTTTCTATCATATTCTTTACTTTCTCTATCATGAACTCTAACTATTAATTGCAAACAAGAGTCTCCACCTGCTCTGTCGCCATTTGGGGCATATTTATAGCATTTTGTTAACAATAAAATCACCAAACATATCTCAGCGGTCTCAACTACATCCTATCTCCGAACTCATCCAATTTCGCAACAGTTTTAATGGCTGCTTCACATGTAAATAAAAGCAAACACGCCGAAGGATATACGAAAGACAAAGGGCATAAACCTTCCAGTAATTCATTAATTAATGTTGTGATTATTATCTGGTCAACAACAGCAACAACATTTGACTTTCTCTTTATATATGTGTGTGTGTGTGTGTGGCGTTCATTCACCTGAACATGCAAAACTTTCATAATTAGTTTTGTTATTGTTGTTGTTGTTATAGTTTAAGCTCTGAACAGAATAAATAAATTTGAAGAACACGAACAACAACACAAATGAATAATTAAGGTGCTAAGCACTGAGGAAAATAATAGGGTACAATCAAAGCTATCGGCAAGATCAGGCAAAAAGGTAGCCCAGACCATTATTACTCATTTAAAGTTTGACAATACTTTGTCTAATTAATAATATTTATCTAAATGTCTCTATGGATAATGCAGATTACTAGCATGCTGCTCAATGAAATATTATAGGGTAAAATAACAAAAGTAACCCAAAATAAATTGATGGTCAGTTCAAAAATAATAATTCCCTGTAGCTTGAAAAGATTTTTGTTAATTTATAATATTAATTATTTATTTCAATAAATATCTTTAGCATTATAAATATATACAATATTTTAGTCAAATTAATTATGCTTTGAAAATAAATTGGCGTATTGTTGCCGAAGACTGTCCAAAGTCAAGTTTAGACTGTCGGCATTTCAGATTATTTTGTTGCTTGATTGGATGGGGAGACGGCGTCACCGTCAAATTGATTATTCAGGTAAATTACGAGGCATCTTGAGTCTTTGGCTCTGACTGATATATGGCTGCACGTAGCTGGTTTTAATTGAAAACCGAAAAGAAGAAGACGAAATGAAAAGGCATGGCAGGCAGGAAGTCAAACTTGAGGTGTGGCTCGCCGTTTGTTGATTTTATGCTAATCTATGCAGCTCAGTAAGAGCATCAAAGACGTCGAATCAGACTCACTGAGTAGCTGCTGTTGCTGGTCGTGATGGAATGAGCTGTGCTGTCGATTCATTTGAAATTCCGCATAATATTAAATTACAGCCTCCTGCTTCGCTTCACAGAATATGTCAAAGCAAAATAAACAGTTTTATTCATAATTATGCGCAGGTATGCGCTGCCAGTCCAAAGTCATCTTTCTCTCTCTCTATCTCTTCTCTAGAGAGTCTTAGGCTGCTTTTTATCAGCCTGCGCAGCTGTTGGCCTGCATTGTTAACAGCTCATTTTCAGTTTCTTCTTCATTTAAATCCTTATTATTTTTATGATAATTAGAGAGTTCGGCAAGCTTTACCAAATGCGACCAAAGTCAATAATGCAACTCGGCATTGAAACTTGCACAATAAAGCCACAATTCGGTTGAGTTACCTGAGCGTCTCCTGCATTTCGGTTTGTCATGTACTTGACTCCAAACCAAATGTACAAAGCAGAGCCACTTGATCAATCAGTCAGCCCTTTGACAGTCAATTCAATCATTCTAGCTTGATTCACATTCAATTTGATTGGCACCTATGCGTATACGCAACATTCCTAATTGGACACTGAATGTTATGATATGTCTGATTTTGATTCTGAAAGTGATTCAAATTGTAAGTCCCTTGACTTGCTGATTTCTATTTTAATTTGTTACAGTTTAAATAGCTCATTTAGTATGGAATAATAGTAAGGATCAGCTTTCAAATTATTTAGAATCTTATCTCTGCGATCCTTTTTTTTACTGGAATATCTTTTTGTGTAAATTATGCATTTTCCTGACACCAAAAACTATTTAACTTTGCTTAATTAAAAATCTAAATTGCAAAATTGTAATAAATAAAAAGTTATACTTATTTATCACCCGACGTCGACTTCGCCTTGTCCATTGACTTTATGTGGCGAAGGCGACGCTGTCGACGAAAGGCGAAAGGAAAACTTTGTGCCTTCTTCTCTATATTGTATGCAAGTCGCACTCTTTTCTCTCATTCTTTATGACATTCTTTAGTTTTTTAGCCTACTTTCTATTTTGCACAAAAATTATTTTTTGCTCTAAACTTTGAGCAGGCGAATGAAATATTTTGATTTGCCGCTGCCTGTGGCAAAAGTTCGTTAAAATATTCATAATTACTTGGCGTGTGATGCGGCGGTACTTGAGGCATCTCTCCCACTCCAACTCCCACTCCCACTCTCCTGCCACGGACACGTTCACCTCTCACCCCCAAAGTGTGGCCATGCCAACGAAAAGTTGCAGAAGGAAAACAGAAATTGCGCCACTTAATGAGCAAGGGCGAAACTTTGGTAAAACTTTCGGGGGAAACAGCAGAAATTGTATAAGAAAAGGCGCCAAGGAACAGTAAGGCTGTAGGGGGCGTGGCAACTGAGGCACATTTAAAATAATTACGAATTTATTTAAGCTGCTCTACGGCGTAAAAATCATTTACAATAGACGGATGCTTCACTTTTAAGTGGACGAGACAACTTTCGTCTTTCGACAGGTTCGCCTGACACTTGAACCGGAGACTTTTCGCTTTAAGGGATGGAGAGTATGAGCAGGAGTGAGAAATTTATGCTTATGTCATGGAATTTGCAAATTTACACAACGCTTAGTCGTAAAAAAAAAAGGAAAGAGTTGGTTGTTGCCTATTCTACATTTTTAATGTCTGTCATGGCCATTTTATGTCCGCCACAAGACGCTGGCACAAAGAGCTGACAGTCTGTCGCACCCAAAATGTGTCACATACGCACACAAAGACGCAATTATCCTGGCCCAACCCAGGACTGTGAAACGAGTAAAAGAAATGACCGAAACTATGCTCTCTTCACCAACTCCCAACTCATCCAACTCATCCGACTCACATGTGTAAGCGCACACAAAGGACATGTTTCAGGCCGAGTTGTTGAGTCCATTTGCAAATTTTTTGGTCATGCTGCGAGTGCTGAAAGCGGGTTAAAGTCACCCCGGACGGGACGGGACGGAACGGACCACCCAAGTGAATGTATTTTCTTTATATACTCCTACATACATATTCATTGTATGTACTGACATATGTACATATATTCAACTGCCTTTGCCTTTTATGTTCGCCAGTTGTTTGGCCATCTGATCCCTCCCCTCTCCCACTTCCAGTCTCTGTCTCTATATGTAGTTGTGCGTAAAAGCCATATAAATAAGTTATACACGTGGTAGCTGGGTTTTTGGCATAGTCGTCAGTCAGACGCCAGCAAGGACAACATTTCCCATTGCAATGCTTAAAATTGGCTGAGAGCATAACATCCCAGTCAAGGTGGTAATACTGTAGGTGACATTCTAAAGCTTCTGGACTCACTTTTACTTTTAAACAAAATATGCTTGTACTTTTATTTGGGAACAAAAGAGCGTAAGTGCCAAGTTATTTATGTGCAATCCGATTCATACATCGGTTTATAGAGTTATAAATTTAACTAAAGATAAAAGTAAATGTTGTAAAGGGCACTTGGAAAGTCGGCTAGACTTAAGTTCACTCTGTTGTGCATCTCTGGCAATTCATTTATTATTTACAATATTTATTTTAATTATATACTCAGATGTTCCATACTGTGGAAATTGCTTAAAGCTTTCGATAGTCCAGTAGGAAGCTAAGACTCATTTTCCTATATTAGAACCTTCCAATGAAAAGAAGTTTGGCACTTATTTTTAAGTAAGTTATATAAGAAAGAGAAGGCGTATTCTGTTTCGGAATAGCTGCAGCTGAGAGGCAATTTAAGAGATTTGCAAGTTTTGAAACGAGTTAAATTTAATTAAAATTAAGTGTATTGCACTTACATGCCGACAACTTTCATCGAATTTACACAAATAGACCTAATTGTAGGTGCTCTTTAGGGCCTTGGCAGCCATTCGAGTGGGCAATTAGCAGTTCAAGCCGAAAGCCACCGTATCGATTTGCAATTAAGCTCAGCGAATTTTCAAAACTTGAAAAAAAGGGTGAACGAATATTTCTTGCCAATGTGTTGCGGTGTGCTGTGGTGCAATCTGGGGGGAGATGGTGCGATGGTTTTTTATGCAATCAGATTTAATGATGCGCGAACTATTAAGCGCATTAAAAGCATTAAAAGCGTTTTTGTGCACACTCTATAGCCGCAATCTTTAAAGTGCTCATCTAAGTGGTAGGTAGACAACAAAAAAAGCTACCAACATTTATTGCCTTTGACACAAGCCATTAAATAATTTGACGCTAAAAGTGAACGCAAGTGCAGGTGACACACGTGAGAGATGAAAAATGAACGCCAAATGAAATTAACGTTCTCACAACTACTTCGGAGTAAAGCTTTTAGCTAGGCTTTTACAGGTTAATTCTTTTATTATTACGCTTAATCCAATTGCATGCACTGACAACGTGGCGTATACGCAATTAAATCAAACGCACGCTTAAAATAGAATGTATATAGATAGCATGACATAAGAATGGAAATTAAATTTAAAATACATCAGGATCGCATTAGAGTCTAACCCGAGCCAGAATGCCATATGCGCATAAGGGTGGCAGAAGGAGGGAAGAGGCTGAAGAGGGAAAAAGGACAAGACGGCACCCGGACGAGTCGCAGCTGCCAGCAACGAAATTAACTTGCGAGCCACGGCAAAGACAAACAGCAGTTGGAAATGAAATAAAACAATGCGAAAAAAAAGCGACGTGCACACACATAAACAAGAGTACACACATACTTTCACACACTCGCACACAGAACTTGACATATGACATTTAATTTACTGTCTTCGGTATGTTGCTTTTGCTTGGCGCACTGCCAAAAGCATTTGCTCACATTCATTAATTTTCATTTTCGTAAAACAGAAACGAAGAAAAATAAACCACAAAGGCTAAAATACCATGAGACTTGAACACCCTAATATCAAATTTTACCCATTTTTAGTACTGTAAGACTATCGAGATTAATATCCGTAGTGTTTCGGTTGTCACTATAAATATTTTTTAAATTTCCTATGTAGCTTTTGCATATTTTTTTTTTTATATTTATTTCCACTTACCCTACATTGATACCCACTTTTCTGTTTTCTTTCCATTTTCAACCATTAAGGTATTCGAAACTCTGTCTAATTAGAATATTGAGTGCTCTTTATGAAACGATATTAGTATCGATTTCGATTTTACTATAGTTTCTTCGTACTTAAAAATTAAAAAAGGTTCATCCTAAAAATAAAATGCAAACAGAATTATAATGGCAAAACTGTATGTGAGTATATGTATATAATTCCTATACTGTATGTGGGTAATCTTGGCTGTCAAGGACTGCTTCTTATCATAATGACACTCACTTCGCGTTAATGCATAATGTTGTAATAGTTAATTTTCGCAATTCATTGGCGTTTAATTGGTTTAACAATACTTCATTACCATTCTTAACCCTTTCGACCCCGACGTTGCCTGTGGGCAACTTGGCAAGTTTGACAGATAACTGTGAGCGAATCCGATTTTTTTGTCAGATGATTTATTATATAATTGGAAGATATATATGTTTACTGAAAGTGTGAGCAAAAAAAATAATTTTTGGAAGTTATTTAACAAAGTTATTTTCAAAAGACTGCACCTGCCTCGTAGAAAAAATTCTTTTTTTAATTCGGAAGACATTTTAAAATGATTAATTTTTTTTTGTTATCGTTAAAAAATTCAAAATGTAAAATTGAAATTGTATTGAGAATAGATTAAGCTTATAAGTGTAAAAGTTGAAATTGGTAATATTTGAATAGTTTTCATGTAACGGATTTTTAAAGTCATCAAGTTGCTTGTGGGCAACGTTGGTCCATAGTGGTAATAAAATCATAATTTTTTTGACTTTGCTGGATTTTCTTACACAACTCAGACAGGTCCAAATTTATTACTTAAAAAAAGGATTTAGCCTAAAATAGTGTTTCCAATTGATGGTTTTATTAGTTGTTTTGGTTTTACCCCAAAAAATAGTGCAACAGGTAGTATTTAACCCCAATTTTTACGATTGGAATACCCAAGTTTACTGCAAATTTCATTTTTATTGCATTATTGCATTTTATTGCAGAATGTTTACAGGTCATAAATAAAGGGTGTTTTGAAACCAGAATAATAGGATCATTAGCCTTGCCCAATTTTTAACTTGTAACATAGGTACCGACATGGATCGCTCTCGTCCCCAATTCTCAATAATTTAATCTCATATATAGAAGAGCAAATATTTTAATTTCGAGTGCGAAAAGTGACGTGATTTTTTATAAAGTGACGGAACACTTCGAGCAGTCGTCTATTGTCGGTTGTATTTGATAAGTACAATTGTCTAAGCCGTGCTTATTTTATATTTGCTTAGATAAATTACCGCAAGAGAAAGGTTTGTCAATAGAATCCATTGAGCGAATTTAAGATTCGATTGGGATGTTGAGCGGAGATAGTGGGGGTGAGGACGATGACATTTCGGCAGTGTTTCAAAAAAACTTGGAACGGATCGTGAAGAGAAGGCAGACTATAGAGATCGGCCTTCTTGACAATATAGCTGCAGAAGAATACCAGCAAGGACCTAAAAGTATTGCTGATAATTGCTTTAAAAATTTTATTTCGAAGACACTGAAAAGGAGATCAAGTCAATTTGAAGTTCCATAGTCCATATGGGACGAAGACAATACTTTAAAAGTTTATGTCGCGATAACTCCAATGGAGTCGGTGAATCCCAATAAAAGAGCTTATAATGATGTTTTAAGGCATGCGATTGTTTCTTCTTACAATAAGGAAAGGGGAGAAGGGGATTCGGACGATATGCTTTTGGACCTCTGCAGAGTCAACCATCGTTCACGAAAGTTTATTAACAGAATATTTTATTGATAACATTTAATTTATTCGATGCAAAAGCATATTCCTCTTATAAAATTTCCGATGGAAGTTGTAGATGGCCACCTACAATGTAATTCTTCAATCCAAAGGAAAAGAGGCCGACCATCTAATATAGAGGGGGATAGCCCCACAAAACTCGTTGGATCCCCATCGAGGAGTGTGTCTTAGCAACAGTCAAAGAAATACAGAGTTTAGCCGAATCCTAGCGACTTACAACGTTTCGATAGAGTGGAGCATTGAGTAGTAATTAGTGAAAAAGGTCGCTGCAAATTGTGTAAAACAAAAGCTCCAACGTCTAAATGCCTTAAGTGCAAGGTCCACCTGTGTTGCAATAATAATAAAAACAGTTTTTTGTCATTTCATACCTAATATTTCATAATAAATATATAAAATTGTAAGCGATTTTCAAAAAAAAAAATTATTTTGTATACCACCATGGCCCGACGTTGCCCACAGGCAACTTCCGGTAGCGCCCTAACCAATGGGCGTGGCGACTTCAAATTTTGGCAAAATACTTCTTTAATTTATACAAAATAATACAGAGCAAAAAAAAATTTTTCACACCACAGGGAAAAAGTCGGGGTCGAAAGGGTTAATTCTTTTAAGTAATGGCTTAACTTCACGATCACACAACACACAATTCTATACGCTGCCAACTCGATGCACATGCACTATTTATTTTATCGGTGCTGCCAACCTTATGCATTAATCGATAAATGCCTAATTCTAAGCGGATGTAATTTTTTAAATTTCTGCATGTATGTCAACTAATCGCGTGCATGTTATCGACCATTCCCGATAGTATCATCAAGTACTTTCATAGAGAAGAAAATAAGTTTGGTGAGCATTTAATGTTAATAACAGGGATTAAAACCGAAACGAATATCGGTTTCAGTTACGGTTTCGGTTATGATCGAATTAAGGTTTTCGGTTATCGGTTATGCAAAATCTTGGAGTATCGGTTTCGGAACGGGTATCGGTTTTTTTGTAAATTTCGGCTTAAAAATAACGGTATGGTTTCGGTTCACAAAAAAAAAAGAAATTAAGGTTTTCGGTTAACCAAAATAAGAAATGGAAAATAATGTTATCTGGTGACTGAATTGATCCAGTATAATGTCGATTTTATTATAATTTGATCTCATATAAATTTGGTTCATTAGGTTTGAAAGTTTGGATTATTTTTATTTTACTGAACTTTGATAACTTTGAACCGCCATAACTTTGTCAAAAGTCAATCAATTTTTATGCGCAATGCAAATTTGAGCATGATTCTACCGCCAAATTCGATCTGCACTTATATTTTTTTCATTTTAGAAAATTTTTCAAAAACTAATTTTTTAAAAATTTTACAGTGTTACCCCTTTATCTTTTTTGATTTTATCGAAAAAATTCGAATTTTCAAAATGAACAAAATTTAAATGCAGAACGATTTTAGAGGTAAAATCGTGCTCAAATTTACATTGCAAATAAAATTGATTGACTTTTGACAAAGTTATGGCAGTTGAAAGATATCAATACCTGCGACGGCCAGAACCGAAATTAACCCTTATAAATGAATCGGTTACCAAACGGTTATTTCGGTTGAAAGAGTTTCGGCTTATGGGTTTCGGTACAGCGGAAAAATATTTTTCCGGTTACGGTTTCAGTTACGGTTACAAATTTCAATCGGTTATTACCGGTTAAAGGTTACGGTTTCGGTTAAGGTTTTAATCCCTGGTTAATAATAATATTAACTTTAAGTTACTAAAACAACAATTGAAATATCAATTACTCGCATACGTAGCTAAATTCGCATCGAATTCGCAGATTCATCTTAGAGTTGACATAATTAACGAAAAACTCGGTATCCCTTGTATCACTCGACTGTCAGACGTTCTGCCAACACTCAACGGGATTAATTAAGCGGCAGGTTTTTGCCTTTGGGCGCTGCTGGCGCCGTCATCATTATTACGAACATTATGCTTGGGTCACACTTAGCTACACCCCCACTCAGTGGAGTGCAGCAGTGACTATTGCTGTTGTTGTGGCTGTGGATAATAAAATATTTTATGCTGGGCTTATCTGCCATATCAAAGTATGGACCTTTGCAGCTGCGACAGGCGCAGGGAGGAAAACACGGACAGCGACAGCGACAGTGACATTGGCAACAAAAAGCAGAACACAGTACACATTATTAACAGTCGCCCCCTAAAAATAGCATCAACAGCAACATCAACAAAAACCCAATGTCAAAAATAAAAAGTCGCACACATACAGAGAGAAATTGTAATGTTAGAGTTTATGACTGGAAGCAACAGTCCAAAGGGGGGATAAATTACTGGGAGGGTAGGTGGAAATGTCGTGTACAGGGGAAGGGGTTGCTGTACACTTTTCTGTCTGTTGTTGGTTTCCACGACTTTCCGGCTGTCTGCGTCGTCGTCGTCGTCGTCGTAGCTAATTCGGGCTCAGTTTTTGGTCAAGTGCAGTGTGCCAGTCAACGAACAAACATTTTTATGTCCTGATAATAGAACAACATGCGGTTATCCTTACGTACACACACAAATAACACACATACACACGCGCACGTGAAAAGTTTCGTAACTTTTTGCTCAAACGGTGACAGAATTGGTAAGAGCTTGGTGGAGATGGAGGTCATTTTTTGTGTGCCTGCAGTTTTTGGCAGGTTTTTGCAAAGCGGCAAATGTTGGTTTTCTCTGGCCAGGTTCATTTCCTTCAACGTGATTTCACAGTTTCCACTGCGTTTCGCAAACTGAAGTGAAGCGCATAATAACCAGGCCGAGAAGTTAAGAAGTCAACAGACTTCAGTGCCATTTTTTGTTAATGAATTATGAAATGTTTAACTCAATAATATCAATAAAAGGATATTTTCATATACAATAATACAAATTATATTTATTACATATATTTTCATTTTAATTCTTTTCTTTTTCATTCTGGCAAAATTCGTATCGAAATGTGCCATTTTTTGCCATCTTAAAGGACTGTATGAAATGATCTTATTTATTATTATTAACTTAAACTCAACAACTTTATGTAACTCTACAGAAAATATTAGGTGTTACCTTCATTGTGAAAAATGATTTATCAGTCCACATTCGATTTATAGTCATCAACAATAAATTGCTCAAATATCTATACAAAAGAAGCTATGTTTAAATTAATGCCTCTGTGTAGGGATTCTTTCTATCAACTAAGCTCTTTATGAGGGTTGTCTTAATTGTGAAATGTTTTATATAGTAAAGCATTGCAATTTCTCCAAAAATATTTCTAATAACTATGTAATAATTATTTCTTTGCAGGTGAGTTACGCATATATCTAAATCTGGTTTGCTTATCTCGTCTCTGGTAAGTTGTGTGTGTTAATTTAAAGCTTTGAGACCGCAATAACTACTGCCAGATGATATTTCATTATGGCAACGAGTAAATAATGCGCAGTCATGCGGCCAGCAGACAGGCGTCAACGGAAATGCTGCAATGCATAAATTTCCACTAGGGACAGGCAACAAATACACGTAATTTTGCTCCCTTTTAGTTTCTTCTACGGTTACAAGATCTTTCTTGGGGTATTTATTTATATTACTAGCAAAATATTTATAGTACCTTCTTGGATTGTGACAGTTGAGACACCTTAAGTTTCTCCTTTACCTTCCCCCACTGTAGATAAACAATCTCGACAGCAAGTGCATAGAATGATTGCCATTTTATCCATCAATTTGATGCGCTACTCAATCTTTTTGCGCTGCAACAAAATGGCAATTGCATTAAGGAGACCCACACATAGTTGTATTGAACCAGATACAGACACTTTGTAACTGCAGCTACATACATATGTACATACATATACGATAGAGAGACACACATCAAGTAATTGAATGCATTTGCCCTACCCTACGCACTCTGGGGTTATTCGTAGGACAGAGTGGATGACAAAGGAACAAAGGAAAGGAGATGGTGACAGGATGGAGGATGGCAGAATGTGCTTTGATTTTGAGCTCGCTCAATACTATTAACGCAAGTAAACTAATGGCGTCATCATTATTATCATCGATAGAGACAATTGTTATTGCAAGTGCTCCACAGTTCAAAAGCGCTTCAATTTCGCGCCATTTTATCAGTTCAAATAAAATAGAAAGCTTGTAATATATTTTTGTGAATACAAGTAAACTAATAGTTCCAAGTACGTGTTCTTCAATTGATTTCGAAAATCTTTTTTGTGAGATATGTCGATATTTCGGAAAATATTAGATCAAGTTGCAAGTATCAAGTTTTCTAAAAATTGTAATTACTAAATACTACACGTGTACTTTTATTACAAATCTTATTTTTCTTGCATCGTTTCCATTCCTGATTTAAGCATTAGCATTTACGTAGATCATCAAAAATTGAACGACAAATCTTAATTCTGCAAATTAACTACGATGAACAAGCTCCAGTAAGATGTGATTTTTAATGAAAATCGATTTAATCAACCCGATAGATTGACAAAATAAATTACGAAAATCGAGCTGTCGATATTTCGATGTATGTTTAACATACTTCACTACTTGATATCTCTCGTCTAACCATGCGTTTTATTAGATGAAATAATGAATGTCAAGACTTTTACCCTTCTCTTACAACATTATTATTTAAACAGTTATTGCAAGAAATTTCTGCTGGCGAATTTGCTTTGCAGAACACACAAAACTGCAATGTTATTCATGCCATAGTAGTACATAAAGCTGTCTGAGTCTGAGGCTGACATTGTCTCTGGCTCGACTGGTTCTTGTATTTGCTCAAGTGCTTTGTCGCTCCGCCGACATCGAATCTTGTGTCAATAGTTGGCATACATACATACATACATACATACATGGCAGGCATTTCATTTAACTCACGCCCACTTCTCATTTCACCTTTTCCTTTTGTCTCCTTCTCTCTCTGTTCCTGACTCTGTCTAACAGCTACTGTTAGTCGATGACAACGAGCAAAGTCTCGTCGCTCGTTGGCTGCTTTGCATAGAATGGAATATTTAAATTGAAAATTGAAAATTGCATTGCCAACTGCCAACTGCGACTGCGACTGTGATGGAGATGGAAATGGCAACGAAGTTGATTGACAATGCATGAGATTTGCATTTAATAATCGAAATATGTGCTGCTGTCGCTGTTTAGCTATTAATCTCGACAAATAATAGTCAGAAATCTATTTAAAAAGCACCACAATTGCTCAACATGCCACAAGTTGCACTCGCATTTAGATTAACTTATCGGATAATTCAGTTTTCATGCCCATGTCAGAGTATTTGCCTCACGGTTCTGTTTCATTTCAATTTTGCAGTTATTTGCGTAATCGATATTGTTATTGTTATTGTTGTTGTTGTTGTGTGTGTGTGTATTTAATTGTGTGTGCTCTGCTTGTTGTCCATGTACATATGTGTTTATATTTAAAGATTTTCTGCTTGTTTGTTTGTTTGTTTGTTTACAATTTGCACAGTGCACAGTGGAAGTGCTTAAGGATTTAAATGCCAATCGAGATTTCATCGATGCGTATACTTAATATTTTTCAATTGTATTTAATTATTACAAATTTTCTATGTTAATATTAACAAAGGAAAGGTGCGAGTGTAGACTTATTTGTAGCACTGTAAGTTGCAGTCTTCTTCTCTGTTGCATCCGTTTAGTGAGTGGCAGCAGTTGCATTTAAACCCAAATCAATCCAATTCAAAATTCAAGTGACTGCAATTTATACTCAAATACTGCTCGTATTTGATTTTCTGGTTTTGGTTGCATGCATTTTTTGAGCTCGGGGCGCATTGCACATTCACATATGTATGCACACACATTCATATGCTTGGAGTAGTGAGTGTTTGACTATTTGAATAATTCATGCATGACAATGCATAAGTCACTTGGCCATGTGGCCAAGGAAACAGTAGAGTTGAGTCAAGTCAAGCAATGGCTGCCATTTCATGCAGAACTTGCTGAGCCAAGCTAAATGTGATATGTGATTACATAAGAGACCGGACCCCAATCAGCACACAGCAGCAATAAATAACTCGCAAATAAGTGCAATGTGGGTAACAGCACAACTGTGTCCAACTGTTCACTTGAGTGTGGAAAATGTCAAAAGAAATTTCCGCTTTCTTGTCGTACTCACCAATTTAAAATAAACTATTTTTCACAAATTCACGCATGAAATATAATTTTTGACTCAATATAATAATAGTACAAATCGTACCTAATGCAATTTACTTAAAGAAAATGTAATATCTTCGGAACACATATAAATTGAAATCATTTGTGAGTTAAATTGAAATATAACTGCACGCTTAGTCGAGCATACTCGACTGCAGCGCCTTTACAGGATATCTTCCCGAATTCATTGTCAGACAAATCATTTCAGTAAAGGAAAAGCAAACTTATTCTATACTTATCGCTGCAGGAGCAAATCAACTTCCGAGTTTTTGCTGAATTCTTCATTATGGATTATGCAATATTTCAGATGTCCAGTTGTATATAATTGTTATTGTGCTCATGTGGATGAAAAAGAAATGAAGAAAGCGCCACCAAATCTATTCAAATGTGTATATATATATACATATGTATGTATGCGTGCATTTTTCTATGTATGTTTTAACAGCTGTGCAATAAAATAACATAGCAAATAAATTTGGTCTGTGTTGGAAGGTTATAATTGCAATTGTTGCGAATAACACGAGGGGTAAAAGGAACAGAGAGGGAAGGAAATTAAAGTTTTTACTCTGGCCAACTCTCTTTCCCTTTGTCTCTCTCTCTCTCTTTCATTCTGTTGAAAAGAATTTGCGTCCATGTTGCAACGTCACGTCACTTAAATGCTAATGAATTTTTAATTTATTTCACTCTTTTGCCCTTTCATAGCAAATAAAAATTCATTTAAAATTCCGCAAGGACGTGTGCAAACATAAACACTTTTGTGTGTGTGTTTGTATGGGATGTACTATGGGATTAATTAGCTGTCATTGATTCAATTATTGATTACAACTTACTGTGCACACATCAGAAAATATGCCATGACCGATGGAAACAACATCAATGCAAAAGCATTAATCAAACAAACTGCTCGCCTATTAATATCCCAGGTGCACTAATTGAATCATAATGAAGTGGGATCGTCAACATATGTTTTTCATTTTTTAACAATAATAACAAAATGACATCAATCAATATCAAAATCGTCTTTATACCCAATTAGTTAAGCCGCCTTCTATTCACGGCGAGATAATCCCAAATTTATTTAAATCTGTAAACATTTTTATTTATGCTGTAGCAATTGAAATTGTTTGACGTAAAAATTTGTTAATAATACTAACATAACGACGATGGATACAGAGAAATACTTGTGCAATTTAGACACAGGAATGATGAAACTTTAAAATGACCAGCTGCTTTAAATATACATCTTTAATATGTACAAAATTTCAATGTTTGTTTTGTAATGTTAATCAATGCATTTATTTATATATTTTTACATGTAAAAGGCTTCCTAGCAAGGATATTTTAATTGTCAAAACAATAAATTAATTAAAGTAAAAATTATTGTTAAAATGAACAAAATCGACCTTGTTATCTCTCGTTGAGAATAACATTTGTATTCTGTCTGTCTGCCCAACTGCCAGTCTGCCAGTTTGTCTGTCCAAGTTCTGTGCTGAGCAGCTGCTACAGAGCTCGGTCAATAGATAATTTTGCAATCGCTTCTGAGCCTTTTCTGTCATATGATTTAAATTTATGACCTTTTCTGGCGTGTCCAAGACACATGGTGTAAAAACTTTACTGGCCATGCTCGATAAGAATTCAACGCATTGGCCTTTGAATTTTTGAATCTGTGTATGTGTGTGTGTAGTCTATACTAAAACACAATGTTTTCTTATCACATTATCAAACAAACTAAGCATACTAAGCATACCAAATATGTTGAAAACATTGATATATTAAATATATCATTTTACTTTTTTTTCAAAGATACAATTTAATTTTCAGAAGAAATTTCTCCGGTTTTTTTACTAAAAGAATTTTTATTCACAAAAAATAATTGCACATTTTTGTATTTGATCTTTCACAAGATAACGGTTAGTTTTTGAAGCTGTAGGTTTGAATTATAAATTAACATAAACTTTCACATTTTGTAATATTTTTCGGAAGTGAATATCCTCATTGAATTTAATTTAAGTTGGTGAATGCAATAAAGGGAAAATCGATAAATTTTAAAAACTTTGCCCGAATTCAACGTCAAAAAATATACATTTTATCAGGGATTGAAACCTTAACCGAAACCGTAACCTTTAAAATTAAATTTAAATTTGTAACGGTAACTGAACTCTTAACCGAAAATATTTTTTTCCACTGTACCGAAACCCATAAACCGAAACTCTTTAAACCGAAATAACCGTTTAGTAACCGATTCTTTTATAAGGGTTAATTTCGGATCTGGCCGTCACAGGTACCAAGCACCTTTGATGACTTCGAACTGCCATAACTTTGTCAAAAATCAATCAATTTCTATGCACAAGGTAAATTTGAGCATGATTTTACCTCAAAATTCGATCTGCATTTAAGTTTTGTTAATTTTTAAAATTCGAATTTTTTCGAAAAAATCAAAAAAGACAAAGGGGTAACACTGTAAATTTTCAAAAAAAATCGATTTTCAAAAATTTTCAAAATTGAACAAAATTTAAATGCAAAACGTATAAAGAGGTAAAAACATACACAAATTTACATTGCGCATAGAAATTGATTCACTTTTGACAAAGTTATGGCAGTTCAAAGTTATTAAAAATCAGTAATATATAAAATATTCGAAATTGTCAAACCAAATGAACCAAATTCATATGAGTTCAAATTATAAAAGTCGACATTACACTGGACGATTCCAGTAACCAGATAAAATTATTTTCCAGGCTAAAAGAGCATTAAGTCTTTTTTTATGTAAAACAATGAATAACGCTTCTTATTTTGGTCAACTAAAAACCTTAATTTTTATTTTCTTTGTAAACCGAAACCATACCGGTATTTTTAAACCGAAACTTATGAAAAAACCGATAAACATTACGAAACCGATACTCCAAGATTTTGCATAGCCGATAACCGAAAACCTTAATTCAAGCCAATATTCGTTTCGGTTTTTATCCCTGCATTTTATTAATTGCTATAAAACTTAAACTGAAAACCGAAAAAGGCCTGATAGTTTTTTTTTTAATAACACTCAATCGAAACTGATATTACAAACAATCAAAACATGAAAACAAATTGATGAAACAACAGCTAAAAATAAAATAAGAATTTTATAATGTAATATTTTTTTAAAATCGACCAGCCTTGTTTTTTATTAGAGCATACACGATATACTTTTTAAAAATGCTCAAATTCACACACAAATTCTTCGTACATGTATATATGTATGTAAGTACAATTATATTTGACAGGCTCTATGTACATTCAATTTAACACATCAGAGTGCATTTTTATGAATTGGAGACTGGGCATAAACATTTTCTATGCCAGTGAACAGCTGCAGCTGCAAATGTAGCCATATCGACCCCGCATCCAGTTTGCAAGTATGTCAACTTCCGCTGGCTGGGTTGCCAACAACGGTTTTGAGTGCGGAGTAAATGCAGTTTAGTGTTAAGTGTCTTGCAGAGCGCAAGTGACAGCGATAATCAATAAAGTACCGGCAAACGGAGTGCACTTTTTACCACAGTTTATGTTAAACTATTAACAGGATACTCGGCTTCCGTAATGAAGCAGCTGCTGCCGTCGTCGACGGTCGACGGTGACGGTGACTGCGACGGTGATGGTGTCGTTGTTGGTGTTGCTTCGTGCTGTCCTCGTTGTCGTTGTCATCAGCGGCTGAACTGTACAAAAAGCGGGTCGCAGTCGACAAGACAACAGCTGCATTGTTCAAACACACACACACACACACACATCTATAGATAGAACGAGCAGGCATGACGGTGCAATGTCCTCGCCGTATGGCAGAAAAATGTGAAGTGAATATCGACACTCAATATTAGCACCGTTTATGAGCTATGAACGAGTTACGACTACCATTCCACGATGGAGCCAACATCAGAAGCAGAAGCCTGCGGCCAGAGGAAACCGCAGTCAAACCAAACACACAGATACACACAGACACACACTTAGACTTACACACTTGACTTGGGCGCTTTCAAGTGCTCTAGAAGCTGCAATTTGACCCGATTTAATAATCGCCAAATTGTCGCAGCTTGTTACATAAAATCGAAATTGATGAAGCACAACTAAAATTGTATTGAATTTTAAAGCAAATGGGGAAGCGGTTGCAATTGCTACAATTTCATTTCCGTTTCCGGTGCACACAAGAGAGCATTAATCATAATCAACAATGGGCACATCGCCAAGTGGAGCAAGCGAGAGCGGGACAGGGAGAGAGAGAGAGAGAGAGAGTCTATTTGAAATGGAGCCCTTTCTTCATGTGAATCGCCTGCAACATTAATTAACTCATAAATCTTTTGTGTATATGAAGACGGCACAAATTGCAGCACGTACTATATGTAGGTAGAAAGGGCATCCCATATGTGAGTCTGGCCAATTATTTGTGTTGAAATCTCTGACAATTCTGGGAATTCCATTTTGGTTATGCCAATTTGATTAATGTTGACTCACACACACACCTCTGAAACATATGTTGATGTAACTTCCCAGCAGCCAGTTGGCAATCTTTGCCAGCGGCCTTTGTTTCCCATTTTTTCATTTTTTCTGTAAGTTTGTCTATCTATCAAAAGCAGGCAAAAAGCCTTTTCAACGGCCTGTCTGCTTTATGCTGCTCCAGTTCAACTGGGACTATCAATTTGATTTTTGACAGCCTTCTCAGCAACACTTGTAGCTGCAAGAGTATCGACAAGATAACATACATTGAAGTCGAGTTGGGGCTGACTCAGCGAGATCTTCTTTTCACATTACCATCAATTTACAATGACTGTGCGCCATATGAAAGTAATTAAAAACCATTCAAATTTCCAAAATCATTTTCAAAATACACCCAAGAATGAAACATGTTAGAATGCTGCTGAAGGGAATAGACGACTACGCGATACTACGTATACTATATCATTACACATATTCGAACTCAAATTATTTTCGACTAGTTGTGAATATTAAAGTATTTGTTATTATTAGATTCATCTCAATTTTCTTTCAAATTTAATTAAAAGTCAATCCCCAAACCTTGCAACAAATGTTATAATAAGTACAATTTTTGTGTACCCCAGACATAACTTTATTTTAGTTTCAGTTTTTAATTAAATTTATTATTTATTTAATTGTTAATTTTTCATATAATTTTCATTTAAATTTTAAATTTGTTCACCACTTAATAAAATAAAAATGTTCTTTAATGAATGTAGCAGTAATTAATAATTTTGCCAAAAATATTAAAAAAAAAATTAATGTGACTAATTAATGTGACTCCAAAGTTATGTACAAAAACAAAAAACCTGCAACTTGAGGAACATGAATAATTCGTTTGGATGTTTTCAAAAGAAATTACCATCTATATTTTCATAGAGTTGTGGAATAATTATATTCTCTTGAAGAGTATAAAATCATATAAAAATATGACCAATAGGCGAATTCCATATAATTTTTATTCATTGTCTGCGAATTGCCGTGCTTTAATCGAGAGAAACATGATGAGTACTTGCATGAAATTGCACATTCATTTCATTGCCATTTACAAATAGTAAGTATAACCAAGTGGCAATTGCGGTAGCTAGAGCTAGAGCATTATGGCCATACTACTCGTGTTTGGCCATATCAGATCTCCCCTCAACGATGAACCTGGCGGCAACCTTTTGCTGCTCGTTAAGCAAAGTGCAAGCGATGTGGCAATAACTTTTGAGTTTATGTGCATTTCTTGGTTGCGTTTCTCTAGTGAATTAGATTTAAGTACAGTCATCGAGTAGGAGCCGACATCGTCTCTGACATGTGCAAATATGACGGTTCTGATGTTGGGGAATTTGTCAAACGACAGCGCAAGTTGCAGTGTCAACTTCTTCCTCCCGATGTTGAAGTTGCTGCTACTAAAAGTAGCAAAGGTGGAAAATGATGTGTGTTGATTTTATGGTGTGTCGAGCTGCTCATAGTGTTGCCTGTCCCCCTCTCCCCCTCTTTTCCCCTTCTCTTGATCTTCCCCGCTGCGTTTGTCTCATGTTGTGTATGCTTAGCACTTTGCAGTTAGTGCAACATTTGTATGCATTAAGAAACAGCAGCAACATGCGATCTACCTTAAATTAGATTGCATGGAAGCAAGTGAGATTCTCGTTATTGTTGTTGTCGTTGTTGTTGTTGGTGATGTGGTTTTGCCACAATCGGGACACAAGCGCGACTTCAAAGCGTGTTAGAAAGTGTGGTGCGGTTTTTCATTGTTATGTTAGCTACCAATTCCCTCCCTATCTCACACTTACATATTTACTTACTATGTATGCCTGACTACAGTGTGCATGTGTTGTTGTTGTTTGTTGTGTGTGTGTGTTTGTGTGTGTGTGTGTATGCATATCATCATGATTATAATCAGCAAACGCAGGGGCACTTAGCGCTTGTAATGTTGTTGCTGTTGGCACTTTTGTCGGCTTGCTGCACATCAAAGGCGCCGCGTAATGAGCAGCACACGCTCGCATGCTCCTCAGGCTGCCCCTCCTTCCCCCTCTCATGCCACTCCCACCCTCTATCTACTGTCTACTAGCACAAATTGACTTTGTCTGTGTATTTTTGACACCTGCGGCAATTCGTTTCATGCCCATGCCCAACAAGACGCGTTCTTTTCATCCGCCTGCTTCTGCCTTTTGCATCAAAAGATAATTTAAAGAGAACTCAAAACTAGTTCACGGATAGCAGAGTACCAAAAGCAAATGTAGGCGTTGCTTTTAGCTGCAAGAGGGAGTGGGCGTAACAGGGGAATAGCAATAGGGCTACGGCCTGCCAACCTACATATTTTCAGTCATGGTCTTTGGGGCGTGGTTCGCGTTTTGCTTCTCTATTTGCTTTTTGGCATACTGATTCGTAGCCGCAAGTCCCAAAATTCTTCAGCCAGCAAATATTTTGGACCAGCGAAAAGATATAAAAATAAAAACCGACATGCATCAACTTTGCTGGCTGCCCCAAAAAAGTATGCCACGTATTTTGTACCGTATATAAAGCATTTTAGCAACATCGTTTGCCCCAAAACGTACTGACAACCAGAGACTGAACGATGCCAGAATCTGAATTTAATACAAAATATTTTAAATTCAGAATACCTGCCTGTATATTTTAAGTAACTGCAGTTCTTTTTTGGTATAAATCGATCAAATTTTTTGGTAAATTAATCAGATTAAACAATATGAAAGTCGATTCAATACCCTTAGATATTCTTAATATGATAATTGTGTGAACAATTTATAATTAAATAAAATATATATTTTAAAACTATTACCGTATTATAATATTTATTTTAGCATAAAGTAATCCAACATATTAACCAGAGATTAAAACCGAAACGAATATCGGTTTCAGTTATGGTTTCGGTTATGCTCGAATTAAGGTTTTCAGTTATTAATTATACAAAATCTAGGAGTATCGGTTTCGTAACGGTTATCGGTTTTTTATAAGTTTCGGTATGGTTTCGGTTAACAAAAAAAAATTAAGGTTTTCAGTTGACCAAAATAAAAAGCGTTATTTATTGAATTAGCCTGAAAAATAATGTTATCTAGTTATGGAATGGTCCAGCGTAATGTCGATTTTACTATAATTTGACCTCATATAAATTTAGTTCATTTGGTTTAAAAATATCGATTATTTTGATTTTACAGATTTTTAATAATTTCGAACTGCCATAGCTTTGTCAAAAGTCAATCAATTTTCATGCGAAATGTAAATTTGAGCATGATTTTACCTCTAAATCCGTTCTGCATTTAAATTTTGTTCATTTTGAAAATTCGATTTTTTATTATAAAATCAAAAAAGATAAAGGGGTAATACTGTAAAATTTTAAAAAAATTCGATTTTCAAAATTTTTTTAAAATGAAAAGAATGTAAATGCAGAACGAATTAAGAGGTAAAATCATGCTCAAATTTACATTGCGCATGAAAATTGATTGAGTTTTGACAAAGTTATGGCAGTTCAAAGTTGCTTAGTATCTGTGACGGCCAGAACCGAAATTAACCCTTACAAATGAATCGGTTACTAAACGGTTATTTTGGTTTAAATATTTTATACTTTCATAATTGCCTTGCACTTTTCTTTCATGTTTCATATTTAGTTTACAAATTTCAAGCATTCTACAGAATCTATCATTAATTGTAATAGACAGAATATTAAAATATAAAAAATTATGATGTTCATTTCATATTATTTGTTATTTTCCAAAACGTTAATTTTTGCTCTCACTTGAAATTACTTGTGACTAAGATCCCTGTGCAAAATAGGAAAAGTCAAGTGAGCATTAGAATTATTTGTAGTACACATTTGTTACTTTTGGTGTCAGTTTGTCAGCAATTCACGTTTACGTAATTCGCTTATGAAATTTACACCTACGGCTATTTAATTTATTCGAGATTTGAAGTGGCTTGAAGTAGGACTGTAACTTTGATGTATAACCTAAGCCAAAGACACCTGAGAGTCTACTCTAATGTCTGCTCTTTTGGCGTTTCTTATGTAAATGTCAATGCATAAACATAATTAACTTGACACAGCCTGCGGGGGTAGTATGAAACTTTTTTTACGGCCATATAAAAGCGCTTTGCCATGGGCTCATCGGGGCTAGAGACAATATTGCCGTGAAAGTTTTCCCATAAAGCTGCTGACTCAACACAAATGCCGCATAGTTATGGCTGGGTCCATCTGCCACAAACTGACAATTGGCCTTTTGTCTGGAGCAACAGTTTGGCATTTTGGATATTCATTGATAAGTAAACAGCATAATAATCGTGCCAACTGATTTCAATTTCCCCAGCAGCACAACAGCTGCACAAATTCAATGCATTCAATTGTGCAGCGGGCCATAAGTGAGATGCGTTTCCCCAATCCAAATGCAACATCCATTCACATATCATACACACCATACACACTCCACATGGATATCAATTGTATTGAAGCTCCCTGTGGCGTCTGTTGTGGAGATATATTCGCTGTCTTGGCCACAAGTTACAATGTCAGCGTTTAAAGCTCAATTGGTTTAAGTGGCAGCACATTTGAGCTTTGGCTTGAGGGTAACTCTCACTGTGTGCGACTATGTAACTGGTATTTTGTATTTTGTAATATTTTCCCCTTGCTGTCATTGGCTTTGATTGGTTTGATTTTGGAGTGCAGCTTCCAAACAAATTAACCACAGAGAAAGTGCATTGAAGTGGAATAGTCAGAACTTAAGAATCATTTTCTGATCCTTCAATGATGAGAGCTGACTAATGAATCAAATCCTCTCCTCTGTATTTCAATTGTTGAATTCTACCTTCTTAATTGCTGTTGGTTTCTGTATTTATTTAATTAAGAGTATGTTTCATATTTGGATCAAGGATAGGATAAACCGATGATGTATTACAATAATTTGACGAATATTGTTTTAGTTTTGCTGCCACTTTCGAATTTCAACCCTTTGGCGAAGCACTTAGTGCAACTTACTTTCTTCTCCCTTCTGTTCCCCTTCACTACCTTTATGGCACCCTAAAAGGCCCACTGAGTGCAGCAGGTAATAAATGCTAATATTTTATTTAAAACAAAGACACAGCCGCTGAAAGCAAGTGAGCTCCATGCACTTGTCATCCACGTAGTCGAGTCACAGCCTCTTAACTGCCACGCCCCTTACACATACCATATTATGTTTCAAAACTGCATCTGTGTCCTCGGAAAATTAGCCACAGTCTTCGTTGTCTTCGTTATTTCCGCAGTGTGTGCAGTTTCTCTTGCTGAAATATCGAAGCACTTTGAAATTAAATATTGCGCATACGCCACGTTGTGGGGCTGACATGTATTGCAATGCATTTTACGCATATTTACACATCATTTGCGCTTCTCAAGTGGCTGGGCGTGGGAAGCGTGGTCTCTAAGCGGCTTTTCTATGCCATTGGCCATAAGTTGCCGCTGCTGCTGTTGCCCAATTCTCATGTCATTCAATTGGCGTTCGTGCTTTGCTAATGTTTTGATGTTTCGGCTCATTTGTGAACCCTTTTCACCATGCACAGGCACTCATACAGTCAGACACACTCACGTGAGACTGACAAAGTTTTGCCTTTATTTATGCAAAAATAATTTCAAATGTTTCGCATACTTTTTGACATTCGCTTTTGAGCGCAAGCATTTTCATAACCTCAGCCAAGCCACAGGAGCGCGTTTTCTCCCATTTTCCATTTGCCATTTTCCATTTCCCATCTCCCCATATCCTCCATCTCCATCTCACCGTGTCAGCTCTTCGAACTAAGAATCTAATAAAACTTTTGCCAGTTACCTGCCCGCAGCAGCAGCAGCAGCACCAAGAACACGAACAACAAGGCTGCTTATTTGCTTATCATATGCAAATTTTCATGTTTCATGTTGAAGTTTTCCTTTGGCAGAGAAAAGCAGCAGCACAGGTAGCGCTGAAACATAAAAACCCCAAAGAATGTTTAACAAGCTACCTACCTAAGGGGGCCCGAGCTCAAAGTTCAAATAACAAAATTTCTGCTTTTACTTTTGCATAAAAAGTCTGGCTGGTATTTTAGCCTTCATCTAGGTTTCCCTCTTGGATACCACTTGTATACATACTTACGATACGTACACGTATTTGTGATTCTATGTGTGGTTTTCATTATAAATATGTACAACTGGCTCTCGATGATGTGTGTTGTGTTGCTTTTGCCACAGGCCATGAACTCGAAATAATGTGATACTGAAAATGTTTCAAGTATTTGCCTACAAATAAATTGTTTATCTTATTGTACGAGTACAACTGTCATTAGAAAAATCAGCCTCAACTTATGCTGAAATACGAGTATATAAATAGGGGAGATAAACAAATAATTTCAACTCGTAAATGTAGCTTTTTTTCTAACTTGATTTACAGGATATTTGCATAATTTGAATTATGCAATCGGACCACATAATAATGGGTCAATTATATGAATCCTTAAATTGAAGAGGGTGAACTATAAACTTGATGCCCAACTGACAGCTAAACAATTTCAATGATCATTATACCAAAATTAAATTTAAAATTTACATATGTGTATGTTTATATGGCCGACACTAATTTCCGAATTGTTAAGCTGTTTTTTTGTTTGTATTTTGCAGAAATTAAACTTGACACCTTCAATCAAAATCCACAACTTTCTAAAATGGCTTGTTGGAATAAATTAGGTCAGAGTTGTGAACACCTTAAATTTTCTCGAAAACGTCTTTAAAACTGAATTTGAGGTTTTTTAATTAACAAAAAAAATCCAACCCGTTTAACAGTTTGAGCTCCCACTTTTCGCATATGGGGTTGAGTTTTTGGAATTTCATATTCTATTTTACGCATATGCTTAAAACGATTTTAAAATCAATATTTAAACAAATAGTCCCAGGTTGTAATAATTTGGAAACGAATTAGAGCTGCAGTTATCGCAGATAAAATTTGTATACATGAATATAAATTAAATTTGCAGCTGACATAATAAAAAAACAACGCTTTATTCAACAACACTAACAAGAAATTGTATTTACTTAACAATGTGCAAATATTTGAATAAACTTTTAAGTCGTGTTAATTGATCTAAGGGTAACTTAATTAAGTATATATTAACGAACTTCATAAAATGTGAGTTTCAAAAATTTGATGTGCAAAATTAAACATGACGAAGAGAAGTGCGAAACATGTGTTTAACTTCGTATGGAACTCTGAACTGTGTTCATATGGGATCTGCAAATTGAAACAGACACTATGACACATGTGCGAAGAATTAAGCCCAGCGTGCGTCGACTGAAATTCAATTACAATTGCAATCTTCGGCAACAAGAACAAGTAAAACAAACAATGCCCAAAATGGCAGCTGGCGTCGCGGCCATGTTAATATATCAGTCCAAAAGAGCATGAAGTGGGAATGAAAGAAGGAGAGAAAAAAAGCATGGATGCGCATGCAAAACAAATAACAAGGAAATGAAAAACGAGCCCGAGTGGAAAATTGCATGGCTCTTTCAAATAAATGTATATATACATACAATCATACACATGCTAGAGTCCATGTAGAGGCGGAAGCTGACTCGCCAGCGACGTCATTTCCGGCTTTAGCCACATTTTTTGTTATTGTTGTTATGGTTGTTGGTGCTGTCAAGATGCCTACTGAAAAATTTACTGCACTTAAAAATTGCAAATAAACAGAGACAGATGCATCAGAAATAATACCAACAACAGGGACAGAAGAGTTCTCAAACAAATTGACATTAAAAATTTAGCACGATGAAAGACATTTTCATTTTGGCACAGGGCAAAAATATAACAAAACGAACAGCTCATTACAAACGAATTGACGACCAGCTAACAAATGGTTTCTGTTTTCATTCCTTCTATTTTTCTGACATATAAATTGATGTCCTGTAAACAAGCTAACATTGGCTCGTATAGACTTCGTGTAATATACGTGTGTGAAAAGTCGTTGATTAATTTCTATATGATATTTGAGAGGATAAGTTTATAGTTTAATCAATTCAAACATTATCGTAAAGATGAATAATTTATTATTAATTATAATTATTATATCTGTTTATGTATGCAACTATAAGTATACTTTTTAGCCACTTTTGTGACTACAGGGTATGGAGACAATTATAAGGAAAAATATAGCCAAAAAAAAGCATGTTAACCTCAAAGAATGAAACTATTTCACGTTTCGCTTTACGAGTGTTTTTATTGCCACTTTTGGTCGGGAAGTGATTGAAATTGTAGCCATTGTGCACGTCGAGTGCATTTAATATACAACAACATATAAGTGTTATGCTATGGGTGTGTCTGTGTGTGTGTGTGTGTATCTAACTACTTTACAATGTTTGTGTGTTATTTCGGATTTTATTTTTATTGCACAACAAATGCTGCTCGCTGTCTGTGCGGTTTTGTTTCATATTATATTTGATGCAGATGAAACCAACTAAAAGTGCTAATAAACCGAAGAAGTGTAAAGAAAGCCACAACAAAATTGTCTGTAATAGATATATTTTTATATGCACTTGTATTTATATATAAACATTAAAGTGAAAAACACATAAAACGAACGAAGTTACTGGAGGAGTACTGCAAATAAATACACTTATGTATTTTGTGACTTAAAAGGTTGCAATTTTCAAATCCCATTACCCCAATTTTCTAACTCTAACTGCTACTTTTAAATAGTCATTTCTGTTACTCTGTCTCAAATCATACTAATTATTATCATATGATTAGATAAACCGGTTTAATCTATTTCTTCCTCATTTATATGTACATATAAGATGTATGTTTACTTGACCAAATTTTTTTGATTATTATTAATACTTACACAGTATGAAAATATTAATAAACCGTCAGCTTATAATATTGCGTATACGCAGCGTTGACATACATTGAGTTTGTACGAAGCATGATTAAATAAATCTAAATAAAAATGATTATATTGGAAAGACAGTGGAAATAGAAATGAAAATGAAATAATCTGCCAACTAAAAGGCACATAAATATCTGTCGAATGATATTAATTTTTCATAGTTTTTTATAGATGACATGAAGTTCTCACACTCTCACACATATCTCATCGCATTTTGTGAGTGTCTCCGTGAGCATTTATGTTTGTATTTGTATGAACTTCGTTGTTGTTTTATTTTTACGGTCACTGACACTTGTACGTGTCAGTTCAGACATAAGCGCTGAATTATGCTGACAAGATGGTAGGCCAATTTTGATTTGATTTATCGCTGATTGTAGATTTTTACATGCCTCAGCTGTAAAAGCAGCAACAGCGACAATGTCAAATCAATGCCATCAAATTACAAACAATTTACATAAAATTAGCATAATTAATTTCGCACCTAAGCACGAATACCGTGTGTTGATTAATTTGATTAGTCTGATCTAGATTATGCTGGTGTGAATGGCAGCAGCGACATTTGCAATTTCCTTACACGTACTCCACACATACACTCACAGGCTCACAAACAGGTTTATATGTATCAAGTGACTTAAATATATTTATGTAGATCAAAAAACCGACACTCAAAAAATTGTCTGTGTATAATACATAAGTTTCACTCTTGAAAAACAAACTTTATCTCAGAAAATAACGAATTCTTCTTCAGTCGGAATGAAAATGATAGTTTATCGGCATTTTTCATTCACAATTTGTTGTCAACTTTTAGTTTTGATTGATGATGGAAATTTAACTGTTCAGAGCTCTATAAATTGGTTTCTATATTTTAAACTTATTTAAGTAAGCTTATCAGATCCATAACATTCATAGCTATAATTATTTTTAATTTTCGAGCGAGCCAGTGAAATTTAAATGCCTATAGTTTTATTTTAATTATTGATTTCAAAACCAGCAAATATAATATATTTCTTAAAAGAAAACAACAGTTGTATTGATATAACAACAAATCTGTTTAGTTTTACTTTACATAACAATAACTGCTCACAGTCAGACAATTTTCTAATGGATTGTACACACAACAGTCATATAAATACGCCCACAAATACACACACAGATACATGAATTCCCAGAGTTGCTTTTGCCAATTACCAGAATCAATAACAAACAATTTGTGATATGTACAATATTTACGAGTATTATTATTACTTTCAAGAAATAACATTTCAGCATTTATGCACAAAAATTGTCATGGCAAAAGCAAAAATGGTACGCACTTTTCATAATTGGCAAGTACAGTATACACAAAGTACAGTCTGGCAAAGGAAGACAGGAAGATATCATGTAGTAGAAATGCATAAAAGAAATGAGCATAATTGCTTGTTTGTGTTTAATGTAGCCTCTCACATTGCTTCAGTTGGGCTTGTCAGATAGTAAGCATGGGTATAATATAAAGTTTGCAGCAAACTCTAGAGTTGAGATTATGTCCTGAACAATAACAAAAATGTTAAGCGACATAAAGTGCATGTGTTTGGGCAGCCAACTGTAGAAGGACAAAACTAGCAAAAGCATTCACTGATATGCAACTAACATAGACTGGCACACACACACACACACACACACATATATATATATATATATATATATAGTATGCATTCACATCTGAAACATCTTGAGTGTTTGAGCCAAAGATTAAATGGTGTTTATGGCTGCAACGAAGCAGCTCTCGTTGCGCATTTGGCGCTGTCTTCTGCTCAAATACTTTTGACACTTTTGCAAAATTTATGACTTGCAGCAGAAAGAATTTATGCCAGAGAAAGAGACAAAATTTATATAAATATCTAAATAAATAAACACTTGCAAAAAGTAGATGTTATACAAAGTGCATTGCCAAATACTTCATAAGGTCTCTGTGTCTTTTTCTTTTCCTATATTTTTCAGGGTTGGACTTGGCCTAAGATGGGTAGCGTGCTATTTGCAGCTGTATTCATAGCATTACACTTTGCCACCGGCGGCCTGGCCAATCCAGATGCAAAGCGTCTGTACGACGATCTGCTGAGCAATTACAATCGACTCATACGACCCGTTGGCAACAACTCGGATCGTTTGACGGTCAAAATGGGTCTGCGGCTGTCACAGTTAATCGATGTGGTAAGTACAAGTTTATCTACTTATCTATAATTAATGTAAATATTTTTAAGTAAACAAGTTTATAATAATGATATAAATTTGAGCTGTCAGTTCTTTGACAACCTTAACCGCCTGACTGCTTTTAAAATGACAATCAAAGTAGATTAATGTACAAAGCCAACAGCGCCGGTAAGTAGAGGCAATGGTATTTGTATAAGCCAGAGAAAAGCGTCAGCCGCGTAATTAATAACTGTTTACCAAGCGCTTAAAAACCGGTCGAACTAAGCCTGCGACAGTTTACCCCCGTTCCCTTATCCCCTTATCACCTTATCCACCATTTTTGCCTTTGTAGATATCCCACTTCAGAGTCAACTCTGTTTGCATAATAAATCAATCGGCTTTGCGATTACATCGACTGATTATTGTTTTGTTGATTAACTTTTGCAATTGCAGTTGCAGTTGAAGCTCGGGCCCATTAAAAGGCAACAACAATTGGGCAATATATCAGAGAAGCCAACTGCTGCCTGGGCCAAATTGTGTTCCAAGATGAAACTTCAATTGCCAGAGCAAGAGTCAAACACAGCAGGAGCAAGCAAATAGTCCGCAATCTTCTGGTTGGTTTGGATGCACATGACAACCGGAAATGGGGAAACCGGCTAACAGTTACGTGCTCTTGGCCACAGAGCATGCTCAGCACAGCCAACACCCTACTGATTTTTGCCTCATGCTTCCTGCTGGCTTCGAATCCTTTTCTGCTGTTATAAATCACGCGCTAAGCACCAAGACCACTAAAAGGCATGCCAGGCAGCCAGTCAGGAGAAGCCAGCAGTCATACCAATGCACATTGGGTAACATTGCACAAAATGCAATATCCTCTCTACCGAACAACAAATTTTCAAGAATGTCCTGCTAAAGTTTTCCATTCAAAGTCACTGAGTTTCACACATTTGACCCACAAGCGAAGATCTAAACAATTTCAAAACTTTAAAGTGCCTCAACTCAATCAATATTTATTTTAAATTTAATAAAATTAATTGTGTTAAACTTGGAGAAAATTTAAACTTCGATCGTGCTGAAAAAAGTGTTCAGAATTTTTGTTTGATAAAGAAAGTCTTTTCACTCAATATTTTCAGCCTTAAAATTTGTATTGATTCTGGGAAGTTTTCAGTTTGTTTTCCCGGGAAGTTTCTAATTATTAAACAATTTCAAAACTTTAAAGTCCCTCAACTCAATCAATATTTATTTTAAATCTAATAAAATTAATTGTGTTAAACTTGCAGAAAATTTAAACTTAGATCGTGCTGAAAATTGTGTTGATTTTTTTTTTTTTGATAAGGAAAAACTTTCCACTCAATATTTTCAGCTTAAAAATTTGTATTGATTCTGGGAAGTTTTCAGTTTGTTTTCCCGGGAAGTTCTTTATTAATTTCATTTGAATTTTGCCACACTGTGCGATAGCCAAGCACAATCCAACTGGCATAAGGTGCTTATAACGAAATTGCTTTAGTATACGTGTATGTGTGCGTATGTCGGTGTGTTACATTCACACACAGTAATATTGCACATACGCCCTGTGTGCCTGACTCGTAACTGGCTTGAAATATTCGCAGAATTTCTTTTATTGCACTAGTCCACACTGGTCACCTTTTGTTGTTGTCGTTTTTGTAGGTTGCCCTTTGCCGTATACTTCATATTGTTGCTGTTATTGTTGTCGAATTGCACGTGTTGCCTGCTCTGCTTATTGGCATTCAATTCCGTTTAAATTCTATGGACTGAAATCACTGTTTTTTTTTTTTTGTATTCGATTCAAATTGAAAATTGCAATCAGAGAGCGACCGATCCCAGGAATAAGTCACCACCAGATGTTTCAATATTTTGTCGTAGAATTTTTAATTTTATATTTTCCATTCGCTTAGCCTTTATCCTTTAGCCTTGGTAACATGTGTAAGTACGACTAAGTAGCTTTAGTTGCAGTTCCATAGCAACTGTTCAGTCAGGTGAATTACAGACAGAATTAGTACATGAGTTGTCAATGAGGAGGCAATAAGTGGAATCTGTGGGATGAAGGACATTTCTGTCCTTTAATTATCGGTTGCCAGGTTACTTTACAGAGTGCCCAAGTCTCCTACACATGTGAAAACTACAGACAGCAATGTGCCAATAGATTTGAAATTGGAAAATTTAATCTTCTCGTGTATGTGGAAGACACTAAAAGTTCAATAATTGCAATATGACATCTAACTATGCTCATGTAATTGTTATAATGATGAGAAGTGAAGGAGTCACGTTATAAACTTCAAGATAATTTTGATTTGGGGAGTAATTTCTGCAAGATCAAATCTTGATTATAACTACCCAACTTGGAATTATCTTTGGCTCTTAAACAAGAGAGAGTGATAAAGAGAGCGTAAGATTCAATCATTTGATTATTCATCTACAAATATTAGATATATAATGTTGTGGAAAGAGAGAGAAAGGTACTAACTTTCCTAATAATTATTATTAATGATTATAACCAACTTAAGAAACTAAATTTGCTTAGGAATTCGAGCACTCGAAAAGATAAAGACTTGGAGTATATAGAGTTCTATCAAGAGAGTATACAATATACTAAATCATTATCACTATAACAATATTAGAATCTCAATTCCTGAGGGACTTTAAGCAATGCTTATTCATCCACAGCAGAGGAAACATTTTTAGAATTCTATTTTAAGGCAAACAGGAAATTCGATTTAAATTGTAAACAAGCCAGAGATGAGCTCCCAGAACGAGCTGCAGGCACAAAATGCAAATGCAGATGCAGTTTGTAATGCTTAAAGCTTTGGCTTAAGCAATTTAAACACTATATATCCTGCATCCTGTTCGAGGTAATGCAACCGGCAGTTCTTCCAATTCCCGTTCCCGTTTCCCTTCCTTTTCCCATTGCCTTTGCCGTTGCCGTGTCTCTAAGTGCGAATAAGCAAGCAACCGCAACACAGCAATAACAACTACACCAATTATATGGCAAGAAACCCAGTTAGGCAGGCTTTAGGTGTGAACCCGACATGGCAGACATGGGGCATGGCCAGTAAGTAGTGGGAGAGCTGGCTAAGAGATTGGCAAGCAGGCAAATGCTGATGCTGCTGCTGCTGCTCCTGCTTCTTCTTCTTCTGCTTCTTCTTCTGTTGTGGCTGCAACGGATGCCGCACATAAAGCATAAAGGATACGCGCAACGCTCTCGCCGTCCTCCTGCTTCTCCTGCTGCTGCTTCTGCTGATGCTATTTTATCTCTTCCTTATGCCGCTGTCTTTGTGTGCTTGGTCTTGGGCTTTGTCGTTTTATTGCCGGTTTTCCGCGTCGCCCGCGCCTAATGACCTCTTAGACGCTCAACCGTTGGCTGGCAACTGCCAACTGGGGACTCTGGACTGTGGACTGTCGACTGTAGAGCGCACTGAGCGGGTGATTAGTAGGTCGTCCTGACAGCAAAACCATCCACAACTCATACACGCACACTCACACACACACACACGGACATAGTGTGCGTGCCAAGCGCTGGCAAAATCTATTAACACTGCGTATCTCACCATATTATCAGGACTGTAGCTCCTACCTCGTCTGCCCTCCTCTCATTCACTTTTCAGCTCGTGTCTCGGCGGAAAACGCTTTACGTCGCATCATTATCATTTTGTCGTTAATTACATTTTTCAACGCTTAAGTGATTTATTCCGCAATTTTATCGTTTTCTAATTTTTTTCCATTGCCCGCCGCCAACATATTTACGCTTAATGAGTTGGTTTGCCGTCTGCCACCTAAATAAATATAAAAGGGAAGCAGCAACAGCCCTGAATATAATGAAAGCAACTGGCAAGAAGCTTAACAGGAGCATGTACATGTACATAGATGGATGGATTGGATGGAGAATCGCAAGATGAGGTTGAGATGGGGAACTGAGTCTGAGTGCTGTCGTGCGTGCATCTGTTAAGACACAAATTAGAGCACTTACTTTGCATGTTGATGATACGTATATGCTTGAATTATTTGCAGTAACAACTGAGCAACAAATTCGTATCATCAATTACTTCTTTCCTTCTGTGCTTTAAATTAAACAAATAAAGGGAGAAACGATTTGAAAAAAGACAGAATTCGAGTTCCAAGCAATGTCATATCAAGCATGTTATGTAACATGTTATCAATGTAATCTATGGATCTAAAATTTCAGTCACTAATTATGTAACTTGAGGCTGTTGTTGGTAAAAACTCCATGATACGTGAATATCTTGTCATTCCACTTCATCAAATGTTAGAAATGGCACTGCCGGGCTTTATAGTTGAGCTAACTTTTAATCCACTTCGCGGTTTACCACGACGGTGCTTAAACTTTATGCTTGTTTAGCTGCTCTTAACTTTAATTGCATCAACTGCTCTTCATTTCGTCTCTAATCTTGTTCTCGTTCTGTCCTTTTGTCTCTTCCCTTTTCATGCTAAATAAATTGATTAAAACTCAATGATGCTTTAAGAAAGCTTTGACTCTCTCTCTCACTCGTTCTTTCTCTATCTCTGCGATTATTTGTGTAGCCAACACTCGAAACTAACCAGCTGCAGCACCATTTAACCCAGGACATGCCATGGGCAACCACTTGACAACCAGCAAACCACACACCCTTATTCAGTCCCCTTCTATTTGGCATGGCAAATTTGAAATGCATTTGTTAACCGACACCAGAAGCATCTCAGTTCTTCAGTTCACTAAAAAAACATTCGCTCGTCGCAACTATTTTCAATTTGATGGTCCCCACTCAATGCTCAAGTTGTCACAAATGCAAAGATCCCATAGCAATTCCCTCTTCCCTTTCATCCTCTTCGCAACCGTCAATAATCTCACTGGTCAGGCACTTGCACAATTCTTTCTACTCTATTCGTAAAGGTTAGCCGAATACTGAAATTATATTTCATCCGTTTTATTTAACAAAATGAGTTTAATATTAAATTTCATGAAAAAAAAAATTAGTTTGAACATCTGAATAGCAATCTTATTTATATCAGAAAATCCTGTTAAATAAATTATCTCATAAAACTGATTTAAACCAAAATCCCAGATAACAAAAGCAGCTACATAGATATTCAATTGAAAACTGCACTGCAAACTGAAATCGTAAGAATATATATTTTACTTTCTGAACATTTTTTTCTGACTAAAATCACATCTCACTATTTGACTGCCAAGCATCAGCTTTTACAAACTTTTAAGCTGACAAAGCGCAATTCATTCACGAATACTGATTGAATTTTTGTTTGGATTCAAAACTAACCGTATATTTTTTCCATTTATTTTCATTACAGAATTTAAAAAATCAAATTATGACTACCAACGTGTGGGTGGAGCAGGTGAGTTGAAATATTTTTCCCCATTTTTGTCTACTTTTTAAGCTATTTGTGAAGTTGGAATTTTGCGATTTGACTGCCAATCTTCTTAGCGCTTCCGTGAAACAAGAATTTTCCATTTGCAACCACTTTTGCAGCCAGCGAGAAAATGCTAAATTATTTTTTTTATCCAAAATACGTTCCCGCTTTAGTATAATGCCAAGTTGTGACCAGCACTTGGCTCTCTTGGATTGAAAGCATTGGTTTGCACTCGGACAAGTGGCATGCCACTCTTTTGGCCACTTCACGCGACATCGACTGCAGCTATTCGTATGTACTACATATATGTATGTGCATTCGTTTTGAACTAATGCCTTGGCCAGTTGGTGCCACAACAACAACAGCATTTATATAAATACATACATATACATATATACATATACGAATATACATATGTATCTATTGTCTGGGTTGGGACATTGTTGGCGAGCAGCTTTTAGGCACTTGAATGGAGAAGCTTTAAAGTTTTTGCATAAAATATGCACACAAATCCTTTGCACAAATTGCAGTCAATAGCCCCCCTTCCCCTTCCCCTTCCCCTTATCCTTCCCTAAAAGCTTATGCTAAGTTTCTGGTTACCCAATTGACAAAACAAAAGCCAATCGCTGAAATTACATATAAATTATGCATTGCATCTGGGTTTCTATTTGTATTTGAATTTCAAAAACGTGCATAAACATTTCGACAAATATAATTTGGGCTCATTACAAAAGTTTATCGCGAATGTTCCTACAAACGAAATCTCTTTAAAAACGCTAATGAAAATTACTAAATAAAACGTTTCAATTATTCTAAGAGCCACCTATTTCAATTACAAACAATACAATGTGCAATATAAAATTTCAGGGTAATTCTAGTTATGTTTTCAATTGATCTTTTGAATCAGTTTAAAACTCAAAAAAAAAAATGAATTGATAAATTAACAATATCAATCATATGCACCCGAAAGATAAATGACAACACCTTTTTGCGAATCTGTTTCTGAATTGAATTTTGGAACAGGACTGTTTAATTTTATTATGTACATATGTATTTGTTATTTGTTATTTGTCCATGTTGTTGACGCTACTGCAGTTTGTTTGTTTATTTGATTTCAGGTTCGTGGCACGTTCATAAATATGCAACATTATGTCCATAAAACCACAAATGCGTGCACCCGCATATTCATAAACGCTTGACTGTATTTGAGTGTGTGTGTGTGAGAGTATGTATGTATAGTAGTTGTCATCGTTCTTATCCAAATGTCAGAATGTGCAATTGACAACCACATTTAAATTTGCAATATATTTAATAGACAGTAAAACGTTTTTGACAATTTTTTTCTAGAGTTTTCCGATCATACTTAAATATATTCTGATTAAATATACTCGAATTTCAAAAAGTAAGAATGAATAACAATTTTCGTAGAATGTTAAAGTAATTAGTTATCGAAACTGAACGTAAGTGGATTATTTGAATAGCACATTCACTGCTGAATCTCACAATTTCAACAAATTAAACTTATGTAAATGAAAACGTAGTGCTTGAATATTAAACGTTAAAAACAATATTTCCGCTTAAATATCATACCCGACCTCTTGGTAATTTGTGGTTTTTATTGAGCATTTCATGCATGACCAACATTTATATACAGCATTTTCCGATGGCTGTCATAATCCCATTGTGAATTGCAATGCGAAGCAGAAAACAGCACCCAAAATGGCATTCACAATACATTTTACATAAATAGTGTTGTAGTCAACATAATTACAATTTTTATATACCCATGGTAGAGTCTGAGAGAAGATATTTAAATTAAATAATTATTTTTTTAGCTGAAAGATTGGAATTTAATTTAATTAACTTATGCTTTTTAAATAACTTTTTAAACTTAAAGCTTAATTTAAATATTAAATTATGTTAAATTAAATCGTAAGAGAAATTCTGGACAGTACACAATGACAGTACGGAATGAAAATTTTCCATTCTTTCGTAGAAAGACGTATAGTATCTTAATTTGTCAGAATAAAATGCAAAAATGATTACCCATTTATATAAAACTTGGTAATACATTGATATTCACAACAGGGCCAGGCAATTTACTAATAAATATTAATTCACTTCACTTGAATAATTAATTATTAATTACTCAAAATAAAGTAAAAAATGAATAAGAGCCCATCAAATTAATAATCTATAAAATACAAGTTAAAATAAAAAAATGCCTTTTTATCAACTTAAGAGCTATCGTTAAAAGGGTTGCTTGATAACTAGACTAATTAAATCAACCACATTGTTTTTCTTTTTGGCTCAACATTTTGACCAATTCTGTGGTCCCTTTAGCTGTAAATACTCTTCTGCCCGATGGGCATGAAAAAGGATAACAAGAAGAAGAGCAAACATTTGCGTCGCATGCAGCATCGCAATTCTATTATGAAAATTTAATTTAACGCCAACAGCTTAGCGACCAATAAATTAATGCATAATTAATGGAATGCAATTGGAACATTAACTGCAATATCAACAAAGCACATAAGCAATCGCAATATATACATATGATATAACTATACATATTTGTACATGTGTGTGCGTGTGTGTAAACATTGTGAACACCACAAATCCAATTGAAATATCCATGCAAATTATCTAACGAAGTGGTTCTACCAGGCGACTAATTCAAATGACAATTTCAATTTCCCCATAAGTTTTTTTTGCATTTAACCTAAAAATATTTATGCAATATAATAATATGTTTTGTGTTATACATTTTCTATATATGTATGTATTTAAACTTTATATATTGTTTCAGGAATGGAACGACTACAAATTAAAATGGAATCCCGATGATTATGGTGGTGTCGACACACTGCATGTGCCCTCAGAACACATATGGCTGCCGGATATTGTACTATATAACAAGTAAGTTTCTGATCACTTTCATAGGTCGCTCTTTAACCGAGGTAATTATGGTTAGAATAGGAGTATCAGTCAAGGGGGCTTTGGCGCCTGGAACCATTTACATAATTGCCCAATGGGCGCGACGGGCGTATAAATCAAAGCGCACAGTTACGCTGGCAATTTATCAGCCGATGATTAACGTATTTTTATTTCAATGTTACATGGGAGCAGGGTAACTGGCCAAGGGTTCAGCACTACAAGGATGCCCAGGGGGCAGGGGGACTGACAGGCCTTTATGCTCAACCTCAGCATAAAATGGCTGCCAACTCGTCTGCCTTCTCAAATTGGACGTTTTGTTTTGCTATGCTCGCTGTAATTATTATAATTTGCTTTGTGTCGTATTTCACTCTTGGAGTGAAGCCAGCCAAAGCAAATGGCATAGTGGTATAAGTAAATGGGGGAATCGACATTGTCCAAGCTCAATTGTTTTTAGAATTCTTTGAACATATGTGGCTTTATTATAAAAGATATTCCAATTGAGGCAATACTCTGTTCCTGTGGCGATCGCACAGAAAGCGAAGCCTCTTATAAACTATTTATTTACTGAAACATACTAGATGAAAAAAATTAAATTAAAAAGTACTACAGTCTTTGTTGAATGGTATGCAGCATCAATGTTTTTATTATCCAGCTATAGAACTGAATAATAATTTGTACAAATCTTACAATGGATTTAGATTTTTACTCGCAATTTTGCACGTAGTGTCCACTGTTCCACTTTCCGCTTTCCTTTTGGCCAACACTTGACTTTAGTGCCTACAACACCAGTAAGGACATCGCTTCTTTGGCAGATCGGCTTACGCGCTTTATGTGCCGTATTGGGTTCTCCTCCTTCTCTATCTCCTTTTTTTTTGGTTGGGATTGGATGGGGTTCGACTTGGCTGGCTGCTGTTTTTTCCAACTATTTTGGGGTGTGTATGTATGCGTCTGTGTGTGTGTGTGTGTGTGTACGAGTATGTATGTATGTGATTTGGCAGAGTCATAAAAACTCGTAATTTATTGCTTGGAAAAAGCTTAAATTTCATTTGGCAACAACGACAAAAGCATTGTCGTTGTTGTGCGTAACTATGGCAACTCCATGGTACTTACATTGACACACATACAATACAGAGACACACACACACACACACACAAACATAGATACATATACACATACATATATACAGACTGAGAAATGTGAACGCAATGCGTGTTATATGGCCGCCATTGTCGTTTGCTGTCACAGTCGCCGCCATCGTGGACGGTTTTTAAACTGCAAATAATTTGTAGAGGCTATAATGAAGCAATGCTTGGGATAGTCGCCTTTTCCTCTCCACATCCCCGTCTTCGGGTCTATACAGCTTCAATGCCTCTTCCGTCGCATTAAATTGAACTTGAAGTGCCCTTTGTTCGCCTCGAACACTTGTAGTTAATTGTGTTTGGTCAAAATAAATTGCCTCTGTGAAGTCCATTTAACTTTGTGTAGACAGAAGGATTCAGAGATTTTCATTTGACTTACATACAACTTTCGCTTAAAGCAGCCAATAAAATATCTTAAATATCAATCGAGATTTGTTCATAAAACTCAAGAGAAAAGTGAAGTCCGAACATATTTATTTTCGATTTATTTTTATGTTAGAAAAAATTTAATGATTTGTTTTGAATAATTATTAATAATGTAAAATGCCTTTAAAGTTTTAAAGAATTTTGGTTACTAACGCATAATAAAATGAATGAAAATTATGTTATTATTTTATTCCTAATTAATTTAAGAAAATGGTCTGGTTTAAGGGCAAGATAAATTTAAATAATATTGACAAAACTATTATGGATATAAAAATATATAAAGTAGGAAAGAAATGTATTTATTTTGTGGAAATATTCTCTATTTGCCAGTCAAATAACAACAATTAAGCATCAAATAATGTTGCATATGACGAATTGCAGTGAATATGGTCTGTGCCGTTGTTGTTATCTTAAATGCATATACATTTTCAGATGTCCAAAAGAGCGCACGCAGTACAGAAAATGCGTTTAATTTGCGAATTGCGTCCGAAACTGGCAATATTTTATGCTGCCATTTTTATTTTGTGCTGGCCAAGACAAACGCACAAGAGACGAGCACACACACACACACACGTACCACACACAACAAAGGAGGAGTGAGAAAGAATGCTTGCGGTTGAAATTGCGCTCATTTGTATGCAATGAAAAATGTTTAATTGCCTGCTAAACGTGGAATAACTAACAAATAGTTGGAAGGGCCCCATTGTAAATGCGCAACATAACAACAACATAACATGGTCGAAAAGCAGAAATACCTGCCAGGCCGTCATGATGGCCCAGAAAATAGAAAATAATGCCATAGCCATGTTTTCAGTGGTAGTTGGGCCTTCGAAACAAGAGTCAAAAGTTGTAATTTATTGGACGTGGCAGTCGCTTGTTGTTGGTTGATTTTGTTGTTACTGTTGCTCTAATTGTTTGCGGCTCGAATGCATATCGAAAACGCTTTGCATCTGCCGCGTTTGTCAATTTCGCATAGCTGTTTGCAATTTTGTACATTTGCAAATTGTCAGCAATTTAGTTCCTAAGAGAGAGATCTGTCTCTGTTGCTGACCAAACATAATTAGCCTTGTGTTTTTGACGTAGTTCTCATTAAATACGCATCGAAACCGAGCAAAGCCGAGCCACCAATTCAACATCACTTCTATATGTGTCTGTGTATGTGTATGTGTGTGGCAAGTTTGTGCAAGTAGCAACCACAATAAATAAGCACTTCCATTAGCCATAGTCAGTCCACTTTTAGGCCCCAGCTCGGATTCTGTCTGCCTTCAAAGCGACGACAACGACAACGACGACGGCGACGGCGGCGGCAACTGTGTTTATATTTGTGGAAGCCGCTTAATTCCAGCAATTAATTTTCATGTTGATCCATGAAATTAAAATCGCACTCAAGCAGCGTCAATGATGTCGACTTTGAACAATTTCTCTCATTTCTCTCATCTCTCTAGTGACGAAGAATCACGGAAGGTGCCAAAGGCGAATAGCAATATATATGTAGGTGGGTAAGGCAATATTTAAAGGATTTATGAACATATTAAATTTTTAGTGGGCTTTTTAAAATAAAAATAAATTCGCTAAAAGTTATTTTTAAATACAAAGCTGCGAATTAAGCGGAAAAATAATGACTTTTTTACTTATAATAGTTAATACAGCATTACTTAACTGTCCACAGGGTATCTGCCAGTCGATCATTCTAATTTGTTTTGTTTTTCATTTTGTTAGTATCTGCTAGCTTGTCTCTCTTCTCTTGCCGATCTTAATGGTCTCTGTTATGGCGTGTATTTGAAGCATTTTCATAGAGTACTCAGAAATAAAAGCCCAACCCTGTCGTCAATGACACATATGTGCATTTTGCTCATTAATTAATAAGAATTTGAAGAATCTTCTTGGAATTCAAGAGATGCTTTCAACGAGAGTTTCAAGTCGATAAATTCATTTAATTTTCTATGGCTTCACCTCTTTAAGTTCTTCTAACTTTTAATTCACGTCTGCGCAATGCTGTCAGTTATAATACCTTGAGTGCAATGTCATAAATCGCAAAAGCTATAGCTATAGGTGCTTGTGTGTGTGTGTGCCTCAGTGTGTGGGTGTGTGTGGTTTCATATGTACATTCAACTGGATGGAAAAATTGCGCAGCTGCATCGAATGAAAACGAGGTTTTCTCTTTTTGCTGGATCAACTAAAATTACTGAACTAATTAAAAATACATTTTAGCCTCTAATTACAAATTCATTTAAAAATACGAAAAATTGCTGCTAATGTTGTTTTAGCAGTGCACGCCCATGGCCATTGAATGTGTCCCACCATCGCCATCGGAATTGCCTCGCCTGCGTTGTCCATTAGCAGGCATGTCCTTAGGCAATGGACGAGGCAAAGCCAAAGCCAAAGCCATTGCTATAGCCATAGTCATAGCCAAAGCTAAAGCCATTGCCAGACATACTCGTTCACTAAATCTAAATCCAAAGACAAAGCATTTTAAAACGTTATTACAACAACAAGAGGAACAACAGCGACAGCGGCAACAATGATGGCGAAGTCGAGCAGCAAGCCATTAATGGCTAAAAACCATTTAAAATGGCCGATGGCGCTGCAAAAAGCACAGCACAGACAGAGAGAGAGAGAGAGACAGAGCGAGCGACAACAAAAAAATAAAGAGACAAAAGAGAAGAAAAGTTTATAACCAAACCGAAAAACCAAAACCACGCCTGGGGGTCACCGCAATTGCAGCCATTATCTCCACGGTACACACACACACAAACACACATATATATACGTATACAGACTCTCCGTGGACAACGCGGCGTATGAGTGTCAGCCTCATAGTGGTTCGCCTGCCATCGCCATCGCCGCCGCCGGCGCCAGCTGCGACTATCAGCGCGTTAATCTGTGCGCCACACGGAGTTCCATCTTTGTATCTCGCCTCGCTCCCAACTTAAATCCAAAGCCGAACCGAATCGAGCCGAGTTGAGTTGAGTCGAGGAAAGGCGAGGCAAGGCGAGGACACAGCCAATCCGCAGGCCGGCATAAACTTTCTCGCATTGACTATGGCACCGCTTTCAGTGCGCCATTTCTATTTTTATAAATCTAATGAAAGATAATGAAATTTTATTTCATTTCTTTTGATTTCCCTGCAATTGTCGTCAGCTTGAATCTGAAAACTAAAGCAGTTTAAAAAGAATCATAGATACGAGTATATATATAATATATACATATGTATATATGTATGTATTTCTGTATAATGCGAATAGGACTGAGACTGGAAGCTGTCTCAGTAATACACAATAATAGAATTAAAGTGGCTGTGGCAGGCCAAGATCCTGTGCCCTCTGCCCTCGGGAGGGGGGCATGGTTGGGGTGCCGTTTGGGTTCACAAAAGTTCAGCTGATAATAAAGTTGTCAACAACATTCATTTAATTAAAGAAAACAAAGCCAAAGCCATAGCACTTTGGGAATAGAAATACTCGTATGCCAAAATGGGAGAAGTCGGGTTTCGGGTGTCGGGTTGAAGGCATCCAAACAAAAACGAACCGAGCCTCTGTCTACCGCAATATAATGCCAGCTCTGAGATTTATGGTGTTAAGTTAATATGGCCGCCGGAAATGGTAATGTGGTTCCACTGACTGTCTAAATGGTGAATCTCTATCTGTGTGCCTGTTTCCACTGGATGAGCTGTGTGGTTTTTTAAGCTTACGCGAATAGTTTAAAAAACACTTTAAGAGAGATTTCTGCAACTTACCTGAACGAGAAAAAAGAGGACTTTGAAGCCATATTTCATTATTAAACAGAACCCAATCCATTGCCTGTTTCAATCCAGTGAACTGTTTTAACGAATAGACAGTCGTACACCTGGAAAACCACAAAGTGAAGTCAGAGGTAAGGCAAACTCAAAACCACAACGAATATGGAGACCTTTATGATACAGTTGTAGGGACATGTTGTCTCTAGGCGTTGTCGTAGAGGTTAATTAAGACGGAAATCGAAATTTCTGGTACCCGGCTCGTGTAATTCTAAAACGAGCTAAATGCCAGATTTCCACTCGAAGCCTAGAGATAGACAGTAAACCGCAACGAATTTACGAGAAGAGACTTTTATGAGACAGGTGAGAGATGTAGTTGTTAAATAGTGACATAGGTGTAAAATTAAGACGGAAATCGAATCCATTTGGCAGTTTCATATATCATGGAACTCAACCTAACCACAAAAGTAGCTTAAGCCGAACCAAATGTAAATACATACGATACAGCTATGGATGTATATCTTAGATTCTTAATTTAAACATCTATTAGGGAACTCCAACCCTGATTCTGCTAGAAAAACAAAGTGTAAATCAAGTCTGACATAGAGCTGCTATTTTCTTAAATTTATTATATTATCTAACAACAAATTTATGCAAATATATGTTGGTTGACAATAGTAAGAAAAACTAAAAAGATTTCCGTAAGGCATTTTTCTAAATTAAGCTGAATTTTATATGTATATTTCTTATTCTTTCTTTTCCTACTTATTGCAATAAAACTTATTCTGAATCTATTTAAATATTACAGCGCCGATGGCAACTATGAAGTGACAATAATGACTAAAGCAATTCTGCACCACACGGGAAAAGTGGTGTGGAAACCACCCGCCATTTATAAATCGTTTTGTGAAATTGATGTCGAATATTTTCCATTCGATGAGCAGACATGTTTTATGAAGTTCGGCTCATGGACATACGACGGTTATATGGTAAGTGTGAGAAAATACATACATACATATGTATGTATATAGCAGCATATAATATATACTTATATTCACTGATCCTGAAACAGGCTGTCAATCAAAGCAACTGGCAGAGCTCAGATGTAAGCCATCAATCAATGCGAGCACCGTGAGATGAAGCTTTGCTTGTGGCTCTGATTGACTGACTGCTAATCAAACGCTAATCAAACGTTTAAGTCGATTATAAAAGCATTAAATCGGTAAATTCAATGGCAGTTGATAGGCGTGGCACACGGATTGCGTATGTGTTTGTGTGTGTTTGTTTGTGTGTGAAGAAACGACTTTTTAAACATGTTTTACCAAAAGAAAAACGAATTGACTCCGACTTTGTCCTGTTCACAATTGAAGCGATGACCTTGAAAATGGGCAAAACAAAAGAAAAACTCACTCTCCGACAATTGATTATTCGCTTCGTTTTTTATTTATAATTCCCATTGACTGTGGGGGAAGCGGCCATAAAGGTTTCTCTAAGGGGCGTGGCATTCAATTGAGGCTGGCTTCATATATAGAGCTGTTATATATAATATTTATTTCAATACTGTTGTTAATGTTCATTTTGTTTGTGTACACTTGACACGTTTCGTTCGTTTGCAAGTGATAAATCACAAGACCTTCTCCCACACACACATGTACTTGTAATCACACACACACACACACACACACACACACATGCAGCTGGCACAGCTGTGTGAGTGTGCGTAGAGAAGATAACAGCCAGCAGCTGCGTTTAATGAACCAGCCACGCCTTTGAAAACTTTTCGGGACTCGTTTGTCAAACGAGGCAGCAGCTTCAACAACAATCTGCAGACTGACAAAGAACAACAGGATAGAAACTTGACGTTCAATACACCGAATTGGCAATACGCTTATCTAAAATTCCCTTAAAGCCCTAAAGATTATTCGCTTATCAATCTCAAAGTTTTCTCTTATCTTATAATTTCTCTTTATAAACTAGCTCCAATTTGAGTATCACAGTTCGGCCGGTTTTTAATCGAAGTACACCTTAGGGTTTTAATTCAATTAATTAGTACAGCTTCTTAATTGTACTATTATCAATTAAATTGACTAGAGCTGAATCTGATTCGTAAAAATAAACTAACATTTCAGAGTAGAGATCCACCCGGAAACTGGGATAAATCAAAAATATTTTAAAAATATCACTTTTAATTATTTTTACTAACATACTCTGAACTAATAAAAGTTCAAGCAAATCAAATCTAGTTTCAATTTGAGGTCATTCCGAATAATAGCTTTTATTGAGATTTACTTCTCATCAATTTATTGTCCAAGTTATAGTACTTTAAGCGGGACTATAAATAGCTCAAGTTGTAAAACTGTTGCGCCGCATTCCGGTCGCTAGGTGGCGTTGATTTCATTACGAAAAGGACACACGACAAGTAAGGAAAAATGACAGCACATTTTTGCCATTTACTTATAGAATACGTATAATTTTTTGTTTTTCTCCGATTCACGCATCGTAAGCTTCAACATGCTTCATTGACTTTAACTTGATACATATATAAATATATATATATAGAGACAGTGAGATACATTCGAACTGAGAAGGGAATCCATTCATCCTTCCTTCCTTCTGGCCATATATAACAATTGTTGCCGGTTGATTTCGTCGGTTATTCTGAATTCTGCTCGTGCCAATTTACAGCATCAGCGTAAATTTATTACGAGGTATTAATGATATTACGGATAATATGGACTGGGAAATCCAGTTGTGTTCTGTTTATGAATGGGAATGTAATTTAAAAGTATATTTTTTGAAATGAAGCAAATTGATTTCTTGTCACAGCTCTCGAATGTGAGGAATTGGTAAATAAACAGAAAATAAGACTGTCAAATAATCGCTAGAAGTATGATACTATACCACTTATAAAGCAAGTAAATGAAACGTTTTTGTTCATTAATCAGATCAAAACCATAAGTAATAGCAGATCATGAATAACATTTCTCACAGAGAGAAGTTGCCTAAATAAACTAAGGAAAGAAGCTCTGAAATAAATGAATCGACACCAATAACAAGCGGAAGAACAAGCAAATAAAGTGAAACGTAATGAAATGAATGGTAAAACGTAAATGTCATTTACGTTTAAGGCGGCAGCACGTGAGTGAAACTTATCACAGCAGCTGCCATCTCAATTTTTATTCCCATTTCCATTGGCATCTCCCATCTACGACGGATTCGAAATGCGGAATCGCAATGCGATGCGCCATTGACGATTGTCAAAAATTTGTCAAAAATACACGAGTACGAGTACGTTTTACCGTCATCAGTAACAGCAACAGCAACAGCATCAACATCAGGGGGAAAATCAGCATCAGCTTTGATTTGCCGCTGAAAATTCATTGCGCCGGCTGTTTGACAAGACCGAAGCGACACTTGAATTTCCCTCAAGTTCGCTACGTGTTCTTGTTGCTGCTGTTGCCAACGTTTGTTGGAAAATGAGGCAACAAATCACCATTAATGGCAACACAATCGCACAGGTGTTGCATTGTCAAGAATTTGATCCGTAAATCAAAGTCTGAAAACAAAGAAAAAAATTTTAAGAAATAAAGACAAGCGTTTGTAAAGCATTATTATTTATAAACCAAGCTTTCAATTTATTTAATAGTATTAAGTAAAAGATCATATATTAACTATCAGTAAATTTTGTCTCTATGCTCATTACTTTTTGTGATTTTGTCAAATATTTGATTGCGAGATCTAATGGCTAACCAGCCCCTAACGAGCTATTTTGGTATTCATAACGACAACTGGGTTCGATTCCCACACTGCAACGTAAAAATCTATTACAGACAGGGATTAAAACCTTAACCGGTGAAAACCGATTGAAATTTGTAACCTTAACTGAAACCGTAACCGAAAATAATTTTTTCCGCTGCATCGAAACCCACAAACCGAAACTCTTTAAACCGAAATAACCGTTTACTAACCGATTCATTTATAATTAATTTCGGTTCTGGCCGTCGCAGCTACTGAGCAAATTTAATAACTTTGAACTGCCATAGCTTTGTCAAAACTCAATCAATTTCCATGCGCCATGTAAATTTGAGAATGATTTTACCTCCAAATTCGTTTCGCATTTAAATTTTGTTCATTTTCAAAAAATTTTGATAATCGAATTTTTTTGAAAATTTACAGTGTTACCCCTTTGTCTTTTTTGATTTTTTCGAAAAATTATGAATTTTCAAAATGAACAAAATTTAAATGCTGATCGAATTTAGAGGCAAAATCATGCTCAAATTTACATTGCACATTAAAATTGATTGACTTTTGACAAAGTTATGACAGTTCAAAGTTATTGAAAATCTGTAAAATCTAAATAGTCAAAATTTTCCAACCAAACTAACCAAATTTATATAAGATTAAATTATAATAAAATCGACATAACGCTGAACCATTCCAGTAATCAGATAACATTATTTTCCAGGCTAAAAAGAGCTCTTTTTATATGTAAAACAATGAATAACGCTTCTTATTTTGGTCAACCCAAAACCTTTATTTTTATTTTTTTTTTGTGAACCGAAACCATACCGTTATTTTTAAACCGAAACTTATAAAAATCCGATAACCGTTACGAAACCGATACTTCAAGATTTTACATAACCGATAACCGAAAACCTTTATTCGATCATAACCGAAACCGTAACTGAAACCGATATTCGTTTCGGTTTTAATCCGTGATTACAGATTTGTAAAAATCTTGACATGTAAAAATATTTCTTTGATACGATTAACGTTTTACATAAATTATTTCCATTAATGACTGAAGTGAGATAAATTCAAAATTCAACTCCAAAATGTCGAAAAATCCTTCTTTCATTAATGTTCGATGCAAAACAAGGATCTCTTAATGAATGTTCTTCATTTAAAATATTTCATTAAACTGATCTTATAAGTATAATTTATTTTGTCATACTTATACTTTATTTTAATATACTATTTACAACATTTTTTTACAGGTGGACTTGCGGCATTTAAAGCAAACGGCCGACTCGGATAACATTGAGGTGGGGATCGATTTGCAGGATTATTACATCTCAGTCGAGTGGGATATTATGAGAGTGCCCGCTGTGCGGAATGAGAAGTTCTATAGCTGCTGTGAGGAGCCATATCTGGACATTGTGTTCAATCTGACACTGAGGCGAAAGACGCTTTTCTACACGGTTAACCTGATCATACCCTGTGTAGGAATATCATTCCTATCCGTGCTGGTCTTCTATCTGCCCAGCGATTCTGGCGAGAAGATCTCACTCTGTATCAGCATTTTGCTATCGTTGACTGTGTTTTTTCTGCTTCTCGCCGAAATTATACCGCCGACATCGTTGACAGTGCCGCTACTGGGAAAATATCTACTCTTTACTATGATGCTGGTCACGCTGTCTGTTGTGGTAACAATTGCGGTGCTCAACGTCAACTTTAGGTAACTGGCAAAATTGTAACCTATCGGATAGCTTGACTAAAATACAATTACTTGTAGATCGCCCGTTACGCATCGAATGGCGCCGTGGGTGCAACGAGTTTTCATACAAATCCTGCCGAAGCTGCTCTGCATCGAGCGGCCCAAGAAGGAGGATCCCGAAGAGGATCAGCCGCCCGAGGTGCTCACGGATGTCTTTCATTTGCCGCCGGACGTCGACAAGTTTGTCAACTATGACACGAAGCGTTTCAGCGGCGACTATGGCATACCAGGTAAATCACTTTTCCGTCTCTCTCCAAATACCATCCCTTACTCAATTGTACACAATAGCAGCATTCCGAGAACAGGACAATTGTAAAACGCCTCGGTCATGCTTATATTTGCAACAGAAGTCTTTATAGAACAGACAAAGTTTCTATATTTGCTGCTGCCTGAGGCAAAGTTTTTGTTGTTTACAAACTTTTTGCATTGCTGTTGCAAGTTGCAAGTTGCAGTTGCAGTTGCAAGTTGGAAGCTTCGAGGTGCCGCCTTTGTTGCCGCCTTGAAATTTATGCTTGTTTTTTAGTAGATTCAGCAGGCGCATTAAGTGTGTAGACTTGCACTAACTTACAAACCGGGCAAGTTTAGTTCTATTTCGTTTTAACTATACGCAAATACATGGAAATTATATGTACCCTATTTGAAAAAGCTTTCCACCCACTGCTCGCAGTTGCAAACAGTGCAAATAATTTATGGCAATTAAAGGAAAATTACACAAAAGCATCTGCCAAGTTGCAGCAAGAGAATTATGCGCTTCTAAATTACTTTTGTATCGTTTTGTCACTGTCGTGAAGCTCATTAAAAGAAATGAAAATGAAAATTACAACGGAATTAAAATGGAAATCAAAGAAAATGCATTTAAATGCTTTCAAACTTTCTATTGACAGATAGCCATTCAGCTCTTTGCCTTGTTTTATCAGTTCATTTAGCGACGACTCTGAAATATTAAGCATACGACACGTAAAACCACTCAGAGGCAAACGCAATTCAATTGCCGTCACCCACAAAACCAAAGTTACAGCCATTTGGTGACTACTTTCCGCAGTCTGAGCGTCCAATTCGCTGCCAAATTAATGATTTTATTCTTACTTTTCTGTTTCTTTTTTTGCAATTGCCTTTCCACATGCGCAACGAAAGAAAGAAGTAAAGAAAGCAAGCTAGAGAAATCGTCAGCCAAATAAATACAAAAATAAATAGAATGAAGCAAACTATTTGCAGAGTTTCTTTATTGTTTCTGTTTCTGTTGCTTTTACTTTTACTGAGTAGCTCATTGTCCTGCCCGTCCTGAGGGGCATTGCCGCTATATAGAAGAGTTACAAATTGCATTTGGCCATAAAACTGGGGAATATATTGAATGAAATATTTGCCAAATAGCTGCTAATTTGATTTACCTAATGCTATTATTGCATCCTCGTTGAACCACTCCCTGAATGTTTCTCTTATCACATCTAATTCTCTTCTTTCTTTTAGTTTTACCCGCCTCGCATCGCTTCGATTTGGCGGCGGCGGGCGGAATTGCCGCCCATTGCTTTGGTGATCCACCTCTGCCCTCCTCTCTGCCACTGCCAGGCGCTGACGATGATCTATTCAGTCCATCGGGTCTCAATGGCGACATCAGTCCCGGCTGTTGTCCGGCAGCCGCAGCAGCTGCAGCCGCTGCCGCCGCCGATCTCAGTCCCACATTCGAGAGGCCCTATGCCAGAGAAATGGAGAAGACCATCGAGGGTTCCCGCTTTATAGCGCAGCATGTGAAAAACAAAGATAAATTCGAAAGCGTAAGTTAACAAAATATAATATATTCTAATCTAATTACAGACTTTTTATATTTTACAATCTATCATTTTTTAAATTTAATTTTGAAAACTGAAAAAATAATTATAAAATAAATACAGTTTAAATTCTTTAAAATTATATTTTTTTTAAATACTAAAATTTTTAATATTTAATTTAAATTCCCAAAATAAGTAATATTTGAAATATTATATTTTAGTAATTATGTTAAAAGATTTGGAGTATATTGAATGCAACCTATTTCTTTTCATGTTGTTATACATTCTCCAATCAGTTGGTAAATTTAAAGAGGGGAATATGGCAAACATCATCAAGTCTTCGAAAATGGATTATTCAATTCCAACCTCTTGGCAAGTCTTATTTGCCAGTCAGTTAGCCAGGCCAGAAGCAGCATGCACGACGTGGTCGCGATATGTTTACTGCCTGCTCCTCATAACCTGCATTATCCAACGTTCCAAGGATACAGGAGGAGCACGAATCACACTGCTTGCATTTCTCTAATCAAAAATTGCGAAAGGGGATAATTCGAGGGCATTGGAGGGCAGTGGTGGGGCCATCGTCACGTTTGGAGGGTTGAGCTGAATTCAGGCTGAGTGATTGAGTTGTTTGTGCAATCGGAAAGCGCAATTCCGGATTCAGAGTGCAAGTTTGCAATCATTTGTGGCCATATTCTGGCATTGCCCAGCATCAGCTCTAGTTTCTGGTTTCAACTTTTGCAGTCTAATTTGAATCGATAACCAAATTCATGTAATTTTGCTAATGAATTTTAGAGCACAACTCGAAAGTACATTGTGGTTACATTGCTAAGTAGACAGAGTTTCAACTATTTGAATTAACGTTCAATTAATTAAATTTATTCAATACCAAGAACTTTTCTCAAAATTACAAATTTGTAATTTAGTAATCTAATTTATTTAATTAAAGGCTTTATATCAGACCTACTGAAAAAAATTCTAAATGGTTTTACAATTTATCTATACTAATTAATTAATAACAGATTTATTTTATTCATTATACTGAGTATACATTAAACAAAATATTTGTTTATAACTTTACTTTAATTACAACTTAATCATTTTCTTAACTTGTACCTTATTTTACGACAGGTGGAGGAGGATTGGAAATATGTAGCCATGGTATTGGATCGAATGTTTCTTTGGATTTTCGCAATCGCTTGCGTGGTTGGTACAGCGCTAATTATTTTGCAAGCGCCAAGTTTGTACGATAAATCGCAGCCGATTGATATATTATATTCAAAAATTGCAAAGAAAAAAATCGAGCTGTTGACCATGGGCAGTGAAAACTCCTTATAACGTCCACTTGGGTTCGCAGCGGGCTGGTGGAATTTAATCATCAGCTCGTTGCGAACCCTGTTCGCCGCACGCGATGACGATCGTGGATAATATACAATGAGCACCACCATGAGCATATCATCAGCGTTATACAACACTAACAGCAGCGGCAGCAGCATTAGCATCAGCGTTGGCAACACTAATAATAGTAGTAACAATGCCGTTAGTGATCTTGATAACGATAACGATATCGAGGTAATGACCAGCTCATGGGACCCATTGTAATAGGCGGAGCGAAGCGAACATTGGAAATATTACGAACAAAATACGATGAATCGAGCAAGTGCAAGTTTTGGAGCAGTTGATCAAAATGTGTATGTAAAGTAATGCAAGACAAGTACTGTAGTGTTGGATAACGTTAATTAACGTTAATAACTACGCTGGCAAATCAACTAATACATATGTGCGAAATGGACAACATCTGGACTAAGGTAATCCAGTTGATGCAGAGAATTTAATTAGAAATTTTTGATGATGATTGCATAGGTGTTGGGATGGTTGTGCAGTGCTGTACAATGCAGCCGCGCCAGTGTTGTAAAATATAGTTTTTTTTGTAAGTTATATTGTATTTTTGAGCGCCAAAAAGTTCCTTGTTGATTTTAAGTTCTAAAGTTTCACAAAATAGAACAACAACAAAAACACATAACAAAATGTTTTAAAATGGCATTTTAAAATTATAAACAAAAACTATTGACTGCATGTGTTCAGTGTGTTTCAGTATATGTGTGTGTGTATGTGTGTGTGTATGTGTGTGTGTGAAAGATGTTATCGTAATCAATTTTAATTATTTATCTATTTGTGCATATTTTCAAATTATTTTAAGCAACAAAATAAACAAAACAAAAAAAAACAATTTGCAAAATGCATTGCATAATATTCAAAACTGGTTTTAGCAATAGTTATGCCTAAATCATAAGTAACTAAATTAAATAGTAATTTACATTTAATTAGTACATAAGTCTTAGCTAAGCTACATAATTTTAAGAAATTAAAAATTAATATTAATAAGAACATTAATATTACAAAACATACCAAAAAGTTTGCCCCAAGGCAACTAATTGGTCAAATGAAGCGCGAAATTCTGAAATAAATTTAGTTAAATGTTGATAAACAAACATGAAATTTTTAAACTCACACATTTTTACTACAACAAATACACACTCATATTACCATTTGTATATCTAACAAGCGTATGTATGGATCATATAAGCAAAAATATATATTTAAATATATATAGATATTACAAGTTCACACAAAATCTAAGACAATGCAATTAAGAACACTCAAAATTACAATAAACAAAAAATAATGAGAAATCAATCAAACTAACAAAATAAATTGCACTTTGTTATAATGTGCGTAAATCGATTGTGTAACCCCCAACAAGTTATTTACACTAAATAGCATAAATTCTGTTAACACTTGTGTATGACCAATGGAACAATGTTGTAATTCAACACATTTTATTTTTCAATTTAAATTCATTTTGTCAATAAAACTCATTTTGTTGAACAGATTTTTAAGGGCAAGACCATTATCCGAGTTCAACTCTGAGAGTGCGATATCATTTAAGACTATTTATAGTATTCTCATCGAGTACTCTTGACTTATATTTTTTAAATGGTTTTACAAAGTTCCGAGAACTACAACAAGACGAGTTGTATCAACAAAAACGACGAAAGCAACAAAAGTCAACAAAAATAATAACGTGATTGCCTTTGGGCGTTTCCAAGCGCCGCAGAGTATGCAACAAATTAAGTAAGGAATGCAATTCACATGCACATGCATATGTTTGTGAGAGTGTGAGAGTAAATGTGTATGTGTGTGTGTGTGAGTGTGTTAAGTAAATAATAAACGAAAAGTACACAAAATTCGCACAACTTTCATGCAGATGCGAGAAAAAGCAAAAATTTTAAATGAAAACTAACTACTGAAACTATTAGAAAGGAATGCCGCGACAACTCTGCTCAGTGTTGTCAAGCTGTTGTGCTGTTTATAATTGTAATGCTTGTTCTTGTTTTTATTGTTTTTGTTTTTGTTTTTGTTGCTCGGCTTTGGCTTTGGCTTTGGTTTTGCGTTTTGTGAGTGTGAAGTCGCAAAAGTTTAATTAAAATTCCAAATCGAAAATATTCAACATTTGCGAATGTGAATTAATTAAAATAGTTTGCCAAGATAACAAATGAGCCAGTACGACAGTGCGACAGCAGAGCTTTATCAAATACACGCACACACACACGCATATATACACAATAAATATGTGTATATATTATATATATATGTATGATTGGCTGTACTTGAATATAAATTGCCCACAAATCAACATCCTTAGTTAGACCACTTTAAATACACCGCTTCTGTTACCAACCAGGCATTGTTTTAATTATTTTAATTATTTCCATATATAGTTTACGCCAGATTCTCCTCTCTTTTCTTACTTTGCCTATCAGTTGATTTATCTGTAGAATAAACCTTAGTTGTTCTTGCAATTGATTCCCTGTATCCTCCTAAAAATTACGATTTCTTTATTGTACTTCAAAGTATCTTTAATGCTAAATTGCGTCTTATAGTTATATTATATCTGAATTTATTTAATTTTATATCTTAAAATTACATATAAACCGACAAATTTCGTTTGCAGATATTTAGCTCCCTTTTAGCTCCCGTCTATTTTGCCAAAGGTAATTGTTGGCAAGTGTTAACAGGAATTTGTGTTAATTGCATAAACGAATAGCGTTACACACAAACATGTAAGCAAACACAACAACACGAAAAACCACAGTAATAAAACAACAACAACAAAAAAGCAGTAACAGCGACGGCATCAGATACACAAACATAAGTATAAAAGAAAATTAAATAAATTTAAATTTAAATAGCTGCGCCAATCTGGTGTATTAAAATGTAAAGTGCATAAAAATCAACAGTTAACATTTTTTAATATTTAGCTATTAACTAAACATAATATAAATGTTAAAAAAAATATCATAAATAAATTTGTTAATAAAACAAACAAATTGCTAAGCATTTAAACACACAAATACGAATACAAATACAATTGCATCCATATACACACATTCAACCGCAGCAATCCCATAATAAAATATGATAATTGTACATTGAATAATTACATAAAATATTAAAAGTATTCAACTGAGCTTATAAAATTAAAAAACAAAACAAACCAATTAATAAATAAATTAAAATGCCAGCAGAAAGGGAAAAAACTATTTGACAACTGTCTCGACTTCCGTTATGAAAAGCATATAGATAAAAAGTCTGAAAAAAATATATATTCACACACATTACGAGTATATACTTAAATGCATACATATATAATATATTATATAAAAAAATATAAATAAAGCAAAAGCTACACACACGGCGCATAAATAAATTGAACTTAGACAAAAACGCTAATTAGCTACTCAGAGCTAAATAAAATACATCGTTAATGATGTATTTGAATTATGCACCGAGTAAATCTATAGCTAACAACGGATAAACTTCACAATCAATCAGCGAGACAAACAGAGCTGTTCTGGGTTACACATTCGCATAAATTTCACTAAAGTCAAAAATAATTAAACAAAAGCTAATGCCAATTGCCAGCAATTGTGCACTGCTCCAAAAAATATGTTGTTCTATATAATTGAGAAATTCATTTAAAAGTGGCATCCGGAATATCTCTGACCAATTGCAATTTCTTTTAACGTAAGGAATTTCTATTGAAGAGATTTCAGAAACTCGTGTGTACTTTGTAAATAGAATGCAATTCAGGATTTTTTCAATTTTCATTTGTACATGACCCAACTGTATAAATGTAATACATAACACAATCACAAGAGTATAAATAACACATTATGTGTAGTGTAAGTGTGTGAAAGTACTCGTATGTGTAAGGCTTGCTTTCTATGTTCCCTGTATGCATTTCTAAGATAATTTCGCTACGATTTCGTTGCTGTGTGTTTGGCTACGCAATTTCCTCAGGAAAAATTCCTGAATATTGACTCGTTACAAGTGCTGTAATTTACAGAAGCAGCATCGCATCCTCATACCAAGTAAATTCAGATTCATTTACATTTAGAGCAATTTAAAGTTTTAATACCAAAAAATATGATAAACTTTAAGCTAAACAACTTTTTGTTATAGTTTTAGACAATCAATTTCAAAACATTATTTATAAATCAAAAAAATTCAAAAGCAAAAGCAAAAAAAAAAAACAATGACAAGTAAATGGCGTAACTTTTCTGTGAATAAATTTAACTAAATAACGTAAATGCATATTTAAATTACAATCGCATCTAAATTGTGTATAGTGTGCTTTAAATAGTTGTTGGAGTTAATGCGGCAACTAAAAATTAAAATTTAAATTAAAAAAGTAAAAAATAGTTAATAGGAAGTAAAGCAAAATTCAATTTCAACTACCATTTTTGTAAATTGTTTCACTTGGGAAATCGACACGCTAAAGCAAAACCAAAATACAAAAAAAAACTAAATAACATTGAAGAAAAATAAATAAAAAAAAAACAAATAAATAATATAACAAGATTGTACCAACTATGCAAACTCGAAGACAATTCGAGAAAAAAAAAAGAAGTCAAATACATAGACGTGTATATGCTCTCATTGGTTGTGTTTTTAGGTTATAATCAAACAGGCTTGTGCGTACGTGTGTAAATGTACGTGCAAGTATGTACAAGCAAACAATCGGTCATTCAATCAGTCAGTCAGTTAGTCAGTCAGTTAATCAGTCGGTTAGTCGGTCACTCGATAAGCCGGTACAATTCGAATTCATGATTGTACAGTTCATTTGCACATTAAATATTACTTACAAATGTAATTAATTACTAATTAAATTTAATTAAATTAAATAATAACAAACCGAACACATCGTGTTCAACTGTAAATTATGCTAATAATGTCAAACATTTTCAATTTGCCTTTTTAAAACGCGTTTTACTTTTACGTTTTAGGTTATAGCTAAATATTTAGTGTGCTTCATGTCAAGATCAAAAAACAAGAAAAAAAAATTTATAAAAAATATGTAAGTAAGAATCAAATAAAGTTTTAAGCACTGCAAAGAAAAACCCAATTTGATAAGAAAACATGTAATTTAAAAACTGCCACAAATAAGACAAAATAAAATCCAAATAAACGTATAATGATGTAATGCAAGTAATTATACTCGTATATCAACATGCATACATATGTATACTTACGTGTATTGTATAAGTATACGTACGTTTTTGATGTGTGTGTGTCTCAGATACATATATGTATATATATATATATGTATTTTCACACTCGAAACGAATAGTCAAATAAGATACTCGTATGATAATTCAGACATTGCAAAACGGGGCTCGAAGTTAACATTGTGGTTAAGATACTTAAGTACTTAATGCATAACATACCACTAGTAAGTACGTTTCAAACACTAACACTACCAACACATACTCACTTATTGTATATATGAAATAACAGAACGTTAGCCAACACTGACATTCAGATACTCACACTCAGACTCACTCGTACACGTTACAAGAAGTTACAACAAGCATAAGAGAATAACTAAGTAGTTAAATAAATAAAATCAGGCTCAGATCCAAAACTAATAATTAATAATAAATGTTATTATCAGTCCAAGATTGCACCCCATGCATTGAAAACATATTTTAAGGCCGAAATGCAGGAAAGCAACAAGAATTTATGTTAGGTACAATTGTTTTGAGTACAGTAATCACCAGCAGACAACGAAATTGTGTACACAAAATGCTAGAGAACACATACAACAACAACAACAAGAAGAACATTAACAACCACAGAGCAAGAACAACAAAACATTTAGTGGATTGCACATTAAGTAGGTAATCCAAATTATCAATATATGTATGTATGTATATCATTGATGAGTGCCACAACAGATAGTAGATGGATTGCCCTTTCCAACACTAGCTGTTAGCAACACTATCATCTAGTGATTTCTATAAAATTCAAGTACATTTGATTTCCGGATTCATTAAAGTATTTTGAGTCTTGCTTGAGCATTCGGAAAGGGCATTCAGCAACCACAAAGTGTTTCATTTTATGCAATTTTTGGAGCCACACTTAGCACTTACAATAATCATAATTAGTTAAAGAAACGAAATGAAATGAAATAGTTATTAACAAAATATATTAATAAAGTAAATTATGAAAAACAATACTAAGTACATATTTGATATATATGCGGCTTGACCCTGAGATTCAAAAACATAAAATCGGATGTCTTCCAATCAAAGGTCGTCTTTTGTAGCAAAACACAACAAGAATCAAAGTCTGCGTATTGCTAAGCCAACTAATTGGAAGAGCACTGGCAAAAGGAGCTGATAATTGCAAAACCAAAAGCAAAACTGTAATTCTACTACATCAACAACTACTAATACACACACACACACACTACACACTCACACATAAACGCACTATACGGCAACTCAAAACTTCTCCAATATCCATTGAATACTCTTAGGGCCATCATTTCTAATACCTCTTCGCCACCTTCTTCAAATTCACAAACTTATTAAGTACCTGACAATAGAAACCACATGATTACCAGTTCTATCAACTTTCCCAATCACACACAAATCTTTCCAGATCTCCAGTCTTGTACATATTTACATAAAATTTTGCGTTGAGTTGCCAAAAATCAAATGAAGAAACAAAAACAATCGAAAGTGCAATGAATAAAAGGTTTCAACGTCAGCAACAAAAATTAAAACACATCAATGCATTCGACACACACAAATAATTCATTGTCAGCCCTGTCGTAGTATCAACCAAAACTAAATGAAATTGTAAATTTTATTTTGTACAATTTGACAGCGAAATCCATTCGCAAAACTATTGTAAAATATTTCGACAATTAGTTCTGTTCACAATTAATAAATATCTACTTTGCTTATTGCACAAATTTATTTAACTTTGACCTTTTTTTCATATCTACTTTCCTAATCAATATACAGATATTTATTTTTATTAAATAATTTTAATTATATAATGGACTGTTTTGAATTCGACTGACAAGTGTGGTACGAGTATAACAATCGAATGAATATAAGTTAATAAAATAATGAAGACTATCGATTATACTCCAAAAAGTATGCTACACAAATTATTGAAGAATTGAATTAATAATTGGAATTTGGAATATGCCTAAAATTTAATTCGAAAGAGATTAAAATATTTCTTATCATTACTTCTTAGCTAAGCTGTGTAAAAACAACTGAAAGGCATTTAGACAAAAGCACAACATACACACATGCATAAACACACACACACACACAGACACACACATACACCTAAACATACTCATAAGCTCGAACGTGCTCAGACAAACTAGACAGACACTACAACCAATACTTAAATTGTATAAAGTACATATGAAAACGTTTTGATCGCATCGTTTTAATGTAATAGCGTGCTAATTTGTATGTGTGCATATGTGTATGTATGTATGTATACATAGATGTACTCGTTTGCATGTATGTATGTATGTATGTTAGAGATCGAGTTCTTTATTGAAATCGATTGTTTAAGCTAGCTTACTCATATATGAGATGCATACATAAGCAGACCTTTAAGTACATATGTGCATATAAGCATATGCATATGTATGTATGTATGTACATATATTTCGTGTATTAAATGTTAGGTGCCGTTAGTTTTAAGCGCTTCTGTTGCATTCATGTCTGTATATGTATACAATTTACAACCATTATTTCAATTTGTCTTAATTCAATTGAAACAAAAAGAAATCAATTTATTACAAATTTTAGCAACAAGATTTTTAACTTAGAAAACAATGGAATAAAGAAATGCAAAAATTACAAAATGCAAACTACAAGTTAAAATCTTGCAACTCACTGGGGAAAACAACACCACAAATTAAAATTAAATATAGAAAATGCCACTGAGCAAACTACACTAAAGATTATTCGATCAATAATATAAATAAAATACGAACAAAAAATAAAAACAAAATGAAAATATTAAAAAAAAACAGCAGCAAACTGACGCCGAAATGAATGGTCAAAACTAAAAATGAACAAATTTGCATAAATTATACAACATAAAATTTTAACTAAATTTAAAATTTAGTTAAAAAATAAAATATAAAATTATAAAAAAAATACAAGGCGTAAGCATATGGTAAGCTATATAGGAAAAGTATGTAAAATATTTGCAATTATAATTAAAAATCAACAAATGTTAATATTAAGTGTAGGCTAACTGCAAATTAACAACAACATCAACAATAACGCAACAAGTTTACCCATTAATATTCAAGGTAAATGTTAAACACGAATTACATTTTTAAAGTTGCATTTACATTTCACATATACGAACATACATATAGTACATATAAACATATATGTATGTAAATACATATAAATATTCAAATTCCATTGAATAACAACAGCAATAAAAACAACAAAAACGAAAAACAACAAACATATTAGCTAACAATTAAAATTACACAACACAGCGAGATAACAATTCCACGCGCACACAAATTGTAACTTAATAAAAAAATATATGAAATAACACAAGCAAATCATAAAAAAAATACGCAAATAATAATAATAGTAATTAAATACTAGCATAAAAAAATGTATAACGTACAGTTTGCATGTGCAAAAATTATAAAACAAAAACATTGCATTGAAGTTAAAATCTAAGAAACTAAAAATGGCAAGGATTAAACTGCAGATAATGATAGCAACAATTGCGAATGAATAAAATTTAAATAAACAAAAATAAAAGATTATAAAGCAAAAAGCATAAAAAAACACAACAATTACTATATAAATAAATGTTACGCGTTATTAAATAAAGAAGAATGAAAATAATTTGTTTTAAAAAATGTAATATTGTTTTCTTTCATAAAAATGGAATGGGATTAAATTTTTTATTCACTTTTTGTGTATAACTTTAAGGTTTGACATTCCGAATAAGTAATGGTATCGACATTTTGAATTTACATACAGATTAGATATAAAAGCCTCCATTTTGAGAAATTAAATAGAAATGGAGTCACACAAACGTATGTATGCCTAAAAAAAAACATAATAGAAAAATGATTTTTATCTAATATTTGTGATCAAAATATAAATATTTCGAAATAATAATTAAATTTCAAATTTTATTTTAAAATCATAATATAACTCATATTTTCAATATTTATAATTCAAAATAAACGCTATTTTGTATAATACTAAATTAAACATTCAATTTTCGACCGATAAATTGGTCAGATTTAAATCAAATTTTTGTTAAAAATTTGTTAAAATATTATTTTATTTTTAATATTTTCAAAATAATAGCATATTTTCTTTTTTGTGAAGACGTGAATAATAATCCTACAACCTTTAATTAATAAATTTCTAATAGCAGTTTATCAATTACATGAAATTGTATTTACTGAACTGCGCAGGAGCCGCCGCATACTTGCCCAGAGCCAGGGCCAGCAAAGAGAAGTGACAGCCCGGATAGAGCTCGTGGCAGTCACGTAACTGTCGCTTGGAGCGTCGATAAATTCGGTCGTAGTGATGATGCGCCTGTGGCTCGTGTTGTGCAACGTATGAGGTGGGCAGACTGAACACTGTGCGAACCATTTCCTCCAGCATGTTACCACGTTGTCCAGGAGCATGCATATACTTAGCGCTCTCGCAGAGTGCACGGGCTACACACGCGCGTCCGTTGAATCCCATGCTTGACGAGGGATGGAGCAATAAAATATACGCTTGCCAATGATTTTGGAAATACTTACTGATTAAAGGCTGACTGTACCTCATCGTAGAAACTGCGACGCGAACGGCGCTGCACAATTGGCTTTGTGAGATTGGCTGCAAAGCCATGAGCATGTTGAATCACCCAATTATGGTTAGGGAGATTGTAGGCGACACCCCAGTTAACGGCCCAACTGAGATAGTCCACGTCGGGATTGCCAATCATGCCAATGGTTAAACAGATCGCCGCCTGCACAAGTGAAACAATTAGATGCCATTGAAACCACATCTCTAACATGGACAAGAACACTCACACCGAAACCGAAGAACCATCCGGAAATGCCAGATAACGTTTCTGTCGACTGAGTACATTTGTCACCGCCCTCGTGACGTTTGCGTTTGTCCCCGACCCATCAATGTCCTCGACTAAATCCGAAAGAACAAGTCCCATCAAAACGACGAAGATTGAAATAAAGTGGAGTAAGCGCGTCATTTTGACAGCATCGCGTTCCGATTATGACTAACCGATGTTATGGGCTCAATTGGAGCTCGCTGCTGGCCATGTGCACCTCTTTAGTGAGGCCATTAGCTCAAGTGATGTTGACTGCACTGATTAACGGCTGCCTGCCAACTAACCAACAACGGGTCAATATTATTTACTGGTTACAGTAGCGCCTCTACGTCCGCCACAGCTCTCCCCACATATGTCAACACCATCGATATGGTCGACTGCCCAATGCAAATTTGTGTCAACAATGAAATTCTCAACCCTTCTCTATGTTTAAAATAAAAATTATTCTATATTTTTTGACAGTGGTGTAGACAGTAGATAGGAAGAGGGGGTTCTTAAATAAAACATTTAGGCGCAATGTTGTCTTTACTCCAGAGATCTCAAACTATTACTTAGTATTTATTTTCTCAGATGCTTTATGCCTAAAAAAAAAAAAAACATTTTATCCGTGCTTACGCCTCTCCCTCCTAAATAATACAATTTACGAAATAAATGGTAAAGTGTGGCCTTTTAACAAGAAAATTAAAATAAAAGGACAAACTATCCAAACGTATACAAATATATACATATTTATATGTTATATAGATGCCAATAAATATGTCAGTATTTGGGTATTCGCTTAAATTCAATTGCATTTTTTGGCATGACACATAATAAAATACAATTTTTTGCAATGTCAATTTATAGCCAGGAAACTTTTGGCAAGATTTAAAAAATTTGTAGATTGAATTGCGCTGGAAAAAATGGCTAAATGAGATTTACAATGCTCGAAACGTGCCAAGAGCGCTATACTCGTAATAAAGGTCTTAATTTAGTGTTAAACTATGTATAAGTATCTGGGATTTACCAACTAATGACAATAAATTAAGTAAAAGCATAATCAATTTAAACTGAAATTGATATACTATATAAAAATCTTAATCAAAAGTTTATTTTGCTTATGTATATCGTACGAATTTTAAAGGCATAATTAAAGGCATAATAAATAATAATTGTGCACTTTAAGATCTTCCTATATTTTAGTTTTTCAAAATTTCGTCATATTGATTTAACAATTGAAGTCAATTGCTTTATGAAACATAACCTAATCATAGCAATCAGTTTATGTCATACTGCGGTAACTTTGTCAGGATTTCATAAAAAGATTTAAATTTTAATTAAATATCGGCTTATTTCAATAAGCTTCGAATAAAATGACAACTCGATTTATCGAAGTAATCTTTCAAATTATTAATATATGTAAATATTTTTTTTAGAAAATTTCCTGATTTAATAAATTCTAAAACAAATTGCTTCAATGTCTTTATTAAATTTCAGAGATTAGATTAGATCTATTAGGAATTTAGGAATATTAGGAATTGGAATTTTAAAGTTAGTTATAAAAGATTTTAAAAATGCTTATAATTATTAAAGGAAATTAAAGTAAAAAAAACTCAACCGACCATATTGTCATGATATTTTTAATATTTCAGAACTATTGATTTATTGCTAATTGATTCATTAAACTATACAACTTTTTAACAGCCCCGAGTTCTATGTATATATCTGAATATTGCATCTGAGCTAAAAGTTGAGTACACCACTCACGGCAAATAGTTGAAGTATTCATATCATTCTTTTATGTCGATTTATTAAATGAATGTGCAAATTTGCTGTAAAAATGTTTACTAAAGTGCAGCAAAAAGCTCTGGGGACAGTGTGCACCATACCACTGTGCGCACTCATGCAATGTATGGCCGGCGGTGAAGGCCTTGCGATATGAGGGCTTATGGGCAATCTCCGGATATACGTAGCGCAGCAGAATGCGAAAGATGTCCTGGAACAGCGATTGTCCGGGAGGTGCCAGCAAATGGCGAGATTCGCAAAGCGTTCTCATGATGCAGTAACGCGACTGATACTGATGGCTAAAAGAGAGAGAGAGAGAAAAGGAGATATAGATTGTCAAATATAAGCCGAATTTACTTACAGTTCGGACAGCATTACGAGTAAATCGAACAGCATACCATGTGGACTCTGTCCCTGATTCAGGAGATTCGCCCCATTCCTTTCCAGCTCTCTCCTCAAACGACGTGATCCCGCAGTGGGTCGACAGTAGAAGTTGCCATACGCATCTTTGACCAGATTGGAGGCCGGACAACCTGTGCTGTGTACGTTGTTCACATAGGTCTTACGGTGGCCTAAAACCGGTGTAACTTGCGGATAGCTAAAGTAAAACGAGTGTACGGGATCGGAGGGACTTAAAGGCACAATCACACGCTGTTGTGGAAGTATGAAGGGTTGCACTGGAACTGGTTGGAAGGGTGCAGGCAGGACTTCGGTTGGAGTTGCAGGTTGTTTTGGTGGTGGAGGAGGAGGTGGTGGTGGAGGGGGAGGTGGTGGTGGCGGAGGAGGTGGAATCGGTTTTTTTTTTCGTCGTGGCAACCAGTCCGCCACAGATCCCGGCAAATCATAAATGACAGTTGACTCGGCCAGCAATAGCAAGCCTCTGGGTATAGTATCCACCAGAGCCTTTGCACAGTTGGCAGTTAGCTGGGAAATAAAGATATAAAGATCTCTTTAACAACAATCTATCCGAGGACTCTTTTAGACTCACTGTAATGGAGGTGCCCAACTCGAAGATGAGCCATCTCTTTTGACGCTGCAGCAGATGAGGCAGATGCAAGGGTTTCTCACGGAGGTAACTGACAGCACGGATGGAACTGTTGGAGCTAATAGAACTGGAACTGTAGTTGCCTGCGCTGACAAGGGCCAACAAAATGGCCAACAGCAGCAGCAGAGAAAGCCGCAAATACCAAACGCGATAGCCCATAATGTCGACCAAAGACTGAAGACTAACCCATAGGTGAAGTCAGTTGAAGAGCGCAGCTGGACACGATTTGCAGACTTTGGCGTGCACAGCTAATTTTTGTCAGGCCATGCAATGCAAATTTGTTTGCCCAATAAATTAGTTCGAATTGACAGACAACACGATCATCGACTGACTTTATACCAGTTGGCAATCTTATTTAATTAACAACTTGGCGTTTGAAAGCACAATTATTGCTAGTGGACCATTGCCAGTTCTTAGCAGATGCTTTTCCTTATTAAAACACGAACAAAAACAGTTTTAAATCATGCAGATTCGAAATATGTGATCATTAAATGTTAATTTATTCTAATTAAATTAATTTTTTTTTTAATAATTAAAAATAAAAACTTCAGAAACTATTCAAGAAAATGAATGTAGAAGCTCAACCGATTATCGGTTTTTTCCAAAATGATTCATTGAACTATAAAACTGAATATTGCGTCTGAGCTGTTGCTAAAAGTTGAGTACACCACTCACGGCAAATAGTTGAAGTATTCATTTCATTGTGTCTTTTATGTCGATTTATTAAATGAATGTGCAAATTTGCTGTGAAAATGTTTACTAAAGTGCAGCAAAAAGCTCTGGGGACAGTGTGCACCATACCACTGTGCGCACTCATGCAAAGTATGGCCGGCGGTGAAGGCCTTGCGATATGAGGGCTTATGGGCAATCTCCGGATATACGTAGCGCAGCAGAATGCGAAAGATGTCCTGGAACAGCGATTGTCCGGGAGGTGCCAGCAAATGGCGAGATTCGCAAAGCGTTCTCATGATGCAGTAACGCGACTGATACTGATGGCTAAAAGAGAGAGAGAGAGAAAAGGAGATATAGATTGTCAAATATAAACCGCACAAACAGCAAAAAAAACCAGTACTTGGAACAATATTTTTTTTTTTTCATATGATGAGAAAGTTTTTATTGAATTGGAATTTTTAGTATTTCAAAATTGTCAAACTAAAAATGACTTTTAATAGGAAAGTAATAATTAAATTTATTATATATCTAAAATTGGAAATTTTAGTGTTTCAAAAGTGTCAAACTAAATATTACTTTTAATATTTCTTGATTTAAGTATAAGTACAAACTGGATCCAAGTCCATTTAAATACAAAAACACTTAAGTACAAAAACATTTTAAAATAGGAACGTAATACTCATACAATTTCTTGGATAATTGAGATAATTGAAATATAATTAACTTATTAATATGTCGTGAAGTCTCGTGGTTCGTTAGTTAGAGTCGCCGACCTGTCACATACATATAATTTGCGTTTGAAATAAACTGGGCTCGACTACCACACTGCCACTTTAAAATCTGTAATATATCTGTCTATTCAAAATCCTGATATGACACAGAAATAATATATAGCATCTCTTAAAATTACTGATGCACAAATAAACAAAAACTATATAGTTATACTTGATTTATGCACACTGCGGACTTAAATAAAAATCGTGCAACATTAATTTGTCAGTATAAAATTATTTTGAAATAAGTATTATGAGCAGTTTACAACACGTCTTGCAACCTTATTAAATGATTAATGGTTAATGTGAAAACAAGTATGATGACTGACTATATAAATTATCCTGTTAAGTAGAGTCTTAATTTTTCAGTGTCCATATAACTGCAAGATAGATATAAATCTTAAAGATCTTGATTTAAGATTTTACAAACTTGATTTGTGAGTATTCGCTTGAAGGAACCGAGTCGCGCTTAAGTGTCCAACTTATATATAGAATTTTCGAACTCATATCAAGTAATTTTATAGTTTTACTTGATTTAAAAAACTATTTTCTTATGAAATGATTGATAGTAGTTGATTAAGGAATTGGTATGCTCATTTTCAGTAATTCGAACTTATGTATATCAAGCAGGTATTAAAACCTTAACCGAAACCGTAACCTTTAACCGGTGAAAACTGATTGAAATTTGTAACCGTAACTGAAACCGTCACCGAAAATTTTTTTTTCCTCTGTACCGAAACCCACAAACCGAAACTCTTTAAGCCGAAATAACCGTTTAGTAACGTAACGTAACGTAAGGGTTAATTTCGGTTCTGGTCAAAACTCAACCAATTCACATGCGCGATGTAAATTTGAGCAAGATTTTACCTCCAAATTCGTTCTGCATTTAATTTTTGATCATTTTAAAAAATTTTTTGAAAATCGAATAATTTCGAAAATTTACAGTGTTAACCCTTTCGAAAAAATTCGAATTTTCAAAATCAACAAAATTTAAATGCACTTCAAATTTAGAGGTAAAATCATGCTCAAATTTACATGGCGCATTATAAATGATTGAGTTTTGACAAAGTTATGGTAGTTCGAAGTTATTAAAAATCAGTAAAATCAAAATAAACGAAATGTTCATTCCATTCCAGTAACCAAATAACATTATTTTCCAGGCTCATAAGAGCATAAATCCTTTTTTCATGTAAAATAATGAATTACGCTTCTTATTTTGGTCAACCGAAAACCTTAATTTTTTTTCTTTGTGAACCGAATCCATCCCGTTAACCGAAACTTATAAAAAAACCCATAGCCATTACGAAACCGATACTCCAAGATTTTGCATATCCGATAACCGAAAACTTTAATTCGAGCATAACCAAAACCGTAACTGAAACCGATATTCGTTTCGGCTTTAATCACTGATATCAAGCATAAATTTAAAGCATCGAAGATACTTAATTCAAGTTCAATCGAGCTTAGATTTAGTACGGTTTTTTCTCTCTGTGAATTTAATTTACTTACAGTTCGGACAGCATTACGAGTAAATCGAACAGCATACCATGTGGACTCTGTCCCTGATTCAGGAGATTCGCCCCATTCCTTTCCAGCTCTCTCCTCAAACGACGTGATCCCGCAGTGGGTCGACAGTAGAAGTTGCCATACGCATCTTTGACCAGATTGGAGGCCGGACAACCTGTGCTGTGTACGTTGTTCACATAGGTCTTACGGTGGCCTAAAACCGGTGTAACTTGCGGATAGCTAAAGTAAAACGAGTGTACGGGATCGGAGGGACTTAAAGGCACAATCACACGCTGTTGTGGAAGTATGAAGGGTTGCACTGGAACTGGTTGGAAGGGTGCAGGAAGGACTTCGGTTGGAGTTGCAGGTTGTTTTGGTGGTGGAGGAGGTGGTGGTGGTGGAGGAGGAGGTGGTGGTGGCGGAGGAGGTGGAATCGGTTTTTTTTTTCGTCGTGGCAACCAATCCGCCACAGATCCTGGCATATCATAAATGGCAGTTGACTCGGCCAGCAATGTTAAGCCTCTGGGTATAGTATCCACCAGAGCCTTTGCACAGTTGGCAGTTAGCTGGGGAACAAAGATATGAAGACCTCTTTAACAACAATCTATCCGAGGACTCTTTTAGACTCACTGTAATGGAGGTGCCCAACTCGAAGATGAGCCATCTCTTTTGACGCTGCAGCAGATGAGGCAGATGCAAGGGTTTCTCACGGAGGTAACTGACAGCACGGATGGAACTGTTGGAGCTAATAGAACTGGAACTGTAGTTGCCTGCGCTGACAAGGGCCAACAAAATGGCCAAAAGCAGCAGCAGAGAAAACCGCAAATACCAAACGCGATAGCCCATAACGTCGACCAAAGACTGAAGACTAACCCATAGGTGAAGGCAGTTGAAAAGAGCACCTGCCCAAGGTTTTCAATGTTCAACTAATTTTGGTCCAATCCATGTAATGTAAAATTGTTTAGCTAAGACATTAGTTTGAGTTCACTGACAGTTCGAGATTTGGGTCAGACCCTAAACCAGTTAGCAATCTAATTTAATTAACAACTTGGCATTTGAGACCACGAATGAAATCAATCTAAACAAAAGCAACTCAAAGTCAAAATCACGACTAATATTTGATTCAGTTTTAAAAAACAACGCAGACCGAGAATGTCCAAAACTTGGCCGACTTTAGTGCTATTGGTGTTGGTATTGGGCCACTGCCAGTGCGAGTTCTTAGCAGATGCCTGGATCAAGAGCAATGAGCTCGATGTGTTTACCACAACGCCACAACTGGCAACTGGAGCCACTGGAGTGCACACGAATCGGGAAAGTCCCAACAACAATGTCACGCTGGCAACCGAGTCAACTGTGGATTTGGATCCATTGGCACCGCATGCGGCTGCTGCTTCAATGATGCCATTGTCGCAGCGTAAACTCTCGAGGGGTAAACGCTTTGTGGCCTTTCCATTGGGTTCATCGGCTTCTGTAAGTCAACACACACACAGCACACACACAACACAAAAGAAGAAAACTTTCAGCACAGTTTAAGCCAAAATACTTTACACAAAACTTACTTAGGCAGCCCTCTGTCTGACCACAGGCGTCATCGGCAATCCCCACTTGTTGTATCTCAGTTTTGGCCTCAATTGGGGCGTTGCCTACAATTTGCCGAACATCACATGGGTCCTGAACAATGCCCACGGCTGGAACACAAGAAAACCCAATGCAGCCCTAGTCAAAATCAAACGCAGGCATCGACGTGATGTCTACGGTAACTTGGAGACAATGATAGACAGGTGAGTCCCATCATAACCGAAATAAATCACAAGTTTTTTTGGCAATTTATTGAACACAAAGGAGACGAATATATTTAGTTCATGTGCAACGTGAGGTATTAAGGTTCTCTAGTTTTCTAGTTTCAAATAGCTATAAGAACTTATAAGCGCTTTACACTACAAGAAAATACATCGTTTTTATGACCTTTATTTATTTCTTCATTTAAAGCATTCGCTACCTGTGTTTTCTGTAAATTTTAAAAATTTATACAGGTATACCAAAGAAATGGAAACCAACGAAAATCTTTCGAAGGTCCATTTAACCAATTTCCTGTTGGTTTCGACATTTCATTGCAGTAAGCTTAAAAAAATACAGATAAATTTAGGTTGTAATGCAATAAAACATTAGAAGAACTTATGCTATATGCTTAACTTTATGATAAGCTTTAATTTTTTAGCTAGCATTAAATAAATGTTCTTAAATTAAACTTCATAAGTTCCTTAAAAAGAAGTCTTATCAGTTTACGTCAAAATTAAGATTTGATCATTTCTGTTATCGTTTAATTGACTTTGTAATAAGAAAGTAAAGTTTTTCTAATTATAGAATGTTCCAATTTTAACCGAAAAACAATTATAGAGTACATCTATTCATAAATAGTTCACAAAAAGTTTTGAAAATAATTATAATTGAAGATTTCTAATTGAGAAATGTAGTAAAATATCCACAAAATATCTCCTTTGCAGGCAGTCTTCAGGTTTTGATCAGTAAAAGGAACCAGTATATTTAATTTCATCATTTACATATTTACCTTTTTAGGCTTTTTATAAGTATTCCAATACTTCTTTAATACTTAGATAGCAGGGATTAACCATTTAAAGGTTATAACCAGGGATTAAAACCGAAATGAATATCGGTTTCAGTTAAGGTTATGCTCGAATTCAGGTTTTCGGTTATGCAAAATCTTGGAGTATCGGTTTCGTAACGGTTATCGCTTTTTTGTAACTTTCGGTTTAAAAATTTCGGTATGGTTTCGGTTCACAAAAAAAAGAGAAATTAAGATTTTCGGTTGACCAAAATAAGAAGCGTTATTCCTTGTTTAAAAACGAATAAAGACTTAATGCTCCTTTTAGCCTGGAAAATAATGTTATCTGGTGACTGGAATGATCCAGTGTAATGTCGATTTTATTATAATTTGATCTCATATAAATTTGGTTTGAAAATTTGGATTATTTTGATTTTACTGATTTTTAATAACTTCGAACTGCCATAACTTTGCCAAAAGTCAATCAATTTTCATGCGAAATGTAAATTTGTGCATGCTTTTATCTCTAAATTCGTTTTGCATTTAAATTTTGTTAATTTTAGAAAATTTTTGAAAATCGATTTTTTTAGAAATTTTACAGTGTTACCCCTTTATCTTTTTTGATTTTTTCGAAAAAATTCGAATTTTCAAAATGAGCAAAATTTAAATGCAGAACGAATTTGGAGGTAAAATCATGATCAAATTTACATTCTGCATAAAAATTGATTGACTTTTGACAAAGTTATGGCAGTTCAAAGTTATCAGTACCTGCGACGGCCAGTACCGAAATGAAATAAATTAATCGGTTATTAAACGGTTATTTTGGTTTAAAAGTTTCGGTTTATGGGTTTCGGTACAGTGGAAAAAAATATTTTCGGTTACGGTTTCAGTTACGGTTACAAATATCAATCGGTTTTTATGGGTTAAAAGTTACGGTTTCGGTTAAGATTTTAATCCCTGGTTATAACCGTTTGAAATGGATAACAAAACAAAACTTGTTTATATTACCGAAACAAAAAAATCTAAATAACTGGTGTGTAACCGATTAGGATAACATTTTGGTGTTGTTAAGATATTATCATCAATTTGCAAACTCATTAAAAAAAAATTTTATATTCATCTTGTTGAATAAATTTTTTTAAAATCAAAGAACTTTTTTTTTAAATTTTTACATCCAATTATTTTTTTGAGAAATCATACCGGTAACCGATAACCGTTACGAAAGCGATATACAAAGATCTGGCGTAGCCGATAACCGAAACTCTAACTGAAACCGATATTCGTCTCGGTTTGATATACTAGCTACTTTACATGCCTCAACTGTCTTCCCATAGCCATACATATATGTGTGCATGAATTGACTTGACTCCACACAATTGTACATATAAGTAAAACTATATGTCTGTGTGTGCTTGTAGTGTAGTGCCAAATTCAGAGCAGCCACTTGGCTTATCACGCACAGTACGGCCAAAGTCAGAACAAGTTCGAAGACCAAGTCGTTGTCCCATCTTACAGACTCAACCTGCCGTATCCCCTTACGCTCCCTATGTGTGTGTGTGTGTCTGTGTTCGTGTGTATTAGTGGGTATCTCTGTATGTGTGAATGCGTGCGGCTGGCATAATAATAAAATGTTGGTATTTTATATTAGCATTTAAATTGGCTTTTTGTATGCTTCGGAAATAGTTTAATATCCGAAAAGTCTTCTTGGCACGACGCACAACTTTAACATGAAGTCCCAACGAAAAATGCATGACAAAATTGAGAAAATAGACACATAATTGGCCAGAATTACGAGTATCTGGAGCGAGGACCTTCCAGGGAATGACATCTGCATATATCACACGAATGTGAATAGTTTTCTTATGTTCAAGCTCAAGTGTCTCTCTTATCAAAAGCGAAACAGATACCACAAACACACACACAAACACACACACACACTCACGCATACACTGCAATGGTAATCAAAGAGCTTTTGACCCATTTGTGTGTCATTTGCAGTGGTCGGCTAAGCTTCAAGTGGTCATCACCGAACTTTTTTGGCGATCCCAATTTGACTTTAACTTTGTCAGGATAATGTCCTGTCTCTCAACATTTCGGCTGTCCCAATGACCTTAGCTCATCTTCAGATTGCTGTTCTTACTCTCACTGCTCTGCTCCATTTCATTATTGTTTTCATTCCATACGATACGATTCGATTCGATTCGATTCGATTCGATACGTTGTGATTCGTTTTCGCTTCGTTTGTCTGTTTTGCTTAGCGTTGACTTTTGCCTCCTGCTTTACGAGCGTTTCTTCTTCTAATGGGTCAACTAAGCGCTCTGCTTCGCCCCCAAAGTGCCCGCCAGACATACTCACAATCACACACACACAAACATACACACACACACCTATACACAACGCCCACACATCCTTGTGTCTTGACAATACAAACAGCAGCTGAATATGTGCGTATTGCGAATGCCCCGTGGGGTTAATGAAGTTGTTTGTGTGCTTGTTTTGAACATTTCCAGCCATAGGAATTGCCAATACATTGAAGCCGACACAGACTTTTGCACATCACTGTAACATCGCTTGACATTACTTAGTTGTGCATGCATGGGATGCTCAAAAAGTTTCTCTATTCCAAGTGCATAACCAAAGCAATCTCTTAGCTCTGGTTTTCTTTGGTAAATCAATTTCGAGTTAAATTTGGCTTTTCCTTTCAAAAAAGAAAAGTTGCCCAGCTTAAGATATTTTGTAAAAATCTTCGACAATCCAGCACCCGCTCCTAAAAAAAATCAGTCAATGATTTCAATATTGTGTATTAAATTAATTAATTTTTACATAAATTGAATTAATGGTCATGAAATAATTTTTAAATATATTTATTTATTGTATTAAAGTATGAAATAATAAACTATTTTTTTGGAAACTTGAAATTCATTTATGTCAATCAGAATTTTAGGACTCCGAAAATATGTTCGAAAAAAGGTATCTCTGACATTTCAGAAATACCAACAATTCGTTCGGTTGTCCAAAAAAAAACAACTGTGATTAAAATCTCTAGAACAAAACTGATTTAATAAGTTTAAATCCATTAGAAATTAATATTGAAATACCATAAAAAATTAAAATTTAAGGAAAGTAGATAAAAAAGATGCAGTAGAAAATTAAAATTGATAAAGTTCAAAGCACGCCTGGCTTTGTCCACTCCATCACTATGGAATGGCAATCAAATCATCGATCTTCATCGTCGCTGTCGAAGGTATCTTTGAGTTCACCGCAGGTGCTAACTATTTTTCGCGCAAGACACATGCCACAACGACCAGCAGGTGGCAGATAGAAAGGGATAGAAAGGAAGTGAACGAAAGAGAGAGAAGAGTACTGAGTGCAGGCAATTCAATTAAGCTGCTGCACCTGACTCAGGTTTACCTGTGTGTGGTCTGTCTGTACGTTGTTTATTGTAAACGTGACTACGACTGCTGTTGTTGCAATTGGTTGCAATTGGTTGCAAGTGGTTGCAGCATTGCGGTTGTATTCTCAGTACTAACTGTCGATTGACACATTTGCACTTTGGCAATTTCCTTGGCAACGATTCTTGGCCTCAAGACAAAAGCCGCCTGCAGTTACAGTTCGTCGAGCATCGCATCGAGTGTTGCACGAGTTGCACAAGCTGCACACGTAGCATGGCCATGATTTACGCGAATTTCGTATTGTTTAATTATCGTTTAATTGTTGTAAAGTTTTTGATTTACGATTTAATTGCAACGACAAGTGCTGCAAATGCCACACCGTCCACTTTTATGAGCAATAAAACTGACGCACCATTTGAACCTGGCCATGTCAACGCTTCCAATGATTTATGGCCGTCAGCGACATTGATGACTATGATGGAACGTGCAAAGACAACGTCATCATCCAAATCCGTGCGCTCATTGAGCCGACCAAAGCGCTATCTCAGCTTTCCCGAGGGTTCCTCTTTTACAGTATGTGTCAACTGTCATTGGACGCCTCGCCCTCAACGGAAAGCAATGGAATAACACTTGTAACAGCTCTTCTCTTTGTCATTTTCATTGTGTTCAGGTGTCAGTATGTTTCACTGTGGGCATCATTGGCAATCCATACTTTGCCCATAATAGTTTCGGCTTAAATTGGGGTGTTGCCTATGATTTGCCCAACAACACCTGGATCCTTCAGAGCCTACACGGCTTTTCGCGGCGTCCCGTAACTGCTGCTATACTTCGTCGCCGCACAAGGAACGCCATCTATCAGGATATTGAGTCTATTGTTGACAAGTAAGGCAGGGACCCGAAAAAACATTTAAATTGAATCAATTTATACGATAGTCCTATCTCATATTACTTCCAGCATGGGCTACAATGGACGCGATTGCATCTTGCGTACTCTCTGTGAGAGTCGTCAATATTTCCAGAGCACCAAGTTGAATATGGTCGGTGAGATGATGCGGTCAATCTTCAGGTAAGCGGAATGAATCTAATCTATATATTATATATTTGTAATCTATAGTCTTCAGTGTATAAAATTTTTTAATCGAAAACATAGAATCTAGTTATCATGTACTTTAGTTAAGTTCGCAGATATCTAACTGGAAGATAGCTTGACGTTAAATGTTTAAAAATTTACGTCAAAGTAAAAAATAAGTCTGAGTTAGTATTTAGCTGCACTATGACGAAAGAGCCATAATCTATTTATTTAAAGTTATTTATAAAATAAAATACAAATTACCCTAAAAGATTTTGAATTAAGAAAAATTCAGAACTTAATATTTAAATAATATATGTACAATTACAAGCTCACAGCTTATTTGGCCCGCTACATTATTAAATATATTTTATTTATATTGCTTAATTTAGACATAATATACTACAAAGAAATATTTTTCTTATTCATATCTCCTTCCCATTAAAATATAAATTAATTTTAAATTTTGTAATGTGTAAGATTAGTGGATCAAATAAGTTGGAAGCACCTATATAAAATGGAAAATATATAATTTAAAATCTTAATATAATTAACACAAATTGAATTATTTATCATTTACCGTAAAATCTTTAATTAATAATCGTATACTAATATTTAATTGTGTTAATTTCTTCTCTTTCGTTAGCTTACCCAAACAACGCATTTTCAAGCGTGAACTGAATGAGAATGCGGATATTGTGCACTATGATAACGCTTATCGCTATGCCCATGATGTTGATTGTGCTCAGCAATACGATTGTCAGTTCTCGCTGCTGGAGTTGGCTTTTGGAAAATACTCGACACCACCGAAAAATTATTATGCCCAATAAATTGCAATACTTAAAATTATCTTATGAAATCGTTTTAATGGGCGCACACCTATCAGACCAGACCCCTCCCCCCACTCCCTTGGTACTTGTTGCCATCGGGTTATAAATGGCAATTCATTATTCTTGGCTGCAGCTCTTTTCAGCCCACTTGAGAGGCCCCCCTCGTGCCTCCTCTCCGGATGGAGTACGGCAACTGGAGATGAACGAGGCTGACTGTGAGCTGACGGATGTGTGTCAGATTCCGTTGCCGTCTGGCGCCTGTGACCTGCACAAAGCCATGAACATTATTTAATTGAAAAGAAATACAACAACAATGACAACAACAACAACATCAGCAACAACAACAACAGACAAATACATTTGAAAAACTTTTCGAAATTCAATTCAATCAACAAGCTGGGAGAATTGCATGACATGACAGTTGAGTAAAAATTGAGTGGGGCATTTAAGTACTGCGAGCTTTTCAGCGAAAACTTTCAGTCCGCTTTGCTAGACAGCTGACAATTTTCGTATCTGAAAGATACATATTTGGATGTATGGGGGAATGTGGTCGTCTAAATCGTTTAATAAACTGAACAGCTAAAACTCTGACAACTTAATGATGTGTGTGTTTTATAGCAATAATAACACGAAAGAAAGACAATATATTTAATATCCTTGTCAGATTCATTCACATTGCAGTTATATCTAATAATATACTGGTTAGATATTGATTAATATTAAAACTGTTAATTGATGAGTTTAGTGGAGATATCAGTGGGGAAAAATTAACTGCACCATTTCTAAAAGGGAAACAATTTTTTGTACTTTAAGAATTGTAAGGAAAAATACTTGTAATAAATTGAATAGTTATTCAAACATAAAATGATTTTATGTACTATATACTTTAACCAGAAGTTAAAACCTTAACCGAAACCGTACCCTTTAACTGATAAAAACCGATTGAAATTTGTAACCGTAACTGAAACCGTAACCGAAAAAAATGTTTTCCGCTGTTTCGAAACCCATTAACCAAAACTCTTTAAACCGAAATAACCTTTTAGTAACCGATTCATTTATAAGAGTTGATTTTGATATCTTTGAACTGCCATAACTTTGTCAAAACTCAATCATTTTTCATGCGCAATGTTAATTTATGCATGATTTTACCTCTAAATTCGTTGTGCATTTAAATTTTGTTAATTTTGAAAAAATTTTGAAAATCGAATTTTTTTTAAATTTACAGTGTTACCCCTTTGTCTTTTTTGATTTTTTCGAAAAATTTCAAATTTTTAAAATGAAAAAAATTTAAATGAAGAACGAATTAAGAGGTAAAATCGTGCTCAAATTTACATTACGCGTGGAAATTGATTGCGTTTTGACAAAGTTATGTCAATTCGAAGTTATTAAAAATCAGTAAAATCAAAATAATCGAAATTTTCAAACCAAATTTATATGAGATAAAATTATAATAAAATCGACATTACGCTGGACCATTCCAGTAACCAGATAACAATATTTTCCAGGCTAATAAGAGCAATAAGCCATTTTTCATCTAATACAATGAATAACGTTTCTTATTTTGGTCAACCGAAAACTTCAATTTTTCTTTTTTTTTGTGAACCGAAACCATACCGGTATTTTTAAACAGAAACTTACAAAAAACCGATAACCGTTACGAAACCGATACTTCAAGATTTTGCATAACCGATAACCGAAAACCTTAATATCAAGTTTCAATAGAACATATACAAAACACAGTGACTAGTCAGCTTGATTAAATTAATCGTCATCCTTAATACGTAAGCCATATAAAGTCGAATGCTCTTTATGTCAATTGCTAAGAAAATGACAATCTTCAATAAAAAGTATGGACACATTTATATTTTATATTTAGTATCTTATTAATAGTTGATTTTGTGGACTTGGCAGTATATTAATTGCATGCAATGTAATTGAAATTGCAGAAATTGCAGTACGGTCACCCTAATAGATGTTGTCTTTTACAGAATTCTTAATTTTTTTTTATATTAAGCATATTTTGATTAAAGTAATTTTTTTTTAACATATTCACTAGGTATATTCCGTAGCTGGGCTACTAAAATACAAGTTTGATGTTAATAAAAATGATTGAAAAGCATATTAAAACTACGGTAGTTCTAACTGAATTAATTTTACAAATTAGCTGAAAATTGTTGTTATTAGAACATTAATTATTCTAAATTGAACCGTGAATGGTTTCACCATATAGTATGCATGAGCTAATTCAAATTTCACACCTGTTTCATGACTGCGCCCACGATTTTGTTCTTCATGTCGGCACGAAAAGAATGGTCAAGAAAACTATAGAAAAAAAAGTGTTAACATGTATATGTCATGTTCAGCTCTGTGCTGAAGCCAACCGGACATAATGCTCAACAGAAAAAGACAAAATAAAGAAGAGAGAAAATAAGAAAATAATCAAACGAACCAGTAGAAAAAAGAACGAAGCGATGTCACAATACCACACAAAGCGATAAATAAGTAAATAAGCAACGCAAGAGGAGACGAGACGAGACGAGAAACAGGAGAGGACAACGGCTTTGACTTTGTTTGTTTTTCTGTTCCAACTTCGGGTTGGGTTTGCCTCTGCCGGGCTGAGTTGGGCTGGTCAACACCGGTATTTATGTCAAAGAGATTAAATGTACCAAGCGTATCAGTCACCGGGAAAAACTGGACCGAAGCGTGTCTCACAAGCAAAGCGAAGCGTCAGCGAGCCGGAAGTGCGAGAAGAAATAAGAGAAGCTAAACAAGCATTTGACGATGTGAACAAACTTTGTGTTAAATTAAGAATAGAATAACTAGAGAAGTATAGTGTAATATATTACATAATAGATAATGTTGTCAACAAGTGCAGTATTAATTGGGGCTAGAATTCATAAACCCTCATCTCCATCAATTTCCAATTGGATGCGACTGTTGCAGCTCCTGCTTCTGTTTTGGATGTGTTCAACTGTCGTTGATTGTGCCGATGGTTTCGATGCGGTTGCAGATTCTCTAACGGGAGATTCCAGTTACCAGAACAATACCCACAACAACTTTGACATGCATGACAACTATGACAACTTCAACCAGTTGACAGCCAACAATGAGACAAGAGTATTGAGACGAGGCAAACGTTACCTGGAATTCCCCAAAGGTTCGCGTATGTCGGTGGGTTTTGTACAACATCTCAAAGGATAGGGATTCTGATGTCTCACCCTTTCACCCTCTCTCCCTTCCTGTGCAGTGGCGTACCAATGGCAAAAACAATCTCATCAAAATCAACACACTGTTTGCCTATGGTTATGGCTTTCGAGCCAATTATCCATTTCCCGAGCCCCAGGATCAGCGCAAGAGAAATCGTGTCTTCTTTAAGAGGGATTTATTTTCAAAACTGGAAACCGCTTTAGATGGGTAGGTCAAAGTATTTTCTTAAGGTTGTATTAGTTCTTTAATTTGAGCATCTTCCTCTATCTAGTCATGGCTTTGATGGACGCGCCTGTTTATTGAAATCATTTTGTACAGGGCTTTTGGATGTCGATAAGACTCATCAAAAGAGCGGCATGTTGTTCAAATTGCTAAAGTTAATATTCAGGTGAGTAAGTAATTATATGATACCATGTAATTAAGGTGAAAACTAACTATTAATTAAACCAAAAACACCTTTGAAAAGCTAGGTATTATAAATTCTCTCCTCAATCTATTGAAATATGTTTCAGTCTGTATCATCTTCATTTTATATAAGTTCAAATACTCATAATTCTTAGTTAAAGCAAAGTATTCTAAAATTTAAATATGATGATATTTTTCTCCGAATTCGTGTAGTGATAAAAGATTTAATAAAAGTTCTAAAGAACTGGGTCAGACAGAAAAATTAGCAGCTGAGTAGTAATGCGTATTTTAAACAAAATCATTGTGATATCTGTTAGAACCTCATGAGTTTGTCACACTTGTAACCAGTTGGACACTTATCATTTGGGGTTTCAGTTTGGCATTTACACTGTGACCACAACAATGGGTGCTCTGCAAGTCTCTCTGCTGCTTGCGGTGATGATCACCGTGGCAATGACTTTGGAACAGAATGCCACTATGCCGTTGAGACGGCAAAAGCGATTTCTGGACATAATAGAGACAAGTCGGCTATTTGTGGGTAACATTTTGAGAAAAAAAAAACAAAGTGTCCGTTGCCTTTGTCCCTTTAGCTAACTGACGTATTTTTCCGATTTAAAAGTTTCGCGTTAACGTCAAAAACAATGTGATACCAAAGCCAACAATTTGGGCACATGGCTATGGCTTTCGAGCCAATACTCCCATACTGGTGAAGCGTGAGAATCGACCCTTCAGAAGGGACACATACGAGCTAGTTCACGAGCTAATGGAACGCAGTGGTTTCGATGGCCAGGCATGTGTGCTTAAGGCTTACTGCACCGCCTTGGCCGGGGATCATGGTCAGGGTTTCTTGTTTAAACTTTTGAAGTATATGTTTATGTAAGTTAGCAAATTTACCTTGAATACACGCAACCAAATTACATTTTTTGCTATCCTTTTTGTATCAACTGTTGTTTCAGCTTGGAGGATCACGAGAAACATCACATGCCCTATCTGCGAGAGGAAAACTGTGAACAAATCCTACATAGTCATTGTCCCCTGAGCTTCGACAGCATATCACCCTATACCGATGATGTCTAAGTTTAATTGTTATATTTAAAGCTGATGTGAAAAATAAATAAACAGATTAAAATGAATTTTTAATCAAATAAATGAAGATATGAAAAAAAAATAGAGTAGCAAATGTTGGTTGAATTTCTTTAGAGATCTTTACTGAGGGTTGCAATATATTTCCTCTACAATAATACAAAACAATCTTTATTTAAATTACTTTTATATTTTCTTAAATGGTTGTTGTTGTTAATTAAATTGAAACCAAACATTGGCAGCCAATTATGATAACAATTGACATTTGCCTATTGTCTTTTTAATAATATGATATATATATAGATTGTGTAATGTTAAATAAATAGCATTATCATTGTAAACTTTTTATTCTTCACTTATTCGATGGTTAGTAAGCAAACACTATACAAATATTTTAAATGTTATAAATTCAATCAGTTGCCCAATTACAATTAAGTTCTTATTTTAAACTTGATTGCACACAAAAAGTGTGATTATTTTAGTATAAAAAATACACTTATTAGCGACTTATTGCAAATATATATTATGTAGTAGGTAGTACAATAAACACACTTTGAAACAAAGCGTTTGACCGGTACAAATATCGGTTCCGGTTGCGGTACGACCCAGTACCGGTACTTACAGGTACAACAAAACAATTTTTAAAATTTTACAAACAAACAAAAATGTATTATCCGATAAGAGCAGATAAGTATGTTCGCATGTATTTTGTCGAGATGCATCTATTTAAAATTTTAAGTTACTTCTTAATTTTATCAAAATTTACCGAAACCGTTGTTGTTGTTCTCTGCATTTTGTTATTTATAATTAACTTGTGCCATTTTCAGGTGATCTTCTTTGTTTTTGGTTTAATGCCATCAAGCAACATGCACTTAATTGGCAGTTTTATTAAACAGCAGAGAGAAAGTGGAAAGTGAAGGACAGAAAAAAGTGTAGCATACTTTTTTGCGTTCGCTCATTGTTGACCTCATTGCATGACAAAAGTTTCAGCTGCTGCTGTTGATGTTGCCGCTGTTTAATGTCGCCAGCATGAAATGCCAAGTGTTGTTAAAATGTTTGCGGACGCCTTTGAAACACTTGCCACGCCCATGCTCCCAGTCCTGTCGCCCACGCACCGAGTATTAAAAATTAACTTTAATTAAGTTGAAAACATAAATTACACACACACGCACACAAGGGCATTAAAATGTACACACACACACAGACACACTTACAAACATGCGGACATTTTGTTGTAATTGCACAATATTGCTGTTGTTGTTTTTGTTGTTGCATGCACTATTCAAGTTTGTTGCGTATTCACAGAGAACTTTCGTCTTTGGGGTAAGGGGACGACCACACACAAAAAACTTTAAGCGCTTTTTGTATTTTTCACAGGTATTTTCTCACACATACAAAAATACACACACACACACACATACGCAGAGACTTACACAACCTCAATCAAGTATTAATTATGATGGCAGTCCAAGAAATTGCAGTGTAGTTACGAAAAGTCCAACTCAATTTTAATTCCAGTTTCATTGTCATGACAATTTTAACCCTTTGCCCTTTTCGCCATTGCTCTCTGCCAGCAACATCAATTTATTTCATAATACAACAATGTTGTTGTTGTAAATTTGCACTTAATGTCGTTTGCACTTATAGTTTAATTTTCGCACGTCGCAATTAAATTGCATTTTTGAAACGTTTTAAAATTGTCATTGTCGAGTGCCATTTATACTCGTATGTCGAGTCAAATTGTAAAGCTAATATGTAACCATGAGATATCAGCTAATTAGTTTTAATTTGTGTTCAGTTAAATATTAAAAAAGTGATGGCGATACTAATTACAGTACTCCCAGTTAAATTTTCACATTTCGAGATTTGGTAAGAGAAACGACTTCGTTTTGTCTAGATAACTCAAGCATTCCAATTAAATATTATTATTATGATTTTTTATAATAAAAATTGCTATTTTTTTCTTATTTCTTATTGGTTATCTCTATTATTCAAACACAATTATTTATTTATTTTAAAAATGTATTGCTTAATTACTATTGTGAATATTTTTAATTTATAAACTAATTAATATGATTGTAGGTAGATAAACTCACTAATTTAACGCTTCATTTTTAAATTTATTTAAGCATATTTTTTATATATCATTTTATACAATTACCACTTAAATATAAGAATAATGTACTTATAATTCAAGTATATATATACAGTCGAATTGTTGTAAGCTTATCAAATGCTCAATTGAAATTGATTAATTGGCAAATCAATTAATCCCTAGTACAAACTTAGTTGTCCATCTACAGGGCAGAGATGATTATTTGCTTTGGCCCAAGGGTCAATTGGTTCGTACTGCAAATAACACAGAATTGTAAGCTTAGCACGCACAATCACACACCTGGGATAATTTATTGGTATTCAAGTTAGAAACACAACCAGATGCATTATCGCATGCCAAAGGATTGGGGGCAAGTGGCAAAGGCGGCTAAAACTGGTTGCATTCATTCATTAATCGGCGTCTGGCATGCAAATTGATTTGATACGTTGTCAATTAAAATGTGCAATTAATTTCATTCGGTTTGCCTCACATTATCGGCCGGCCAGTTGCCTGCCAACTTAGTTGGCCAAGTCAATGGGGGAGGCAATGTCAACTAATGAGCTCAGTTAGCCAATTGAGTTTGCGGCTGTGAATGCCGTGCAAAGCGAGTGCTTTAAGCTAAACTAAGCCGTCTATGATATTGCACTGAGTGTATTCGCAATTAATCAAATGTTGATTGCCGCATGCACAGTGCAAGCCATTTAAATATAAACAGTTGCAGCTATTTCATGTAGGAATGTAGCGAATTGAACGATGATGCATCATATAATTTTTTTAAGTTTTTTTTATGATGATATGATATGAAATGAATTTTGCTTTAAAATGTGATATCAATAAATATGCTTTGCAATGTTATATCAAATGTCTTATTTTATTGGACAGCATTGTTGAAACGCAATATGCCTGAGAGCATCATTTTAAATGCCAAGATTGTTCACTTTCTAAATTAGTTCAAGGATTAGCGTAATAAAACTAACGTGCTAAGGATTTGCACAGCCCTTTTGTTGATTTTGTTGGGGGTCGACATTGCAGGCTGAGGGCCGGAGATTAGGAAACTGGGAGCGGGAGACGGGGGCATGTCGCAATTTCCCAATTAGCTACTCATTGAGATAAATTTCTTATGCAAATGATGACAAGGCCAAGCCAGCAAGAACAGCAACGCAACAGGGACGCTGAAGTGGCATCGACGTCTCTGTCATCATCGTTATCGCAACCCGTGCTGGGAGTTGGGGACCTGAGTAACCTGTAAGAACAACAATCACAAGACTATCCTCCAGTTGACTGACATTGAGTGACTCTCTCGCGACGCCTTTGGCTCACTCTCTCTAATTAGCTGCTGACATTTGCCTGCTGCCAACAACTAAAGAACAACAACAACAGCAGTGACAACTACAACAAACATCACAAAATTTGACATAATTAAAATACTGGCGACTGGCAGCAACAGCAGCTAAAGCATTTCAAAATGAAATGCGAGTCAAGTAACAGTCAGAATCCCTATTCCAATCCCAGTCTAGGACTCACTTTCTGTCTCTGTCTCTGTCGTTGTCTTTGTCTCATTCTCCGTCTCCATCTCTATCTTCTTCTTCTCATTTTCTGTGTCGCTCTATAAGCTAATAAAATGAAAATATTTTCGCTAATTTCTTTTGAGTGCTTAACCCAAGGCGCTAATCCGTTTTATAAACTCGTTCTTATATCTCTTTCTTTTTCTCTTTGAAGTTATTATGAATCTTAACGGTATGTTGAGATACTTTTAACTAGCGCAGTTCATTGACTCAACTCTGACAAGTAATACCTTACACCTAGGTGTAAATTTGAGCTGATATTCAAGTGCAATCTGGAGCATTGGACTCTGAAAAGAAGCTGCTAATTAATGGCGCATGCTTTTGAATTATCAGAATTAGATCAACTTTGCATAACGAAAACAGGGGGGAATACGAGTATGTTTATATATGACTTGGTCACTGTTCTTTTAACTTGCGTAGAGGTTTTTTATTTATAATAAATATTTAGGGTACTTTTAAATTTTAAATGGCGCTGGACTGCGTTATACTCTGATACATACTATGTGCAAATTCTAAATAAATGTAATTTATAATTACAATTATTACTCATTTATCCACAATGAATTAAAGCAAAGTTGAGCGTGAAAACAAAAGACTCTAAATTCACATGAATTTCTTATCTGCGTGAGAAATTCGCTTGAGAGAGCACACATAACTTTCTTGATACAACACAAATGTCCAAACACTCACGTACACACACACACACACACACACACGAGATACACAGCTGACACTCGACATGTAAATTGCTCATACGCAATGTGGGCAGCAGCCGCTTCAACAAACAACAGCAAAAACAACATCAGATGTAAATGGCGCATATTAAAGTTTGACTTGTACTTTTAGTCGGGTTTTGGGTGGCATTTTTTGTGGAGGGGGTAGCCAAAAGTTGCTGCAACAAAAATTAAACGTTGCTTTTGTATGCCGTATGTGATAATTGGGAACAATAGAAGAAATAAGTTGGGCGACACGAATGACATGGGTTATGTTAGTACTTCCGCATTTTGGCTAAAACCAGCAGCACAACTACAAATACATACATATATACGTACTTACTATCTATGCATGTGTTTAAGAGTTTACCCCTTTGCTTCCACTCTTTCCTCTCCTTACCCACTCCCTTCTTACACATGTAGATGTTTGTTTGCCTGCGACATTCACGCCTCGCTGCGCTTTTTGCATGCTGCCGTTGCCTGCGGGCATTAAGTGTGATTTTATGCGATTTGTACCAGGCAAAGCCACCCATCCGACCACTCAACCATCCAATCACACCACTGCTAAAGGAGAGAGCCGCAGCTCCTACCTACTATGTACCTTCCCCCTTATCCCTACCAAACAGCAGTCCCTCTGCTAATTTACATTTGACAAATGTTTTGCATGCTACGAAAATTTTTGCCACTGCTGCGACGACTGCAACTGCTGTTCGTTAGTGTCTGAGCCACCACCGCCAACTAATACGAACACATACCATACAGCAGCACCTACACAGGAAAAAAAACCATTCTAAAATTCAAGTATAAAATTCTTGATTTTAGCATGCATCTTTTAAGTACATATGTATTCGGGATATTATTCTTAAGACAATATGCGAATAAAATGGCAACGATTCAACATTGAAATGTCAAAGAAGCCTAAAATATTTGATCTAACAAAAAAAATATACACAACCGGAAAATCAAAATATAGCTGAGAAAAATCGTGCTTGAATCAAGTATTTTATATTTGGTTTAAGAATGATCCGGATAACCGTACTTCTGACACGGCGTTGTATTGATTTTATTCCGGAATCCCGGTTATTTTTTTCTGTGTAACATACCCAACAACACACACAAACATACACATATACAGAGACGATTGCAACCCGCAGCAGCAGCGCAATGTGTTTTGTTTGCTGCATTTGTTTTCATTTGGTTGCAACGTTGACATTGTTTACTGTTAAACTTGCTAAAAATTAGCAAAAATCTCACACGAGCTACCAAAACACAAATAGTAATAATAAAAAAAAAAATATAAGAATAATAAAAAGAAGGCAACTAAAAATTTGCTTAAATTTAAATTTATGTGTGTGTTGTATACTATGTGTGTATGTTGACTGCATGTGCGATAATTGCTGTGGGTGGCAAGTTGAACTGAGGTGTTGATTGTGTGTGCAAAAGCCATTGGGGGAATGAAAATTACAGTTTGCATAGGTCTTCACATTGTGGTGCAGCACCCCTAGAGGATAAACTAGCAAGGAGAAGTTGCTGCTATACAGAATTGAAAAGTATTCCTTGAATTCAGATGGATAGAATTCTCTTTTAACCTGCTGTGAGATATTTGAAAACTAGAGAGAAAACTTTTATCATTATCTCAATGTCGGTAATGCAATGACCCGAGGAGTACATGTTATTAAATTTTCTGTATTTTAACTATTGAATAGCATTTAACATTGAGGCCTTTATATTGTAAATTAATATTATTTAAATAATTAAAGCCCTATGTGAAAGTTTACTTGTGATAAAAATAAAATTCAATTCTTTTCGCAATCCAGTGATTTCATTGATTTTATCTTGTTACAGAATTTGTGAATTTATTATTAAGCATAAAATATTAATTAATAATTATCAGAAATTTAAGTATTAGATTTAAAGAGTACATCAATCAAAAAAATTCTTAATTGTGAACAGTATAATCATAGAGAACATTCATGACTTCAAATTTAATGATAAGAATAAAAGAATTTCATAATAATAATACACATATGAAATGCATATTTTGGTTATATGCCTATTATTTAGATAAAGTATTAATTTCGAAAATGATAACAGACTCTGTCGAAAAATTAATGCCTTAATATTAAATTTTCACACTGGTTATTATGTAATTTTATCAACCTCAAATTATTGTAAAATACGGAACATTGCTGCGCCTGGTCAGAAACTGCGTTTTATATATAGAATTCGATTAGAGAGCCATTGGCATTGGAAGCATTATCGAATATTGGACAGAGGGGCGTATTTCGCACCTTTTAAAGCCTCTTTAAATGACACACAAACGAGTTAACGACACTCAATTGGGTGCTAATTGTACAATTAAACGTGGCTGACATCGAATGGGCCACCAAATGGAGAACCAGCAACCACTGTACACTATGCACGTAATTCCATCGTATCAGTTTGGCTCAGACAGCTAACGGCATCAATGTAAAAGTAGAAAAAATAAAATAAAATCAGACCGTATAAAAAAATATTTGATCCCCGCGCAACTCGTCGCCTCTAATGGTAATTATCTGCATCATAAATTTGTGTCCAATTGCGCTCGAGGCATTGAAAATGGACACGTTTTAATGTGAAAACCAACTCTCGCTCTCGCTCTCGTTACCCCTCCCAGCCCCCAGTTACCACATTTTTAGCATACAGAAGCCTGTTGAAAATTGCATTAATTTAACGCATGATTGGCAATTCCAGCGAATGGAAGCTTCGCATCGCATCGCGACCAAAGTGATATTATGCAAATTGTGTATAAGTGCCAGGGCAGAGCGACCAATTGACGGCCCAACTGTCGACTCAGTTTCCCCATCAGTCCAAACGGCGACTCTCGTATTGCTTAATTACACTAGTGAACAATTCAATGCAAGTGAAAGTCAAACAGTGAGCATTTTGTGTGTGTGTGTGTGTAATGTCATAAACTTAGCATTTTATTTAAGAAATAAGGACAGCAGCAATCAGACCAACAGCCAATTTACTAATTACACTACTGAACAAATTAAGTGTTCAAGAAAAAATCAATGCAGTCATGAAAGGTTTGCATCTTAAACTAATTTACTAATGCCACTAGTAAACAAAATGTGTGTGCAAATTAAAATTAAATTAAATATGAGCTTACAAACCTGACAATAAAAGTCGATTAAATAAAAAGATAGGCATACGTCATTATCGTATTTCTAACGAATTATTATTTTTATATTTAAATCTTTATCTCTCGCATAATTTATTTATTTATACACAACGAATGGCAGTCGGCAAATCAAAAGAAAAATTAAACTAAAAATTATATTCAAAATTTACAATTAAATTCAAGTTAAGTTTAAATCAAAAACTGAAACGAAGTCTGGGGTATACAAAAATTATAATTGATCCAACATTTGTTGCAATAATTGGGGAATTTCAAGAAAAAGTTCAATCTTATCAAATATATTAATTTTTTTAATACTTTTATTGATTTTATAACTCTTTTTATATCAGATATATGCATTGCGGTGCTCATGATATTTAAATTAAATTAAATATTTAATATTGTACAACATTCTGAGAGTTTTAGAAACAGTTTAGCTAATTATATTCTATTGCCTACAACTTTGAAATCTAATTGCCAAACAACCACTGTAATTATATATTCCTTAACTTTGTTCTTTCTTCCAATTATTCTGCGCAGTGTAGCGCAACTGACTTTTATTGGAATTGAAGCCTTAAAATGGCGAAAGGCATTATAATTGTAATTAGCTGTGCACTTGGTTGTGCCTTGGTAATGCTGCTGAGTCGCAATGGAAGCCCACTACATAACAAAGCAAACATGAATGAATCATACCAATTGTTTAGAACCACAACGACTACGACAACAGCTCCTACATCTGGATCTGGTTCCCATGTGCCTGATGATGAGGTTGCATCCATTGAACATGCCGTAAATTCAACGCGTAATCATATTTTGTTGCTGCATCGTAAGAAGCGATATCTCTTGTTTCCCGAGGGTAGCTCCTTTCAGCTGGTCTTTGATTTAATCATACCGATTGTGGACTATACGAATTTTGCCATTCTTGGCATCACTTGTGCTGTTGCCTGGGAGCTGCCCAGCAAACCACCCAGCGAGCTGTTGGACAACCTGCGCACCCGCCTAAATGATGGTACTCTCGGAACTGTGAGACGCAACGACAGCATCCAGCAGCCGCCAAAGCAGCAGAAGCAGGAGATGGCTTCAATGGACAATAGGGACTATATTCGAACCGCCACTAATTGGCAGTCAATGCATGCGCCACCATCAGCGGCATCCACATCGACATATGCATCCAATGCCCAGAGATACTCGTACTATACGAATGTCCAGAATGACGGCGGGGACACATCCGTTTATGCAAATTCGGCTAATGGAGAACAGCCAGCTAGAAGGCCGACTAATTGGCATGCGCGACAGTCAATAGCAAAGTGGCGACAGTGGGCAGACACATCTTCTCCAGCTGTTCCATCACCCACTCCATCAGCCGACTGGTCAGACAATTGGTGGCAGCGCAACAAAGCGCGTGTTCAGCAAAATTGGCGTCAAAAGCAGCAAAAGTGGAGCTCCTACGAGCAGACAACCAGAAGGTAAATGCAAGCAATGAATAAGTAAAGAATTCTGTACTTAAATCTAGTAAAACTAAGTTTTAATTTGAGTTCAGACAGTTCCTTTAATAAAACTGAAAATATATTCTAACTAACAAACAAGAATCACATGCACAAATTTAAAAACAAACTCAATAAATTCGACATAAGTTGGAAATTCACAAATTTTAGTTTAAGAAACTACAAAGGTTTCTATGAATAATATAAAAGAAAATTGATACAAAGAATATCTTAAATATTTATTTAATATATTTAAATATACGATTTAAGATAAGATTCTTTTACCATTTACTCAAATGCAGCTTAGATTCAAACATCTTACTAAGACTGTCATGTGAGTTCACGTCCAAATCCATCTAATAAAAATAAAAATTATAAGCACTTAATAAAAATTAGATTGTTGACTTTAAAAATGTTTTTAGTATAGTGCAAGTTATACAACAAAAAATTATAAGAAGGACATATTCTAAAAATTAAATACAAATGGTCGACTTAAGCCTAAAACTCAGCTTAGTTTAGATAGATACAACATTTAGATACAACATTCTCATATTCGCAATCTTTTTAAATAGAATTTTCATTATCTTATAACATCATTTTAAATGTGATCTCAGGGTTCTTATACCCAAAGCCAATAAAAAGTCTCGAAGTTCTTAAAATAAATTTTCTTTTTTAATATTAAACAACATATAATACAATTTCCTATCTTTAAAAATGTTCTAATAGTTGTACTTCTAGATTTATTTAATTTAATTAGTTAACAAACATCAAATTATTCAGCAGCTACAGTTACACCCAGCGTCCACGACAGATGCTACAGGAACCACCCAAGCACCACATTTATCCAGTATTCGGTAAACGGCGACGACGACGTCGTGACGAACTACAGCAACTAAACGATGACGTCATCGAGCATCTGCACCTACGTCAACATCTAAGCTCACGTGGACTGCTCTTTGGAAAGATCGAGCGTTTGTACAGGTCGTAAGTGAGAAGTGACCTTACTACACCTTATTTGTGAGCTATCCACATATCTGACCCACTTTCTTTAATCTTCATCCGAAGGAGACAACTAAATGGCACCGCCTGTATTCAGCGTGCACTTTGTGAATCGGCACAGCGTCGTGAGGATGTGGACAGACCACAAAGTTTCATTATGGAGCTGCTATCGGTCATCTTTCAATTGCCCCGCAACAGTGAAGAAAATCAAGCGCTGGAAAGCATCCCTGCACATTACCTGGAGGCACATAGAGAGAGTGGCAACTGTCGACATTTATTTGCCGATTGCAGTCACACATTTTGGCATGAATAAAACAAAATGATATTTATTATACATTTGTTTATTTTTGTATTTTTAATTTGTATTGGCATAAGGCCACAGGGCGTATGCTTAATGTGCGATGTACACATTTACACATACATACATACATATGTGATTAGTTTTTGGTGTGCTAAATTATGTTGGCTCTGATTAGACCTAATTTAATTAGAACATTTAACTTAAATTTATTTGCTTATATTACTGAGAGCGTTGTTTAGTTCGCAATTATCGATAGTATTTAAATTTTCAGCCAAAACAGATAAATGATTGAATTCATCTACTTGAATATTGTCACTAAATATTCGATTATCTTAATATATTGTTATTTATTAGAACAGTTTAGCCTAATGGAGATATTAATTATTAAAACCACGAATAGGTACGAGTATCTAATTTTGCACAATAAAATATGGGAATTATACAAATGTGAATAATTAGTTTTTTTTTGTGATGTAGTCAAAACAATCGGTTAACCAACTGTTTAAATCGATAGTATGGTATCCACTTAAGCATCATCCAATAAAACCACTATCAACTGCTTTGCAGCACTATTGCATTTATATAAATACACAAATTTTATTCGATTAATCTGTGTCTAACTAGAACTTTCTTGTTACTGCCAATGAGCTTTATCTAAAGAATTGTATGGAGAGTTTTGTCCAGAAAAGTTCGTGGCGTGAAAAAGTAATTTGAGCCTTTAAATAGACCAATGAGCACGCAAAACAAAGACGAGACGAAAGACAAACGCCTTGTCAGAGCAAAACAGAGAAACAAAGGGAAAAAATAAATAAATTAAAAATACTGCAGTGGGGTGTAAACGACTAGTATGTTGCTGTGTAGTTACAGTAAATTGGAAACCGACAAGTGTCTCTTCTCAGTTGATTTTAGATATTAAGTAATGAAGAATATTGCCTGATCGACTATGAAAAGGGATTCAGAGTTATTTATGTATTAAATTCGAATTTATTTCTATTTTTCTATATTTTCCAACAGGCCTGTTTCGATTTTCACTTTCGGTAAGATCTTTCAGAAGTGAATATTATTAACCTGTTCTTATATCATTAATGAATTAAAGTCCGATAATGTTCAATAGTTAAATTCTTAGCCTAAATGCAACGTGAATAACAAAGTAAAATAAAATGAGAAAACCGGAACAGGACTATATACTTATTGAATATACTCACCTGAGTGTTGTAAAATCCAGGGTATCACAAAAGACGAAAAGTGTGAAAACTAATGATGAACAAAAAGAAAAAGTAGCACGCAAACGTTACACCAAGCGATGCCAAGTCAAACTTAAAAGTTTTCAACGCGACCAGCGGCAATGGAAAGAAGATTCATAGAATCCGACAGAGGAATGAGAATGGGAGCTTGGGGGAGCTGAAAGAGCTGGGGGAACTGGCCGCAATTAACAGCCAAAGCAAGAACTAAACGCAACATTTTTGTCTTGACTTGGGTTGAGTTTTAGCAGCTTTTGAAACTTTCAAACTGACAGTTGGCGTATGGACGACGCGTTGACCGCAAGTGTGGGAAATGTGGATCAGGAACAAAAGAAGAAGCAATCCCTCAGCTGGTTGTTTACTCTTACCGCTGCTGCTCGTGGTCTGCTTCGGAGATGCGCTCAAATCCAGCGGAGGCATTGAGCTGCCAACTGTTAGTCCATTGCTGAATGTGGTCGAGAATGCTGGGAGCGATGTCAGTTCGGATTTTGAACAGCTCATCGAGGCAAAGCTTAACGAATCAGTGAGTGGAACAAGGCAGTCGGATGAGCTGCTCTCGAGGAAACGGCGCTATTTGGTATTTCCTGAGGGCAGCTCCTTTCAAATGGGTGAGTATATACGAAAATACATACGAGTATATTACCAAAACGATGTGAATTATATGCCTCATTTGATCGGATCACAGTTTTCGATGAGATTATCTGTGTTGTGGATTACACCAACTATCTGGTGCTGGGCATTACCGTTGCCTTGGCCTGGGAATTGCCCAGTAAGCCGCCCAGTGAAGCACTTGAGGATCTCCTAACCAAACTTGACGACGGCACAATAGACATAAGTCGCAATGACACTGTGTCCAACATAACCTATGTAGATGATGTTGCCAAGCCGACTACGCAAACTAATAACAATAGTTATAAGCCCAACTATATTAACTTGTCGAATGGAGGAGGAGGAGGAGGAGGAGCAGGATCAGCAGCTGGAGGAAGTAGCTACTACAATTCATACTACAGCAGTTCACCTGTCTTTCGTACTCCAATGCACCCATCGCATCAGTATACGGATAGCTATTATAGAAGACCCAGTGCACCAGCCAGGCGTAAGGACAACTTTTACTACACATATAATAACAGTCCCGGGAGCAGCAGTCGTAATCCCTTCCAGAACTGGTCACAACCCCACAGTCCGGCCCAGAACTCACGTTATCCTTACTGGGCCTTGACTTCACAGTAAGTTACATCCTATAAGTTTTAAGATCTTTCTATTGATTACATTACACACTTAGTTTAAAAGACAGCCAACGCCAGCGCAATAACTTCTATAGTTCAGGAAACAATCTTCGCCAGAAGAATATCTATTACGGTCCGCCCAAGGGAAAGCGTCAGCACAAAGTCCCACGTATTTCAAATAAAGCACGGCATCATCAAATCTATCCCGTGTTTGGAAAACGCAGCATTCCCGATGGAGTCAATCCCCATCATCGACAGAGAAGAAGTGGCATCTCTAGTACACACGATAATAATCTAACCAGGATGGAAAGTCACCAAATCAAATATCATCGCAGCAGTCGGCAAACGTTGTACGAGAGAATCGAAAAGTATCTCAATAAGTAAGTAGGAATTAATTTTATTCTATTATTCATGGATATCAAATATCTTATCACAATATCAGATACAAGAATAGCTCCAAAGATCTACAAATAGCTAAATGATACGTTGAAGATTCTCTTAGGTTCCCACATTTAATATTTCTTACTTCTTACAGTAGATAGTTTGCTTATTCCACATTATATCGACCTGAGAGTTTATACTCTGGAATAAGCTAACGACTTTTAAGAGAACCTGAATCTACTCCATGTTCTTCTATTTATTAATGACCCAAAATTTTCATATGGTATCAGTAGATACGCCAACATCTTAATAAAGAAAACTTAAGCAAGGAATAGAATCATCTCATTTAGCGAAAACTATAGAATTTATTTGTCTTGTCTCATAAGATATCGATCATAAACATCCCAGTTCATATGGTATTCATTAACTAAGGCATCTTAGAATAAATTTCAGATATTTCTTCTTAAAAAAAAGAGTTTTGTATAGAATTATTTATCCTATGTATATAATAGAATTAACAGTTACCAAGAAAAGTTGAAGACATTTTGAATTCACTCATTGTTTTCTCTTTCAATTGTCAGCATCTATTTCTGAGTGCGAATATCTTAAGCCTAACAAATACCGAAAATCCTGAGATTTCAATTCAAAAAGTATTTGTATAGTTAAGTATAGAATAATTGCAAATATTTCGCAATTTTCTAAAAAATAATTGAGTATCTAATATTTATATTTATATTCTAACTCCTAATAGACGCGGTCAAAATGGTCATCAATGTGTGCTACGTACTATATGTGAGACAGGTCAAAAGTCTGGTGATAGAGAACCTGTCAGTTTTGTTGGCGAACTTCTGCGTGCGGTATTTACAATACCAGAGGCTCTGGATCACGAACCCGTCGCCTATCGGGATACGCACTACGATAAGGCGCATTCCCATGTCGGAGACTGTGCTGCACTCTATCCGGAATGCAAGCAGTCCATCTGGGATGCACCATTCATACAATAAATCAATCGAAACTTTGTTACAATTGTGTTTTATTCAAGCCAAGCAACCAGGCCAATATATCCAATTTACAATGATCCCGAAACTGACGATCACAATCCTCCGAATTCATGCGCATTATGCGGCTATAGTCATCTTCAACACCCGATATGGTGGGCATGCTAAATGCAATATTAATTTTGTTTTTTAAATATACTTTTGTTAAAATTGATACAACACTTACGTAAAGATCAGACGCACAATATCCTGGAGCATGGAGTAACCAGGTGGCAGGAGCAAACGTTTGCTATCGCAGATTGCCCTCAGAATACAAGCCTTCATGTCAATGCCAAGACTGCAAAGAGAGAATATTTTTATGAATTTGATAAGAAGAATTCGATAAGAGTCACCTACAGCTTCGTAAATCCTCCAAATTGCTCAAAGAGCTGTCGTCGATCCCGATGCGCATGATAATGTCGCCAGTTCGTGAGATGGCTTAGATCTGGATAGGTAACAGCTTCATAATCGGCTATTTCGGGATCATAATGATCTTGATCTTCCGCAGATCTATGCCAACGTTTTCCATAGTTGCTCCAATGGGGTGAGACTGTAGTCCACTTGCTCCATTTCTCGGGTTGTTTATATCTTTCCGCCGGCATCCAATTCTTGTATTTCTTTTCGTACTTCTCATCTGAGTTCCATTTCTGGTATTGTTGTCCATACTTGCCAGACTGAGTATACTTATTAGCTGGAGTCCAATCCTTGTATTGCTGTCCATACTGCTTCCACTTGCTTGGATCAACATGAGGTCTGTAGTCAATCCGTTGATGCAGTTTGAGTGGCATTGGTTTCTTAAGAGGTGTCGCCTTAAAGCGCCAATCTGTACCAGCAATCCAAACATAAGTCGGCTCTGTTGTTGTTAGTGGAACTGGAGTTGTTGTTGTTCTGGGTCGAAAGCGTTTCGGATAGACATCCTCACGACTGGAGGGCACAGGATAGTAACAGGCCTGTTCAATGTTCATCGATACACCCTTTGGGAACTTTGACAATAGACCTTTACTCATCGATCCAGTAAATTTCAAATTCGAACCTTTCGGAAATAGCACAAAACGCTTTTGACGCGAAAAAACACGTTGCACAACATGATTCAACTCTGATCTATTGGAATCGACTGAGGCAAGAACCAGACCAACAACTGACAGTTGTCCGAGCAACTGAATCAAGAGACAACAACGCATGGTTAACAACTGATTGAGATGTCAAAATATAAGTTAACTAGAGCTGCTCAAATGTCCGATCAATTTACTTAACAATTGATAAGAAGCGTGAATTCTTGAACAAATAATACACATATTGTTTATCTTAGATATTAGAAAAACTTTCAAAGTTCTACTTTTAAGTTTAAAATATCAAAACATTATATTTATCTATATTTAAAATAAATATTTCTTCTAATTTCTAAAATAAAACTGATATTAAATTATATTTTAATTAAAACTTAGAGGGTATCTGAGATTGCGGACAGCTTAAACGATAGGGGAGAAAGAATAAGGATTATCTTAGATATTTCAGATTAATAATTCTACATATTGTAAGCAACGAGATTAATGAAAATTGTGGACAGAACCAATTTCCATTTAACTTAACAGAACTTCAGAAATTAAGAAAATATTTTGACCTTCTTTTATTAAACAATAACAAAGCTAGCATTATTATCGCCCTTCTATTATTGATGTTTGCCACTTAACAACCAAATCAACAAGTTCATATTACACTTGGTTTTTAATTCCCGTGCACAGAGATCAGCATCTTTGCTCATAATACGAGTATATTCATCCTCCAGTCCATCTAATCTGGGCATACTGATTTGAATAATTAACAATCATCGAATATTTTAGATCATTCACTTGATAAACTCACGTGAAAACCAATCGCAGCATATCTTGAAGCATGGAATAACCAGGGGGCAATAGAAGACGCTTCGAATCGCAGATGGTACGTAATATGCAGGACTTGACATCAAATCCAAAACTGAAAGGAATCATTAACTAGGATATGAGTTTGATTACATCCAATAATTCAACCCACAGAGTGCTCAGTCCACTGAAATGATCAAACAACTGTCTGCGATCCCGATGACCATGATAGTTTCCGGATACTGAAGAAGATCCAATTACGTAACCGGGTCTGCTTCTGTTACCTTGCCAATGATTCCGCCAGTCCGCTGTCCATTTTGGAGCAGGTGTTGTCCACTTTGACCATTTGCTTTGATTGATCCATTGCTTGTTAGCACTCGTCTTCCATTTTTGTGCCTGGTTTGAACCATATTTGGCCCACTGCTGCCATTTATATGGATTGTCAGAGGCGCCCACATCGATGCGATGCGTCTTTGGAGGTTGTGGACGAGGTTTCTTCTTGGGCAAAGCCTGTGCCTTGAAACGCCAATCTGTTCCTGGTATATAAACATAGGTCTCTGGCGTCGTTGTCTTGGGCTTCGGGGTGGTGGTTGTTTTTGGCAAGAATCGTTTGGGATAGAGATCATCTCTGGTGCCTGGTATGGGAAAGTAGACAGCTTCTTCCAAATTGAAATTAATACCACGTGGATACGATGAGAGTAATCCCTTGCCAAAGTTGCAGGTAAATTTGAAAAATGAACCAGGCGGAAAAATGATGGCACGTTTCCTCCGACTAAAAACTCTCTCAAAAGCGGGTTTCAATTGAGTCTTTGAGGTCTGCTTCAATTCCCCGATGCTGAGGTTGAACAGCACTAGCAATATAAAGATTTGAGCACGTAGCATGTTAAACCAAGCCAACTCCTACAACGAAATGATACAAAAGATTCACTTGCATTTGGGATAAGTACTTTCTGTGAACAGATTGATTCAATATTTACTTAAGGCTTTTCTGAGGTTGATTGATGTCTTGATTTATTGACCGTACTCATGAGTGTCGATTAGCCTACAGACCCAATTTATGGAGCACTTGTATTAACGAGCTGATCAGTTGACGTTTCTGATTCAAGCAAAGCGGTTCGAGTTCCAAAAAATGGACCACAAATCTTTTCCCTATCAAGTACTACTTATTCTCATAGGCTGCAAACTGTCAAGTTCCCTATTATATCCGGCATCAACTTCACTGGGTGTAAGCAAAAAGTGTTTCTCTAGATATCATCTCACAGTTTATTTGACCCACTACATTTTTAAATATGTTCGTTTTTTTGTGAATTTATAAAAAATAAAATAAAAATATTATGCTTAAGTTTAATCAAATCTGCAGGTTCTAACTCCTTCCATTAAAAATTAAATTCATTTATGATTTTTAATATGAAAGAATCGTAGGTCAAATAAGCTGAGAGCAACTGTATCTTATAGATATATGTACAATGTACTTGGATCTTCTAGCTCACCTCCTCGGTTTCTGTGCCTGTCGCTGAGTTCTTTCCGGAGCGTCGTATCCTGGTCGACTGGTGCTTCGCTATTTCCTACGACTTACCCCACAATTTGTCCTCATTCTACAGCATTCCCATCTGGCCGGGCTTTGCAAACTATAAAACCAAACGCGAAGTGCCTCTTGTTGATTACAATGATATTGGCTTTTATGCCAAATATGGCTACAATGCGTTGACCCAAACACATCCTAAGGATTTCTCAGCCGGTGAGCTTTATGCAACAATTGAGAATACATTGAGTTCCTATGGATTCCATGATACTTGCCTACTGCGTAGCGTTTGTGAGCTAGCAACTCATCCATTTGATGAAGATCAGCACTTGTTGAGCGACATATTAACATTTATATTGAGGTAGGTTTCGAAAATTGGCAGTCCAAATTAAATGGTTAATAGTGTGCTCTCTTGCAGTCCATCACAGCACGAAGGATTTCTGGAAAGCGAACATGTCTACCAACAGGCCTACGAACAGGCTGAACTCGATGGATTCCTGGGCAACAATTGCACTGAGATCTATTCGCATTGCAATCACGATATATTGAGACTCATCAGCAATGTTATCTTTCCCAATTCCTAGATATTTAACTATGATTAATCCTATGAAATATAAAAGTACTCAACAAACAAGTGTAATTTAGTCATCTTCTTATAGACAGACTTTTATTTCGAGTAAAACCCGTTGTTCCATAGTCTGAGATATATTTTGAATTTGATATTAACTTCTATATCTGTAAGTTAGTTAACTGACACCTTAACTAGACATTGAAACAAGTAAAAACGTAAAAGTTGAGAAAACTGTTGTTATATTTTAATATAAGTATATTCATTTTATCTACACATTTTTAATTCCAACGGTGTACAAATTACTGCATACAATTTTAAGTTTTCGGTCCCGGTTGACCTTTTCGTAGAAATTTCTACCCAAATGATGCTACATCGTTGACATCAATCTATTATCTTTTGCTTACTTGGTAACTTCTTTCATATTATTAAGAATCTTAAACAAGCAAAAATACGAGTAGATTTAGCAAGATCCACAATTCATCTTTATGAAGGTTAATCGTTGATATCTGTGATCGTATATTGTCTTAATTTTAAAATAATTTCCTGAACAATATTAAACTTTTATTTTAGAATGGTTATTTTTTTCTGTGTACCTTTTTTTGCCTGCTACGAGTTTTTCGAAAATACACTTACCTAACCCAATAAGTACAACTAAGTAGGTTGAAGACCTCAATGAAAACACGTGATGTAAAGTGTAATATTCATGTGTTTCATTAGCAACTTACTCATGAATTAGGTTCTTAATTAACGCAATGCGTTGTCGTCGTTTCCAGTTGTCTTCTTTTATGGTTAGATTCACTACAAAATGTATCTTAGAGCTGAGCACTTCACGTTGGCTCTTTTGATATCGCTCTTGGGATGCTATGCAAAAATGCCATTATTTTATCCTGCGGCGTCGGTGTTCCAGATAACGTCGGCATTATCGGTGCCAGTTGTAATACCCCAACGAAAGTTATTTTGGGATTGGGGTGTCCAAATGAACTATGAAATGCCCGCCAAGCCGTCGAGCTTTTATGCGGCAACCATTTGGCCAGATCAATTTGAGCGGCGGACTAAACGTCAGTTAAGGAATGAGACACAAAAGTATATGCCAGCAGGATTAACGAGCATGCATCCCAATGACCTGACCGCCGGTGAGCTCTATGAGAGTATTGAAAATATGCTGACTCGGTATAGCATCGATGAATCCTGTCTGCTGCGAACTGTGTGTGAATTGGCCCGACATCCTTTCGATGATGGACACCAGAACATGTTAACGGCATTGTTGACCTTTACATTAACGTAAGTGGAGTATTTCTTTATTGATTATGAGTGACATGGCATTATTACCATTTCAGGCCATCACTGCACGAGGCTTTTGCCCCCAGTGAGACTGTATACCGTGAAATCTATGAGGATGCTGAGCGACAGGGATTCATCGGTGCGAATTGTGGCCAACTCTATACAGAGTGTTCTGTCGACATTCTAGGTGGCATCAGCAAACTAATCAGCTAAAATAAAGTGTTTAAAGCCTTTGAAATTTAATTTAAACTGTATCCAAACACAGACAGCTTGTGATACTATCAATCTAACGACTAAAGTCCTTTTCAAGCCCAAGACAAAGGTGACGCCTAATGAGCTTACGTTCAATAGCTATTGACCACAAACAAAAGGCTGCTTGTTAGCAGTAAATGTATCTAACTTAATGGCCAGCAAATTTGAATGAATATTCAATTGGATTTCATGAGCACATTCATGACAGGCACATTGTTCGTAAAGTACTCATATATGTAATTAATGGTAGCCTTTTAGTGCTTCTTGGCAAGACACTCGACAGATTAATACTCAATTTGATGGGATTTCAGGTGAAGTCACAAGTTGTTTGTTTGTAAATTAATTACATTAACTGGTTTATTGGCTATATACAAACAACTATAAATAGTACGATATATCCAGAATAAGTTATAAGTTTAATAAGGTCATGTGAGTTCACTTTCAGTATGAGTTTGAAAAATAACTGGATTCAATTCTTTTGAAAAAATCCTGATATGACATTGAAAATGTTTAAGGTAGTATGTAGCGTGATCATAATAATAAATAATGCATCAAAAATTACCATAAAAAAAAAAAGGTCACATTCATTTCAGTATTCAAATATTTCACTTTCATTTCTATCTTACCTCATTATCGAATAGTTTCGATATTATTTTACTTCTGTCTGCCCCTTACTTAACCCATTTTTGAAGTTCACAGGCAGTGCTTCCAACCCAGTAACAAACATAATCGTTTATAAAAGCATCTTTTAATTTCATCTAACTATTTTGCTGAATATATTTAACACATCCAGCTCACACTTTGGATAGGCCTTGTGACAATCGCCACCCATAAAGCCCAATCTCTCAGCGCGTTCATAACGATGTTGATACAACTTTTCACTTGGTCCAAATCCTTCATGCTGCGATGGCCTATCCAATCAATTAGAATTGCTGTTAAAGAAATGATCTATAGTCTTATGATGGATGCACTTACGTTAGCAGAAATGTGATTATCTGTACGATCAAACTGTAGTTGTAGCTGTGATTATCCGCTAATGGATGCAGGGCCAGTTCACAAACGCTCCGCAGCAAGCAGGATCTGTGGAAGCCGTAATCCTGTAACCTATGCTCCAAGCCAGCATATAGTTCTCCGGCTGTGAAATCGTTTGGATGAATGGTGTTCTCAGAGTCCAGTAGCTGCCGGACTGTGCCCGTAAAGCCATCCAATTCACGCTTTCGACGACGCTCCAATGCATTGGACCAAATGGCCGGATTGTAGAATGAGGCCAGATCAAATGGCAGATTATAGTTCATTTGAAATCCTAGATCTATGAAGACCTTTCGCGCATCGGGAATATCAATTGGCACCGACATAGACGTCGTCAACTGAAGTACCGTCATTGTCGGAAAAAGTAATAAAGCACTTGTGCCCGTCACAAGGAAAAATACGATGAACGCAACGAGAATCCCGTTCACAGATTTTGTGTTCCGTTCCTTTAGCCGACGCATTTCGATGTGAACCATCAGCGAACCATGACCATGAGAGTTCCGGTTTTCCGATCAGTTTGTTTATTTGGGTCTCAAATTAACCAAACTGTTAATGAGTCAAGCATTTTCTACGCGTGATCCCCAATTAGAATGATACAACAAAAACTGCAGAGCTGGGGCAAACAACTTTATGTCGACTTGGGACACAGTTCTAATAAAAACAATAGAAAGTTTGCATATTTCATGACACGATGCACGAGTTTGCTTTATTGAGCTTTGAATACCCTACGACTGTTATATAATATAATATTTGGCTTTTCTGAAGTTTAATCATGATCAAACGGAATCTGTTTAATTAGTACGGAATTGAAATAATTCCTTATATATACTGAGCCCAAAATAATAAGACAATAATACAATAAATTTCGTTCTGTAAGCAAAAGCACACACAAAAAAAACAATCAGGAAATCGTTGAAACTATGGATGGCTATTGATATGTATTTTATTTTATTATTTATCGACAAAAAAAAGGGTTTAAGATTGGTTTAAACAATAGAATTTTCAATTTGTCATTAAAAATAATTAATAACAAATGAAAATATATGGTAATATCGATATCATATTGAGATGCATTCTTCTCCCTGTTACATACATTCCAGCTAATACAATATACCCTTACCCTTATTTCTTTAAGTAACGGATATAATTATATATAAATGAACAGGTAAAAATGGTAAAACAAACTTGAGTATAGATTGAATAATTCCGAAATTGATTCATCTGTTAAATCCTGCTTAATATGGTCCGAAATATTGAGAAAGTAATTCATGAACATTCAAATCAGAGAGTTTTATTTTTATAAGAAATGATACACCGAAACAAGCTGATTTCATCGCCTTATCTTTTGCTTTTCGAACTGCACAACTCTATAATTTAGCGTGTAGAACAACTGTCAATTTAAAGAACAAATATCTGTTGCGTGGCCTTTTCTATTCAAAGCTTCACGATTGTCAGCAGATCATTAGTTGGCCAAGAACTCCAATGACAACAAGATGAGCGAAAGGCCAGTTGAGAGAATTCTAGTCGTGCTGCTGCTGGCGACAGTCTACGGAGTTACCATTATTTCTGGACATACCAACAGTTTTAGGCCAAAATCTCTATCCGTTGACAGACAAGATAATGGAAGTAACAGCACTATCCTTCCGAAGCTGAATCGAGCCAAACGTGTAGCTATTTACAATGGCCAAGGCGTCCTCAAGGTGTGTTAATAAACCAAGTCTCGAAACTAATTGAATTTGAAATAAGATTTTCAAAATTTAGTTTGTCGCCGGTGTAGCTCATCCCGTCAAGCAGACGGATAAGGAGCAATCCTTTTGGTTTTTCTACAATTTACAAAACCAATATATACCCACAACTATACCCATCTATTGGTGGAGCTTCTGGAATACAACCGCTTTTGTGTCCACGGCCCGTGAGTTGCGCAAGGGAATGCAGGCCACGCTGCATCGGGATGATACCCGCAGTTGGCTCTACGATGCCATCGAAGAGGGCATGGAACAGTAATTACACAGTCCCTCCCATCTTTTATAATTATTAAATAACTACTTCTATCCTTAATAGATTGGATGGCAGTGAACTTGGCGCTACTTGTCTTCTGCGTAGCATCTGTGAAATCTCCCAACTACCCTTCGACAATAGCAATATCTTTAGCGAGATTCTCAATGCAGTGCTAATGTGAGTATTCATTTTCTATATAATATACAAATTCGATATCAATCCAGATATAACATCAATTCCTCTCCGTAGACCCACCATGGATAATGTCGCCGAGAAGTATATCAATGCCAGGGACGCAGGTCGCGCCGGTGCCGACTGCATAAAAACCTACCATGAATGTAGCCCAAGAGTTTGGAACTGGTTAACGCATGTAACAAAGATCACCATTTGATATTTAATTATTTTGAAAAATAAAAACTGAAAAAAATGAGAACTGAATCTTATTTGAGGTTGAACTATGAAACAAAAAAATTACTTTTATGATGATCGAACAAAAGTGCTTATACAATATACATTATAGAGATCTATAGAGTGTGCTAGTCTATCACCTATGAAAACACTACGCATTCTTTTTGTAGAAGCTGATTGCTTCAATGTGCAATTTCTTTGTCTAAAAAATTATTTTAAAAAAACAAAAGATATATACCACAATAAGGTTAACACGGGCGTTATTCCCAATGCCAAAATTGATTAATATTTAAATTGTTAGAATGAGGATCATTTACCACCACTATTTCTAGTTACAACAGTTGTTTTTTAATTGAGGATTTATTTTGAAACTCCGTCACAGTTAATTTACATAGTTATTTTTAGTAATTTCAGCCAAATTAGAAATAAAGACTTAGCAAATTTCGATTTCTTTGTCTTATAAAAATATATAAATTATATATTTTTGGTCGTCAGATATCAGAACAAATCCTTTTATCTTACGTTTTTACCTATACTTTCATCGTTTTACTCATGGATCGACGTCGCCACTCTGCCCAGGCTTCACAAATCATTGGCTTCTTCCAGCAAATGCATTCGCTCAATGGAAGCGCGTTTGGCTTCATGCGAACACATTCGGAGAAGGCAGGATAGGGTGTCAACGGTTTGGTGCACACCAGTGGTCTCTTGGTCTTCACACAATGTGGAGGAATGCGTCCAGCCCTGTGACAACGACGTTTGAATCGTGGACAGGCCAACGCCTTTTTGATTTTGCAATCAACCGGTGGTGGACAGGCTGTCTTTGGTTTGCGGTGCGTTCGACGTCTTAGGGGCGCACTCGTGATCTTCTCAAAGCAGCAAATCTTTTTCTTCTTGATCTGCATTGGGGGACAAGAGACCCAGGTCTGCCAATACTTGCGCTTGGCCTTATCCGATTCGACGTAGTAGATATCATCGAATCGAGGATTGAATGGACAATAGGGTGCATCCTCGTCACAGAAAGGATTGAGCCAAATCGATGGCGGTTTTGTCATCTTCTTCTCATTGACCTTTTGCTCCTTTACTTTCATATTTTCGGGTCGGCCACATGGGAATTTATCAAAACGCCCTTTACACTTATTCTTCTCGACTTTCTTTCCACATTTCTTTGACTTAAAACGTGCCGCTGTCGCCACCTGAAGCTGCTTATTCACATGACTCAATACGTTGCGTCTTAAGGCACAGCTCAGTGCAAGCATTTTTATATTTTTATACAAATTTAGAAACAAATTTAAAAAAAAAAAACAGTGCCTAAAATAATAAAAGTTGAATTTTGGAAAATAAAATTTTAATTCCGAAAAGTTGAACTGCTTTCGAGATATTATAGTCTCATACTGAATATGTAACATATCAATTGAATACAGCATAAGATTTGAAAACAAATGTTTACTTGGTTTTCGATTTCTGTGTTAGAAAGTCTAGCACGGAATAAGGACAGGAAACCGCATAAGACCGAGCACAGTCCCTGTCATTGACACGATGCTGATATTTTTCATCAGCTACATCTTCGGGGATGCTACAAGGAATCAAATGTATATTAATAGTTCTTTAAGTCTTATTCAGTTCTCTTACGTCAGCACAATGCGCAAAAGATCCTCCATGAGCATATCCCTACCGTAATGCTGGTTAAACCTGGCTTGAAGCTCGCACATTGCCCGCTTAATGCAGGATCTGAAGTCCAGTTGAAAGCTATGAGATATACAAGATATAACTAAACTATAACTATACATATTTATATCCCCCGTAGGACTTACAACTTTCCCATTTCCTCCAGTTGATCAAAAATTTCACGACGTTCTCTATACGCACGATTGAGCTTCCAGCTGGGCACATCGGACCAGGATGCATATACTTCATCCTCCACATTGGAATGACGTTGCCGCTGCCAGGGCTCCTCAGTTAATTGCCAGGGACTTTTATAAAAGTAATCCTTATGCGTTTTGTGCTTATAATATCTACGAGTAATTTGGTAAATAAATAATAAAACACGATAAATAGTCCAGGAAATTACTTGGTATAGCTGTCCGCTTGGTAGGGACCCTCGTAGTTAACACTTTGTCTGTGATAGGATTGGTTAGTATCTCCATAACGAAGCCAATGTCCATCCCAACGTCTTTTGGGTTTGATAACAGCTGGTTTTTTCGTTGTAGACCCTAGGAGGATATTGGGGCGCCAACCCTCAACCGTATCGGGTAGAGGCACATACATATCAAACTCCAGACTGTATTGCAGTCCTCCTGGACGACCGCCCACTATAATTTTGGTCATCGCTGCCGTTAACAAAACCGAAGCCTTGTTGGGAAATATCAAAGCTCTAACACGACGCGATAACAAAGCATCTTGAAGATCCAACGACTCCGTTTGATTTGTTTGGGAAAGATCTACAAATAGTAGGGGCAGCAGGGCCAGTAATATCATCATATACCCCATACTGACGCACTCAACAGACAAATCCAAACTGAAGGCCTATCGGTGCTTCTAAAGAAATTAGTGCCGACTGTCATGGATGCGCTAATTGACTAACCTGGTGACCGACACACGGGTTGAAAATTACAACATCTCAACTACATATATGCAAGAGTATGTAGGCAGTTTGTATACTCTGTACCAATTGATAATTCATAACACAGAGATAACAATTGTGAAATTCTAACCGAATTTGTGCATTGATAAATTGGTATACCCTGTGTCAAGAGTATAATAAGTCTGTGCAATGTATGTAACATAAAGAAAGAGGCGTGGGAGTACACAAAAAGTATATGTGGAGGATTTATATCCTTCTGTAGAATTACAGTCTACAAATAATCAACAATTTATAAGTTTATTAACTGATTATTTATTTAAGACTGCGTTCTTCGACTGTATTGTGTATTTGGGAATGACAGCAATAGCAATGTTCGCCCGATCCCACATATATATTTGTATTCCTGATCATCAGACAGACGAACAGTCTGCCTATCCATATAAATAAAAAGATCTCAGAGATGGTAAGAGCTATAAGCATGAAACTTGTAACTTAGATTCCTTATTAGTGCAGGCAGATCAAGTTTATTTAAAATTTTAAATACCTCTCCCCTCACCCTAAGGAAATCAAAACAACACTAATTACAATTACAAATTTGAATGGAGTATATAACATACTTAAGTCCGGTTTTGTCCTGGAAATTTAATTACGATCTGAAAATAAATATACCAAGAAACATAGCGTAGGGATAAAGGAAGAAGAAGAGAACTCTGAGTTCTGGGTACATGGTACAGGGTATATCGTAGTTAAGAACTCTAAGTAAGACACTTTTTATTTGTGTATAATGGCTGGGCACAGGGTAATTCGTAGTTGAAAAGTCTATAAACGAAAAGTCGTAGTTTATAGAATCTGAGATCAAGTGAGCCGTAATCTATTTGTTTTTACCTGACGTCTGATATTGAAACGAACCTCAGTCACTTTTATTAACTCTTTCGAGGCAGACACATTTTTCGGCAACGTCGTTAAAGTTACAACAACAAAAATACAACAAAAACTTGGCTTGTTAAATTGTGTCATAGAAGTGGCAAAAATTACAGAGCACAATGGTTAAAGTTAACAATGGGACTAAAATGATGGTTAATCGCTGCATGGAGCTGCTAAATGCGAAAATAGCCAATGCCCAGACCAGGCACATTGCCAAACGGATTCCCGTGGCGCGACTTAGTCCCCGTAACGTGGACGTCCATGTAATGCAACGTGAACGCCAAAAGTGCCAGGATTATGAAGTCAGTAAACGACTTTCCATGTGGGAACAGGAGAAGGATCAGACTAATGTTTTTCAGGACCCAGAACGCCTTGATCATTCCCACTACAAGCATTGTGGAGTTACTGAGCGATGTTATGATTGCACTTGGGTTGATTTTCCAGAACGCCCTCGGCCAAAGCCACAACCGACTTTTTTAGTAGAAGATCACATACCTTTTAATCGCCGGAAGAGTGGTCAATGTCCGGACACAGCGAAGCCCTTTGACGCCGAGGCCACAGATTTCCTCAAACAATGGGACAGCCGTAATACAATGATTAACCGGAGCAGATATTCAAAAAACACGAATGCCAGTCCATCAGCTATTGAACGGCACTTTAATGATGTGAAGATCAGTCGGAGACAGACCCATTACTGACTTGACCATGCAGCCCACTAATGTGACAGTGATTATCAACTTTCTGGTTTGCAAGTAATTCATAAGTAACATTCTAGTATGTTTGTATGTCAAATTATATGATGAAAATTGAGGATAATAATGTATAATAATACTTATGGACTTGTGACTGTCTAATGGATAAAATCATCAACGTATTGAACTATTTATCACTCCGTTTTATCGATTTGGGAGCGTATTGTTTTTTTCTTAACCCTGCCGAAAGTATCCAAAATATTTGTACTCATTTGCTATAATCTTTATAATAAATATACAGTTTTTGGTACCACTTTAATTTTCCACTATTTGTTCAATGTGAAAACTTCCAACGTCAAGTACAATTTTTTAGAGGGGTAATTCAACCTAAGGCAGAAATCTATGGACAATGAAAAAATTAAATAAGAGATAAAAAAATGTAGGTAGAGTCAAACAAAAGCTCTTTAAATTTATTTTCAAAAATAAGCTACTTTTAAAAAAGGGTTCTATTTCGAGTTTTAAATTGATTTTGAAGAACTTCAATAACGAAGATTCAAAAATAAATTTTAAGCATACGTATGTCACCTTAGCATTAATTGCTAATTTGACATCCACAAAATATATTTGACTAAAATTGTTACAGAATCACAGGCTGATTGTGATTTCTAAATTTTTTGCTTGTTCTTTTGGAACTTTTACGGTATTGACATCATGATAATGTCACAAATTCCGAAATGCTGGATGTGTAATTGTGTACGGTTTCTGGCCTCCCGGAAGCATGGACCATTCCGTAAAGTCCCACACTTGCCCGTTAAGGGTCCAAGGGACTTTGATTACTGGAAGCGTCTAAAGCGCAAAGGGATGGGTAAAAAGGAGCATCTCAAAGAAAACACATACAGAACTAATAAATTGAATAAGAAGATAATCACTCCAAAGAAAAAATGCGACGAGCCGCCTGTTAAACATTGATTATGGGAACATCTGGAAAATACAACAAAGGAAATTCAAATGAACTAAACATTAAATTATATTTGAATTTTTGAGAATAAAGAAAAAAGATCACCTCCACAGCTGTAGCACGAATATACATTTTGTTTTTATACCATGGTCAGAGTATGTTAAGATTATCCTTCATACAAATCGAGTTCGTAAATAATATTTATGACTCTTAAAAAATGAATAGCAGAAAATATCTAGATGAATGAGAAAATCCCACTTATAGTTTTATGAAGTTGGAGGGGCACCCTGGAAAAGGATAAATTGTTTGTCATACAACTCTTATTTTCGATTTTTATAATAAATTTTTATGTAAATCTAAATATATAACAAAATAAAATGATAATTTTTGTTAGAAAAATAAATATTAAAAAGGGTATTATAAAAATGTAACGAAAGATCAATATAAGTATTGAAACTAAAAATAAATTTAAAAATAAGTCATCCAAATTTTCTTTTAAGAACAAATCATAGGTAGCGTACCCTGATTTCACAATTAAGCAATTTTTAAAAGGATACAAAATATTAAGATATTATTTAAATTTGGCGCCAGACCAATTATTATCCGAGAGGTCTATAGATTGTGGGGGTATGGCGATAAGTTCTAACAATCGATTTTATAAAAAGCAACCTTGTGATACATAGCATGTACTCATTTATTTACTCATTACTCGAAAAGTATCGTTTACAAAAATCAGCTGAACTTCGTTTCTTCTTTGTGTGCGGCGGTTTAATTTGCACTTTCAATCGTTCGCCTCCCATGGCGCTCTTGAGGAAGGTTTCAAGCAGCTTTGGCAGCATATTTCGACGTCAAGCTAGCTCCAGTGGATGTACCATATATAGTCTCAGCTCCGGCCATGTTAAGTGCGGTGTCTCGGTAATCCGAGTCTCGGGACCACAAACAAAACATGCTCTGCGCGCCATTGTTAATAACGTTGAATATGAGCCAAAGCAACGTCAGGCATATTTGAAATCATTTTACCATCCGGCCAGCAAAGAGGTTATTGACAAGGGTCTACTCCTTTGGTTTCCCGGTCCTGCCTCATTCACTGGCGAGGATGCCTGTGAATTTCAAGTGCACGGCTCGTTGGCTGTTATTGCAGCCATGTTGGATGCACTTGGTCAAGTGCCGGGGTTGAGACCAGCTCAACCGGGTGAATTCACAAAACGCGCGTTCTTTGGCGGTAAACTCGATTTAACGGAGGTGGAGGGATTAGCTGATTTAATACACGCCGAGACGGAGGCTCAAAGAAAACAGGTGAAATTTACTTTTATTTTCCTATTTGTAAATGCACTTACATAATATCCATTACAGGCACTTTTACAAAGCACTGGCGCCTTAGCGCGTCTCTATGATAGCTGGCGTAAGCGTCTAATTCGCTGTTGTGCCCATTTGGAGGCGTACATTGACTTTGCCGAAGAAGAACAAATTGAGGGAGGCGTAATATTACAATTGACCAAGGAGTTAAACGCTGTTAAGCGTGAAATACGGGTTCATCTGAGCGATCAGCGGCAGGGCGAGTTACTAAGAGACGGTGTGCGCACGGTAATCATCGGTGCTCCGAATGTTGGAAAGAGTAGTCTACTGAATCTTCTCTGTCAGCGTTCGGTGTCCATTGTCACTGAACAGGCGGGCACAACACGCGATATTATTGAGACAACACACAATTTTGGCGGCTATCCAGTGGTCTTTGCGGATACCGCAGGATTACGCAAGCACACCACAGACTCCATCGAAGTGGAAGGCATGGCTCGAGCTAAACAGTGCTTAGCCCAGTCCGACCTAATACTGTTGCTAACGGACGCCAGGCAGTTGTGTAAAGTGGAGAGCAATGACGCCCTGACTGGCCACATTGAGAGCTATTTGCAGGAGCTGGACATACCACAGGATATGTGCAATGGTAAACGTTTGCAATTGGTGGCGAATAAAACAGATACGCTTACGGCGGAGGAATTACAGAGTCTGAGAAAGCTGGATAAAGTGTTGGCTCTTTCTTGCCACAAGCAGGATAACTTGACAGAGTTTTTGGGTTCCTTGGAGCAGATGCTGAAACAATTGTGCGGCACTCCACAAGCCGAACATCCACGCATTACACACATGCGTTACAGACAACAACTGGAACGTTGTATTGAGCACATTGAGATATTTTTAAGAGATTACAAGCCCGATGTATACCCAGACATGGCCATAGCAGCGCAACAGCTGCGCAAATCAATTCGTTGTATTGAACGCATCACTGGACATGTTAGCTGCGAAGATATACTCGACGTTGTGTTTAAAGATTTTTGTATTGGAAAATGATATGTATTCTAGTTTTAAGTGTAGAGTTTGCAATATTATACCCAACATATAGACTGCTAAATAAACACCAAGTAATGAAATACGATTCTTTCAACAATTCCCCTTCAATCCATTATTGCCATTTTAAATTCAAGATTATTTTTATGAGGAAGCCTACCTTAGTTAATGTGTTGTATCAGTAGTATTCCGTTCCCATTGTGGACGCAACCACTTCAGCACAAAAAAATGCCGTAATGCTCATTTACTTCCATACAATTTTAAGAAAACGATACAGCGCGACTTTAATATTTATATTAATTGAAATACGGTACAAGGGAATACCTTTAATAAGTGCATGGGCTGACGATGTTTAATAATAATATCGATACATCGATATCGAGACCTCTCGATAAGTCGATATCACGATGTTCATTTACTCATTAAGAAAAATGAAAAACAATACTTAAATAATAGCAAAATAACGTGGCGCAGGCAAATTTGGCAGCAAATTGGAAGAAAAGGTGTTAACACAATTGGTGTGTAGGATCCGCATTGCTGCTTTGTTCGTTTGCGTGTTGTGCATCCAAGCGACAAAATGCCAGGCAAAGTGGGCGTCAAAATAAAGGCTGCGCGCAATCTGCCAGTTATGGACAAGAGCAGCGAGACAACCGACGCCTTTGTGGAAATCAAGCTGGCCAATAAAGAGCATAAAACGGAGGTATTTCGGAAAAGTCTCAATCCGACGTGGAACACCGATTGGTATGATCACACACATGCATATGCATGCACATAATATACATTTGTGTACATAGCTAATTGATTGTTATCTTTGTCATACGATGCGTGCAGGTTTCGCTTTGAGGTGGATGATGCGGAGTTGCAGGACGAACCGCTGCAAATCCGATTGATGGACTACGATACATACTCAGCAAACGATGCAATTGGAAAGGTTAATATTAGTTTAAATCCACTGTGCCTAGAGAGCTCTAGTCAGGCTGCCCATGGCAAGGGCACCGTGCTCTCTGGATGGATACCCGTCTTCGATACGATGCACGGCATTCGTGGCGAAATAAATGTCATTGTCAAAGTGGATCTATTCTCCGATGTCAATAAGTTTCGCCAGAGCTCCTGTGGCATACCCTTCTTTCACTGTACGTACATCAATTAATCGACAATCTGTAGAGTACAATTTCTAATTATGTTTCTATAACTTCAGCACAATGCGTGCCGTTTGGCTATCGGGCGCAGGTCATACATGGCTTTGTCGAGGAGCTGGTGGTCAACGATGATCCAGAGTATCAATGGATTGACAAAATACGCACGCCACGCGCCTCCAACGAGGCACGTCAGGTTGTCTTCCTCAAGTTGTCGGGTCAAGTGCAGCGCAAAATGGGATTAAAGGCCATTAACATGGGCGCCAATGCGGTCATCGGTTATACGCAATGTTTTGATCTTGAAGGCGATGTCGGCGTTGTGGCACGCGGCGTCGGCACGGCGGTTACACTTATTAAGGACACGAGTAGCAGTCTTCCAAACAGTGCGGATGTCGCACTCATTGAAGAGTGAGTATTTAGTAGAAACAGAATGAACCTATGGTAAAAGTTTGACTTTCTCATGGGTATATCTTGTGGATAGGCAAAATTTAATAGTAGAAGTGCATCTATGTTTTGTTTGAATCGGTTTAAACTTCAATTTAATTGTTATAAAAGTATTGGCTGTGAAGGGAAATCAAACACAATAATTGCTTATATTGTAGAGCTAATTTGCAGAATTAGACAGCTCACTACAGTTCCAGAATAGTACAAGAAAGGAATTTAATATACGATATGATTTGATCGGTTCCAAAAAGTTTCATTCTAAAAACTCAACAACTGATCAGGAATACAGGTGTAACTATATAATTATGTAAGGACTCAATCCTTCCACATTTAATAGGCAAATACATGAAATATATATCCATGATGATAAGATAACTTAGTGGGAATTTACGATTAATCCAATTTGTAGGTGTAAACTTTGTAGTTCCACGTGCCAACATGTTCTAAAGCGTTCTATTCTTTTCTCTCGAATGTTCTCCTTCAATCCCACGACGCGAATTCACGAATTCAAAATTCAAAACGCAACGTTCGTTTAACCCTCATCTCTGTATAAAACTGATATTTATTATGCTCCTCCTTGTCGTACTATCGTCATTGTATTGCACGCCTCCAAAAACAAATCTTTGTTGTTTTGTGTTGTATTTGTAACATATGATAAAACGTTGTCACCTCAAACTCACAATCCAACCGTCACCACCGACAATAGAGTTCAGAAGTATTTAGACTTTCTGAACTGCACTGGGGATAGTAGTTTCAGTTTGCCATTGTCCGGATCCTCACCACAGTATCGACTCAATATTTACAAACAGCCCATTGTTAGTGGCAGCTCAGCGGCAGCAGCAGCAGCAGCGGCGGCAACAATGTTCTATTTGGAAAGCGGCAGCAGCGATACGGAGGATGCGGATGTTATGCAGAATCTCTTGAAGCAGGAGGATGAACGAGGCGAGCGAACGCGTGAAAAGAAACTGCGACATCGCATGCGACGCTTAACATCCTCCTCCCGTAATGTTTTCAGTGAGAAATATGCAACGCTATTGCGGCGTATTGAGCCCAAGATACCAGAGAATGCAACCCAATCCCTCAGCAATATATTCGGGGGAAACAATGCAGCAGGCAGTAAACGTCGTCGCAAATCTCGATACTCGCTGGGCATGCGAACAACGCCCTCAATTGTGCGTTCCATAAGTGATGATACGGGTGCTGGACCAACCATGTGTCAGCTCGCTGTGCCAGAGTATCAGGAGAACACACGCTCGGCACCAGATTTGGACGTTGATGCCTTTCAACGTAAGTCCACGTATTCAACGGACTCGAGCGAGTCGTTATCAATAATCGAAACGATTGCCACAGAGCTTGACATTGGAGCCACACCGGGAACAATGTCCAGTGACAGCGACGAGGATCTGCAGCAGGTTGAGATCTTCAGTGATGACGATGACAATTTGCAGGACAATTGGATTAAGCCCGGCGAGACTCGCAGTGAGAATAGCCAACTTGAATTGACACCCAAGCGACACACGCTTCTCGAGGATCTGAAGAGTTTCTCGCGCCGCCTTCAGAAATTGATGCACTTGACACCGAGTCAACCAATTCAAGTGCTGCCGAGGCGTTCACTGTTGTATGCCGCTGCTGCGCTTCAGCCGTCAATGGAGCGTAAACCATATTATTGCTCACACCCCGAGTTGCCGACATGCAATGCGGATGATTGGCAGGGTGTAAATTTGAATGCGTCCGCTTCCATGCTGCAGCTGAATCATTTGCCCAGCTATGAGTCCACTTTGCGACGCAGTGCATCGCCAAGTCATTTCGCAAGCGATAGTTGTCTAGATGCAGCACCCTTAGCATCCATTGCACCAAATCCAACACCATCAATACCACTACTAGAACTGCAACTGCAACTCCAAGATCAAGAACAAGACCAAGAAAATGCAAATATGTTGCAACAAAATGCGCCCGTGTTGTGCATTTGTCCATCGACCCCAACGCCAACAGAATCCGATACCAGTTTACAGACGCGTGCCTTTGATTCTTATGATCCTCCCTTTTTCAAGCTAGACCATGTTGTAAATATATCTAATAGTACTAATCATAGTAATAACAATAATAAATCATCATTGCTTGCTCCATGCTATTCTGTTTCGCCATTTGCCATTGAAAATCAACACCAACCACGACCACGATCACGATCCTGCTCAACTAGGTCCAGCAGTGATCTTCAGCAGCAGCAGCAGCAACAACAGCAGCAACAGTCGCCGGCACAGGGCGTCCTTATACCCACTACGATTTCAACGATCGAGAATAATGCGAGCGCAAAGAAATTTGCGTCGCCAGTTGGCAGCAATCGTTTGAAATTAACTCCCAGTCCATCCAAGAGCGGCATCTCGGGTGGCGCGAATGCGGACAGTGCATCCACATCCACAGCATCGACGGTTACCACAATGGTGCCCGCCAAGGAGCTGGGCGAGATCTGTCGTCGCTCATCCGACTCCGATCTGAGTGTCACCCCAAAAGGTATGTAGTTGGCCAGTCCATCCATAGGATCTAGTCATTGGATTTAACTCTAGACTAAGTAAGGATAGACATATAATATATAAATATATATATATATATATATATATACAGCATACATATAAGCAATGCGTTATTCTCCTGCTGCTTGTCATTGTATGTATGAGTGAGTGTGTGTGTTTTTGTGTGCTCGTCTCTCATTTCGAGTAACTCACAAAACTCTTATAACGTTCTCTCTTTGCGCCCGCTGCTCAACCAATCGCCATCAGGCATTTCCTACACATTACATCGTAAGCGTAAGTAGTAGCTGTCTCCCTCTACCTTACTCTCACTCTGTCAATGTGCATTCTCGATGTATTTGTGTATCAGACTCTCCCATATATCTGTGTGTATGCGTGTGTGTGGGAGAAGGGTGGGTGATTGCAGCTAAGAATCTGTTGACATTTATAAGTGTTGTTAAATGCCTCTCTCACTCTCTCGCTTTCTCTCTATTAAGCCTTATCTGATCTTCATCCAACAACAACTATTGATTGACGTTACGCTCTATGTGTCTATTTAAACATTTATCTAAACATTCTCAAAATAAATACAGTTAGTCAAGAAATTGTTTTGATACAAAAATTCACATATTTCCCACTGTTCATTTTTGAACCATTTAATAAATAATAACATTTATTTTATAAATACATAAGTGAATTTTTTAGTTTTGTCAGAATATTCATTTGATTATCTGTATATATTTATCTCCGTGCTTATTGCGATGTCTAATTATAATTATTATTGATTAAAATCAAAGTTTATTACTATATATACATATCTATATCAACCTGTTTATTTCCAATCCATTTTCTATAGCATACAATGTATGTCATAAATACATACATATAATGATATTTCAGATATGATCTATGCATATATTAATTTAATTTTGATCAAATTTTGAGGGCTTAATCTTAAAATGGAAAAGTAGATGCTTCCATGACGCATAACTAATCTATTTCGCCCAGCTTCAGCTTTTAAAAATTGTAATACACTTTGTAAGTGTAGGAAAATAATAGTAATTACTCTATCGCTTTTCTCTAAAATCTTTAAACTATAAAATTTCAATATTTCCAGGCCACATTATTTTCAGCAAAACTTTAAGACCTGTTTCCATTATAAAATCTTCCCAACACAAAATTATAACATTTATAATTGGATTTAGTTTAATAACTTAGCATCAACAGAGTTACAGTTGAACTCGTAGTATTAAAAAGTTTTACGGAATAATTTAATCTGAAGTTCAATAAGAAATGGAAGCAGGTCTTTGTATCTTCTTCAAATAATTGGAGGTATGATTCTACCTACGATTCTATCTATCCTATCGGTGTGCCCGCCCACCTAAGCCTAAAGCTTAACGTTGTATATCTGTGAAACCAACGTGGAAAGCTCTTACAATGAACCGAAGATTAATTTCAAGATGACTTTTCCATTCGTAGGCAACTCGATTTGTGTGGCCAGCGAGCGTCTGGCGGCTGCAACGGCGATGATGCGACTAACGACACCGACAGTGGGCAACAAGGCGACAGACAGTCTGGACATGCTGGAATATCCATTCTTGACCATGACCAAATATCCAACTGGTTTTATACTGCATCTGGGAGCCACTGTGGCGGCACGTTCTGTCAAATTGCTGGAGCGTGTTCCAAATCCAGATGAGCCCGAGGTGCGTGACAGTTGGTGGACAGAGTTGCGCATGGAAATTCGCTCACATGCACGTTCCCTGGGTTGTAACGTCGTGCTTGGCTACACGGAGTCCACAACTATATCGTAAGCATTCGAATTTGTCATAATGAAATCGTTCTAATCGATAGATTATTTTTTATGTAGTGACGATGTTTGTGTCTTGTCTGCGACGGGCACCGCAGCCGTCATCAATATGGTCTTCAATCGCTCCGTCTCGCAAACTGACATCTTTTCAATATCCAAGGCAAGCAACAATGTCGCCGCCATGTCCAATTCTATGGAGGATCGCGACCCAAACGGCAGCCTAGGCGAGGCAGCAGCCTCGAGCAAGGACAGCGGCTCGCTGGGCACAGCAAATGGTTCGGCAAGCAAACGATATGGTTTGCCAGGTCCAAATGCTCCGCGCAACACATGTGCCGTCTGTCATGTTCCCTACAACCTGAATTCTGTGCCATTTAATGTAAAGATGAAAAAGTGCTCCATTTGTCGCAAGGGGCGAGTGCCAGATGTGCTCCTGGCCACGTTGGAGGTGCCAGAGTATGTCCAAGTCAGTGGACGGGGTTGTTTCATGCAAGCCCAAGTGGTGCGCGCTAAGAGGGATTTGCGATCCGAACTGAATGCCAAAGAGATATCCGATGGGCTTCCCTTTTTGGAGTACGAACTGCATCGTGTGTTGATCAATAAGCTTAAGGCCAAGGGAATGAATGCTATATTTGGACTGCGTACTCAGGTGGCCATCGGTGAGCGCATGATAGCGTTAATTGCCACGGGAACAGCACTCTTTCTTACCGCTTTACCTGTGCCGCAAGTGCCCAAAATTGTGGCTGGCAACTCGTGGACGGACAAACAAAAACTCAATGAATTGCAAAAGAAATTGCAGGAGACTTTCGAGCGTAATCAGGAGATTTATCAGTTAAAGAGCATGGATCCCGATTTGGTCAACACTAGTGGAGCTGCAGGCGACAAACAATCAGATACCGATGATTCAGATGATGAGGAAATGAATGAAATCGATTTGAATTGTGGCAATAAAGAACTGTGTGTATTAGAGGTGGATGATATTGAGGATTTGGAGATTATATCGCTGCTCATGGAACCATATCCGCCTGAGGGCTTCCATGTGGTCAACACACAACAGGTGCCGGGTCTGCTGGAACTGGAGGCAGTTAAAAATCTACAAATGTTTACGCAAGTTTGGCGCGCTCGCCTCGACGTGGGACAGAATGTGAATGGTTTCCCCAAACACTTTCAGCGGTGAGTTTTATCTAATCTCGTCAACAAATTAAAACGTCATAAGCAATTCTGTTTTCTCTTTCCTACTTTTAACTTTGGCATATAAATTAATACACATCTTCATAATTTCACAGACTTTTACAGACCATATATTTCAAGCTGCGTACCATGATACCCTGTGCCATATGTGATCTGCGCTTCAGGTTGGATTTGCCTGAATCAGTAAGCAATTCAATCAAAATGTAAATCTTTAAGTGATTAATATTGATTTACATTTATGCAGGACCAAATCCAATTGCTAGTCACTGGCATGGCAATGGGTCTGAGCGATGCCAACAAAATGAAATATCGACGCCGAGGAGCGCCGGCAATGCAGGCAAATGGCTTCAATGATGCGACTGTGCAGGCGCAGGCACAATCTCAGATGCAGCCAACTGTGCATGCAGCCCAATCACAACCAGAGTTAAATGGCAAGCGAATGCTGCAGGAGGAGGATTATATTTTCCCGCTGGACGAGGATCAAGTTGTCGACACCCCAACGCCGACAAGCACTGCAATACCTCCGTTTGGCATGAGTTCATTTAAAGTGCGCAAGACATCACCATCCCGGCTTGGTAATCTATCGACGGGTTTACCGTCAGCAAAGTCGCTCAACATGACGCCAGAGGCACGTAGTCGCTATGTACGTGAAGCATTTGACTTTTGGTTGCCTATACTCTAAGCTCTTTTCTGTTTCCCAACAGTTTCCTCTGCGAGATCGACATGGTGTCGACTTGACGCCACTTAGCTTTATACCCGGTGGACGCATTGAGAAGTATCTAGGCAACCTAAACTTTTTCTTCATCAGAGAGAGTACATCCATACGTGAGAACGGTGGCATTAGTGGATTTGTCCATGGTTTTATCACAGAGCTGCTTGCTGTGGTGCGTGCCCATATTGCTTCACTTGGTGGCAATGCCATGGTGTCGTTTTATGTAACCGAACTGATATTGTTCGATAATCAACATAAAAATCAGGTAAGCCACTATCAACTTAAAGCTATGTCAGATCAAAATTAACTAAATTTGTTTGTTCTATTTGCAGGGTCAGTGCCTGATCAGCATCGGCGGAGATGCGGTCTATGTGAGCTACTATTCCGATGACTGATATACACGTTTGCGGGGCATCTAGCGCTTGTTTTACGCGAATCGTCCAAAAAGTCTATATTACTGAAAACAACTTTATCCCTTCCTTGTGCTCTCTCACGCTCTCTCTCTCTATGTTGATGCCAACTGTTCTCAGCTTCCTGGCTTAACGATTGAAACATGATTCATGACTTGTCATGACAAATGTGCTAGGCACGACCAACTTAAAATAATTACTTGTTACGTTGTACTTAAATAATAACGATAGAACAGTAATCCGATACTTACAACTGTAGCGACAATATAGTCGATATAAATATGCAATATTCAAACTGTGAATTGAGGTTCAGACATTAGCGTGAATTTTTTAGGTCTTGTTATTTGTTTGCTTAATGTTTAGATTTTAGCTACTTGCGATTTGTACATAGTTGAATTGTTTATTGAATTTACAGTTTTCCCCAGATAAAACATAAATAATTGTTTCCCCTTTCTTTTGTGAGCTAATGGCTCTAAACAATATACAATACACAATCAAGTGTAATAAATTTTGCCACACAAAAGTCGACTTATCAATTAGAATAGATACTTAACAATATGCAAACGTTTGAAAATATACAATTGCTCAAATGATATTCAATGGATATTAGACTTTTCAGTTGGGGGTTGTAGATAGCAGCACAAACATAACCCACAGATGCAGCAACGCCACATAGAGAATCATACAGATACGCATCATCGGATAACGTCGCAGGAAGGCACCAACACGTATACCTACGGAGTCTGCCTGGCGCAGAGCGCGCTTCAAACGACGCGCGACGCGGTTATCAAACGGACTTGGATGCATAAGCAGCGGAAACTGTGCCTTGACTGTAAGAAATTCGGAAGTGGATTAAAATTATGTTATGGAAACTATTCTCATCTATCATACCGTCATCGGTGCTGTTGGAGAGCAGCGTACTGCGGGAACTGGAGCTGTTACGTTGATGCCCCATTTCCAGCGTATGCATATTCTGATTTAACTGCGCTTGCATATTCTCGTGCTGCAGTCGCAGAGCATTGCGCTCCGATGTGACGCGTTCTAGTAAACCTTGTCTCTCCACCAGCGATTGTGTTAGAGCTTTTAGACGATTCTCGTAATCGGTCTTCGCATTTGTGACACCGGACTCGCTTAGTTGCTGCCGCTGCTGTTGTAATTGCTGTTCCTTCTCTTGCAGACGTGTGGCAGCTGAAGCCATTTGGTTGCTCATCTGTTGACGAAGCGTAGATAATTCCTGTGATAGCATGCGTTGCTCAGATTCAATGACTACGTTGTGCTCCCGAACAGTGCGCAGCTCTTTGGCGAGACTCTGCTCTCGCTGACGGGCGATACCGATGTCCAGCTCATGTTGCCGCTCTTGGATAATGTAGTCATCTAGTTGCAAACGAAGTTTCTGTTGCTCCTCATTGGCGTGCTCCAGCTCCTGTTTCAGTGCATCATATTCGATCTGTAGAAAACGCGTTTCACTGTCCTTGTTGGTCAACTCCTGCCCAGCTATTTCTTGATTGGGATTTGCTTTAAGCTCAGCTATGAGTGCATCCTTTGCTTGCAGTGCTCGCTGTGCTTTTGTCCGATACTCTTGCAGCTCCACACGCTGTTGATCTGTCTCTTTGATTTGCATTTGCAATTTTTGGGCCGTGCTAACGTACTCCTGTTGAAGTTTGGCAAGATTGCTTTCCAATTCTGAGATGGAGTGCACGTAAGCCATGTGTGCTGTATGCGCTTCGTTAAGCTCGTGCACGGCCTTATCGCGCTCCTCGGATACTGCTTGAGTTTGGCTTTCCATCTCCTGTACCCGCTGTCTAAGGCCAAGGTTTTCGCTGTCGCGGTTGAGCTCCTCAAGAAGCATACGCAACTCGTCACGCTCACCTGTGATTTCATTCAGAGCTATTTTAAATGCCGCCAATTCGTGTGTGTCCATGCCGTTCCCACTATCCGGATTAATTGAAAAGCTTGCAGAAGTGGGTAATTTATGACGCAGCTCTGTGGTCACCACATTAGCGCCCTCGCTTTTTGCGCTGGATGCGCTATTCCCCACCATGGACAATGACATTGGTGTGCTGTTGGGGGACCGCTTGGCCGGAGAAAGTGTTGTCTTCAAGGATTGTGTGCTGCTGGTTAAGCTTTTCTTCATGACATCCAAAGCTGGCGCAGCATCTGTTTGCAAGGCCGTTGCTGCATTTTGGTCTAATTTGGTTAATATATTCTCTGCTTTATCTGCCAATCCTGTTATCCATGAAGACATTGCTAAAAACGGACCCAACAGGCAAGAAAAATTACGAAAATATTTGTAATACGTGGAAAAGGTTTGTTTATGTCAGCGCCAGTTCTATACAGTTCCATAATCAGTGTTGCCAATTCAGCTTTTTTACCGTCGGATCTTTCGTTTTTTGAATAGCTAATGAGGGAAAAATAGTGATCTAGCGGGTGACGGTAATTCTAGCCTTATTTAAAGTTGCAAAAGTTTTTTTGTGCCTTTACAAATTTTCTGGCATCAGAAGTCAGAGACCAAACAGTTTCCTTCATCATAGTAACCGATAGTAGGCGGTTGCCATAGGGTCCTTTGCCAAATGACCTTAACAGCTGTGAGGCGTAAATCCAGTTCGTGACCCGTTCGCAATTGAGCGATTAGTATGCTTTTGCTGTAGATTTATTTGTCCAATCTCCATTTGCACCTATTTGCGATGTTCTTGGCTATCGAACTTGCAATCATCCGTGTTGTCTGTGTAATTGAAATCGACTTGCTCGAATGTAGTGCAATCCACAGAATTGCTGTCGTCCTCAATGCAGATAAAACTGTCATCGCTACATTCAGAAATACTTTGTTTATGTCAGCGCCAGTTCTATGCAGTTCCATAATAGCCACATTTTGCAACACTAAAATATCGATAACAATTCTAGCTCTAATAATGATATCGATATCTAATGCTACACACACGTAAAAATCAATACTCGCCGCCATATTTTTTCACTCGCAGTCGGACGCGTTTTTATGTTAAGTTAAGCAGCAAAAATAGTATACACACGATTATAAGTGAATAAATAGTGATTATAAAGCGGTACATGATCGAATACAAACGTTTCTGCACTGCATGGTATAAAAGCGCCTTTAGAATCCAAGTCGGCAAACGTGTGTGCGCGTCCGGGTAATTGTGTATGTGTGTGTGTCTCAGTGTTGGGATTGTGTAAAATTATTATTGAAAAAAGCGTTTTTGGTTGCCGTTGCTTTATCTAAAGCATGGAAGGAGCTGCACAAGTATCTGCCCCACCGGGAGGCGGTCCACGTGGCGGTGGCTACAGAGGTCGTGGCGGTGGTCCTCCAATGCGCGGTGGCTTTGAGCGTGGACGTGGTCGCGGCATGGGTCGCGGTCATTTCATGGGTGGCATGCGTGGTGGGGGAATGGGCGGCGGTGGCCCGCCAATGCAGGGCATGATGTCGGGTCCTTCGCGGGGCATGCGTCCCCGTGGTGGATTAGGATATCAAGGTCGCGGTGGAGGCGGCGGTTTTCAGCCACGCGGTGCTCCCATGGGCATGCGAGGTGGCCGTCCGCCTATGTATCAGCAGCGTAAGTATTTAATAATATGATAAATAGCTAGTTTATACAATTTGCACCTGCAAAATCAATGCAGCTCCCAAGCAGCACACGGGCGCCGATAACAACAAGACTGTATCGCCAGTACCCACAGCTTCCGCAACAGCTGGAGATCAGCAGTCTGGCGATGCTGCCGGTGAAGATGGCACGGATGCAGCAGCAGGAACAGCTAGCGCAACAACTGCAGCAGTTAACTCACATGCAGTAAGCAGTGCATCAGGCAGCAACAGCAACAACAATGGAGGACCACCGCCATACATTAGTCGGGGTCGAGGACGTGGCGGACCGTTTGGTAGTCGCGGTCGCGGCGGCGGCTACAATCCACACATGAACGGCAATGGCGGAAGTGGGATGTACCAGCATTCACATCACTCTAGCTCGATGGGCGGACCAGGAAGCGAGCATGGCGGAATGCCGCGACGTGGCTCCCTGCGCGGACGTGGCGGTGGTTACAATCAAGGTATGAGTCGGCCACCCATGCAACATCACCAACAGGCACATAATGTCAATACACAAATTGCACCGGTACCAGCTCTCAAACGTGGCGCACCCGGAGGTCCAGGCCCAAAGCGTGGACGTTACGAGGGGGGACCCTATGGCCAGCGACCCATGACGCCAAAGTATCACTCGGCATCCCAGCATATGCCTCAATCATCATATGGATCGGCCCCAAGTCATCATGCTCCAGCACCAAGGTAAGACAAGTTATTTATTTATTTAATGTCAAATACAACTTTGGGATAGAAATGTATACGAGAAAAAAGTATAAGAATATTGGAACAGTAAATACAAAATATGAATTAAACAGACACATTTTTAAACACATTTCCTAAAAATGCCAAAATAACATTAATTTTATACAATTACTCGACAATAATAATATTGTTTGATTTTATTTAATTGCTCAACAAATACCAAATATATATGATTTTTATTTTATTTGGCTTATAATAAAAGGTATTTGTGACTTGTGTATAAAAATAAAACATTTATAAAAATTTGTCGATAAAATTTAAATAAAAACCGTCTTTATAAAATTTGTGCACTGATTCAAGTCTAGAAAACTCATCAATAAATATCAGATGCTGGTTATATTTGAAAAAAAGTCATGTTATTCCAAGTAATGGACTCGTCAAAATATTATAAATAATTAAATAAGATAGTTAAATTAAAAATGATATTAATGCCAACGTTCACTGCAGCCATCATGGTGGCTATCAGACGCATGACCAGACGCAGCAGGTCGATCCATACTCACAGAGCGGATACAGTGCACAACCGACCGCTCAGCAGAGTTACAACGGATATGGTCAGAGCAGCGGATATGCAGCACACACAACACAAGCGAGTACACCAGCCAGCAGCAGTTATGCGTCGCATCATGGCGCTGAGTATGATCAGAGCCAATATCAGGGCTACAAGTGAGTTGATATTTTATCAAATCACATTCTTAACAATAGTGGCATTTTTTAAACTATTTTAAACAGCTCAACAGGCTATGCCCAGCAAGATACACGCTATCAGTACGGCCAAGACTATAGCCAGCAATATGGAACGACAGCAGTTGACTACAACGCAACTGGTCAAACGGATTACAGTCAACAGAGCGCTACTTACGATGAACGCGCTTATGCTGGTTATGGTACGTAATCATATTGAATTTTAAGTTTATAATTAGCGCACATGCATCATCCATTTTTGCCAACCTCCCATAGATTCGCAGGCGTATTCTCAGAACTATTCGAACGCAGCAGCCTATTACTAGACAACAAAAACAACCTCCCGCATCCCTCAAATGGCGATACACACATTAATGAAGAACGCTGTGCGTGCTGCAACACGTATGCCAAATACCAAAACAGGGGAGTAGGGCTAAATGAGCATAAAACTATGATGTTAATACAGAAAATTTGCTTGCTATATATTATAATACATAAACAACATAGATACACAAATCCATATACACTCAACAAACACACACTCACACACAATTAGTCTTAAGCATAAAGTTCTCTTTTTCCTATTCTTTAAGTTGAACCGTGTTGCTACCGTCTTTTTCTACTCCTTCGCCTTTAGAACTATCCCATCAACTTAATGAAACCTTTGTGTTTGTTTGTCTTTGCTTTACCGATATCCAATCATGTGACTGGCAAGAAGATTGTAATGCCTGTTGTTATATGTTTTGTTAGTGGACAAATGGAGCCTTGTATCGGGTTAAAGTGCTCCCGCCAAAAATCCAATTATGTATATTTCCTTATATTTTACAACTTATTTTTTTCCAATTTATCTGTTAGATAAATGCGAATCGAAACTAAATCAATATTGTCAACATGTCATATTGTATACAGAATTTGCAATGTATAAATTTTAGTTGATAAAAAAAACAACTACAAAATATGCAAATCATTTCGTCAACAATTGAAACTTTTGCTTACCATTTTTAATATGAATATCTGAAAAACTAATTATGATTTATGATTTATTTGATTATTTAATCTATTGACGTGAACAAGAAAGCAATTATATTTTCTTTTTCTAATAATAAATAGCAACAAATTAAGCAAAAAAATCGTAATAATGTAACTCTTATTAACTAAGCTGAGCAAAACTAAATACAAATAAAAAAAAAAAAAAGGAATACACAAAAATTATTAGCAAAACAAAGCAAGAAACCTTAAATTTATCAAAGTCAATAAAATAATGTTCAAAAATGTGTGTAATGCATTAAACTTATTTAAACCTAAATATTATTATTTCAAACGTTTGTTTAAACAAAGAACTAGAATACAAAATAATCAACCAAAAAAATCAAGCAAATGAAAATAAGTGCAACAGAAAATGAAAAATCGTACAAAGTTTATTTATTTATATTTTCGGAGCAGCAGAAAACTTTATTCTATAACAATTTAAACTACAAGCATTAATAATGAAGTAACAGCGCAAAGTATATAATAATACATAAATGCAAAAAAATAAACAAAACGAAAAAATTCAATGCATCCGAAGAACAACAAGAACATATCACATTCAAAACGATATTCATTGTTCAACGACATGTAAAGTGATGAAAAGTTAATGAAAAGTACAAACTTAAGAAACAGATAAGTTAAATGTTTCCAAAGAACAAAAAATGAATCAAATTTCAAACGAAGTCAAATTGAAAGGTTCAAAGGCACATAAAAAAGTATTATTGAAAAGTATATTCATTCATATTTGGTAAGTTAAGTTGCAAGCCGTTGAATGGCCATAAGAAATACTTAAAATACCTTTAATAACTTATATGATAACTCAACACTCAATCTTTTAATATAAGCGAACACAAAAATATTAATTTATTTTATAATTATTGAAATGCGTTCAGACACGCATTAGTCTTGGTCCGCCTTAAACGTTAGAAAGTCCGTTTATTTTTAAATGGGAAACTGTGGAATATCAAAATGATTATCAAACTATATGATTGTAAAGTCTGTTGAGTTTTACCATAAAAAAATTCGGCCTCTTGCCGCATTTCTATAAAAATTCATGTAGCATTTAGTTTTTTTTTTACAGGAATGAGAAAACTAAATTAACTAAATAAAAAGCGTTTTATAACGTTTTGAAGAGTGATGGAAATCAACTAAAAAGGATTATAAAAAAGGTGATAAAATTGAACAAACACAACACAAAAACAAAAACTAATGAAATTTATATGATAAATTTTGATTTAATTGTTGCAATTTTATGTTACTTACACTTTTGTTTATGTAAAAGAAAATTTTATTTGTTATATTTTATAAAGTAATAATGAAAATTTTAGAAACGTTTTAAAGTGCTTACAAATACGCAACCCAAAAAGGTGATATAATATAAAACTAGAAAAGACTGATCAATGCTAAATGCAATATCTAAAGAAATAAACATGACAAATGCCGAAATCATCTTATTTTTTATCATCTATTTTTTTAAACCAAGATGTTTAAAAATATGCTGTGTTACATGCAAAAAAATCGTTAAAGACAGAACTTAAGAGAAATGATGAAGATATATTTACAATCAAGTCGTAAACTAAGCATTTAATTTATTATTTTTAGTAAAATGGAGTCCTTAATTTTTTAAAATCGCAATTTAATATAAACAAAAATTAAAAATAAAAAAGACGTAAAAAAGAAACAACAGAAAAAGAAGAATCTACATATTGAATTAATTGGTCTATCCAAAAGCACATTCAATAATAAACTTACTAAAGATTCAAAATCTAAGCTGGACTTCAATGAAACCAAAGTACAAATATCGAAATATTATCAATTCAAGCAAGCAAATAAAACAAAAATTGTTTGTTAATATTTTTTAAATTTTGGCATTTTATAAATAGAGAACTTTACACAAGAAAAGAAATAACACTACCACCATTCGACATGGAATGCTTTATTTATTTTATGCTCTATTATTTGTTTAATTTTTATTTATTTTAATAATTTATTTAATAAAAGTGTGCCAATGCAAAAAAAAATGCAAAGCGACCATGAATTTTTAAATAATGCTATTATATGCAGATTTTTTAATACATCTTTATTGCAGCAATCAATAAATATCTGAATTATCCAACTATCGCTCAAAATTCCAATGGAGCTATTATACAGACATGTGAATTATACATGTCAACTACGCTTTAAATACTATCATGAATTTTTGATCTTTGGAACCAGTCATCCTTCAAATGGTCACAAAATTTTACGGAGTCCTTAATCCATATCAATATTTTGTACATTTCGTACAGTATTCATTGCTCAATTATTGTCAAAGCAAAAGAGGAAACATACATAATTGTACAAAATTTCTGCTAAACACTTGGAAATTTAAAATCTTAATTTTTCGAAAGAAATTGTATACAATATATTTAATCTCAGTTTAGAATATAATAAAGAAAATTAAATAAACTCAAGCATCGAAACGATTTGTACACCCAAAGATGACTATTCCGGTAGCTTCTGCGAATGGAACTAAAAAAATATAATAAATTATTTTGTACTTCTTATAACACAAATATTAAGTAGTTTTGTTACCAGATTATCCACTTTTTTACAGAAAAGATATTTTGGCCCTAAAGCATGCAAGGAAACTGACACTTCATACCATGCAAGGTAAAATATACACCTAAAAGATCTATAAAAAATTCTTTAATGTAAAAATTAAACAATAAATGAATAAAGATTATCTTTTATTTATTTCGATCAATGAACTCGAAAAACGTGCATTTCATTTATTTTTGTATTCTTATGTAAGAAGGAATAGTTTAGAAGGAGATCTTTTATATAATCTCTGGAGTTCCTATGTAGGCAACCATTTGTAGAAACATATATTTTCGAAATACTATATCATTGTAGTAATACAATTGAAACGATTTTTTGAAGGATAAGTTTTTGTATGAGTAAATTGTTAACCAACCTATTATCTTTGCAATAAGAGTAAGGATTTTACCCTTCCATTTATAATAAATATTTAGACCAATTTCAGTTGCATTTTATCATGCTTTCAGTTCGAGAAGAAAGATATTTTATTTAAAATATATATTACATTTTCAAAGTTGAGAACAATACTTATATCATTATGCTGGTTAACATATTAATGCAAGTGCTTCGTGTAAGGGACATATGTACATACATATGTCTGTACATATATATATATATATGTTATACTGATTCTTGATTACTATCGAATGTTAATGAGGTATTTTTTATGACTTACAATCTTTTTATTGGAATTGCATTAATAAAAACCTTTATAATAATTCGCGAAATACAAATAAATACAGAGATCAACATGCACATCATTATTTTCGGGGGTCATTGAATACATTTTCGAATATACAAAAAAAATAGAGATAATTAAATATTGTACACATTGATTTTTTATTATTATTGAACTAGAGAGCTTCCAAGTTAAATAATTTACATGTATAACGCCGATGTGCCAAGATTACCAAGATATTATATTTCATTATAGTGAGAAGACGTCAAGTTGTTGTGCTTTAAACAGAAACGTATTACCGATCCGATCATTAGTCAAAGTCCTGTCGTTGTCCAGTTTCAGTTGAGATTTCAAATCGAAATTTCATCATTTAACGACGTTTGCCGAATCGCAGGAAGACGTGATCAACGTCTGTGCGTTTGTTGTAGTTCTTCAGCAAATCATCGGAATTGGCCACCAGCGCTATATAGTAGAATAAAAAAATCAATCACAATTTAATATTTCGAATTGATAGTTAATTTCATACTCACCGGAAGCTTCGTTGTTGATATAGGACTTGAGAGCCGATGTCAATTGATCAGAGTTCTCCAGGGCCACGCAAACCTTTTTGATATGCTGGGGCATCTCATCGACGATGCCGGGCTGACACAAAGGCGCTTGTGTGGACGCCTGGGAGCCTTGGACGCACACAGCCAGCAGGATTATGGCAATGCAGCAGACGACAAAGAATTGCAATTGAGACATCCTGCAAGGAAGAAACCCAACAGAGAGCGTTAATATGTGATTTAATCATTCACTAACAACAGTCTATCTAAAGTGTGCTTCGTGAATATCTGCAACTCCATAACATAATTCATGTTATAATCAGAATGCTGCCTGATTGCCACAAGTTGAACCTGTTGCCAGGATAAAGTATTAAATACCTTGAAAGGAGTTTGGCCAGCGGCAAATATCTCAATTTGCATGACTGCGTTATTTTTATTAAATCCCAGTGAAGGCTGATGACAGCCTGGCCAGGCAAACAGGAGGACGGCTCTAATGTTCGCTAATGTGTTTACGCGTCAGACAATTTGTTTCTATTAAGCTGCACGCCGAGTAGGCAACAATGATGCCAACCTGTCCCCCTCTCTCACATTGATGAAGATGTATAAGCCCAGCACACTTATTCGCCCCGTGTGACGAACGATGGCGCTGCCATTTGACCCAGTTGACAACGAGCTCACTTTGTGCATGTGTCTCTGTATTGGTATCTGTGTGTGCCAATGCTAAACATCTATTTGGTCCTTTTGACATGCATCTAATGTGTCGTACGTGTTGCGCATGCATTTCCTCAGCTTAGAAAACGTTGCAATAATATTTTCGAAACACCAAATTGACAACAAAGGGAAGAATTTGGTTTATTGACCCTCTTCGGCTTATATATTGTGCATTCAGGAGTTGTAGGTCTTAATTAAGTTCCAAAGTGCTCCACCAACTTATATATTACTTCAATTTTATTGAATTGTGCTTAGCATACTTTTCAAGAATTCTAAATTGCTTTTTGCAGAGCTCCAAATGAGTCTTAAATGTATGTTCTAAATATTTTTCTGAAATCTATTCTGCACTGCAGTGTTCTAAAAACATTATTTAGAACTGAAATTTAAAAATAAAATCGGTTGAACTTATATACATATATTGTAAGCATATTTTATTACTGAAACCAAAAAACAATTCTAAAAATAATATTTAAGTTACAATAAAAAATTACATGTTCTTAAAAAATACATATATATGTACACTAGAAAATTATCTTTAGAATTCAATATCATGACTGCATGACTATTAGATAAATTTGTATGTATTTGAATATTATATTGGCATACATTCAGCATTATTTAGCTCGTAAAATTGTATGAACGTTTTGAAAATATTTGCTTAAATATGTTAATAAAATAAACAGTTTTAAGTCATCCAAGTCAGCTAAGAAAATGTATGTCTTTACTTTTCAATAACATGATTTTGGATATTATTAACCAGAAAATTATAAGTTTTAAGTAATATTTTTGAAATAATTTAAAATTAACAAACCTGTTGATATTTATTTTTATTTGAGTGTTACGAAATAAATCACTTGAATTATTATTTTTCAAAAACTATCAAGTTATTGGAACTGTTGATGTGCTGTTTCACTATTCGAATTGAGCTTGTCGAACGCAGGAACTCGAATGATGCTCTGCCTTGACAGGACATCAGCTTTTATTTACTTCCGCCGAGCACGCACACAAACCAAATGCAAGCGTTTGATTGGTTGACACACACACACACACACACTAACACACACACAGTAACACATTGACAGTCAAAAGGACCACATGTTGCGCTTAAACAGATACTTACAGCAGCACCACGGCGGTTGGTGGGCGTGCTCAAATATTACGTATACGTCACCGAAACCAGAACGATGGCTGTGTGTACTGTGCATTGTGTACTTTGCTACTTTTAAGCATAAGCATGAGGATGAGAGAGCACACAATGAATTCCTCAATATATGGGATATATTATTATTATTTAAGTTTTATCAGCTCTTAATTATGTTATAAAAGTACAATTTTTTATGTTCAGTCGCCGGTCCACAGCACATCAATAAATAGGTAGTTAGAAGCATTATTATTGCATTTACGAGGCATCGAACTTTATGGATGAGTCCTCTTTAAAGCATTGTAGCACCTTTGCTGCAATTCACTCACTATATACGTCAGACAGTAAGAGGAGTAAAGTGGAGTAATCTTCAGTTTATGAGGTTGGGATTTGCAGTCGAAACGCTGCAATTAATTTGACATGGCGCGTGTTTCGAATGCAAACTATTTGACAAAGATTGGCTCTTGACTTTATACTTATATATACATAAGTACTATTATATTAACAAAGGGGCCAACAAACCTGGGGGGGAGGGGCGAAAGTATAACAGATACGAAACGCTTAAATTACAGCGAATGTTACATAAGCAAATCAAATTTGTCGCATTTTATGCTATTACGAATTTATTCTATTATGCTTTGACATACCATACCATATCTAATGGAAAGGCAAGGAAGTAGATTCTTCTCTTACTGTTTTTCAGTTCTAAGAAAAAATTCAAATTCAGAATTATTTATATTTTATAAAATTTATTCAAAATAGTTCGAGTTTATAATATAGTTACTTTTATTCAAATAGCTGTTGATTATAAAATTAAATAAGCAATTTAGCAGCTGCTTACTTTAAACTTATTTATTTTTTGTAGATTTAGCAATCATTTAACAATTTTTGAATTTGAATTTATTGGAATAGATAAAGACATTTGCTAACTGTCAAAAGTATATCTAATATATTTTCTTGGTCAAAATTAAATTAAATTTAATTTATATAATACAATATAGTATATAAGTATATGTATTTATCTAAAATAGATTTAAGCTTGATACAGCCAAATCAAAAGTGTGCGATAGTCAAAATGTCTACCAATTTTTTAAAGCGAACTAATGAAACTATTAATACAATAACAAACCTAATCATAAAGATGACCGTCATAATAACAATCCACAACGGAATTAAGTTTTTGACTACAACTAACTTGGGGATAATTTAATAAACGTTTATCACATATAGAAATACGCCCATTTTACATAAAAATAACATCCAATAAATTTAATAAACATATATCATAAATAGGGTTCCATCCATTTATCATTTTTGTATCACCCACCGAATTCATAACAGATTCCCATTCCTTAATAATGGAAACGAGATAAGCCCACTAATTGGGTTACAGCTAATACATTTATTTGCGCTCTTTGGTGTAGTGGGCAAAAATCAGGCCAAACAATGATGTGGCCGCCATATGTGAACATACTAAGGAATACGTAGAGCGGGAATCGGAATGGGAGTGTTAAAGGGAATGGGACACGCGCCGTCGCCTTTAAACATTCATGGGAATGGATTGCCAACAATGTCGCACGAAATTTGCACATAATTTGAATAAACTGATTGAGTTTTAGTTGGGGGCATATTGTTCGAGTAGTTCGATGAGTTCAGAACTATGCCCTACTCGAATCATTAACATTTAAATTATTTTCGATAAAAGTGTGGCTGGACTTTCGACTGAATTTCGAAACATTTTAATATTTATTTTGTTGATAGAAATTGTAAAACTAAGTAAATTGTACACAGAACCAAGTTAAATCTAAGACTCAGTCCAGGAGTTTGGCCACTATGGGATCAGGTGCTGACATCGCATATCCCAGATGCTGTAGAGCACGACGAATTTCGACAAACACGCTGGCATCGTCGATGGTCGCCGGCAAGATGACACGCTCATTCCGGGCAAAGTCCGCCATAGACTTGCGCATCGTCTTGCCGGATCGAGTGCGTGGCAAGTTATTGACGGAGGTGATCAGGCGAAAGGCGGCAATGGGTCCCACGACCTCACGTATGAGTGTGATAATCTCTGTCGAGAGTTTGGCATCAGTTTTCTTGCAGTTATCCACGGGAATGTAGAGACAGAGTGGCACCTGTCCCTTTGTTGCCTCCGGAACACCAAATACGGCAACGTCGACAACATCGGGATGCCGCAACACGGCATCTTCCAGGCTAGAAGTGGACAAACGATGTCCGGCCACATTGATGACATCATCATCCCGTGCTGTAACAAAAATATAACCACGCTCATCCTTATAACCTGCATCCATGGTGTCGTAGTAACCCTGTAAAAATATTAATATTAATTGAAAATACTAAAAGAAATTGAAGCTTCTTTGCTTACTGGAAACTTTTGGAAATATAGCTTGCGAAAGAGTTCGTCGTTTCTATAGAGAGTGGCCATGTTGCCAGGAGGCAGTGGCAATTTCAACACAATCCTTCCCAGCTCCGACGGAGGAGCTTCAGTGCCATCCTTCTTGAGAATTTTGACTGCAAAGATTTCAATCATATAGATATAAAGGATAAGGAACGGTAGAGTACTTACTATCGTAGCCCACAAGGGGCAAACCCGTGGAGTACATTGGGGGATTGAGGTTCTGTTGGAAACCCAAGCAGGTGGCTGTCACTGCCGAGCCAGTTTCCGTCTGCCACCAATGATTGAGTACGGGCACCTTGAAGGTCTTATGAATCCATGCCTTTGTCTCGTAGTCACAATGCTCTCCGGCTATGAAAATGGCACGCAGCGATTTCATGCAGTACTGCTTTCCATAGCTTATCTCCGGATCAGCACGGCGTATTACGCGAAAAGAGGTCGGCACCGAAAAAATCGAGCACACCTTATGCTGATCGATAATCCTATAAATGTGAATAATAAAGAATACTTTAAAGCAAGTCCGATTTCGAGGCGCAAATGGTTTTAGATTTTAAGTTAGGGAAAATCATACGAGTTCTGAATATTATTTTAAGAATTGAAAAAAACAACGATTTGAAATAAAAGCTATGCGATACGGCTTTTCCTAATTTTAACCTTTTCAATAATTTTTTTCTAATTTGAATTTCCTAAAAATATTATTCCTAATTTGGTTTCCCAATAGATATTTCCAATTTACAAGATTCGTGGTTTGTATCTCCTAATTCTTGTTCCCAAATATTGGTACTCTCAGTAATATTTTTCAATATTTAGGGCATCAACGGGTCTTCTACTTGGATTACAACTCACCTAAAGTACTGTCCTGGATCGGGTGTGCGATCCGGTTTTCCTTCGTACATGACGCTTGTAGCTCCCAGGCAAAGTGGGCCGTAACAAATGTAAGAGTGTCCAACTACCCAGCCCATGTCGGACGCAGCCCACCAAGTGTCGCCTGGTTGAATGCCGTAAATCATTTTCAGCGTGTACATGAGAGCCACCAGGTGGCCACCAATGGTGCGGAGTACACCCTTGGGTTTATCGGTGGTGCCAGAGGTGTAGAGTATATAAAATGGATCGTTGGCTTCGATGGGCACACAAGCCACCGGCTGGTCAACATCGCTCATGGCCAACACCGCGGACCAGTGTAAGTCCGTTTTAGCATCCAGTTTGTCCACGGCAACTTGTTCGCGCATGAAGATGACGTTGCGTTGCGGGGGCTTCCAGCGTGACATATTGATGGCCGAGTGAAGTATGTCCAGATATGGCACCACTTTTCCGGGCTCCACACCCGCATTGGCTGCAATCACCAGTTTCGGCTCCACGTGCTCAATGCGAGAGCAGAGCTCTCGGGCGGCAAAGCCACCAAAGACCACGGAATGCACTGCACCAAGTCGGACAATGGCCAGCATTGCTACAATCGTCTCGGGTATAAGCGGCATATAGATTACCACACGATCGCCCTTGGTCACGCCCAATTTGGCCAGTCCACCAGCCAGCTGGACCACCTGATCGTACAGCTCCTGATACGTCACCTTGCGCACCGTCTCCGTCATCGGACTGTCGTGGATCAGCGCCACTTTGTCCCCCCTCCCAGCCAGAATGTGCCTGTCGATGGCATTGTAGCAGGCATTCAGGTAACCGCCCACATACCACTTGGTAAATGGTGGATTACTGTTGTCCAGCACCTGTTGCCATGGCCTGTCCCAGTCCAGCAAATGACCCAGCTCCTCCCAGAAAGCAACGGGATTCTGCACAGACTTACGGTACGCCTCCAAGTATTTTGGACTGTGCGCCTCAACTGGCATGCCATATATAGACGCAGACGTAGACGCATCACCTGTTCGATTGAATCAAATTAGCAATTTGTTAATAGTTTTCGACTCGGTTCGTTTTCGAGTTCATTGCTCTGCCATTTGGGATCTTTAATCGGCTCTTGAAATGGTGCATAAATTTAGGCGGCCGACAGAGCAACAAATTAAAATCAAATAGAATATATTCTATTGTATAAATACAAGTTCACCACATACATATGTACATATAATACAATTTGTATAATACACAGCCACTCTTATAATTGTTTTAACAAAAAAGAACAATTTTTAAACCTGTATATTTTCAAAAATAGTTAAACCTTATGGTTCTTTGTCAGGTTTGTTCCACATGTCTCTTTAAAAATATCCAAACGAAATTTCGGAGTTCCTACGATATTGGGATTTTAGGCTGCCATATTTAAAATTTCAACAAAATTATAATTTTTTGGTATATTTTATACATACATTTATTTAATATTTTTTTTTTGACTTTTTATTGTATTCAAAAAAGTAATTTTATTTTATTCACCAAAATTTAAAATTTTCATAAATCTCTCAACAAATTATTTGACATTTGCTTGTTTTCAGAATCACTGAAAACTGATTTCCGTTACTTTTAGGTTGTTAGAAACTATTTCTGGTTTTTTTTTAATTGTTTTTAGAGCCATTAGCAACTATAATAAAATAAAAAAAAATAAAATAAAAACCAAGAAAGCGAATTTTCAATGTTGTCAAAACAATTACTTGACTAACTGTAAGTAATTAAATTCAACGTCGCGATCACTTGTCGCACTTTGCATATGTATATGTGTATGTACATATGTATTTATCGATAGTAGCAGACAGACATCATAATAGGGCAGCCCTTGACATGATACCATTTCTAGTTTCGTTCGCTCTCTCTCTCACACACACACACACACTGTTTCTCTATTGCACAAGTAAATGCGTCTTACAAGATGGCGGCATGCATGACGTTTGCGGTTAACCGGTTCGAATAGAAAACTCTACAAATGCACATATCTAACCGAAATTTAAATGTTTTCACTGTCGCTGTTATTTAATCTGATTATATTTTTGTTTCTGCTCAAATGATCTCTTGGTTTGATGGGAGTGTTTGTAACTTACAGCCGTCAATATTCGTATTATTCACTGCATCTGTAATCAGCTCCATTTGGGTTTCTTTTTGTACCAACGTCAGTTTAAAATTTTATATTCACTATATATTTAGTAGATGTTATGTGTATATCCTATACTTTTTTCGAATATTTCCGCTTAGCTTAGACACGACCGTCTCTTTAAAGTCGAAGCGTTGCAATGGAATTAAAATGCTCGCACTGTAAGTATAAAACCAAAACTCAAAAACAATTGGATCAAAGGTTTTATCGCGACTCTCTCTGAATGTGAATTTTGGAATGATTTCCGATTAAGTTATACTCTCACTACACATAAAAAGAAACCATGAAAACTTTTCAAATTATGTATAAAATAAAACTAACATTAATTAAAGTACTGTAAGTTTATACAATTGTCTTTGTGACTCTAAAATGAATGCATTGACCTGAGTGTAGACCATATAAGTAGATATATATTATATAAAAAGTATAAAGCCTTTAAGTATTCGCATTATGTACTCAATTATCTTTTAAAGAGCATTCTCGAAACCGACTTCAAGCTGCAGATCCAAAGTTGGCACCAATGACGTATGATTATTGTGAGTATTTATTTCTGTCTGCAAGGTTTTCTCTATATTTCTGAATCGATTCAAGCCTTTCCGCGAGGTTAATATACCTCTATTGTTGACGGAGTCAGACCTGAATATTTTGAATTGTTTTCGAATTAAATGAAATCAATATTTGGGGGATTATATGATCAACATTTTAATGTTTATTATTTAAGTCGCTTTTTCAAATTAAAGCATCATTCAGCTAGAAAAGCTACATATACTTATAAAAATATTTCATCTCTCATTTTTTTTTTTATTTTTGTTAATTTTTTTAGCTGGAGGCTGGTCTGAATCCACATCCATTGTTGTCTCCACACTGAAACCCTTGATATATGGTTTAACCAATCTAAAAACTAACTTTTCGTGCTGTACATTGGACGAGTCCAAACTTAATCTGACAGTGACGGGATCAAAGGAATGGAAAATCACTTTGTCACATCTTTGTGTGTGATCCTCCTCGTTGAATGTGAATATAACCTCGCTCTTCGTGCGCTCCAAACCATCCTTGCCATCCTTATCGCCCTTCAAATAGAGCGTGCCCTCCAGTCCGTACTTGGGTATAAGCACCTGTAGCGCATTCTTACGCACAAACAAAATATAGCTAAAAAGTACAATGGATTAGTTTAAGGATAACGCTTGTAAAGGGTCTTATGTTATATATGCATACCCCTCCTCATCTTCCTCCTTGCCACGGAAGAACAGATGTGTATTCAGTGCCACAGAGGCGCGTCCAGCGTATTGTGCCATTTTATGTCGATAATTTAAATTGTTGCAGATCTCCTCGTTGGACTTGCGCTCTAAAAGCTGAGCGTAGGTGCTATCCGCTCCAATGGAAGCTGCAAGTAGCCGATGCACCATAATATCTGAATACCGACGAATGGGCGAAGTAAAGTGCGTGTAAATTGGCGCTGCCAGACCATAATGGAAGAATTCCTCCTTTTGCATGCTCCCACTGATGAAGTAGACTGCTTGCATCATACACCGCGTGGTTAGGATGCGTATCATCATATTGAAATAAGGATTATCCGCCTTAACGCACTTATCGAGCGAATGCGATAGCTCCAGACCTGTGTCCGTGACTACGTCAAAACCTTGATACCGAGCGGCTTTCACCAATGGATCAAAGTTGGTGGGCGGCGGCTTTGGATGACGACGCAGCACAGCACATTCAGTGAATTCAGCAGCAATGTGTTGTGCCACGGATATATTGGCCAACAACATGAACTCCTCCACCATTGAGTTAGTATCGCGCATCTGCTTGGCTTCCACTTCGAGCGGCTCATGCGTTTCGCTGTCCACTTGGAAACGTATCTCTGGTGAAGCCAACACCAAAGCGCTGCAGTAAATATAATTTTATTAGTCTACAGACGTGTAAAAAATGCAGGTTATCACTTACCCATTGTCCATGCGACGCTTTTTTAATATCTTGGCCAGACGATTAAGATGACGCAATGATTTGGCAATTTCGCCAGTCTGGGCGGAGTCATCGATAAGAACTTGCGCCTCCTCATAGGTCATGGCTCGCTTAGACTTGATAACGCTCTTGTGGAAACGTTTAGTTAAAACATTCGCATCCTTATCCAATTCCCAAATGCAGGAAAAGGCAAAACGCTCGACGCCACCAACCAGCGAGCAGAGATTAGAGCTAAGCAGTTCGGGCACCATGTCAATGCGCTTGCCCACCAAGTAAACAGTTGTGCCACGTGCAGCAGCCTCCTTGTCCATTGCATTTCCTGGTCTTATGAAATGGCTGACATCGGCAATGTGCACACCCACCTCCAAGTTGCCATTGGGCAGCTCGCGGCAATGGAGTGCATCATCAATGTCCGTGCAGCCTGGTGGATCCACTGAGCATATGTACAAATCGCGTAAATCCACACGCTTGGCATAATCCTCCGGTGTTATAGTCCATGGCATTTTGGGCAAGAAACTGAGAACTTCATCGGAGAATTTGCAGTGTGGCACATCGTGCTCCAGTAATATTACCTCATTCTCAGTGGCCATGTTGCCCAGTGGCCCCAGCGAGCGAACAAAGTGTCCATGCGGGTAGCGCGAGTTCCTGGGCCAACTGTCAATGGTAACGATAATACGTTGGTTTTGCAATTTGTCAGCCTGACGCGTCTCAATGCGAATGCGTGGAATCTTGCGATCAGCGGGCACAAAGATATGACGTGTGGTGTCTTCGATCAGACTGGGCTGTAGGATGCCACAATATTGACGCCACTTGCGACGCACAATGCCCACAATGCGACCAGTGGGTGTTCGCTCGGCAACTGCTGCTGTCTGCACTTGCTGCAGCATTTCCTTCTCTTGTTCCACACGATCCTCGCTGGGCACATCATCCGCATAGACATTCTTTTCTTCCAGCACAATCTCACTGGGCGCCGACCATTCGCTCTCGGGCAAAAGTTCCACGGCCACAAGATCTCCGTCCACAGCTCGATTAAGGGATTCGCGTCCTTGTATCAAAATCTATAAAGTTTAATCGAAATTAATGGAAGAATACTAGGATGTTTAGGATCAAGACTGCAAACTTTCAAAATTTTGATCGAGCTTCTGAGCACAAGGTTCTTCTTTTCTTTTCCTTTGTTCCTTAATTTAGTCAGCCTATAAAACCATTCAATAAAAATATTCTTAACGTTTTAATGAATCTAACTAAAGATAACGAATTTGTTATTTTCCACTTTTTAAATTTATAAATACATACATATATGGATAGTTAAATATAAAATGTATAAAATTGAGGTAACTATTTATTTTGCGAACCGTCTAAATCTGAATCAAAAATTTTTCCCAAGGAACCCAAACGAATATATAAGGTTTTTAGGATAGACAATAACTTACGCCTTTTTCGAAACTCTCGACATTGACACTGCCTTCGAGATAGTTTTCCCTGGATGCTTGAAATGCGCCTTGCAACAGCTTCTTATGCCGGAAACCTTCGAGCAGTTCCTTCATGCTCAAATGCGATGGATATTGGGGAAGAGCTTGTTTCTCATTCTCAAATGTCTTCTGCGACAATTTGTCAACCAACAACGGAAAGTCCTCAAGGGATTTAACATAATCAGCGGCAGTGGACACCAAAATTCCCTCAGCTTCGGCTTTTGATCGATTTCCCGCATCGTCGGTAAGCAACACGACACGTGTCACGGAGCGTCCGCTGCGCTGAAAAACTTTGGACTCCTGGGAGGTCTGCAAATGGGTGTCATACCACTTGGCGGCCATGCGAATCGCACGATCATTTCGATCATTAGCACTTTCATCTGGCTCACGATCTGCATAGGTGTCTCTGTTGAGTATAAAATAGAATCAAAATACATATCAACTAATAGTAATCTGTACTCACTTGTGATGTTCATTGACAAACACGTAGAAATTGCGCGTGCGATCGTGAATAATTTCATTGAGACGCTTGTAGATGGATGAGCTCTTGTGTTTTACCTCGTTGAGCACCGTGGTGAGCACGATGACATTGCGGAACACATCCTCCTCGAGCACATCGATTTGATCCAATACCACATTGGTGTCCAAAACAATATAGTGCGGATACTTAAAGAGGCTGCTCTTGATTTCGTGATCAGATTTCAATTGGTAGGCTTCGTTTTGGAAGCAATACTGACACAGATCTGATCCGCAGCCAATATCATCGCGCAGATAATGCTCACGCACAATCTTTAATATGTTACCGCGTTTTGTTTTACGCGTAAATTCGCGTAAAGTTTGCATATTACTTCTAACAAAATAGTAAAAACACAATATAAAACGCGTGCCGGAATATGAGGCCACCTACACGTTCCGACCGTTTTTAGTCCGTTTCCACTATTCATGCAGTAAGTAGGAATGAAACTAAACGGGCTAAGCAGAAATCAAGTGAAATCATTAATAATACCACTATACTTGAAAATATTGTAATTATTTTTATTAAATTAAAATTAATCTAAATTATTATTCTAATTTTAAGTTTTATTATAATTGTAATAAACATAAATTTTCATCATGCCGCATTCCAGTGCTTCGCAATCCCCGACCAACATGCGTTGTGCAACACTTATTCTGCATTTGTATTTAAAGTTGCCAGCACGTGTACTCTGCATGTTGCGGTGTTATTTAAATTATTTGAGAGTTTTTAAATATTATTTAGAATGATTTCCAACGAAAAGAGTTTTCCGCGTGGCGGAACAGCAAATTTACAAACAAATGGCGAAAGCATCACATCAAATATCGTAAGTAAATCAAGAGAATTTGTCGCAGTCGAATTGACGACACTTGTGTTATTTGCAGGTTTTTGGTGCAACCCAGAAAAAGGTAAAGAAGGCGCAAAAACCAAAAGAGAAACAAATAGACACTGAGAATAATGAACAACTGCAAGTGTTCTCTGCGGAAACGCTCACATTTGATACACTCCAAGAGCATATGTTGCTGATGGGCGTCGTAAAGGATGCAGACGCCACCTCGTTGCAGATTGCGCTGCCTGGTCGTATGACGGCACGTGCTCTAGTGGCCGACATCTCCGACGCATACGCACGTGTAGCTCAGTCGTATATGGCCGGCGATGGCAGTGAATTTCGTGGTCTTTCCGAGCTGTTCAGCGTTGGGCGCATTGTCTATGGACGCGCCATCAAAACCGAGAACCAGGAGAAGAATCGCACGTCGCTATTGCTTACCCTCAAGCCGTCGGATGTAAATAGCAGCTTGAAGCATACAAACATCAAGAAGGGTTTCATCTTTTCGGGTGCCATTGAAGAAATCCAAGAGCACGGCTGCATCATTGAGACGGGCATTGAGGGCCTCCATGCTTTTATGGCCAGTGCAGACGCTGCCGAGAAGCATCATATCGGAGAGTTGATCTTTCTAAAAGTGAAACAAATTCAGCATAATGCCGATCAGAGTACCTGCCAATGTGTCCAGGTGGAGCAGGATCAACTGAAGATTAAGAGCAAAAATGAATCGAATTTGGACTACATACTTCCTGGCAGCATTGTGAAATTTAAGGTGACAAAACAGCTTAAAAATGGACTGGAGGGCAACATCATGAACGAATCATTTCGAGGCTACGTGAATGAGCATCATTTGGGCGAGGCTCTGCATACACCAAAAGATTATGACGTTAATGAGGAGTACCTGGCACGTGTGCTCTATGTGATGCCCCTCACAAAGATTGTATATTTAACCTTTAACCTGGACATCAGCGTGACAGCCGAGAGGCAGGAGAAGGAAGCCGACGAGGAGCAATTGCTCAGAAAGGGAAGCATTGTGGAGAAGGCACGCGTATTGCGTCATGGTACCGGAGGAATCGTACTGCTTCTCAACCAGAAATACAAGGGACTCATTTCGTATGGGTCCCTCAAGTCGAACTTCAAGGGCAACTACGATCAGGATGTGGTGTTATCCAAATACACGCGTAAAAGCAAACACATTGTCCGTGTGCTGGGATATGATGTCGTCGAGGCGCTCTACTACTGCAGCGACGATCCCAATGTGTTGAACGAGAAGCTGTACACTCTAGAGGATCTTCATGCCGGTGACATCGTTTCCGCTCGCATTGACAAGTCGGAGTCGAAAATTGGCGGCTATAGCGTTAAGATTGGCAAGGTGAACGGCATCATTGAGCAACTGCAGCTGGCGCCGAATATACGCTACGAGGTAGGACAACGTCTGCGTTGTCGTGTCCTCGATATTTCTCTGGAGAGAAGGATTTGCTACTTGAGCAATCGCAGCGAGTATCTGAGCAAGGGCGTCAAACTGTTGACAACATTGGAAGCGGCTCAGACGGATAAGGTCTATACCGGCAGCGTAGTCAAGTGCGAATCCAACTTTGTCCTGGTGAAGTTCTGCAATGGAATCAAGGGCGTCCTACACAAGCAACGCGTCAACGGATTAATGGAGAACTCCTTTTTTGAAGGTCAAACAACCAAATTTCGCATTGCCGGTCGCAACTTGGAACAAGTGCTCCTTACATTGCCCGAGGACAAGTTCCAGCTGGGTGAAATATGTCCCGTTGAAGTGACAAATACCTTGGATTCTGGTCTGGAAGTTAAAATCACGTATGCCAGCGATGACTTTGACGATTCACAGCCGGAGGATGAGCAAAAAACTGAAGAGTTTGTGGGTCTGGTGCCACTTCGCTTGCTCTCGGATTACGTGGATCTGCAATCTGCACAGAAACGCACTCATCCCGTCGGCACACACACGGATGCCGCCTGCATTTTGCAAAATATTTTCAGTCTCCGCGAAGTTCCCTATTTCTCTGAAAATATAACAAAGGATTGGCAAACTGTCCAGGTGGGCGATGTTCTACGTGCCCATGTGAAGCATGCCAGCGAGCAGGTTGTGGAGCTTTTGCTGCCCGTAAGGAACTACAACAAGCTGGTCAAGTTACACATCAAAATGTTGTGCCTTAGCACGGTGCGCGGTGTTCCCGTCATGTTGGAGCCCGATCAGCTGCTGTACGTTAAGGTGCTCAGCAAGGAGGTGGAAACCAAAACGCTGACTGTGTCCGCCAAATTAACAGATGTCTGGAGTGGCCAGCTAACAGACACAGCTAAACTGGTAGAGAGGTAAGTAATTGAAAAGAAATGAAATCCTTTATGGAATCCTAACTAATTACTGACTGTCTTTTCCTGCAGCTACCTTGATGAAGTGTCGCAGATAAAGCAAACACTTCAAGAGATGTCCGCGCCCATTGCCCAATTTACGGTGGGCGACACGGTTAATGTTCTATTCAAGGGCATCAATCCGAAGACCAATGATTGGGTGTACACTGTAGATGGTGCCACAACAATAACTGGACTGATGGTTAACAGCTTGGCCGGCACTGGATCTGCTCCTGAGGTGGGCAGCAAGCAACCAGCTGTCATCTTGTGGATCGACTATGCCAACGATATTCTTCTGATTAGCAACAAGAAGCGGGATATTGAGCACATTAGCAGCAGCAACAATGAGTTGCCTCAAAACTTGATTGCCAAGTCGGGCATGAAGGCCAAGGTGCTGCTTAAGTTGGACAGCATTGTGGTGTGTTCATTGAAGAAAGGTGGCACCAATCCGTTGGTATTTTGCCCTCTCCGATTGCATCCCAATGATGTGGAGAACTCTGCCAGTGCTTCTCTGCGACAGGGTGACTTTTGTAACCTGGCATTCATTCACGACAAATTGCCTATTGCCGTGCCCGAGACCGTGTGGAAGTTGTGGAAGGGCGTCAAGCGTCCTGCCACCGTCGAAGACGAAAAAGTGGCCGTCAAGCCCAAGAAGATCAAGCTGGAGTCCACAACACCAACAAAACCGGCGACTCAGAAGGATGTCAATGGTAAAAAAGTAAAAGCGTTGCCTTTGCAAAATGGAAAGAAGGCAAATGGTCAGCTCTTCTTCGAGGACAAGAAGCCCTCAAAGGCGGATAATCAGAAATCAAATGCTGTCGACGAAGCGACTGCCAAGGCACGTCTTCCTGGTGTATCCAGTTTCTGGGATACGGACCTCAGTGCATTAAATGGCAAGCGGCAAGAGAGGGAATCCAGCGATGAGGATGAGGATGATGCAGCAGCAGAAGCGAATGAGGCCAGTGCCAGTAAAAAGAAACGCATGAGTGCCAAGGAAAAGGCTAAGGCAGAAGTCAAGGAGGAGCAACGCTTACGTGAGATCGAAGATCGCAATGCAGATCCCAATCAACGACCAGAAACCATTGATCAGTTTGAACGCCTGGTGCTGTCTGAACCCAACAGTAGCAAATCCTGGATACAGTACATGAGCTTCCTTCTCTCAAACACAGAGATTGACAAGGCACGGGAAATTGCACGTCGTGCCATCAAAACGATTTCGTTCCGGGAAACCAAGGAACTGCGTAATATGTGGACTGCACTAATCAACTTGGAACTTAGCTACAATTCATCAAATTTCGACGAGGTGCTAAAGGAGGCACTCAACCACAACGACCCACTGGAAACGTATCTAAGCCTGGTTGAAGTGCTCAAATCGCACAATCTCAAAGAACGTCTGATAAATACATTAAATCTGATTATGAGGAAATTCCGAACAGAGCTGCAGGTCTGGCGTGTGTCCGCGGATGCGTACTTCTGGATGGACATGGCCGATCGTGTGCAGCCAACGCTACAGCGAGCACTTGGCGTTCTGCCCAAGAATCAACGTAAGTTTTGATGGAAAATTAAGTGATAACAGTCTTTGTAAACACGTCCACTCTTGCTTTATTTACAGACATCAATTGCATGGTTGCTTTTGCCAAACTTTACGCCCAGCACAATGACAATGCGATGGCACAAACTCTGCTGGATGACATTGTCACATCGTATCCAAAACGAATCGACATCTGGGTGTTGTATGTTGATATGCTTATCAAATGTGGACTTATTGATTCCGCCAGGTGAGTAGAGCCTCTTTCGTCGATTAATGCATCCAACAGTTATCACTTTTCTCCTTTCAATTCACAGGAATGTGCTCGAGCGTGCAGTATTGCAGAAGCTACAACCAGACAAGATGCTTGTCATTTACAAAAAGTATCTGGACTTTGAGCAGAAGCACGGCACGGAGGTGAATGCGGCCAGGGTCAAACAACTGGCGGAGCAATATGTACAGAGTCAAAATAAATCGCCCAAATAAGGGAATTTGGCATCTAAAAACTGGAGGATCACTTAAGTTCATAGCGTATAATCCAAGTGAAGAGTCCCGCTAACAAATAACAAAACTTTTTGGAAAATACTGTAGATCTGTTTTAGTTTTGTTGATACTTTATTCTATATAATCTATTTTTAAATGAAGTGTGTGATTCTTGGATGCTACTTTTTAAATAGTATATGTGTATAATATATATATATATAGAAATACATACAATTTTGTTGCGGCCACGCTACGGTTGCCCGTCGTCTACATGGATAAATGTAGCGGCGACTTCGCAAAACGTGTGCCACAGAATAGAAAAAACTAAAACTTTTTTGAACAATATATGAATGTTGTGGATGTGTTATAGATATTATATATATATAATGAATATGGTTACACATGAAAACACAATTTACTTAAGCCTAGGGTGTGTGTGTTGATGTGTGCATGGACGTGGGGTGAGTGGACAGGACACCTGACGAATTACAATGACAATGAGTTATTTCTTACACATTAATCAATAATAAGAAGCAAATTCAAGAAAATATTGTTTGCTCATGCGATTATAATTAATTTATACAATTAAACAGTCTAGAGCGCAGCGCAGCCGGACGCCCAAATTCAATCCTTAAATATGCCGCGCGCCTTAGCTGATATCTTGCGAACACGTCCACGGCTGCTGACGCTCACCAGCTGATCATCACTGTCCGCCGTGGTGCTGCCACCGTCCTCGGCCTGTGCCGGTTGATCCCGCTCCTGTGAGCTGTGACTGTTGGCGTTGCTGTTGTTATTATTGCTATTGTTGTTGGTGGCAGGATGGGCGTCGCCGTTGCGCATACGCTTGCTATGACTATGGGTCTGTTGTTGGTCCTCCTCGTCAGATTGTTCATTGTAGCGTGGACGTTTCTGATTGCGACCGCTACGCTGATTGCTTCGCAGGCGATTGGTTCGACTACGCGGTGCCTCGTAATCCTCATCGTCGTCGTCGTTGCCAAAGGAGTTCTCTGATGTCGCACGACCACGTCGGCTTTGCCGTTGCTCGTGTCCATGTGATGCCGTTGCTGCCGACGAAGATGACGTTTTAGTTTTACGCCGTGTGCGACCATTACTGGGTGAAACGTAACTGGTTAAAGGCTGATTGTCTTCCGAGTCTGTGGCAGTTGCATCCTTATCATCATCCTCGTTGCTGGGTTGTGAACTGGAGCCGCCATCAGTGCCTTCATCGGAGGCAGCGGCTTCCTCTTCATCCGGCAATTCCTCGGCTTGTTCGTCTTCCTCCTCCCCTTGGGAAAGCTCCTGACTGGCGCGGGCACGTAGTCGTCGCGTTGTTACATTGTTTGTTGTAGAGGTGGGACGCCTGGGATTAGATATGACAGCCAACAGACGGGAGTTGTTTAATGGATCGACGCTCGTGTCCAGTTCATCGGCGTTGCGCTGGTGACGTGACAACATGCGACGAGGAGCACGCGAAGCTGCAGCCGATTCACTGCCCAGATAATTGTGATCATGGGCGGCCATTGGAGGCTCCTGCTGGCTGGAGCTGCTCGTCGTCGACGTAGCATGCGAGCGTGTCATATGCATGCTACGTGGCGGCGGTGGCGACGCAACGCGACGTCGCAATGACAGCGGATGTGGAATTGGTGTGCTAGTTTTCATATAGGCAGTTTCTAAAACGAAAAACAAATAATGGTATCTATCCTCCAATCAAGGAATGCAACTGCTAAGATTACTCACTTTGCTGGTTGTTGGCCAACGGCTCATTATCACTATCATCGTCATCGTCGTCCTCACTCTCTGCGGCAGCATGGACAATAGTATTACGATTCGTGCGCAGCTGCCGAGATGAGGATGCAGTGCCACCTGCCAGACCAAGGGCAGCCCGACTAGTCGACGGCATATCATCGTTTGTGGGTGTGGGTAGAATCTAAATAGAAGGCACATTGCATAAAGAAACAATTGAAGCAAGTAAAAACGCTATAGTCGAGTGTCCGACTATAAGATACCCGTTAATCAACTAAAATATATATTAAAAGTTCTACCTCATACCTATTCCGAAATAAAATACTTTGAATAACATTAAATAATATCTAAAATAAGGATGAAGAAAAAATAAATAAGGATTTTCGTATTTTCCTAATATTGGTTTTCAAATATTGGTAAATGGACATACTCGACGATTAACGGGTCTAAATACTTATTTATCACTCACCTCTTCGGCCTCCTCGCTATCTTCCTCCTCCTCGATATCACTACCGCGTGCCCAATCCATGAGCGCACGTTTTGCGCTCTGTCTTGTGGGTCGCCCAGTTGGTCCATGCGAATCCGTATCAGACTCAAGGATGCGTCCATTGCGAACGGGCAGATGATAGCTGTGATCATTCTCAGCTGCATTCTGAGGTCGGCCGCCGTTGGCACGCGTGTTGCGGGAGGGACTCTCGAGGATGGAGCTGCCTGTTGCTGCACCTCCAGCTGCACTGATGCTGGGTCCATTGACAATGACTGTTGAGCTCTTCACTTTCGCTTGGCGACCTTTCTTGCGAGGCGTATTACTATCCTGAGTGCTCTCATCGTGATGTGAATGAGATTCCGTTCGATGATCATCCTCAGAGCTTCCCAACATGCGGCGGGTGCGACGCGGTGGCCCTGCAACTGCACCACGACTACCACCAGGCTGACCAGACGGATCGTTTCCTCGATGACGTTTGTTAGAGTGTCGTCGTTGACTTTTGGCCTTCCGCTTGTTGCCGCCAGCTGCGGCCCGTCGGCGACGCCGCTCGTTGGGATTATAGCTCTCTTCGGAATCATTGGCATTTGACTCATCATCACTGACCCGCTGACGTGCTGGTCGAACGCCACGACGACGACGTGGCTGCTGTGGTGAACTGGCATTCGAGTGAGCCTCATCATCCTCGTTCTCATCGGTGCTTGCATCTGATGTGGTTTCCTCCTCCTCCTCTTCCTCTTCGCTGTCCGAATTACTGCTGCTCTCGTGGCGACGCTGCTGTGCATTGGACGAGGAGGATGTCACACGATTGGAGCCTGAATTGGTTGCCACAACGGCAACGCCATTACGTCGCCTGCCACCACGTTGAGTGCCTCGCGCCGTCTGCTGTTCCCCCACATCGTCATCATCATCCTCATCGTCGTCATCATCTTCATCTTCATCGCTACTACGCGCTTCCAATCTTCTGGCAGCAGCGCCCGGTGGCTTCTGTGTGCGTCGTGTTGTTCGTTCTGTTGGCGTACGCTTGCTCGGACTACTCGATCCCCGTCCGCTGCTCCCAGACTTATTTTTGTTGGCGCGTCTCCGAGCTGCCTTCCAGTTGGTAACCACCTTCTTGATGTGCGACTCGAAGAGTGCACTTAATCGCAGCGTCATTGCATAAATCTGCAAGGCAAGCAATTGAAACAATTAGTACAAGTATATTTACAACTTGGATTGGATTGGATTGAATTGAATTGGAGTAGAAATGTTGTAAGCGTGTATATGTGTGTGTGTGTGTGTGTGTGTTTGAGTGTGGTTGGAAGTTGTTGTAGTAGCCCATGAGCAACCTTACCGCTAAGTTATCCTATTTTAGTTGGTTGATTGTCACGGATCGTCATTCATTTGGTTTTGTTCGAAATATTTGATGGGTTTTGATTGATATTCGAGTGATTCGATTGATGGTTTATGAGTTGGGTGGTTGGTTAATTTGAAGTTTGAAGGCATGTTAACAAAATGCAAAAGAAACGTTAACAAGAGATGAGCTGCTGTGTGTGAACTAGTGTGGCGGAAGGATGTTAGCGGTGCGGGAAAATTGGTAAGAGAGGCAACTTAAAAAACAACGACTAACTCCAAACAAATATTACGAAATAAACCAAATAAATTAAAACAATTTATACAAATTATTTACAGAGAAATCTATTTTGTCCAACAATAAAGAATCGAAAATGGATAAACGGACACGGAATGCAACAAGACTAAGAACATTGAGTAATCTTTATGGCAATTCGACTTGGTTAACAAAATAAAATAGATTCTGTGATTTCCTTTTAGCAATGAAAATAGACTTAGGAGATAAAATTAATCATTTTGAAAATGCCAAAATTTAGTACTTCAGCAACTTGTTGAGATAATATGTGAAAAGAAAAAGTCAATTCCATTTAAGACATCTAAAGATAAGCTTAATATCAAATTTAAAAGGCAATATCTAGTTGAATCCTTGAAAATAATAATATATGTGGATTTCAAATAATAATACAAATAAACCTATTATAATAATTTACAAATTAAACTGAATTTTTATTCCCTTCCAGAGCTTTTTTAAGGGGTTGAAAATCAACCCTAAGTATCAAAAACTTTTGTTTTTTCAGACATCTTCAACATTCTCTCACATACTGTATTTGATATTGTTATATATCATGCAGTATGATCGGTCGAAAATTGATTGAGTGTCAATTTTAAAGTCTCTTTCTTGTTTTTTTGCTTAATTTGGAAATTATGTTTTCATTCCGACGATTATTTGGGTCAATTTACACACAAGGGAATCAACAATGGCAAAAATAAAGCAACAACAAAATCACAATAAGATTAACAGCAATGACAATGGCAATAGAGCTGCACAGTTGGCATTGGTTTGGAATAAATGACGATCTGCAGCAGTAGCCGGCCAGATCTGGCCAGTTGACTCACCCGTGAACGCTTGTTGGTATTGTAGTTCTTTGAATTGAGAAATATGAGGCGCACATCCTTGGCAAAATCTAATGGATCATCATAGTTTCCACCCAGCAGATCCTCTTTCACCGTACGCAGATCCATTGGTGTGGCAATGATTTCCAAATAATCGGGAAACTCAATCGTATCGACTGGCTCACGAAATGGCAACGAATCCGGCCGTTGCCACATCATATCCAATAGTTGACGGCAATCGGAACGCCAATCGCCATCCGAGCGTATACGATTCGAGCTGCAAGCAATTTGAATCCCTTTAGACAATCCATATAAAATACTCAATGTCCGAAAGCTTACCGGCGTGTTGATGAAACACGTTGACGTGCAGCAGCTGCTGAGGTGGTTGGTCCAGTGCTGGTCGATGGCACAACATCCGAATCTACTTCGTTCTCCGACTCCGACGAATGATATACGTCCACCAACTGATGATAAACAGCAGCCACATCTATTTCATCCGCTTCCCTGTTGAGTATAGAGAATATATTAATAAAAAACTATATATAATACTATCTAGATGTATTTACCTTATGATACGCAAACACAGATCGGTCACAATGCGCGCATGCTTCACAATGCTCGTGTGCCGGCGGTTATACTGCTCCGCATTGGTGGCCAGATAGCGAACATCAAACTGGGCCGAGGTGATGCGGCGATAGAAGTGATTCTCGAAACGCGACTTGACCGTTGTTAAATCGATGGGATATTCAATCAGATAGGCGTAGTCCGGATAAATATTCAAGTCGACGGGGGCCAAAAAATGTTCCGCAATAGATAGACGCATCACCTGAAATACGAATTGTAATTATATTTAATGTATATTTATTTTCTGGTTAACGAATTAAATAGTAGGCAATGTAAAGGAATCCCTTATTTATGTTGAAATAAAACGGTTAGTCTCGATTTAAATAGAGCACGAAAAACATAATTTAAGATTTGTAAAATAACAAAAAATATTTAAGAAATATTTGAGTAATCATTAAACATTACATTTTAATTTTTAGTAAATAAAAATGTATGATTATGATATCACATTTCATTTGAGAGTACGAATATTTTTCAACTTTGATTAAATTATAATAAAAAACGCTTAAATTAATTGAGTAAAAAAAAAATATAGTAGAACCACTTGGAAGTCTGATACTAATCAGAATTAGCTATATCGGTAAAATGCATTCATTGCTAACTTACTCCCTTAAGTTAACATTGTAATATATTTCTAGCCATTACCTGCTCGAGTCCATTGATGATGCGTCGACAGGTGCCGTCGCGATCGCCGCGATGCCACTCCTCGGACTTGGGTTGATATAAGGTGGCACGTATTTCTTCCGGCAGCACGGGCACAGCACCGCCAACTTCATCGGGCAGCCGCTGTTCGTCGATGGGTTCCATATCCCAGGGACTCATGTACTCATACTCCCCGTTATCCCAGCGCACGCGAAAACACATGAAAAACGAGTCGGGAAAATCAGCGCTGAGGGCATGACGTGATTCAATCTGACCCATCCACCAACCGTCACCAATCATACAACGAAAACGATCGCCAATGCTCCAGTTACGCTGCACCGCCAGATCGAAGGTCTGACGCAATACTAAAAAGTCGAGGACATCAGGCATATCATGATATTTGATCTTGAATGTCGTGCCGGTCATGTTGCCATCATCGTCGATGATTGCCAGCTTGAGGCAGCATAATCGTGGCGGACGAATCTCATACTTGATGCCAATCACACGCACCAGCTCATGATCACGCAGGGTTCGGAAATTCCAAGGCTCCGAGCTGTGCGACAGTTTGTAGACCTTTTTGAGACGCACTGCCTCGAGATAACGCTGATGGCCCTGCCGAAAGTAGACAATCTCATCGCCCATTTGGGGATAGTAGGGCGCCTTGCGGGGGATCACCTCTGATAGCCACTCGGCCGGACGATATTGCTCTGGAATTTCTCCATTTGGTGCCGTTGGTGGGATGAGCACACGCTTGCGTCCACGCTTTTTACTGGTTGCTGCTGCCTGGCCAGTTGCCGCATCATCACTGCTGTCCTCGCTGATTGTACGACGGCGAGACAATGGTTTGCGCTTGGAGCGCTTCGGTGGCTCAAGATTTGGTCCAGGTGTATCCGCCACCCAATCGGAATAATCGGAACTATCTGTCTCCGACTCCTCGCTGCTGTCTTCCAGATTCTCTTCAACATTCGAGTAGCTAGTGTCACCCGAGCTGTTGCTGCTATCGTCCTCTTCTTCCTCTTCATGCACATTGGGCGCCGTTGGGTCATCGTAGAGTTCCTCCTGATCTCGAACGGCACGTGTACGATAGGCAGGCTGCGCTCCTTGCTGCTGTTGCTGTCCCGACTGGGCACCACGTCGGCGTCCCGGCCGTCCAGCGCCATTGGATCGTGTATTACGTTGTCTGCCTATTCCTGCCAGCTGAGCCGACGCTGCACTCGCTGTATTAATCATGATGGGACGACGACGCATCTCTCGTTTATATTCCTGCATCTCGTATTGACCAGCCGAATATATTGTTTGCTTGAGGTTCTGCAGTTGAGCGTACTTCATGGGGCGGACGTAGGTGCGACGCACAAATTTCAGTGGCAACGTTTGCTGAGCAGGCAAAGCCGGAACCGGTTCGCCCTGCGCTTGTTGCTCAGCCACGGGGGCAGCGGCTGCCGCGGGAAGTACCGCAGCCCAACTTGGACGGGGTGTGCCCTCGGTGAGAGAACGACGTCCGCCCAAAACATTGCCACGTTGTGTGGCATTGCGTGTGGAGTTGGAGTCCGGCAATTGATCCTGTCCTTGGCCTTGACGCATGATGAGACGTTCAAATGACTGATTCGCATTTGCGGTATCATTGGCATTGGAGGCATTGTTGCCCTGACGATTGGCCAGTGCAGCAATCATGCGATCAATATGTGAATAATTGGTACCTAGTCCACCAAGAGCTGCTCCTGCTGCTACTGCTGGTGGAGCCACAGCGACAGCATTTGGAGGTGCATTTACATTATCCTCGATTACGATGCCATCGATACCCACTGTGAGATTAGGTATCAGTTGATCCACACTACAGGCTTCTCGACCGGGCACAAACCGCTGATACTTCGTTGGGTGAGGATTGCCATCGGCGTCGACAAGAAATGGAGGAGGCATTAGATGCGGCATTATCTGTGTCTGTTCATCTACTACATGATGGTGGGCATCACGCAGCAACGGCCGAAAATCCGTGTGGAAAAACAGCTCCGTCGGCAGCTAAAGTAAATGAAAACAAATCATCTCGCTGGTAATCAAAAAAAAACTATCTTGTACACTTACCAATTTGTACTTTTCGGTGCCAATGCCAAGGCCAAAGATCAGTATGTGACCGTGTGAATCAGTGGCAGCTATCATTGTGCCATCGGGTGACCATTTGGCATCGAAGACACTGCCATGTCCTTGGCCGTCGATGTCATTGAAAAACTGGGCAACGCCCACGCCCTGTTCAATGTCCCAGAGAAATACTTGACCATCATGACCGGCAGACAGCAGGACATGCTCATCCCTTGGATTCGATTCAAGCACATAGAGCTCATCCTTGTGGCCACGCAGCACTCGATGCAACTTGGCTGACTTTGAATCCCAAATTTTTATCTGTCAATTAATAAAATTAGTAAATAATCTGCTGAGCATTGAATTAATCTGGATGTACGCACTGTAAAATCATTGACGGCGGTGATAACATATCGATCCGAGGCATCCCAGGCAACCATAGTAACCTTTAACTTCTTGCCTTCCTCCGGCTCTGGACAACTGTAAGAATTGCACAAAAGTTAGATAAGATTATGAATCCGGAGATCTGATTACTACCTAGCTAAACGTTCGGTCATGCACAGTTTGAGGCTCTTCCACTGCTGCGACTCAAAGGTCCAGATATGTGCAGTGCCATCCTTGCTGCCTGATATGAAGCGCAGGCCGCGATGTGACCATTGTACTGAGTCCACGGCATCGGTGTAAGCCTCCGTTTCCAATATACGCTTTGGTCCATCTTCGGCCATCATGTAGACACGCACATGATGATCTGCAGAGCCGGCGGCCAAGAAGACACCTCCCGGTGAAAAGGTGGTGCACATCATTTGTGCCTGGCCAGGACGCAACTTCTCGTGGTATTGTGTGGGCCTGGGTGCGAACGTGATCTTTTGGCCACGTGGTGTCGAATACTGCCAGAATGCAATCGAGCCATCTGTGCTGGTTGTTACCAAATATTTAAGATCGCTCCGTGGCGATGGACAAAAGTTAACCGAAGTTATCATGCCCGTGTGAGCGGCAAGAACAGCAATGGGAGAAGTCGTTTGCATGTCCCAAACGCGCAAGATGCGATCAACAGAACCGGCGGCTAGCATTGTGTTATCCAAATTAATGGCAATATCTGTAATCTCAGCAGAAGCCCCACGTAGCGTAGCCAGCAGACGGCCGTCAGCAGCGGACCAAATCTTGATGAGAAGATCATCGGCCCCGGTGATAATGTAACGACCAGTCCGATCAAAGAGTACACAATACACTGATGATAGGTGTCCCACGGTGCGACGGAGCAGCTTCGTCTTTCTATATAGATCTGTAGGGACCAGCAACTTGCGACGCACCAGACCACCATGCTCCCGTCCAGAGATTACCTTGGCTAAAATTATAAATAAATTATACTAATGATTGATATGCTTGCTAATTACTACAACTCACTTAGATTGTGTATGGGCCTGGTAAGCCTCGAGTCTGGCAGCGATATGCCATGAAGGCTTGTACAATAATCTCGCAGCGTCCGATGCCTGTAGACGGTTTCCTTTGTACGTAATAAGTTTTGACGGCCAGTGCCAAGCAATGAGTCGATCCCAGGCACGCTCGGCGCCAGATCCTTGTCCACCAACGGTCCAAGGCGACTGCATATTTCTAGTAGATGATTTGGCCCAATGTGCGCATATTTCTTTTCCTACAACATTTAAAAATTAACCAGTGTTCCCAATTATTTTTATTCCGAGTTGCCAAACACAAAAATGTAACGTCTGGCAAACTTAAAGTCCCATATTTGAAAATAGTGCTTCTCCAAAATAGGGCTTAGGTTTTAATTTTTCTTAATTTTAAAGATAGAATTAAGAAAATTGTTGAATTTTTCTTAGAATTTTGAAAAGTTTGAGATATTTTTCGATTTCTTCCCCCGAGGGGTGACGAACTTCAAACCTTCATAAAAATAATAACGTTAATTTTATCTAATTTCGAATTCAAAATGTTCATCAAGATTAATAGGTTTTGGCTAAATAATAGCGTAATGTTAAATTATTAGATGTTTTGTTTGAATTGCGCGGTTAGATAACAATATCGATACACATTTTGCGTTCGATTCCACTGCATTGAGCACTGCGCAGCTGTGTTCAGCGGCACTACATATAGTTATCTCGCTCTAACACATGTATCCGCGTGCTGTGTTGGCTTTTGTCCAAGGTCTGCTGCTGTGTAATATATACACACACATGCATGAAACACATCATTTGTATGTATGTGTGGAAAGCAAGATGTCGGCCGCCAGAGGCATGATTGTTATTAAAAATTACTAAGTAATTGATATTTACTTAATTATTTTTGTTCAAAATGCAATAAGCTGCAGTACATTTGCAAAAAAAATACTGAAGCCTTTTAGCGAAATATTATTCCTTTTTTGTTTTTAATTTAATTTAATTAATAATTAATTAATTTTTTATGTTGTTGCAGTTAATTAATTACAAAAAAATTAATAGTTCTGCACAGGAGTATTCAATCAATCGATAGCCATGTGACGTCACAAATGCGCGCACGAACCAAACACACACACACACAGAAAAGTAAACGAGTCAAATGTGCACACAAATGTCAATTATGCAAGCCCGAATCACTTAGAATGACAATTGAACGCACACAATAAAATCATAACAATAATAACTCACCAACTCGGCAAAGGTCTGGTCATGCTCATTGCCCAGCCAGTCGATGCGTCGGGGCAATACCTGTGGGCGATGGAAGAAGCGGAATACAAATTTATTATTATCACTTGCACTTGCTGAGCATCGAAATAATGACGTCGCCGTCGTCGCCACAGCCGGGAGCCAAATTCTGTTTTGTTTTTTTTTTACCTACTTTTATTAAACAGGCGGACAGACGATGGTACGGACAGACGGACTTCTCCCATGCTGTACCGCACCGTAATACGATTCAGTTTCAGTATAGCTTTGAACTCTGAAATAAGCGGACGTGGGACGTGTGGGCTGCTGCCGGTTGTGTTACAACAACAGCGACGACGAAAACCAAAACAAAATATATAAACAAACGCTTGCGAGTTTTTGCATTTAAATTGGAATAAGTATGGGAAAATCCTTAAAAAGACAGGTTGTCAAATTCAATGATTCACCCAATAGACACGCACTAACACATACACATAGCTTACCTTCTTTTGCTCTAATTCGTTCACCAATATCTGAAAAATTTAATTTTGAGAAATCGGGTTAGTAAAATGTTTGTAAACAAAAGCGAAATTCAAACGATGAAATTGCGCTCTTTTTGGAGGGCGGCGCTGAACAAAACGCCCGATCACCGACCTTTGCTGTCTCTTCCAGCGGGCCCGCAGTCAAAAATTTGGATATTAAGAAGTACAATTCTGGAAAAGAAATAATTGCGGTTCACATTAAATGCAACAAGTTGTTTGCCAAATGCACATAATTATCATAAAATTGCATTTATTTCGGCCATTCGGCCATTCGCGCAGATTCTGCACTCACAACACACGGGCTCAGGGCACTGAGGCTGAGGCCAGCTAGCCAGCCAGAGAGGGTAGCGTACCTCTCGGACTTGGGCCATTTGGGAGCCATATTTGTTGAGATTTATTATGTTTGGGAATATAACGCACCTGGCACTATCACATCACTTGAACTGGGCTGCCTGTTTTCCATTATTACACATTTTATTACGAAATTACAAAATTGTCGCACTGAAATTCGCCTGAAATACTTTTCTCAGCTTCTTCTTCTGTCACACTACTAGTTGACATTCAGATTATTACGTTTTATGTACGATGTGAATGCCTGCTGTTAATTGAGAAGTACTCATGTTAAACAACATTACGAAAATCATTTTGTATTTTTGTCTTCTCAAGACTTGGTCACACTGAAAATGTGCTGCAGTTGCTAAAAAAAAGTATTATTTTTTTGAAGTTTTTTTTTTTGGTTCCATGTTGTAACAATTAAACTAAAAGCAAGGAAATTTTACATTTGATTACTCCCACAATTTGACGACCAGCACAATTGCCAAAATGGATTGCAATCTGGGCAGCGAAATTGGACAAAAGATGCGCGTAAGATTTTCACATTTTTGTTTTGCGAAAAATCAATGCACTCGTAATCAACACAATTTCACAATTTAATTATTTAATTGTATTGAACAGAGCGCTGTGAAGGCGAAACTGCTTGAATTAGGCACAGGCGGCTCTTCCGGCTTTATTGATGATGAGCTGCCCGACTACGTGATGGTTATGGTGGCCAACAAACGCACCAAACAGCAAATGAACGCCGAACTGAATCTCTTCCTGGGCGATCAGACGGATCTGTTTGTCACCTGGCTGCACGAAGTGCTACAAAAGTTGCAGGAAGTCACGTTGCCAGCGCCAAGTGGTGAGTGCACGTCATATCACAAAATGTATATTTATTTTAATTATATTTTTAGCAGCAAGCAAGAAACGAAAGTCACGTCAATCCGAAGCGCCCAAAACAAAGGACAAGGAAAAGGATAAGGACAAGGACAAAAAGAGTAGGGACAGGAGGGATAAAAGAGTACACAGAAAATCCGGCGATGAAGTGTTACACTCAGAGGCGACAACAAGATCGGCAGACACTTTGCCGGCAATTAGCTCCATTACGGACGTCTTTGCCGAGGAACTGCTGGAGAAGGCCAAAAAGACGCTCGATGTGGACACTAGTCTAAAAGATGAGCTCATTCTAAAGAAAAAGAAACGAAAATCCACTAATGATGGGGAGCAGCCACAAACGCTGCCAGCTGCTGCAGAGGAGGCTCCCAAAGACGTTGACTTGCCAACCACGTCCGAGATTAGCTCAACTACCACTACTGGCAATCGCGAAAAGGATATGGCCGAGTTGGCCGAAATTCAGCGAAAAATCTATGCAGCCAAGCAGCATTTACGCCAAATTGGCGAACTTGACGATGAAAGTGATGCGGATGAGGATGAGGACGAACAGCATGTGGAGGACGTGCTTAGTCTTAACGAGCAAGACGAATCTGTTGGCCATAACTCAACGCCAAATGCAGCAGCAGCAGCAGCCGATAACTGCAGCCAGAGCACACGCAAAGCCAAGAGTCCCATTGTGTTCAATAGGACACCCGAACCCCAGGTAGCTAGAGAAATACCAAAACCAAAACCACATGTCGAACAGATCATAGACGAGCGCACTGAGCGTCGCTCAGTTCATGAGCGATTAGGTTGCAAGCCGCAACTGCCGCCACAACAGTCACAAACACCGCCGGATCCACAGCGTCCACAGCGTGTACAAAAGGAGCTGGAACTTTATGTGCCGGCGCATCGACGTCGCAGCGAGCAACAGCTCGAGGAGAATAAGAAAGTAGAGCGTGAACGTGATCGTGAACGTGAACGTGGCAGGGAACGCAGTCAACGCAATGCCAACGATAGTCAGCCAAGTCGCCGGCGGGAAAGGGAACGAGAGCGTCGCCGCACTCCGAGTCCCAGTCCCAGTCGGAGTCCGAGTCCGGAAAGCAACTACAAGCATCGCATTGGATCGCGTGTTATCGTGGCGATAAATAAACCGCCGGTGCCATCCGATGATGAAGATATTCTGGATAAGCCAGTCAATTCGGTAATTAAGATCAAACCAAGGCCGACGGTTTCCCCTCGACGACAAGCCTGCAAAAATCTTCTGCTGCGCGCTGTTGCCGATGCACAACGATCCACCATTCTGGCCAAGGCACCAGCACCGCCAGTGGCTGTGCCGTCAAAGCAACGATTGAGAAGTGACGAACCGGAGATCATAAGCTCAACGCTGGGCAAACGCCGTTCAAATGAGTCAACAACAGGCAGTGGTGCTGGCAAGGAGTTGTTCCGTCGCAGCAGGCGTGAATTAGTTGTTAATGTGCTGCACAGGGATGCCAAAAGGGCGCGACGATCGGGCGAGCCGCCTGCTGAAGCTAAACTGGTGGCCAAGATACAAAATAAGGATGAGGAGGAGGAGTATGTGCCCAGTTTGAGCGTTAGCGATTACGTGACATACGTGCCACAGCTGGCACAGGATGTGGACATAGATATTGACATGCATGTGGAGCAAAAAGCTATCATCTCGGGCGCTGGCTCTGCTGGTGTATCCAAGACTCAGTTTGTGGTCACGTTGAATGGCGACAAGTCGCTGGGCAATGCCGCCGCCTTTCGCAAGCGTTCCCGCAAACGCACCCCATCGCCACAAGTGTCCTCAACCAGTTCGACAACAGCTCAGCTCCTGAATGCTGAGCCCAGCTCAACGACATGCTCCTCCTCCACAAATAATAATAGCAACAATAATAATAGACGGAACAAATCGAAGCGTGCGCGCAGCTCCTCGCCATCGACATCGAGCAACACGCCGCCGCCAAAACCATCGCGGAGTCTGCATCGCAGCGAGGTGCTGCGTCAGACGCAGGAGATCAAGAAGATAATTATCAAGAACGATGCTGATGATGATGACGATGATGAACAGCTGCACGGATTAACGCACAAGCGTCTGCCTAATAGAAAACGACTGAGCAGCAGCTCCAACATGGCAGCTTCTTCGTCCTCCTCCAATGATATCAAGATTGACACTAAAGTGCAGCTAGAGGAAGCGAATCGGTCGACAACGCCACCACTGCCTCCAAAGCATCTGGATAAACGCGATATTAACAATGAGAAATCATCAATAGCGTCCGTTGTGGCAACAACGGCAACAGCAGAGACGCCAGCTAAAGCCAAGCACACTCCCATACGCTTCAAGCTGAAGCCAGAGGAGGAGCCACTGTCGCAATCACAGCTCCAGTCACAGCCCCAATCGCAGGTGCAGTCACAAAAGAAACGCCGCTCTGGCAGTAAAGAACGTGACTCATCCATGGAGCGACGTCGAATCTCTATACGTACTGCAGAGGACAGGAAATACGATAATCTTCCGGCATGTAAGTAAACCCAGACAAACGATATATTTATGTGTAAATTTATTGTTACCAAGGCAGCAAATCATCACCTTGGTTCAGTTTAATATAAAACAAATATTGTTTTTTTATTTTTCATGGATAAATGCAGCCGATAATATTGTTAAAATATATTCGACTTTTTAATAGAATCTAACTTAATTTTATGATTTTTATTGGAAGTAGTAGAAGTTAAAGTAGTCACTTAAATTGTTCAACTCTTCCTGAAAAAGTTGAAACTAGCGTAAGAATTATCCTTACTATTTTCTAAATCAATTAAAATTGAGTTTATTTTTTCTATTATATGTTAGTTGTGATATCATCATTACTAAAAATGTTTATGTAATTTTTCACTAGTTAAAATTTGATCACTAATTATTTAGATTGAAATTTATTGTCAAAAACGAAAGGAATTCAGTTTACCAATACCTTTATTATTCTAAATAATTTATCTCTTTTGTTTTTTGTTAGCTTGAAATTTATTTTTATCTTTGTCGAAATGTCTTACTTGGATTTTAACTGATTTCACATGCTGTACACTAATAATCAATTTTATTCAATTTAAATCAACTAATTATAAATTGTATTCATTCGCAGTAAGTGCTGTCACCGTAGACTCTACAGTTCTGAAGGTGACAAAGCCAAAGGAGCGCTGCAAATATCACCCGAATTGCAGTAAACAATTTTGTGAATACTATCATCCATCGGCCCCTTGCAAGTCATTTCCCAATTGCAAATTTGCCGACAAATGTCTGTACTCGCATCCCAAATGCAAGTTTGATTTGTCCTGCATGAGCATTGATTGCAACTTCGCACACAGCGGTAATCGTGATCTGAATCACGTGCAATTGGCGGCGCCGCCACTATGTGAGTATTTTGAAATATACTTGAAGCAAATGGATATGAAAGTAATAATTGAATTGTTTATTTATATTTGAATAGCCTCGCATGTGATACCTGTGCAGAACTATAAATCGATATCGGCGCCGGCAACAGCGACAACGGCAACAACGATGTGCAAATATTATCCCAATTGCTCAAAGGTCGGATGCACGTTTTATCATCCGAAACCGTGTCGCTATGGCAAGAATTGCATCAATAAGCTGGAGTGCATATTTTATCATCCGGAAATGCAAAGCAAATTCAAATGGGTCGCCTCAATGGGCTAATGAGAAATGCTTTCTCTTTTTCTTTAGCATTTATTATTTAGCGAATTGCATATGATGATCCTATTTATATATTCAACAACAGCAAAACAGCCTAAAACTATTCACAACATTTTTATCACTGTATGCAAACTGAATTTTGCATTTTGTTTACTTCAATTTGCTAATTTTTTTGCTTACAAATTACATATTTAATATTTTATACACCTAGCCATTAGCTGGTTAAAACACACAATACAAAAACAAAACAACAAAATATTAAAAACTGTTGTCAATAGATTTGTTGCATTATTATAAAAAACAAAAAAAATCATCCTCGTATACATTTTAAAGTGTAATCGTCATAAATAAGTCAGTGAATAAAATTAGCAATTAACTTGCTATAAATTGGATTCCAAAATTTGTTTCATTTCTACAACTAATCGAAATATTTGATACAGAAAAAGCCACAATTAATTAAGAATAATGCTAGTATGTTAGTCGAATGTTATAATGCAATTAAAGTATCGTAATTCTATTCCATTAAACTTCAACTCAATTATAATCACACTTATGCCTATTCCAAACTATCCCAAAAGATGCAAATAAAGTGTTAACATCAATCCAATTTCCGTCTTTCCAAATTACGCACTTTAATTTATTTTAATTTAATTTATTCTGCTCCATAAAGTACATCTTCTATAGATATTCTCGTGCAAATCATTTCATTTTTATTTACTTTTTCAGATTTCTAAATTGTATTTGAAAGTCAAAAATTCATTTTATTTATGAATTTAACGATCAACGTTGAATTTCTTATTCGATTATATTTAAAAAGACACCCAGTAATTTGTTTATTTTTTTTATTATTTTATTATATTGTTTTTATTTTGTATTTTTGAAAATGTCGAAATGTTCAATATATATATAGTACAGTCTCTTAAGTTTATGCTTAAAAATTGTAGAGCAAAATATTTGATTTACTTAACCCTAAAGTACACTTAGTTCTCATGCTTGTTGTATAAGGCCACATTAACTTTTAGAAGTACATATACATGCATATATCCAAATATATATGAGAAAATATGTATATAGCAATATTTATATGCTGATTTATGTAGGATTTTACATATATTTATATAGGATTTTGTTTAGCTCAGCTAATTTAGTTTTAAAAAGGCATACAAATCTATTTACAAAATACTCGTAAATTATATTTAAGGGTTTCCGCTTGGAATGTGCCGAATTCTGTTGCTGTTTTCCATTCATGTTAATTTTTGTTTCTATTGCTCTTTCCATTGCTGTGTGATTCGGTGTGCAGCACAACTTTGTTCGCAGCTTTTTCGATATATTCGCTTATTCTGTTTTGAATGAAATCGAATACTGAATCTAAACTGTAACTATATAACGACTATAAAATGATTGCCATACAAACTACTTACTACAATAAATAGACAACGGCATTATTAACTAACTAAAGCGTACGTACATCAACATTGATGCAGAGTTACTCTGTGGAAGCCTTGGAGCACCTAACACAAGTACAACGCCATACGCAGCAACTAAAACTATTTATATGGGCGGATTCTAAAATATCTTTTGTTAATATATTGAGGGGAGCATTAACTAAATAAGTCGTTCCTCCGGCGGTGGCTTTAGCACATTATCCATTTCTAGCCTTGGATTGCAATATTCCTGCGCGCTGGGACTGTAGGTGCCGCGTGTGGCACGCTTATTCCGTGCCATGACCAAAAATGTGCCCAATAAGGCGCCGGCAATCAGCAGCAAGACAACAACCACAGGTATCACAATGATGGCAATGTCCGTTGTCGAGGGACCATCATCTTTGGCCGTGATCTATATATAAAATACAAGAGTTTCAGATAAATATATGTTTTAATTGCTGTAACAAATATGGAATTCAATTTTAAATAAATTAATGTGAAGAAAAGATGCTACAGAGACATGGGTAGTGCCAAAGTTTATTAGGTGAGTCATAATTATCAAAATTGATTAAAGATATTACACTCGAAATCACACTTATTTTTGATTTTAAACAAAAATACATTTTAAATGTAGTTTAAAGTATTTTATTTATAGTTTTTTTATTTTTTGTATATTAAATACATAATATACCTCGAATGTTGATTGAATTTAACTTTTATTTTTAAGTCAAAGTTTTATTCTGTAACTCAGATTTTAAAATTAGAAACAGGTCCGTATTTTTAGATATATAATTGGAAAATAATTGGAGCATAATAATTTATATTTTAAGACGTGCTTTCTAGACTTACCGGAGCTGTACAGTTCTTGCCGGTGAAACCCTCGGTACAATTGCAATAGTAATCGGCCTCCTCGCCGCAGTTCTCCACGCACTGTCCACCATTTGCACATGTGTTTGGTGAATTGCAGGGATCGGTAAAGTTGCAGAAGGCGCCACAATAAGGCGTCTGACAAATGCATTTAAAACTGCCCGGCATGTTGATGCAGCGTCCAAGTCCGCCGCAATATTCCACACCCTGGCTGCACTCATCGATGTCGGTCTCGCAGTGAATGCCCTCGAAGCCAGTTGAAAGACAGTTGCATTGATAGCCACCTACAAGGTCTTGACACTGACCGCCATTCAGGCAGGGATTGGATGCACACTCATCAATCTCCAGTTCACATAGGCGACCCATATACCCTAGACTGCACTTGCAATTGGGTATCTGAAAGCGTATGCTCTTTAGTATTGTAATTAAAGTAAATAATGTTAATAACCTACCGTATTGGTGGACAGACAAAGACCTCCATTGGCGCAGGGTGTCAGTTCGCAGAAGGGCGTGTCACACAATGGACCCTCGAAGCCCATGGAGCAGGTGCAGGTAAAGTTATTGCCGGTTTGAGCATCTGTAGGGGGTAAAGAATCAAGTTGTTAGCGGGGATTGCAATGATTCCAATTTATAAAGAAAAAGTTCTTAATTTTAATAAAAAAAAATTTTAATTTTAATTGAAACTTTTAAAACAAAAATCAACAAATAATTATTATTCTTTCATTTTTATAATACATATATTGATACTAAAAAGATACGTATTTTCCATTTTAGCTATACAAATCAAATCAAATTTTTAAAATAATAATTTTAATTATTATTATAAATTTTTATAAGAATAAATAAAAAATTATAAAAATCGAAATAGAATTTCTATTGCAAGATACTACATCCAAAAAAAGTAGATCTGAAATTGTATTATTAATCCAAGTCATTTTTTCTCTTTTCATAACTCTTATTTTAATCCCTGTTTGTTAAAATATAAGTATCAATATTTTAACAAACAGGGATTAATGTTTAATGGTAAGTGAACATCTACTTACTAAATCCATCCTCGCAGTTGGATCCGTTTCGACATGGTTCATTCTCGCAGGTCATCTGCTTGAGGGCATCACACTGTGGACCTGTGTAATCATCCGGACAGACACATTGGTAGGCAGCGATCAGATCCGTACAGTTGCCACCATTGTGACACGGTTGGGCAGCGCATTCGTCGATATTCTGTTCACAGTAGCGACCCTCGAATCCGGGCTGACACTGGCAATAGAAATTGGCCACCTGATTGATGCAGGTGCCATTGTTCTCGCAGTGCGTGTTGAGACATTCGTCAATATCCGTGCCACAGTCGTCGCCTTCGTAACCCGCCTGGCAGGTGCAAGCGTACTGCTCGGTGGGCACATTGCAGTAACCGCCATTTCTACAGTCCACCTGGAAGCACAGGATGCACCCCTCTTCGGGCAAGGTTGAGTTCAGGCGGAACTGCGCTTGCAGCTGCACGGACACATTTTCCGTGGGTGGATAGAGTTCGGCATTGGAGAAGTAGGGCAAGAGAAGATCACCAACGCGTGCCTCACCCAGACAACCCTTGAATTGGGAGCCTTGCTGAGAAGATTGGGTGGAGCCGCGGGACTGACGCGACTCTGGCATGCCGCCCAAGTAAACTTGGGTGCTGCTGGAGAGCAGCTCCTGGAAAGCACCTTGATCAATATCCGTTGAGAAGCCTGGCGTGGGATCCACCATCGACTCCCATCCCTTCCAGCCGCCCTCCAGTTTGCCGCCATGAGCACGCAAATAAATGCGACTCCATTCACCATCGGTATTCTCCTTCTCGAAGCGTCCCGATTCGCCAATGTGGAGTTGGGTGAGCTTCCAAGTGACCGTGACACGACCGCCATTCACGCCAATCTCAAAGAAGCTATCGTTGTTGTCGATGAAGAGCAAAGTGCCACCGGCTCGCGTGCGATAGGCAATCTCAATGACTGGCTTGAGTATCGGTTGCTTGGTCACGCCATTCTCATCGGCCAGCGGCTCCTTGAAGTAATAGAAGGCCAGCGGTGAATGCTCCTGGCCCGTAAACGTAATGTTGGTCAGGCACTCGTAGCCATCGTCCAGATTCTGACAGACACTGCTCCCGGGACACGTAACCAGTTGGCAGAACTCGATCTCTTGGCAGTCCTTACCCTTGTATCCATTGGGACACTTGCAGCTGTAGTCGTTCCATGTGTTCCGGCACTCGGCATTGTGTTTGCACGGATTCTTGCGACACAGATCATCGGACACCTCGCCAGGCAGCACGGAGGCACGATCAATGGTGACCGCTCCAAAGGGTTTGGCATTCACATTTACATCGGTCACATTTAATGGATACATTTCGACAATCATATTTAGAGATCCGTTGCTCACTTTGACATCTTGAATGATGCCCTTGAAGTAGTCCTTGCTATCGTCCATCTCCTTCGACATGGGCACATTGCTAACGGCCATGCTGCTCTCATCCAGACCCGGCTCAGTGCTGGCTGGCAACAGAGATTCCCTCGTTGGAGCCGGTCCACCCAAGTAGAGCACCTGGGCATCCAACAGACCCGTCGTCGACAACGTCTTGCGGAAGTATTCGGTGCCATTGAGCTTCACCTGAACCAAGGTTTGATTACGCACAACCTCAATGAGATGATTGTAGCCATTGTCCAGCTTCTGTCCACCAACTGTATAAGCTTCTGGTGTGCCATTAAACTGCATCTTCACCAGCAATTCACCGCCATGCAGCTTGGCTGCCACATAAGAGTCACCAACATCTGGGAAAGCAAAAGAATTTTAATTCAGTTGAGTTAAGATAAAATATAAATCACCATTTTTATTAATGCTAACTTTTGTATTATTTTGTAAGACTAAAAATAAAGTTTAAATTGTAGAATAAATGATTTTTAATTTTCTTCATCATAACATTATTTTTTAAAAAGCATAGTTTCATATTTTTATTATAAAAAATAAAATAATTGAAAACAAAGGCTATTTTTAAATTTAAAAAAAAATTGATAGAAATTAAGTAAATAGTTTCTTTTTATTATTTATAGTTTTCTTTTATATTTTTTGATATCTGATAGTAATGAAATGACATACATATGATAAAACAAAATAAATTATTATTATAATTTTTTTGAATATTAAAAATAAAAGTGTATCGTGTTCTAATTAACAACATTATAAAAAATAAAATAATTGAAAACAAAGGCTATTTTTAAATTTGAAAAAAGAATTGATAGAAATTAACTAAATAGTTTATTTTATTATTTATAGTTTTCTTTTATATTTTTTGATATCTGATAGTAATGAAATTTTTGGTATGTGCATTACTTATAAACTTATAAAGTTTAAATTGAGAAATACCACCATATTTGTATATTTAAACATATGATAAAACAAAACAAATTATTATTAACTTTAAAAAAAATGCAAGTGTAATTATTATAATTTTTTTGAATATTAAAAATAAAAGTTTATCCTGTTCCAATTTACAACATGCAAAAAAAAAAAGAATTTCTGAAATTTTCTATTCACCCAGCTCTCTCATAACTCGAATTTGCTATACGTGGATTAATATTAATCTCAAATGATACTCACTCTTTGTCGGCGCCTTGCGTGGATCGCTGCCCAAGTAGAAGACTTGACCCGCCGGTTCTCGCGTGCGTATGAACATGGAAATGTCCAGAATGGAGCGTATGGCGCGTCTGGCCACATCTGTAGTCTCCACAATTACCGCAGAGTGTGTGGTGTTCTCATGCCCAAATGTGGCAGCCGTCATATCTGCAAGAGTTGAGGTTGCTATTAGTGAAGAGACGCGATCAATGATCAGGGGAACTTACTGTGCTGACAGGTGTGGCCAAAGAAGGGTCTAGGACAGTGGCAGGCAAAGGTGTGCCAAAGATCTGTGCACTCGCCATTGGAGTGACAGGGATTCGGTTTGCATTGCTCGGTGCGTGGACAGCCACTTTGTACATATGACAATTTGGTATTCTCATCCGTATCTTGCTCATCGGGAAAGATCCATTTGCCATTGACGACCACATCCTGCATGCAGCCCACAAAGCTCGATGGCTGGTGAGTTAAATGGCGTAAATATGACTTCAGATTGGGTATGGTACCGCCCAGATAGGTCAGTGGAAACGAGGGCTGACTGTTGTTAGCTGTCTCATAGGATCCCACGGGGAAGATGGCCTGCTCATCGTTGGCGGACAGCACCAAATGTGATGTATTAATGGCCACAAACACTTTGTGCCAATTGCTATCGTTCAGCTTGGATCCAATGAAGACGCCTTCCCATTTGTTTAAAAGGGATGAATGCAGATTAAGACGTCCATTTATCAACTCCAGTATATAGCTAACTGGTTCATTCTGTCCGCCCGATGTGCCAAAGGCGAGAACACCATTGGGTAACGTTGTCTTGAACTGCAAGTTGATATCGTATCCCTCCTCCCGTTGAGTCTTTACAGTTATTAAGCTGCTGACAACCATGGACAATGTTGTGGTCTTCTCACATGTGTAACCCTGGAAGCCATGCTCACAGGAGCAGTTGAATAGATGCACGGTCTCGTTAACCAAAAAGGGACGACATGTGCCATTGTTTAGACAGGGTCCACTGATGCAGCCAATCAATGGTACCGAACAATTCTTGCCCCCAAAGTTGGCATCACAATCACAATCATAGTCATTGATTTGATCGACGCAGGTGCCATTCAGGCAAGGATTATAGCGATCGCATTCATCAATATTGATCTCACAGTGGGTGCCCTCAAAGCCCGGATCACACTCACAGGTGTACATGCCAATCTGTAAACAAGAATCAATTAATAATTTAATTCAATTTAGTATTGATTTACTTACTCCATCATTGCACGTGCCATGTTTGCTACAGGGATTACTCTCGCACTCATTGATGTTGATCTCACAGTTCTTGCCAATGATTCCCTCCACACAAACGCATTCATAGCTATAAAAGGAGAGTTATTGTTAATAACTATATATACAAATTTTAATCAAAAATAAATATATTAAAATATTAAAATCAAATGGACATTTTACTCTATATTGTACATTTGCTTTTCAGTTGAAAAAAAAACTATTGAAATACAATACACTTCGTGCTGCTTTCGTCACTAGCGCGGACTGCCGTCCGCAGTGATAATTAAATAAAAAAAGAATTAAGAATTTCAATTAAATTGATTAAATCAATCTTCATTTAACGAAATCAATAGCTAAAACGTAAGTATTTCATTTTCATCCAAAAAAAGTTTCTGTGACACCAAGAATTAATTTAGAATTGACCATAGATTTATATGAATTTTTGCGACACCCTCAACAGTATCGATAGTGACTTACCCGCTGGCATTCTCATAACTAAAGGGTTGACTGAACACCCGGGGCAGGTCCGTTACGTGATTCATTTGATAGAGTGTGGAATTGGAACGTTCCAAGCAGGTGCTATTGTACTGGCAAGGATTACTCTCGCACTCGTTGATATCCTGCTCACAATTCTTGCCCTTGTAGCCGCCATGACACTCACAGAAATAGTCCTTAACTTGGTCTATGCACTTGGCCCCGTTCGTGCAGGGATTCGACACACATTCATCAATGTTCAGCTCACAGTTCTTGCCCTCGTATCCCGTTCCGCTGCAGTCGCAATGGAAGCCACCCAATTCATCGATGCAGAGTCCATTGTTCTGACAGGGAGCCGAGATGCAATCATCAATGTCAATGTCACAGATGCGTCCCGTCATTCCCGGTATGCAGGTGCAGGTGAAATTGTTAATCATATCGTTGCAAGTGGAGCCATTAGAGCACGGATTACTAATGCACTCATCGATGTCAATCTCGCAGTTGTCACCTTGGTAGCCTGGTTGGCAGTCGCACTCATAGGCGTTGATCTAGTCGGATAAAAAGATGTTTAATCATTAATGTCGGATATCAACTAAGACTAAGATCAACGAATAAAGCTAGCAGTATATAGTTTATATATGTATATTTAGATGAGTTTTAGAAGAGGTTGCGCTACAGGATTGAAGATTTCGTTTATCGGTTATGCAAAATCTTGGAGTATCGGATTCGTAACGGTTATCGGTTTTTTGTAAGTTTGGGTTTAAAAATACCGGCATGGTTTCGGTTCACAAAAAAAAAAAATTAAGGTAACGTTATTCATTGCATTACATGAAAAAAGACTTAATGCTCTAATTAGCCTGGAAAATAATGTTAACTGGTTACTGGAATGGTCCAGAGTAATGTCGATTTTACTATAATTTGACCTCATATAAATTTGGTTCATTTGGTTTAAAAATATCGATTATTTTGATTTTTAATAACTTCGAATTGCCATAACTTTGTCAAAACTCAATCAATTTTCATTCGCAATGTAAATTTGAGCATGATTTTACCTCTAAATTCCTTCTGCATTTAATTTTTTTTCATTTTGAAAATTTTGAAAATTTTGAATTTTTTCGAAAAATTACAGTGTTACCCCTTTATTTTTTTTGATATTTTCGAAAAAATTAGAATTTTCAAAATGAACAAAATTTAAATGCAGATCGAATTTAGGGGCAAAATCATGATCAAATTTACATTGCGCATAAAAATTGATTGAGTTTTGACAAAGTTATGGCAGTTCAAAGTTGCTTAGTACCTGCGACGGCCAGAACCGAAATTAACCCTTATAAATGATCGGTTACTAAACGGTTATTTTGGTTTAAAGAGTTTCGGTTTGTGGGTTTCGGTACAGCGGAAAAATTTTTTCGGTTACGGTTTCAGTTATGGTTACAAATTTCAATCGGTTTTTACCGGTTAAAGGTTACGGTTTCGGTTAAGGTTTTAATCCCTGTTAGGAGTTATATTAACTTTAACTAATAAAAAGTATATGCTTTCTAACTTTATTTAACATTGAGTAATGAGCTCTTTATAATATACATACGTATTATTTGCTTCATTTATATCAATTGTAATTATATCTTGATTGTCTAACTTGTATCTTTTGTTTCTTAGGAACATTTGCCTGTTCTGTCTATAGTTGAATGTTTACACATAAATAAATAAATAAAAGATTGTATAGCATGTTTTGTTTAGTTGTTGTTATTTTGTAGTTGTTTAGTTGTTAGTTTTCTCTGCATGTTACTGAAACCTATATACTAATGAATTTAACCAATAATTCATAATTTATATTTTTTATTTTTTTTTACATACTTTCTATTACTTTTTTTTTAGCTGCATGTTAAGTACAAAAACCTCTGTTTAACATACTAATTTATTTAAATTTGAGTTTTCTTACTAATTTATGATTTACTCTTGGTCTGATTGAGATTTTCCTACGGTTTCGCCGAATTTAAACTTTTGAATTTCTAATTTTGTTCGATTTTTTATCAGTTTTATTAACTAAATTTAATTTAAATTTTCGATTCGACTGTTTAAATAAATAAATTGAATGGGTCTTTCCAATAGGACTTGGGACTGTGTGAAAGGGGGAGAGGTAATGAATCGATTAATAGATTAAATTTAAAGGCAGAGCTTTAAGATCAAAAGAAGTAGATATATAGGAAAACGTAAGGATAAATAGCTAAATGTTTATTTGTTTATTTAAAATGGGTGTTAATGGAAATGTATCTTTATATACATGGGGGATATTATACCCGCGTTCTGATTTAGCTTTCATATAAATACAAATCAAAACAGTAAACTGTTTTAAAACTAATAAAGCCATGACTTTAACTTTGATTATACACATAAGCCAATCTATTAGGGATTAGGATAATTAAAATAACTATCTGCTAAAATATGTATTATAGGAGTGGGAAAGGGTCTTTACGTTGTGTTTAGCTACAAAATGAATATAAATCGATGCATTTCAATGTTTAGATATGTAGGATCATTAAACTTCAATTCGATTTAAAGGCTTTGATTATAAAGAACGCCCATTAAGAGCTAGTTCTCTTCTATTCAGTGTGAATAGACTGAGTGTAGTTTTGGAGGGCATTACTATCACTAAATTCTTAAAAAGATGCCCCACTCACTTGTCTCAATATGCGATGCTTTCCGTATTTAAAGAAAAACAACTAATTGCAATTTAGTAACTGGAGGAACAAATCAGATGCTTAGCATAAACTAACTGCTTACCTTGTTGTGGCATGTGGCACCGTGTAGACACGGATGACTGAGGCACTCGTCCACATCGGAGTCACAGTGAATGCCCGTGAAGCCGGGAGTGCAGTAGCATTTGTAGGAACCCTTTTCGTTCTTGCAGATGCCATTGCCACAGATATTGGGCTGCTGGACACACTCATCTATATCGTTGGCACAATTCCTTCCCGTCCAGCCGCGTTGGCATTTGCACTCGTAGTCGCCATTGGGCAGATCGAGGCATGCACCGCCATTCTGGCAGGGATGTGTTGCACACTGATTGCATATCTTGTTCTCTGGACAAATACATTGATTCTGGGCACAAATCATTGGCTCCTGACAGTTGAGGGGCGTACAGTTCTCAATCTTTTCGCAGCGATCTCCGGAATAGCCAACGCCGCAGTAACAATGAGTGCCATTCATGGAGCAAGTGCCTCCATTCAAGCACTTGCCATTGGTGGCATTACAGTTGATGGGGGTCAGTGCCAAAGTGGTGCCACCATCTCCCGAGCTCTGTTGACAGTTGTAACCTAAATGTCAAACACAAAATTCAAAGTTAATGATCATATTCAGTTAATGATCATATATATTTTTGTAACCAACTTTACTTAAGACTAATATATTGCATATTTACTACAAAACTACGTATTTACAGTTAAGCTAACGAGGGTTGCAACACAAGTTTAACTAGTTAATAGGATCGTTGTCAAGTTTCTAATTGATATTAAGCTAAGCATAGAGTGTAAGGAAGAGTTAAGTTAAGAATCTTAGTAGGACTTGTTGTGCAACCCCCCTGGTTAATATGGGTATAGGTATCATCACCTGTGTATCCACTAGCACATATACAGGTATAATTGTTACTATATCCCAGGCAGGTGCCACCGTTCAAGCAATTTTCTTGGGGACATGCATTCAGTGAAGCCGAGCGTTGAGTTGGTGCTATTTGTTGTTGTTGTTTTTTACTATCTTTTGTTGTTGTTGTTCTTGTTGTTGTGGTTATTGGAGGAGGATTTGTAGTTGTTGTTGTTGTAGCAATTGGCATAGCCGAGGTTGTGATAAGCATTGTTGTTGTTGTTGTTGTTGGTTGTTCTGGTGTCGGTGTAGTTGTTGTTGGCAGGCAATGACCAATAGGGCCTACATACAATATAATATTCACATAGCCATATATACTATTTTTATATATATATACAGATAGCCAATAAAGATGGTAATACAGACACACATATGTATACGCAAATATATGAATTATGTATTAGTTAGAAGCCCTTCAATCGAACAATTTCAAATGCTAAATGACAACCAAGCGAGAATATGTACATAAATAATGTTTGTAATTTGCGATTCAAGTATGAGAAAAACCAGCTGCATTCCTTAAACTATCTATTGATTTAAAAGATCTGAAAGGATTACAGTTTAATATGAAATTCACAGAAATTTGCGGAGTATAGTGATGAGTGCCTTAAAAATCCGAGTACGAATATATCCTTTAACAGTCGTATTTTTATTCAAAATTTATTGTGATTGATTGATGATAAGGAGAAAGGCTTGATTGAAAATATCTAAACTAAAGTACATTTATATAAAGTTGCGAAGGATTTTCTTTACCAGTTTATATACTTAAAAAAACAAACATAAAAATTATATAAATGAATTATAGAGCGACTATCTTCGATATGAAATGAGAGATTGTATCATGTATTTTAAGGAATAACATCAATATTAATTTATACCGCAAAGAAAATTATAATTTTCATCTCTTACATGTTTTGAAAAGAATATCAATATTTTATATTACAGCGATTACCTCAAGGAGGAATACCAAATTTAAATGCTGGTTTAATAGGAGTATATTAATTATTATTTCATAAGAGACATACAAGTGAAGATCTTTAAATCAAACTGATATTTAATTTAATAATATTCAAGCTTAGTTAAAAACTTTAAAGTTAAAGTTTGGTTATACATCACGTTACAAATTTCAAATGCTTAGCAAACTCAAAAACTTTTCTATCTATAAAAACAACAACTCTAGTCTAGTCTTGTCTCTAGTTCGACTTTTGCCACCTACTCAATTTTAGTTCACAACGCTTGCGTTTGAGCCACTCGGGCGATATATAGCGTTTCTTTTTACCACTGTTGCACAGTGGGCTTGATGATTCCCCCTCACCATTTAGGATCGTGTCGATTGTGTCAAGTGGAGTTGACAGCTCCAAAGCGGTAGCTTTTTATATTGTTAGAATAGAGTTTGATAGAGTGAGAGATGGATGATGGATTAAAGAACTCTTTACATATTTAATGAATGAAATGCATGCGACACACCACCGATATGAACCATGGAACCAATATGAAGATTTTGAGAGTTGTACTCACCCGAGGTGCCTGGCTTACACACGCAGACGCCGCCAACACACTCCGAATCGATGGGACACTGTTGGGCACAACTGGGTCCCAGTTGGCACAGCTCTCCACTGTACTCGGGAGCACAGATGCACTGGAAACCGATGGGCTTGTCGACACAGGTGCCGCCATTGAGGCACTGCTGCGTCTGGCAGCTAATGGGCTTCTCACAAATCTCGCCATGCCAACCGTCGAGGCATTGGCACGTGTAGGAGCCGTAGGTATCGAAGCAATGACCACCATTGAGGCACGGATTCTGCAGCTCACACTCATCGATATTCGTCTGGCAGAAGGCTCCCATGTAACCAGTGCCGCTGCAGTCGCAGCTGAATCCATTGTTGCGATCGATGCAGCTGCCGTTGTTCTGGCAAGGCTGCGAGGCGCATTCATCCATATCGATCTCGCAGCGGGCGCCCGTATAACCCTTCTTGCACTCACAGATGGGACTGGAGCTGCCGGCGGGGACAACGCAGGCGCCGTTGTTGAGGCAGGGATTCGATTGGCAAAGCGGATGCACATTCACCTCCGTTTCACAGTGCTCCCCACTATGATTCGCATCACACATGCATTGATAGTCACCCCGTGTATTTTCCCGACAGGTTCCTCCATTGTTGCAGGGATTCTTGGCACATGGGGAACCATTATCCTTTTGGCAATTCTTGCCCGAGTAGCGAGCTGTGCAACGGCATTCGTAGCCATCAACATTTGAAGTGCAAGTGCCATGTCCCATGCAAGGATCATTCAAGCAATAGTTATCCTGCGGCCTGGTAAACGACTCCTGTTCGCTGCACGGTCCAAATGACAAAGGACAGACCCCAAACACCGCATTCTGTATAGTCATATTTCCAGGAACGAACTGCAGACCAGGACCATCCAACAAACAGCCCGAAAACGAATTGCCCAAGATCAGAATTGCCGCCTCGCTGCCAATGTCCTGATTGGTCAAGAACTGACTGTTATACGTTGAATTGGCTGCAAAGTAGATGGAAATACGTATTATTGCCCTCAGAATTATTCATTGTAATTATGTTTTGAAGGAGGCACGTTTAGCTGTCAGAAACGTGAATATTATTGTAGTTCATCTATAAAAACACAGCTCAGGCTGAAATCCAGCATTCTTTCACGTTCTCCTTCACAATTCATTTCATTTTGTATTATAAAAACAGGTTTAAACATTTTTTATATATACTATATTGTTTCTATTTATTTTCAACTATTTAAGAAATGAAAAAGAAAGTTTATCTTTGGACCAAATACACGATCTGTGAGATAGATTGTGATATTTTATAAACAAAAATGTTTTTTATACTAAAGATTAAGTCTTAAACGTTCCTATGGCAGCTGTATGATATATTGATTCCTTCCAGACTATTCTTTCATACTTACTGTCTACATCAAAAAGTCAATAAGAACTTATGCGAACTAGTTTCTTTTAATCGAATCTTATTAACGAAAACAGCCGAAATATTTAGGATAGACAGAGACATTAAACTGCCTATATTTTGTGTCTACTCAACAATTGTTGACGAACAGAAATAACTCAAAATATGAAATGTTTTCTCTCCAGTTAAGGCCTTAGCTAATCTTTTACAGAATTTTAAAGGTTTTTACACAAAATACCTAGTCTATTTCTCAATTGTTTTCATGAGTCCTATAAATAAAGCTTTCACAGTTGTAGCACGAGTCTTGTTATTTTTCTTAACTTAATTTAGTAGACAGACTCTTTGTCTTGACTCGAGAGACTCTTTTCTGGAATTTAAATTCCAATCTTAAAGCTGGGTTTGATCTAAAAATTGCTAGTTTTACAATCCGTCTACTTTCTTGAGGTTAATCTCTATTTTTTTAACGTTAGTGTTGCGCTAACACCCAAATAATTTACAGATAAAGGACTAGACAAGTTTCGTATTCTAATTTATTTTTAAGCTGGCACGACTTATGGCTGATTAGACGATAATCAAGTGAACTTACCAAATATAATTGCCTCACGATCCACATGCAGATAGAGATTACCGTACTCGTATTTAAATTGCAGCGTATGCCAGCGATTATCCAACAGTTGGTAGGGTAATCTAACATCGAGACGATTCTTGATCCCGATGACGGCCGGACCGGCGAGTGAGACTTGGAGGGCATCGTTGAGCACTGAGATTACAATTGAGTTTTTGTTATATTGCTGAGCCAGTATTTCACCGCCACGGCACGAGCGGAAACTGATCGCCGAGTGGTCCCAGGTGGGCATGGGCGTCAGCAGGCGCAGGTAAGCGGATCCATTGAAATATGCCTCCCTGGTGTGCACTTCCACCGAGGCGACATCTGCAAGAGAAGACCAAAAGCAAAACATTAAAGAAGTTGAGTCAATTTTTCCTCAACAAATGCTAAACAAGGCAATAATTGCATTTGATTGCCGGCAAAGAGAAGGGTATCGTACACTGTAAGAAAATACCTACTACAAACTGAATTTATTAGAAAGGTTCCTGGTTTTTAAAGAAAATGGTAAAATAATATTCAAAAATGTTCGAATTGATAGAGTACAATTTTCTGTTTTGGTTTAAAAAATGTATTAAAACTAGCCTAAATTCAAAAGATGCATTCTTTTCTAATTTTGAATATGTTTTCAAAAACATCCATTTAATAATTTATCAGATTGTGAACCCCGTTTTCTCCCTGTGTAGACTTCCGCCTGTGTTGGCTCTTTCTCATCGCCAATTTAGCAATTGGCCAATTGCCTTAGAGGCCTTACGCCAAAGCCAGGAAAGTGTTTGAGCCAGTTAGCATTGACCAAATAGAGATATGTTGCCGGCACAAATGGCACCTAATGATAATCAGTTACTCTTAACTTTTACACACAACTTTCATTTGCGCTGGCGGCGCAGAATCAGTTAATAGTCCCCCTGATTGCCCCACCATATGTGCGTGTTTGGGCACCACCAGCAACCATCAACCAGCAACCACACGCTTGACTCAATTCAAGTGTTTTCCTTACAAACAAAAAACAAAAAATCAAAAATACAACCCGTTGGCTGTTTGAAGTGCACAAGCCGTAAAAAAAATAAGTAAAATCAAAACATAAGCAAGTTGTTTTTCTTGATGAGAAAAAGTTGAAATCGCGTGAATGAAAGTTGTACTTAGGAAACGATAATGCAAATTTTTAAGAAACACGAGAAGATTATACAAATTGCTAGTTAATTTCTTCCGATTAACCATAATCGCGACTTCAAATTTCCTGTTTTACTAAATAAGATAATGGTTTATTAAGCTTAAACGAAAATCTTAAAAAACGTATATTCAAAAATAAAAAATCTGAAAAGGAAATATAAGATAAAAAAAAGTTAAGAAAAGAGGGGAGAAAGATTTGTTTCAAAGAAGCAAATCACAGAAATTCTGTCTATAAATTTTTCATAAATTTGAAAGTTGTTAACAGAAGTTTGCACGAAAGTTGCATATAGATTAGAATATAGAATTTAATTCAAAATTTAAATGATGATAATCAAATTTGAATTTAATTTACAGTTAAATTACAATAAAAATTTAATGCAATTATCACATTTAAAAATAAACACACTCTCATTTATTTTGGGAACCAAAACTTTAAAATTTTTTAAAAACAACTCAGTGGAGAAATGTTTGTTATACGATAAATACTATTCTTTATAAAAAGGTTTGACTGTAAATTCCAAATCATAAACTATTTAACTTATTTATCTTTAACTGAGTTAAACAGCGTAATATTTAATTTGTTTTCATTGTCACTCAAATTTCGCTTATCTTAAAATATATGTACGTAATATTTATCTAGTGTTAAGTAATCCATTGAGTAACTAACTGTATCATAAGCAAATGTACTAAACTATCGAAAGTTTTTAACCAAAATATTTTATGTATAAATGTGTAAGTATAAGTAAAAGTATATAAGTACATATCTATGTACTCGTATGTATATATATTCATATAGACACTTTATAGTAGAGCTGGTTTCAATGGCATTGGTTAAGTGGCAGAAGCAGTTTGTTATGAACAAAATAAAAAAAAATATATAAGATTCAAAAACAAAATTCGCAGCTCAGAATTGGTGTTAAGTGGTGTTGCCGGGTTTTTGTCATAAATCTAAAATTGGCATGTACGAGAAGTAGAAACAAATTTTATATTATTTTATAAGCAAACAACATGATACTCTGTGTTTCTGGATGACTCTGAAACTTTTGCTGCCCTTTTGGGGGCCAGAGCTTTAACCTGCCCTGGCCCCAACTGACCGGGCAACTGGCTTAGAAACCGCTTAGAAAATAGGCATGCAAATGCGTTGACCAGACCTCGAACTGCCCACCCAGTACTTGTACACTTTACACTCTTGCGCCCGTCCGGTTCCGTCCCGCCCTCGCACTGTGAACATGCGAAAACATTATGAGGCCATCGATTTTGTTGCGCCGCTTTTAAAGCATTGTTTTGTTTTTTTTATTTATTTGTATCTAAAGGCGATTTAGTTTGCCTTGCATTTGAGGCGTAGAGGGGTCTGAAGAGGGTTTCAGTTAGTGGACAATGGACAGTTTATGCATACAAGTACATACTATATGTAGCTGGAAGCGTTTTGTTGTCAATTTGGTTTTTGTACTGGTATTTGTGTGTCAGCAGGTAAGAGTAAGTAAGCGAGTCAGTAACTAAGCCGCAGGTAAAGTAGCTCATAATTATATTATACTCATGTACGAAACTGTGCAGAAAAGTACTCAAAAAAGCCACACTCAAAACGGCGACAAAACGCATAAACAAATGCAACAGTTTCACAGCTAAGATACCCTGTATTATTTAAAAATACATTTATCAATTAATTATTTTATTATTTCCATCGTTGTATGATATCGATAATATTGCTAATATCTATAGTATCACCATATTAATAACATATTTTTAATATTAATTGTCTATTATTGTTATAGATCCAAACTGATTCCCTTTCTATAATTTATTGTCTCACAATGAAAGATTCTAAGTACATATATAAATATATATAAATATAAAATAAAAATGTTATTAATCAGTAATTAAGAATGCTTTCGTCACTAGCGTGGACTGCCATCCACAAGGATACACTTCCACAGCATCAAAGGATGCAGGGTATATTTACAATCGGTTTACTTCGATATCATTAATGAGCACATATTGTCATGCAGTCATAGTCAAGCATATTCATTCACATCTTCAAGATACACAGGGTATTTTTTATTTATTTTGTTAGTTGTTTGGGTAGACAGAACTAGGCATTCTCTTCCACAGTTTAAATTTGTCAAGGCATACCCTTATCCGTCTACAAACTGTTCAGGGTATACAAATGGCATTTATAAAATGAACGCGTCTGAGAAAGAACCACTTATTGTACTCATACATAAATATATGATATTTGGGTAGACATGCGCTTTTGTACATATAGTATAACAGCATTGGCCTTTTGTGTTTAGCCGTAAACGAACGGAACGGAAATTTCATAATCATAAACGTACGAATGTGAAACGGCTTCAAGAATTTTTGTATTCGCATTTTCGACAACTGTTTCCAGCGTTTTCGTATGTATTATGAATGAATCGACAGTCCGACAATGACGATGACAACGACAACGACTTTGACGGTAACTTGGAACGAGATCTTGTCTTGAGAACGAGCGAATTTTAAGCTTTTAGCGGTGCTATAAAAGAAACAGTTGTTAATAGCTTTTTGGGAGTGTAAAGCAAATGCTGGCTAACAAAATCTTCAGAGTTGAGCCTTAATGATGTCTAGATGGCTTTGTGCTTTTAGTTGGGCGTGTCAAATGGCCGCTACGAAGAAAATTTAAATACCTCTATGCGGGACCGTAGAATCCCAGCAAATCTACATATTACGTATAATGAGCAATTGTCACAATAGACTGCTTTTAACAATGCCAAGTTATATTTATGTTTAGCTATGTTTGGTTTATGGCTTCGATTATTTAATGAACATTTCTAAATTCTTATTTATTTTTAGCTAGGCATTAACAACATAAATAACAGCTTTGAAAACCCAACATAGCTTATATCTGTTTAAGTTTGATCTGAGCAACTCAATATTACTTGATATTCCTCAAGCTACTCACATTTCTACTTGTTGATTTCTTAAAGATTAGATTAAATATACCTGAATTTAACAAATTTAATCGAGATATTTATATAAACATTGAAATTAATGCCTACTCAATTGATCGCCCAAAATTCTCATAGCAACAATATTATTCGCCACAAAACTGAAATTGGCCAGAACAAAAAAAAGAGTGAAATTTCTTTTAAATCCGTCATAAATTAAAACAGTTGTAACACCAAATAATATAGAAGCTATCACAATTTAAATAGAATCTATTTTAATCAAATTGTTATGATAGATCTAATAGCTATAGTCTTACAATTCGATTGGAAATTATTCCTTTAATAACTAGCTATGCTAGTTAATTTCCCTTTGATCTTGATTTTTAATAACTTTTACAATTTTTATTTTATTTTGTGTCAAATCATTATTTCCTTAATTTTCTTGGCTTTCTCGATGACAGCATAATATTTTTTTCGTTTTATTTTCATATATCATTTTAAAAGTTATTTCACTATGCGATGCATATTTCCCCCATTTTCTTCAAGTATTTTCACAAATAATTATCATTCAACAAAAAGTGATTTATGCAAATGAAATGTCGAAAGCTGCCAATGTCTGTGTGTGTGTGTGTGTGTGAGTATCTATCTAGTTGAGGAACAACAGTAACAAAAAAATTGTAGCTCAGACTCCTGACACGCCTACTTTTATATTAGGCGCAAGACCCACTTACCAAACACATACACACACACACTTACACACACACACACACATGCAGATGGAAATGCATGCAAATCTACATAAGTATGTGTATGTAAATTAGCTCAGCTTTGGGGCTTTGCATTTGCATTCTGTAGTATGACTAATCAGCACAAAAAACATATACATACACACACACATGCATAAAAAACATGGCTCACACACATGGACTGGTAAGTCGGCATTGCATGTTTGACGCGTTTTATTCGTTGTTGCTTTTGTTGTTGTTTTTGCATTCGCGATTTGTGAGCTGTTTTGGTTTGACTTGTATTCATTACTTTTTTATTTCATGCCTTCTCTGTCGCTTATTTTTTTTTTTTTTTTGATGTGCTCTCTCAACTTTCTAAGCCACGTTTGCTTGTTGTTGCTGTTGCAACTAAAATCTCCAAGTAACCGAACAACCACCCACCCAACAACCACCTAACCAACCTCCTGCCCCTCCTCCCCCTCCCGTTTACCTTTCGAATGGCCACAACAAACACAACAACTAAATGTTGCCCAGCTGCCTCTCCGACTCTGGTTTATTTTTTTGGTCATACTTCAATTGTTTTGCCATTGGTTGCCTCAGAGCCAACCCACACACAATAGCTTATTATTATTGTACATAGGTCTTGTTGTTATTGTTTTTAATTTTTGCTGTAAATACTTTTTTCGTATTTTTCGCTTTTTTTGTTTTGTGTAACAAAACGCCTACGAGAAAATATCATATTTCATTTTCTGTTTTGTTGTTTATCGGATGTTCCAAAGTTGCATAAATTATTTTTGCCGCTTGGCTCTTACTTTTTAGCCAACATACGAAATGTTTTGCTTTTTAACCGTAATAAGTAGCAATAGCAATAAATTTTTCGAAATTTTTTAATTGCATTTTAATTGTTGCGTTTTTCGTTTCAATTTTCGTTTCGTTTTATTGTTGTTCAAATTTGTTTCTATTCAGGGAAAAGTGAAAACGTGTCGCGATTAAAGTTTAATTACAGTTTGGCGATAATACGATTATCAAAATTGTGGGCTTCATGTCCAAATTGATCAGATTGGGAGAAAAAGCGTCAGAGAGAGGTGGAATATTTTATTCGATAACCTAAGGTTTGATTATTGTTAATTGCCTTGAATTGTGAGAACAATTTTTACATTAGTCGGTATAATTATTTCGACTTGTAACGCTTATAACAATAATAATCGCTCAATAAATAAAATGATAATTAAGTCAACTGATATATCTTTAAAATTAAATATCAATTAAAATTTAAATTAATTAAATAAAGTTACTCAAATGTAGTTCAAAGCCAAAGGAAGGAACTCCATAAAGGGTATCAGCCGTATCCGTCCGTTCGAATGCGATTCTCTAAGAGACTATTTAGTAGGTAGGTAGATATCTACATAATGCAAATGAAGTTAAACATAAACTAATTTAAAAATATGCCCTTGAACTATAGCATGATCATTAAAACAAAATGATTAACCAACTCAACTATTACGCTTTCTACAAAACTGAGCAATCAAGGTACATCCAAAGTATCTGTCAGTCAAACATTTTTGACAATGAAGCATTTCTAATATGTTAATATGTATCTAACCAAATATGTCAACTTAAACCAAACAAGTCAACTTAAGATTAGAAAACTATTGCATGTTAATTAATGTGTGCAAGTAGGAGAATACTTAAATTTGTTAGATAATGACAATTTCTCTTTACAATTCTACTGTTAACAATTTTATCAGTTGAGTTCGTTGTAGAACTTGGAGAAGGTTCTGTTGACTGCCTTCAAAAGAATCTCTTGTTGAAGGTTTTAAGCCACGTTTCGTTCCCATTCGACGGCATCCACTTTCAGCTCTTTCATGTCTGAGTGCGCTTTATATACCGACTTGGTAATCATTTGTGCAGACACCTTTCAGAGTCAACACAAACCCAAACACAAGCACAACAATGAAACTAAAGTCGCTTCAACAAATTAGTTCCCACACAAATTTCCGCATGGGATTCTCAGAATGTCATGCATAGAGAGCTTTTAAATATATTTAAATAAATACTTTGGCTTATATTGTATTATGTATGAGCACAATAAGTCGACTATTATTATACTAACACTTCACACACAATCTGAGGAAAGCTAATTAATCGCCTTAGCTAAAAATTAGCAGCAATTGAAGAGAAACGCCCATTTCCAACTGGGGGCTGTGTCGTGACAGTGTCAACCTTTGGATAACTACGGAACTCCACCCCGTTTTTCATCTATGTCATGGGTATGACGGCTGTTTTCGGGGAACAACAGTGTGCCCAAAATGCTTAGAATTGGGCACAAAGTGGAGTCATTGGTGGCGCCGCTGTTGCGCAGACCCGACGCGCCTGGGAACCAGTTTTTAGTGGCAACAATAACAACAGTTGGACGCAAACCGCAGCTAAAAAGATACAGATACATATACAGATACATATACATATACAGCCCTTGCTGCGTTCCAGAAGACCCGTTCGGCAAAGTAGCACAAAGCAATGAACTGTTGAAAAATGCCTGAGAATCTTTTCCGGTGCCACCGCCCGTACCCGCACCCGCACCCGCACCCTTGCCCCGTACCCGGAACAGTCTGTGCACACACAGAGCCAACAGTCAAAACGATCAAAAGAACTCGCTTGCCCCATTGTGGGCGTTGCACTGTGGAATGGAAAGCGGCTAAAACAGAAGTTCGTAATAGGGCTTAAACTGACGACGCTGTAATCAGAGAGCAACCCGAAAATTATACAACACGAATTCACCTGAAACAATGAGCGATTAGTAAATGCCCTTTACTCGACAAATATATTAAATATATATTCTTCAAGATTTCATTGGGCTTTGCTTAAGAAAATATTTATATTTATAAGAATAAAAATAACTGATTCAAGAAATTCCAATTTTCATATTTGAAAATCGTATGGAAAAAAGCTAACCAAGAAACTGTATTTCCAAGGACTTGTATCTAGAACTTTTATTATTTATGAATGTATGAACATATGTCATAATTTATGAATAACCAAAAACAAAGTGGTAATTATAAGGTTTATGCAAGAAACAGGTTTAGATCATATTCTTTGACAATCAAATAATTACATTAATCATAATTACTATTTTAGTTTTGTCTACTCTAATTGCTAGCTATAAAATTAGAAGACGATCCATCCATCTTCAGATTATGTGACTCAGATAGTGTATAAAATAAAAAAAGATACATATTGTTTTAAGAAGCAGCTTAAGTACTAAAATAGTAGTAATTTTATTAAATTTTAAGGTTATTAAACTATAAGAGTAATATCTTAATTTCCTTGCTAAAACCTTACTTCCGTCCATCTATATTACAAATGTAAATGATAGACCAGGTATGCATCTGTAAAATATATCAATTTTTCAGTTTCTTTTCCACCGAGTGGATACGAGTATGTTTTCATGTTTGAGTTTATGAGTCAAACGCAATGCAAACTCAATGGTTGCGGTTGGTCCGTTGCGTATGCAAATAGAGAGATAAAACGCAGCTACGTGATACCTCCGATAAAGACAATAACAACAAGTACGAGTGACAACAACAATCCAACAACGCCCACTATTTATACATTTGTCTCCAACAAGAAAAAAGCGAAAGCAGCTGTACGCGTATTTTGTATTATTTTCATTTCCATTTTTGTTTCTTGTTTTTTAATTTTTTTTAAATTTTTTTGCGGTTTGTGGTCTTCTCAAGGCGCTTGAAAATCGATGCAACCGCTGAAAACTGGCAACGTCGCAAACGTTTAAGGGCCCTTTATATGCTTAATGACATTGAAAATGCTGTACAAGCAGATACCTTGTAATCGAATCTTAAGGATTTGAAAGGATTACTTTAACTACTATTAATACAGTAAAAAAATTGCAATGTTAATTTTATGTAACGAATATGTTTAAAATTCAAACTCTTAAGATCGTTCTTAGCTATAATTACTTATTTTGATACTTTCTTAATATTTTTTTGATAGTCCTTTAATGTGACTTTAATAAAATAATAAATTCAAAATTATCTTCGTTGCAATTATAAACAGAGAAACCTGGCTTTTAAACTCAACCGTCGATGCTGACCAAGGAAACGTACATACAATCAGTCAAGTAATTGTTTAGACCACTCTTACTTTATATTTCCACAAAAAAATTGTAAATGCTTTATTTTTTTATGTTGTACTATATTTGCTTATAAATAAAATAAATAAGTATAAATTGAGATAAATTGGATTTGACTGTTTAAAAAATCAAAAAAATTTCGGAATTTCTTATTTTGTAAAAAACAATTACTGTATATTGTATATACTTTATTGGGTAGGAAATTCTACCTTATGTTTTTTGATCCTTACACAAGATTATAATGTGGTTACCCCCTATTATTATAGGGTACAAAAAGGGAAGTAGAGTTGGACTAAAATCAGTTTGGTTCTTTGGTACTTATTTATATATTTATCAATACATAGAACGTATATATATATAAAAACTAACGACTTGCACTAATGGACATCGTCATGCAATGTTCATCATCCGGGTGCGTAGGCTTAATATGTACTATAGTATTTATAAATGCGACACGCGTTATGGCCGATTGCACTTTAACACTTGACCAGCCCATGGGGTGACACACCCGACGTTGTATCGAACCGCGGACGCGACTCTACCGCGGGGTCACGTGTTGTTAACGTCAACGATGCAGGTAGCACAGGTAATTTTCTGGTCTAAATATGTATATGCTTTGGATCTGTGTGTGTGTGTGTGTTGCAGTGTTACCTGCGTGGAGATTTTTTTTCCTTGAAAATAAAGTATAATTTCACTTGAGGATGCATTTCAATGGAAAGCGAACAACAACAACAAGAACGAGAAAGGCCAACACATCAGGCGGCCTTTGATGATCGGCGAGACGACGTTAGCTGCATTTTATGATTAGGCTGAAAAACCAGTTGCTGGTTGACGATGCTGCCTGCATATCCACATCGTCATGAGGGCTTTTCCCAAGTGCAACTGTTACAGCAACAACAACAACAACAACTTAGCCAAGTTTAGCCTCCAGCATGCGTTGTTGTTGGTGCGTAAAGTGGTTTATCAAATTACCAACATGATTGTTGTTGTTAATGTTGTTGTTGCTGACGTTGCCAGGCGCTTTATGCATTTGTTGTTGTTGTCAGTACTTCATTTTCCGCTTAGATAAGATACGCATACTTAAGCACATATACAGGTATGTACATACAAATGTACAAATGTGTGTGTGTCTTGTTACCGAATGTTGTAAATAAATAAACGAATTTTTGAGGTCGTTGTTTTGCACAATCGACAACGATGAGCAAACAGAATGAAAGGGAAGGAAACTGACACGAACAAGTTAGTTACAGATATTCACTTAATGTTGAACAAAGATCTGAGAGGTGAAGACACTCCCAACTTAAGAGAGGGACAAAGAGAGAGAAGAGACATAGGAAAGAGTGACAGCTGTCATTTAGATTGACAGATAAACAAAGGAGTAGCAAAGAAATTCGTCATATATCAGCATGTCTCAGTTTTAAAGATTGAATATCTTAAGTTCTTATTTATTAATTATTAATTTAACTTCCCTCCGACCTCCTCTTAATAGCCAGTCAGCAAAAATTTTTAAAACATATCATTTTTTACAAAAGGCCAGATTAAATATATTAAGACAAATAGAGCCCACAGTAGCTAACACTCGTTAAGCTAATGTTAAGTTTAGTATTGTATAAAAAATATAACTTAAACTGACATTAAATCTTGTGAAGATTAGAACATTTGTCTGAGGCAAACAACATCATTTTAATTCTTATGACTCTAACAATGTTTTTCAACAGTAAACATGATAAGAATAGAGATACGTATCTAAATCGCTTATTGAACATTATTTAATGGCTTATTCCCACAGTTATAAGCCACAACACATATTGGTATGACTCAATTGAAAGCTATTTAACTGAATAATCATCAAGTTGCCATTTAAACCCTTGTATAATGACCTCTTTTGACGTGTGTTCGTATTGGCACATATTGCTTTTGTAAACAAACTCCAATAAAGTCAACGCTACCGACAACAACAATAACAAATGCTCGCTGCAATACTCTTACATTGAATTAAAAAAACAAATTTAAGTAGCTCAGCAAAAAATTTGAGCTTGCATTAGTTTCATATGAAATGTATTTTCGTGTTGCTCCAATACAGTCGCTCTCTCTGTCGCTCTCAAATATATTTATGCTCTCTCTTATTATAAACTGTCAACTGTCGCTCTCTTATGTCCTGACCATGTGTATACAATCGCACTCACACGCACACTCACCTGTTGCTAAATATATTAATATGAAGAGAAATATCCATTGGGGCGCTGAAATGCCGCGCTTGAGCAGTGGCGTCAACGTCGACGTCGACGTCATTTGAGCTGCGCTTTTCGTGCGCGCACGGCTCTGTCGCTGTCTCTGCTGATTTGTTGTTTGTTGTTGCTGTTTCTGTTGTGTGACGTGCGCGTTGTTGTTGGCAGTTGCTGACGCATAAGCAGTTATATTCATAGCCATGATCGTTTTATTCGTATTGGAGTTTTTTGTTTTTACTTTTTTTTTTTGTAAATTATGGGATTTTCTATTCTTTCTTTTATTCGTTTGGTTCAGAGGATTTACGTCGCAGTCCATGTATTGCACATTGAGCTTTAGTTTTCTTTCGTTTAGATTTCGTTGAGGTTTTTTTGTTTATTGCTTTTTGCTCTCTTTTCTCGTATCGAACGCTTGCATATGTGTGTGTGTAACTTGCACTTGGCGTCTAGAACAGGTTTTAGTTTTCAGCAGCATAAAAATTGCGCGGCTTGTACTTTTATTTCCACACTTTCGCACGCGACACTTTCTAGTTGAAATTTGAATTTGAATATTGAGCACACCGCAAATATTCACTGCTAGCACTGGCCATTATAATTTGATTTGTTTGCGTATTGGTAAGAACAGGCACACACACACGCACGCACAAACACATGCATAAATGAACGAGTTGGCTTAAATGCGGCAGGTATTTATTGTTGTGCTTATGCTTTTGGTGCTGCTTCTTCTCTTTCGGTTGGTTGTTGCTGTCTGCCCTTTTGAACTGCAAGCAGCATTGGCTGCTCCACCAATACACGGGCACTGACTTGCATTGGCTAACACCAGCAGACACTAACACCTGCGCACACTAGCATAGAATGACAAAACAAAAACAATTTCCGGCGTCCGCTGCAAAACCACGAACATCCAACTCGGCCGAGAACAAAATGCGAACTGAATTGCGCGCTCGTCGTCATGTTGAAGGCAGACTTTGAGTCAGCAGTGCTCGAGCGCTCGCATTCAGACCTAGATGTTAGTGGGTGTGAGGGAGACAAACAGTGCATGTTAGCGGGCAGGTGGGGTGGGTATTGTGAGCACAACAGGTAGCCATGAGAAAATCTGAGTTGATCGATTTAAGTCGATAAAACGATTAACGAACAATCGACAAAAAAAATTTAATTGCTAAAAATACAAAAGCAATTATAAAATTCCGTTATGGTTTTTCGTTTTATTAAACATCTGCATTAAAACGAAGCGGAACACATATATTAATATGCAAATGAACTCAATAGTAACAGGTATTTTATTGATTAGCAACACACAAACCGCCAAAATTTACAAAGTAACGGCATTAATTCTAATTTCATTCTCATATGAAAATATAAAAACAAATTTACAAACAACTTCTATTTATAATTTTAATAAAATGGATAATTTCAAAGTTTGTTTGATTTTCGATAAATTCAGACATTTAAATGGCGTTTTACAACACTTGCATAGTTGATCAAAACAAAAGTTCAAAAGCCGTTATATATGTATATATTTTGACTGTAAATCGTAAAATTAACAAGGTTTTGTGATTTGAAGCTACAATTGACACAAATATGCACATAAGCATAAAATGCGTGACATAAATGGGTCCATAAATCACGGCGCACGTGAATATAAAGCTAAACGGAATGCAAATTAATATGCCTACAAATGCCGGCGATAAAATGTATGCAAACGCAGTTCACCTAAATGTCTTATCAGCAAAAGTACAAAACGCCGCCTCCAAGTCGGCAAATTTTGAAGGTCTAGGTAAGAGGAGCTGTCGGGTATATATAGTTGTCCGCTCAGCTTAAAGCCCAACAGTCAGCAAATATTGCAAAATGGCAAAGTTTCAGCAAGTATTTACACTGCCTTCGATTCTTGTTCTTCTTGTTTGCTTTACGCAGGCAAAACCCATTGGCGAGGAGGCGGATTTGATTGACCTGTCGGAAATGGGCGACGCTGTATTTGGCACTCCGGATACTGAAACTACTGGGCCATTGGTCGAAGCACAAGACGACCAGTCCGAACAAAATCCTGAGGAGCTGGGCACGTATCTCGAGGGAGACATTCTCATACCATTAAATAATCAGGAGTCTGACGCTGAAGGCACGCGCAATGGCCTTCTGGCGCTGAGCACTCACTGGCCGGGTGGCATAGTGCCCTATGAAATCAAGGGTCAATTCTCGCCACGGGAACTGGAAAACATTCAGCACGCCTTCAAGGAGTACCACAGCAAGACCTGCGTGCGATTCAAGCCACGGACCAGTGAAAAGGACTATATTTCGATAGTCAATGGTAAAACTGGATGTTGGAGCAGCATTGGACGTCTTGGAGGTCGCCAAGAGGTTAACCTACAATCACCCAACTGCCTGCGCACATATGGCACCCCCATCCACGAGCTTATGCATGCACTAGGCTTCCTCCACGAACAGAATCGACACGAACGCGATGCCTATGTGCAGGTGCTGAGCGAGAACATCAAGCCCTCAATGATGGTCAACTTTGACAAGGGCAGCCCCCGACAGCATTCTGGCTTTGGTGTCGACTATGATTATGCCAGTGTGATGCACTATTCTCCCACCAGCTTTACCAGGAACGGCCAGCCAACATTGAAAGCTTTGCGCAGCAGCAGCGATGCTCGCCAGATGGGACAACGTCGTGGCTTTTCGGCGGGCGACGTGAGGAAGATCAATGCCATGTACAAATGCAAACTCTGAATCGCTTTTTCCTTTTTTTTTTTTTATATATTTACTGAAAAATTACAATTATACAATCAATTATAATATGTGCATTTTTGGTGCTCCTCCAGACTGAAGTTGGTCTTAGTGATGCGGCAAATTCTTATTTGTATCAAAGAAAACGTTGCCCTTCATCGTGAGCTCCTTGCAGAGCGTTGAGAAACGTCTAATCGCATTGTAGGTGCCGTTGCCATATACCGCATCTTTTTTAAAGCACGGAAACACACAAAGTATATACTTGTTTATACATACATATATACATTTAAATATATATACACTTTAAGACCTATGTCTAGGACTTGCATGCTGAGTTAAAGGGTTTGCTAGTATTATATTATTTGAGTTGGAATTATTTAATGCTCCCGCGCAGCTTCGTCGTTTAGTTAGTTAGTGTGGACGTGCTTTGAAGAGCTGTCTAGCCTTACCTAAGCCTATGGCACCGTCTCCAGAGCCGCCGCCCAGATCCAGATTAACATATAACGCCATATTTCCCGTCGAACCGTGACACGATCGATTGTTGAGAAAGTCACGAATGTGCTGCACAATCAAATCGATGGCCACTGCAAAGTAGAAAAGATTTAAATCCAAGATATACTTATTTAATAATAAAAACGTATTTAGCATTTAGCAAAATTATTTCTCTTTTAAATGATATTCAACAGAGCAACTCAACATGGGAAGCATTTCAATGTGTTTGGAACTCAGAAACTTACCTTGAGCCAAAAGAAGAAAGCCAAGGAAACGCGCCTCTCATGATGTAAGCACTTGAAACTGTACAGTACTCACTTGATATAAAGACTCCTTGTACCATATTTATATCCAGAAATATTTAAACTAAATAACAATAGCAATATTTAGGGAGATTTTCTGAAGCTCTTTACTTTTTTTTTGGGTGTCAACGGATGTGCATATAACAAATGATCTTATATCATATTTTAGCTATAGCTATGTATATATATTTAATAGCCTTTTGTTATTTAATAATTAAACATATTACAATTAGATCGAACTATTGTAGGCTTGAATGCAAATCAGTTAAAAAGTTACAATATGAGATTAGAATTGAATGCTAAGGAACCATTTGTGCAACTAATATATAAAAGGTATATATACTAATATATATTTTTAACTAACGACTGTTAGTATGATGATATATCGGGCCAATCTTCAAATATATTCAAATATTTCTTAGCATAGCTAATTATAATCCAAGTTTAGAATTGTTTTTAGTATTCAGTTATAGCTCATTGTGTTAAAATAAACAAGCGTTGAACTCAGATTTATTTATATATTCGACACTTTATAAATTGTTTTTGGCAATAATGATGAAATTTAACAACTACATATGTAGGTTTAAACAGTTAAACATATACATAAGTTAGGTATGACGTGGGTCTCTGTGAAAGTATATTTGTGTGGTCGACCGATTAGTGATTTAATCAATAGGGCTGGAGGTTAGAATGCTACTAACATTATATTCATTGTATCTCTATAATTAATTAAACAATTGTGTTATACCTCTTTGTGACATTAGCTTTTTCAATTTAAGCCCGAGTTAGACTTGAAAAACGCAACTATGGGAGCGCAGTTATGTTTGTTAGGTTAAAACAAGCTTACAATAACATACATATAAGTATGTATATAACATAATTATTCATCTTAAGACTATATTTTAATCAATAAAGTTAGTTTGTGATAGGACCACAATGTTAAAAGGAGGCGGCGTTGATTTGCCTGCGACCTGCGCTTAATGCAAGCTTAAACTTTGGCGCATTTATCTTTTTAGTTAAAATTAGCAATTATTTAAAATTGCCCTTTTCGCTTAAGAGTATAAAAGGTTTGTTTGTTTTTGTTTTTTTTTAGTGATCGCGCTTCATGCTGGAGGCCGCAATTCTCACTGTGTTGTTGTGCTGTGCGATGTTGGTGGCCGCGAGAATTTCTCCGATATGGTGTACAATGAGATCAATGGCAACTGCAAGAAATACATTGTAACAACAGAAACGGAAACAGAAACGAAAACGAGAACGTAATACGATAATAAGGAAAGGTGGAAAGAGGATAATAATACATCAAGCAGACGATTTATAAAAGTTTTGTTTATGTTCGGTTATTTTAAACGGGAAAAGAAACATTTAACGAAGAACCCAAAACGCACATAAACTATTTATATACAAGTACAAAGTATATGTATATATATTAATATATATGGTACAATAAATACGTAAATTTGTAAACTAAACACTACAAACGCTAGACGAGTGTGTGTGTGTGTGTGTTTTGTTGGGTGAGTGATGTATTTGTTTAAATGAAAGATGATGGATAGTAAATAAAGTTGTCAAACTAAAGCAAAGCGCGAACTCTTTGTGTGTGTGAGTTTGTGTTTGAGTGCGTTGCTCTCACCTGTATTATCTGCACCGCGAGGTATGATGACGTCGGCAAACTTTTTGGTCTGCAAAAGTAAAGTTGACATCCACTTAATAAGCAGACAAATGAAATTAGAGATTTGACTTACCGGCGAGCAAAACTCTTCAAAGGCGGGCTTTACAAATGTCATGTACTGGGTAAGCACCGCATCCAGATCCCTGCCTCGCTCGTTAATATCACGTGGCACTGTAAAAATTTAAATTAATTGGAAATATCAAAGAGTAGACATTAAGCGCACACAACTTACCACGGCGTGCAAGACGCGTGTCCGAATCGGTGTCCACAAATAGCTTCATATGGAACAGATCGCGTATTTTAGGAAAATAGAATACCAGTATGCCCTCAAAGAGCACTACGTCCGCTGGATAAATAACCAGCACATTTTCAAAGTTACTAGAAAACAATAATGATTGCATTGCTTAACAATGGATTCATACTAAATGCGCATTTCAACTCACAGCGAATTTGTGCGATAATCGTAGCTAGGTATTTCGACCTTGTGACCCTTTAAGATGCGCTGCAGAGTTTCGTACATGAAGTCCTCGTTGAATGCGTCGGGGTGATCAAAGTTGAAAAGTCCTTTCTGCGCCTTTAGCTTCTCAGCAGCCGTCAACTCACGGTAGAAACAGTCCTGACTGATGGCCACCACCTGACGTTGTGTATCATCCATTTCGGCCTGTCCAAGCTGTTCCATAATCTTCTTGCACACGGTCGACTTACCGCTTGCCGTACCCCCGGCAACTCCAATCAGAAATGGTGATTTTATTTCATCGTTGCTTGCCGCTTCTCCATTGGGCAAGTTACCAGACTTTATTCCTTCCATATTGGAGAACAATTATAACAGCAAATTAATGTAACACTTATTTTAATGAAAAAACTCTTTGTTATCCCGCCGTCGCCACCTTTTCCACGCTCAGCTGTTTTTAGACCGATAGAATTATTAAGAAATGTGGTACTGTAATGCGACGATATGGCAACACTTTGCCAAACATTTTATTATGTGGCAACTTTAAAGAAACATGGCGCCAAAGATTTGTATTTGAATAATATACTTTGACAAAGGAAACCAAAACTGCACAAGTTTATGTAATTCAAAACCAATTGAAACACATTTCAATATAATGAGCTAATAAGACATGTGTTTCATGTGAAATACAGATTCAGTTGTAACAATATTCAGCTTGAAAATGCTGCACTATAAATAGAGAAGGCGTTACGGATCAAACTACAATTGAGATCGAAAGTTGAGAGCGAAATCAACATGAAGTTCTTGGTGGTATTGGTTTCCTTGGCAGGAATTGCCGTTGCCATTGATTATTGTGCACTTCCCACTTGTCTGGACAAGCACATTGCGTGCAACAACAAAGGAGTATGCTTTAAATACTTATCACATTACCCAAATAACACATCTCAATCTGTTGCAGAATTTCAGCGAGGATTGCCCCAAGGATGTGCGTGAAGTAAAGATCGAATCCCACCAGAAATTGATCCTATCGCTGTTCAATGAGCTGCGTAACAATGTGGCGGGTGGCAAGTTTGAAAACCTGCCCAAGGCTGTGCGTATGGCCAAGATGTCCTGGTGCGAGGAACTCACCCACTTGGCGCTGTTCAATGTGATGACTTGCCAGTCGCTGCCCGACAAGTGCCGTAGCACTGAACGCTTCGCATATGCCGGACAAAACAATGCCATTTTCAGCTACAGTGGTGCCGAATCGGAATACACTGATGCGGAGATCATTAAGGAGCAGATTGAGAATTGGTTTGCCGAACGTGCCAATGCATCACCTGAAGTCCTTGCTAGCTTTCCGGAAGACTTGCCCAACACGAACGTGGCCAAGTTCACCATTGCCGTGGCTGAGAAGAACACCCATGTGGGCTGCTCTGCTGTGCGCTTCTCTCGCGATTTCTACAATCATTTTGTGCTGACTTGCAACTTTGCCACATCGAACATCATCGGTCAGCCGGTATACACTCCCGGTGATAAGGCCACCTCCGGTTGCAAGAATCGCTATGGCGCCGCCTTTGATTATCCCAATCTCTGCTATGCCAAGGAAATTTACGACAATGAGAAAATTGTTCCCGATATCAAACTATACTAATTGCTTACCATCTACCTTTAAAAATACTTATTAATTAATAAATACTGCTAATTAAATGATGACCCGACATCCGAACGACAGATGAGCTTGTTTTACTGGTTGATTTTGGCAACTAGCAGATAGATTTCATCATTCCATCACTTCACACAACTGCGGCATGGCAACTGTGAGAATTTTCCGTGAACAGGTGATAGATGACGAGATATATTATATGTATGTAATTCGTGACCCCCGTGGAGACATTTAACAAGTGTTTGGGTTAATCTTAAATATTTGTTTTTAATCTTACATCATTTGCATAGGAGGTATTTATCTTTCACAGTGTTTCAACAATTCGATAGTTTTACATTCATATTTAAGTTAGTTTAGTTTCCTCAAACATATAGTATCACAATCTTACAAAACATTAGCTTTCAGCTTGGCTAACAATGCTCGTCTGGACGAAACACTTGACAATTTGATCAAACATCGTTTTCATTATTATCGTATGAGTGTTGACTTGTTTTTGTTGTTAATGCAATAAATAATATTCAATTTGTATAGGTATGAAGTGTCAGCAGGTGTTGATGCAGCGCGGGGGGAAACTTATTGCAGGCCAAATCAATCAAAATGTGTTTTAATTACTCAATGACTTCAAACTAAAAAATAAAAATATAAATTGTTAATGCGAGCTGATAAGAGAATTGTCGATAAGTGATTAAAGTGTGTGTGTGTGCGACAACAATTACACTAAAAGACATTTACAGCTAAATTGAACTAGTTAAGTTTAAAAAGTATTTGCATTACTTTTCCTTCGGCTGCTTGTCAAATATGTACTCCTTGGCCATCTGATAGCCCAGTCCAAGGGTCAGGCAACCCACAACTGTGCCCTGTGCCGCCACACGTAACTGCATCAGGAATACGCTGGTGCTCATCGTGCCCCTATGTCTGTATTTGTAGGCACCAATCGCTCCCGCCGCAATGAAACCGGCAATGCCTATAAAATAAATTTGATATATGTATATTCATTTTGTATTTATTAATTTCATCATCCTAGCGAAATAAGCATGCTTACATAAGTTAATGGATTAGACACAATAATGTAGTTTTAGCTTAATTTTGTACTGGAATAATGTTATTTAATCTATTTCATTATTATACAATTTTCTTTATAAGTTTCTCTTTAAGTTTAATGATGATTTTAGTTATGTTATTATTCGACTCGACTGTTGATGCTGATCAAGAATATATGTACAGAGTTTATAGTGTCTTCCTGTTACATACATACATACCCTATTACTTATTTTTGAAGTAACGGGTATAATCAGAAAAAATCCAATAAGAAATAGATTTGATGAGCAACGTTCACTTTTTGTTGCTAGACGACCGCTGAAAATTATCAGCAGACGGCGGCAGCAGCTGGTTCACTAACACTAGCACAAGGCACGCGTCAAGGTAGCACATCGACGTCATTGATGTGTTAATTCAAGTGAAATTTACTTATAGATGTGCTAGTCATGATCATGCACTTATGAATGTGTGTGTGTAGATGTTTGGGATTACTGTGATTGCAATTCCAGTTACATCACAGGAAAATGCACGCAAACCGTAGTGGTGAAATAATATCCGTTATGTCACAAATACACACAAGTTCACTGTCAAGGACAAGGCAACATTGGCATCCACCTTGCAAACATTCATGCAAACTAATGTAATTCGGAAAATTTCGTCATACATTATACGTATGTATGTTGTGCCTGTGTCGCGGCCATGAACTTTGAACTTACCAATTAACATGAACGGAGACTCTTTGGCTTTTTTAGCCAACTTGTTGGCCTGGTCAACATCATCTTCAGCAAAAAAGGATTTGGAACTCATTTTGATTACGCTTTTCTTGATTCTATCGTTGGCACAATTGCGCTCAATGGCATCCACTTCAACAATGCGATGTCAACGGTGCAAACGGTCGGAAAACGTTGTGGCAACCCTAATTCCCAGAAAAAGGCTCCATTCGCATATTCCGCTCAAATTGCAAAATTTACTCTTTTTTTTACCAATTCTCAACTTTTGAAGGTAGAATTTTAAAACTTTTGAGCCCAACTTGCTAAAATGAACACTTTTATTTGATCGAATCTCGAATTAATATTGCGTAATTAATTATATTATTTTCAAATTCCAAGAACCGAACTGCGTTGATATGGCAACGCTTTACAATAACTAATGGGGTGTTCGCCTAATTATTTTGTTTAGTAAAATAAAATAAATAATATTAATAAGGCACATGATATGTAAGTAGCTTAAGTGAATTCAAATATTGAATATGAATATATCAAATTAATTGTTATATTAATTCAGTTGAAAGCACTCAATTATCCAACACTGACTGCAATGTGACCATAGCGCGCAAAAGGAAAATTACGCGGGACAGCTGAAATTGTGTCTCATGACATAAGAAGCGAACGTTCGGCAAGAGGGGAGAAACGAAACGACGTTGAATTGCCGTAGCCCCAACACAATTTCTAGATTAGTTACAAGATTTCTGACACAAGGTGCTCACACACAACAGGCGTAGCTGCAAATACGAGACGACATCACAGCAATGACGGGCATCATTTCGATATTATCAAGACAATTGCCGCGCAGCGTGCAAAATGTTGGTCTCAAAACCGTGCGGAATCATGAAGTAAGTGTATGAAGGAGTCATACCTGTCCACACACACATATATCTATATATATTAATGGCAGCGACTGGTGGAGCTGAAAATTTGAAAGTGCCGGAGACGGCGATGCTGCCGTCATATTTGTATGTATTTGGCCAAATGGTTTTGCTGGCCGCTTAAGCAGCACACGAAGCGATTATGTAATTGAAAATTGTTTGCAATGCATTCAATGGCAAACATGCGTGGCATTGCCACACCCCCCACAGTTATTCACGTGACGATCGAGAGACCGACAAACTGACTGAATGACTGACTGACTAACCGATCAGCCACCGGTTGCTTTTCTCTCTGATTGTGCAATCATTAATGTTAACTTTTCCCTTCATTTCAACAGTTGCAACTCAGCGCCCGTCAGTATTCCCAACTAGCTATTGTGGCGGCAACTCAACAGCAGCAGCAACAGCAGCAACTGTTGCGTCGGGAGGCGCCTTCAACTTTGCGTTGCCAGGATGCGATGCGGTAAATACCACATAATCACATTAATCACATGGTTAACCATCAGTTAATATTCTCTAATTCATTTGTAGGGCGTTGGGCTGGCAAAGCTTTCACACTACCTCCAACTTGTGCTCGGCACAGGTGGTGAAGGTGCCTCCGTTCGCTGACTCCATCACCGAGGGTGACGTTAAGTATGTGCAACAACTATAACGGACAATATTTTCTTGCATGTTGTATATTTTGTTGATAGCTTATCTCACGCTTGGCACCCAGCATTGTTTTGACTCTGTTTCGCAATCATCTTTCTTCAGATTTACCTGCAAGGTGGGCGATTCGTTTGGCGCCGACGAGGCCGTCATGGAAATTGAAACCGATAAGACGACGATGCCAGTGCCGGCTCCCTTTGCTGGTGCAATTACGGAAATTCTGGTCAGCGACGGCGATACGGTTAAACCCGGTCAGGAACTTTTCAAAATGACGCCCGGCGCCGCTCCAGCCAAGGCTGCCAGTGCTCCTGCCCCGGCTCCAGCTGCACCCAAGGCAGCTCCCGCTCCAGCAGCAGCACCCAAGCCAGCAGCTCCGCCAGCTGCTGCACCAGCTGCACCCAGAGCAGCACCACCACCGCCACCACCACCAGCAGCACGCCCACCACCAGCTGCTCCTCGTGCCGCTGCACTGCCACCAGCAGCTGTGGCACAGGTGAAAATGCCACCCGTAGATGGATCACGTCAGATCTTGGGCACACGTTCCGAGCAGCGCGTGAAGATGAACCGCATGCGCCAAAAGATTGCCGCTCGCTTGAAGGATGCACAGAATACAGCCGCCATGTTGACCACCTTCAACGAGATCGACATGAGGTTAGCTGGAAGTCTCTTAATCACTTTCCACTTGGTTTCTCTAATAACGCTTTGATATCTCTGCTTTGACAGCTATGCAATGAACTTCAGGAAACAGAATCTGGATGCTTTCGTGAAGAAGTACGGCATCAAACTCGGTTTCATGTCGATCTTCGGTAAGGCCAGTGCCTATGCTCTGCAGGATCAGCCTGTGGTTAATGCTGTTATCGATGGCCAGGTAAATTAAAAATTAATTCCCTTTGCGTCATTCGTGACGTTTTAATTTATAAAGCTTACCCATATCGAATAATATTTGCTTTGTTTATGCCATTTCTTATCATTTGGATCCCAGCCGAATATTCCAAGATAAGATGTTCAGTTGAGCAGTGGGAAATTTAATTAATTTTCATAAATATGCATAAATTTCGTATATAAAATGTATATAGACCGATGAGAATAACCTAAATTTGTTATTGGCAAACCAGTTTTGGATTCACTTTCGTTCAAGTTTAATGTGTATCTTATATAAAACGAAGATTGAACCTGTTTCAATATATACTAGCAACTAAAATAATTGAATTTGTTTATACAACAAATATCTAATGTATATCGTGAATTCAAGATCACGTTGTTAAAACAACATATAAGTTTATCAATCAATTAAATTGATTAAATTTATTTTGTCTTGCAGGATATTGTGTACCGTGATTATGTCGACATCTCAGTGGCTGTTGCCACGCCCCGTGGTCTGGTCGTTCCTGTTATCCGTAACGTGGAGGGTATGAACTATGCGGATATTGAGATTGCATTAGCTGGCTTGGCCGATAAGGCGAAGCGGGATGCCATCACCGTGGAGGATATGGACGGTGGCACCTTTACCATTAGCAATGGCGGTGTCTTTGGATCATTAATGGGCACACCCATTATTAATCCACCCCAGAGTGCTATCCTCGGCATGCATGGCATCTTTGAGCGTCCCATTGCTGTCAAGGGCGAGGTAAGTCTCTCAGCACTTCATTGGAAGATCCATAAAACTCACATGTTTCAATTGTAGGTCAAGATACGCCCAATGATGTACATTGCCCTGACATACGACCACAGGATCATCGATGGTCGTGAGGCGGTGTTGTTCCTGCGTAAGGTGAAGGCTGCCGTTGAGAATCCAAGTATCATTGTTGCCGGTCTGTAAGGACAGTCGAATTTGTTAGTGCTGCATTCACGTTGTACTGTTGATATTATCTAATCGGCAACTTACAAAGTAAGAAAGCACAGCCAAATTATTTGTATAGAGTCGGAACCAATTTTTTATTTAATGTAAATTATTCGAAATTTTCGAGAGTGTCACAAATCGATCAACATTTTGGTTTAATATTAGCGAATAACACATACACGCACTCACACGAGACACTTAATAAAATTACAATGCGACGTGGAAATGTTTTCAAAACTTACCCAATTTAAGTATATTTATTTTCTGCACCTAAAAAAACAATGTAAACTGCACCTGCCGAGATGTGCAATATCGTGAATAAATACGATATCGTTACCGATACTCAACCAAGTGTTAACTATCTATTTCTTATAATAATATACTTACATATTAAAGTTGGGATTGGAGTCTTCTTTAATCTATTAAAGTATTTATATTACTGGATCACGTATTATGAGAGCTGGATAATCGAAGTACAGTCTGATTTTTATAATAAATATTTAATTTTTACAAATATATAAACTGTTAACTTGAAACTTTTAATCTCGATAGCTTTTTGCTTGTTAATTCTAAATAAATCAAGCAAACATTTGTCAAGGGGTCTATCAAGGTTGCCTTTCGTTATTTGAGAGTATTTGTAAATTCTGAATAGAAAATAAGATAAAAAATAAAAAGGAACATCATCACTTGCAATGACAAGCATTATGTTGACATTAACCAGACGCCTTCGTCGAGACGTCCAACATGTTGGCCTCAAGGTCCTGCGGATGCGTAAAGTAAGTACCAATTGTTTTTCCTGCAGCATCTCCTCCCTCATTGATCCCCATAGTTGCATCTTAGCGTCCGTCAGTATTCACAACTTGCAGCAATGGTGACACTGCAGCAGCAGCAACAACAGCAACTGTTGCGTCAAGGGACAGACTCAATATTAGATTGCCACCGTCAAGGGGCAATGCGGTAAGTGTGTTATAAGCAGCATAATTATCCCCCTATAATCAGATTCTATACCGTATATATCGCTCATTTCCTGCCAGACTGTCATAACTCAAAAAAATAGCTTTACGAGAGAAACGCATTTAAAGTTTCTGATTTGGTAAATCCTTTCCATAGAAACAAAATTTCTCTTGACTATCACATGAAAAGTGCACAAGATAGGAATTTTTACACAATATAATATAGTATAGTATGATGACCTAGACCTCTGAGCAGGGATTAAAACCTTAACCAAAACCGCAACCTTTAACCGATGAAAACCGATTGAAATTTGTAATCTTAACTGAAACCGTAACCGAAAATATTTTTTTATACTGTACCGAAACCCATAAGCCGAAACTCTTTAAACTCAAATAACCGTTTAGTAACCGATTGATTTATAAGGGTTAATTTCGGTACTGGCCAGGTACTGAGCAACTTTGAACTGCCATAACTTTGTCAAAAGTCAATCAAATTTTATGCGGAATGTAAATTTGAGCATGATTTTACCTCTAAATTAGTTCTGCATTTAAATTTTGTTCATTTAAAAAATTCGAATTTTTTCGAAAAAATCAAAAAAGATAAAATTTCGAAAAAATTCGATTTTCAAAAATTTTCCAAATTGAACAAAATTTAAATGCAGAACGAATTTAGAGATAAAATTATGCTCAAATTTACATTGGGCATGGAAATTGATTGACTTTTGCCAAAGTTATGGCAGTTCAAAGTTATTAAAAATCATTACATTACACTGGATCATTCCAGTAACCAGATCTAGGATTTAGGGATCTAGGTCTTCTAGATTTAATTCGTTTTTCCCACTTCTCATGCAATCTAAATTGCTTAGATAAAATAAATATATATTTAAATTGTGTAACGGATGTCTTATATTTAATTTCTTATTGAAGACTGGACTGTAGAGTCCTAATTTGATAATATATCTATTTGCAATTACAGATCTTTAGACTGGCAAAACTTTCATACCACCAGCAGCTTGTGGTCTGAGCAGGTGGTAAAGGTGCCTGCATTTCCCGACTCCATTTCCGAGGGTGACATTAGGTAAGTGCCACAGCAATCAACATTTCCGACATTAGATTTTCTTTTTTCCTTAGGTTCACTTGTAAGGTAGGAGACTCCTTTGCGGCCGATGAGGCGGTCATGGAAATCGAAACCGATAAAACGACGATGCCGGTTGCCGCTCCATTTGCAGGAAAAGTGTCGGCAATTCTCGTTAAGGATGGTGATACGGTTAAACCCGGCCAAGATCTGTTTAAAATGACGCCTGGTGCCGCTCCAGCCAAGCCAGCCGGTGCTCCAGCTCCAGCTGCTCCCGCTCCAGCTGCCCCCGCTCCAGCTGCCCCGGTTCCAGCAGCACCTGCTCCTGCGCCTGCAGCAGCAAGGCCCCCAACACCACCGCCATCAACACCACCGCCGGCAGCACCACCTTCTCCACCGTCAGCACCAAAGCCAGCTGCTGCACCTTCTGGGGGCGATGTACACAGAATTTCGGGCACACGCTCCGAGAAACGTGTCAAGATGAACCGCATGCGTCTGAAGATTGCGGCCCGTTTGAAGGATGCACAGAATACATGTGCCATGTTGACCACCTTCAATGAGATCGACATGAGGTTAGTTGCCAATCTAATTAATCACTACTCATTTACCATCTCTAATTTGGCAGTTATGCTATGAATTTCCGGAAAGAGAATCAGGATTCATTCATCAAGAAGTATGGAATCAAAATTGGTTTCATGTCCATCTTCTCGAAGGCCAGTGCCAATGCTCTGCAGGATCAGCCTGTAGTCAATGCTGTCATCGACGGTCAAGTAAATTCGCTAGATGAAATTAAATAAAAACAATATATACATATATTAACAAATTGAATCTTTGCAGGAAACTATATATCGTGACTTTATTGATATTTCGGTGGCTGTGGCCACGCCCCGTGGACTGGTCGTACCTGTCATCCGCAATGTGGAGAACATGAATTATGCGGACATTGAGAAAGCGCTCGGCGGTTTGGCCGAAAAGGCGAAGCGCGATGCAATTACCGTCCAGGATATGGAAGGCGGTACCTTTACTATTAGCAACGGCGGTGTCTTTGGATCATTAATGGGCACACCCATTATAAATCCACCTCAGAGTGCCATACTCGGCATGCATGGGATTGTTGAGCGTCCCATTGCCGTCTCGGGTCAGGTGAGTCTTTAGTATTAACCATCTGCTTTTCATCCGATTAACTCGATGTTTACATCATTCGTAGGTCGCGGTGCGGCCCATGATGTATGTGGCCTTAACATACGATCATCGACTGATTGATGGTCGTGAGGCGGTGCTGTTTTTGCGCAAGATTAAGTCTTTTCTGGAAAATCCGGAAGAACTTTCTATCTCTTTGTAGAATTAACAATAGTTGGTTAAGCCAATTGAGCTTTAAATCGACAGCTTAAATCGAAAGCACAGACAAAATTTCGCGTATAAAAACTGTAGCTAACACTTATTTGATGTATTGATGTATGTAAATGCACATTTAAAATTTTGAAATTTAATTTTAAAATCTACTGCAAGACATTAGTATGTATTTATTTGTTGCACCTTGACAAACATGAATGGGGAAAAAAATAAACAATTCGTCGCTATCAAATCTCGTTAAATTAATCAATCAATAATCTGGTGACTTGGTAAGAAACACTTTGGTTCCAGGATAATTGATAAATATTACGAATTTAAAGTTAATATAACAAAAATTTTAATATAACAATATTTGTTTTCTATTGTAATTTAAATACCCACTGTAAGGACATAAAAACTATTAATTTGATAATACAGATCAAGAAAGCTAAGCAAAAGGAAAGAAAAGTAGTTATATCCACTGACGACGACCGGATTTCGACTACTTATGATATACCTTTTATGGAAGTTTTTTAGATAATGAGAACACAACAATTAATTATTTTGTTTATGCACTTATTATGTTTGTTTCTATTTTATAAAAAATTTATGGTGAAACAATATTTTTATTTTTGAGTTGTCAGAAAGTAAACTCACAATATTAAAAATAAAGAACAAAACGAGAATGCTCTAAAAGAAATGATATAGAAATAGAAGATAGAACAAATCCAGAAAGCCCTAAAAGAAATGATATAGAAATAGAAGATAGTTCTCCTTCATCGCTTGATTATTCCTATGTACTATTAATTGATATATACGAACACTTGTGTATTTACCTAAAAAGCTGAAATAGAAATAAAGGAAGAAAAAAACATTTTATGGTTTTGTTATTTGAGCAAATTGGCTTGTACAATTTTATTGATTTTTAGTTTTTGTTTTTGCTGCTTTAGAGTAAAATAAATACTATTTTTAATGTGTACAAAGTGCATGTGGTTTTTAGAATATTTTTTTTGAATTAACAATATTGATTGATTGATTGATTCGAATGTATGTAAATTTAGAATTTGTGTTATTTTTAAATGAAATTAGTTTTATCTTAAGAATAACAGAGATTATTTGTTTTTGTTTGTAGATCTATCAAAGAGATTGATTAACACAGATATTTTCTTTTTTTGTTGTTAACTTTTGCTTATCACATTTGTGTGTATAGAATTTAAACCGAAAGAACTGACAACATTTATCCTATTTGAAATATATAAATATATAAAATAATGATGGGAGAATGTCGAAATTAATACAAAAATCATTTATGATTAATTAATTAATTATGTAAGTATGTGTATAAAAAATGCAACAATCGTTTCGTCTAAAATATATGCAAGATTAGAAGAATTGTCATTTTAGACAAAAGGATTGGCATTATCTACATTTTTGTCGCATTTTTTCTGATAACTTTTCTTTTGTGTTGTTTTGTTTTTTTTTTTTAGCTTAACTAAGGGGATACAGAGTGTAGTTACATTATAAAATTTATGAGTACATCTTAAGGAGTTTTATCAAAGAATTAAAATGTTAACCTTATATGATATTCACTATTTGCTTTTATGATTCAATTTGTTATTGTTTTGTTCTTCTATCTAACTTGGCTAACTATGTTGGCCCTGGCTTTGGTCTTGCACTTGTCTTCCTGCAAGTACAACACTCTTAAGTCTAAGCAATTACACTAGGTATCCCCAACCTTGTGTCCAAAATACATATGTTTATTATCTTTCTTATTCTCTCTCTATTTCTTTAACTTATTTGTTGTTGTCTCTCTTTGCATAGATCCTAGGTTTCAATTATTATTGTTAATGTGTGTGTTTTTTTTAATTACTGTTTTTGAAATGATTTTCAATAGAACTATTGTACAAGTGTCCATTTGCTACAATTGTTGTTGTCGTGCTTGCGTTTCTTAATGATTTGCAGATTTCCAAAATGCATTTAACGTATTTCTTGTGCTTCTGTGCCAAAAGTAGCTAAAGAATTTTCCCATTTTTCATAAGAATCTAAAGTAAATTTGTCAGTCAACCCGTGTGTTGGTGTTTGGTTTGAAATTTGTTGGACTTTTCTTTCGGGTGGCAAAAATAATAGTAGTAGTTGATGCTTTTTTGGCTTCGGCTTCAATGTCCTCGTTGTACAAGTCGGAAATGTGTAATTTCATAAAGAAAGACGATTTTAGCTCAATGTTGTTTTTGTTGCCAAGACTTTCGATGGTATTTTGTTGTCGTTGTTGTCGTTGTTGTTGGTGTTGTTGGTGTTGTTGTGAGTCTGTTGCTGCTGCCGCTTGGCCAAGCAACTTTTGCAATGAATTTATAAATCAAAATTGTGTCTGTGTCTAGTGGTCGTTGGAAGTTGAAGATTGGTTTGTTGGTTTGAGAGTTGGCTGAAATAGCTGCTTGACTGTCCCCCAAAACCCCTTTCCCTCTACCGTTTCTTACCCCATACCCTTCTGCTGACAGCCATATTTTATTTATTGATAGCAATTATGTCTCGACCCCGTCTATTGCCAGTTTTGTTTGATGTGCTTTCAACTGAAGATGAAAATGATGATGCTCCTGATGATGCTGATGTTGGTTCGAACTTTTGCCAAAGAAAACTAACCTAACCACAATTTGAAGGGGTCACGAGGTTAGTTGGGGGAATTGGGGGATGGATAGTTGTTGTGCCTGACATGTGTGTCCTTCTCATAAGTATCTAGTTGTTGCTTAAAGTTGTTTCTGCTTCTGCTGGTTCTGTTTTCATTTGTCGCCTTTGATTTTGAATTTGATTCGGATTTTGAATTGGATTTTGGATTCAACTTGCAGGTTCTGATGTTTTTTTGCTTTTGTCTCTTCAAATCGCTTTTATACAATTTTGAGCTATCCAGAAAATCTATAGCTTTGTCTATGTTTCTGTATGTGTATGCGAATGTATTTGTTTGGGTTTGTGTGTGACTTGGTTTGGTTTTCATTTGGTTTTGGTTTATGAATTTGGCTGCTGAGCTGCTTTTCAATTTCAACCCCTTCTTCTTCTATGCAAAAGTTTTTACTATAAGTATAATCGCGTGCCTGTTTGTTGTTATTGTTCTTGATGTGGTTGTTGTTTTTTTGTTTGGAATTGTTTTGTTCGCGTTGATTTATCTGCCTTGTCCTATTTAGATGCCTGTGAGTCGTCCGCCATTTGTAAGATTTTTGGCCAGAAAGTTACCAGGACAATTGCATCGTTGTCGTCTTGCCAGCGTCTGCATTTGGTGCCCTTATTCTATTATTATTGTTATTTTTATTTTTATTTTATATTCTTCTTTTTTGTTCTTGACTTTTGTCGCATTAAAACTTCCGTTGCTTCTTGTAATTTATAATCTAGCTTTTTGGGGAATTTCGTTGTAATTTGTCATCTTAATGTGTTATAATTATGCGCCAAAGGGCTTCCGAATGCTGCGACTTCTGACTTCATTTTTGAGCTGTTTTTGAATTTGTGTTAAGTTTTTGTAGGGGTTTTTTGTTTTGTTGTTGTCGTGATTTCCTGATTTCGAATGGTTTTGAATTTACTTGAGCTATTCTGTTTATTTTTGTCTCACGAGATTTCTGTTTGTCTTTTTGACTTTGATATGATTTTGATATACTGATCAGATTTTGTAGATGTTTTTGAATTTACCTATATAAATATAGTATGGTTGAATTTGTAAATATTGACTTTGAATTTTGTGTCCAGAAGGCCTTGAAATTTTGTTGGATTTTGTTGCTTGCCAGAGTAGTCGAAAGGTGAAAATTTTGATTTTGTTTTTCGAGCTCTAAAATTAAATAATTTTGAAAATAAATATTATAAAATGTTTTAAATTGTTTTGTTTTGCAGATTCTCCAATATTTACAATAATAATGTAACCAAATTAGTACAATTTAGTTTTTTTTTTAATATTGAAATAATTGTATTCATTATAATATGTTTAATATATGAATCAAAATTTTAAATTTTAGGAAAACGTTTTAGAAATAATTTTAAGGTTTTCATTATATTTTGTGTGAATTAGATATTCAGTTTTTTTTTATCGGTTATGGGTAATATAATTTATTTAAAAGTTGTATCTATATTTTGATACTTTATTTGCTAAAATGTTTCTAAAACAATGATAATTTTAATTATTAGGAACAAAATAAAATTTCAAGTCCTTAATTGCTTTGAAAAAGTTATATGAGCTGAATATATTTTTAAAACTTTCAAACAGGTCAAATTCAAAATAGAAAAACTTCTTTTATTAATATTTTATGAAAAATTTGTCTAAAATCTGTTAAATTGTGTGCATGTAAGTTTGATCTATCAGAATAGAATGTTTCAAAAGTTTTTTGTTGAGTAATATTTTTGATTGAATTGTCAAAACTAATTTGCAAATTTTTTTTTATGTCGAACGATAAAAAGATTATAAAAACATAGCCAACAGGAATATACTTAACAGATTGAGTTTCTAAATATTTTCTTTACAAATTATATTTCAAAAGAATTAAATTGTTTTAAATTATATTGAAAGGATTTGTTTTGTAGCCGATTATTGTTAAAAGTGATTAAGCAAATGATATTTTTAATATTGAGTGTAATCTAATCGTATTTTCGATATTGTATTTAATTCTTAGCCTTAAAAGTTTTACTAAATTAAACACTAGTGTTTTTTGACTGCACTAATGTGAAAGATATTATTCGAATTTTAGACTTACAATTTTTAAATTATTTAAAATGTATTTTTGATTTTGGCATTTAGGATATCAATTGAATTGTTATTCGCTTTTTGTTATAAATTTTAAATACGTATTAGAATTATATAATTTTTTAAATTTTTTGTTAGAATTTTGGATTTTTAAGTGCTTGTTGAGGAATCTTATTAATTATATTTTTTGGTTCACTTTTTATAAGAATTTTTCAAGTAGAGAAATATATTTTAAGTTTGAATTTTTTTTTCTTTTCGATAGGATATTGTAATATTGTAATTTATATATTAGATCTATAGTTTAGTTTTGTATTTTGATTATAATTTTTATGGGTTTTTAAGAATATAAAGTTTTAAATTTAATTATCTGTATTTATTTTTTTATTTTAGAGTGTGATTCATATTTGAAAATTGATATGCATATTATTGAACTGTATTTTATTTTTATCCTTTGAATTTGTAATTTGCATTAAAGTGTGGCTTCTGATAGAAATTTTAGTTTTGTTTCATTTGTCTTTTGTTCAAAATTTTAATCTAATTTTTATGACTTTTGATTAGAAATCTTAAAGATCTGATGGCTTAACTGACATCGAAATTATTAATTTTTAAATTCATGCATTGAGATTATTTTCTAGTTCTTAGCTTTTGAATTGAAATGTAAATATATTTTTAATATTTGTTTTAATTATTATATAGTTGTATATTTTTATATCTGAATTCCGATTTAAAATTGTAAGTATTTTTTTTATTGGTTTGGCCAAGATATTAAAGAAGTTAAATGAATTTAACTATTGTGCCTGTGATAAGTTTATTTAATTTTTAAATTGTTCCTACAATTATGGTATATTTTTTAAATTTATGCTTTCTAATTTGAAATTTGGAGTGCATATTTTAAATGGTATTTATGGTTTTACTTTTGACAATCAGGTTTACCTGTGTAATGTTGGTACTATTACATTAAAATATAATTTTGAAAGGAAATTTTTAATTGTAAAGCAGATTTGCATATTCGAATCCAAATTTTGGTTAAAATTTTCGAATTTCGATTAGATAAAATTGAATTTATAAAAGCCTTCTACTTTTGATTAATTTTTTTCTGAATTGTATATATTGAATTTTATTTAATTTGTTAAAACTTTTGATTGAAATGTTTAAATATAAATTTTATATTTTAGGTTAAATTTTAATTTCCTTTGTTTTTAAAAATTCAATCTTCTTTGTTTCATTTTAAAATTTATATTTTGAATACTTTTGTGGTTTTACTTTTGATTTTTAGGCTTAAATTTGAAATGTTGTTACTATTAGATTTGGATATAATAAGAAAGAAAATTTAAATTGAATTGCAGATTTGATAATATTAAAGTTGATTTTATGTTTTTGTTATTATTTTCAAATGATAATTAATTAAATAAAGTCGTATAATTTTTATTTTAAAAATAAAAAATCTGAAATGTATATATTGATTTTAAATTTAATTTGTTTGATCTTTTGATTGAAAAATGTCAAATAAAATGTTATATTTTAGGTTAAAGTTTAATTTCCTTTGTTTGTAAAAGTTTAATATTCTTTGTTTCAATTTGAAATTCATAACTTGAATGCTTTTATGGTTTTACTTTTAACTTTAAGGTTTAACTATTTAATGAGATTTGGATATAATAAAACTTAAATTTGAAATTGTATTGCAGATTTACAAATTTTAAATTTGAATTTATGTCTTGAATAAAATTTTTAAATTACGTTTAGTTTAATAAAGTCTTTTACTTTTGATTAAACTTTAAATTTGAAATTTGTATATTGAATTTGAAATTTAATTTGTTTTAACTTTTGATTGAAAAAATTAAATTTTTTACTTTAGGTTAAAGTTTAAAAATTGATGTTTGTAAATGTTAAATATTCTTTGTTTCAATTTTAAATTTATATCTTGAATGCTTATATGGTTTTACTTTTAGGTTTGTATTTTAGGTTAAATTTTAGTTTTCTTTGTTTGTAAAAGATTAATATTCTTTGCATCAATTTGAAATTTTGGATAGAAGTTTCAAATTAAGATTAGTTTAATAAATTCTTCTGATTTTGATTGTAAATTTTAAATGTGAAATGTATACGTTAAATTTTAAATTTAATTTGTTTTAACTTTAGATAGAAAAAATTAAATTTTGTATTTTAGATTAATGTTTAATTTTCCGTGTTTGCAAAAGATAAATATTCTTTGTCGCAATTTTAAATTTATATGTTGAATGCTTATATGGTTTTACTTTTGAATTTAAGGTTAAACTTTTAAGTGTTGTTACTATGAGATTTGGATATAATAAGAAATAAATTTTAATTTGTGTTGCAGACTTGATGATTTTAAATTTGAATTTATGTTTTGATGAGAATTTTTAAATTACGATTAGCTTAATAAAGTCTTTTACTCTTGATTATAATTTTGAAATGTGAAATGTATGCATATATTAAATTGAAATATAATTGATTTAGTTTCGATGACATGTTTAAATTAAAATTGTATATTTTAGGTTGAAGTTTAATTTTTTTGGGTTCCTTGTGTTTTAAAGTTTAATTTTCTTTGTTTCAATTTGAAACAAAATTCAAAAAATGTTTGTTTTCAATTGCTTTGAGCAGTAAATTTGCTAATATAATTTTTTCTAGTTAAGATGGAACTAATTTTCGATTATGAAATGAAATTTTGTAATTTTAAATAAAATTGGACCGTTTCTCGTCTTTAAATATTCTTGAAATAATTTAAAAATTTTGATTTTGAATTTCGTAAATATATGACACGTTTAACCCAAGTGTAGTGTTAGAGATTTGGTGGAGTTTTAGGTTTAAAGTTTTTTACCAACGACCAGTAAAAATATCTAAAGCTTTGCTAGACTGTTGTGTATTTTTCGCAACGATTTCCTGCTAACTACGAGTTAGTACACTTTTGTTTCTGTTAGTTTCAAATTATTTTGAGCATTTTTGGGCATTAAATATTTTTTTTGTTATTTTTCAAAAATTTCGATTTAAGGAATACCGCAACGCCTTTGCTGTTTCTAATTTAATGAAAATGTGAAAAAAATATTGAAAGCGCCAAAAATGCAAAAAGTAAAATTTCGCTATAGTTCACTTTCTAATATTCTATCAAATTAATAAATTTGTGGGGACGGGCTATTTCTTTTCTTCTTGGGAATCGTAGAAGCAGCTTCCTTTGCAGCCATTTTATTACCAAATTGGTGTGGGTATATGTGTTTGTGTTTTGATGTGTGTGTGTGTGTGTGTTTGTGTGTGTTTGTTTGTTTGTTTGTGTGTATTCGAGTGCCCCTGTATGTGGGCTCTAAAGTATGTGTGGTGTGTATGTATGTGTATGTGTGAGTTGTGTGCCAAGTGGTGGTTGGTTTATATGCCTGAATCTCTTGAAATGCGAAACTTGATTTTCTTATTGTTTCTTTCTTTAAAAATTATTGGTTTGTGATAACTAAAGATTAATAATGACGAAACATCAAATTTAAAATTTGGTTAATATTCGATATTTGCATTTTGATACACAAAATGAAAAACTATTGCATTGTGTGTGTGGATTTTTTGGATAATTACAGGGGCCCGGGTACGGGTTGGAAATGAAGGCTTCTGCGATGCCGTGGAAGAATAGTATTTTTCGATTTCGGTTCGCAGTACTATTATATAGAATTTCTCTTTTTGAAATTTTCGTATTTGGCTGTGTGTGGAAAATCGCTGCTTAATTGTACAATATTGTATTTTGAATAGAATTTTTCTTCAACTTGTTGAATTTGTTGTTGCAACACAAGCACACCTTTTAGCAATTAATTTTTTCGATTTTACTTTTTGCATGAATCTTTTTGTGGTTGGTTTTTTTTTTGATTTTGTTTTTGCTTTTTCGATGTCGAAATTTACAGAAAAATGCAACTGAAAAACGAAAAACTTAAGAAAATGTCAAAACATACTTGCGAAATTGTTGTTTTCGTTGCGTGCTTTTTGCTTGCCAAAGGTGCTCTCGTGTTGCCGCCTGCTCACTCTCGTTCTCTCTCACTCTCTCGCGCTCATTTGCTCTCTGTATTATGTTGCTTGCGCTCTTCGTCGCCAGTATGTGTGTGTGTGTGATTTGAATTCGCCGTAGTAGCTTAGCTTGCTTGGTTTGGTGTGTGTGTGTGTATGTGTGTGTGTTGCTTTGAATTCGCTTTTAGATTACTTCCTGTCAAGGGGTTGCTGCTGCTACTGTTTTTGTTGGTGCTTTGTGGGGTAGCTGCCCCTGCTTAGATATTCAGCCGAATATCTACGACGGGGCGGCTGTCTCCCCGTTTATCTGCTGCCTTAGATAACTGTCTGTCGACGTTGCTGCCGCTGCCGCTGCCGCTGTCAGCGTCGCTGTCGCTCCTTCTGCTGCTGCTTTTTGCTCCTTTTTCGCCGTCAAATGCTCGATCCTCATCATCGTTCTCATTATCATCAGCGTACTGCATTTGTGCTTTGCTTTGCGAGTATTGAATTTGTCATTGTTGCTAACTTTGAATTTTGGTTTCCTTCCTTGCAATTTTTGTCGGATTTCTGTATGATTTGCTGGCCTGGTTTGTTGTTGTTTGGGGCACAATGCAACGGAGTTGAGCTGCCGGAAGTTGCATTTCAGTTTCTCAAGGCGCTTCGAATTTTGTTGCTGCTTTTGCTGTTGGTCTGATTTATATTTTGGCGTATTCTTGTTGTTGTTGGTTAATTTTGGATTTCGATTGTCATTGCAGTAGAGAAAAATGAGCAATAAACATTTAAAAATTTCTTTGAGTTTCATCACAATTTTCATGAAATCGATTGGGATTTGTTATTGTTGTTTGATCCATGCTAGTTTAGCTTGAGTTTAACTAAACGTCTTTGGGGGTCCTATAAATATACACATAACATTATAATAATTAAAAAAAAAGATTAAAAAAAATAAAATTTCACTTTTCTCTGAAAAATAATGCAAAGTTGTTAAGCTTACCTGTAAAATATATAAAAAATAATATTAATATCTCTGTGATAATTCCTTTGTCGTCTATTGTTGGTTTTGCTTTGAAAACTTTTCAATTGATATCAAGCTGTGGGCACTTTTCAATAGAATTTGTTGAAAATTTATTATTTTTTGTTTGTTTTTTGATTGATATTTCAATTTATTTGTGCTATTGAAATGGTTTTTGTTCGATTTTTTACGGAGTTGCGCTGTTTGTGCTTTGAAGTCCTTTTTTGGTTTTATGTTCTTTAACGATGTCACAAATGTGTAAAATCAATGCTTTACTGTAACTATTTTCGTTGCGTTTTAAATTGAGTATAAAAATTAATCTGACTTTCGGTGTTGTGATTTGGTTTTTGGCTTTTTTTCGTTATATTTTTTTGTTTGTTTATAACTTTGTTGAATTTGTTGATTTGGTTTCGTTTGGTTTCTCGGAACGGTTGAAAGTAAACTTGAAAGGTTTTTGTTTTTTGGTAATGCAACAGCCTGCTTAGCGCTGCCTGAGCATGGCGCTGCAGGATGGAGGATCTGTTGCTGATCCACGCAAAGTCCTCGGCTGCTCCTTGTGCTGCTGCTGCTGCTCCTGCTGCTGCTGCTGTTGATCCTCAGCGTTTGAAGATTGAAATGAAACTGATTGATTCTCCGCAGCAGCTGTGGTTTATATACGCTCACTCTCGGGGTTGAGGATCTGGATCTGAATCTGGATCAGGAGGCTGCAAAGCTTTGTGCATTGTCTGCCCGGAAATGGACAATAGGACAATGGACAACAAAGCTATAGAAAGAAAAAAAAAACCCGTTATGCAAGTTTATTGTAGAAAAACCGTTGCCCAGATCATTGGTAAAAAGTGCGTTTTCTATTCATGGTGGTGGGTCTACAGGCTGATGATGCTCACAGCATCTGGATCGAGGCACACCTGGCTATGAAAGTTGCAACGACGGCTGCTGGACCGCTAAAACCAGTTTGCCTGCTGTTGTCCAACATCCTTGATTATCCTTGACCGTTATGAACTGCAATTGTCTGCCCGCTGTGATGGGAAAATCTCCAATTTTGTACCCATTTCAATTTTCATTTCGGTGTACAGCTTTCAGGCAAGTTTTGCCAGATCAACAAGATAAATATCAGATTCCGATCGCTTTGGTAACTGGTTCTCTAAATTCTTTGCCTGTACATTAATTTGTCTGTACGGAATTTATGGCCAAATGGAGACAGGTCCAATGCAGGGCATCCAACCCAACCAAATCCCCAGTTCTTCTCCCAGATAAAAATTGTACCTTTTACTTGTGGGTCATATAACCTTTTCTTGGTTGCCAAATGCTCATCATGCTTTTTTTTCTCATCTTCTTTGCTTCCTTTGCTAGTTTTATTTTCAGTTTTCATTTTGTTGCCGCGCTTTTCAAGGCATATCAACAAGTTAAGGGTTGGCTATACTGCATTTTTTTTTCGCTCTTGTTGCCACGCAGTTTTATTATTTAAATTGCCGTTAACCCTTGTTTGGCCTAGGTTGAGCAATGGGCATTGGGTTAGAGGTTGGGTCACGACTTTTCCATTTGTTGTGTGGCCTATTCCGAAATGGGACAATGAACGGAAGAGTGAGAGCAGCAAATGGTCTATTGTGAATGCCTGATATTATATATGTGTGACCAGAGTGCTGAAAAGATGACGAGGGCAATTGAGAAGAAGCTTAGTTAATTTTTTAAACAGGATGACTTGGCCATCAATGATATCTTAAATTTGAGAAAAACTTATTAAGTTAATCAATGAATAATATATTAGACTACAACATGCTACTTTTTCTAGGAAAATAACAGGTTAATTCCAGTATAATTTTCAAAAAAATATAAATGAATAACATTTCGTAATGGTTCTTTAGAATGAAATTATATTACATACAACAATTTATAAGCTTACTTAAAATGAATTCAGTATCATAATTCAAAACACTTAAGATCTAACCAATTATTTAAAAAAAAAACCGCAGAAATATTTTGAGAATTTTTGGTGTATAATATTTCGTATTTGAATACACTCAATTCTACTTAAATATATACAATTTTGATTGAAAGTAAATTAGAAAAGATCTTTAAAACTTATTTATATTATTTATTTTCATTAACTTGGACAAATACTTAGTTGCACTTTCTTTTTGGTGCTTATTTTAAATGGATTCTTATTCTAATCCATCTATCTTTCTATATATCTGTCTATAGATATGTTAGATATGTATTTATCTATCTATCTATTTATCTATCTATCTATGTACCTATCTATCTGTAGAGCCTTGTCAGGTTGCCAAAGTGTTTTCAGTAATTCATTCAGTTGTGAATTTCTCAATTAGCTAACGTAGCAATTTTCATAAATTCGAAATGGTTGTAAACTTCAGCTATAGGTTGGTCATTTGATTGTTTCCTCCATGTATGAATCCTTTGGGTTGGCCTCCCTTTTGGAGTAGAGCCTGAGCCTATGTAGAGATGGGTGGCACAGATAGAAGATGAAGAGGATGCACAAATTCTGACCAAGTCGTTTATGGTCTAACAATTTTATTGTATAAATGGTGGATGTGTGTGTGTGTGTGGTGTACAGTTGTGTAGAAAATGTGAGCTGAGCATTTTGTTAGGCTCTTTGGAAGCCTTGTCATAATTTTTAGACTCGACTGTGAACGACGTTTCGGTTCTGGCCTTAACGAAAAGAAAATTTACATATTTCTGTTAATTTTACATTGAAGTTGGGTTCATAACGAGGAGGAAATACTTGAAATTTGCATATATTTGCTTCAAACATACATAAACACACACACACTTACAAATACATATGCAAATTTTTGTGCTGTAAAGTTTTCATATAAAATACAAGTGAAAACAGACACAGAGAAAACGGCTTAGTGTTGTGGGTAGATAAAGGCTGGGCAAGGGTAAGCACAACAAGGACAAGAAGGACAACAAGCAATGGCTATGTCGGCCATTACCAGACCCAAGTCCTCCCCCACACACACACACACACAAACACACACACACACGCACACACTCAGACAACGTCGTTCACACATACACAGAGAAAGACAAAGAGGCATACAGAAAGTGCCTACACAAAAAGAGAAGCACTTTTCAAGGAAACGGATTGTGCGTACGAATGTATCAAGATGTGTATGTATGTATATGTGTGAGTAAGTGTTATTATGTGGGTGGGGGTTTTGTGAAAAGTCAGCAAAAGATACACACACTAAATAAAATTTCAACAAAAGCCTTTTTCCAGTACATATACATACATATATATATATATATATATACTTGTATACTCGAAAATCGGTGGTATAACTCGGGTCGGGTAGCTGATGTGTTCTCAACACAAAAAAAAAGGCGCCTAAAAATACTCAAATAAGTTCCTATCTCTCTTCAAGAGCCCTGTCGACCCTCATTTTTGGTTGGCCAAACATTTTTTGTTGCCTTTCTGTTCAATGTGGCGTTATTCTTGTTGCTGCTGGTGTTGTTGTTGTTGTTAATGCTAATGTGGCTGCTCCTGCCCACATTTATGTTACCATAATTTGACTTAAAGAAAAAAATAAAAATGAAAAGAAAGCTTACTTAAAGTAATCGAAGCTCGCATACACTTTAGATCGCACTTGGCTGGAAATGTTTATTATTATTAAGAATCTTTACAAATTTTTACATACTTTACATGTTTTCAATTTTAAATTTTATTTAAACAAGATTTAAAGAGAGCCTTGCTTAAGAAGATGTTTAAGATCTTGAGAATATAGAAAATATGAAAGAATTTTAATATAATTAATATGTATTCAATTTAAAATTTTAATTTAACAAAAATAAATTTAAAGAGAATAATGAGCTTAGATATCATCCGGAGATTATTAATAAATTGATAATAAAATTTAGAAAGTATACAAATTAGTACTTAATTTATTTTTTGTTAATTTAAAATTTGTTAATTAATTTGTTATATATCTAAAGTAAGTATATAGGGAGTGACCAATATTGCTGATTAAATTTAATTTAGAGTCAGTTTTGAAGTATTATCACGTATATTCTATAGGAAATTAGATATTGGTTTTAGTTCTATTTATTTTAAAGGAGATAATATATGTTTTTGAATACCCCCAGCTTAAACTTAAACTTAAAATTTTTATTTTTTCAATTTACATATAATTTTTTTAATTGTTATTAAAATTGAATTAAATATTTGTTTTCTTTCGACTGCTTTTAGAGGACGTTAAATACATAAATAAATAAATAAATACAGAATTGTCAATTGTTAACCAACATTATAACGAATTTGTTATATCATATGCACAGAGTATTTGCTAGGACACCCATTACACACACTTTGACTCACACACACACACAAACACACACACAGACACACATAGATTCGGCCACACACATGTAGAGAATTGGGAGCCAACACTTGCTAACCGAATTTCCTGCTGTAGTTTTTCGGCTATGATGGGTTCATTTTTCCACATACATATGTGTGTGTGTCGGTGTGTGGGTGTGTGAGTGTGGCGCATGTGGAGACAAGAGGCGACCACTTATGAAGCGCAATGAAGTTGGCCATGTGAGTGTGCGCGCGCACACACACACACACGCACGCACACATACACATTCGTAAGTAACGTTCTTTTGCGGATTTTGCAGTCAACTTGAAAGCCAACTGCCAGAAATATACGGTTAATGTGTGAGACCAAGTGGGAAAGTGGGGTAGGAGGAAAGTGTATGTGTCTCTGTTTGTGTGTGTGTGGGTGTGTATAATGTGTGATTGTGTGGAAAGTTTTGGGCAGTTTCATTTCGGTCATATTTATTAGTTGGCACAGACACTGGCACAGATCAAAACAGGACAACAAGATGCCCCAGCAACCAAACAGGACAAAAACAACTGCAAAAGGAAACATCTTTTTTCACCCTCATCAGTGCAAGTTTAAATAATGTGTTGGTATTAGTTAACATCTACCTATATATAGAAATACACCAGTATTTGTATGTGTGAAAACTATTCTGAGGCATATCCTGCAACATGTGTAGTTATACTTAACACTCACACACACACATAACACTTATTGGGATATATGCTCAGAAATACATGTTCACAAACATATACACATGCCTAATTTTTGGGTACATTTGAAACAGCCTTAAGGATATTCAACGTTGTTGTTGTTATTGTTACTGCAAGAAACTGTGCCTGAGTTGGGTTGGTTAGGGTAAGGGTCCTTCGTACGTGAACCCCTTGACAAAGCTGAGACCTGATCAGAGCTGGCAGTTTCGGGCATTTTCCCGCTAAATCTGGCTTATTTTTAAGTTTGCTTCAGCATTCTGTAATGGATAATATTATCAGTAAACATCAGTTTCATTTCTTAATTATTATAATTGGGGTTCAAATGACTAGCTGTTAAATATTCTAAAGTCTAGGAAGATTTGATATCTTACATATTAAATTTAAAATAAAAATAAACATTTTATAATCATTTCATTTTTTATAAAGAATAAGAGAATCTTATATCTTTACATATAATAAATATTTAAGAATATATTTTTTCTTAAATTTCGACAAAAAATAAAGATCTGAATTAACTTTACTGAGCCAATGGAACTCGTTCTTTTCTATCAAACCATAGTGGTTATTAATTATTAATAACAATCTGAGATCTTTACAAGTTTAAAACTTTTTAAGTTTTCTTGTGAATTTTTACGTAAAAATTAAGATTATAAATTAAATGCTGAATTTAAAAATGTTGTAAACAATATAAAAATGGGTTTGGGTATCTGTTAGATCCTGACTTGCAATAGATTTCGTAATATTGCCCTGAATATTGTCAGAAGTTGGCATATCTGGCGTTGATGGGGAAACAAGTTCTAATGGGTTCCATGCGTACATATTCTAGTAAACATCTCCTGCATGGTTTACAGGAAGGAAGAGGCTGAATGAGGTCCCCAACTAGCTGTGTTTACAACTGCAATTTCTGCTCCCCCGCTCCTTCCTATCTTTATCGTCAAATGTAATCAATTTTTATGCCATTATTGATGCTTGACTTGGCAATTTATTTGAAATTTCTATGGAAAGAATTTTGGGGATTGTCTCCTGTTTTATTTACATGCAAGTTATGTGATGGACAAATTAATTGGAAATTTTTGTTGGTGATTTACAAGGAGACAACATTTGGATTGGGTTCCGGTCTGTTCTCAATAGGCAAGAGTGTGACTAGGGTCTGCCTTTAACTGGGGGCGTTGGTTATCTGAGGTCTAGGCGCATCCTGATGATGGACCCTTTACAAAAACCTGCCAGGAGCAGAGCCATAAACGGAAAATGCCTGCAGGATTGGCTTTAAAGAAATCTGTGAGGTGTGAGTGTGTGTTTGTATGTGTGAGTGTATCTTTGTGTCCTTTTTTCGTCCTTTACTTTTAGCATTATATTTTAGCATTATATGTCACACATTTGTATCTTATTTCATTTTATATTTTTCGTTTTTTATCATTAGAAAAAGAAAAGTCCTTTTGTTTGAGTACCCAGTGCTTGTGTGCGAGCCACATTTGTATCCTTTCATAATTATGTCAAACACAAAGATTCTTTTATATTTTGCATTCACATTAAATGAGTTTATCGGAGTTTGCGCTACTTTACGCTGCCCCATAAAGAGACTCACTCTCTCTGCCAAAAGTTATATTTGGGTATATTTCTGGGTATAAGCAAAAGGTTAATTTTGCCCCTCGTCCAGATCTCAAGTTGCCCTCTTGACATGACGTAAATTAGCTTGGAAAAAAATAAAAATGTTTTAAAACATAATGATTTTATGAAATTTTTCATCAACAATATATTAAATTATATCAATGGATCTGTTAACAATCTATTAAACTATAATTCACATTTAGAATTATGCGAAAAGTGTAATTAATCTGAGAAAGTAATAAAAATCAATAATATAACTTGAGGTTTTTGATAAAGATGCGCAAAGAGCGTTCTTCATATGTGATTGCAATTTTCGATACTATGAATACTGTATTTAGCGAACATCTTGAAATATTTAGGTGTTCACAAATTTAGACAATTGTTAAAGCTATTCAAAAGTTCTAAATATTGAATACAATTTTGAAATCAACTGCATGCAGTAAGAAACTAAAAATCACACAAAAACGTCCACTTTAAACTAGCTTACTATGTCCAGGCTTGACTGTATTTGTTCGTGTGTAAAATGTGATATAATTTTTGCTTTTTTTAGCTCTAGTTGCATATTAACTTTTCATCGATAAAGCTTTCAGACCTTTCTACAGATCAATTCCTAATTGAACAGATTCTTATACTCTCTCTTCTAATTAAAGTTATCCCATTTCAACTAACTAAATATTTTTTATGCTTCATATTTCTGTCTTGTGTTAAATTATTGATTTTTTGATTTATTTTCAAAGCTTTGTTGACATCCATTAAATTATTTCAGCGCCTGCCGCCATCTGCAATACTAGATGTATATGTATATGTATATACTTATTCAGTGAGGAACCCGCAGAATATTCTTATCAGATGCTCCGTCTTCAAACCGAAATTCCCTCGGGATACACACACACACACACACACACACACACATATACAAATTCCATTAGCATAAAAATGTCATAAATAAGAAACATGCTTGCTCTGGATGTTACTCCTACCTCTACTTCCCTTAATTTATCAAGGGGGTTGTTCTTAAAATTCAAAATGGCGTCAGTTTCTTATTAGAAACAGGCGGTTCTGTCAGCGATGGGCATGTGGTCGTAACAGCATCGTCTTTTCATATTTTCGGGGGTGAGTTTTCGCAAACCAGTTTTCTTTCTCTCTGTGTGTGTGTGTGTGTGTGTGTGCACACAACCACGCCTTATTTTTATGCCCTCGGCGTTTCTGAAGGCGTGTGTGTGTGTACTGTACTTCCTTTGTTGGAAATCATGGAGGCGTTCAAGATGATGTGCTCTAATTGATGTCGCCATGACTAGAAAGGATTCGTTCTGTGCCCTTTACAGACATTTGAATATTGATTTTGCTCCTTTGCTGTTAAGTCTGTTCCTTAATTAAGTTGACTTTGATGAGGGACTTTGGTTAGGAAAAAGCCTTTTTATAAGTTTGCCTTAAGCTGAAGGACTTGGCTTCGTGTTGTAAATGGCATGTCAATAACACAAGAAATTTGTGTGCAGCCCCAACTCGGTAACGATTTATTATGCGTGTGGTCAACATCAAAAGTAAAACATTAAAAGCATTCAGTCATGAAATGTTAGCTCATTCCACTATCTTTTTGTTATAGTTTTCCACTTAAATGGCGATGCCTATGTGGCTGTTGAGATCCTTACAGGGCGCTCTTCAACTTCAGCCCGACTGCTCTACAATAAATCATAAGCAAAAGGCACAAAAACGACATGTATATGAAAAGCATTTAGAAGCCATGTACAAACACCCGGACTCTCTCATCCAACTAAAACTTCTTGGAATTCTGCTGGCATTGCTGCAAGTATGTATTTGGATGTTGGCTAGTCGGAAGTCTACTGTAAGCCCCACTACCTCATTCTCTCTCTATATGGCAATGCAGCAAATTTATAAATGAAAATTCCAACAAGAACATTTTCTATTAAATTTTGGCCTCCGTTTTCTAACCATCTCGCCCAGTTTTGTCCCAGTACGAGAAAGTTGTCTTGCCAAATTCCCCCATCGCCCACACTTGATAGTTGGCCAGCTCGACTGGGTGTCAGGCCAACAATTTTCAAATACACTTTCCTCTTGTATTCTTTATAGGGTATAGTCTGTATTTTTAATAGGATTGCAAGTTGTAACTGCCATATCCATATTTCCATATTTTATATTTATTCTTTACTTACTTTTTAATTTTGATCATAGATGCAATTTTTGTAAATGTTGAAAAAACTTTTTTGGCCTTTGGCTTGGGATTAAATACAAGAAAACTTAAAGTTAAAAACTGTAAAGTTATAAAATCAGAGAAGGTTTTATCTAAAAAATTACATTAAATTAAAATGTTTGTATGATGTATTGCTAATATTCAAATTTAGGTTTAATGAAAATATCTCAAATATAATTTCAGAAATTATGAAGATTATGAATGTATTATGTATAAATTATGTTAAAATTATAGTAAAATTCTAGTATTTAATATATATGAATATTTAAAATTTTTAAATTCAATTTTCGAGGTATATTTAGATACATATATTATCTGAATATTTAAAAATATGATTATTTCTTTTTATCGATCTTACCGACTTCAGACTTAATAGTAATGGGTCCGAAGCCATCAGATAAAATGTGCAAGAGTATATAATCTACGTGGTTAGGAAGAGAGACTTACTTTCTTGTTTTATTTCTCTATATACTCCGTAAACTTATACATATTTGTGTGCACAGTTCTTTTTGGACTGAACTTTTTGCTTTGGTAAAAGTTAGCTCGGTTGGTTGGCATTTTGGAGACTGGGGTCCGGTTACTTTTCTGATGCAAAGTAAAAGTTCTTAGCTTCAGTCCTCTCCCCAAACCCTCAAGCCCGTCGGCATGTCCTCCTGCTGTCATCCATTCCTAACTGCCAACTACTTTTTCTCAAGTACCACTGCGGGACATTAAATCCTGTACGTGCTGGGTACTTCTAGTCCTTGCCTGGCCATTGGATTGCTCGAGGTATTATGCCATGACTGAAAGTTTGAATAGTTCTTGTGCACTAGCAAGAGTAGGGATAGATGGGGGAAGAGGGAATGGAGTTACAGAGGAAAAGTGGGGGTAACTGAAATAGTTGCTGACCAAAGTTGCCTCTTTTTGCAAGGAAAGTTTGGGGACATGCTTCTTTATGCGCCTGAAAAATTTTTGCCAATTTATTTTGTAGCCCGGAGCTTCAGCCATAAGATAAGGTCTTACCCGAGATTGCTCTACCCCCTAATTTATGGCTTGTCTTGGATCCCTGATTAATGTTATTTATATTAAAATATGTATATGCATATATATTTAGAATTTGACCGTAGCTTACCATTTATCTCCGTTTATTGTGATCTTTCCCACACGAAGACAATTCCACAACTGGACAACGTCTTTTCCCACAGCATCCTGAAAAACTTAGCATTGAATTTGTTATCTCGTACTACCCGTTTATCCAGTTGTCGAAAAAGAGTTGAAAAACTGCCAAAAAATGCGTGAGAAAATCTTGGAGAAACTGACCTCTGACCGGACAGCGTCCAGCGCTCAAAGATGGTCCAGGTCCATAAAAGAAGGGGTTGAATGACAGTGAAGCATGGCAATCCCAATACACTTCAAGGTTTGTTCTCATAATTTTCTTTTCCATGTCATTATTCAAAACTACTTATTTTTAAAAATATATATGCGTTTAATGAAATAAAATACTATTGTGGAATATAATTACATTTGATTAAATATTTATTTAATAAATATTATCCATATTTAAAATGTTTTATTTTAATTAGTTAAAATAAGAAACCTTGAAATAATTGGAGTGGTAAAAATTAAATGAAAATTTAAATAAATTGTTAATATGTTCATACATGCCAAATTCTTTATTATTATTTTGCATATTATTTGCATATGTCCATTTTATATTTATTATAAATTCAGTACTTCATTTTTAATGACTGCTCAATAAAATAAGTAAATTTTGCTAAAATAAATTTGAATTAGATTATCCGTAATTTTATTTACTAGCCTGCTAAAACAAAAGTTTAGTAATATTAGATATATTTTGTTTGATACTGATAAGAATTATTTTAATATCTAAATTGGCGAATTATTGTGAATGCCAAAAAGCCGATTTTTATGTCATTTATTAAAGGGCTAAAGTCGAACAATGGGACATCATTAATATTCATAATGAGTAAGTAGACTTCTGAATAGAGTTAGCTCGTGAATCAATGGGAATTAGCGAGACAAAAGTTACATTAGCCAGGTCGGATTTGATGGGCCATGTCAGTTAAAAGGTTTGTTGGTCGGGTCAGTTTGATGTTGGCTAAACATTTATTCGAGCCATTAATTAGTTGCACATTCATCAATTTTAATTGAAAAATTTCAACGAACTCATCAGGCTGATATATAGTATATGCATATAGATGTTGCTTGTGTATATAGTTGGTTATTCTTTACACATGACCAAGCTGAAGGAGAAGTAGGCTTAGAAGAGGGGAGGGGGGTGGTGCTGAGTTATGATAACATTCATTTGCCTGTAAATTTCCCAAAAGGCATGTAGCAAAACTTTGGGCGCTGCTAAAACTATGGTCAAAGGGCTCACACACACACACACACTCACTCACACAAACTCAGCTTGGTCACACATAAGATGTGTGTTCGTCGTGCCAGCGCTGGGGGACAGAGTTGGGTGTTATTTTTGTACAAAGGATTATTTCGTCTCGACCAAACATGCAATTAATTATAAGCTTAAGGCCTTGGGTCCCTTTACGGCTCGGCCATGTTGTTGTGCCTGGTTGCGTGTAAAAAGCAACATGGCAGAGGCAGCAGCAACAACAAGTAGAAACAACTTGAAAGATAATAACCTTAGCTTACAGGCAGCCAGAGCGAAGGGATACATATAAATCCAGGGAATGGGCATGAGCATTGCTATGGTATATATAAAAAAAAAATATAACATACAAACTACAACTATTATTTATTCCCAAAAGTTTAAGGCAACATCATTATCTTTTATGCAGACCATCACAACATCCCATCATCCCAAAATTCTCAATCCACCCGAAGCCAGAAAAGCCTATGTAATGTTTGTGAATGTCTTTTGGGTTCGCTTTCGGTATTCGGGGCATGTTTCTTCAAGGCTTCAGCAGTGCTCTATATGTATTTGATATACACACAGCCTCGCACCCACACCCTTACACACACACACACACACACACACACACACACACACACACACACACACACACTCACTCACACTATTTCATTAAATTTCACTCACTTGCCCGTATCAAAGTTGTGCGGCCATATTCTCTGTTCACTTTACTTCTTGTGGGCCAAACCAACCCTCTGCGATATTGACCCTGTTAGCATTCTGTGTGGGAGCATTGTTGTTTTGTATAAAAAGTTTTCTACGCCATCAGCTCAAGACATTAAAACTTATCGCCTGCACATCGACTGTAAACTCCAACTCCGACTCAACTCTTTCCCTTATGCCTTTTGCTGATTGCTTCAAATCCACCCCCAAATTTGAGATTTCTAAGCATAGTTCCGGGGGTTGAGCTGGAGCTTTTTTGAATTTTGTTAACTTCGTTAAAAGATGGGGCAATGGCTTGAGAAGTTCGCTATGTTTGCGGGTATCCAGTGTGACGGGAATATCGAACATTTTGCATATCGCATGGAAAGTAAAATGTTGATAAAGACTTACTTTATTTAGCAGGGCCTTAATAATAATATAATAATATTTGTTATTTATCGTCAACTAAGAACAGTTGAATATAAATATTTGAACTTAAACAAAAGTTAAGGAAATTTGACGATTAAAATAAATGATATATAAATTAAATTTAAAACTGCAACCAGAAGAAATTGGACCCATAAATGGCATTTGCACTAGCCATCAAATGCTTTGTAGATATGTACACTCGAGTAACAAATTATAGCTCCGGATATTTTATTTTTGTATAAATAAATTACTTTAATTTTATAATAATCTGTTTAAAATATTATATTTTGAGGGTACTGAATATTAAAATATGATTGATTCTCTAGATTGATGTGCTTATTGGGAGTGGGCAGCTAAAAAGATAAGTACACATTTGTAATTATATTTATAAAAAATTATCAGATTAAAGACATTTTACTTTGTTTAAATATTTATTAAAACCTAATAAATATAAAAGATGACATCTAAATTTAAACCTATTAATTTGTTTTATATTGTTATAATCCATTACAATACATCATTTGATTTGTTCATAATTAATTTAAAATTCACGTATTATGTAATTCTGTATATTATCTCTCTTTTCTTATGATATTTAGCTTAGCCATACATCTATTTTTTTAAACCATTTATCTGAGTCTCAAGAACATTCAGCATTATCCTAATCTGTAAGTGTTTTAAATAGTAATTTTTATTTGGCAACTTATTGTTGAAGCCTTCTGTCAGTGAATCCAGAGTCCTGTATTCTTCGAATAAAGAGAAACGCAATGACAACAATGACAAAATTTTAATTGAAAATTTTAATTTGGTAACAGAAGTAGTCATTGTTGTTGTCACTGTTGTTGCTAGTGACGGGCAGCTCGGTCTCTATCTCTCAGCCTCTGCCTGAGACTACATCTTCTTGGCATTGTCCTTGTCATTGCCCTTGGCAACGCATCTTCAGTAAGGAGTCGAGAGTCGAGTGATGCCTGAGGGCCGGCAAGAAATACATGTACTCGTATGTCGACAGTGAAAATTTGCTGAAAATAAAACAAGAAATTTGGTAAAAACACGTACGTCCTCGAAAGTGCTCGTATGTGTATATAAAAGCTTGTACATTTATATTTGCTTATGGCGAGACAGAGTCACTCCTTCTGGATATGCTTAAATGTTGTCCTTCGCACGCTGCATCCATTATACACTTTAGATGTAGTGTGTGTGTATGTGTGTGTGTGTGTGTGTGTGTGTGTGTGTTCCTGTCTGTGGCTCAGACATTCGTTGCCATTTCTTGCTCTTAATATCTTGTTTCTTTTAGTTTTTCTATTGTTCAAACATACACATGTCCTTCGCTCTGCCTGCCTCGCTATTTGCCTGTTTGCCTGGCTGCCTGCCAAGTCCTTTACATTTATTTCAACTGCATTTATTTATTTATAAAGCCAAGTTTCTCTCTCAGTCGCATATTCTAAATGCTTCTTGTTGGACTGCCATGTTGCTGCCATGTTGCTTCCATTCAATTGTTCGTATGGCATTCTCGCATTTCAGATTGTCTGTGTGCATTTAAGTGTGAGCCCATACGAAATTGATTTTTGAATTATTCACCGAAATTCGCCATTGAATTTTCTCAACCATTTAACCATTCATTCATCTCTTGCTTCAATTGGCAGCGTTGCATTAGCCAATAAGTTGCTCATAACTTTAGCTCCCTGCCTCGCTTGCCACTTGCCACTTGCCACTTGCCTCATCTCAGCTATAAGTCATCTGACAGGACTGCTCCTGTGCATCCTTTTGCAGCAGCTTGTAGTTGATTGCTATGCTTCCTTGTCTCCTTCTTTTGCCCATTTCACCCCCGACAGTTCATCAACTCAAATTTTATGCATTTTAGATGAGTTTTCCTCACAGTTTGTTTTCATCTCTATTTTCGCTGTTGTTTTTGTAGCTGAACAACAACAACAACAACAATAGCAATGGCAATTGCAACAAAAAAAAATAGTGTTTTTCAGTGTTATTTTTATGCAACTTGATGAAAAATTTCAACATCAACATCAAGTTTGGCAAAATGTCAATGGGCTGCCTGCAAGCAGCGGGCGGCATTTTGCGGGCAGGCACAGTACAGTGCCGCCTCGCAGTTAATGTACTCACTGCACTATTTAAAACTTTGAGAATATTTATTAAATATACATTTGTTTATTAGTTACTAATTAACTCATAATACAATACACATTTTATGTTAAGATTCCATTTGCTTTTTCTTTTTTTGGAGGAGTATGCAATGGAATTTAATAAAATCTTTGCATTTCAAACCATATATTATAACATATATAATACAAATATTTAAATATAGCTACTAATCCGTTCAATTCAATTGCACGTTTTAAATTTTCTTTTAATTTATATCCGATTTCCATTTATTTTACAAAACTTAAATTAATCAATAGAATATTAGTTTTTAAAGTGTAAATTTCCATAGAGTATGTACCTGAATCTCTGAGAAGCCTATCATCAGTATAAATAAATTTCCTCTGCAGTTGTGCATTAATCTTTGATACATCCAAGTATTTTTTTATCAGAATAAATTACAAAAAATATATTGATTATTTCTGTGTAATGAATTAGGCATATTCTACAATAACTTCTGCTTTTACATTAATAAGCGCTTCGCATAAATTTATTCAGTTCGTTGCATTTTGTGCGCCCCAAGTGTGGCGCCCAACCTGCACTTTCAGATATTTCGCTACTTGTACTTTTGAAAATTCATCAACTTTTCAGCACTTTTACTAATTTTAGCAGTTAACTTCCTTTGGTTTTCATAGTTAACTTTTACCAGCATGGAAAAATGTTGTGCCTTGGCAGCATTTGCAGCGACTGACGGATGATCAGTGGACCAAGAAGGAAGAGGAGCTATGGCAAAGTCCGCCTGGCCACATGAGCTGCAAAATATTCAACTCCCAAGTTCAATAAAAGTTTTCACGACGTTGGCGTTGTTGCAATTTTATTTGCATGCTGGCGAGAAATGCAATTGCCAGACTTTTGTAGTAGTAGTTGTTGTTTTTGTTGTTGTTGTTGCAATTGTTGTTGATTATGAACTAGTACTTGGTAGATTGCATATATACTAACATAAAGTATATAAATTTGATCAAACTTTGCTTTTTCTTAATTTATTTTGCGCACGAGTTGGGAAAATTATAATTACCAACAAACAAACAACAGCAGCAACAACAACAGCAGTTGCAGTCAGGTTTTGTGCCTTGGCAACGTTCAGAGGTTTCGGCCAGCTGGATTTATTGGCTTGGCCGGCATATACATAGTTCGATATTAGTGGTCGCCATGCGCCCAGCTTCTAAACAGATTTGGTAACAGCAGCAGCTTGAGAGAGCGATAGTGAGAGGGGGAAGGGGGAGAGGGTGGGGTTGAATTGGGCCACACTTTGCGCATTTGCGTCGCCATAAATATTAAATATGATACTTTATGTGCAAGAGCAGCGTTACTTGGGCTCAGACTGTCGACTGGGTTGACTGGGCTGCAACTTATCAAATATTCCTCGCTGGCAATTGGCCATCCAGCGGCAACTTCAACGGCATAGTTGGCCAACATCGCTGCCTTGGCCACATCCTTGCCATATTTGGTTAGCGTTGAATGAGCTTCATTTGCCAGCTTGCCTGCAGCACGCTGTATTTTGCATAATAAACTTTACTGATTCTGTCCTGTAATGATGCTCATGATGCTGATGATGATGAAGATGATGACGATAAACAGTGGACAGCAATGTTGTTGAAGCTATGACTGGAAACGGTGGAGGCAAGGCATTCGAAATGCCCCTAGGCAAACGCTCCCAAAACTAATTAGTCGCGTCAGAAGGTTGGCCAAGACACGTGAGTCGAGCTTAGATGAACTGCAACGTGTAACTCATATTAATATTAATGCCTAATTGACAGCAACTTGTCTATACTCCTATTGAAGTTTGCCAAAATCGCTCAAACTGTCTTGAAAAATTCACTTGAAAATTTATTCGATTTAACGAATCGAACGCAACGAGACATACACACGGTTGCCATAATTTCAAGAGATAAATTAACTAAATTAAAATAAAGTGACTGGAAAATATTAAATAAATGTCCAATATGCTGAAAAAATTTATTGATAAATATTAAATATAAGATGTTTATAATAAGAAGATATATATATATTTTCTATTATCTTAATATATTTTGGTGGAAACAGCTATATATTTTTTTTTCGTTATAAACTTGACTATAAATTTGTCAATTAAATTTACCATTATAAAATGATATTTTGCGTTTTTACTTGACGATCTGTACGTGTCTAAAAACCTCATTTAACCTTTGTTTTTACTAAGGCATTATTTTTAACCCAAACTCCAGTATCTGTAATTTTCAAAATCTCTGATAAAAATTTGTTGAATCCTTATCGTTTTTCCAAATGACACTTTTCCAAACGCAATTATGTTTCATCATTATATATATTTATTTATATCTTTGTTATTTATTTATTTATGCAATTTCCTAGCACTATAAGTTAGCTTATTATTTTCTTGTTCATGCATTAAAATATTAAAATATTTGTTTGCTTGCAATATATTCTGACAGAAGATATATTTATATTTTTTTTTAAATAGTCATATATGAAACTAAAGGCTTTTCTCCTAACTTTCTAGCTTTTGCCATCACATCAAAATAGCCAGCACTTGCTATAAATAAGATGAAATGGCAACACTGAGTCTAGGCAGGATGCTGTTACAGCGTCAGAGTCCACTCTCAGTCCACTTAAAGTCCACACACTCCGTTGAGTTGCGTTGGAACTTTGTAGCTCATTAGAATATTTTCTGCAGAACTTTTGCTACCGAGCCCAAAAACTTTTGCACATTCAAATCTAGCGAGCGACAGAGAGAGCCTGCTTGAGATGCAGAGAAAGAGTTGCAGAATGACAGAGAGAGCAAGTGTTGAGTTAGTGTGAGTCATGCATTTATTTATAACGGCGAAAAACAAGAAATATAACTGAAAAGTATTCTTTTGTTAGCATTATATTTAATTGGTCTACAACTTGTTCCTGTCCAGACTCTGCAACTCGCAACTTTCCCAGGCTCAGTGCTCAGCATCTCACAACTGGTTACAGATTCCTTCAGCTCCTGTCACTGGTCAGTAACCTTTGAACTAAGTGCAAGTTAAGCAGTAAAACGAGTAAAATAAAACCTGAAGATGCTGCACACAATTTAAGCATTTTCTCATGATTTTCTCATTCAGATTGCCTGACTCTGGACAAGAGCACTGGGTCCAGTCTTGGGTCAAGGGATTGTCTGCCTTGCATCTTTAGTGTCTGCATTTTAAGGGGTTAAAAATCCCAAAACATCTAAACCCGTTTTTATTGTCAGATGCTGCTTTTAGGGGTGGCTCCTTTTCCGGATAAGAGCAGTGCAACAAGCAGTTTTTAATTTGGTTACAGCTAACAATCCATAGATGGCGACACTAACTTAACTGGCAAAGCAGTTCATTTGGATAATAAGCAAAGCAGTGCAAAATGCTCTCTTAATTGCGCTCTCAGTTTAAGGGAATGGGGCAATAAATGGATAATTTGTGTTGCGTGATTTCCATAGGCAATTATTGACAATTAATTCAGGGCTTATAAATGTGAAAACGGTTTAAAAAATTGTGTAAAATTTATTAAGTAGGCACATGCTTCACTGATTATAATATTTTATTTAAATAGATTTTCTTAAGTAATTGTTCGTAATTGTTAGTATATATTCTTGTTATAGAGAAAGTGCGATTCATTTATATTAAGACTTAAGGCATATTTAAGTCAATCTTAATTTAAGTACCACAGTGCCTACTGCCAGTTGATCTCACAATCATTATTGCGATACCTAGTCGTTATGCAGTTAGCCAAGTAATGGTTTTAAAAACTAAATTCACATATAATTAGTCAATAAATTGATTTTGCAAAGTCAATTTATCACACTAAATTTATTTTAATTTAACAAATAATTATACTCAACGAATATTATTGTTCTAAGAACCACAAGCAAACAATAATTAAAATACTTAGAAAGAAAATTAAAAAAAATTTGTCAAAATAAAATATGAGAATATATAACTGAATTTATTTTACATTTTCTAAATTAATTAATCCCAATGGGTTTCGTTATTAACATTATTAACTTTAATTAATCAAAATATTAATATTATCAAAACAATTACTTGAGTAACTGTAGGTAAATCATGTGCTCGTTTCTTGTAATACTTTTTTTCTTTTTTTCTGAATTCCGTGACAACTTTCAATTAAAAATTAAAAGCTAGCGAACATGGCTATTAGAATGGAACATTCTACAGCTGCTCATTCCAATCAGAATCCGGTAATGCCGCATCGGCCATCTTATTGGTAGGACTGTGGTTAGAGGAACCTTGGCAGCACTGTGGTCGGTCCTCAAGTCGGATTCATGGCGACAGGATCCAGATGCTGTCGCTGTCGCTGTCGCAACAAGGAGGCAGCGATATAAAATAAATTAAAAGAAAGAGCAAACACCAGAAACTGTAGAACGGAATAACGGTTGGCGAAGGCAAAGCAAGTGCTTTACATTTTTTAAATAGAAAAGGGGCGGAGCACATTTAAATGCAGCTAGGCATCCTGTTTTTCTTCTTTCTTTTTTTCAGTTTTATGTGACCTTTTTTTAATTCTTGTTGTAGCGTCTCTGCAATCCAATAAGACGAAACGGCTATGAGAGAGAGAGAGAGAGACTGGAGGAAAGAGACAGCAAGTAAACGTTGTAGGAAACGAGAAACTAAGCAGTATGTATGGTAGGTTTTCAGGGTCTGTTGGGCGGGCTTTGGTTCCAGCCAGGATGTGCACTTAAAAGTATAAAAGGCACCAAAGAAAAATTATCAAACGAAAACAAATATTAATGCTTGACAAAAAAAACAAGCAAGGAAGTAAACGAAGAAGAAAATGCAAATGACAGGCAAATGAAGTGGGGACAGCAAGGTGAAAAGGAGGGAAAGGAGCTGGAGGTGGGGCATTGACAAAATGACAGTTTTAGGGCATGTAACGACGTTTGAAAAGGATATGAAAGAATTTCTGCAAACGTAGTTACCAGACCCATTTGGGGTTGGTCTAAATAGAGAAAGAGTAGAGAGGCAGATGGAGAGGTAGAGAGAGAGGGGGAAATACGTAACTGGCCCTTGTCTATCGGAGCCGTATTCATTTGTAAATATTGTAGCCTGCAGGATACGTATGCAAATAACATTAAGAGCATGGTATAGAAAAATGTAATTTCACTTGATTTGCTCAAAAATGCAAACAGAGAAGAGAGACAAAAACCCACACACACACACACAGACACATAGAAAACTCAAAGATAACGAGCGTTACATGGTAGAAAGCTAAATGAAGATAAGTAAGCAGACAGAGAGAGTGAGGAAGAGGATGAGATGTAAACAGAGAGATAGAGTATGAGAGGACGTAAGGAAAGGCAGTTGGGACAGGATATGATGCACAGGTTGGCAAAGGCATCGACTGCTCAGCTAGAAGGCGTTTCTCGAGTTATTGAGATCAGGAGGAAGTAGGCAGTTATATACTTTGTCATATCAGGTGCGGATAAGGCAGCATGAAAAGCTAGTACAGCTACGTTAGGGTGATGCAATATAAAAATTATATTAAATGTTATAGAAAGTAGATAAGCTTAAAAGTGTGCAGACTTTGACTTTAGGACTTTTTTTTAAAATTTTTTTCAACCTAAATCTTTATCTTGTGCTGTAAAAGAATGCCATTATTTTGAAAATATAAGAAAGATGAATATTTTAGCCATGTTAATTTGCTGAGTTTTGCTATATAATTAAAGTTTTTTATATCAAGGTTTTGTTTACATTTTTATTAATATTTAATTTCGATATACTTGTAGTTTGTTTTTGCGAAAGGGTCAAATTTATTTTTACTTATTTTATTTACAAAAGTTATCTGTTTTTATTTGTTTTTGTATTTATAAATGTATATAATGTAGTTTTCAAGGACAACGTATTTCTAGACATTTAATAATTTTCTTTTGCGAATAAATTTTACTATTTTAGTGTATATTATTATTTTCTTTAACATACTTTTTAAATCAAATTTGTTATTTTCTTGTATTGTCGATAATATTTGAGACATTAAATTCAAGTTCTGTTCCCAGTTCATTTTTTTTCTGTTTTCTTTTCATGAGTCACCCTATTGTTAAGCCTTTCTGCTTCTTTGCTTAACTGCCAGACAGACAAGGAGTTATCCAGCCTACAAACATACATACATACAGATATTTATGCATTCTGCACTTCTGGCCGTCTGGCCGAGTTGTCTGAAAAGGTTGGCAACTCAATCGCTGCTGTTCGGCGCTCAGTCGTGTGTCTTATAGCTGACAGCTATGAACACCGGGTGGACATACAAACATACACACATACACATACACTCACACATACATACTGGTATGCATACAGTCAGTTGGTTCGGCCTTTGGCTTACATTTTAAGTGTCTGAGGCCTCAATTGCTTTGCTGGCTTTTCGACTGGCAACGAGGTTGATGACGACGTCGACGTCGACGATGGCAACTCAGTCGGCTGCAGGCTGGTTACTGAGTTAACTGCTTGGGCAGAATGAGCTTGGGAGTCAACATACTTGGCTCGATTGCTTCCTTTTTGGCCCTTTTTGTTGCACATTTTATCTGCGCTTTAACGTTCAATTCAATATAATGACTCCCCTATGCATAAAATGGTCGATGCAGGACAAGAAAGGGGCGGCTGGTTTCGGTTTGAGTGGGTCTGGACTGGACTCTGGACTGAGCAGGCCAGACAAGACCTGGCGCATCCTTTTTATGGTGCCATCGAGCCAGTTCAGGCCAACTTAAGGGGACGATTTTAATTTGCATTCGTTTGCTTTCATTTCTCTCCTTCTTTCTCTGTGTTACAGGATACGTCTGCGAGCCATTGTTGTTGTTGCTTGCCTATATTTAATCGTTTTTGCAATTTTTCGAGATTTCTCCTTTAGTTTTTGTATGGGTTTGTTTTGGTCGAGACGGCGCGCCGTCGGCAGTCCGAGCAAGCTTCTGCAAATTGTTAAGTCGGCTATAAATTTGACTTGTACTCGGGTCCGAGCTGTTTCCTTTTTGGGGTAACCATTGAAGCTATTTGCATAATGGTTTATAGAAAAGACAAAAGCCTGCAGGACTGGTCGACAGGATAATATGCCCGAACGTGGGTGACATACGTATAGGTTTTGTGGTCGACTAACTCTTTCTTTCACATTCTTTCTGTCTCTCTCTATTTCTCTAAAATCTACAAATAGTTAGCCTTAAAGGTTTTTCCTTTTGCCAACGTTCTGCAAGCCAAGTTAAAACCATCAACCACTTAAAATAAATTAAGGCGACGCCATTTTACATTTGTCCAGGAGCAAACAACCCCTCAGCAAAGCCAAACGAGCCAACGAGTCAACGAGCAGCCAACAACAAGAACAACAACAACAACAACATCACACATACACACTAACACACATACACACAGAGACAGAGATGAACAAACCCTTTGGCTGGCCAAGAAACTCCTTGCTTCATACAGTTGGCCATTACCTTTTGTGCTTGCTCGGGGATTTTGCTTTTTATTATTTTTATCTTCTTTTTGAACATTTATATATGTAGAAGGATATATGTATATGTGTGTGTGTGCATGAATAAAAAGCATTGCTCCTTTTTGCTATTAGTTTAGCAGAGTGTTGGCGGTGTGGATTCCGTGTCCTGGGCGCTGTCAAGTACAGTTTCGTATTCTTCTGCTTAAGCATAACGAATGTCCTTTTTCCATTTTGCCTGGACCGTTGCCTGGACAACCAGCATCAGCTGCCCAGCTATTCCCTTGGAAGTGTCCCTCCTCATCCTCGGTCCACTCATGTTGCGTTTCTAGCAAGCAAAAGTAATTTTTTACTTTTAGTTAAATAATTGCGAATGTGAGGGAAATGCAGCTGCTGCTTTCCCTTCATCTCATGATGTTTTTGCTCCTGCCACCACAGAGCACAGGACGAGGGCGTTAAAAGTTTTGCATTCTTTAGCTCCTTTTTTTCTACATATATAAATAGAAATGTGAATGTTACATATGTGTAGAGCTGGGACTCTGTATTTCTTTTGGGACCAGCAAGTGCCACATCGTATATATATATATATATATCTATGTACATATACATATATATAACTCCATGTCTCACTGCTTGAAAGACGTGCCGGCACCGAAGGACATTCCCCATCCTGACGCTACTGTGGCTGGCAAGATAAAAAATTAGTTTGGCAAACAAGACGAATGCCTTTTACTGATTAAAACTGTGCAGCAAAGCAAACAAATAGCAGACAACAGTCTACAGCTGCCATCTTCTTCTTCCTCTTTAACTAATGAAATAATTTACAACATTTTGTTAGCATTTGTTTTGTCTATTTATTTTGGAAAATAATATCAATTATTTGTACAGCAGTTTAAGTCAAGTGCATCTCGATATTTACGTCTTTCAAATTGATGATTAAGCAACGTCTGAAAAGAGAATAATTTAATTATGTTTATTAGTTTAAATTAGAGTATATTATAAAAAGTATAGCGGAAGATTATTTTCAAGATTTGGAAACGAAACCATTTCATGCTAAATAAGGTTAATTGACAACTTAAGTTTAATTAAGTTAATGTATTTTTTACATTTACTTTCTTATAAATTTTATAAACTTTTTATTAAGGTAAACCATTTTAATAAAAAGTTTCAAATGTAGATTTTTTTAAACAAGCCCAAAAAGTAAATTGTTTTAGTAATTTTATATTAGATATTTCGAGAGAGTTCGGGGACTGCACAATAGTATCTTTGTAAACATTTTACTTTAAAGCAGGGATTAAAACCGAAACGAATATCGGTTTCAGTTACGGTTTCGGTTATGATCGAATTAAGGTTTTCGGTTATCGGTTATATAAAATCTTAAAGTATCGGTTTCGTAACGGTTATCGGTTTTTTGTAAGTTTCGGTTTAAAAATAACGGTATGGTTTCGGTTTGCAAAAAAAAAAGAATTAAGGTTTTCGGTTGACCAAAATAAGACGCTCTATTCTTTGTTTTACATGAAAAAAGACTTAATGCTCTTTTTAGCCTGTAAAATAATGTTATCTGGTTACTGGAATGGTCCAGCGTAATGTCGATTTTATTATATTTTGATCTCATATAAATTTGGGTTATTTGGTTTGAAAATTTGGATTATTTTGATTTTACTGAACTTTGAACCGCCATAACTTTGTCAAAAGTCAATCAATTTTTATGCAGAATGTAAATTTGAGCATAATTTTACCTTTAAATTCGTTCTGCATTTACATTTTTTTCATTTTTGAAAATTTTTGAAAATCGAATTTTTTCGAAATTTTACAGTGTTACCCCTTTATCTTTTTTGATTGAAATGCAGAACGAATTTGGAGGTAAAATCATGTTCAAATTTACATTCCGCATAAAAATTGATTGACTTTTGACAAAGTTATGTCAGTTCAAAGTTATCAGTACTTGCGACGGCCAGTATCGAAATTAACCCTTATTAATGAATCGGTTACTAAACGGCTATTTCGGTTTAAAGAGTTTCGGTTTATGATTTTCGATACAGTGGAAAAAATTGTTTTTGGTTACGGTTTCAGTTACGGTTACAAATTTCAATCGGTTTTTACCGGTTAAAGGTTACGGTTTCGGTTAAGGTTTTAATCCCTGCTTAAAACTAAATAACAAAGTAGAAAATCTTTTTTCCGTTTAGTAAGCGTTAATTAGGAAAAATTCTTATGTATATTAAATATCATAGAGTAAAGAAACAATAAGTATAACAACTCGCATGGTCTCCGCTGATCATTTAATCAAATTAAGATAGATAATATATATTTTTGAATGTTGTCTAAAGTTCCCTAATTTAATACATTTTGCCTCCCGGTTTGTCATATTTTCTACGAAGGCTTTAATATTTTCTTTGGTAATGAGCTGCGCTTCGTTGCAATAATGAAATGAATAAAATCTGTGCAAAATTAATTTATAAATAATTTATGACTGTCGCCTGCAGAGAATTGAATCGGTCTGTCCAAATAATTGGGCAAAATGCTAGTAATAATTATATCTATACATATTAATGTAGATATACACTAGTGTGTGTGAATTATTTGGACAGTTGACCCAGGTATTGGCTTTGTACATTTACTACTATATTATGACATAAAGGTATGTATTGATTTTAGAGCTTTCTAGGCCAACGTTATTAGCCATGTCGCGGTAACTAAAATGTAAATTTGATTTTGCCATCAACACAATGTAATTGAGTTATTGAACAGAAATGCTAAAGTGAACAGAGGATACAGTGCATGTAATGGCATCTGTTGCTTCTGCCTTCTACCTGGGTATCATGAGCAGTCACAATCGAACCTGAGCCCAACCCCCAGTTTCGGCCTTAATTCAAACATACGGCCACTTGTCGGTCCAGCAGCATTCATTTAAATATGAATTAAACCAATTTCGAGTCGATTAATGTCGACGACTTTTCGTTTTTCGGTCGTCGCAACATGCGATTCCATTTTCATTTCGTCACTCTTTTTTATTTCTGACTGCAATTATATTTATTTTTGGCCTTTTTCCTCTCTTATTTTTTTATTTTTATTATTTTTGGCACTTGCCTTGCACTTTCACTCTCATGAGCAGCATTGGCATTGGCATTGGCACCGACATCGACATCGACATCGATAGCGATTGCGAAGTGGGCACCCGACGTCCAGGGATTCCGAATTCCAGATGCGTGCTGGTGTTGGGCAGCTTATTAATGCGTATATTGATGGAATACGCACTTATGCACACACATCCATACTCATAAGCACGTACACACACACTTGCACAGACATACACTCATTCACTCTCACATTGAGACATGCGTAATGCAGGCGGTTCCTTTGTTTTGGTTTTATTTTTTCGGCTACCAAATGAAAATTGCATATTATGTAAAGAGCGCGTTGTTGTTTCAGCCAAAAAAAATAAAATTCACAAAAATAATTCTAGGTGAAGGACGAGGACATTGCCACGTTGGCTGTTGCTCTTCCTGCTGCTGCCGCTGCCGCTGCTGCACAACATGGCGTATGTGTAATTTTTTTATTTCTCTTATTTTTTTTCGTTTGCATTGTATTTTCAGCATGGATTTTGCTTGATGCAATGAGTGGGACGACGGAGGAAGAGGGGAAATGGCAACACTGACGCTGCCATTGCGGCAACCGCGTCCACATACATCATCACAGCTGGTAGACAGTCCTGAGACAGGACAAACTACCCGTTACCTCCCTCACACATGTTGACCGGCTGCACTTGTGTTTCATTAAGTGCAATAAACTGTGAAAACAAAAAAAAAACAAATTAAGTTCCCACCCAGATAGGGATGGACCGTAAATCACAATATTAAAGTTTTACTGAATCAAACTAAATTCAATTTCAAATATATTGCTTTTCAAACTGTGATATATTATATAAATAAAAGAAATATATTTATAATCAAAAGTTATCGTTGGAGAGTAATTAGACTTGATCTGTGAATAATGTATACGATCCGTACCCATAATTATCTTAAATTCTGAAACTATCAGAAATATTAGATTTCATATTATATTAAATAGTACACAATAAAATATTCTTAAATTAAATTCAATATTAATTTAATTGTAAATTGTTAATATATTTTTTTAACACTTAATTTACTGTTCGCTGATTGCTTTTAGTTGTGTAAATATAAATAAATAAACAAATAAATGTTTAAAATGATCTATATTAACAATATAGCGCCAACACCTGATCTTATTGTTTATTTGCTTATTGTATGTGCTAATTTATTATCATTTATTATTTTGAATACCAATTAGTATTTCATTTAATTAATTGCTGAATTTATTTACATAATTTTCAGTGTGAATCATCGGCATCCTTTGAACCATATCTATGTCTATGGTGTTGCATACTTTGCGGATGACGATAAATTCTCTACCCTCGCCATTTTGTATAATTTTTTTGTATTTTTTCAACAATTTACGCTGGTGAAAGTGTTTGTTTGCATGTGTGCACGAAGGGGGGCGTGTACGAGTTGGTTAATGCGGCTCATACACGTAATTGGCATTAAATAAAATGCCGGGCAGTCCAGTCCTTTCAACAACAAGAACAAACCAACGCGAAAAGTGACCGCCCCGAGAGTCATGTCCAAAGGAAGGTTCTCTCGCATGCACACTGTTATATTTTGTTAGTTTATTCTTTTTTTCGGATGTCACACACACACACACACACACAGAGAGAGAGATACGTATTACGTATGTGTATATGTATGTATGTATGTATGTGTATGGAGACTGTTGCTGCTTATGATAATTGCCGGCTGCACTGCGTCTGCATTTTCCGGCACGTGGCATTCGCCTCGTTTTTTTGGTGGTCTCTTCACATTGTTATTGTTGTTGCTGTTCCCATTTGCCATGCCTGCTTTTTTTGTTGTTGCTATCGTTTTTTTTTTGGCCGTTCATTGACATTGTCAATGTCATTGTTTCCATACCAGCAACCAGTTGTCGGCTCTTTTTATTTTATTTTATTTTTTTGAGTATTTTTATTTTTATTTAATTGCAATTTGCTTTTGTTGGCGCGTGTCATTTTCACTGCTGTTTAAGTTTTTTTTGCTCATTTTAACGTGTTGTCGTTTTTTTACATTTAACTTTTCGTTTTTGCTGTTATTGTTTTTTATTTTTATTTTTTGGGCATTTTTATGATGTTTACATTATGACGTCATAGTGGCATATATGTTGTCGTTGGTCATTGGTCGAAAATCAGCTGATTGCCGGTTTAATTGACATATATTCGATGAACTTTGCGCACTTATCAGCAGCTGGCCATGGCAATACATTGAATTTGGCATATATTTAATTTATGGGATTTGAAATAAGTGTTGTATGAGAATATGTATGTTTGAGAATACTAAAGGGAGGAGAGCTTCTGGGAATATTAAGGCAAATTCAACATTAATGTTTTTAAACCAATATTAATGATAGATTAGTTTTAACAAAGACAGTTTAGAGATAACCGTTTAAATTGTAATATATTTGTTATAATTTGCAAATACTTGAACTATTTCAAAAGACTCTAGATGTGCCCACTTAATATTTTTATATTATCAAAGATTTATTACTTAATGGTTATCTTCCTGACCATTCAATATTATTCCATATAATTTTCATTCATTGCTTCCATACTATATTTAAAACTATTAAAGAATTACACGAAAGATTCCATGTCACAATAAAATTTGTAGCATACTTTTTGGCGCAGCAAGTTATTATATACGGACATATTCTGGATCATACGTAGGGGCACTCTAAAGGCTTTTAGGTTCAAGTAAATATCTAAAACTCAAAAATAACTTTGTTTTATTATTATTTAAAAAATACAAAAATCTGCAAAATGCATTATAATATTTAAAATCTTTTATTGGTAGCTGTCGTGTGGAACTTTATAAGAAATTATCAAAAAATTTGTTTCAAGAAAGATTTGCTGAAAAATTTCATCATTCTCTTGTTTACATAAAACCCAAAAATTAGGAAAAACTTAAACTAACTATGTAGATTTTGGGTATTGCTACAATTTCTTTAAAATTCGAAAGCTGAGCTCAACTAATTTTAGTGGAACTGTAGTTCAGTATTTTCATTTCATTTTGAAGGAAAGTTACCTTTCCATATACATGTAATCAGCACATTTTAGTTGTCAGCGAGAATTTAAATTGGCAAATATTTTAGAGCATTTTGCAGCTGTTGATGAGGTCGGTTTCTGCTGCCTGTTCCTCATTGCTCCCAACCTTTTAGCTGGTCAACAAGAAACACATACGCTTAAACGAGAATTCATACGTGTGAATATGGTATATGTGTAGATATTTATATAGAGAACTCTGACGGGGTGACGTTGGAATCAGGCGCATACATCAAGTGGAAAAATTATTTGACGTTTGGGGAAAATTGCGAAAATTTAACCAGCTGCAAGCGAGCCCCAGCGAAAGCACCAAAAGCGACCCGCACTTCAAAAATTGTTGATTTTCATTTTTCATTTTAATGAATTTTTGTTTTTGCCTTGCCAGCGCATGTTGTTTTTATTGCTGTTATTGTTGTTGGCAGTCGTCGGCTGTTGTACACACAAATTACCTTATTTAGTACACACTTGGCCGCATATAATATAATTTACTGTACATAGACCTTTTTTATGTGGCATCTATGTACATGTGTGTGTGTGTGTGTGTGTGTGTGTCAGAATGTATATGTGTATGCGTTTCTGTTGCTGCCTTTGTTGTTGTATATAATTTACTCAACTGTTTTTGGTTTTTGTGGGCTGGCGCTTTTTTCCAATGCGGCTTTTCATTTTCCTGCCTCCACTCTGATCCACGGCTCTAACATGTAGCCATAGCAACTATTTAAGTGTGTGTGTGTGAGTCGGTTGGGATTACGGTTTGGGTTTGCCACTGTGTGCGTGCAGGGAGTTCAAATTCAGACATGTCCCCGACGCATCAGTAATGCCTTCTTTGAGTTTATTTTTTCACCAATTATAGCATAGACGATGATAAATGATAATTTGTCTCTCGATATATATTTCAATTTGACTAAACTAAACTCTACAGGTCTTTGTATTTCCTGAAGTTTATCATACTTTTTGCTGCAACACTTTTGTTTCAGAAATATGCTTAAATATGATCAAATTTTACATATATATTTAATTTGATTAATTAAGAAAATTTAGTAATAAATTTGAATATTATGAGAACAAATGAATATCAAGATCAGATCGAAACTCATTGTAATACATGCTATCAAATCTACACTAAATTTAAGGGATTTATTTTAAAAGACATCTAAAGAATTTATCAAAACGGAAACGGTTTTAAAATTAGAAATTTTTTATTTGTTAGCTTTTTTTTAATAAATAGTTATTTACTTTTTTTCTGATTAAATTTAAATATTTTTAAAAAATTGTCTATAGTTTTGCTATTGTTATCAACTGATTCGGATCGGGCCTTAGCCGTGTATTTTTCTTTCAGCTTAAACTAAAAATTGCAAATTTTAATTTAACGATAAATTGCCGCGTGCAAATAAAAAGCACACACACCTTCACACACAACCATTGTGTGTATGTATGGGTTTGAGGGCATTTCATGTAATGTTGTCTGTAATTTGAGGTTGGCGAACGCAGTGTGCATATTAAATGAATATGTATAAGTCTACACTTAGTCGCCGGAGGTATATAAAACAAATACATATATGAATAAGTACATACATATGTATGTGTATAACCAGTTCATATTATGGCTCGCCATTTACTAACTGTAGTTATTAAAGGACTCTCATGGCGGTATTTATTGTAGAACGAACTAAGAATTTGATTACTAAACATTTGATTCGCATGTCTCTTGAGTGGAATTTCTTCCACTTTTAAAGCCAAGCCCCGCAGCTAAATAAGAGGGCAGCTGCCTCATTTGGCCTTATTAGAAATCCCACCCCAAAGACCGAGAATTTAACCCAAGCTCTCAACCCTTAAAATTTTTGCACACAAAATGAGGGTAAGTTCCGTTCATCGGCCATTTTGAATTTTTTATATTTCTAGGTATTATTGTTAGCCATGAAGCAAAAGGCGAAACAAAACGAAAATAAAAACTTTTTTGCCCGTTTTTATATATTTATAATTGCAGTTATTTCCCTGCTATTGTTATGTGTGTGTGTGTGTCTATCTGTGTGCTTTAAGGCCGCACACAATCCCAATGAAATAATATGAAAAAAGGATGCAGATTGTGCGTTTGATTTGCCAAACGCAGCTGCAATATTTGCCACCTTTTTTTTTTTGCCACGTATTCAAATAACTAACCAGCGTACTGCCCCTATGTTTTCTATAACCAGTTTTAATGTCTCGCCGTTCGCACCTATCCAACAACTGGTCGATATACAAATTAAAGGGGTCCTGCTAATGTTGTCACCCAACGGACTTGTGCTTAATGGTTTTTCCATTTGCTTGACACCAAAATGGACTTAATGGTGGGCAAGATATATTGCAATTCAACAGTTAAAAAAAAGTTATACAAGATGATTTCGAGTTTTTTACGTTGATAAATAAAAGATTCTAAAATCAAGATTTTAGTCAAAAAATATTACAAAATGCGTAAAGAACATAAAATTCTTAAAGTTGAAAACACATTTTGGTTTTAAAAACATTTAAAATAAGAGTTTCTTATTAACAATATCAGAAATTCTTATATTTTTAAGTCTACAAATATAAGTATAAGAACAAATGCTCTTAAATACTCAAGACATCAAATAAAATAAAAAATAAGCCATGTTTTAAAATTCATTATATTTTTATTGATTTTTTTTTTTGATATAAATAATTTTGTTTTGGGACCACTATTATCTTGATATAAAATATGACATACTTATTTATATTTTTTTATAATCTAAGATTTTTATTCTTATATTAAGAACTGCGATTTTTTTAGTATTCCTAATATCAGAAATTTGGTTTAAAAATGGTCTTATTTAAATAACAATATCAGTAAGATGAATGTTTTTGATTTTTTAAGTTGGTATTTTTTTTCTGTATATATATTAAACTATGATTTTGAAAATTTAAATATAAATATTATTATTAACTGCTGTGTTGAAGCATCATCTTAGATTATTGATACATATATTATATATATATTATGTAGTTGTAGATTATTGATACATTTCGAGTTTTCTATATATCAAACTATAATTTTTAAATTTAAATATACATATAATTATTATTAACTGCTGATTTAAAGCATCATCTTAGATTATTGATACATGTTTTAGTTGTGATGTCATCTTCGATTTTGATCTATAAGATACAGAGATTCTGTATCACAAAGAGAAAGAAATAGGTATCCAAATAGCGAAGTTATCTTAAGGCGGCACAAATATGAAAACTTATTAATGTGATTAAATAAAAAAAATCAGTTTTAATTGTAAGAGACAAATGGAATAAAATGCCTGCGTCGGCACAGAAGGTGGACTGGCGATGAGAGGACAATTAAAGAAGGATGCATGAATGTCCTTTGTCTACTGTCTGCTGGCGACACGCTTCGAAAGCAACATCGGCGACTTCCAGACACAGCTGGACAGTATATATACATATACATACATATATGTATATCTTATGTGTATATGTATAGATTCAGGTTAACGGCATGAAAAAGGACTGAGTGGACAGGCAGGACTAGCTGGACTGGCAGGACTCTTGGTCTTCACACCACGCGCACTGAATTTAAATCATAAATCATGAGCTTTTCCTCCTCAGCATTTTTCATGCTTTTGTTTCGCCCAACCCGTCCCTCCTTTCGCGATTTTCAGCTTTCTCTCCTTTTTTTTTTGCATATTTTTCGCTCTTTTTTGTTTGCCTGCCCTTTTTGCTGCATTTTATTTTTTCGCATTTTTCTTCGCTGGGCTGTCGCGTCTGTTGGCGTCGCGTCGCGTCGCGTCGCTTCTGGGGCGCTTTTTAGTACGCACAAAAAGAGAAAATCAGCCGCCATTTTGTTTTTTCTTATTTGCTCATTTTCGCTCCATTCGCATATAGAAAATAAAATGCCGCAACAACAGCAACAACAACAACAACAATAACAAAGCAACACTGCTGCACGTTGAGTTAAGAACGTTTCGCCCGTCTCATTTATTGTGCCTCCCAGATAGGTGGGTTTACCTCGTAAAGCTCCCCGTCCAACTTAAGCTCTATTGGGCATTAAGGGTTTTCTGGGATTTTTCGCTTTACTCGTTTTTCTCGTTCCCCATTTTCTGTTGTTTTTGGGTTGCCTTGTTTTGGGCATTTGCCAAAGTTGTGTTTGGTCCTTAAATTATTCACGCGTTACCATTGAGAAGTTTTCTCCCTGCCCCCCTCCGCATTTTGCTCCCCCACTCAGGCCCCATTGCCTTTGCATTTTACATTCTGTCAGCAGGGGTCTGACATGAAAAATTTCGTAATTCAAAATTAACATTTAAGGATGACTTGGAGTTGCCGCCACAGACACGTCAGACGGCGAGTTGGAGTCGACTGAAAAGGCTGTCAGTGTATCTGTGTGCATCTGTGTGTGTGTGTGTGTGTGTGTGAATTTGTATTTGTGTGTGCACAAAATTAACGAAAAACGAGAAAAACAGAGAAAAACAGCAATGAAATAAGTACAGTTACGACAAAATGTGATTTTTACTTTGCTCTCGTTACATTTCGCATTTACTCAGCATTTGGAGATTGTTTGCTGAGGCGATGAGAGACGGCGAATTGGTGGACAGACTGACACAAACAGAGACAGAGACAAGGATAGGAAAAATGCGAAGAAACCATCATCCAGCTCTGGTCGTTAATAATTGAATAACGTTTTCAATGGAAGTAAATGCTTAAATACTCATTTCTTCGTAATCACAAAATGGGGCATTTGTCGTTCGTTAAGGGTTGAGAAAGTTAAGAAGATACATCTTTATCATTTTATACATATATGTGGACAGAAAGTATGTTACACAGATTTCTGTGGACTTTAAAGCAATATTGAAAACAGAGCAAGACTTACTTTTATATTACATTACATTTGAATAGCAAAGGATTCAAAAACTTAATAAATACAAAATTGACATGGGTCAGATGAAAATTGTTGAAACTTATATATTGAAGTCCAAATAATTTTAGCAGGTTAAAAAGATAACAACAAGAAAATCTTTATTATAAAGATGCAATATTGATAAACCTTTCTTCCTTTTTAAACAATTAAAATTTAACTTTATGTTTCTATGTATTTCTAAACATTTTTTAATTTCGGCTTACAATATTGAAAATATATTTAGGAAAAAAAGTCAAGATTCTAGATAAAATCAATCCCATGCAGTGTCAAAAGTTCGGTAATCTTGGAATATCTTAAATTGAAAATGATTATCGATTTGCTCTCAGCAAATATTTTCTCTATCGGGGTTTACTAAATATTTAATTAATTTTATTCTGTTCGTGCTTTGTCGAAGTCTTTTTCAATACATTATTTGCGTTTTCTTAAAGTCATCATTCATTTGATTTTTCAACTGAGTAAGTGAAGAAGTAAAACATATCGATTGGAAATTCGTTCAATTCTTGGCCTAATCAATAACCATATGCATATCAATAACTTAAATCTCCACTTCTGTCTCACTCTCTCTCTCTCTGTGTCTCTCTTTCTGTCTCTCGCTGTTTCTCTGTCAGTTGGTCCGTCTGTTTGTTGGGTTGAGTCTATTTCTGTGTGTGCATTTTGTACCGCCGCATGGCCAGGAAACAAACAATTTACGCAATCTGCCAATGCAACGTTACCCACACAACAAGAACGTTTCTCTCTCTCTCTTTCTCTATATATATTTTCTCTTTTCTCTCTTTTCCTTTCTCTTCCCCTTCCACAATGAAACTAAACACACAAAAGCGATGGAGAGCAAAAACAGGCTTAAATGAAATAAAAACAAAATGAAATCAAATAAAATGCGCGGCCCAAAAGTAAAGCAGGAAAAACTTGTCGCTACTCGGAGCATAACGACAGGCAGATGGAGTTGGAGACGACGACGTTGCTCTCACCAACACATGAACACACACACACACACACACACACACACACACACACACACACACACACACACACACACACACTACTGCTGTCTCAGTACAATGGCACTCGGCACTCTTGCTGCTCTTCGTTCTCTTCTGCCGCATCTCAGTATAGAAAAACGATGCAAAAAAAAAGAAGGTTGCATGCCACCCGCTGTGGCAGCCACCCAGTTTGGCAAAATATAGTATATGTGTATTTTTTGCTCCTTTTTTCCACAGTAAAATTTCGCATTTTTTGTCTTTTTTTAAGCTCCACCTACTTGCTGCCATCGGATTGGTTGCTGCTCGGCGTCGACGTCGGCGTCTGCGTCGCAGAGGCGCCAGCAACAACAACAAGTTAAAAGGGGGGGAAAAAAAGGCTAACTCGGCAACAAAAAAGTACTCCCTTGATTGCATGTGTGTGTGTGTGTGTGTGTGTAGTTGTGTTGGGGGTTTTTTGCTGTCTTTGATTTTGTGTTATTTGCTTTTTCACATTTTATTTTTAACATTTATATTTTGTGTGCGTGTTTCGTGACGTTATGTGTGCATATTAAACTCACACACACACACACACTCACACACACAGCATTATGAAAAATGAAAACTGTTGGTTTCTGCTCTCCTTTTCTGCATTTTCATTCTCCTTCCTTAACGCGTCTGCGGTTCTTGCCGAGTATCTATGTCTATGCCGATTTGGTAGCTGAACTCTTTGCTTTGCTTTGCTTTGCTCTGGCTAACAGCCATTGCACTTTTTCTATATTTTGTTCATTCTTCTGCTTCTTCTCTTATTTTTTTCACACTGTTTGCTTTGGCCCCAACATTTGTTGTTGATGGTAACCATCGTCTGGCGCACTTGGTCACGTCGCAGTCTACTGACTAGTTTCCTGATGCAACACCAGCAGCAGAATCAGAATCAGTAGTCGTGGCAGTTGTTGAGTGTTTAGTAAGTGGTTTAGTAAACACATTTAGTTATTTGCCAACCGCTGACCACACACACACTCCCACACACACACACACCAACACACACACACACACATATACATATATGCAGATAGTTGAAGGAATCCTTTTGCTACGCACTGACTCTGAACTACCGAGGAGTGTCGAGTCTCTCGTCTCCTCACGTCTCACTTGGTCCTTTGTGCTGGCTTAGAGGCCAATGGGCCATTGCCTGCTTTTGCAGCCGGAGCACTTAATGACACTTAGTGATACTCAATTATCACTACAGCTCTTTGCTTAATTACTTGATGGGATACTTTACACTTGCAGAAAACGCGTGTATGTGTACGTAAAAGTTAATCTATAATATATTTAATTCGACTAAGTATAGTAATTTATGGTAATAGAAAAGAAAATGTTTGGCGGGTGATCTCATATTTATAGAGAATTTATATTGTAATGAATCTTTATTAATAATTATATTTACTTGTTTAACTACTTATTAGAAATGGCCAATACCAGTTATTATGACCGAAAATAAATGTCTCAGAGGGCATCTTATATTCGAGCACTCTTTATGGCTGCTATTTCTTGGTATTTTTCTCTGAGTGCAACTGAAAATTGCAAAATGAAATATTACAGCCTAGACTCTCTAGCAATTTGGTTAGCCCCAAAATTTTGACTCTTTCTCTCTCTTTAAAATGTAATTTGGAAAGTTTTGTTTGCCGTAGAAAATATATATATGTATATACCTCTATTTGCCAGTTTATCAGGGTGTTAAAAAAAAATTATGTTCTAACCAAAAGTTGTGACTACTCCCAGCACACGACACGCCCACTTTATGCGCCAGCTTGCAGTTTTAGCCAACTTTTATTAGCTTTTCTACTAATTGCTTCTAATTTAATTAAAATAAAAAAACTTTTGCGAGTTTTTAGTTAGAATATATGGTTTCATGTGGGACCCGTGCCCGATTCCTGACGCTGAGTTGGCACAAAATATTGCCATTTGTGTGTGTTCCTGTGAATGTTTCACATAATAGTTTAGCTATAAATTTTCTACGTCTGCTTGCATTTCGCCGTAAAATATTTTATAATTAAATATTTGTTTAATTAGCACGAGTGGTCGCTGCGTCGTCGTTATCCTGTTTATCGTTGTGGACATCGTTCTGAACATTGTGGTTTCTAATATTCTCAATTTAATGAGTAGCAGAATTGTATTTATCGCCAAATATAGTTTGGATATTCAAGTATATGCAATACATGTATGCAATTGATTATCTTAAGTGAGAATTAAATTGAATAAAACCTTCTCTTGTGGGTATACATGCACTTTTTACAATATGTCAAATTCTTAGGCAAATATCTGAAGGCCTAAACGCAATTCGTTGCCTTTCAATTTGTTTCTTCAAATGCTCCTTGAGTGCTTTGCGTAGTGAATATATAGAATATATGCTCAATATAAAAACCCATTTAGATTTCACTTTAAGATTTGAAATGCAAATTTTGAATCCGATCACAATAGCTTTGTTCCAATGAATAAATTTTTTTTGTTCTTTCTGTGTTTGACTTGAAAACATTTTTAAGTTATATAAAATATTATCTCATTTATTTGTAATGCAATCATTTAGTTTTAATATTTATTACTTATCTAAAGTTTTTTCATTAGTATTGATGGCACAATGCATTTTGAAACTGAAAATGTAATTTTATTGATGAGAATTCTTTTTTGGAAAAGGAAAAGCATAATTTAAATAAAGTTTAAATATTTTAATATTAAGTCAATTAAAAAACGACGGCTTTCTTTTTTCTTTTATTTTACTTTCATTAAAATTAAGATTAATTTGAGTTAATTAAATGAATTCTACACATTTTTTTAATTATTTGCCTCTGATGTATTCGAAAATGGAATGGAAAGCACAATTGCATATGCGCCTTTTGGTATGCAATGGATAATTTATACATATTTGAAATGCTTTCTTTGTACCAATACCAATACCAATAAAGGGTATAATAAAGTTAATTAAAAGTTAAGTCAAGCATTATTAATTCTAATTTTGATGTAAACATAATCTGATAGATTGACTATCTGTGTGAGTTCCTTCTACTTGCTTTGCATAAAATCCAAAATCACATTTATACCTATTACTTAACTTTACCAATTAAAAGTAAATAATTAAAAATTATATTAATGTTTAGAAAATGGCGAGTCGAATGCTGAATATTTATATTTATGTAAATTGAATTTTGTTATGATCTAAGCCTTTTTTCTTTGTTTGTGGTATGTAATTTCACCTGTCTTGTCATTTCACTAAAGAAGGTGTAACATTTTAATATATATTATGTTGCTTAATCTCATTTGTTAGCCTGAACATCCTTCCACCTGTCCTGTCTCTAATTTTGTTATGTTTAGATTATCGATCTTAGAGCATTTTGTATTTAACATAGTGCTGTCATAATTAATTTGTTTATTTTCACTGCAATTTTCCACAGAGCTATTTGTTAATGTCGATAATTGCATGGCATTATGGGAAGTCCAATGGCAGCCCGAGAATTATTTATGAGCAACTCCCCTTGAACGCCCCCGCTATTTATCAGTTGTCTGATTCTGGATATAGATCACATGGAGAACCTGACGCTGATGTGATGTGAAAAATATGCTAGAAAGCATTTTGGTCTTCAAAACAATTTGTTGGAGAATAACAATAAGTAAAATTAATGAGGCAAAATGTAATTTTATAAATTGTAAAAAGCTTCCGGCGCATTAATTATCAAAAGGCAAGAGAACAAAAAAAAAAAAGATAAACAACACAAAAACCTTTTTGACGTATAGCGCGAAACAAAAAAAAAACGAAAACTGAAAGCTTAATGAATAGCGGAGTGACAAGGGAGTAGGGGGTAGTAGAAGGGGCCTAAAAAAAGGGAAAAGAATGGAAAACAAGTGAAAGTGAATCGCATGAAAGACAACAAAGCAAATGCCAAATACTCGCTGAATGAAATGAATGAAAGGCTAAACAAATTACAGCAGCCATTTTGCAAAAGAACAGAAACCAGAGCGAAATAAGGGGTGAAAGTGGATTTACTTTCGTCTACGTAACGTACGTGACACGGAGCCAGTGTTGCCGCCATCCCAACGTTCGCCTGCGGTTGCGACTGCCACTCCCTGTTACTCCCGTTTGCTGCTGATGATGAACCCAAGGCTGCAAGGAGCAGCCACTTTACATGCAGCTCGAGCAGATGCCACTCCACTTGGTTCAATCTAAACGAGGCAGAGACACGCATGAGGCGTCTGCAAGCAGATTAATGTGCTCGGTCAGAGTCCTCGCTGTGTCCTTGCTGTCAGTGACAGTCAGTGGCTCCTCTACTCCCCGACTCCCCGACTCCCTGTGCCCCCCAACTCTCCACCTCCGTTTCACATAGCGACACCCTTGGAAGCGACCATGATTTTCGAAATTAATTCAACTTGATTTTGCTTTCTTGCTTGTTGTTTTTGCCTGTGCCTTTGGAGAGGTTGGAGCTTTGTGTGGTTGTTTGCTGGACCAGCAACGCAGACAAGAAATTAAAATTCATTTCAGACACGACACACACACACACACATACCCACACATACCCACTCACACACACGGACACGGCTCGGCAGTTGCATTGTATATTAGAATATTTAAGTCGCAAGCCTAAAAGTATGCAATGCGAAATGTGATCAACCCTTTTTGCTTTGGGCCAAACAACCCTCTTGGCAAACCAAGCAACCCTCGTACCCCATTCGAAAAGCTGAGTAGCTGTATTTAAAGTTTTTCCACAATGGCCGCCATCGTCGTCTCCCCGCTTTTCTCGCTTCCATCGCTTTCACTTTGGCATCAGCATTTGATGCCTTTTTCTTTTGTTGGTCGTCAAAAGTTTTCTATTGTTTTTCAGCTGTCAGTTTAACTGCTGCCTTTTGTTGTCGCATACTTTTGGCTACAAATTTGCTTCACCCTTAACCCTGCACCTTATAATCCTGGCACCTGGTTGTACATATTTTATTCTGGTCGACTTAATCGTTGCTTTGTTCCTGTTTCATGTCTGCCAGCTGTCGTCGTTATTGCACATATCCATTAATATGCGCTGCTTCAGGTGCATTCTCCATTTCCTCTTTTTCTGTCACTCACTTTTGTCTTTACCCGAGCTGCTTTCTATTGTTTCGAGACTTGAGCTTGTCCCTCCACTCGGTTGACTGTCAAATTGAGCCGTTAGCTCGCTGAGGCGAATCTGGAAACTGTGTTACAAATCATTGACGCTGTCTGGCCTAAAAGTAGGCAAAAGACTTGCTCACAGTCGGTGTCTTTACACCTTCTGCAAAAAAAAGTGCTGTCATCTCATTTTATTTGGGATTTCTTCTTCTTTTTATGCACAAAAGTTTTTAACCCTGTCGAGTCATAAAATTAAAACCATCATGGACTCTTAGGGTGCGACTGATGTCTAGTCTGAACCTGGCCACCTTCACCTACTCCAGTCCAAGCCACAAATCTTCCCATCCATTCCCCGGAGACTTCTTTGGCTTCATATGAGTACATCCAATGGCTCTGCTTGCTCGTCGGCAAGAGAAATTTGAATGCAAGCCTAACGACCTGGCATTGTCGTTGATAAGGTCCAAAATGCCAGCCTGTCTACCTTTTTTGGGTGGCCACTAGCCAGCCACCAGTCAGATTCTGTTTGGCTTACGTTTGTGTGTCGGTTGCGGTGGTTGCAAATGTTTATGCAAGGCCAGCAGGGAGATTGCGGCTATTACCTTTAGTTATGCACCTTTTTTCATGTAGCCTGTACAGCCATTACATGAAAGACATTTTCTATTCTTTAAAGCAGGGATTAAAACCTTAACCGAAACCGTAACCTTTAACCGATAAAAACCGATTGAAATTTGTAAAAGAAACTGAAACCGTAACCGAAAAAATGTTTTTCCACTGTACCGAAACCCAGAAACCGAAACTCTTTAAACCGAAATGACTGTTTAGTAACTGAAGTATTTATAAGGGTTATCTTCGAACTGCCACAACTTTGTCAAAAGTCAATTAATTTCCAAGCGCAATGTAAATTTGATCATGATTTCACCTCTAAATGCGTTCTGCATTTAAATTTTGTTCATTTTGAAAGATTTGAAAATTTCGAATTTTTTCGAAAAATACAAAGGGGTAAGTATGTAAATTTACGAAATTTTCGAAAAATTTAAAATGTTCAAATTTAATTTAATTTAAATGCAGAACGAATTTAAAGGTAAAATCATGCACAAATTAACATTGCGCATGGAAATTGATTGATTTTGACAAAGATATGGCAGTTCAAAGTTATTAAATATTAGTATATTCAAAATAATCGAAATGTTCAAACCAAATGAACCAAATTTATACGAGATTATACTATAATAAATTCGACATTACGCTGGACCATTCCAGAAACCAGATAACATTATTTTCCAGGCTAAAAAGAGCATTAAGCCTTTTTTCATGTAAAACAATGAATAACGCTTCTTATTTTGGTCAACCGAAAACTTTGATTTTTATTTTTTTGTGAACCGAAACCATACCGTTATTTTTAAACCGAAACTTACAAAAAACCGATAACCGTTACGAAACCGATACTCCAAGATTTTGCATAACCGATAACCGAAAACCTTAATTCGAGCATAACCGAAACTGTAACTGAAACCGATATTCGTTTCGGTTTTAATCCCTGCTTTAAGGCTTAAATAGTCCAGTTCACCATTAGCTGATGAGTCGATTTATTTAAACATTATCTATTACGACATGTATTCATCTTCCATCTAAGAAATGAGTCAAAAAACTTGATTTAAAAAAATATGAAAAAACATATTGACTCTAAGACTTTAACTTTTTTCATTTGTCTCTTAAAGTTGTCTTATTTAAAAATAAATAAAGGCAATATTCTTTGTAACCGTATATTTTTACTAATGTTTAGCTACTTAGTTTTAAAGATTTTTGACATATTCTGTCTTTGAAACTTACTCTGTACAGAATAATAATTATTAAAGAGGATGTATTTCGTCAAGATTTTAAGTTCTGAATAAATTCAGATTTAGCCGATTGCTTACAAGTATTTCTAAACGCACTCGATCTTTGAAATGTGGTTTAATAGGAAATATGTAACAGTACATCCGATATGGAGAATCAATTTTAAAAGGCCATTTAAAAAAAATCTACCAAATTAATCTTTATAGATTAAGCCAAATAATCACAATACAAATTTGCGCATCTGTAAAATTAATTCTTTTCTGGCTTTTTTCAAATATATATTCTTTTCAAATTCTCAACATTCCAATTAGATTCTGAGTAGAATTTTAGCTTGCCCTCAAATATAATTTTCCTCTTAAAAAAGTTAAAAGCTCTGCGCAAAGCTTTCTGATTTGAAGTGTTAGAAAGCATTTGGCAGGAGCTCGTTTTCAGGCAAGGGTTGTTTTGTGCATAGTGCGACCAACAGCCGATAGATGGCGCCAAAATGTTTGAGATTGTCAAGGCAGTGTACTTATGCTTAGATACATTACTCGTTAGAGAACCAACCTTTTTATGTGCTATTTCATGATGTTCCATTTGATTGAATTTCCTCCGCGGTAAATAAATTAGGCTCCAATAAAAATTCGATTAATTTAAAAGCATTTTTTTTAAAAGCAATTACCACAACAAAAGCATTTATTCAAGCCAACTACTTAAAGCCAAAAATATAAACTACAAATATGTCAACTGTGAATACATAACAAAGCGTTTCTTATAAACTAGTTGGTTAGTTAGCGTTTATTTAATAATATCAACTAAAGGCGGCAAATACGATGAGCTCCAGGGAAATCTGCAAAGAGATGAAGAAAAAAGACATGAAAGTTATAATTTTATTTTGCTTTCAACTAAGACAATAAATAAAAAAAGTCGACAGGACCCACAAGGACCTTTGCTGCCTTTCTTGTTTTCCTTTGAATGTAAAAGTTAAAAACAAATTAAACTTGCTTGTTAGCACAGTCCAAAACAAGTAAAATAACTACAACAACAAGGGCGTAGTTTGTATACCCTGTAGTTAAGATATATAATATAAGGTATCTTATAAGTTAACTTTTGAATTTGCTGTAAGAAATTGTAATGCTATCTATTAACTTTATATACATACATATATTATTGAAATCAACATTTTTAAAAATTTTTGAATTTCGTTCAAAGGAACTGATTATTGAGCTGCCATCTATCCGGAACTTTTATAATATGGCGGGCGTTCATCTTTTTAAACTCGTACTTATTGCCACTGGCCATAAAAAGTTTTAATAGAAATTTAGTTAATAGTTTTGTAACTTTGGTCGACGCTGGTGCTGCGTTGGATTTGATATGGGACCTCTACACATAAGGGACCGCAGCACATGTAAAAAAGTTTATTTTCGGGAAGCGAACAAGCTCTCAGGGTTGCCACAGTGCTTTCTCCTAGCTCTTTTCAGGCTCGGACTCAGCCTCGTCTAATTAATTAAAATCGCTTTTGTGATGTCGCCTCGCACATGCATCAAATTCTAGCTAAGCGCCAAGATAAGCAAAAAGTGCCTTTTTAATTTCCTGTTTGCTGATAAATAATGCGACCCACACACACACACACACACACACACACACACACACATGACCAAGTATATATTTAGCGAGAGAGAGAGAGAGAAAGAGAGGGAGAGATATAAGAAGGGAGATAGTGATAGGAGCTTGTGGAGAAACGTGTTATATAACTTTAAAGCACCTAAAATATTAAAACCACCCAAAACACTCAGACGACCACCCAACTGGAGGAGTAGCCACAGATAAGGCAATAGAAGTAGGAAAAGGGGGAGCAGCATCACGTACTGGGCAGTATGCGCAGGACACGTTGCCAAAGAGCTTAAAATGTGGCCCTAAAATAACTTTGACTGCCCTTCCAGATCCTGTCAGGAGCCCACACACACACACACACAAACAAATTTAAACACGCACACACTCACTTACACAAATAAGTGTGGTAGAAAGAGAGAAGGCTACTCCTAGGATTTGAAATTCGCTCGCCAGGCAACATTTTAACTGTTTGGGGGCATACATCAAAACTTTGGCTTACGCTTAGGATTTATTTATTTTCATATTTACAGAGGCCACACACATACACACACACACATAAATGGCGCCATAAATGAGCTGGAGCTGCGAGCGGCAGTGGCTGACAAGGATCTCAAGGATTTGCAGCTTTTGAGTGGGCCAAAAGCAAGGCATTTGGTAGATACGTATACGTATATGTACGTATACATAATACTGTCCACCTACATCTAATTCAGGCAACAGAAAACCCACGCGGTTCCAACGGTCATAAAATATCCCACCCAGGGTGTGGGGGTGGGATTCAAAAGAGAAGTCAGTTGTCCTTCGCGTTTGCTTACGTACAAATTTATACTTAAACGAGGGTTGTTATTAAAGTGAAGTGAAAATATATATTTTAAATATTATTTGTTTTTGTTGAATGTATTATTGAAATAATCAGTAAGACTTTAATTTATTTATTAACAGATTTGTTAGTCAATAGCTTCTTGAAATCAGAAAGAAATTGGCTTTTAAGCAAATTCCACTTTACGTAAACTCAGACCTATTTTGTTACTATCGAAATTAATTTCTAAAAAATTTTAACTTATTAATTCACAGCCAAAGAGGAATTATTTTACTAGTAATTTCTTTAATACTTTTAAATACATATTTTGTTTTTTAAATTTTTCATTCTGGTTTAATGAAATTTTTACTGGCACATTCTTCGCCATAAATTGTTTTTCTTTGCTATACTTTATTTGGAATTCTTTTATGCACAGCGTCATTCATCAACACGTATTTAGTAATAAGTCGAAAAAGAATCTGAATAAATAACATTTTGTAGACACACTCGTATCTAAAATAAAGAGTGAAACAATGAGATTTCATGGTTGATTATTCTGTTTTGGGTATGAGAATGTTTTTATACGAGTCGGAAGCCAAAATCAAATATTTTGATAATAAATAGTTCTCCATGATAATAATATTTGCTTATTAATATATTTTTTTAATTTGATAAGGCTTTTTTTACATTGTTTTTCGATGACCCAACACAGCTTCTCATTGTATTAGAGTCAAGTAATAAAAACATACCCTACTAATAATAGATGAAACTTTGAATTTGTTTAATATGCTTATTAACGGTAAGAGCAACCCTCGCTTGAATATATATGCGAGTATAATTTAATGACTATGCGACCGTCAAAGCTTTCCACCACGTGCGGCGTGTTCAGGCTCAGCTTGGTCGGCTTACGCGGCGTATGCGTATTTTATCTGCCGAAATACATCTTAGCAGCCACCGTATAACCGCCTCCGCCTCCGCCTCCGCCTCCGCCTCCTCAGATTCCTCCCATCGCCCGAGTGTGATTTTATATTTGTTACTATTAAGAAATGGCATTAAAAAGGGAATAAAACGAGAGAGCTCCCCCTTCTAATTGCGCAGTATAACCCTTTCCTCGTTGTATTTAAATGCGCCATTTACATATTTATTAGATGTCCTTCGTGCTGTGTCTCGCTCTTGCTTTTGCCTGGTTGAAAATGTTCGAATGTAACATAAGACAACGCTGTATATAATTATGTGCCCCTGCCATGGTCTTTACGTCCCCAAAACATTTATGAAATGCAAACAAAAGTTAATTTAGACCCAGCTTTTATTTTTCAAGCAATTTACTTTTACATACAGAACCACATTCTCTTTGCAGAATCGCAAGCATTTATTGTAGCTCTCGTAAATGTCATTTTTGAGGGGTTAATTTTATGTTTTATTTTCATACTTTTCATCCTTTTCGCAAATTTGCACTTTCACGCATTTATTAATTTGCTTATTATCACAAATAAAAAATAACCTTTTGACTTGCCTTAAAGTTCTTAAAGTAATCAAAATGGAACCAGCAATGACCAAAGCAAATGAAAAACTTATGCAAAGTGCTACAACAAATGCATATGACAGCATATCCTTTTCTCTGACAAGAAGAACTATTTTCCAGGCCCCACGCTCCCTTACCCCAAGTCCCAAGCACATCTAATGCATTATGTACTTAGTTAGTTGTTGTTGCTGCAGTTGCACATGTCAAGTCGTAACAGAGAAAGATATGAGTCCTTAGTTTATGTATTCCGCAAATAGCTTTCACCTCAATTTCGCCGAAAATGATTTATTAATAGTTAAAACTTTGAAAATATTAAATCCATCTTTGCTTAAATAATGCATCATTTAAGTTAACTGCTCGTTATTATATTATGTACACTTTATTGGTATATTGCAGGATATATGTATATATTTAACAAAAAAAGAATTAATTTAAAGGAAAGATATAATATTATTTAAATTATTAATTTATTTGAGTAAAGATCAAATATTTATTAGACTTTTCTAAAATGCTTATGAAAATTCTTTATTTATTCAATGTGTGAAAACTGAGATTGTTGAGCTCAAAGTTGGTGAATTTCTAAAGTGAAAGCATTTTTATTGATAAATATTATAAATTAAATTGTATAGATGTTATAAAAATAAAATAGTAATAATGTGATTTCAAAAATCAAATTTCGAAATATAGAACTATAATTCTAGTTAGGAAAGAATATTTGTGAAAATTCTCTAGATGGTTTTCTGTTAAGTTATATTTATACTAAATTAATTATTGAAAGACCTTAATTTAAGTACTCATTTATTCAGGACCAAATTGCGAAATTGCAGTGGAAGAGATTTCTTAGTTAAGTATGTGTGCAAGAATATAGCTATAGCTACTCGTAACATTTCTATGTGAAAGCTGTTGGGAACAGTTAAAAATAAAGCAGTGGAGAAACTTACGCAGTCGAGTAATCTGATGGCTAAGGATGTGTGGTGGGAAACGAAGGCGGTAGGGGGAGGGAGCATGGTACAAGGCCAGTCGTCAGCATGAAGCAATTACAAAAACTCGAGAATGGGAAAAACGCTGTGTGGAGAGAGGGGAAAGTCTGGCCACATAGAAACTTGCAAATATAAAATTGCACAATTTAAAAGCGCAGACAGGGGCCGAGAAAGGGGTGTGGCAGGAAGTTGGTTACGTGCAAGAGGCTGTCCACCCAAGAGTAACATGTACGTGTAGTGTGTATATGTGTGTGCGTGTGTGTGTGTGTCCTGTGTGCCATTTGCAATTCACATTCCTAGTTTTCAGTTCAGTTGAGTCATTATTTTATTGCCAAGACAGGAGGATGAGTCTGGGAGAGCTTGGACTGCGTCGACTCACGATGACAATGTTGAAGGACATATAAAGAGGCAAAAGAAGCCCCAATGCCAAGCAGGAGCAACAACACTTTTGCTTTTCCATTTAGTGGAAGTGGTTGCAAATGCTTAACGGGTATGAGAGGAGACCTATAAGCAACGGAACATCATCACGTCACGTGGGTGGCGCCTTTCGTTTTCGTCCTTTTTGTACATTTCTGCGGTCTTTGTCAGACTGCGTGTGTCGCATTTTCCACATCTACGAGTATGTATGTATGTTATTAGATTGTTTCGGCTGAAATGTTATTAGAAAATTTTGAATTCAAATTCAAATGACTTTATACTTGTCACCACCTCGCCACAACCCTTTTTATTTTCCTTTTCCTTTTCCATTCACTAACCCCATTGAGCGATGCAAAGGACGTGCACTTCTTTGTGCATACATATATATATGGAAATTTGAGTCAATGTATGTGTGTATGTGTGTCTCTGGTTTTGGCATAATAACATAGACGATGTAGATGCCTTCTCGTCCATTAAACGTAAAATGTTTGGAGTGCAATTTGCGCTGTGGCACGTTGACGCAGTGTGCTAGAGGAGCAAGGATTAACCCTCAGCCTCTGGGCGTGCTTCAGAATGCGACAAGGGTTGTTCAGGCACTGTTGGATTAGACAGAGTTATAAGAAATCCAATGGCCTTTAAGAATCGATTACTTTCCGAGAAACTTGGCATGAAACCATTTGCAAAATCGCAAGAGCATTATTACCTGTGATCTCTTGTAGCTTAACAATGATGCGATGGTTCTTGAAAGAGATCTAGTTGAGTGCATCATGTGATTTGGTTAGTCGACCCTTTAGTCCACCCATAATGGAAAATTTCAAATATTCCTTGCCACGTTCGTGGCAAACAAAAGTTTCAATAAAAACCAAGCATATAACCAGGCAAAGCACAAGCTGGTCATCTGACCAACCATCTGATAGCCCAGTTCTCTGCAAAACACCCACAGCAACCGCATTCGTTACATGGGAAAGAGGTTTTGGGTAATAATGGGTAAGGGAATAGACAAGGGGGGACAACCTGCAACATTTGCAAACTATCTAAACTGAGTTTGAGCTCAGTTGAGGAACTGTGGTAAAGTTTCCAACGTAATCATACGAAACCTTGTTCTGTTTAGGTGGTGGGTGGTTTAAGGTTGGGCTTGGGGTTTTTCTCCCTATTATTCCGACTATATATATGTATGTGTACATATATGTGTCCCTTTCCAGTGCAGACAAAAGACGACTTTGTGCACTTTCTGACATAAGATGGAGAATATGCCTGGCATGGGCATTGTAGTGGTTAGTAGGGTTTTTGCAGGGAGAGTACAGAGAAAACTTCTGTGTAAAGACTGCAGCGACTGCTGGTCAGCTATTTTATATTCAAATAAAATGAAATTACATTGTTTTCAGATGGCAAACAATTTGAATAGAATTTTAACTTTTTACTATTATTTTATTTCAATGCATACAATGCCAGAGTCCAGCAGGACGAAGGACCACAAGATGTGTTCAGATTGTATGTGAGAGTTTGACTTGGGTTTGGGTTTCAGTGTGTGTGCCAAGGGTTCAACACAGCTTCATCTGTGAACGCCAGGGCAAATGGTGGTCAACTGGACTTAGAAGAGAATATTTCTTAATTAGAAAGATTCGAATTATTTTAAGGGTTGTGAAAGCTTCACTTCTTTCCCTTTCTTGTCGCCCCATGATGCCCCAGCCGGTTTAACTTTTCTTAAACATCATTAATTCTACTTGCAACAATTTACAGTAGCCTTAGGTTGTTCTCCCTGATCTCCAGCTCAGTTCGAAGCCTGCCAAAAAATGTTGCGACCCTTTTTGACATTTTGCGTAAATTCGGTTTTGGGCTGATTCGCCGGGTACGTGACAACTCTGGGATCGGGTAATTTATTATATGCCACAAATGTAAATTTTCAAATTTTTTAGTTTTATGAAATTGTTCCGGTCAATTAATTGTAGGAATTGTCACTTATCCCTTTTTTTTGGGTCGTTCACCGTGGGGTAAAAGCGAGACGGCCTAAGGAAGTTGTGTCTGATTGCTTGGGGTTTGCCCCGTCTCTTACATAAACTTTATGTATTAACAGAGATTAAAGCTTTAAACTTAGTTTATGTTAGCAGCAGTTTCCCCTTTCCCCTTAGCCTTGATGGGCTCCATTCTGTTGTAATGTCGCAGCTGCCAATCCATCGAGCGGACACTCATGCTGCAGCCCTGGACAGAATGCATTTTTCGAAACGAAACAAAATTTCCAGGCTTTGAAATTGCAATGCACAAAATTTTGCAATTTTCCCTTTTTCGTTGGGTATGGCTAAAAAAATTTGCATTTTTGCTAGAACAAGCGCCAAATGAATGCACATGCACGCATACGCACACGCACATATGTATGTATCAACAGTCAACAATTCAAAGTAAGGAACTTTGTATACCCTGTAATTATGTAAATTATACATGGTTCATTTAATTATTTTATTTCCATTTAGTTATTTTCATGTACCAGTATATTGTTTTATTAATTTAGTTTTAAGTTTATGGTTTAATGATTTTATACATCTTTTTTCTTAAAGTTTTTCATTGTGCATTATTTATTATATTTTTACTATAATTTTTTTTTCATACTCGTTTTTTATCTACATACATGCTAAGCTTCTTGACCCTTTTTTATATATTGAGTTCATTCGACGAATCAAGATTATTCGTATTAACCAGCGATTAAAACCTTAACCGTAACCGTAACCTATAACTGGTAATAACCGATTGAAATTTGTAATTTTCTACTGTACCGAAACCCATAAGCCGAAACTTTTCAAACTGAAATAACCGTTTAGTAACCGATTGATTTATAAGGGCTCATTTCGGTACTGGCCGTCGCAGGTACTGAACAACTTTGAACTGCCATAACTTTGTCAAAAGTAAATTAATTTTTATGCGGAATGTAAATTTGAGCATAATTTCACCTCCAAATTCGTTCTGCATTTAAATTTAGTTCATTTTGAAAAGTCGAATTTTATCGAAAAAATCAAAAAAGATAAAGGGGTAACACTGTAAAATTTCGAAAAAATCCAATTTTCAAAAATTTTTTAAAATGAAAAAAATGTAAATGCAGAACGAATTTGGAGGTAAAATCATGCTCAAATTTACATTCCGCATAAAAATTAATTTACTTTTGACAAAGTTATGGCAGTTAAAAGTTATCAAAGTTCAGTAAAATCAAAATAATCCAAATTTTTAAACCAAATGAACTAAATTTATATGAGATCAAATAATAATAAAATCGACATTACACTGGATCATTCCAGTCACCAGATAACATTATTTTCCAGGCTAAAAGGAGCATTAATTCTATTTACATGTAAAACAATAAATAAAGGTTCTAATTTTGGTCAACCGAAAACCTTAATTTTTATCCGATATCCGAAAACCTTAATTCGATCATAACCGAAACCGTAACTGAAACCGATATTCGTTTCGGTTTTAATCCCTGGTATTAACTATTTTATTTTTAAGTTAAGACTACATTAATAGAATAAAATACAACAAATTCACAAAGATGTAGTCTTCTCTTTTTTTTTTTAAAGAATTTTGGATCCAAACACATTTTCAAAACTTGGATATATTTTCCAAATAAACGTCATGAACCATGAACGTCTATGTATTTTGGTCTTATCTAAAAAACTATCTGAGACTAATATTCTTGATTTGAGTACTGGTATATTTTATACAGGGTATAAATGTAGATAGATACGAGTACATGCAGCAAGCCCAGGCACAGTGCACATCGATTTGGATCAGACAAAGCGGCGCTGTGAATATATATCTTCCAAAAAAACTTTTTAACAAAGTAAAAGTCTAGTGACGAAAGTCTTTCCTGCCCCAAAATTTCTGATATCCCATTTTGTGACGAACGATATTAAACTTAATATATAAATAATAATATAAAATAAAAAGTTTGGCATTCGGAACATTGCGCATAAAGATCTTGATTCTTTATACCTAAAAATAATTTTAATGCGCAGTGCCGAATGCCAAACTTTTTATTTTATAATTATTTATATATTAAGTTTAATATCGTTCGTCACAAAATGGGATATCAGAAATTTTGGGGCAGGGAAAGACTTTCGTCACTAGACTTTTACTTTGTTAAAAAGTTTTTTTGGAAGATATCAGAAATTTTTGGAATTTTATATGATTCTGACAGTGTAATTTTGCTATAAAATTATCAAAATGCTTACTTCAAATAAAAAATAAATAGGGCAGCTATAAAATATATTATACCGATTTTAACCAATTTTGTTTAGGATGTATAAAACCAACCCAGATGCGTATGTTGACAGTGTGATCAAGATATCTAAAAAACAACAAAGTTTTTCATACTAAAACTTGATTTTATACCGATTGTTCATATGGCAGCTATATGATATAGTATACCGATTTGAACTAAATTTGGACATAATGTATAAGACCAACTTAAATGCATACTGTGTCAAATTGGTTCAGATATCTTGAGAAATATAAGAGATTTTCGTATTTTCGTACTGAAACCTTATTTTGGACCGATCGTTCATATGGCAGCTATATGATATAGTGGACCGATTTGAACTAAATTTGGACATAATGTGTAAGACTAACTCAAATGCATACTTTGTCAAATTGGTTGAGAAACCTTAAAAAACAAAAAAGTTGTTCATACTAAAACTTGATTTTTAACCGATCGTTCCTATGACAGCTATATGATATAGTGGACCGATTTCAACTAAATTTGGACATAATGTGTAAGACTTACTTAAATGCATACTTTGTCAAATTGGTTGAGAAACCTTGAAAAACAAAAAAGTTTTTTGTACCAAAGCTTGATTTTCTAATCAGTACCATATAGTAAATAGTAAAATGTATATATTCAGTTAACCGGTCATATCTTCCACACCTTGCGGCTGAGAGACATGTGTCATATATCAAAAGACGCGAAATTTTACGTGTTACAACATATTGAAATTTAATAAAAATCGTCGGAACCGTTTTCTAATAAATCGCCAAAGTTTAAGCTAAAAATCCTTTTTTCACCTGTAGCGTTTTACCTGAGCACTTTGCAAAAAAATATTCAAGGCACGTCTGAAAGCCCTCTAATATACCTTTCTAACGACATATAGAACACATCTCTAGCTTTCTTGGATTGGAAGCAATGGGTGTTTCAAATTTATCACGTTTTAGCTTTTTCCCGCTAAACTAGCTATTTCCCGCTAAAGTCGTAGAACAAACATTTCTAGATTTCTGATAAGAAACAATTCCTCATCAGAAAAATTTAGCTTTTTCAGCGCCTTCGTACAAACAAACAAATGGACAAACAAACTTTTCATCTCATTTTGAGAAGGCCCTTAAAAACTTCAAATTAATATATCTTTTGAACCAAATGTCGGATTGAAATGATCAAGGTATCATTCGACGCGTATTTTTAATAAGAATTTTTAAAAATTATAAAATTTTACCAAAAGGCTCCAACGGCCCCACTAGCTGCAATCATTAAAATTTGGCCCCTCCCACTTACACCCCCATATCTTACGAACCAGGTGAGTTACCAAAAGTCTTAGTATGCACTTTTGTTAGGTAAAGTCATACCTTTCGATCGGTATATAACTCAATCCGATCGGACAGTCATAGCAAATTTTCCGTTCTGCGTGTATATATTGCTAGTCGCCTTTTGCACACTACGTGTTGCTTTCGTCACTAGCGCGGACTGCCGTCCGCAGTGATGTATACGAGTACTCCCAGCACTTTGGCTTTGTTGCATTTTTGCCTAGATTGCAATTTTTTGCAACCCATTTGAAATGGCAACGGCAAAAACTCGGGGAGCCGATGTCGGGATCCGCCACTAAAAATATTGTTCATCAAATGTGGGGCCTGGCAGCTCAGTTTCGGGTCTGGCTACGGCCATGGATACAAAGCCAATGCAACTGTCGTTGCAGAGGGAGTCGGTGCCTAAAATGCACTTTTTCGTATGCAACGGGCCGAGGTCGGGACAGGGATGGGAACAGAGACAGGGATAGACTGGGTGGTTTGAGTTGCAGAAGAAGTTGTGGAAAAAATTTTGAAATTGCATTTCAAATGAATAGGCGAGTTGAAGCGGAGCAGGACCTGGAGCCAGTTTCCACAACCAGAACTAAAGCCAGACCCAGACCCAGAACCAGAGCTGCAGCTGCATTGGTGCTCCGTCTGGACCCGGAGCCATCATGGTGGGTCGTTTGTGTTGGTCCAAAAAAGGACATTGAACAACGGATGTGCGACGATATACGACGTTACCAGGACAATCTCTGGAAGTATGTGATGTGTGGATGAGTCTCTACATATATACATATATATGTGTGTGTGTGTGTGTGTGTGTGTGTGTGAATATATATGTGGAAGACATGCATGACTAGCAGAGCGAAGCGAGGATCTCCCCTGCTCCCTTGCAATTGCCTCCCATTCGATTGGTGAACCATTTTGATGCAAATGTATTCGAAAGTCATGCTGGTCGCTCGGTCGGCTGCAGCCTTAAGATGAGCTGAATGCAATGGGTAGGGCAATGGCATTTCTGACTAAATGACATGCAAATTACTTGGCTCTGATTTTTGGAAAAAAGCAGAACAAAAAGAAAAAAATCCTGAAACATTTTGAAACTGCAAATTCGGCACCGCAAATGGGGCCTAGTTTAAGCAATCAAAAAATTGGGCATTAGTCTCAAGTTGCTGACAGCCAAAGAACAGGGGTATTCCGTCCAAATCTCCGTCCGTTTGTCTGGCGACCATATATTATCATTTAGGAGAAATATATGCACATTTTCTCGAGTCCAATATTAGCTTTTTTAAAGGTGTTTTTCAATGTTATTAGTTATTTTTCATTTTCATTGAAAATGATGCCTACAATTATTTAGATTTAGTAGTTTTCAAATTAACACAAAATGTATTTGCTCTTCGAAAATCTGCATTTAAATTGCAACTTTGTGGAGACAGTTTGAGTGTTGAAGACAATAAAAATATTCTTATAAAATGAGAGGAAAGAATAGAAGAACTTACTAATTTTATTATACTTTGTAAATGGAAAGGGGTTTTAAAAAAATTGCTGATAATTTCTAAAAAAAAATAATAAATTGTATAATCATTTTGACATTTGCCCTGAGGTGACTGATAGCTATTATATCTAAGCTCTGCTCAACCCTTTCTGTTTATTGAGAATTTTTCACATCTGTATTAATGATTACGTGTGTATTATTATCAGCACTATGCATTCAATTCACTTTTAAATTGCGACTAAATCCAATTGTTTTATTTCTTTGTATGGCCTGCAGTTTTGCACTTATATTTATTTTTGAGCCACGCTTATTTACTTTACGCTTTTGCAATTGTACGCCATTGCGGTGTTTCTCCTTTTTATATCGTATTTATTTTTATTGCAATGTGGCCTATAGAATGGCTGTGAATCGCGTGGATGGACAGATTTCCATTCATTCATTTCTATTAGTTATTTGTTTTCTGTACGTTTTTGTAATTATTTGCGCTCCTGCCGCATGCTAAATTGCCTATGCAAATATTTGAGAATTTTGCATTTTGCCAAAGAGAAACCAGCCCAAACCCACAGCACAACGATCCCTATCCGCCCCCCTTCGCCTCCACTGCCTAATGACCAGCCAGCCGGGCGGCCATCGCACTTCCTGTGTATCTTTTGGCCTACTCCTATCCGGTGGTGTCCGTGCAGTCCATGCATTTTGCATTCGCTTGTTTACTTTCCTCTTAGTTCGATTAATCGCACATTTAAGTTGGCCCAAATTAAAGTTACTCCCTTGCATCTGTCGCGAGTGAAACGTTTCACTTAAAGCATACAAATTTATTTAAAATAATTATTATATTTACCACAAGGTACAGTTTTGATCGAAATTGAATTAAAATGTGACTGATAGTCATACCATTTACTAATAATACCCTGTGCTAATTTTATAAACAATTTTTATTTGAGGTTTAATAGTATTTATATTCCTGTTTAGTATTAGTAGAAGCCTGACTTTGTTACCTCTTTTAGAATTAATAAATGTGCGTACGTTTCGCTTAAATGCCCTTATATTTTCTAAAGCAGGTTATTAGATATATTTAGGTAAGTCAAAAATATCCTTTTATAATTAAAAAGATATATATACATATAAAAACAAATTTCAAAATGAGTATTATTTTTATTTGAGACACCCTTATATTAATCCAAAAAATATGGGAAATTTATCTGTTTGTTATTTTAGTTTTAAATTGAATTAACTTCAAAAATTAAAATAATCTTTTAGTTCAATAATAATTTTATTATCAGTTTATTGAAAATGATTGAATTGGAAAAATAATATCTTGTACTCAAGGCTGTGTGTAATATATCCAAAGAATTTTATTCCGTAAGGATTTAGTTTTCCACTTTATTCTATTTGAAACAATCAACAAAATTGAATTTGCATTTGTATTAAGCGAAAGAGATGGATTACGTGTAGACGGAGGAGAAAGAAAGCTCTATTATATTTGCAAAACCAAAGCGCATATTCCATTAAAATAATTGAATAACTTGCAGTTGCATATGATAAAAGAGCTTAAGTAACTCACATACTACAAACAGAGACAGAGAAAGATAAAGAGACAGAGACAGAAGCCGGGCAAGGTAAAGTTTTGCATGCTAAACTCATATTTATATAAATTTGTGTATGCACTCGCATAACTTTTGTCATGTTGCAATTTTGATTGAGTGAGCATAATGGAAATTTGAAGTGAACCTCCCACAGGTACTTGAATAAAGCAGTTGCCGTCCCCTCTATGGAGAGTGAATCCATCCTAGATTAGTCAGCTCAGTTGGCAGCACAACAAAAGACTTGCCGGAGAACAAACCGAAAAGCACTCAAACCAGACTGAATTGCCAATACTTAAGTCTAGTCTAGTCTAGTCCAAAAACGCAGTGAAAAAGTATGCAACATTTTTTGTGGATGCGCCAAAAAGTATGCAACGATTTCTGTTAGTCTCCAACCAGACGTCTCAACGTTCCGACTGTCGACTACATCAAAATGCATTTTACCCAAAAATTGCTCCATTCCGTGTAGTTCTTTTTGGCCGTTCTTCTGCAATTTCTAAACCAAAAGTCCGCCTCCCCTGGAAAGCAATCTGAAACAAAGCAACGGCGCAGCACTCGACAAAAATTGCAAATTTACAATGGACACTGGGCACAGAAAGCGTGCATCGCATGACGATTGCGTGGCAATTCCCCAAAAAGCCTCTTTCTTCCCCTTCCCATTCTCCATCTTGTTCCTCTTTCCCACAACATTCATAATTTGAGCTGTCTCTGCTTGGGGGTCTCCTAAGTCTGGCTGGAGGAATCAGTGCAATGGCCGTGGAGCCAACCCAAGTCCACAGTCAAATTACAATGAAGAAAAATTGCATTGCATTGGCCTTTTGTATCCCTCAGACCACGTGATAAAAGGGAGAACGAGATGGAGCTCAAAATCCCTCAAGGCAAAAGTCTGAGCGTCGCGTTTTTGCATATTACAGGCTAGACATCGGCACGTTAGCGGCCGGCAGACGCTGTCCTGCCACATTCTGCGAAATGTTCATCAAATCAACGTTGCAGCAGCTGCGTTGCCCCAACAGTTACCTCTTGCCACAAGTCCATGCCACTGCGTCACTTTTGTTGCAACGTTTTATGCATTTTTTCAGCGTCTGCGACTGGGACGCCAACGACGATGACGACGATGACGACGACGGCGACGTCTGTTGTTTCAGTTCCAAGACAAATGCGACAGTATTAAGCCTTGCCACGCCCCATGCTGCAATACGCCATACTGCCCCGCCTCGCCAGACGCTGCAAAAAATTGCCAAGCTTAACATTTCGCGTGTTTTTTATCTGAGCTGTGTGTGTGTATGTGTATGTGTGTGTGTGTGTGTGTGGTACGTGCCCAAGTCGCCTTATTGTTCACAGTCCGAACTAGCCAGCAAAATGCAGCCCAATCCCAATCCCAATCCGAGTCCCAATGTGTTGCCACATTCACGATCCCCGTGTACAACCCCATTTCGGCATTCAGTTGCAATAAATACAAAATGCAGAATTCCAGCCGCGCACATCTTCAAGTTCCCACTTGCCACCCGCTCGCCTTTCCTTTTCCTTTACCCTTTTCTTTCCTTTTTTTTTTTTGTGCTGCATCCCCTCATCCTTGAGTGCCACAGAGGGCCAGGCCCATAAGGCGTCTCGACGACGGCTCTGTTGATTTGGCATACCCTTTCTACCCACACAGATGGCGATGTTGCAGCAGCGACATTGGACGTCCAATCCAATTCCACGGCCAGTGTCCTAACAATGTGCATCCGCCTGACGATGAAGCTGGCACACTGTACAGTATACACTGCAACATGGCCACTGATTCGTCGTCGTTGTAGTCGTAGTCGTTCTACCCCAACCCCAACCCCACTCCCCCAACCCACCATTGCCAGTTGCTTCTTTTGCCTCCATTTGCAGTTTTTGTGTTTTGCGCTTTTGTTTTGCAATTGCGTTTTTGGTTTGTTTTGTGCCATTTTTACTGCAGCCTTTGGCTTGCATTTTTTCTTGCCGCTTTTCACTTGAACTGAAGTAGATGGCACCGCATCAGCGGCATCAGCATCAGCACATAACAAACCCTTCCCCCCACCCCACGCCATCACTTGATACCCATTTCTCCCCCCTTAGCGCAACGCAGTTGCAGTTTTTGATTTCACTTTTTGTCAGCTGCCTTCGATGGCTGCACTGTTTTTCATTTGGCTGAGTGAAGCAAAGGGGTTGACTGCGGACTGGGACTGGAGTATGGTGTAGGGTATACAAAGTTTACTCTACTCTTTTACCTCGTGCAACGTCACATGCATTTTTGGCACTTCAACTTAAAATATACTATATGTTTCTTAACTCACGGCAGAGATACTTGAGGTCGAAGAATCCTTCATTTACATGACATTTTTGTATGCTTTCTGTCTATTCATTAAACAGAAAATAAAGTACAATTACCATAGACACAAAACTCATTTCAGATTGCATTTGCTTTGTCTGCCCATCCGTAGTATCCACCTTCAATTCCTACTCTCTATGTGCAGCAAACTTGATGTTTACTTTTTGTCCTGACCAAGACCCATCAACGGGCGGGTGGATGGCGACTCTCCTCAGCTGTGCTATGCTGTGCAGTCTTATGATGCTGACAGTTGGCGCCATTTTCACCCCAAAAAAGCCCCACTTCACTGCATCAGCATCAGCATCAGCATCAACATCGGCATCAGCATCAACATCAGGGCGAATGCAATGCAGGCAGAGCCGGAGCCGGAGCAGGACATTTCATTTCTGAAGAATTGCTTTGTCGGTGCGCTTCGGCCTCGCAACCAAAAATAACAACAGCAACAAACCCGGGAAGCAGACATGGCCGGGTAGGGGTACGGTTACGGGTACGGGTACGAGTACGGTTACCGGTACGGGTACGAGTATAGTGGGGGATGGGAACGATCTTGGGGTTGGGGTCCACGTTGGGCGCCAAGCGACTCTCACGCTGCACAAATGAAATTTTGCATTTTCAATTTTTTGAAATAGGCTTCTCCCTTCTCCCTGCTACATTCTCTCCTACACCAACCCAAATACAAATACACACACACACAGGGACACATCTGCAGCTTTGCCATTGTCCTTGTTGTGCTCATCCTCCATTTCATCCTCGTGTCGTGAATCCGCCAAGTGTTGAAAAAATTGAACCGAACTCGTCTTGTGTTTTTTAGCTTTTGCTTCTGCATGAAATTTTATTTCTCGGCATTTGATTTGATTCTTTTGTGCTGGGCGCATGAGGAGGCGTTTATCCTGTTCACACAATGCAACTGCAGTTAGCTGAGGGTTGTCAGCCCAGTTGGTTGCTGTTGCAACTGTCGCTGTTTTGTTTTTGAGGCACAGGCACAGGCCGAGGCAGAACAAGAGGCAGGGTAAGAGTCAGAGTCAGAGTCGGTTGCAGGAAGCCGCTGGTTGCATTTTTTCTTGTGCTGCACTCACAAATGCATTTTTCTACAGAAAACTCTACTGCTTTCTTTTTGCAACCGCCACTGAAAATGGATGGGTAGATGGATGGTGCTAGCTGGCTTGGTTGGTGGTGCTGGTGGTGTTGGTGGTGCTGGATCTGCGCACTTGTTATTCAAAATGGTGGCCATGCATTTTGATTTTTGCTTATTTTTCAGTTTGTTGCTATGGCTGCCAGCGCTGTTTGCTCTTAGTTTGTTGTTTTGGAAGAAGAATTGCAGCGACACAAGAGAGGAGGAGAAAGAGGTGGGAAATAGCATCCAGGCTTTAGTACAGAGAATGCAGCTACACGACTACATATGCATATACTCGTATAACGGATGTCCAGTATTTGTAATGGGCAGCTGTACTGCAGTTTACATAAAAAAGAGGGGGTAACTGGAACTTACCAATGAACAACTTAAAGCTTTTCCAAAAACTAGAAAGAACATTCCTGCAACAAGAATTGTTGTGTATCTAATCATCATTATTGAGAAACTATTTCATTGCATTGCTTCATACAATTGGAAAATAAAAACTTGGGTCCGCAAAAAGAAACGTAACAAAGTTGGAGTGGTGGCAGCCTTGAATTTTTATTAAATTTGCTGTGATAAAATAAGGTCATTCTTTGGAATAGTTTAAAATATTTCTAAATATTCGAAGCGTATAAGATTATTTATTGGAATTCTCATAAAATAGTACCAACTATTTTTTAAACCAGCTTTCATTAAAGTTTCCCTGTTCAAAAAAATGTCTTTCATTTCCTAGAGCAATCCAAATGGTCATGAGTTCAGAGATCTGAATCTAGTTCGTTAACAGAGTCAAAGCTGATGCTATGACCAAAGCCGATGCGATGCCAGACCATACCTAAAACCAGCAGCTATGTCCAGCTCCCTCTTCTCCCCTCTCCCCTCTCACTCTTATTAGTTTCTCGCGGAAAGTGCATTGGGTGGGCGAGATTTCGGAAAAAATATGAGAGTCTGCATCTGATGCTGCGCCTGCATCTCTTGCTCCTACTCTTGGTGCTGCCGTTGCTGCTGGCAGTGCATCCTTTTTGCACAGGATTTGCATCAGCATGCTCGTCACATTTTTTTTTCAACATCGCGCATTTTTCACTGACGCAACTGAACTGTGCCTGTATTAGATTTTAAGTTTGTTACCCAAATTAACCTGTAGAATAATCGAATAACTAAAGTTCTACTCTAACGACGGGATCCTTAAGCGGTTGATCATTTTGCAGTATTTAAGCAAGAGGGCAAAGAGGGTATTATTCTTAAGTTAGAAAATTAAATATGTATAAATGTTTATTTATAAAAGTTCAATTTATGTTGAAATTTCAAGTAACAAGTCCCTCTAAAGAATATAGAATTGAGATAATCAAGCTTATTTTCTTAGAAATGTAAACTACATTTTCAATAAATTTTGATCATGAGTATTTTCAAAGAGATTCCTTTAAAAATATTATTCGTTCATCAATAAGAAATAGATAAGCCCTTTAGTAGCAAATACTTTCACTGTCTTCTTTTGATTTATAGCATTACTAGCATATAACATAAGTAGTTCTGAAGAACTACTTACCGCATCTAATATTTTGTACTCTAGAGAAAATGTGCTTGAAATAATATCCTAATTAACTGTCAAATCTCTTATTAAATTAGGGATTCCAAATTAGTGAATCGAGATATTCAATCACTTTTTGAAAGACATATGTAGATGGCGTAGTTAAATACATACATACATATCTACATATCAACTGTCAAATGAGAGAGGCCACAGGCGGCGGTTTTGATCATCGGAACCGGAAAATGCATCAATTAAATTTAAAGCCATCGCTCTTCATCAGAGATGACTCCCCTAACTCTTCCAGGTTTGATTAGATAAAAGTGCATTGCACTGCATATACACACGAGTAGGGAGCTATGTATTGGATGCATTTACACATGGGCTTGGGGGCCTGAGCCTGCACTTGGTTCCGGTACTGGTCTGAGGAACCTATGTATACTGGGAGAGTCCAGAGTTCTGCATGCATGCACAATGTACATGGATGGGGCGGCTTACGTGGCGTATGAAAATGCATTTTGGCAAAAACATGATTCTGTCGTGAATCCAGGAACTCAATGTACGATGCACGAGGCGCAATGCACAACAAAACCAGGAGGGCAAGTATTGCAGGCGTCCACTACACACTTCCCTCCTGCTCCCCCTTGTTTTCGATGCCGACGGCAGCGTCGACGTCGACGCCATCGCTGCTGATGCGCAATGCAAATAGAAAAGCTCGAAAAACCCAATGCACACACACGCACAGAATAAAGAATAAAATCCAGAATGTAGGAAAAGTAGTCATAACGAATATTTAATTCTCTATTTAACTAGTTAAATTTATTATTTTATTTCTTGGTGTCATTAGAAATGTACAAATATATTATGATCAGGAATTAAAACTGAAACGTATATCGGTTTCACTTACGGTTTCGGTTATGCTCGAATTAACATTTTCGGTTATCGGTTATGCAAAATCGATTATTTTGATTATACTGATTTTTAATAACTGCGAACTGCTATAACTTTGTCAAAACTCAATCAATTTCCATGCGCAATGTAAATTTGAGCATGATTTTTTCTCTAAATTCATGCTGCATATAAATTATGTTCATTTTGAAAATTTTTAAAAATTCCAATTTTTTGAAAATTTACAGTGTTACCCCTTTATCTTTTTTAATTTTTTCGAAAGATTTCGAGTTTCCAAAATGAACAAAATTTAAATGCAGAACGAATTTAGCGGTAAAATCATGCTCAAATCTACATTGCGCATAGAAATTGATTGAGTTTTGACAAAGTTATGGCAGTTCGAAATTATCGCTAGCATTAATTAAAAATTCACAATTAAAAGCAGGAATTAAAAGGGATAAATAAATCGGTTACTAAACGGTTATTTCGGTTTAAAGAGTATCGGTTGATGGGTTTCGGTACAACGAAAAAAATTTTGTTCGGTAACGGTTTCAGTTACGGTTACAAATTTCAATTGGTTTTCACCGGTTAAAGGTTACGGTATCGGTTAAGGTTTTAATCCCTGATTATTATCAATTTAGTTTGGGATATTTCTCAAACTGCTTGAGAAAACTAAGCTACCCGGTCTGCAGTAATTGCGACTAGCTTGAACCGAGGCCTATAAATTGGCTGGAAAAAAGCAGAAAGCAAGCGGATAGCATTCGGCATTTGTGTGTGTATCTGCGTGGGTGTTGGTTGTGTTTAGGTCCTGGCTAGTTGGGAGGTGGGTGGGTGTGTATCGGGCGTTCACAATGGATTTCGGGCTAGCGCAGATGACATGCATAAATTGCATATGAAAGGTGCATCAGGCAGCGGGACCAGGAGCATGGAGCATTGCATCTAGACTGCCGCTGCTGCAATCTATAGATTTATGCAACTCCTCTCGACCCTCTCCGACATATAGTTATGATGCATAACCGAAATCTAAACTTTGGCCCCTTTGGCGATAGCCAGGCCAAATGGTTTTTGTTTGTTTGCCCTTTTCCCCTCGCACCACCTTCAAGCCAATCCCTATTTTTAGATGAAAAATGATGCACTCGCCGGCGACTGCTGTTATTATCCTCCATACCCACTCTCCGCTTCACTCTGACCCCAACTGCAACTGCAACTGCATGCATTGTTTTGTTTTGCAAAATTTTCAATTTGCCGGACGTCCAACGGTGTCCAAAATTGGAAAACCGCCACAACCCGCCGAGAATGGAGAAAGAAGAATAGAGAAAGGACAACAGCTGCCTAGCTGGAACAGAGAACAGACCGTTTAAACCCGAAACAAGCAGCATAATTTTAATGAAAATCAATACATAAATTTTCGCCATATTTAGATTGTTTCGGTTGTGTGTTTATTTTGTATTATACGTATAGTTACGTTTATTATGAGTCAGCTCCAACGAGCCACATAAACATCTGGATGATGTCGACGTTCGACGTTCGACGTGAATGCCGTTGACCAAAAACAATGCAGATCGTTGTCAATGTGGCTGCCTCTGTATGTGTGTAAATATGCAACTATTAATTTGACCTTATGAAATTGCCTTTAATATAAAATACTATTTGCTTTTGCTATTTTTGCTTGAAGTCCATTGCTGATGGAAATCGTTGCTGGGAAATGCATCGAGTTTAAAGTATATATTTTCTACAGTTCTATCAAAAGATACAGTTCTACCAAAATTAATTTAAAATTTAGTTAAATCTCCTCTAAACTGGAAAAATATATTTATCGAGTATATTAAAAAAAATTAGGTTTTAACCATGCTTGTTAAAACTACTGCTACTACATCATTAAGGAAGAAATATTAAGTAGACAGATCGTGTGTTTTCTGGAATTGTTAAACGTAAACGTTTACTTCCTATTTTCCCAAGTTCTGTTTTGAAAATATAGAAATTAAGCTTTAAATTACAGGACTGGTTAGCAAATCATAAGCAGAGAGCTAAATCAGTAATCGAATTCTTTGGGTTCGGAAAATAGAGTAGAAAGAGAATTCCTTTATATAATATAAGTAGAGTATTTATATTTATTTATTTGGACGTACTCGTATGTGTGTGCAAATGACAAATCCAAATTGTAGATTTTACAGATTTCTTTGTTTAATTTATTATCATATTGTAAAATTAAGAAATAACATTTTTTATAATATATGGCTATAATGATTGATCTGAGTGTTTCTAACTTATTCAAAGTACATATCTGTACCATACCATAAATAAATTTGCATACGATTATTTAAGTTGTGAACATAATAGTATAATGAAGCAGTTGCAACGTTTACTTCATCTGTTTGGATTACGTTTGATGCATTCAAAATTCAAAGAATATTTTTCCCAGTCGTTTATCTTTACCATAGTGTAGCAACAACACTTACACAGTGTGAGCTGCTTAAGATGCCTGACAGCAAGCCACAAGTCCAAATACAAAGGAAAGAGACGAGGACATAATATGTATGTATGTGTGTGTAACTACGTATACATACATATTTAAAGTAGGAGCAAAAAATAAAGGAAAAGCAACAAGGATTCTATTATTTTGAGTTGCCACGATAATGTGAAGTTCGGGTCCGAAGTTCGTTCGCTCGTTTTTGTTCTCGTCCTCGTCATTATCGCCGACATTGCTGTCGTGTATATAGGAAAAATGAAATGCGAAATCCGAAATGAAAATGATGAGATGATGAAAGCTTAAAGGATTTAAGCAACTACGCAACTGTTATTGAAAGAATATTACGCGATATAAGAAAGTACTCTTACGATCCATTTGATTTCTGAAGACTTTAAGCAGTTTAACAAGTTCAATTGCTTTTGTTGCTCTCTGCTCTCGCAGGGTTGTGCTCTCTTCAACAAACTAGCAGCTTTCCCCACACTCTCAACCAACTCCTACACACCATTTCATTTCTATGTCCACTCTCCCACACACACACTTTATTCGCATCGCATCGCATCGCTCTCGCTTGCTCGCTCTTTGTCGCTCGCTCTATCCTCTCTTCTCTTGTGCTGCGAACAATCATGGCAGCTGCTCTCGCTCACCAATACATACACAGAAGTGGGCCATGCGAACGAAGCGTCGCGACGCTTTTCGTTTTCTAATGTCTGTTTCTCTTTCTCGCGCATTAGTTTTAGTGTTTTGCATCTCGCTTTTTTGGTTGCTTTTTTCCACACACACACACACAATCACACACACAGAGAATGAAGCTGCGCATGTAAAAAGCGCCTCGACTTGTACATAAAACATGGGCGTGTTTGTGCTGTCAACGTCGCTGCTCGCTGCCAGCGTTCGCTGCGCTGCTTGCGCACCAAAATTTTGTGTACTTTTTTAGGATATCAAATAGGGATACAAAACACACACACACACTGAGGTTGGACCCTACATATACTACTACATATGCAGGCTTAAAAGAGGGGGGATGAAAAATGCAATTGCGTTTTGTTGCTACTTTATTTGTGTTGTTTTGTGTTGGTTGCACCAACTAAAAATAAGCTTCAGCCCTCCCTCCGCTTTGCCCTAAAGGCATCAGCATTGAGCTTACACACATATAAACATCAGTGCATATGTATGTATGTATATGCATATGTATATAAACTTTTGTGTGTATGCTTGTATTTGAAACTGCATTTGCATTCGTGCTCTCGCTCTCCACACGCACAACTACAGTGAACACTTTCGAGTTGCTTTCTACACATTTTAGGCAGCCATTTTTACTTGCAAGGTTGGGGATCAAACTCAGGAAGGGGCTCTAATGCAAATGCATTGCGTCGCTGCCGCTCTCGACGTCGATGTCGACGTCGACGCTGCCACACCCAGAAAAACTGCATTTTTCTACAAGCGTTTTTGGATTTTTCGTATTTTGTTTTTGTTTTTGGTATTTGTTTTTTTTTTGCTTTTTCTGCTTCAGATTTTTGGTGTTGTAGTTATTGTTGTTTTACTTTTCGCCTATGTACAACAAATATTCACTTGCTACTCTTTTTCCAGTGCTCTGCACTTTTAGTGTGCGTCTGTGTTTGTCCCTCCACATGGGTGTGTGTGTGTGTGCTTGTGTGCGTGTGTGTGTGCGTCTGCATGCAACTGCATTCGGTTGGTGCTAAAAGTTGCACTCTATGTGCACATTTTGTGTGCGTGGCAAAAGCCAATCGGGTGCCTGCTGCATCACTGCTTCTTTTTCATCAGTCCCAAACTCAGATACGGCCTACCTAACTCCCACCTACACGCCCCCCTCTTCATCTACTTACATTTCTAAAATGAAACTTCTACAAGTTTAACTTGTGAAATCCTATTCTTTTATACTTGCTAGCTGAATTTGAAATATATTAAAATATATTATAAGTAAGAAAGTATGTCAAAAAGTTACATTGAGATAGTTAGCGAATATCCATCAGTTATTATTAAATATTCCTTAATTGAATGGAATGGCTTTATACATATGTATGTATGAGACTCAAGGTTACAAGCCATCAAAATTTTGTTAAATGTTCTGCTCAGTGGCTCGAACCTTAAAGCAAGACTTAGATTCGCTTCCCGATCAATTTTATATTCGATTTGGGTTCGAATAATTAACTAAATTATTTTAATTGGAATTGAATAGTTTATTAACCAATTGATAAAAAGAAATAAACATTTCCTTGAAATTATTTCCATTTGCAGAGAGACTGCTTTTCAAATCCTATTTAAATTATTTAGTCAATCATTTTGTGAACTTTAGTTTTTTTTACATCCAAATCAACTTTTTATGTCTTTTGATTAGACAATTAAAATGGAAAAATTAAAAATTAAGGATTTACTTTTTAAAAAATGAAGTATCTACATAGTATTTTGTCATAATTACCAAAAGAAAACTAATTATGATTATTCAAATATGCTAAAATTCAAATAAAGACAAATTTAAAAGTTTGATTTGATTTTATTTTAACCAGACTCTTCATTATTTAACAATAATTAATTGTATTTGTTGGCTCGATAAATTTTTTGTTACGTTTTGACCGAGTTAAATAATTTTGGTAAGCCGAAAATTCAATCAAACAATTTCTAAATAATAATTAAGCTTATTAAGTATTAGTCGAATGTGTTTGATCAAGTGGTGAAATTAATTGTCGACAATTAATGACATATTAAAAGTGCTGCTGGTAATCGACATCAGTTTCTAATCAAATTACTTAATTGTGGGCGGAGGTCAAAGGCCAAGGGAGGTCTTTTGTTTTGTATACAGTTGCCAATAAATAAAGCAAGCATCTCATGCATTTTTATAAATTTTTTTCTTTCTATAACATAGAAAAAACTCTCCACACACAGACACGCCGCACACACACACACACTCGCACAGGTTGCTGATTTTTTCGCGTGACTTTGTGGGGTCTGACTGGGATTTGTTATATTTTTTTGCCGTTTGTTTGTTTGGGTTGTTAGAAAATTTATTTTTTGTGAAATTTTCAGCGAGTCAGGACAAAAAAAAGCAAGAATAAAGGAAGAGTAAAGGAGAATAGAAGGCAAACGAAAAGGAAAAGTGGAAAAATATGTGAAATGTGCGCGCAAGTAAAAGAAAAGTGGCAACAGTTTTTGTATTTTCATTTTCGCCTTTTTTCTATTTTCCTCTTATTCTCTCTGCCACATTTTGTGTTTTGCTTTGCTCATACGCTTTTTTACACCACTTTAGACCAAGGCGAAGGCCGTTTGAATAACCTTGTAACCTTTTTTTTTGCCGACGCTGATTTTTTTTTGTGTTTTTGGTGCTGTGGTAGACCAAACTGTGCCCTTTAAACCTGGTCAGCTGTAAAGTTGCCCCAAAGCAATACAAATGCCATGCATGCATGTATGTGATCTTTACCTCCGGCGGCAGCTCCAGTTCTAATTCCAGCTCCAGTTCCAGCTCCATCTATATGTAACTAGTTCCCCAGTTCAATATGTCAAATATATGAAGATGCGGCGAATTTTCGTTTCTAAACACGATCACGACACGTTGGCGTACAAAATGAAACTGATCAGTGAATGCAGCCAAAAGCTTAGAGGCTCCGTGTGTCCTTTTTTTTGGCAAGGATCAACCAGTTTTCTAACTTTAGATTTTCTTTTGTTTGTTGCGACAATTAATAAAAGAAGATCTTGGGCAGCCTTTTGATGTCTTCAAACTTGTTTCTGACCATAACACAGCACCTCACCTTTTTCACCCTTTTCACCCTTTTTCCACTCGTTTTTCACTCGCTTTTGCAAAGGTTCACACCAAAACATTTTCAAAATAATAATAATAACGAAAAGGGTTGGGGTGCTTAGATATTAGATGAGGATCGTTTGTCAGCTGCTGCTGCCTGGGAACCGAAATGCTGCCAAACGTGTTTCCAATCTTAAAACCAAACCCAATGAACTCTCATTTCTAGCATCTAAACTAATCAAAATAAGTAAAAACTCTTTAGTAGGTATTTTACACCAGGAACCTACTATCTAATCTTTCTCTATCTTTCAAATAAGTTCTTCATTTTCATTTTTGTGACACTCAAAGTTAATTAGGGTGGTTAATTGGGGTGGTTTCCCATTGTGGTTGTCCCGTTTTGGGATGGCGAAGCGTGCTAAAAGTCAAGGGTTAATTGATCCCGGCCATTCGTACTTAGGATTTGTTATCTCCGCTTGGGATAGGCCATAGACAGTCAACCCTTAAGTGTGACCGACACGCGTAAGGTATTCCAAAATAGGACCCGATTTGAGGTCAGAGGTTATTCTCAGAATATGCATTTCAACTTATGAAGTATTTTCATTATGCAAATTCTTCACTCATGTATTGTTCACATTTAAATAACTCCTACTGTTTTCGCATGATTTTCAAAGTGATTTACCTAAATTGTTGCAACAACTCGCCGGGTAAACTACTGGTGCATCCCTGAGAGTTTAAGGACCGAGGAAAATCCAAACTCCGTCGTTTGGCTTTTCCGCAAAGCAACTTTTAGTTTTCGCTGAATAAAATAATAATCATGAATATACATTTTAGAAATTACTCATAGAAGAGCTGTCAGCTTCCTGCCAGCTTTTCCATAACCATAAAGCGCCCTCTAGCGCCTGTCCCCTGCATAAGAGCCCGTCATATTTTATGTACCGAACTCGCTGCGTCGTTTATTTTCCATGTTATTAAAATTCTAAAAATATAATTTGAGCTTGGAGCTGCTGCATCTCATGGTTATCCTGCATGTCCTGCCATAGTTTTGGCAAAAAGGTAATTTACTAGAAAATTTGCTTTGCAATTAGTGCAATTAAAATATGTGCGCTCAAAGTGAACGCACACATTGGACTGATAGCGGAGATACGATTTTAGGAGTCTAACTTGGGCTTGGTATTGCTTTAAGGCTTTAAGAGAGTCGAGTGTCTCAAATGTCAGACATATTAACGTTGGGGTTAATTTTAAATGCCATTAAATAAAGACCATTAATAAGAAGTGCTCTCCCCGTGGAAAGTTAAATACTTTTCTAGTTTACACTGCAATTTGATCCAGTCGACGCGCCCCAAGGACTCGAATTGTGATTTGATTAAGAACCCTTTGAATGCTACCGTCAGCTTCTTGATGTCATTAATTTTTTAAGCTTACTTGGAATTTTTGGTCGAGTCCAAACAAAAATGGCAGACCATCAAGAAACTGGCAAAAGGGGAAGAGTTTAATTGTTTTGGGTATTCAGCTGCGTCTGTTTTAGTTTCCCCAAAAAACACGAGTTTGAGCCTACCCATAATTAAATCTCTCTCTATCTTTGGCGCTCTTTCTACCCAGATCCTTGATGATTTATTGTTTGACAGACAAAAGTTTCCACTGCTCACGCACCAGTCGACCAAATTAGAAAGGGTTCTTAAATGTCTGATGGGTTTAAGGTTGAGGAGGTTTGTTACTCAACTGATGCCATTTATGCAACCTAAGCACCCAAGAGCTGTACCTCTAGATCTCTGTTTGCCGTCACGCTGTCTAGCTATTTATTTATATATTTAGTATAATGTTTAATTTAGTAATGGATTAGTGAAGCGCCAGTTGGTCCCCGGACTGCTGTTCATTATGTTAAGTCACGTAGTCGGGCTTAGGTATGATTCGCCCCAGGTTTGTTTTGTTTTGTTCTGTTCTGTGGGTGTCTGTACACAGTTGAAGATTTATAGTGACACTTTCTTGAAATACGCAAATGCGTTGGACAGTTTATGGAATGGCAGACTGTCCAGCACCATTCAAGTCGCCATTTTGAGACCTCAACGCACTCTTCAAAGGGATATTTAAACTTAACGAATGGGATAGTTAAAGTATGGAGTACTTGGCAGATGGTTCGGATGGTCCAACTGCTCATAAGGCCAAATGAAAACAGATATTTAATGAAGCAACCATTGCCACAAACCATAGAAGGGGGAAAGATTGTGTGGGGGTAGAGTTACTGTCAGCCAGGCGAAAATTCAGTTAGTGTCCTGTCGCATAAACCGAACGCCACAGCGGCACCAACAACGGCGCCTGCTCCATAGATTGGTTATTATCTTTTAGTTCAGTGCATAACTTTTTCACTATACATGTAAATTTTTCCATCGCTTCGTTCCAGAGCCAGAGCCAAAACCAAAGCAAGGGCGAGATACAGCGCCAGAGTTGCCACCCGTTGTGTTTCACCTTTCGTCCTTTTTTGGGCGAAATTATTTTATAATGAATGTTCGTATTTAGCTAAAGTTTTATGAATGGCGTTCATTATGGTCCACTATGCGAATGTATGTGTGTGTGTGCCTATGTGTGTATAGCTCTGTTTTACTGTACTTTTGGCACTAAAAACTATGGCTACTGGCAGTGGCAACTGGAGAACCTCTACACTGAAGTGAACCACAAAAATATGAAAACCACATTTATATTGCACGTCGGGCAGATGTTTTCAAACTTTGTCTGTCTGTCTGTCTGTCGGTCCGTCGCTCTCTGTCCGTTTGTTATTATGTGTGTGTGCCTCATATGCTCGTTCGCGGTGTCGGTTGTGTCCGCCAGCGCTCTTTGGGCCAACATTTTGAGCGTGTCTAACAAAATGGAAAACTAGTCAAAATGCGTGCACTGATTTTGGTTTTGGAAACTTTTGCACTACGGCAGCTGCAGGTGCAGATGCAGATACAGATATAGACAAATTGCTGCGGGCTAAAAGTACTAATGGAATTTGCTTTAGAGCTTACAAAATAAACTAAAGCTAACATACCTACTATATTTAAAATACTTTTGAATTGAACATAGTAACAGAGAATTGCAAAAAAAAAATTGTTATATACGTATGCCAGTTTTATGTACTTAATTCGATAAGTTTAATAATTCTTTTTGAAATACGATTTCTAATATAAAATATATCTAAAAAATGAAATCATTTTATTTTTCTTAATCAGCAAACTGCTAAATACTGCATATCATTTTATACGAATGTTTTTTTCTATTTATATTTTGTATATTTTATTTGACTTTTTGGTTTTCGTTCTTAAATCTACCTGTGATTAATTGTGAAAAGTGATTTACGTTAAGTTATTTTTATATGACTTAATAACTTTCTTCTATTTTTCTCTTCAATCAATAGCTTTTCATTATATTTGATCATCTGTTGTTGATTTTTAGGGATCTTTAGTCTCTCAAAATTACTTAGAACCAGGGATTGAAATCGAAGCGAATATCGGTTTTAGTTACGGTTTCGGTTATGCTCGAATTAAGGTTTTCGTTTCTCGGTTAGAAAAAATCTTGGAGCATCGGTTTCGTAACGGTTATCGGTTTTTTGTAAGTTCGGCTTAAAAATATCGGAATGGTTTCGGTTAACAGTATAGAAAAAATAAGGTTTTCGGTTGAATAAAATAAGAAGCATTATTCATTCATTTACATGAAAAAGGTCTTAATGCTCTGGAAAATAATGTTATCTGGTTGCTGAAATAGTCCAGTGTAATGTCGATTTTATTATAATTTAATCTCAAATAAATTTGGTTCATTTGGTTTGAAAATTTCGATTATTTTGATTATACTGATTTTTGATAACTGCGAACTGCCATAACTTTGTCAAAACTCAATCAATTTGCATGCGCAATGTAATTCGTTCTGCATTTAAATTTTGTTCATGTTGGAAATTTTTGAAAATTCTAATTTTTTGTAAAATTTACAGTGTTACCCCTTTATCTTTTTTGATTTTTTCGAAAAAATTCGAATTTTCAAAATGAACAAAATTTAAATGCAGAACGAATTTGGAGGTAAAATAATGCTCAAATTTACATTGCGCATGAAAATTGATGCAATTTTGACAAAGTTATGGCTGTTTGAAGTTATCGCTAGCATTAATTATAAAATTCACAATTAAAAGCAGGGATTAAAAGATTCAGTCAGAACCGAAATTAAACCCTATAATTGAATCAGTTAATAAACGGTTATTTCGGTTTAAAGAGTATCGGTTGATGGGCTTCGGTACAACGGAAAATAATTTTGTCGGTTACGATTTCAATTACGGTTAGTAATTTCAATCGGTTTCACCGGTTAAAGGTTACAGTTTCGGTTAAGGTTTTAATCCTTGCTTAGAACATTATTTATTTTACGTGAACTAAAATCAGTCAGCAGAAGCAAGTTATATAGAATTCTAAATAAGATTATAAGCAATTAACAATTAAATGCATAATATGAAATTTAAAATTTGTAACTAAAATATAAAAAAAAGGTAATCAATACACACAATGCGACTAAAAGCACGTGTTTAGAGTTTGTTAAGGTATGTTTTTCCCTTAATTAGACGGCTTAAACATTACAGCATTAGAAAAGTTCCAGTACAGCTCAGTTGCCTTACTCCTAGTATATATTTTCATTATCCTTAACACCATGCCATTTCTTAATCTGCTCCTGACAACCCAACGACGCAACGAAGCAAAAGCGTAACGAAATTTTTAGCACAATGAACGAAGTGGACGATGGTCGGTGGGTTGGTGGATCGGTGGGTCGGTGGATCAGTGGGTTGGCTGGTGGGTCCGCTGACAACCCTTTCAAAATTTAAACTTGACAATTAAGTAAAATAAATGAGAAGCTCTCGGCGCTGGCTACGTGACGGCATTGTCCAGCAGAAGATGCGAGTTCACAGAGATTCTAGAGATGTGCGAGCTGTGACCTGCGAGTTCACGTTGCCCTCAACGTACTCTTCGCCCGCAACTTTGACACCCTCAAAACATGTCGACTGACAACAGAAGAAGAAGCACGGGAGAAGCAGTTGTTTGGGTTTTGGTTTGGGGTTGGTTACTTGTTGTATTTGTGGCAGATTGTACCCCAAGGTAAAAGCAAAAATGCTCCCCCTTTGCCGTCTCCTTCAGAGACTGTTGTTGGCAGCCATTATGGCAAAACTTATATTTGCACTAGAGAAACTGAACAAAGCAGCATCCCCTCAGTTCCCAGTTCCCAGCTCCCAGACCTCATTCATCTCACACACACACATGATTACACAACGTACTGGGTACAGCACCAGCATCAGCTCCAGTTCCAGTTCCAGTTCCTGCCGCATGTTTTGTGCGCAGTTGCTGAGGTCACTAATGTCGTAAGATGAATCCTTTCGGCAAATGCCTTCAGGGTGCAAAAATAAAACGAGCAACCTCCACCCACCTGCTACCCGTCCTACTTTAAATGTAGATTAGTTGTTTGGGTTGCTGCTGCTGCCAGGATGTTGCCTTCCCCTGCATGTCCCTGTACGTTTCCATCGTCCAGTCAAAGCAAGAAAATAATGAAAACAGCAACTTTCATAATGAAGGTCCTTTCCCCCCTGTGTGTAACCGAGCTTCCCTCTCTCGTCGCTTTTGAAATTATAATCTGCGCCACGGCGCCAACGTTGCTCCACGTCGTCCTCGTCGTCGTCGTCGTCAACATTCTCATCCTGCCATCTCCCCGACGTTGACAACTTTGCATCATGCTTCGCCTGTTTAAGGACCTGCTTAGCATCAGCACTTGGATCCCAGCTCGAATTCTCCGGGTACTTGTGTCTCTGGGTGTGTGGAGTGTGTATGTACCATGTTTTTGTGTAAATAGCTTTCATTATTTTGGCTTCTTCGGGGCGTTTGTTGTCCATTCACCAAGAGTGAACTTGAATTTATTCAACAAATGGCCTCAGCCGACTAATTTACATGCAGAAATCAAATAAGCTCCGTGTACACATAATGAAAATAAAAAACTCCCAGGTCTCTCCTCAACATGATGATGGAAACAAAAGGCAGGACTACCAGAAATGCAGAAATGAGAAAGTCCTTCAAACTTTTACTAATTACTTTGACGAACAAAGGCGGGGCCAGAAAAATTTGAGTGACGCAAATAAAAGCATGAAAACCAACATAAGCGAGAAAATTGAAAAGTTTCTTCTTCTATTTTTCGTGCCAGACTCAATTCCTTTTTTTGGCGAGCAAATTATTTGCCAACTAACAACTGAAACTATTCAATTTCCTAAACGTTCACTTTATGCAAACACATACAGAGAGATGCCCTTAAAGAGCTATAGAGACTTTTCGGCGGTTTTGGTTGTTCGAGCAAAGGAAATAAGTTTTATTGCACCCAGACCTAAATGCTAAGGGATGCAGAACTTTGCAGGAGAAGGGTAGTCCTGCCAGTCACCTGCCATCCAACCCGTTCCTATCGCTCTATCTCTCTCTCTCTTACTTCCCAGAAAGCAAAGCCAACATCCGTGCGCAGACAAAAGTCACAACTATCCCAAGTTGGCATGCGGGTGTCGTTTCGGGTTCGCATTTCGTTTAACCCAACCCAACCCCAGTCCAATCCCAGCCCATCCTAATACCAGCCCCAACCCTTGGCAGCTGCGACTTTTTGACCATGGCTGCTAACTGAAGACGCCATGTTAGACTGGAGGAGTCAACTCTAGGATGGGGAATTCAATTTGCATTTTCATGCTAGTTACAAATATTTACACTAGCCTTAGCGTGAGTTATTGAATAAGTCAAGCATATCAAATGAGTTCGCAGTTGAAATCTAAAATATAAACTTACTTTTCTCTATTGATTCAAGTTTGGAATGCGGTGTTAATTTCATTTGGGGTTTCTTCTTGAGAATCTCTTTCAATTAAAGCAAGCAGCAAAGCAAAAGGGTTTGAATTTCCTTTTTTAATGTTCATGTCACCCTTCATCTTCACTTCGAGTTCCCATTCCTTTCCCTTGACCTAATGTATGCATCGCACAAATATTGTCTCAGACAGTCGAATGAACTCACAAGAAGGGGCAACAGCTAAGCCAGACAAACAGTTAGACAGATAGAGGAAAACACACTTTCCGGCTAGACGAAGAGACGATCAAAAAAGAGGAACTTTTTAAAAGAAACTGCAGAAGATGGAATGGGGTTGAGATTGTGACGGGTTTTTACACCCTAGAACGGATAGAGCAACAGTCGTGCATTGTGCATACGAAAATCAGAAGCAGGGATCTGAAATAAAAGTTGTGAGATTCGAAAAATTAAACCTGAAAAACTTATCTGGATGAAATTTCAAATTTCGTGGACGGGGTTATATGGAAGCAGGATAATCAATTATCAAATACTTTAAATATTTTTTATTACTGAAATTTAATTATTATTTTATAGTTTTGTATTTTATAAAAAAAAGTAACTGTTAAGATTTTTGTAATAAAAATCGTTACAACATATCAAATTCTTTTTTAATAATATTTTTTTAAATTTATTTTATTATTAAAATGATATTACGTTTCTATGTTTGTCATGTGTCACAATAATGAAAAGATTCATATTTATTTATTTTATATTTATATTATATGTATGTGTGACTTTAGTGGTACCACTAAAAGAGAGAGTATTTCCAAGCAAATGTAAACCTTGAGCATATTTCCTTATGTGCTCGTCCTTTTTGTTTTGCATACTTCGGTTTTTTATACTGTCTCTGCTTTGGTTGCAACTCTATTGTCCCGTTTATGGCCTATCAGTGGCACTGTTGTCCGTCTGGTTTCTTGTCATTGCCCTCCGCTCTTGTCCTTACCTTTTTAGAAGGTCCCGTCTGAGAACGTTTAACGCGTGTTTGGCTTGTGGCAAGAAAATTATCGATAAACGAGATTTTAAAATTGATAGCGACAAGGATGATAAATCAAAATTGGCATTGCATGAAATGCTCATAAGCGAAATTTAATAAATGCCACTAATCCGTTCTCTAAAACAAATCGCCAGCAATCTACAATTTAAATACCTAAATGAGGCGACATCAGTTCAAAAGTATAACAGAAAACACATGCAAATCCATTAATAATCCATAAAAATGATTAATTACTGTAAACCTGGGTGGGGGTTACGGGCTTTGTCTACGGTTCTGTCTGTCAATACATGGCCACAACCCAAATCGAACCACAGAATATACTACACACATCGTCCCTCTATATATGTACATATGTACCCCCCTTCAGTTCATCATTACTTGTATAAATCGAATGTTAGCTAAAGTATTTGTTGCATTGGAAAATTTTTCAATTTATGCTTATAACTGTATCTACTAAGCGCCAACAACATGAAGCTGCTGCTCTGCCGTCGGCAGCTGCCTCGCTGCCTCACTGCCCGCTGCTTGCCGCTTTCCACTTGCCACATGCCGCCTGCCACAATGCACATGCGCAATACGGCGACATTTATCTACATCTGTGTGTAGATATTGTAGTTATATGTATCTGTATTTGTATCTATGTATCTGAATTTGTGTGTAAGTGTGTGTGTGTGTGTGTGTGTATATGCTGCAGCTAAACATTGAAAATCCGACACTGCCTCGTCGGCCATTCCGTTGCCAGGCTTCCATTTTGCCAACGTCGGCCATGGCGATTAGTCGTCGTCATCCTGAGCTGCCCACGCCTCCCTTCCACCTCCCGCCGTGTGCGTAGGAATTGCAATAGATTGGCAGTCCTGCCACCCTATCAAGTTCTAGCCAAGGGGTGGTTCACTCTGTCAATCCTCCCCTCGAGCGATTGCTTAAGAGCTGCAGCTACAATATTTCTATGTAGTTTCTCTTAAATTATCCGCTTCATGGCAACTACTTTACCGACAATTTCTCTAAGTCGTCTAACAGCCAATAGATGGCGTTAGCGTAGCTGCCGAAATTGTGCTGATTAGAAAATGAAGCAAATTTTATCTATTATTTTCTAGTACGCAAGGGGAAGTTTTTGCTGCCGACTTGCGTTTTCAAAAAAGTTGGGAAAATCTGACAAAGGAATACTTTAGGAAATTAATTTGTGATAATTATAATTTTTTTATAGTTTTAAATTAATTTTTCAGCTTATAAATAAATTTATTTATTAAGCTGTCTTGAGTAAATATATGTTGGATATTGGGCATTTAAAATAATTTACAGATTTGTTTATTTAACCCTAAAATAAAAAACAAATATCCCACTTTTAAATATAGTGTGTTTCTTTAAGATTAATTTTGTTTTGGTCATCTGCAGTCATCTTAAGAGTCGTCTCAATTAAGAAGAGTTTAGTGAATTTCTTCGATCCTCCTTACAACATTTTTTCAGATACAAGCATTTAAAATATATATGTACCTATCTATGTACATTCATTAATTATTTAACTAATATATATATATTATAACTCCTTCTTAATAGAAAATCGATAAACATATATTACAAGTTCCTCTTTCCACTTTGGGGCTGGCTTATGACTAAAACATATCATGCTTTTCAGTTTGCAGAAGTTTAATTCACATATTTCTGTGTAATTCAGTCGTACAGGATATTGAGTTCAAATTCGTTTATGCGCTCTTATCTGTAATATTATCGCCAGCGCGTCCAGTAATGTTCACAAATCTTAGGACACAATTAAATCTGGGGATTATTTGCGGCTCGGTGTCCTAATAAAAAGTTAAACATTTGTCATTAACTTGTAAGAAAACAAAACGAAACAAATATGAAAAAAGTTAAATTGAGCAATTGGCCATCATCTTTGCCATAAAAAATATGCGAGTTCCGAAATTGGTTTTCATGTTTATGTCGCGGCCAAGTGACGCCTTGAGGGCCCACAAACTCGGACAAGATGAACAATTTACAATTGAGAGACAATTAACTGACAATACATAAATCTGAGGTGTTATAAAAAAACGAGACGAGCTTTTGGTGCTAGAAAAGTAGCATAAAAAGTGAAACACATGTTGCAATAGATGCTTCTCATTTTTGTTTGGGTTTTCCTTTTTTTTTTGGTGGTGGATTTTTAGCTGCCGGATGGATGAACTCCAAGCGTTGTTGTTGTGGACGGCAACGGGAGGGGGGTGAGAGGTGTCGCACTTTTGTGGTCTGTGCGTGCCGCAAGTGTCGCGTTTTGATATTGCCGGGGCATGTTGAGCAGGTCAGTACAGTCAATGGACAGCATAAAACTTTCGGCACCTCATCTCCTCCTGCCATTAACCATCTAGAGGAATTCCTTTGGGGGTTGCGCGTCAAACAATAAATGTGCCACATACGGTCCAAAATGCAACCATGAAAATACGATTATTACATTTTTTATTGGAATGAACCCATGATGCGGATACCATCATCCCAATCCTTCCCCACTCTTCTCTCTTTGCCCTTAATCAATTAATGCTGGCAATTTGTGCAGCCGAACGTAACCTCAATTATGTGCGCCAAAGTGGCTGACATTGCTGACGATTAATCGCAAAAAAAAAAAAAACAACAACAACAATTTGGCCAGCATCACAAAAAACAGCAGAAGCAGCAGCAACAATAACAACAACGACAACAACTCGATTGACATTAAGAGATCCAGACAACAACAATGTTATGAGTTATAACAAAAACAAACATTTGCCTGAATGGGGGAAGGATATAGAATTTTGAGTGAGGAGGTGGTTAACGGGAGCTAATCGAAAAAATTTCAAAAGTCAAATACAAATACACACACGAGCACAAGCGCAAACACAATGACAATATCAATAGTAACAAGGCAAAAGCGAAAATGACAAAAAAAAATATTTCACAAAAAGTTAACAATGATAAACATTTTGCGCATTGAAAACAAGCCATGAAATAGGTGTATGTATAATACATATATCATAGTAGAAACAGGTAGACAAAGTGGATTGTTTTACTTAATAATTACATTTTATTTAGATTGATATATTTAAGTTTTGAAGTTGAAACAGCAGTATAAAAAGGCAATTGGTTTTTTTATTTTAACAATACGAAAGTCAATGTAATAAAAGTTTTTAATTATTTTAAAGAACCAGACAAAAGTGAGAAGCAGGTTTTCTTAGACCAGGATGAATTTTAGTCTTAAGGGGTAACATTGATATATAACTTTTGTGCTTATCTTCTGATGTGGAAAATTAACAACATTTTACGATAATAAATAAATACTAGTATTAATAAATGAGATTATTAAATTTAATTAAAATTGGGTATATTACATTATTGATTTTACTGATTTTTAATAACTTTGAACCGCCATAACTTTGTCAAAAGTCCATTAATTTTCATGTGCAATGTAAATTTGAGCATGATATTATCTCTAAAATCGTTCTGCATTTAAATTTTGATCATTTTAAAAATTCGAAAATTTTGAATTTTTTAGAAATTTTACAGTGTTACCCCTTATAATTTTTTGAAAATTTTCGAAAATTTAGAATTTTCAAAATTAACAATATTTAAATGCAGAATGAGTTTAGAATTAAATTCATGCTAAAATTTACATTGCGCATGGAAATTGATTGACTTTTGACAAAGTTATGGCAGTTCAAAGTTATCAAAGTTGCTCAGTAGCTGCGACGGCCAGAACCAAAATTAACCCCTATAATTGAATCAGTTACTAAACGGTTATTTCGGCTTAAAGAGTTTCGGTTTATGGGTTTCGGTACTGTGGAAAAACATTTTTTCGGTTACGGTTACAAATTTCAGTCGGTTTTCATCGGTTTAAGGTTACGGTTTCGGTTAAAGGTTTTAATCCCTGGCTAAAATACTAAATGTTGTAATACTTTTATGAATTATGAATAATAAATTTAATGCTTATATTAAAATACTGTACTTTTATTCTTCATATATCAGAAGATCCGCATAGAAATTGTACTTCAAGATTACTCCTTAAGACTAAAATTAACAAAACTGTTAAGATATATTTATTTATTTACTCACGACTAAAAGCAGTCGACAAAAAGAAAATTAAATGTTCAAAGATTAAAATAAAAATATACTAAATATTATATTAAAAATTAAATGAATATTAAATTTGAATTTAAAACTGATACGAAAAAAGGTTTGGTCTGGGCTATGAAAAATAAATAACTGAACACCCAGAAAAACCCAATAGATCTATAAGAAATTTAATAATTACAAAAAAGGCGTAATAAAAACAAATTTTGAAATTCTTGTGTACTTTTAATTATGACTTTTATATTTAATACTAATATTAACATTTTTTATCCTTATTCTTCATATATCAATAGATAAGCATAGAAATTATACACCAATGTTATTTCATAACGATAGGATTTTAAGAATAAAATGAATTTAAAATTGAAATATTAAACTATTCTTCTTATTTACGGAAAGGGCTTTATTTTCTGATGGGGAAACAAAATTTCAGGAACTAACTAAAAGAAACTCAAAAAATACCAGGCGAATAGAAATTACAGTAGGTCGTTAAAGCAAAAAATGTAAATTAACCTGTCGCTCAAAGAATTTCACTCAGCTCAGCAACTCAAGGTCATATTTTCCCTCAATTACAATATGATGGGTATAAAATTTGGTTGCCTTCTACTCATTTCTGTTCGCCTGGTATTTCAGCTGGCATTTTGGTTTTTCTAGGGATTACAGATTGATGTACGTGTGAAAGTATGCGTCTATGATTGTGAGCTTGCAACAGCTCTCGGCAACCTAAAATTCTGTAAAAATACTAGGCGAACAGAAATCAGAAGCAGTCGAATTTTTCATTGAGCAGCAGAAAAATTCAAGGTCATATACTCACTCAATATTAATATGGCTCAAAAAAGTTTATTTGATCTGCTCATTTCTGCGCGCCTGGTATTTTAGCTGATATTTTGGCCTTTCTAGGGATTACAGATGGATGTACGTGTGTAAGTATGCGTATATGAAAGCAACGGCTCGCTGGAACCGGAAACTCTGTAAAAATACCAGGCGAACAGAAATCAGCAGCAGGTGGATATTTAATTTGAGCAGCAGCATTTCAGGGTCATATTTTTCGCTCTATTTTAACATTTTAACTCAAAGAACATTTTCACTCAATCAAAACTTTCACTCAATTAACAGTTTCACTCAAATAACATTTTCATTCAATTAACATTTTCATTCAGTTAACATTTTCTTTCAATTAGCATTTTCATTCAATAAATATTTTCACTCAATTGCAGGGATTAAAACATTAACCGAAACCGTAACCTTTAACCGGTAATAACCGATTGAAATTTATAGCCGTAACTGAAACCCTAACCGAAAAAATATTTTTCCGCTGTACCGAAACCCATAAACCGAAACTCTTTAAACCGAAATAACCGTTTAGTAACCGATTGATTTATAAGGGTTAATTTTGGTACTGGCCGTCGCAGGTACTGATATCTTTGAACTGCCATAACTTTGTCAAAAGTTAATCAATTTTTATGCGGAATGTAAATTTGAGCATGATTTTACCTTCAAATTCGTTCTGCATTTAAATTTTGTTCATTTTGAAAAGTTGATTTTTTTCGAAAAAATCAAAAAAGATAAAGGGGTAACACTGTAAAATTTCAAAAAAATTCGATTTTCAAAAATTTTCTAAAATGAAAAAAATGTAAATGCAGAACGAATTTAGAGGTAAAATTATGCTCAAATTTACATTCCGCATAAAAATTGATTGACTTTTGACAAAGTTATGGCGGTTCAAAGTTATCAAAGTTCAGTAAAATCAAAATAATCTAAATTTTCAAACCAAATGAACCAAATTTATATGAGATCAAATTATAATAAAATCGACATTACACTGGACTATTTCAGCAACCAGAAAACATTATTTTCCAGGCTAATAAGAGCATTAAGTTTTTTTTTCATGTAAAACAATGAATAAAGCGGCTTATTTCGGTCAACCGAAAACCTTAATTTATTTTTTTTGTGAACCGAAACCATACCGTTATTTTTAAACCGAAGCTTACAAAAAACCGATAACCGTTACGAAACCGATACTCCAAGATTTTGCATAACCGAAAACCTAAATTCGGTCATAACCGAAACCGTAACTGAAACCGATATTCGTTTCAGCTTTAATCCCTGCTCAATTGTAAAATAAATTCAATAAAGTTTAATCGATTTCTGTATTTTAGCTGGTATTTTGATTTTTCTGGGTATTTATGTAGACATTCCGATGGCAGTGAATTGTTGCAGGCTCAATCACACATTTTTTTGTTTACTCTAAAAAGTCAAAAAAAGCCGAAATACCAGCTAAAGTACCAGGCAAACAGAATTGAGTAGAAAGCAACCAAATTTGATTCCCATCATATTGTAATTGAGTAAAAATATGACCTTGAGTTGTTAAATTAGTTAGTGGAATTCTTTGATCGACAGGTAAATTTAAATTGATTGCTCTAACGACCTAGTGCAATTTCTGTTCGCCTGGTCTTTTTAAGTTTCCTTTAGTTAGTTCCTGAAATTTTGTTTCCCCATCAGTAAATAAAGCCCATTCCGTAAATAAGAAGGATAGTTTTATATTTCAATTTTAAATTCATTTTATTCTTAAAATTCTATCCTTAAGAAGTAACATTGGTGTATAATTTCTATGCTTATCTTTTGATATATGAAGAATGAAGATAAAATATTTTAATATTAGCATTAAATATAAAATGAATAATTAAAAGGATAAAAGTATATATAATTTCTAGCTGAAGAATGTAAGGTCAATATTTAATATAAGCATTAAATATAAAAGTCATAATTAAAAGTAAACAAGAAGTAAAAAATTTTGTAATACTTTTGTACTTGTAAAGGGTTATGTATATGAAAAAATATAAAGGGTAAGTATGGAAATATCGAATATGTTCGACAAATAAACAAAAAGAGCCAAATTACCAATGAGCAGAAACCAAAAAATCTATATGTAAGTCATAATAAAATTAAGTGAAAATATGACCATGAGTTTCTGAAGCTCAAATTGAATATTTACTTGAAGCTGATTTCTATTTGCTTGGTATTTTTAGATACTTATCGGTTGCAGCGGTTGAAAGCTCGCACACATACATTATGTATACTTACCTACATAGAGCGTCAAGAGTCTAAAAAAACCGAAATACCTGCTGGAATACCAGGCGATCAGAAATGAGTAGAAAGCAATTAAATTAAATCAATCAGTTAGTTTCTGAAACTTTTACCAAAAATGGATTTTGGTTTTACAGCTGCACAGTCGCGGGCTTATCGGTTTTTTTTATAAGTTTCGGTTTAAAAATACTGAAATGGTCCAGTATAATGTCGATTTTATTATAATTTGATCTCATGCGCATGCAAATTGATTGAGTTTTGACAAAGTTATAGCCGCTTAAAGTTGTTCAGTAGCTGCGACGGCCAGAACCGAAATTAGCCCTTATAAATGAATCGGTTATTTCTGTTTATGGGTTTCGGTACAGCGGAAAAAATTATTTTCGGTTACGGTTTCAGTTACGGTTACAAATTTCTAACGGTTTTCACCAGTTAAAGGTTACGGTTTCGGTTAAGGTTTTAATCCCTGATATGAACTCATATTTGAATTGTCATTCCATTAACCGGCAGTTGCTACAATTCCATGCAAAATCATTCCAAAAATGATCATCAAGAGATTCGCAAGTGTCGGTGTCTGTAAACCAACAACGATACGCATAAATTGAAAATTGATTTTGGAAGTCTAAGAAAAAATAGAGAGTCAGAATTTGAGATCGAGGCGGAATCGAATGCGAGTTGCGACGATTGCCTCAGAGGGCTCGGAAAAAGCGCATTGCTGGCGGATACGGAATGCAGTTCAGGGTGTGAGACCATTTTCAATCAAAATCGCTCAACAGCAGCAACTGCAGTAGCAGCAACAACAACAACAATAACAACAGGGGGCAAAAACAACAAGCAAACTTCACAAAATTGCACTCAGCATCATTTTGGCAAAACTCGCAAACTCTCGCGGCGCATAAAACAAACAGTTAGGCAGTACGACTGTGTGTGTGAGGGTGTGTGTGTGTGTGTGTGTGCACTTGCTCTTTATCTTTTTGCATATAAACGTCGCTGCCCCCTCTCCTCTCTGCTTTCCCCTCTCCCCAGCCAAATACGATTCCCGCCTTGGGCGCTGAGTGCATTTTTGGTCAGTTTCAGCTCGCGACTGGCATTTTTTCTCGTTGCAGTTTAAGTGCAGTTTACCTCTTTGCCATGTTTGGTTACCCTCTCCCCTCTTTAAGCGTAACCCCTTTGCACCCCCTTTGCACTGTCTGCCCCCTGTTTGCCAGCCCCTTCAGCTGGCTCTCTTTGGCGACTTTCAGTGTGCGGCGTTAGAAATTCTGAAAAAAAAGTTTCGCGTTGCAAATGAATTCTTACAAAGGACGCACGCCCACCCATGGTCACACACACACACATACACCCACACATATGTTAGCCCAGTTGGCTGCACTTACATACAAATATGCAAAGGAAGCTGTGGAGGAGGGGAGGAGGGGGGAGGGAGTCGAGGTCAGGCATTGCATTTTGGAGCGGCCTTTGGTTCGTTGACGAACAAGTGCCAATTCACTGGGATGTCGGATTGAAGCGCTGGAGTGGCGCTTAAGTGCAACTGCTCCAGCCTGCTGGTCATGCCCCATACTACATGCCACATGCCACATGCAACGGACTTCCTCGTTTCGCTTCTTTTTCATTTAATTAAAATTATTTGCCTTTGCCAGCGAGTCGCGAGTCCCAAACTCGACAACCACTCGAAGCTTAGCTGCATTTGGGCCGACAGACGTGTCTTCCTTGTCTATGGCCAAAACCTATATGTGGTAAGTGCGTGTGGTCTATTGTCAATTAGTTGGAATATTCCACCCCGTCCCCTTCCCCTCTTCTCAACTCCCTCTCTAGTTGCCAAATGCACTGATGCATTCAGGCAACTGCAGCAAAGTCAAACGCGCCAAAAGCCCGTTATGAATCATGTGTCAGTGCAATTATTTTTGTTGCAAATACATAAAAATATTTGCATACAAATAATAGAAATAAATACAGCGACTTTTTCATGCTTGCAATTGCATCAAACGCACAAAAAACAAAGACCAAAATGCGAACTGCAAAATAAAATATATATGTTCGCAAAATTTCATTTGAAACAGAGACAAATTTCCTGCGTGACACAAAGGACGAAATGCTCGAATGAATGTGAGTGTAAAATACGTTGGCCAGTGTAGTTAATTAATTTAATGAAATGATTGAAATAAAAGGTGTACAACGAATCAAAAGAGCTACACAAGCTGAAGCATTACTTTTATGAACCATGAAAAAAATAATCAGTCATATTAAAAGCAATTAAATTTTTAAAAGATTGATATATTTTATTTAGAATATTCACTGAATGTTAAAAGAAAATTTTCCATTTATATTTAAATGAAAATAAGTTTTATTCACATCGCACCAATTTAACAAAAGAGTTACATAAAAGCATTTTTAATTTTACTGCTTTTCAGATACATAGCTAAATAAAATGGAAATAGCTAAATTGGCTGGAAAACGCCAATATATCTTTTTTACATTGCCTTAAAAGTTTTCAAATTTTGAGTTGTCACACTTCGAAAATAAATGAATAAAGAAATTAATTTTGATTACAATTGTTTTTAAATTTATTAAATTATATTTATATTAATATTTAATAAGAATTTATCATTTGTAACATAAAACTAAATCACTTCGATTTAAATTAAAATGCATTAGATTGCAAATGCTACAATAATAATATAATATATGCTTTTAATATTTCCACTATTTTAGTAAATTCCAATTGTATATATTTTTTGACTTTCTATTTTTAATGTGACAAGCGCTTAATTTAATTATGAAAACTGTATAATTGGTCAGATAAAATTTTCAAATTGAATATACATAATATTATTAGCACATACTCACAATATTTTGACTCTTCAGTTTAATAAAGAAATAAATTCCATATTAATATGTATGTTCATGCTTATACATATTTATACTATGAAAATATTTTAAAATATATTACATAAATCAGCTTTTAACTAAAAACATGTCACACTTTCAGTATATCCTGATAAATGGAAACATACATAGGTATAGAGTTGTGGATCCTACAGGAATATTACTCTTAACTACATCTTTGGCGCCTGATATAATTATTATTTCCTATGAAGTAAATAAATATATTGAAACGTAATTGCACTCAATTAAATCGATAATAATTATAAATATTCGCATAATAAGTAATGATAGTTGTAAGTTAGTAAAGTTTAAACTGCAATTAAACTCTTAATGAGCTGCTTCCTTTGCTGTCCTTCCTGTCTTCTGACAGCGCATATGAGGCGGACCTATTAATATTTCCAAGATGCGTAATTATTGATTTTACATTAACATTTTGAGGTAACAGACCTAAAAAAAAAAGAAAATGAGAAAAAACCACGTGTGTGAACGTTGGGCACTTTGAACTTAGGCCTGGACCTCGTTAAGGTCCTGTGCGTCGTCTCATAGGTGGAAAAACAGTCTCTTTGAGGCAACGATGCGACGGTGCCGGTTGCCTTTGTGGCAATTAGTAGGCGTGTGTGCTATTTATTAATAAATATTTTACACTTCAACGCCCCGGGTTAATTGCACATGTGTCGCTGCAGAGGGAGGCAGGGGTTATTCTCGCCAAGCGAAAGGTTCTTAAAGTAGAATTCAATTACTTAGGAAAGAAGAAAATCTTCCTGACAGGTTTTCATTATTTTGTAATTAAAAAAGTGACTGTCCTAAGTACAGTCAGTGCAGTATGTTATGGGCTGGCTTTGTTGCTTGATCAACTTGGCTGCAAATTAAAAGTCAAACTGTTTAAGACAATGTACAAACAAGCTTTAAGCATCGTCACATCGATAAGGGTGCTGGAAATGGTCGCACGCTGCGTTGAATTTGAATATCCTACGGGAAAGGACAAGGAAATGGAAGTGGAAATGGTGAATGATGGTCAGTCGCAACCCTTCTTGGATCTCAGCTCGGCTCAACTTAACTCAACTCAGCTCAGCTCAATTCAACCAACCATCCATTCACACTCGCCACGGACCGCTGCACGTATCGTGCCGCTAATTTCTTTGATTACAACATGTGCGAGGACGACGACGGCGACGTCGACGACGTCGACGAAGTCCAATATTGAGTCGTCAGCCATCGACAGTGGGAGACGGTGCACGGTAATCCTTTGTGCCTTGTCTTTGGGCATAAACATGTAAACAAGCGGAAATGAGCTGCCTTCAATGACCAACTGAACTTCAAAACTTTGACTTGCCTCTTGACCAGCCAGAAATCCTGGCAGCCAGAGACCGACTGTCCGAACTGTCAGCTACCCCCAGGCTATTCGATTTTTGACTCCCTTATCTTAATTATTGAGCAGCGGGCAATACTTTCAATTTGATGTCCCAGCAAGGGGGAAATTCTTAATACATTAATTTTTTTACTTTTCACAGAAATCAAATTAGACGTATTTCGACTTAGCATTCGTAACTAAGAGTTCATATTAATTTCAATATTTTTTCAATATAAATTAACCTTTTATTATATATATGTATATATGTACATACATTTTCATTACATACTCTTTATTAGCCTTGCTGGAACATCCTGTTTTATGCTGCCCCAGTGTTATTAAAAAGCCATAAAGGAAGTCCAAAGAAACCCAAGTGTTAGTCGAGTGCTGGAACATTAATCATACTGAAAATCATATTGAAACACGGAGCCACAGACCTATTCAATAAAAAATTACTCCTGTATATGGTACACAAAGGAACTCTTTTTCTGTGTCTACAATATCACCCTTTCCTCAAAAACACATACTCTGGTTGAAAAGATGAATGCTATATTGAGAGTCCATGAATTTTACTTCGTAAATTACTTAGTTAAAATATTATATATTAAGAATATAAAATAATTGTAACTTTAAAAAATAAATAAGCTGAAGTTGTTGATAAGGTTTCTTAACTAATTAATACTATTTAAAGATAATCTTATTATACTGATAATTATTAATTATAATTGATATAATTACAGTTTATATCATTATTAAAATTCTAAAATGTAATTTACAAATAAATTTAATGAATTGTGTCCAATCAATAATATTAAATGAAAAATTAAAAACATTTACTAATAATTAACAAATTAGTTAATACATTTATTGCATTTCTCTCAGTCAAATCTCTCTCGTCTAATATAAAATTGGAAATCTCATGGAACATTTGGTGCTCAGTGCAAATGAAAAGCAGACATTCGAATAGAAACATAAAGGAAAGCCATCAATGTGGATTGAATTGTGTAGACAGGACTCTAACTAAAGGACTGCAAAGGATTGAAGCCGTGCTAATGATTGATGCTGGTGCTGATGGTCTCTATAAGCATGCAAATTTTATACCATAACCATAGAAAAAAGCCTCGGGGCAAAAGAGCTCGCCAAAAAGGAACTTTGCACGCATGCACTTGTCGACTTTTGCATAATGCAGAATGAATGACTCGTGGGTAGTTAAATAGGATGGGGAGGTTGGGATACAAATTGGGGTTGAGTGAGGGTACGAGCTACTTTTCGTTCTTTGTGCGAATCATTTGAATTGGTTTGGGTTGGGTTCTTTTGGTTGGAGTTGATGCTGGACACACATGTGGACATGGACATGGAAATGGGAATTCTTTGATTTGATTTTTATTTGGCTGTTTGTGCGATGTATAGCGCCACTAAAAAGTTAATTGCACGAAAAATAAGTTAATACCCAGTTGCCGTTGCCGTTGACGTTGCCGTCGTTACCAGTCTGCAGTTTACAGTCCGCTTCAGTCCGCTTCAGTGTCAGTGTTTAATTTAATTAGTAGTCGTCGTCGTCGACGTTGTCGTCCTTCTGTGTGCCTGCCTATTCGACTGCCTGTCACATGTGGCCCAGCCCGCAGTCCTGCCCATATCCCGATACACAAACAGACCCGCCTCTTCTTTGCATTTTGGTTTTTTCTTGTTTTTTTTTTTGTTTGTTTGCCAATCCGTTAACGTGGCTGATGCTGCATGTTCCAGCGACGCTTGAGTCAATTAGCAAGAATTTTTAATTGCTTTAAATTTGCATAATTTCTGTCAACAATAAGCCGAACAGAAGGACTGACGAGCTGACTTCTTAACCCTTCTGACCCATTCTCCACATCCATTCTTGTCCGTGCAACGCCTTAAACGTAGATGAAGATTTCACGCATTAGCTTCAATTAGCCATGACAATGATTGGTCAGATAGTTGGCCTGGGAAATGGGAATGGAAATGCGAACTGGAAACTGGCAACTGGACAAGGAGAGCCTGTGCCTGGGGCTAGGTCAAAAGAAAGTTATCTAATGCCGGACTAATCTAAACTTGAATGCCCCCCTCAAACAGTGTGGCGGGCATTTCAATTAACCCGACGCACCTCAAAAATGCTTAGCAAACGGATGGCCATAAACTTGGGTAAGACAAATCCATGGCACACGCCAAGGAACATACAATTTGACCTCATTTGAGCTCAGCTGGTGAAGACGCACAACTAATTAGACACATGCCCCGGCCAGGATAGAGACAGAGACATAGATACAAATACAGATACATCTACATGGCCTGGTTGATATGTGTGGTTATGAAAGTTCATTTGTATCTGAATCTTTTCGTGGTCGACTGTGTGTGTGTGTGTGTGTGTTTGTGCGCTTGACCGTACGCAAATTACTTCTGTCACAAATTTACGACAAGAAAAGTCGAGCGAACCCCAAAAATGAAAACCCGAGGCTTACAAGTGGGTCGAAATCGAATAAGAAGCAGAACAAGGATTGCTTTTTGTATTTCGTATTTTCGTTATTTGGGCAAAAGGTAAATATGTATCACGTATCTAAAGTTTTGACACGTTTTATGGCCTCATTCAATAGGCGGAGCCAGGCCAAGCGACCTTCATAAAGATGTGTATCTTAACGATGACAGTGGAAAAGTTGCAGCATTTTCAGTAACATATACTTGCCTCAAGATCCAAAAGCTGACATACTGAGGCCATTGTCTTTGATTTAAGCGCAGTAAAAGTTGACTTAAAAACCCCGAAAACTAACCCAAACTGAAACTGTTTCCCTGTCTCTTTAGCTCAGCTCGTTTGCTTATCGAAGTCCTTTCAATGCTTCGTTAGGGTGCAAGGACAAAAGGACGAGAGATGCAAGTGTAACGATAAGCATAATATGCGTTTTCCTCGGCTGCTCATTAGGTTAGCATGTCCCACGGGCTGTCGTCCGTCGTCTGTCGACTGTCTCCATTCTCCTGTCGTCTGTCGCCTTTCGCCTTTCGCCTGCTGGGTGTGGCAAGGATAACCGGTTGGACACACACATGGCAATAATTACAGGCTCAACTCGGCACTAAATTCATAAACACTTTACATAGTTTAAATGGCCAACCCTTTAACAGCTTTGTGACCAACAAAAGGACTTCTCCTCCACCTGAGCTCCTTCGTCCTGCTCCGGCATTTCTTAATTTACGCTACGTGACACAATGTTGCAGCACGAAGGAAAATAGGGGGATAAAAGTCGGAAGAACTATTACTTTGGGTAGGGGCATCTCTTTTGTTTAGAAAGTTGCCTGTCTGGCTGCGTTTATTGTTTCTTAAAGATTAACATCTTGCCGGCTTACCACTGAGTTATGGCCAAAGTTTCACTCAGCCAATGAATTGACCAAAATATTTACCTGCCTTTAGCTAGTTGACCAGACCGAAACTCGCATAAAGTTGTAAACAAATAACTGACAATGAAATCATTTGGAAATCATGAATGAATTTGCGTAAAAAAGGAGAACAACAAGAAAAAAGGGACTACGTTGAAAGTGAAAATGTGCGAATAAAAAATAAAATAATACGAAAGGGCGCAAGTAAAACGAGCGTATAATTTTCGCATATTGAGTAATCAATTAAAATTATCCGAAAAAACGAAATAAAATGAAATACGCTACGCATGTCAAAAACAAAAAAAGAAAAACTACTCACACACATACACATACATACAGACAGATAAACGCATCCTGCAGGACAATGTTGTGACGGAGTCGCAGTCGGTGCCGCAGTCGGAGATACGTGTAAACCATGGCCTCATTCCAATGGTGTGCGTGCTACTTGCTTTATTAACTCGCTCACACACACACACACACATACACACACACACTCGCATACACATAAACATACTCACACTTTGCCATGTTGTGCGTGGCGACCCCCGCGTTGAACGCTTTCAACTCATTCATCGGACACGGAGCCGGTGCTCGTTTCTTTTTTTTTCGCTTACTCACACCATTACAATGCAATATATAATAATAACAACAACAATAACACCAACAACTGTGTTCCATAACCGCTCAAGGTCAAACCATAATCGTTGATAATGAAAATTATTTCTCTCTCTCGCATTTTTTTCACTTTTTTATTTCGTTTTTGGGGTCGTGACCATTTTAATGGCCTCGTTTCTCAAATTTATTTTTGTCACTTGTTTTTCTGTAATTTTTATTTAATATAATTTCCGCATTCACCCCCTCGTCCATCCATGTCCGACCTTCTGCCGCCTCATTCAGCAAATAATTGCCAAAAAAAAGAGGAGAGAAAAATGTAAGCGCCCAAAAGTATGCAGCATAATTAAAAATCAATGGCATACAAACTGATAAAGGCCAAGGGGCGGAGAGGAGGTGTGGCAATAACCAGATTTTCCACATTAAAAGCGCGCGCAGCAGCATGCACTTAATTTTTTTATATTTATTTGCAATTTTTTTGGATTGTTTCACTTTTTTGTCAGTTTTTTTGTTTTCGTTGACTGCATTTATTTTTGATGGTTTTTTAATTTATTTTTTATTTGTACAAAACGATGGAAAAAAATGGGCGCGAATGCGAACTCAGTGCAGAAATCGAAAAAAAAAATATAAAAAACGTAAAAAAGATACAAAGAGCAAAATATAAATATAAAATAAAAAACACCGGTCAGCAGAGTCCACGATTCGTATGGCATCGTCGGTAAGTGTGTGAATGAGTTCTCTCTGTATGTATGTGTATTTTGGTAAGTGTGTTTGTGTATTGTTGTGACCGCCAATGAGCAGGAAAACTGTTGCTGGGGTGTTGCAGCGACCAAACTGAAATAAAAACAAAGTGACGAAAAATATGAAAAAAGAAAGGATATTGTTACAAGCAGAAACAAACTGCAACTGGAGCTGACCAGTTGTGCCAAGTCTTAATGTGGAAGCCAACTGATACAGTAAGTAGTTGTATTAAGTTAAAATAAGTAAAGCTTAATTTTAGAATTGTTCACGGGTTGAATAAAATTAACTTAAATTTCGTGTATCTTTTGTTCCAGAAATTGATACGAAAGTAACTTTCGAAAGTGGTGCGCTTTAAACTCTTATCCGTTTATTATGCTTTTCACCTGGTAAACTATAAGAGTTGTCTTGGCCATGGCAATCAGCTTAAACACCACAGTGGTGTCAGTGGTGCTCGGCAACCATGTGTTGCTTCAGCTGACCGAAAAAGGAATCACCAAAAAGGCGCCACTTCAACTTTCACTCGTATATTTTATTTTATTTGCACTCATTACCTTGCATTTCTTTTTTTCAGCACCTTTTGTATTTGTTGCTTTTCGACACCCCCCATACACACACATACTGTAACACATATATTGTGAGCGAGCCATGTCCTGTGTGAGCTCTCATACTGCTGCCGAGCGTTAACGCGACGCTCAGCTCTTCCGCTCGGCTCTCCCCAAAACGACCCCCACTCCGAAACACCACTGCCTCCCCTTCTCCCTCTCTTCCTTTCATCACGTTGTTCATCCGCTCTTCTGCTGTGCAATTTTTGTGTTGTTTTGTTCCTTTTTTGCCGGCTTGTAAAAATCACGTGAAATTTTTAAAATTGCAAAATAATGCCGGTCAAACTCATTATACATATATGGCACAGACATATATGTGCATTTACACGCACTCTCTCTCTCTCTTTCTCGATGTGTGAGAGTTTTTTATGTGTGTTAAAAAGCAACACGCAATGGAACAGCTGGCAGTTGTCACTACAACAACAAAAGCAATGAGAAGGCACCGCATTAAAAAAGTCAGCTCTCAGTACAGGGATTCTGAAAAATCCTAAGTTGTCCCGAGGGACTGACTAACTGTAAGGTACTGTTGCCCCTTTCGTGAGAAAGGATTTACCTTGCATTCAGTTATCGAAACTATTCCCCAGCAATGCAACCTTATTAAAATTGCAGAAAGTTTTAAATTTTATTAAATAATTATTTTATTCATCCTAAAAGTAGGCAGTATATATTGTTAAGGATTAGATGGGAATGTTTTGGATAAAACAGTCATTTTTATATTGGTACTGTAAGAAATATTTTTCTTGCATTCAGTTATCGAAACCATGTCACAGTAATGCGTTCTTTTTAAAATTGCAGCAATAAAATTAACAAATATTTTATTGCATCCTAAAAGTATGCACTATATATATTTGTAAGGAGTTGAGAATGCTTAAGATAAAACAGTTTTCTATATGTAAATATTATTTATATTATGAATATTTAGGATTATATCATTTTATTTTCTTAATTTGAGTCCAGCTGTTCTTCCTACTATTTTGATAAATCATATTCCAGAATATTCTGCAAATCTCTAACAAGCAAAACTAAGGCATTAAAATAAAATTCATTCAGAATCGAATATCGGTTTCAGTTATGGTTTCGGTTATGCTGGAATAAAGGTTTTCGTTTATCGGTTATGCAAATTCTGGAGTATCGGTTTCGTAACGATTATCGGTTTTTTATAAGTTTCGGTTTAAATATACCGATATGATTTCGGTTCACAAAAAAATTAAAAATGAAGGTTTTCGGTTGACCAAAATAAGAAGCGTTATTTATTGCTTTACATGAAATAAGACTTAATGCTCTTATTAGCCTGGAAAATATTGTTATCTGGTTACTGAAATAGTCCAGTGTAATGTCGAGTTTATTATAATTTGATCTCACATATATTTGGTTCATTTGGTTTGAAAATTTCGATTATTTTGATTTTACTGATTTTTAATAACTTCGAACTGCCGTAACTTTGTCAAAAGTCAATAAATTTCCATGCGCAATGTAAATTTGAGCATGATTTTACCTACAAATTCGTTCTGCATTTAAATTTTGTTCATTTTGAAAATTCGAATTTTTTCGAAAAAATCAAAAAAGATAAAGGGGTAACACTGTAAATTTTCCAAAAAATTCGATCTTCAAAAATTTTTGAAAATGAACAAAATTTAAATGTACAACGCATTTAAATGTAAAATTATGCTCAAATTTACATGGCGTATGGAAATTGATTGACTTTTGAAAAAGTTATGGCAGTTCAAAGTTATCAAAGTTGCTCATTAGCTGCGACGGACAGAACCGAAAATAATTCGGTTTAAGGAGTTTCGGTTTATGGGTTTTGGTACAGAGGAAAAAAATTTTTCGGTTACGGTTTCAGTTACGGTTGCAAATTTCAATCGGTTTTCATCGGGTAAAGGTTACGGTTTCGGTTTTAATCTCTGTTTTTAACATTAATAATATAAAAGCATAATATACCTTTTAAATAATTTTATTGAATCAAAAAAGAAATATGTATTTGTATTTAACATAAATTTATGGAAACCGATAATTTGTGACCTTGAGAAATGAAATCTCTATCATTTCGGTTGTTTTAAGAAGAAATTTGTTGCACATCTGATTGTTTGTTTTGCTAGACTATATGAATGTGTTGTACCTTTAAGCTGAAATCAAACTGCAGTTGCATTGTTAAGGTGCCTCCCTTATTTACGAGCACGTGAATAACCCTAATTGTTATCAGCAGGTTGTTAAACCCAACTCACAGTCACTTTTGTATATACATAAATCAACAAAATTACGACAAAGAATCAACGACGTTGACGATGATGATGTCGATGATGATAGCCAGTCTGGGGCATTGTTTGTTAGCCATCAATGAAAGTTTTTAATTTGTTGCTTTGCAAGCAATTCGTTCCATCAACAAACTGCAGTTTGGCCTGCATAATATGCAGTTTACTTCGGCTTCTCGACAATTTTGGGGTTGGTTAAAGGTTTTGCCAACTTGTTGTCTAGCTGAATCAAACACAAATGCAGACGCCCAAAACGCAATTACCCGAAACGAAATCGCCGTCTTGCCTATTCCTATCAGTCCGGCCTATGCAGTCAGATTGGTTTCTTTTGCCACCGAAGGCAGGGGCAACTCATTGAGGGAGTCAAGATCATGTAAATGTGTGCAATTGCATGCAATTTCGGGGGCAAAACTTTTGCAAATTGCATATCGTGTGGGTGTTGAGCATAGCAAGAAAAGGCGAAATTGCCCGTAAGATTAAATTGGGAAGCGAACAAAAGTATGCAATTAGTTTTGGCGCCAGTTGAGGGCAGAGTCCTGGCGAGTTGCATAACAACATTTCCATTTCCTTGACCTCAAAAGTGTGCACAGAGCGGATCACACATATAAATGTACTTACATATGTGGGAGTAATAAAAGGTGCGCCCATCCAAAATGCTGATGACTTAAGAGTTAGTAGACACATACAGTGACACACATAAGTAAAAGTACATATACATATGTATATGTGTGTGTTGACAACACTTGCGACTAAATTGATACTAAAACGAACAAAAATAGCAGCTAGTTGCGGGTCAGTTGCCCCAAAGGACTCGAAGACGACGCTAACTTGGCCACACCTTTGCTTACTTACACGTGGCGACACACACATGCAAACACGCGTGTAAATAGTGGCAAAGGCAAATGTTTTCAGAGCCAAGGATTTCATTATCCTTATCACATGACAAGCGGCATTTTCAGCCAAGAGAGCAATGAGGTAAAAGATGTCGTCGCTGTCGTTGACATTGTGGATCGTCTGCCAGGCGCCATTCAAGTAAACTTACAACCTTAGCTCTCCTCGACATATCCTTGTGTGAATGTCCTTTAAGCTGTTCTACTTTAATTACAATATGCCGTCGTTGTCTCTATGCTCATGTTCTGTTGTTGTTGTGGTTTATGCGCTGTCTCCTGAGATATTTCATGCCGACCACTGCCCCACCACAGTGTCTGTGTGTGTTGTGTGTGTGTGTGTGTGTGAGTGACACTCCTTTGGCCCTTTTGTGATTATACTTAACGGCGGTTTTGCACTTAACTATTTGCATGTTTATATCGTAATGTCGTTGTCGCCTTGCTCAACTTACATTACCTTGAAAAGGATATCACAGCTTGAACCTTCAGCTTGTCACAGCTGTGAGTTTTGATATTTTTCTTACCAAGTAATCAGTATCAGTTTAATATAAGTATTAATACTTAGTTCGTAGAGCTCATCTTTGACTACATTAAGTAGATCAGCTAAGATCAGGAAAGAGATGAGCAGCAGTGAAGCTTGTTGAAGTATTTAATCGAATATTATTATTTTTGTAGATTGTGCAGAGAAAGCAGGCCATGATATTTTTGTAGAAATATTGTTACAATAATTGTTAGTAATTATAAAACCTTTCATTAAATTATTAAATATAATTTATTACTCGTATTATATATCAATTTATCAGTAATAAAAATAAAAAACCAATGATATATACATTTTTATTTATATTTTAATTGCAAAATTGATATTTTGATAATATTTCTTCTATCAATCAAAGTTGTGCTCAAATTAACTGTATTCATTATTTTAATTTGATAAGTAAGTGTACTTAAGTAAATTATGTTTAAAATGCTAAAAAACTATCGACAGAGTATTTTAAGTTCGTTGTATTATAGTTTTCCTTAATTCTGTTTATCATTGTCGTTTTCTTGTGCTAAAGATGACGTCGTCCTGACTGTGTTCCCTTGTGCTTGTATGGATAATTACTGAGTTCGCCGTCACGACAACGAATGTCTCGTGTAATTAATTTAAATAAGTAATTTTTTTTCTTTTGTTGGTCAACTGATGTCTTCATTAAAGTGGTAATTTTAGGCTTACTTATTGATAAACTGAATTAATGGCTGATCAGGCAGATAGATAAGATGCTTGTTAATTAATCGGTTTGATGGCTCAGTTTAAAGCAGATTTTTATTTTTTGGTTTGAAAATAAATTGGAGTCAGAATAGGGCAATCGTTAAAAGCAACTGTCGCAACCTCATAGACAGACATTGCAACTGACAACAACAAAGGCAATGGCAACAGACAACAAATTGATATATATGAACAAGTCCGCGGATTGACAAAGCAGCTGCAGCGAAAAGCCCAACCATGTTGCCTGTCTACTCGTATCAGCTCCTGCTCCTGCCCCTACTCCTGCCCCTGCCCCTACCCAAGTCCAGGGTCCAAATCCAAAACCCAAAGCCTCTTTCCCTTAGAATTGTGCAATGCCTGCAGCAGCTGTAACAAAATTCAGCAGCAGCAACAAAAACAAAAAGCAAAAAACAACAAACAAAAAACAACAAAAACGCGACAGTTGATGTCGCTATTGTTGCTGTCGCGAAAGTGCATTTTGCGTATGTTTACGACGACGGCTTACGGGGCGGATGAGCAATGCAGGCAGACGTCGGCAGAGCAGCGATGCAGTCGCAGCAGTCGCAGCAGCTACCGCAGTTGCATTCAATTTCTGCCATTGCAACGATGGCTGACAGAGGTCTCTTGCAACTCACCTTTCCCCTGTCTTCCCTCCTGCCACCCACTCTTTGGTAGGCGGGGCATTTTTTCCTATTTTTTGTTTTGTTGCTTTTCTCTTCTTTTTCAAATGCAAGCGCGCATTTTAAATGCAACAACAACAATAACTAAGGGAGAGGAGCGAACACGCCCACTGCATGCCAAATAGGGGCTTAGCATTTTGTTTTTGCCAACCCGACAGACCCGACAGCCCGTCAGGACGACATCCTACTAGTATTGCCTATAGAATTACCGAGTTTAAAAAATATTGCATATCGAAAGTTCAAAGTTCGGTTTTAGGGCATCCATGCTCGTCCTTTGAGCTGCATTCAGATGCATTTCATTCGCTTGATTAATTAAAAGCGAAATATGTTTATGGCCGAGCATCCTTTGGGGACCGATGGGCAATAAAAAAATGAGCCTAATGAATTATGCAGAGCCTCTGTGAATTGGGAATGGACAGGGGAGTCAATCAGGCGGAGAGTCGTGGAATTCTGTTAAGTGGATCTGATTCTGATTTACTTTCAAGTGCAGCCCCATCCATATGTCGAAAGTGTCCTCGATATATGCAACCATTGCTCCTCTTCTGTCCCTCTTCCTTACAGCTTTAGCTTTCCCTTGCCCCAAAACATCTTACCGGAAAAACTTCCCTTATTGCAATTTCAGTTACCAACTTTATTTTTAATTTCATTTTTTTTTTATGGACTGTTGCAACTGCAGCTGCAGCTTTGGTGCATTGGGCAAAAACTCGAAAGGACTTTTGTTATTGGTAGTGCAGCTGTCGCTTGCCCCCAGATTCCTCTTCCCAGCTGTCTCCTTCTTCTTCCTTTGTCGCCTCCCTGTGCGCTTGTCGCGTGTTTAGTTTTTTGCGCAATTTTCCGCGCTGCCTTTGTCGCAATATATTCGTTATATACTGTCGACCCTTCTCCCGCCGGCTACTTTCCTTGCCCATGAACAGGATTCCGGGCCGTGCTTGATGCTTTTAGGCAACGAATTGCAACTGCAGCGCATAGCGCTTTGGGGAATATGCAAATCAGCCAACAGCAACAGCAACTGCAACTCTGCAGCTGCAGTTGCAGCAACAAAGACCGCATCAGCGTCAGCATCAACGTCAACATCATCTGCATTCAGGCGTACAATCTGCAGCGCACAAAATCAACATCATCAAACTAAAAATGATTTCTGGCCACTGGTCAGGTGTGTGTGTGTGTGTGTGTGTCAATTGCGCCTCCATTTTCTACTCCTCATTTTCTTCACCCCTCGGGACTGGGCTTGATTGATGCATATTTGGACCCACAATATTAGTGCGCTTATATTCTCTTTTCAACTAACTAATTAAAATGAGTTTTTTTACATGTTTTTAATTCAAATTTTCTCTGCAATCCGTCCATCGAGTGGATCAGTTCAACAAAATCGAATTAAACTTACATATAATTATATATATTTAATACATAATTTTAGTAACAAATTCAACTTTCTTTCTATGACATTTGCATTCTTAATATATAATTTCAATTAACCATAATATATCGAAAATTCTTTCATTTCACTTATAAGTCATCCCTAAGAATTGGATATGGGCCTATATTTTAATTAAAAATATAGGTAGATGTAGATATATAGATTAAGACCCACTTAAGGTCTAACTCAAAGATTTTTAAACGTAAATTAATATAAATTAAATTAAGATAAAAAAGATATTTTTAAATTGTACATTAATTTCTATGCATTTTATGTCAAATTCTAATCGACAGCTATTGGGGACCTTACCTAGAAGAATTAAAAATCACTATCAATGTTCTGAATTTGATTTTATTTAAATTTTTTTTAAATGTATTTAAATTGTCAACTAATCTAGAATAATAATGTAATATTTTCTTAAATATACTATTAAAAATATTATAGAAATATGTATAATTATTTAGTTTAAGTTTTATTTTTTGATATGACAAATTAAAGATACAATCGTTTTATTCCCTCAATCATTAAAACATTGGCTGGGTAACAATAGGAATGTGTCATAATCTGCAAATCACCTAATTCATTATTAAACAAAAAATTGCACCAATCAAAAAAAGTATATCAAAATGCTTAGCGTATTAATTTGTATATATGAATAATAACATAATACCAGATTTATTTATTTAAACATCAATTGATAATATAAATTATTTAAAAGAAATAAATTGTAATTTGGTAATAGATATTTGAATTTGTTAAGTAATTTTTAGAATAATAAATTTGGCATCATCATTTGTTTTGATAATTTCTTTGCTCTCTTTTGATTTACTTTCTGTGCAATATTTAATCGTTTTTCAAAGCAATTTCACCTTTGAGCTTAATAATTAATAATCGACAAATGGCTAATGGAACGGGGGAATCGTGGTTAAATGGAGTTTATGGATAATCGAAGAGGCGGCAGGACAGACAGACAGTCAATGGTCGATAGTCGTGGTCCACAATGTGCAACCTTAATATGAGTGTTTATTTGATATACCTTTTTGCATATGTTCGGGACAACTTATTAATCCATAAACTATTAGCGACTCATTTATGTGAATGAATGAATGATATGAAACCAAATGCCACCCACTCGCATGGTGGCTAAGCTCTAACTTTCCACCAAAAGCAAATCCGAAATCAAAGTCAATAACCAATGCCATCAATAAGGCCATAAATGCCCATATACCAGCCATATACATGTGTATCTATCTATATGTGTATCTACCTATATATGTGTGAATATATATATGTATATATGTGTGTGCTATGTGCTGGTCTAAGGTGACCAGCCGCCCACGCGGCGTATGAGTAATATGCGAAATGCGTGCACCGGCCAGGTTCAAATGCATTCTCTGTTTAGTTTGCATCCTCTGCATTTACCCCACACACCCGCACTCACTCACACTACGGCAGAGGCTGCATTTTCTCCGCTTTTCCGATGCGTTTTCTTCTATGTGTGTGGTATCTACACATACAAATGTACATATGTATATATGTATGCGTGTATAGTATGTGCGTGTGTCTTTCAATACTGTCAAAGTTGATGCTGGCGCGGCTTTTCTATACTTGTTGTTGCGCAAAATATTCAACACTTTTGCTCCGTTTAGCCTGTTGTTGTTGTTGTTGTTGTAGTTGTTGCTATTGCTCTTGCTTTTGCCGCTCTTCTTCGTCTTGTTGTTGTTCATGGTAAATGCAAATGAAAACGAAAAAATTGCATTTTCTATGTGCAAAAAAGGTACAAAAAATACGTATTCAAAACAAAAACTGCCACATGGCACATGTTGAAGCAATGGGGAAAGGAAAGTGGAGGGAATTTGAATTTGAGCTGAGAATTGGATTCTCTGATGAGGGAGTCACTGGCGGGGCAATCGAATTGAGCGCGAAATGGCGCAACTAGGAGCAACAGCAACAGCGTCAGACCACATAAACTCCCTCTCCCTGCTATATGTGTGTGTGTGTGGGTGTGTGTGTGAGTGGGTGTGTGCATTTATGACCATGTGTGTTGTTTGTGTGTGTGGGACTGTGAGTGTGAGTTGATGCCAGAGTTTGAGAATTTTAGGTACACTTTAGGCCCATTTTGAACTGTCTATATGCAACTGCGTCATGGGGCAGCGCTGTACGCGGCGTAACCCACACCCTCCCTCTTCTATTGCCACCCCCTAATGCCATCAGCCATGCGCTTGGCGGGTTGCATTTTGTGTTGCATACTTTTTGGCATTGTTTGATTTTAGGCGCAGCAAATACAAAATGCGTTCGCTGCTTGATTGGGGATAACTGTATGTGTATTGCTGTGAGTGCATCTGTGTCTGTATCGGTGTGCGTGTGTGTACATGTGTGTGTGTGTGTGCCACAGCCGCCATCGTTGTCGTTCTCGTTGTCGTCGTCGTCGTCGTCGCGCTTTGTTTTGATTTTTCGCGACTGAGCGCGCGTTTTGCTGTCCATATCCCCTGTCATTGCATGTGTATGGGTGTATGGGTGTATGTGTGTGTGTGTGTGAGTGTGTGCTTTGGATTGTGCATATGTGTGCGAGTGCTGCACATGTATGTATAGTATGTACATTAGCAAAGCGACGCCGCAGCAACATTTTTTTGCACCAAACGGCAAAACCAAAAACGACGAGGACAATTCGCTGCGCTCTGCCGTTGACTTCATTTTTTTATTCTGTATTCTCTCCCGACCAGCGGCTACTTTCATCAACGCCAACTTTAGATTGGAATTGTGTGGTGTGGAGTGGTTTGGTGTGGTGTGGTGCGATGCTTACAATCAAAATCGCGCGCTGCAGCGACGTCATCGAAGGCAGCGACAGCGACGCCAACAAACGCGACCAAAGCGACGTTGGCCGTCATCGTTAACAATTTTTGCAAAACATTGCAACAGAAATCTGCTAAACGCGAAACAAGTTGCGGCGTTTTTTCAGCTCCTCGGGTCCTGTCAACGCTGCTGGCTTACTATACAACACAGGCGGACAGTTGGACAGTTGGACAGGCGGACATTTGGACAGGCTGGCAGACCAACAGACAGACAGACAGGCAGGCAGGCAGGCAAATTTCTAGGCAGTGCCAGGCAGACTGTCGGCAGGCAGGTCTTCGCAGCGCATAAATCACAGTCTCACAGCCAAAGCCGAGACGCAGACTCAGATACAGATACAGATGCAGATGCAGATACAGATGCAGATACTCCAAGCTCAATACTCAAAACTCAACGTGGAATGCAACTCGACAAGAAAGTGAAACAGTAAAAAGAATAAACAAAGAAAGAGATTCTCTCCCTCGGTTCGTGTTGTGTGCTTAAAAAAAAAAGAAGTAAAGTGAAAGTGAAAGTGAAAGAGGGCAAAGATGACTTGAAGTGCAAGTGGAGAAAGCAGCATATCCCCAAACAAAAACAATAGCAATAGCAACAACAACAATACATAGTCTGGGGATTGCTTTTGTTTGTATTCTTTGTATTGCCGAAATGCCGCCGCAGTCAGATGAGGATGCTTCAAGGCGTTGCACATTGGTGTTGAAGGTGCAACGATTGGTAATGGCACCGATGCCGTTTCTAAGCGCCGCGACCCCCTCTTGAATGCCCCTTGACGACCGCCCCCCGACCCAAGACAATGTAAACGCTTGCGTTTAAAATGTAGGCAGTTTTCTTCTCTTCATTTTCAATCAAACCAACAACTACAAACCGGCCAGCCAACAACAATTAATAAAATAGACAAAGTTACATTTTTACCAACACAATAAAGCAGCAGCAGCAACAACAACAACAACAACAACAACAGTAATAACTGCAACAACAACAACAACAATTCAACGCAAGCTAATGCAACATTTTGTTCGTAAACAACAAAAGAATCAATATTAAATAAATACTAATAATTACTAATTAATACGAATTAAGTATTAAACAAACAGTCAGTTAATCAGTCAATCAATCAGTCAGTCAGTCAATCAGTCAGTCAGTCAGTTAATCAATCAATCAAGACAGAGGAAGTCAGTTCCAGTTTCAGTTCCGCATCCCATTTCGATTTGAAACAAAATTCAAACGTCTGAATTTGATTCTCGTCTCGAGTTAAGTTTTCCAATTTTCGGTCAAAACAAGTTCGTCTCGGTCCAAACGTAACGGCAACTTTTGGTTTTCCACAAATTCAGACGTAACTCTTTAGTTAATTAACACTTTATATTGTGCAATTTTGGCGTCGAATCTTTGGGCGAGTAAAAGCTAAAACACCAAAAAAAAAATACAACAAATTATAATCAAAAAACCTACGAAATTACCTGAAAATTTTTGAAAAAATCTACGAGAGCAAAGAAATTTTTGGCAAAATTTGACGAGTGCAAAAATTTCATTATAATTATTTACAAAAATAAAACAAAAAGAGACACGGAAAAAATTTTTAGAAAATATTACGACAAAATAAGAACAAAAGCTGAACTTGATCGTTTAAGAAAAATATTTAGGAACTTAAAAAAATTAACAACAAAATTCAAAAATGTTATGATGTGATATTTTTTCGATATATTTTTAATATACGGGTAAGTAAAAAAACTTTGAAATTTATTTTAATATAATAATTTAAGTGTCAAATATAAAAATCGATATTGAAAATTAGGGTTTTGAATATAAATCTATTATTAAACGCATATTTTCTATTCACTTAATTATTATTATTATTATTGTTGTCTATTGCAAGAATTACTTAGATTACTACTTAAATACTTTGTATGAAAATATTTACTTATAATAGACATATCTTAAATGCAGATATAGAACATTTATTTTACCATATGAAAGTCCTTCTCCGCCCTACATTTTTTACCATAAATATATTTTTTTCATTATAACAATGTTTTAATTTAAATAATTTCATATAAATCAAAATAAAACAGGTGCAAAAAACTAAATCTTCTTTCCGTGCTATTACATGGGTTTATTCAATTCGTGTCTGTTTGGTCTTGAGTGCATATAGGGCAAGTATTTATTAATTCTCAACAAACTTACTGAAATGTCTAACAATTTTTGATTAATTGTGAAAACTTTGTAAAAATTCTTCATAAATTATTTAAATCTGAAAGAAACAGAATCTATTATCAGTAACCTAATTTTTAATGTTAGTAGATCAAACTCTTACAAATAATTATTTTATGTTGTTTCATTAAGGTTAAAAATAATATAAAATATTTTTTTAAATTTCTTAAAATTATCAATATTTGAAATTACTCTACAGAAAGGCTCATTTTTTTAGTTAAATCTTACTAACACTTTTGAATTAGTATTTATCTAATTAAACGAATTAAAATAAAAGTTACATATGCTTTGTAAAGTCATAAATATTTCAAAAATTTGCAAGTATTCAAGAAAGTTCTCACAAAATCAAAAAAATAGATCGGCTCGTCTCGAGTCGTGTTCGTTCTCAATCTCGGAGTCGTCGTCGTTCGTGTTGCACTCGTCGTTATTGTTGGTGGCGGCGCTCAGCTGCAGCAGCAACGCACAACAGCAACACACAACGACAACGACAACGGCAACGGCAACTTGCAGGAGGAAAGAGGATGCTCCTGCAGGAGGTGTATATACATACACATTAGTATACACGTACAAAGGACTCGCGAGCAGGAGGTTTAGTTGTACTAGTAGACTTTTTGCTTTTCTACATTCTCACATATGGACAGATGCACATGCACATGCACATGCACACAGATGCAATCGGCCGCCAAGTTTGGGGGCAGAGGCAGAGGCAGAGGAAGAGGCACATAATGTAAACAAGGACATGCGCAGTGCAACAGGCAACATCGGCGGCATTTGCATTTCCCCAACTGGAGAAATGTTGCAATGCATGCAATGCAATTGCCAACTAGAAGATAGTGGTCAAGAGGGGGCGACGGGGGTGGTGCCATCAACTGCTGTGAGTGTGTGTGTGTTGTACATGACAGCGACGCTGACGGTGACGGTGACGCTGACGTCGCTGTCGACGTTAACTTGCCGCAATTTAGATAGCCAAAAAGGAATTGCAACAAGCCAACTTCGTTTGCCGGCCAGCTTCTCTCTCTTTGGCTAGTGAGAGAGCCAGCACGAGAGTGTGCGACAGAGAGGGCGAGAGACTTGAACTGAGAGTGAGAGAGAAAGAATGACAGAGAGTGCAGCCCCAAAAGTATGCAATGGAAATGCACTTGAAGTGTAGGCAGAGAAGTCGTTGTAGTCGTTGCTTCTTTTTTGTTTTGTTGTCTCTTTTCGGCTTATTTTTAGAAGTTATGCCTACTCCCCACCATCCCAATCCCCTACACACACATACAGTGACAGTCGTTTATTTACTTGACCAGGCTCGTAACTTTTACATGGCTGCAGCAGCTGTTCGTGGAGGCTCAGCACGTGCAGCAAGCAACTGGCCAAAAGAAGGTAGAGCAGCTCTCAGACCTCACACCCTCCCTTAGGCCATGATACACGTTGCATTGATGATGCTCACGATAATGATGATGATGATGATGATGATGATGATGGGGCTGTCTGGACCGGATGGGTGGCAGGTAGTTTGGCACGCACAGAGGTTGCAGTTGCAGCTGAATGTGGTACGTGGTTGGTCGAATCAAATGCTCAGGTGTGGGTGTGTGAGTGTCCAGTGGGTTGAGTGGGTTCAGTGGCTCACCCAACGGAAGTGTGGTCGCGTAGACATTGCGTAGAGTCAGCGTCAAGTTTTTTCTATTTCTTGATGCTCAGTTTTTTGGTCGCAGAGGGGGAATTGGGAAATGGGGGATGGTGGTTGGAGGATGGTGGTTGGGGATTGGGGGTAGGGATTGGGGGCTGTCCTCCCCCTTGCAATGTGCGTTCAATGCAGCGACGTCATTCGGTATATAGACACGGCTTATATAGAGCTCTCCCAATCTCTGCGTATGTGTGTGTGTGTGAGATTCGCGCGCGCGAACTTTTAGCAAGAAAAAAAACTTATCACAGATACTTTTACATAGGAGTTGTATAGCGGGGCAGGGGGTGAGCCTGAGAATCTCTGCCCGTTGCATTTTGCACGTCTAGTGTGGCATTTTTTTTTGGCGGTCGCCAATGCTGAAAAGGGGTAAGCGTCCCCTCGTTCTCGTCCCCATTCCTCGACCATGTTATGTTTTGTGCCACGCCGTGTTGTGTTGCGTTGCGTCGATGGTCGCTGGTCGCTGGTCGCTAGTTGATGGAACGCCGAACGCATCGCAGATCTATCGGCATCGGGCGTGCGGGTAGTTGGCATACGGCTTTTGGACGTCTTTTGAGTACCAACACATTGCTTTTTTATATTCTCGCCTCGACGCACCGAGCAAAAGGACACAAAACGCAGTTGCACGCATCGGCATCGGCAGCAGTTGCCGAACGGCTAATGGTACTACACGGTTACGGGCAACTCGCACGTACGTTCCGTGGAGAAGTCCTGGCAGAGACAGAGCTGGTCCAAGTCGTCGACGGTTCGGTACATTTTCGGACTTGCTTATTTTCTAAAAATACTTATACACATACACACTCTCTGCATTCTCACATAAAGAAAAACCCATATTATTATATATATAATATATATAAATTCTATATATATATATAGATATAGATATATATATATATATATATATCTGTGTGTTTTTGTGTAGTGCGCGCGCGTTTAACGTCCCCGATGCCACCCTTGATGTGGTCAAGTTTCGAGTGCTATCAAATACTATTCATATATATGTATGTACAATAAATATGAAATGAAATCAAATTATATATGTATATATCTAAATATATGTGTATTCATATATATATATAAATCTATATCTCTAACGCGAGTGAGTGTGAGTATCGAAATCTAACACAATCACTGGGAATGCAACCAATACAACAAAAAAAAATAAATAAATAAAAAATAAATAATAAATCCTCGGCACACTCGTAAAATTGATTTTTAATATTTAATTGCGCTTTATGAATGACAACAGCCACAATCAAAAAAACCAAAAACGAAAACAAAACAAATCGAATCAGCGATAAATCAATTTTAATTATTTAAAATCAAATCAACAAATCAAATCACAACGTATCGAAGATTTTTTTAAAAATTCACCTTCAATTTAACTCGCGTTTATTTAATTCAACGTCTGCGTCGTCGTCTGCTCACCGATTTCGTTTAAAGCAAAATTTCTCAAATGGCTGACGCTAAATCAAAAACTAAAAAAAAATTAAATTATAAAAAAGTGTAACTAATCAAATATTAAGTATTTATAAACTAAACAAAAATAAAATATAAAAGATTATTGAAATCTTTTATCGTTTCCATGTGCGCATACAACTTAAAGCTGCGGCACATCGACAGATACTTTGATACATTGCAATTGCAATTGCCAAGACCCACAACTTGGGATCACTTGGATCACTCTGAGACAAATTCAGTATCTGATTCTGATTCCAATTCTGAATCGAATCGCATTTCGTTAACAGCGACGGCGACGCAGACAAAAATGCCAAAATTGGCAACACACTGCGCGACGCAATCAGCAACCTGCCGCTTCAGACCGTCAGTATTAGCTGTGGACACGAGAGAGACCCTCAACACTACAATGGATAAATAACATCAGTAAATTGTCCTGTAGGTTATCATTCAAATAAACCCCATACATCTCTATCAACTATATTAAAAAGTCCCCCTTGAAATCATCTAAAATGTTTCTCGATTTTGGTACATTCCTTGGGGCTTAGTTTAGGCAAATTTATCGACAATTTAAAATAATTAATTTAATTAAGTTATACCTAAATAGTTACAAACAAATGTTTTTATTTAAATGTAATTTTTTACTTTTAGTTTTACTATTTGTATATAAGTATTAATGCTTTTTTTATCGTTTTATTGGTCATTTATATTTTATTCATATTAATGTGACTAATTATTTTTTTAATTGATGTTAAATAAATAACTATTAAAAAATAAACATACACTTCATTTTTGGAAATCTTTCGATCCCAAGCATACTTCTTTTACATTTATTTTCAAAAAATAAAATGATGATATTTCTAAAAATTTCCATTTATAAATATATGTTTTTCTTTTACTTAATATTTCATCTCATACATCTCATATGCACACAAAGTTTCTTATTATTATAATGATTAACATAAAAACATGACTCCTCATAAATCTATTTAACATTTTTTGAAAATGTTTATTTTGTTTCGAAATTATTTAAAATAGTTTCTTTTATTTTCTTTGCAATTCCAAAAACTACTTGTTAGCTTTCTTAGCTCTCATTTTGGCGTTACCAACCACGTGCTCGTCCCGTGCAACAAGATGCACGTCAAGACTGTAAAAATGTGCTTGCCGCCAATTGAGGAAGCGGCAATAAAACACATGTACACACATACAAACATATTTTTTTATTTATTTTTAGTATTATATGCAAGTTGAATATATTAAGAGAATTTCCCCAATGCAACTTTCGCCGCAAATTTCTTGTCAGCCGACGGCAAATGCTAAAGACAAACTCACTCACTCCAACACAAAGGCTGAAAGTATCTAGAAAATGTATCTCGAAGATAAGTAGGGAAAACAGTAGAGATTTGCTTACTTACTTTTATCTTAAAAACAAAAGACGCTTTTCCAAAAAAAAAGAAACTGCCTGTTTGCAGGGGTTGCTTGAACTGCCCCCACAACTGACACACCGACACTCACACTCATATTCAGACTCACACTCACACACACACACATGCTCATACTCCATTTTGTTCCATTGCCCCAACTCGCAGTCGCGGTCAGCGTCGCAGTTGGCAGCGCTGCCACTGCCCCTCCATGTATTTGAAATGCGCACTAACTCTAGCTCAAAGAGAGCGAGCTGCGTATGTGTGTATTCCCCCTAATATGTGTATATATGTATATGTGCAAATGTGTGTATCCTGTTTTTTGTATTTATTTTATTGCCCGTGGGAGAGGCAGGCTCTGCCAACGATTGTATTTGCAAAAAACCAAAGGGGGCGCCAAGCTTTGTTTGTGTTTGCTGTTGCTGTTGCTGCTGCTGCTGTCACCTCTGCTGCTGCTGCTGCTGCTGTCTCTGCTGCTGCTGCTGTTGTTGGCTTTGCAAAACCCACAGCTGCTGCTCGATGTCCTGCCAATGTCCTGCGCTCGCGTATTTTTTCGCGGCTGCAGCGGGAAAATACAATTTTTTTTGCAATCGTTTTTGTTGCTATTGCTGGTTTTCTGTTGTTGGGGCTGACTGCCACTCACTCACACACACTGACTCACACACACACACACGCACATGCAAACAGTGTGTTGTGCGACGCGGCAACGGCGTCGTCCTCGGCCTATTCGCGGCGAAATAATTTTTCGCATTTTTAGTACAAAGCTTCACATCAACGTCGTCGTACAAACAAATTTTTATTTTCGGATTTTTCAATTACGTTTTCATTTATTTTTAAGTATTCATTTTGCGTGCACTCAAAAATAAAACAAATCAGCAACAAAATCATACAAAAATTATTCATATGTGTGCGTGTATATTGTACATGCACCTACATATACATATAAATATAAAACAATCGAACTCTATCCTCGAACAAAAGCAACAATAAGCAAAAGCAAACTTTTCAAAAATAGAAAATTGAAATGAAAAAAATAAATATTTAGCCAGTTTTGAAAAAAGTGAAAAGAAAAAGTCGGAACAATTTTCAAGTGATATTTCGAAGAACTCTCTGAAACTCGATCTCGACAAGCTACCGGAAGAAACTCTCAAATAAAGTTCCCAAGTATCTATAATTTCGACACTCTTTGTCTTTACGTTGAACGCTCAAAAGCTAATCATAGTCTAATTTTGTTTGTAAAAAAGAAAAACAAAACGAAACAAAACAAAACAAAATATAAAAATAAAGAACACACACATAAAGTATAAAACTACAAGAAAACGAAATTCAAATGTAAAATCAAAAGTACAAAGTAAAAAAGATTGTTGGCAACGTTTTTATAATTATATAGGTATTATTATTATTTGTATATATATGTAACTATTTTTTATACGACAACGCGAACAACACGCATTTTCTACAACACAACAAATAACAAACACGTGATGCTCTGAGACTCCACAGATCCGGTAAGCGAAATGCGAAATGTGTGTTAAAATATACATATGGACATGTATTAAAAAAAAGGGATATTAGGAGAAATGAGAGACCCCTTCTCCCTGCAGCTCCGTCTACTGTTGACTTCTCCTTTCAGATTCAGACAACTCACTTCCTAGCACATTTCCAAACTCCTCTCTCTTCGCTCTTTGCACTTTGTCGGCAGCACACGAAGATTGCACAGCAACATTTTCGGCTACTTCGTGTGCTGCTGCTGCTTTCTAATTGCGTTCTCTCTCCGTATGCCTCTATCTATGTGTGTGTGTGTGTGTGTGTGTGTGTGTGTGTGTGGTGAGAGTGCATTACATTAGCCTGCAACAGAAGCAGCAACAACGGCAACAGCAACAGCAGCAGAGGCAGAGGCAGCAACACTTCGTCGTCATCCTTCGGACTTCGGCTTGTGCGGGAGTCTGTCTCTATGTATGCAGGTGTGTGTGTGTGTGTGTGTGTATGTTTGTGTGGAGTGCGTCTCTCTGTAACAGGCCTGCTGCTTGCTTGCTGCCTGCTTCTTCTAGTTCATCTTAAGCTACGCGCGCGTACGGTTCGCCTCGCCGTTCGTGCTCGTCGGTTCTTTACTCGTCGCCTCGCTCGTGAGGACGCTTTCGAATCGGCTTTTTCCTTACTGCGTTTCTTCGTCTATAGGTACGTGTGTGTGTGTGTTGTGTGTGTGTGTGTGTGTGTGTGTGTGTGTGAGCAAGCGCACACTTACTTGCACTTACTGCCGACTGCGTATAGGAAATTATCTGCTGCTTCTGCTTCTGCTGCTGCTGCGACGTCTACTGCGTTGCCTAATACATATATAAATAATATATATTATTATATAGATATACATATATTTAAATGCGCTCTTCGTCTGCGAATATGTGTGTGCTTCTCTCTGTGTATATAGAAAAAAGAAGCAAGCTGGCTTCGTTAGGTAGGAGCAAGCAAGCCAGCAAGTAAGCAACGACAACGACAACGACAACGACGACGACGACGACGACGACAACGACAACGACGTTGCTGCTTGCTTGCAAGAAAGTGTTGCATACTTATGTGGGCACAACGCTGACGTCGCCGTAGCAGCAGTTGTAGCAGAGATTGTCGTGGCAGCGCCTTGGTCTTTGGGTTTTTGGCATTTGGCCAAGCCAAGCATTTTACTTGTATTATCTAGAATACAAAATTCAGTACGTTCCTAGTCACGCGCGCTGGCAGAAGTTTTACTTGGTTTTTCTGTCTTCAGAATCACGACGTTGACGAACGTCGCCTTCAATTGTGTAAAAATCCATGCAATTATTCAAATCAATTAAATCAAATATTTCGAAAAATTAAAATATTCAAAATAAAATATAAATAATAATTCAAATTTCTATGGAAGCATATACAGTGCTTAAGCAACTGCTCAATAATACTTAAAATCGAATTAAACAATTAATTAATTAATATATTACAAAATAGTTGTCTACATAAATTCCGATATATTAAATATATACATATAACAAAGTAAATTAAATAAATAATAACTACAAAGTAAATAAATCAATTGAGACATGCTAACTGCTGCTCAAAGAATGCAATTCATAATTGATGCAAATGTTTCGCTGCTGTTTGTGGTACGTGAATTGAAGTTGAAATCGGGTTGAGTTTATTTGTTGCATTCATTAAGGCGGTCGACAGTTAGACGCTCGATTAGCCAACCAACGCGGCAACCTCTCACACACATCCAAATAAACAGAAACACACACACAGACAATCAGTTGTGGCTGTTGCTGGCATTGGTGGTAGCCAACATTGCGCATACGACACGTTGTCACGCAGTTCCGCTGGCTGCGCATTGCCAACAACTGCGTCTTGACTTTGTCGGGGTAAAAACTTGGCCGGAAATTATCTAAAACTCTCAAAGCAAAGTTTTCCCAGCAGACAGACCGACAGGCAGACAGACAGACCAACAGACAGACAAACAGACAAGCATGAAACGGAGCGCCTTCGATTCGCCGCAGCTCTGCTCAACTTTGTCAGCAACTGGCTGCGGTTTCAATTCTCACACAAATACTTATATAGTTGAGATATACACACACACACACACACACACACACAAAAAGATACTCCTAATTATACATATTTAAATATACTCACACATACATAGACATAGAGAATGTGGGTTTCAGAGACGAATATGTGAATGTTATAAAAGCACTTGGCCTTCGTTTCTTGTGAGACATTCGATCGTCTTGGCTCGCAACGTCAGCGTCGTGGCCTCTGAGGCCGGAGCAACAGCAACATAGTCACCAGCCAGTTAGAAAGTCAGCTAACCCTTGGTCAGTTGGTCAGTCGAGTCAGGTAGTCAGTTGTAGTTCGGCATCCACACAGCATCCACTTCGTGAGTAAAAAGGACACTTGTCTTCGAGACGTTTGCTTAGGCTTAAATAGGCTGATAATAAAATATATTTACAAAAAATGTATTTTTTAAATGCAATAATATTTAAAAAAAAAAAAACAGTGCAAAAATATCAATTACTAAAAATGTATTGTAATCATAGTTATAATTAAAAATGGAAGTCTAATTGAAATGAAAATAAAATAAAAAATTAATATTTTGTTCTGTGTGAAATAAAAAGAATTTTTAAAATAAACTAACATTGAAACTTCGCGATTTCATAAACTTAATATACTCCTATAAACTAAATAATTTACTTGTACATTTTTTAACAAAATATACATATATGCTTCCACATAGATAAATATTATTTTATATTCAAAAAAAACCGAAATATTAAAATTTTTATTTATCATCTCAGTTTTTCCAATTATATTCAGAGTGCGACTTTATAAATTTATTATATTATATTTTTTAATAACAAATTCATAGAAATATTGTATTTATAATTCAGTATAACTTACTCTCGTTGGCTATAGAAATTCAAAATTAAGCAAGTAAAGCAAAATAATATGCGACTCCCAAAACAAATCGAAATTAAAACCTAACGTTTTCAAAAGCGCTGCGGCAACTGAATCAAATTCAAAACAAAAAATTAATAAAATGTGCTAAAGAAAAATTACGAAATAACTGACAAAAAAAAACAAAATAAATATATAAGTGTATTAAATAATAAACAAGGCATATGAAAATAGTAGAAATTTCAGTATGATTTAAATTAGCCAAATAAAAATGTAGCTGAACTTTCGGCAGTGCATGAAGTGAGAATTTAAAAAAAAATTCTTGAAACGCGGCTGTGTCTTAAATCAAATTTTTTATGTTACAAATTAACATCAACAAAACGAAAAGTGTTTAGTGAACGCCCACTCTTGATCCCTGAGTTGACCGCAGCGCTGCAGTGCTTTTGTGTTTGACCCCTGACCCAAAAGAAAAACGTGTGTTTTGTGTGTCTGACCTTCCCAAAAAAAAATGCAATTTGCAAACCTTGTGTTCAAACGAGACGGCTACAAAATGTGCCACCAACAACATCAACAACATCCGCTTCAAATCCAGGCAAAGGCACAGCCAGAGTCACAGTCACAGTACAGTCAATGACAAAGACACGTCCAGAGCTGTTGCCACTGCCACTGCCTCTGGAGGCAACAAGGCGGCATCCAAGCAGCTCCGCCGGCTGCTATCGCTGAAGCGAGATGCAGTTTTCACTGCCCCGAAATCTCATCGAATACGCCAATGGCTATGTAATCTTAAATTAAGGGTAAAATATCGCAAATGGTATTGGTGCAATAACAAAGCAAAAATCCAAACAAAACAAAACAAAAAAAAAAAGAAAAGAACATAAACAATTTATAATATGTTATATATAATAGACAATCTCGAAACAGGCCTTTTAATCCTTTTTTTATGAATAATAAATAAAGTAAAAAGAACGCAATCTCAAAAGACAGACATTAACCATTTAGAAGTTTGCATTTGCAATCAAAATAAACACAATTAAAAAGCGAGCAAGCTTTGTTTTAATTTATTATTATATTATTTGACAGTTATAATTTGTATAAGTAGTTTAATATTTTTAACAATTTTCTTTGATGCAAAAACCTTTACTTATGATATATAAACCATTGCAATAAATTAAGAGAAATTAAACAAATTTTGACACTTATCATTAACTTTAATATTTATTCTTAATTATTCTATTTAACAATAATATTTTTTAATTTTCTTGCAAGTTCTGTCAACTGATTTTTGTCGATAAATAAAATTTAATTATATTTGTTGTATTTTGAATATTTTCCTTTTGCTTGATGCTTTAAATGACGATAGACAAAGAATAGCAAATAAATATTAACCACATAACATTCATAAAAATGTGACAGTAATTTCAAGCTAACAACTTTGTTTAGTTAAGAGTTTAGCTTTAAACCAAGTTCAGGCCGATTAGTTGTCTTGACCCGTCTTACAGTTGTAACCCCATTTTAACCCAATATATTGATTTTCAGCTTTAAAATCGCCAATTGAAAGATCACATTACTAATCATAACATTTCTTTTGCGCCATGTGCAATTGTTTGCTTTCTGCTTGCAGGTTACACCATATCGAGAAGTTATCCAATGAGAAAGCCGCTTAAATTTTGGTAAGTACATACAAATAAGTCGAAAATCTTTAAGGATAGATTGACCAAAGAAGCAAAAGCTACTACAAACGACACTCCTTTCTGCCCGAGTGGACTTCATTTTTTAATTAGAAAGTCAACACACACACACACACAGACAGAGAGAGAGACTCTCACATGAGCAGAGTCAGACAGGGCAAAGGGGGAAATTGTAGTCTCCATCTCGTATATGGCGCCTTTGTCAGTTCCCTCACTTCTGGCCAGTTTTGTTTGCTTTTGTTTACTCTTATTTGTGTGCTACTTAAGATGAAATGGCAAAGAAAAGTGACGTTGATGCAGCACAGACCATGGATGGGCAATGGAAATGGGAGAGGGAGGAGCTTTTTTTCATATGCATGGTTAGCAATGCCCTGTGTCCGTTTTAATTTTAGGTACTCTTAACGCAACGTTGACTGCCATTTCTTTTCATTTATCTCTCTTCCCAACTCTTCACCTCCTCCATTCTCTGTCCGTCTTTCTCTTTCGTGCTGTCCTTTTCTATTGCAACATGTCTAGCATACAAATTGACGCTGACTAAGAAGGCAAACGCCTCATTTAGGTGCAGGATTGGGATTGGGATTGGGATTTAGCTCTAGGGAGGTGCCGCCTCTTGAGGTAGACTCAACAGCTACGGAAGCGGAAATTGCTGAAGTCGCAACTGTATGAGTGTGCACTTCTGTCTGCGTGTAGTTATGTGTATGTATGTGTGTATGTGTGTGTGTGTAATGATCCGCTCCTGACAGCAAACGCAGTTAGTTGTTGTCGCTGCCGCGTTGCAACAATTTACAAGCAGTTGCAATTATTTTCAGCTTAAATGACAAAAAACAACAAGGAAACAAGTCTTAAGCATTTTCCACCTATATATATTCCACCCAACCCATGCTAAAGACCTCGTTATTGTTATTACTCTTGTTGTTTTTGTTTTTGTTTGCTGCTGGCAGTCAAGTTCTCCTCATTCTACACTAAAGTTTCCTATGCGAATATGATTATTTTTATAGAATTTGATTGCGTTCTTCTCGTCTACTTTGAACACAAAGAAAAGCTAACTCAAAAAATATGTTAATCTAAACAAATAAGATGACGTGAGTGAAAAAAATAAAAACTTAAATTAATTGTAATAAAGTATCTGCTGAAAAACTGTTTCAAATATCAGCTAACTCTCAATCATTGATCTTTTAATTTGTTCTTGTATTCAAAATTAAAATTATAAAATCAAGAAAAGCGGACTTTATACTAACATAATACCTTATGGAGTAGGGAATATATTCTAAGTAATCTGTCTGTTTCTAAGCAGCTGTATTTTGTCTGAATATAACTTGAGACCGATAATTCTTCTTGTAGTAAATATATATCACAAATTTTGTTTGACAAAATTCAAGAATTATTTGTTATTGCTGCCATATTTATGATACTTTTGTATGTAGATATGTCCAACAATATTTATTGAAGTAAAATTAGCGTATTTAATACTCGGCACCCTAAAATGACTATCCGATATGAGTTTTCTTTTCGAAGGCTATTTAAAGTTCATAAAAGAGCTATTTGAGCTATTCCCTATACCTTGATTATTTTGCAATCTTGTATTTTCTTTCTTTTAATAAATCAATACCATCTAATTTATACGAGTAGCATTTTTGTCGAGAAGTATTACTTATCAGTTTGACATCACAATCATCTTAATTCGACGGTATCTTATAGTCGATCTATCCTAATGAACTTTCTGTTATTTTAAACTTTTGTAGACCTCTCCGTTTGCCATCGTCATAACATAGAGCAGTGTGTGTGTTTTCTTTTTTGTTTAATTTTAACAGCAAGCAACCTGCTTTGGCCTTCCTGCTGCTTGAGTAATGAATCCTGGTCCCATTGCTGGCGCTTGCTTCTCATGTGAGTCAGTGTGTGTGTGTGTGTGTGTGTGTGTGTGAGCCGCCACTTCTGCTCCCTTAGCTTTGTGTGGGCCATGCGACTGTTGCTGTTGCCACTTTGCCGTTTCTTTTCATATTTGCCATGTGCAACAGCAACAACAGCAACAACAACAACTTCTCATTTTGCTGTTGCTGCTTGGGCTGCTCTTATGTCGGCCTAAGTAAGTGCACCTAAGGCTACTTATGAAAAATGCAAATTTAAGTTGACTTTTAGGCGCACAATGCCCAGACTCAGACTCAGTCTCAGTCTCAACACAAGTCCATCTACAATGACGCATTCTGGGCTCCTTGGAAATGTTGAGTTAGACTGCGACGTTAAGAAAGTTTTGCTAATAAAATATTTAGTATAGTGAATAGCCCGTTTTTTGCCCACTTTCCCCTCCATTTCATGTAACATTTTTGCTAAAAATATCATGTGGAAAGTCATGTGGACTGTTCGCCATGCACTGACAACTCTTAAATAGCTGTTGCCTCCGACCGGAAATCGTTTTAAGAACGGAAGTGAAAATTCTGGCAGCTGCAGCTAGCTGAGCGCAACAATCTAAATAAACATCTAACATAGTCCATCTGAAGCTCGAATAATCTTTTATTGAAACTAAACAATAAAAAAGCGCGACTACAACGCAAATTCATTCAATTGCAAAAAGAAAATTACCCTAAAAAAACGAGAACATCGACACAGATATAGACACAGACACAGACAGAGGCAGAGGCATCTACAAAAGCTAACTACAGCAACAAGTCGTTATGATTATCTAGAATTAAATAAAGCACACAAATACAAACATATGTACAGTACAATTCTGGGTCTAACTCGGTCTCTGACGAATGGCCAATGGCCAATGGCAAACGTTCACTTGAGCGTTCGGTCAAAGTTGCACGCCTCGCTGGGCAGAAGCCCGTGCCCCTTTCTCATCTCCATCCTCCCGATCTGCTCCTCTTCTCCCCACTTCAGTTATCTGGCAAATGCCCCAAACGATCGCGAGCGTTATTCGCTTTGAAAATTAAGTCAGCAAATGACTTGTAGAATATCAACACATGCTCATCGACTGCCCGGCACTTGTCGCCAGTGCTTGTACGAGTATCTGTGTATCTGTGAGATTGTTTTTTGCTTTTTTTTTCTATTTCGGACATAGACTGCGCAACAACAACGGACAAGCATCCGAGCATCCGAGTAACCGAGCAACAAGATAATCAAGTGTAATTTATTTTGTATTTAGTGCGCGCCATGCATGAGTACGACTAGTTACGAGACTAAGTACAACTACTACAAATACAACTACGACTACGACTACGATTACGATTATGACTATGAGTGTGAGTGTGAGTGTGGCCATCAATCCAACTGACTATCTTGTATCTAGTAACCCAACCACATGCTCAAATATAAACACACAATTGCAATTACACACTCCAATAATGGCAAGAAATACAGACAATTAACATTGACTAAATACTCTGAAAAATGTATATATTCATTTAAATAAATATAATTAGTTAAAGTTTACAAATAAGTAGCAAATATCATAGTTTCATAAATAACACAATTCTGTTAGGAATAATTTTTATTTATCAATTGTCTATATATGTTTAATTTGTGAATAGTTTTTCATATATTTACATTCGAAAAATATAATTCAAAAATATATAATTCAATAATTAATCAAATAATAATATTTTTTCAATTTTCAATTTGAAATAAATGGTAAATGGTTTCAACATTTGTTAAAATACGAGGTGCAAATCGAGATCAATTTTAAAAATATTGCACCCTCGGATAACACTTCCGGTTCATATCCATAAAATTAGATTAATATACTAATACTCAATTTAAAAATAAACAATTGTTTTGGAGATGTTAATTTTATTTCCTTAATTTGAGTTGTCTAAAATTGTTTTCGATATATATGTATATATTATAGATTTTTTTTCATTCATATTAAATGCATCTTATTTTGATCAAATTTTTGGGATTTGTTCAAAATTTTTGTGTACTTTAACTATTACGTTTTGATCTTTTACAACCTTAATTTAATTCGAAAACGATCCTAAAGTTTGAAATGAGATTTTTGTATTCAGTTTTGGAAATTCTTTTGATATTGTTTGTAGATTACTATTTTTCTGAATGTAGTTATTATTTAAAAAATATTTTTTTACAAAAAAGAAGTAAGGTATCTATATCTATATATTGATCGATTGTTAAAACTCTTACTCTTTTCAATATTTAATATGTTTTTTTATCTTTCAGTTTAGATCTTTAATTTTTTAACCAAAGCCATTTTCCAAATTTTATTTCAGCTTTAAAATTACTGCTCTTAGTTGACATAAAATAAATAAATATCAGAAAAGAATAAATAATCATATTTTTTGTTGAGTTGTAATACAAATTCCCTTAGGCTGGACAAACCCATTAATTAACAAGTTGAAACCAAGAGCATTTGATAAAAGCACCCCCTCAAACCCGACGATTTGTGTGTGTCTCGATTTCGAGGTTCGAGTCTCGATCTCTATGTTCATTGTTCAGTTTCAGTGTTCTCTGTCTCACATATCAAAATCATTGAAGCATCGCATTACACTGGACAATTCTGGAACAATTTGGCGTTAACTCGTTAGAGTCTCACACTCTTCTATATATACCATAATACAAATATATAGATGCATTTCCTTATATGTATATGTTGTTTTTGTTGTTGTTGTTGTTGCATAAGCAATAAGGCGGAAGCTTAATAGCTATCAAAACTGGCTGAAAGTGGCAAGTGAAATAACAACAAGTCGGTTCCCACGTGCTGCGGCACCAACAAGTGACACACCCTTAACTCAATCTCACACCCGGACAAAGGGGACACAACAGGTCGTAGCAGGTCGTAAAGGCAATGTGGCATATAGCACGCACCAAATGGGGGAATGCAACATAAATACATATTTAAAAAGAACGAGAGGAAAGTTAATAATATGCGAGAAAGCGGCAACAACGACAAAAGGTAAAATCGTTGCCCATGAAGCAAAGTTCCGATGCTGCTGAAAAGCCGCAGAGAGACAGACAGAAAGACAGAAAGACAGACGGGCAGTCAGACAGACGTGGCATATAGCACGGGACAAAGTGACCAAATGTCCAAGCGAAGGTGGCCCAATGTTCAACTGCAAATCTTTCAAGAGTAGTTCCGCTCTTTTGTTCAGCTCCCGCTCCCTTTGCAACACATCCGCTTCAAGTTGCCGCTTAACTTGCCTCACGAGCTGAGCTCAACTGTCACGAAGAACCGTGCACTTGTGAGGGAGAACTACGCACTGATTTCAGCTGTTGATTAACTTTGTATAATTATTACAATTAAAACAAAGTTGGGCGGGCCAGAACGGGGCATTGGCCATGTAATGGGCGACACAGGCCAAAACTGACAAAAAATAAATAAAGAGGGAACGAAATGTGAGGAACTGATAACTTGTTGGCCAGACCGGAAGTAGGCGCCATTTTGTGAACTACGTTTTATTTCTTACCGCGTATTGGCCACGCAAAAGAGACAGAAACTCAAATTATAATAATACTCAACTAAAAGTTGTTGCTCCAACAGAGTTAACGTTACGCTTTATGAGCAGACTGTGACGGTGTGTGTATGAGTGTGTGTGTGTGTTGTGGGTGTATTTCTTTGCGCTTCCATAAGCAGCACGCCTAGGTGAATCACTAGCGAAACGAGACTAAAGTGGATCCCCTCGCCACTTCCCCCATTAGATCTCCCCTCGCTCTTCAGTCCATCGTCGCCTCAATTCGCTCGTCTTCTTTTGACTCTCAAATTGATTTCGCCGCGTTTCGTATTTGCCGCTTGTCGTCGCTTCACTGCCTCTTTGCCCCCCTTCCCACCTACCTCCTCTCCACCCTACTTACACGATTTAGTTCCCCTACACACTACACTACAGTCACTTATCTTTCATTAAACGCATTGGCCGCCGTTCTGAGCACTGATTAACTTGCAAGGCGAGTCGACATTTCATTGGCTGTTCACTTTATATGGGGCCTCACTGGGGTAGGGGGAGAGGGGAGTGAGGAGGGGCTGCCATTTCCTTAGCTTTAGGTTAACTTTTCGAATAAGCGACATGGCGGAGGGGGAGTCGGGGAATCGGAGGGCAAGAGCTAATCAATAAATCACTTCAAGGTTTTCTTAATTAAAAGTTTTTGGCCAACAACAAACCACAGAATCTCTTTCGCCTCTCTCCTTCACTCTAATAATAAACTTTTCTGCAACCCATCGACAAATATAAAAAAGAAAAAAAGGAGAAGAAAAATTGATTAACTGCCAGAAGACCACAAAAAATCTGTAAGTCAACTTTAGAGCCCCAGGACGTTCGTCCCACTCCAATAAGAAAAAGTTTTGTAACTTGAGCAAGAAAACTACGAAATCGTTGTAGGTGAATGTGGAAAACTACTCGTACTCGTAAAACTGTATAGGGAAAAACTGATAACTAAAAACTATTAAGCGCTTAATTCAAGCGGAAAATGAGACAAAATAGTTTGGAAACTAAGGCGTACCAAAGAAGCGCCAAATATGCCCAGCATTAATTAAGCATAGCTTGAGGAAGGCCAAAAGAAAATCAACTAAAAAGAACTGCCAAAACGAATGCGGCTAATTGGCTGGCGAGAAAAGCACAATGCGAATACGACCCTTTGGGCCAAGTTCCTAGAAATTGTTCTGTTCGTCTTAAATGACCGCAAAACAAGCTGAAGTTCGAGTGTATCAAAAGAAATCAAAGCGAATCTCAGCATCAACCCCGTCGACCTCTTCCACTTGACATTAATAACCGCTTAAGCTGGCCACACTTATTTATGCTTTCTTCTTGCATTTCTTCAAATATTTGCCCAGACCAAACAATTGAAAAAGCGCCAAGAAAAAAAGGTAAACCGCGGTGACAGTTCAGCATTTGGCCTAGAGATGGACGCGTGACAGTTTCCTTTTGAATAGAACACAAATACGATGTCAGACGATAGTCACGACTCACTATTTATTTATTCATTTTAATTTTTATTTCTCTCATCTTAAAAAACATTTTATAGTATCAAAATACGATAAAATATAACACTTATAAATAATTTATTAATGAACATTTCAACAGAAATACCTTCCATGGAGTTATGCATTTTGGTGATACGAAAAAGCGTCAGGTCACGCACCCAACTCTAGTTTTGAGGCAACCTTTTGTCATAGACATCCCCCGCACACACACCCCACACACACTCATAATGCACACTACAAAATCGTACCCAAAAGAAACTTTTGCTTGGAGGCTATTGACATAATTTTTGTGGGCGAGCGACCCACAAGTCACACTCAAGGCGTTGGCCAGACACTTGAGGACCAATACTAAAGACAGAAATCCACCCTCAATTAGTTGTTCAAGAGTCCTGCAATTCCGTAGTCCCTTTGCCAAAGACGTTGTCCTCTTGTAAGTTGAAATGTAATCCGCATGTTCTTTTGTTAATATTTGTTTTCTTTATTTTGACTTGATTTTGAGGGGGTGGGAGGGTGTTTATTATTCGGTTTCATTTACACGCTCGTTTTGCCAGAGTTTTGCCAGAGTTTTGCCAGAGTTTTGCCAGAGTTTTGCCGCAAATTAGCCTTTGTTTTTCGACCATAAAAGACGTTTCTGATTAAGTAGACGCCTTCTTATTGGCACTTCCGCTTTCAAGTTTGCGTAGCATATTTCTAGGGAAAGGATCGGAAAGAACTTCAGGACGGTCGGTTTCAGATTTGTTATAGTTTTTTGTGGCTTATCTAATCGGTATATGGTCGTTATTTGTCATATCGCTCTAGGCAAATCTTGTGCACACTCCAGTTGCTGATAAACCGCGATTGCAGCTAACTATCTGTATCTATATCTGTATCTATTGAACTCGTGGCTTTAATACGAGTATCTAATCAACGTTTCCAGTTAAAATATTTACTCGCCTTGTTTGTAGCATTGCCACTTCGATTTCTATTTATTCTATTATTATTTGTTTTCGAGTTTTTTTTTTTATTTTATCAAGTCCCCTTTGGACAAACAATTGATCGTCCTCCTTCCCTATCTAACATACTCCTCCTCCTTGCAGGCAAATAAAGCGAAAGCATCTGGTGCCATATTGAAAATGCATTTTAATGCATTTCTTTAATAAAATTTCATAATTTATGTTACCTGTTGGCCAGCTAACACTTCCGCTAACAATTTAAACACTCTACATCCGCTTTCAATGGGTGTCCAATAAGTCCAAAGTCCCAAGTCCTAAGTCCACCCTTAAGTTAGTTAGTTGCCAGTCTCGTTCCCACCATAAAAAGTCGGACCTTCTGCGGAATTTCCCGGATATTGTTATGTGCGAGCTATTGGGTTATATGAATACTTATGTTGTTGTCGTTGTTGTTGTCGCTTTTGATGGCAATGTGAACGCCTTTTCCTTCCGCCGCTCAACGCCTACGCCTCGATTTAACCAGCCCAAGTTGTTCCTTTCGTGTTGTTGTTGTTGTTGCGATTGCTGTTTAACAAATTTCAAATAGTGCAAAATGATTGCGGTTTCGTGTTGTGCCAGTTGCCCCTCAACTCCCCTTCCCACCATTCCACTATTCCACGTTACCACCTGTTCCCACAGCCAATTTAATGTGAGGGCAGCACGCGAGAAATTGCTGTGCGAAACACAGTTTTGCAGTCACTGTGCAGTTTGTTATTCCCCAATTGGACTATATTTATTTTCCAATTGACGCGATCTTGAGGCTGTAAAACTGCAATTGGATTAATGGATACACATCTCAAACTGTATAAGAATTCGGTTAAGTTTGCGAAGCAGTAAAGAAATTCATAGTGGACAAATTAATACTAAACTGTAATTGGAATGTAAAAGTGTGTAATGCATATGTGTACAAACTCATTCACATAAGCCATTTTTAGGCCAAGTTTTATGGAATCTGCAGGGAACTTAGCGATACCTCTATGAAAAACTCAAGGCATTGCTGAAACTTTTAGTTAATTACTAAACAAATATATATTTTAAATATACAATCATATGTCATCTTTCTGAGTCCCTTCCAACATATCATTTATTTTGGTATTAAGCTTTTAAATAGTTTATTGGCTTGCTAAATATTAGAGGAACCGAAATATTGGAGGAACTGAGGAGTCAAAACTGTAATTGAATCACAAAAATGTTAAACTGTGTATTTTAATTTGAAATAGCTTGGGAATCTTAAACTGTAATTGAACCGAAATAGCTTCAAGATTCTGAAAGTCTGGAGAGTCCTTTGTACAACGCCTCAACTCTTGTGTCCTGGCAATCTGAAATGTAACTTTTTTACTCTGTTTCCCAGCAAATTAAAAAAATGAATAAAAACAGCAATTTTGAGAGTAACACCTTGAGTTTTACCACGTATGCTATGTAACCATGTTCAAATATGTCTTAAAAATTTCAACACAATCGGATAATAAGCGCAGAAGTTATTCAGAAAGCTATATACCATAGTTACAGATAAAGTAAGAAGATAAAACTGACGTTACAACGTTTATTTGTGTGATTGTATGCGATTAATTTAATTATTTTCGGTAGTGCAAATACGTGTTAAGACATCCAAGGCCATTGGCGCAGGGTATCTAGTAGTCGAGCACACTCGTCTATATCAATTTCATTTTGAATTAACGTTTATTGCAAAGTCGTCACTTATTTGTATATGAATAAGCTTAAGTTATATTTAGGTGCATGTTTTGTAGGTTGATCAGCTTATAAAAAATATACCAACTATGTATATACTCTACTATCACTTATGGTCCTAAAGAGCAGTTAACATTTTTCACAACGAGTTTTTCCACTTGATAATCATGCTTACATATTATTTTTTTCATTTTTTGTTTTCATTTTTTTTGTACTTTCCAACTAATTGGTGACATTTGAACAGCGTACAGCGAGAAGCAATTTCCATCTGGATGGATGCACATGGACGATATATAGATATATACATATATATGTGTATTAATACGTGTCTGTGTGTTCTAGTGTGTGTGTGTGTGTGAGTGATAATGCTACTTGGTCAAGTTCTTGCGCTGCTCGGAGGAATCCTTCTCATTCAGATGAATCACACGGCGACCAAAACGCGCCGTCAGCTTTGAGAAGAATCCGATGCGGGATGCGGGCTTTGTGTCATCTGCGGACAGAGGAGGCACCTGGTAGCCATCCTCGTCGCTGTTATTGGAGCTCCTTCCATGCTTACCGCTGCGTCCCTGGCCAAAGTGGAAGGTCGCCCGAGTCACATTGCTGCGCGTAAAGTGTTTGTCGGAAGACTTTTCAGTCGCCATGGGGCGGGTCGTGGGTGTGGCGGTGGGCGTGGCAGCAGCTTGTGCCGCCCCAGCTGTCGCCTGGCCATTGACAATGTGCAGACGCTCCAGCATCCGTCCGTCTGTGGGCGACTTTCGCGCCGCCGTCGAGGATGTGGGCGTGGTCGGCTCTGCCTTCTCGTAGAGCGTCGTGGGTCGTCGCCCTGAGCCTTGGTAGAAGAAACGCTGTGGCGTGTTGGCCAACTTCTGGGTCTGGGCAATTTGCCGCTGGGCGCTTAGCAGCGTTGGCTTCACATCGACGGCTCCAGTTCCTGCTCCCGCTCCGGTTCCAGCTCCTGCTCCGTTGGAGTTAATGGCACGTTTACTCTGCGGCGTCTGCGGGGAGCGATTGCGTCCGGAGGTGTTGCTGGAGCTGCTGGTGGAGGAGGTGACCTTGCGGGCGGGCGTGCGACGTGTGGGCTTGGCAGGAGGGGCACTCGCAGAGGAGGAGGAGGAGGCAAGGACAGCTGCGGGGGCACTGGCAGGAGCAGTTGGAGCTGCCGTGCTTGACGTGGCAAGCGCGTTGGCGACTCGCGGCGGCAGAGGACGATTCGATGTCGTTAAGCTCTTTTCCTGGACACCGCTGGGAGCGGACTGGGAGCTGGACGAGGAGCTCTCCAATGTGACGGACTCTGTTGTGGTGTGGCGGGAACTGCGAGGCTTTGCCACGCCCAGCAGCATGTACGTGCAGTAGATGTCATCGAAGGCCTGCGTCTTGAGAGACGTCTCCACATCGCGTCGCTTGTAGCCCATTGTGACGAGTAGATCTAATCGAGCGGCATCCTGCAGCTCCAGAGGTATCTCCCGATACGGACGCAGGCGATCCGTCTCCTCGTGTCCCAGATTGATCCACTTGTCACTCATGATGGCGTTCAGTGTGGCACGCTTGGCCGGATTGAGAACGAGAAACTTGCGCATGAGATTCTCACAGTCCATGGAGATGTAGTAGGGAACTCGGTACTTGCCACGAAGCACACGTTCCCGCAGCTCCTTCAGAGTGCCGCCATCGAAGGGCAGGGAACCGCTGACCAAGGTGTAGAGGACCACTCCCAGGGACCAGGCATCCACCTCGGGACCTGCATACTTGCGACCCATGAAGAGTTCTGGGGCCGCATAGGGTGGACTACCGCAAAAGGTTTCCAGCTGGGCATTGGGATTGAAGGTGTTGCCGAATCCAAAGTCAGCGATCTTGATGTTCATGTGCTGATCGAGCAACAGATTCTCCGCCTTCAGATCACGATGGACAACGAATTTACTGTGACAATATTGTATGGCCGAAACGAGCTGGCGAAAGATGACACGAGCTTCCCGTTCCCTCATCCGTCCGTTCTTCACCAGATGATCGAATAGCTCACCCCGGCTGGCATATTCCATGATTAGGTAGAGCGTGCGCTCCGACTCGATCACCTGGAAAAGGCGCACAATATTCGGGTGATCCAGCAGCTTCATGATCTTCACTTCACGGTATAGCTTCTGTCTGGCGCTCGTGTTCAATTGCGTCTTGTCAATCACCTTGATGGCCACCTCACGGCCCGTGGGCACATGGAGGGCCAGCTTAACCTTCGCAAAGTTGCCCTTGCCCAGCGTCTTGATGATCTTATAAACGCCATTTCCATTGCCATTCACATACGACTGTAACTTGAGCTCCGTCCCATTGCCCATCCCATCAATTGCATCCTGGGATCGCACCTTCGAATTGCTGGGCGTGGCAGGTTCAGCCTTTGCACCACTTGACACTGGTCCTGTTCCTGTTCCTGTTCCAGTCCTTGTCGATGTGGCCGTGATCGTGGATGCTGTGGCTCCACCTGTCGCCGTTTTCTGATAACAGTTCTCTTTTTCCGATGTTTTAAATGTTTTTGGTGCTTTCTCGTCAACTGCTGCCGCTGCTGCTTTTGTTTTAGCCACACTCTCATCTGCCAAGCTGAATTCTACAATTTCTAAATGTTTATCCGCCGACATTCTAAACTAAAAAAATTTTGTCGAGTTTCAAACACGAAACTGAAAGCTAAGTGTATACGCTTTAAGGAACAGAAGGAGGAGGAGGAGGTTCACTTTTAATTCCTTGCGCATGCCGAGCACGCGTTTCGTTCGCCCTCTTCTCCCTATCCCTCCTATCTTCTCTACGACTATACGATCGAGCTCTAATTGTTGACTCGTCAGCTTGCTGGTTCCTCTCTGCACATCTGCTCTTTTTTCCAACACCCTCAGAAATAGTATAACGTCGAGCCTCGTAAGCTTTAAGATAAGAACTGCACAAAGGGAACAAGGCCTGGCGCGTGGTTCGCTTCTAACCCTCAGCGGTTCAGCTGGCGGTTCTGGCAACGCATGGCTGATAAGGCAGGGACACGTTCTCGTCCTCGTTCTCGTCCTCGTTCTCGTTTTCGTCCTCACAGGATCGCCCCTTAGTCGAGCATATCAGCTGCACTTCTTCTTTCAATATTTCAACCCCCTCGACAGTCGCAGTAGGAATCGGAATTCGAGTCGAAGTCGAGTGTTCCTATCTTGTTGTCTTCCCCTTTCCCCCCTGTTGATGACGTTCCTGCTACGATCCTGTGTGATTCGCTTTGGTGTCACATTTAATATTTAGTTGAGCGTCGACAGCATTCAAATGTCAACAAATGTCTGTAAAGAAAACAATGTGGAATTTAATAACACGCGACAACATTATCAATTAATCATTTAGAATGTCACAAAATGATCTGCGACAATTTTATATTTCAGAATTAACCGTAAATTAAGTAAATTTTAATACTATCGAAACATACTTTTTCAATGGTTTTTGTACGAAAAGAATATATTAATTTATTTATATATCATTTAAAATATTTAGTCTTCGTAATTATCAAAAGATATTATTTTAATATTGAAATTTAGTATTCCCAGAGGAAAGTAAATCGGATTATACTGTTCAAAATAATTTCAAGCATAATTCTTAGAAGATAATATGATCTGATCCAAATATTTAAGATCACATCATTTCCGAATATATTTATATTTTGTAATAAATTTGTAATTCATTATCTATTCCGGTCTTTTTCAAATATTCAAATAGACTGACTTTTCTTCAAATTTACAACTTACATGATCTAATCTTATAAAAGTAATAATTTTATCTATGAAGACTACTTTTATAAGTAATCCATTACGTTTGCTTACAAATAACTATAGTAATCGGAATTAATTTAATTCAGAAAATCAATGATCTTTTCAAAAACTTGACGTAAAATCCTTTCCCTACAGTATTCGCTATAGTGCTTAACTATTTTCTACAAATTTAAATGAATTTCCGCATCTACGATCATTAGTGCTGTTCAAGTATTTTTTGCATACTTTTGCACCACTGTACTCTCGGCACTGCAGTTGGCTCAATAAGTAATTCGGTCTTACTTCTCGCTGGGTCATTAACTACCTTCCCTTAGCCATCCTTATCCCTCCCAACCATCCATGCATGCATCCATTTGTCGTTCTTTTACCATTTTTCTTAATTTGCACTTACATTTCGCTACTCGTATCCTCGTATCGTCGTATCCTGCGATCCGCAGTTATGTATGTATGTACCACATCAGCTACCTACCCGAACTACCCTAATAACTACCTACCAAAAACCTACCTAACAAAAAAAAAACGAGAAAGAGAAAAAGAAATTAACTCATAGTATAACAACTACAACAAAGGAATTGGGAACTGGTCCTTAATCTGGATTTTCTTTTCTCTTGAACATTCGTTCGCTTTGGTTCGCCCCGTGCGACGTGTAACAATTTCTCGTTTTTTCGTTTCTCTTTCTCGCTTTGAACTCGCCACATGTGGCAGTAACTGTGGCCTGGCCGTGTCCTTGATCCTGCTTACTTGTTTTTGTTGTGCCTTGCAACATTTTTCTCTCGATTTTGGCATCGTCATTCTCATTCCCTCATCTACTACAACCCTGAGTTGCCTTGTCCGTTTTGGGTCGCATGCAGCGGTATTGTCGCCTCCTTTATGTGCTTCCTCTTCTTACTCAGACCGTCTGTGCTCCTTTCTTTAACTGTGTGTGTGTGTGTGTCTTGTTGTTTATTCGTAATTCAATTGCAGCTGCCTCTTTTATGCTTTTATTTATATTATTTCTTTTTGCCTGCATATGCTCTTGCTCTCTCAGTCGCACTCTCTCTCTCTCTCTCTCTCGCTCTCTCTGTCTGTCTCTTTTTACAAGCTGCCAATAATAATAACAACAGTTAGACAAACACTTGCCTCTACAAATTTACAAAATTGGCAACAATATTGAGTTTTGTTGGCTCGTAATTTAACTGATTTATGCATCTGCAATTTGAGCTGCAGCTGCCAAGTTCAATGTGCCCCCAAAGAGTTGCACATGCTCAATTCCCCCTATCAGTATTTCTCCCCTTTCTGTCTTGTCTTTCTTCCCCCAATATGCATATGTAAACAGTGTTGGGTTTTTTAGGAGAGATCTGAAGATTCAAGTGTCGTCTTTGTTGTTGCTTTCGTCTTGTCCATTCTATTTTGATTCTCATTCTGATACGCGTTTCCCCTCTCCCTTACACACATGCACACATTGTATGCACATGCTCTCACTCTCTCTCTCTCTCTCTTTCTTTCTCTCGCTCTCCTCCTGTTGCCTCTTCCTGATATTTATCGCTTCCTACTGAGTCATCGTCATTGCCCGCAGCTTGAGACGCCAGTGGCGGCGCTTCGTCTTCGTTTTCCCACTTGATCTTCGTTTCTGTGTTGCGCTTTATCATTATTCTTTAGTTTTCCATCGATCTTTGCCCTTGGCTTCTCACTCACACACACACACATGAACATGCACATGTAGATACTTACGCTTCATTAGCAGCCTGGCTTCACTTAATTGTTTTATTGTTTCTTCTTTGACACTATTTCTTTTAAACGAGTCTTGTATTTTTTCTTCTTTTTGTTGGTTGATTGCCAGCTCAGAATCACAATTCCCACTTGGTTTATTAATAAAACGCCTCTTTAATTGCAAAGAAGAACGCCCACTTCAACAGCATATGGAGACAGACAGACAGAAGATAGATCGGCAACTAAGCTCCCCATGGGAACACGCTTATCTTACGATTTCGATACTCGATATTCGAAACAGACAAAAAAAAAATCAAAAGACCAAAGCATCGCACAAGATAATTGCACATTTTACTTACGCTCCACGTTTAGTCGTTCCCTTGACAGCAATCAAAAATAAATTAGAGTTAATCCGAAATGTATCTACGACTCTCCGCGACGAACTACAAGATACAGAGCGCGTCGTTGTACTAAAGGCACAACTCAAGTGCCAATGCCCAGACACAGTTCCAGATCCATACAGGTCTGAGACGAAGAGAGCGTATCTTGAGTAGTGCTAAATAAACTAAAAGAAACTCTGAGAGGGAGAGAGAGGAAGAGAGCCACGAGCACTGAGAGCGCACGCGAGAGCATAAGACTGAGTGAGCGTGAGAGTCTTGAGCCTCTTCTTATGCTCATCGTTGTTTGTGCTCATTACATGCTCATTCCTTTTATTGGCTTCTTTTGCATTGCTTTCGCTCAATCGCTGAAGGTCGTTGCGTTTCCTTGAGCGTTTCTTGAGACGTGACGTCACAGCGATGACGACGTCGTTGGGCAGGGGAAACACGCTCGCCACAACAATGCTTGTCTTCGGCTACGACACGACTTCGACTTCGACTCTTGGGCCTCGGTCGCTGCGGCGAATTTGTCATCAATTTGCCGTTGTAGTGTTCGCCTCAACTTCTTCTCCTCAAAGTTTGTTGGTGTGAGTTTTCTTCGATTTCACTTACTGAATTTCTTGTCGTTGTGTTAGTTCGTTCCACTATTGCCGACTCTTTCTTTCTTTCGCCGTGAGTTTGTGTGTGTGTATTTGTGAAGTTTTCTTATTCGCCGTTTGTTGTCGCTGCGTTTCGTTTCATTGTAGTTGTACTTTGTATCTTATCTTGTTTGTATCTTATATTGTTGTTGTTGGTGGTGTGGGTGTCTGGGCCTGGGAACCAATAAGAACGTGGCAATCTTAATGTGAGTTCCACTTCGACTCGTCTGACCAACCGTCAACCGATTCCATTGTAATCGGCACAGAGGAAACAGTTTGATTAAAAAAACCCTAGCAAAAGTAAACATGACAAATAAATAATAAAATGCATTTGCTTTTCTTTTTTTATTATTTTTTTTTTATGTTCTTCTCTATCTTTTTCTCATTTTAATGAAAGGAAGAATTATAATCACAAAGTAGGCGACAAGAGTCGAAAGGGGCGCCACAAAGGCGTTGCCTACTCCCTACTTTGAGGGATTCATAGACGACGTCGTTGCAGATGTTCATGATTATAATAACAGTTTTGTGATTTTACTTGATTCATATTCCATTTTTGTCGTTCTTATTTTTTTTCCTGTTTTTACATATTTTCTTTGGACATCGCCGCGGCGACTTTGAGGCGCTTAATTAAAAAGCTTTTGCATTTTTCTGCCTTTACAACAGTTTTCTTTTTGATTGAAATAACTTTGACATAAGTTTATGCCTCCAGTTTCTACTCAGTTATAATGCCAGTCCAATTCACAGTACTCCACTTTCAATTGAAATCGTCTCATTTACATTTACTCGTACTGTACCTCAGAAGAAGCTCAGGCTGTGTATTTGGGCCAAAGTGACATGTTAATGATCAAGCGGGTAATTTAAAATGCAGCAATAACAGAAGCTGAAGTATTGCCTTAGAATAATAAGCTGAAGTCGCATCGACTAGGCGCTACCCTATCAATATTAAACTAAGCTATGAACGATTTTAAACATCTCAGCACATTTTATAGATAGACAAATTTTATAGATAATGTATTTTTGAAACCCTTAAAAGATACTGTTTCAAAAGCAGGTTCAAATCAAATTGAAGAACAATTATTTTAGAATCACTCTAACTTAAGATAATGATTTTAATATTACTTTAAGACTGTTTCAAAAACTTTAAGAATATTTTAAAAGCAAGTTCAAATCAAACTAAAGATAGTAAAATATAACACAAGCAAATATTTTAAAATAGAAGAGAGATTTCTTGGGGTTGACCTTAAAAAAATGATCATTTATTTTTGTTATAGTAAATAGGCAAAAGAGTGGGTTTTTTCTTGGTTTCCTTTAAGAATAGTCTTGTGGTTCGAATTCAACGAACTGAATTTCAACTGAAGGGTATATACAATATTTATCTATAGCGAAAAACAGACATCTCTTGGTTATAATTGGGTCAGGCACACGTGCCACATGGTAGTGCCACAGCTGACGCGCAGGCCTTGGCAATAGACAGACAATGCCACAGTCGACAAATCACAGTTGGCCACAAATAGACACGCGCCGACTGCAGCAGCGGGAACAGGAGCAGGATGAGGATGAGGATGAGAATGAAGATGGCAGCAGGAGCCAATAGAGAGCACCTGATATCGATGCAATATCTACTGTCTTTGGCTGCATTTGGCAATGTTTAATCATGGCGGATGTGGAAAACAGATTGCAACACCAGATGACGCTGCTCAAACAAAAGCCAAAAGGTTAAAAGAAGGAACGTGGATGGGCAGGCAAGGAAGCATTCAGGCAAGGAATGCTACGACTGCATCTTTCATTTTGGCAAACAAAGGACGAGCGCAGGATATGCGATACATGCACTTTTGCACATTGCCATGAGTTATGGGCATCTTAGGGATGCGGGCGCATATCGATTACGATGATGCCGACTTTTGCGTATGATTTGCGTTTCTCATCTATCTTTTTATTTATTTTTCATTCGTTCACCTCAAAAGGTGCAAAATCGAGCAGGACGAACGTGCCACACATTGTCTGTGGCGACTTAACGATTAATTCGATTTATGTTTTAATGCTGGCAGAGAGCGAGAGCGAGCATACCTCAATAATGCTTCAATAATTCAGCCACAAATCATTGCCAGCTACTTTGCATCCATAAGATACTTGAGGCGAGATCCCAATATTCAGCCAGGTGAGATTGCCTCAAGATATCAAGAAGCAGCTGTCGATTTTGGGGAGGGAGCAACCATCAAACCACTGTACCACCGTGACAACCGAAACCCACTCTCAGCTAAATATACAAATTAACCCATTCAAACAATGAACCCGTTGTGAGTCTTGAAATGTGTCAAAAGATCCGAAAGATGCAGCATTCAAAAGCCAAACAATAAACGCAGAAATGAGCTCAATGCATATCAATAAAATCGCTGTAAAAGGAATTCCATTTTCAGCTGCCAAATTTATCTGAAAGTAAAAGTCTGCACATTTCCTAAGGAAAACACGGGAAAAACAGCAGATTTTCTCACACATTCCATTGGTTTTGTCAATCATTTGTCATTCGAGTGCCGAATGCCGAATACCGATTGCTGAAGGGCTTCTCTTGGGCATTGAGAAGATCCTTTTCATTGTTTAATCCTTTGCGCTTATTTTGCATTACAACCAATGCGAATCCTTTGCGCCGACCTTTGACCGACCATTCAGGTGTATCATCAGCATCATTCATTCAACTTCAGTTGGGTTTGCTTCTCTTTGGTTTGGCTCAATTCAGCTCAGTTCAGTTCTTTAGGCTGTTACCTGTCTTTTGTCAAAGAGTTTTTCCCCGACTTTAGTTTTAGCCTGTTTTTGTTACATTTTTGCATAGTTTTTGTGTGTTTCCCATGTCCTTTGTTCGTTTTGTTGTTGTGAGTTTATCGAGGACTATTTTACTCACTACAACAACTTTAACGCAATTTGCAATGCTGTTGACGCTCAGAGAATTAGCTGACAAACTAAATAGAAAAATATATTTTCGACGAACCGAAAAACATGCTATCTGCTTTATACCTTACAGGAAGAAAGAGAAAGAAAAAGTGAGAAATTTAGCTGGAAGAAGGTATTTTAATATTACAATTTTAACTATAAAAACCATATATTTTCATATTTTTTAATGCAATATGTATCGGCTCAGAAGGTTATAAAAATAAGCCCCTGTATATTATTATAATTTAAAAAAAAACTAATCTACTTGAATTCCATTTTCAAAACTAAAGAAACAATTATTATGATTGAATTCGTGGATCTCTGACGATGACCTGCCACAAATAACTGGGTTCGATTCCCTTCCAGAACATTCAAATATTTTTAATAACTTGTCATATTTATTCAAAATTATGTTTTTAGATTCTTAAGGAATAAAAACGCAATTTATGCCATTAAATTTATGACAATTTTTAATGAGCTTGAAATATCAACTATCTCAAAAATCAATTTAATCGATCTAAGTGTGAAACAAAAAAGGATTCGCTGAACTGTTATGAGGTATTAGTAAATAGTTATCCTCACATATGAATATGATGTATTTGTGCATTCTTTTAAGTAGTCAACAAATGTATCGTCTAGGCAAATGATTGTCAGCAATATTTTGCCAGAGTGAGACTCGCTTATCCCCCATTTTATCTATCTGTGATAATCAGGAAACTAATCCTTGTTGTAAGCAGCGCTCGCTATAGATTGTCCTAATTGAAATGCGGCATTCTAAGCATTTTGGTGTGAACAGCGAACAGCGAATGCATTTTGGCAGTGCAAAGCAGAAAATTCCGAATACAGAACACCACTGAATGTTGTTGTTGTTGTTGTTATGCATTGTGGATTGCATCTGTGAGATACTATGTATACGTATATGAGGTGGGATGGCAGCTTATTAGCAAAGATTGTCTACACAACAGTCGACAGACAACAGCTGAAATTGATTACCAAATGCGACAGGCATTTCGAGTGTGTATGGAAATGATAAGGAGAGGGTTGAGGTTTAGGTTTAGCCGCTGTTATGTAGGATGGGAGCCTAATAAGCACAAAAATCCACATAGAGCAGCAATTCCTTTTAATTGAAAATCTCCCGGCCTTCAGTTGTTGCTGAGAGACGCCTCCTCCTCCGGTTGCCGTTGCAAATCATTTTCACTTTACATTTTCTTTTTTTTCGTTTTTTTTTTTATATTTGCCTGCATTTCTTTGGGCCTGCAGTTCTGTGCGTTTAGTTGCGCATGGAGTGGAGGCAGGGGACGTGGTTGCGTTTGTTTCGGTTGCCTCCAAATGCATTCGATATTGCATTTTTACATTTTGCTCGTTGGCAGCGCAACACACAAGGATAATAAGTACTTTAGCGAGACGAGGAGACGAGTCGAGACGAGACGAGTTGAGGCGCTTGGCTTTTGCGACTTTTTGGACTGATTGACTTGGCGAAGCGCAACCTCCCTTCCTTCCCATCTCCCCGCCCCTGCTCCTGCCCCTCCCAATATATGTACTTTGCTGGCAAAGTTGATTGCAGCAAGGACTTGCGTCTATATTGCGCCGAAAAAAATTGCATCGGGTGCATTTGGCTTGGCAAACAACAGGACCAACCCGGAGATTCAAGCCCGTGCCCATTCACGTGCCCGGATCCAGTCCGAACCAAAACCAAACAACAGTCAAACAGTCATGAAAAAAGTTTCGTTAGGCCTACATCCCCTCCCCTCCTCCCCCTCTTTAGTGGCACCCACACCTTCAGTTGCTAACCGACTGCATGTGCAATGCATATTAGCCTGAGTTTGTGTCCTGTGCCATCCTCAGAGTATGCTTGTGCGTGTGTGTGTGTGTGTGTGTGTGCGAGTGTGTGTGTGTATGAGTGCGAGTGTGTGCATTGTCCTTTTGGTCGAGCTGCAGACACTGTGCCTCCGTCATTCTTCTGCATTTTATGGCGTCTGTTTTTTGTTTCTGTTTTTTTCCGGCTTTCCTTTTGTTTGATTTGTAAAATGCAATATGCTGGGCTGCCCAGAACGATTTGTTCGTCTCCCTGCCCCTCTCTCATCACCCACACACCTTATTGCTTCAGCCTAGACTGCATTTGTGTGTGCATTATTTGTGGTGCAACATCAGTTAGACTGCATTGCCCAAGTTAGAACCAATTGCAGCTTAAGCCATCTCCAATCTCGATAATCAGTTCGAATGGTTCTTTAAGCCCTTATCAATAATCTGACCGAAATGCCTATTTGGGTTCTGAAAATTTTGTAGAATTAAGCTTATCAATAATGATTGAATTCTTAGAAAATTTGTCTGGACTGTTGCAACTCCCAGGATGTTCCAATTTACTTCTATCCAAAGTTATATTACTTATTTACAAATAACAATAAATACGGTTAAATTTAATTATTTTCAAATAATTTAAAGTGCATTTATTAATTATATACTTTTTTTATGTTATTTTAATCTTTTGTCTCCTATTAAATTGGTTTAACATATAAACATATAAATACGTACCATAGTTAAAATTCAAATATGTGATATATAAGGGATTATACATTAAAATTATATTGTTCTACATTAATTAATTTACTGTCCCACTTTAATCGAACTGAGAACAACAAGAAAGCAAACTTTGAATTGTTATTAATTAATTAATTTAATGTGGACCAAATGCAGTCAACAAATAATTATTTAAAATTAATATAAAATTTAGAAAATATGGTTTTAATTGAAATTTTAAAAATGATTTTTATTATATAGGTATATCTAAACAGTCTGGGACAGTTAATAATATATGTATGGTAAAAACCAACATTTATTTTATGTAGTTTTTATTTTAATTCAAAATTTCTTATTAATTTAATTTTAAAGTTCGAGCTTCCCTTCCCACCCTTCCCTTGCTTCTTTATCTTAAACGCAATGCAAATATTGGCGCTAAGTTGACTCAGGGTTGCTACAGGGACAAGCCCTCTCCCCTCTCATCCCCTGACCATGCAAGTCCTTCGCCAAAAACGCACTTCATGCCACAAAAAAGTTGAGTCGAGTCCAGTACCAGATGCCCCAACCCAAATGGTCGGCTGGCATAAGCCCTACCCTCCCCCCACCCCCTGTTCACCCTCGCGACGCTCGACGTCGTTTTAATTCGAGTGCGTTTTTCATCAACAGCCTGGACGACGACGATGACGACGACGTTGGCGGTTGCAAACCCAAAGCACCACACCGCACACTTCCGTTTAGCTCGTCAGGCCACACAGGGAAAGTCTTGAGGCTACAGTGAAGACCCTTCAATGACCAACAGGCGACTGCGCCAAAATGCAATGCCTACGCGGCAGCGACGTCGACAGCGGCGTCGGCGTCGGCGTCGGCGTCGGCGTCAACGTCGGCGACTTGAAGTGAGGAGAGTGAAGCAAAAATCAAACAATCAACAAAATAAAATCGCCAGCCCCGTCTCCATCAGTTACGTTCAGCCTGTCCAGCTTCTCCTCCTGCCTCTAAAAGTTTTTGTTGCCTTTGTTCTCCAGCTGCTGTTGTTGCTGTTGTTGTTGCTGCTGCTGCTGGTCGCTGGCTTTATGCGCACGCCCCCAAAGTCCAGTTTTGCAGTCATCAAGTTTTTTTGAGTCAGACCCAACCCCTGGCACATCCGCCCGCCCATGCTTCTTTGCCATGTCTTCGCATCCGTTGCATTCACTTTGGACAACCCCCCACCCCCTTGCCAATCCCCCTCCCACCATGATGATGCTCGTCTTGTTCAGCTCCTTCGTCTGACTGCAGTGCCACCCTTTATTTATACTATACACATTTATTTATTTCTTCTTTTTGGTTTCTGCAGGCGGCGCGTTCTCTCTATATTTTATTTTTAATTAATTAATGTGAATGTAAAGTACATTTTCTACAAGTAAAACTTGTTTTGCAACTGGCAGGTTCAACCCTTTGGGCGCCTGCAACACCCTCCCCGCCAACCACCCATTTACCCATCCATTACGTAGCGTTACGTAGGCTAACACGCCTTGGCGCCCAAACGGAAACATAAATGAGACCTGAACCTCCAGACTCCTCCTGCAGGCAACACAGTCGAGCCTCCAAATATGCGCCACGAGAGTTGCACCATGCACCACTAAAGAAATGCAGTTAATTTACTCAGAAGTAGCGTTGCCTCAAGCGCCGAGAGAGAGGGAGAGAAGAGTGGGGCATGTGGCCGGAGGGCGGGGGATAAGGGATCGGGGGTCGGGGTCGGGGGTTGGTAGACTGAAGAAGCAGCTGCAGGCTACAGGCAGCAAGAAAAATGTTGCTGCAACAGAAAGTTGCTCTGCAGTTTCTTTTGTTTTAGTGTGCACGCCGTAATATATGCAACACAATTTTCCTTTCCTTTCCTTTCCTACTACTTTTATTTTGCTCTCTTCGCAGTCGTTGGAAAATTTTGTTAGTCCTTGCGCGTCTACCTGGAGGAGGAGTTGGATGAGGAGGAGGGAACAGGGGCAGGAGGTCAAAAAGCGTTAGCGTTGCTGGCTGCCTAGTTGCGTATGCAGTCGCCACTTTTGATACCCTGTAATCAGAGCATGTCGTAATGGGGTAGAATGAGGTCACAATTGAGATATCTTTGGATTTGTCTTTTCAATGAGTTGATTTCCAAACTGTCTACAGGGTATCCCTTAGTTAATCTCACACACTCCTTTTTTTTAGAATAATATGTATATGTGCGAGTGTGTGTTTTTATGAGAGGCAGTTGAAAACTTTGCACTTTTCACTGTAGTTGTGGGTAGTGGCCACCTCATTCCCCTCCTCCATCTGCTGCCATTGCCATTGCTGCAGCTTCACGACCCTTTTTAGCATTCGTTTCGCTGACTTCTCTATATCTTTCTACTAATTTTTTCCTTTTTTTTTGGGCGCCCTGAAAAATGTAGCAAAAGTTATTTCTTCACGAGGTTTCGTTGCACTTAATGTAACGTCTATGTGTGTATGTGTGTGTATGTGAATAGCTTGCCAGAAAACTAGTCTCCAGGTTAGTTAATCTGTAACTCACTCATATAGAGTCTAACAAGTAAGCATAAACCTGACATGCTGATATATACCCTTGAAAAAACGATATCTAAACTATCACTTGAACATTTAAATTTAAATCAAGCCGAAACTTTAGACAAGCGATATTTATAATATGATTTTAGCTATAGACTATCAATACATTAAAAAATATATTCTTTAAAAATCAAGCGAATATTTTTAAAATTTCAATATATCAGACATTTTTTGTTAAAACCCTTAGCAATTTTCGAATTATTAGTTTTATTAATATTTAAGTCAGCTATATATTTAATTTTGAAAGCAATCCCGAATGTAAATACATTGAATTTTAAGGAAACATAATTTAATAATATTTCAAAAGTATGGAAATTACTTCTTATGCAAATTATGAAACTATATTTATTTAGTTATCATCACTTTAATGAAATTTCAGTACAATTCCTTAGGCAATCCTTAAATCTGTAGCTATTAAATAAAGTCCCACTGCACTCGGTTAGCTGAAACTTGGACATTATAAGGCTATGACAGTTGTATCAGTAACCTGCAATCTTCCTGTTGCCTTCACTTGTGGGCTACGGTTCAGCGACACTCAGCTCAAAAGGCTTTTCGCGCGTCTTTCCATTCAGTGTCAGTCTCAGTGCATGGTAAACCCCCTCAAAAGACCTCCCCCCGCCTCTGTGCCACACATGAAATGCAACTGTCCCATATGCAAATACTGCGCCCACAACTCGATGATGCACCTTGAGCAAAGTATGTAGGATAAAAAGAAATTGAAGCAATGCTCTGCTCTGCTCTGATGCAGGGGAAATGGGGAGACAGACACATTTTAATGATGCATGCAACAGTAAACTGCAATCAGATATGCGCACATCGTTAGTCTTCAGCATCAGCCGCCGTTTGTTGATTATCTTAGAATGGAGAGCACACGACAAGAAAGATAACTCATACGCTCCGTTGCCGACGCACATATAGAAATTTATTTGCTCAGCAAATAAACTGCAGCCGCTTGCCGTTTGCTGAGTGTGTGTGTAATGGGTGTGTGTGTGTGTGTGTGTGGAAGGAAGGCTTCGTCGCTCTTCTCATGCGTCTCTCCTTAGTCTCGGTCTTGGTCTGCCTTTGCCTTTGCTTTTGCCTTGCGACCCGAAGTAGGAAACCCCTAACGGAGGCACTTTTTTATGCAACTTCTTCAGCTCGAGTGGTTGCCCAAGTTGACGTTTCAAATGTCAATTGTGTGCTTAACTGCATTCCTTTGACAACCGTCGTCGTCGTCGTCGTCGTCGTATATCCTCGTCGTTGACTTTTCTTATTTGGATTCGACTGTTGCTGAGTCGCTCAACCCGCCTTAGCATCATTCCAGCATCCTTCTCAGCCTATTTCTACTTTTGTCTAATTTTTGGTTTCTTTTTATAACAATGCAAGGCTGGAAATGCAGAAAAGTCCTAATTTCACATATACGCGTACACTGTGAACTCACTGTGAAGTAATGTGAAATAAATAAACAATGATTTGTAGGAATACTTATTATAAATAATTAAGAATAAAATTATAAATTATTTTTCAGTAATACTCAAAATTTGAATTAAGATTTTTTTGATTACATTTATTATTTTTTTAAATTAACTGACTTTGCAATTAGTTGGCTTAGTTAACTCACTCCCTTAGGCGCACAGTGTACTTGCTCAGGGTATAAATAATTTCTTTTCTTTGGCTTTCACTTTGTTTGAGCGACGCTGCAGCGACGTTGCAGTTACTTTTGCCAAGTCGTCGGGAAAATATGTCGCATTCATGAGGCAGCGGAAGAATGAGAAAGCCAACCAGTGAGAGACAGAGAGAGAGAGTGAGTGAGTGAGAGAGTCAGGCTGCAATCTTGCCTTCAATTAAGCTTTGACAAGTGCATTGCATATGGACAGTGAAAGGGGTAACAGAAGACGCAGCCCAGGCAAAAAAAAAAACCCACAAAGGCCATAAATATGAATGACGATGAGGATGAGAATTCACAGAAGGCAGACTGAGTTGACTCCTTGGCCAAAAGGATTTGCTGGCCAAAACGGGGAAAAATTGTGCAAAAACAAAAAAAAAGAGAGACAAAAACGAAGAGAAATATTTTTACTGAAGAAGGAAACGCAAATAAATGAATTGCACTTTTTCTTTGCGAATTTTCTTGTGCTTGTGCTGCGATTTCAATGAACTGCAAACTCAATGAAAGAGCTGCAGCTTCTAGGCACAAATAAAAAGCAGAGAAAACTTTAGCACATTGTGTTTATTCTAAGCCCAACAGATACAGATACAGATAGAGATAGAGGCCGAGTTAAGCTGAGTTCCTCCCTTTTAATTAAGCGGACGCAAGTCACAGGCCCATTATGTTTAGATAATGGCAAGGCCAAAGATTGGATGGAGAATGAAGAGTGAAGAGAACGGGAGAGAGTTGAATACGAATGTAAATTATGCTTGGAATTGTGTGCTCATTAATTAAAATTGAACCAATTTGAGAGCAGTACCTATAGGAGGTACCTAAAAATTCATAAGAACTGCCCATTGCTCTCCTCATCATCTCATCATTATAAGCACAACCTGAAGCTGCCGCCCACACAAGTTCTCAAAGTCCACGCCACTGCACTTTGAGGTGAGCACTCCAAAGTTTGCCACAGCCCTGGAGAAGTGACTTCAAAAAAATATATAAAAAATTATAAATATATTACTTTTGGGCTGTGAGTTGGGTTAGGGGCTTCACTGTAATCGCTGGGGTCTGAGTCAAAATGCAAATCTTGCAGATTTTTAATTTCTTTTCAACGAAAATTTTATTTTCTGTTTGCATTTCTTGTTGTTCGCGAATGCCAAAAAAGAAAAAAGAAAAAAAAGACCAGAAGCAAGTCAACCCTTTTATTTACCAGCTCTGTCGAGGATGCGAAGATGATGATGATTATGATGATGATGATGACGATGAGAGCTCTGCTGCTGTTAAGCTTTATTTTTTATTATGTATTATAGATTCATATTATGCACTTTTTAATTTCTTTTGTCTCAAGCATCGAGCTAAATCTTTAGCTAGAGCTGGACGCGTGACACGAGCAAAGTAACACTCACGCTGAGGAATATTAATATTTTATAATTAAAACAAGCCCAAGTTTATTTTAATGATATTTTAAAGGTCCTTGTTTAATTTTCATTTAATAATTTAATATATTACAATTCTTAGAAACAAATGTCTTTAATAAAAATAATTATTACATTTAGGTCCATTCGTTAAGGCATGTAATGATAAATAAAAAGAACAATCTCTCAACTAAAATTTAACTAAACTATAAGAAAAATGGGGCTTACCTATTTAATCATTTTCTATTTGTTTCATTAAATATACTCGAATATTAAATATGTATTTTTATAATTTTTAAATATTCAAGTTAAGATTATAATTTTATTCTTAACATTTAACAAACTTGCTGCCAGGTCACGCGATCATCTCAAATCACGAGTCACGAGGCTAAAATCGCAGTTAAAATGTATAAGAAATGCGTTTTTGCCAGCGCCTGAAACAGATTTTTGTAAAATTAAAAACTCGCTCGCTGTGAGGCATCATCAAGTGGGCTGCAACGAGCCCAAATGTCCTTAGCAGAGGCAGGCAACCACCCTTTTAAGGACTGCATGGGGAGAGGGGGAGGGAAGTGAACTGGGTTCTATTGGAATGGGTTGTCTTCGGGTATGCATTGCATTTGCCACACCAAGTTGCTGCTTCAGTTGTTTGTGCAATATTTTTAAGACTTTTTCTTTGGCATTTTCTTGGCTTTGACATTTCTCTTATTTTCGGGGAGTGTTTGTGCCGCAGCACTTTGGGGTTGCACATTGTCTACTTGTAGGCGCATACAAGCTACAATTACAGAGCATAATGAATTGTGCCCGAGGGTGATCACAAGGCGGCGGCAATGAACTTGCATTGCCAGCAACCCACATCCAATCGAAATCCCGATAGGCGACCGAGTCGTAGAACCCTTTAAAGGAACTGAACTGAACTAAACTTCACTTCACTTCACGCTCAGCTAACGTTTTCTCACCAGGAACCTGCCAGCTGCTAGAGCTCCTGCCCAAAACTTACGAATCATGTAAAGCTATTTGCGTGTCCATATCCATAGTGCACCTTTCGGGTGACTTGGAAAGCGCCTTGAAGCATAACCAATGCCAGTAACTAACCACCAAAAAGTAGCTCAAGTCTTGCTGAGAAAGGAAACTGTTTACCACTTGGTCTCCAGATCTCTTTTCCAGCGAGGGTGCACTTTTCACACGGTACACCCGCCTTGCATTCGGAAGAAGGGGGTGGTGGAAGGGGTAGGCAACCCAAGGGTCGGCAATAATTTTTAATAATTTCCTTTGGTTAAATAGTTTTTCCTTTTACTTGATCACAACAATTGCGCATGCATACAAATTCCCACAAAATGACCAGAGTCCACAATTGAAGTGTTAGATGCAAAGATACAATTGCCAGCAAGTGGTCGCCAGTTGCAGTTGCAGTTGCAGTTGCACTTGCAGTTGCAGTTGCAGATACAAGATAACTTGATTGCACTAATTTGAATGCAGAGTAACAACATCAACAACAGCATCAACTCAAACAGTTCCCATGCCCAGTGCTATTTAGAGCGACAACTGTCAACTGCTTGGGGTGACCTGTGAGGGCAGGGAAATGTATCTCAGAGATACCCAAACATTCAAAGTGTAGATAATGTTAAAGAAAGCAACAGAAACTACAGTCACACCGAAGACTCTGTCGCTCTTTACAAAGATAGGGTAATCTAGACTGAATAAAAACTATGATATACTCAATACGGTTAGATCCATATATTATTTATGAAATAAAATTAAACTTTTTAACCATAAAGTTGCCCTATTATGCATTGATCTGAAGTAAAGAATAAGGAAGTATGACTGATTGTTGTTATTGTAATATATATATTATTTAAAAGTTACTATCTTATATTTTTATTACCTTATTTAAAAGTTCAGATTTTTAGATTTAAACTGACATGAAGGTATCTTTTCGAATCTTCAAAATCGATTATAAAATAGGATTACAGAATAAAATTAAATATGAGAAGCAATAGAGTATCCAGTATGTTTTTCGATCTAATTTACATCAAAATTAAGAGATTATTGAAGTAGATGTACCCTTTAATGCACTAAATCGTGTTAAAATAAATACAGTAAAATCTATAAATACATTAATTAAATAATCCAACAAATCTCTCTCCGACATATCTGCATATTCGATCTTAAATTCAAGTGGTCTCACAAATCCCTTGTCATAGCTGTTGTTCCCCTTTGAAGTAAGTGCATTGCAAGTAGTAAAATTCTAGTTCCGCATTGGACAATTGATGGTTCCTTCTTCTGCAGCAGCAGCTGCTGTTGGGACACACAGTCTCAGACCGAAGCGGAGCTCAACTGCTCTGCTAGGGGTTACTTCAATCAATTTCTGACAAGAAGTGTTAAATCTGCACAGTGCCACACAATTTAGCTGCAATTGTGAGCTGTTGTGGCTGCTGTGGCTTTATTAGAATATCCGGCAGCTTAGAGACAGAAACAGAGACAGAAACAGGGGCAGACAGCATGTCTGCAATGCTTCGCTCCACATTGTCATAATTCATAAATCAACTAATTCTGAAGTCACTGAAAGTTGTGCTGGCAGAAATAGTAAAACAACAAATAGCTCTGAAGAAACTACTTAATGGCAGGTTTCAAAAATCAAATGAATACCGAAATCAAAACAAAAAGTTCAGTCAACTTGAAGTTACTCCCAATCTGTAAAAAAAAAAAGGTAGTGTGAAAGGCAACAGTCGAGCAAGCTGGACAGTGGGAGACCCTGTACTTAATCTGTAAAAATATAATTTTAATAAAAATCATAAAATGTTATCTTTTCATTATTTGATATAGAAATGTATATATAATTTATGGGTTCTGTCCAGGGATTACAACTTTAACCGAAACCGTAACCTTTAACCGGTGAAAACCTATTGAAATTTTTAACCATAAGTGAAACCGTCACCGAAAAAAGATTGTTCCCCTGTACCGAAACCCACAAACCGAGACTCTTTTAACCAAAATAACCGTTTAGTAACCGATTCATTTATAAGGGTTAATTTCGGATCTGGACGTACTGAGCAACTTTGATAACTTTGAACTGACATAACTTTGCCAAAATTCAATCAATTTCCATGCACCATGTAAATTTGAGCATGATTTTACCTCCAAATTCGTTCTGCATTTAAATTTTGTTTATTTTCAAAAAATATTGAAAATCTAATTTTTTTGAAAATTTACAGTGTTACCCCTTCATCTTTTTTGATTTTTTCGAAATAATTAAAATTTTGAAAATCAACAAAATTTAAATGCGGATTTAATTAAGAGGAAAAATCATGCTCAAATTTACATTGCGCTTGAAAATTTATTGAGTTTTGACAAAGTTATGGCAGTTCAAAGTCATTAAAAATCAGTAAAATCAAAATAATCGGAATTTTCAAACCAAATGCACCAATTTTATATGAGGTCAAATTATGATAAAATGGACATTACGCTGGATCAATCCGGCATCCAGATAACATTATTTTCCAGGCTAATTAGATTATTAAGTCTTTTTTCATGTAAAGCAATAAATAACGTTTCTTATTTTGGTCAACCGAAAACTTTAATTCTTTTTTTTTTGTGAACCGAGACCATACCAGTATTTTTAAACCGAGACTTACAAAAAACCGATAACCGTTACGTAACCGATACTCCAAGATTTTGCATAACCGATAACCGAAAACCTTAATTCGAGCATAACCAAAACCGTAACTGTATTCGTTTCGATTTTAATCCCTGGTTCTGTCACTTATTCTTGTGAACCTTACGCTCATTTCGCTTGTCACAAATTTAATAGAACCTTTGTACTTGCTAAGTACAGAGTCTAAAAAAGGTTCCCAGGCTCAGGAAAGGGTTTCAAGTTGCCTTAATGAACCGCAAAGACAACGACAACAGCAGCGGCAGCAACTGAGACAAAAGGTCAAGTCTAAGAAATGAAAGAGAAGTCGTTCCAATCAAATGTAAAACGTAAAGTGAAAACAAAGCCTAGAGTTAACTGTGTCAACAAAGCTGCCCAAAAGGAAACGTCACGGCGGTTGCCTGCACTTCCTGGCAAGAAACAGCAGCCGCAATTTGTGCGTAGAATAGGAAGAAATGAGAAGAATGAGTAAGAAGAAGAAACTGAAAATCAACAAGGGTTTCAATTACTCAACGAAGATTTCTCAAAAACTTCATGGAAGATGATGTCTTTGGACTATGTAATTTAGCGTGAAGCGACACCTTTGTCTCATCGTGTTCAACTCCAACTCCAATTCGTGATGACCTGTCGATCGACCCCTAAAAGGCTAATGAACATTAATGCATTTGTGTAATGACTAATGTCGCGACTTTAATGTAAAGTGCAATGAAGCAATGCAAGGCCAAATTGTGTTGTGAGGGAGGCAGTGGCAGTGTGGCAGTGAAAAGTAAGGGGCAACCCTGCCTCATCACCGGATGCACTCGTTAAGTGCAAAGCCTGCAACAATCGGACCTCGAACCTAAACTCATTCGAGGCAGTTCTGAGTTGAGTTATGATGCCAGCTGACGAGCTGTCAGTTTCGATACTCAGACTCAGACTCAGACGGCAGGCAAGTTGATTCATTGCAGAGAATCTGAGTCTGCCCTCATATTGAACTCGATTATGAGTCTCGGTTTATAGCACGTGTTAAACATTCACAGTCTTTACTCCCCTATTTAGCTGTCCAATGTCCAAAATGCTAAACCATTTTCCACAAATTTAATTTCATTAATGTTCTCGTAATCCTTTTCTTTCCTTCACATTTTATTTTCAACGTTTTTGCGACTCTTCAAAGTTCTTGAAATGTCAATGCATTCGCGTAACGTTTTGGCGTCCTCATCAACGTCGGGGCAAGTAAATTATCATAATGAATCCGACTGGGCGACTTTGCTCTTCTAACTACTTGAGTTACGTTCCCTCTCTCCCTTCCAGTCTCCAGTCTCCCCTCTACTTCTGGCCACAAGTTGCTCCACTGATTATCCTGCGAGTAGATGTCCTCTTCCTCTGTCCTGCACTGTCCCTCTTCCCACTTTGGACTGACAGTTTTTCTTTTTAATGAAAATGTCACTTATAGCCGAGAGTTTTTATTTCGAGCCGCAGGATAAGTGCAAGTCTTGCTAATGTCCTGCCAGGACACTCCAACTGAAATGTCATTGATTTTCTGCAACAGCGCTGACCAGCGTCAGTTTCTTTCAAGCGCCTCTTTTCAATAGGGAAGGCAAGTCCTTGAGAGCAGCTCCTAGACCGTGCTGTATCCTTAAATGCTTCGCTTATTGGAAAAACTTTAAACCAAAACGACAAACGTTCCGAAGAATTCTCTGACTCGTTGCATAAATCAACAATTTTCCAACTATACAAATAACACAGCTGACAGAGCATTCCCATTGTTTGATCAAGAAAATCTTTTCATTAAATCCAAGCAAGGACAACTACAAAGTTGAGGATGAGACTGCAACTGAACAATTGAAATTGAATTTTATGCATTTACAAGATTTTATTGCGACTTTTTGACTTCAACTGGGAGCAAATTGTGTTACGGAATGAACAAGCTCTTTAGCTGGAATGAAAGTCTTTATTAGCTGTCAATTGAATTTAATTCCGAGTCGCAAGTCGCATTCGAATTAAATTAAATTAAATCCAATCAATTTGTTTATACGCAAATATATTTAAATCAATTTTGAAGTTCCAATTTAACAATTGAAGTGTCTGTCTTTCATTTTTTCCCTCCCCTCGATGAGTCAACGCTTTTTGCAGTGCTTTCTGTGCAATGATGATGACCTTACTCCGTTGCGAGTCATTGCAATGGCATTAATGACACCAGCTCCATCGATCCACCTTCTGCAAGGCAACTGGACATGCAATCAAATTGCCTTTAACCTTTTTATACAAATGGAACACTTACGTATTGGCACAGCTGATTTGTGTTAAACGATAAGCGCATTGGAGTCCTAGAAGGAATGAGGAAAGGGAAGGAGTACAAACTACAACCTCTAATTATTTCAAGGCATGACATGAAGTCATTTCTCAGTCACAGATACGAGTATCTATTAATGCTCAACCCACTGAGCACCCACACACACACACTCACACACATGAAATTGAAACTGCAAATATTTGTTTATGGTCAAGACCGCAACTTGGACTTGGATACAACCAACTTCCCACCCACACGTCAGGTGGAGACATCGACCTGTCCAGCAGTTGTTGTGTGTAATTTCCTTAATAACCCGCAGCCTATCACATTAACATATCTCACATTTGTCATAGATATAAGTCAAACCCCACCCACTGTAGACCCCGTCAATGCCCCATGGAGCTCTTCTGGCTGCTTACGCAACCCGCCAGGTGTAGTCCAAATTGTTCCCCCTCAGATGGAGGCGTTTTGTTAAGGAAATTTTGTGGACAGACATGGAAAGGAAATGTTTATGCATATTATACTCCGGTCATATGCGTCCGTAATTACACTAAATGAACATATTACGGCCGCAACACACGAAAATTGAATTATTAAGGCGCCTTCCCAGAGGCGTTGACTCTCCTCTTAAGTTAACAAATGGAATTGCGTGTAGGACTTGCCAAGGAATTTCTTTTGACCAAGCTTTAGCAGTGACAAAGCCTAAAATATTTACAAAATAGCGTATATAATTGTCATATAAATAATATAAGTGTGCTTAAGAACTTACATACAAAACCATGACTTTGCTCACCATTCAAATTACAAGTCTGTAATAATTTTGATTCAAATAATAATTATAGTTAAATTAAAATTCGAACCGAATAACTTTGTAAAATAATATAATATTATATGATATTATATTTTAATAAATTTCTTTAAATTACTTGAAGAATACTTAAAGTAAATGAATCTTTTCCTATTCACCAAAAATATATTCACTTTTTGGAAACCCCGTTCTTCTTCTTCTTTCATTAGCACTCTCTTTTTCCCAATTGTATTATAATATAAAATGGTCAAGTCCTTTTTATAAGCTAAGTTATCACATTAACTAGTTTCTTTCCTTTCCTGTAAAAACGTTTTAATCATTTTGTTCATTCTTTCGCTCAAACTAATAGTTCTGAGTAGATTTTTTACCTTGACAACTGGCAATATTTTCTTAGGGTTTTTCAAGGGTTTGAAAATACGTTACAAAAGATAGCATAGTTAAGGAAAAAAGTGACGATAAGTTCCTACAGAGTTGGGTCTGTATGGTAGAATGTATGGCATTTTAATGGTGGTGGTGTGTGCCTTACAGTTCCATTGAATGCGCCTCGTCTTCGGCTTTTCCTTTACGCTTCGTGCTCATACAGCACGTGGCCCACGTAACGGCTGAAATTGAAAGACCGTCCGACAACAACGACAACAAAGACAACGACGACGACAACGACAGTTGGTTTCCCATAGCGTCTTGGAAGACGTTTACAGAGTGGGGTGGCTTACTTACTGAAGCGGCATCTGGCAGCTGGTAAAGTTATCCGAAGGTAGGACTCACCTTTGATTGTGAGTTAATTGAGGGAAGCGACGCGATGGGAGCTGGAACAGGGAAGGGGATAGGGAATGGGACAACTGACTGCCACGCACCAAAGCGGATGTAGAGAAATCAGTGACTGTACCTAGGCTTGACATCCAAAAGGTAGATAGAGACAGCGAGAGAGTGAGAAAAGAGAGCGAGGGAATATGAGCAGGTTTCAATTGACGGAGGGTGGTGAAGGAGCTTTTAGGGGCTGTGGGAGTGGGAGGATGGTGTTGGAGTGCTTCTATATCATTTGGCGGGCGCTTGAAATTGGCTTCGTGACGCTTATCGCGATCAATAAATAATATATGAGCAGAAAAAACAAAGCAAGCACACACGACAGCGGCGACAGTAGAAAATAAAAAGTATCTGGCAGATACATTTGAGTAATTTGCGTCGTTAGAATTAGACAGAGAGGCAAATAATAATAATAAAAGAAAGTACGCTTGATTACAATGAAAATGTTTTTAATGCCCCGCACACACACACACACACACACATACATACATACTCATACACAGAGAAAGATATCTGCATAGATAGCAATGGCAAAGGTATAAACTACTAAAGGTAGGTGAGACCATGAGACCACGAGACCAGGAGACCAGGAGAGTACTATAGACCTGGACACACTCACACATACATATGTACATACGCTCAATGTGCATTTTTTTCATTTTTTTGATATTAAAAGCGCGATAAGCAACAGACACGAACGAAACGACAGACAGACGGACGGACATATGGACGGACATCAGGTAACAGACAAAAGCCTCGCCACGGCGCCTGCCAATATGCAACAAAAACAACATTCAGACAAGAAGCAGAAAGCCAAAGTAGACGCTGCTGGACTTTCTCTCTCTCTCTCTCGCTTGTTTCTCTGTCTCTCGGGTCCTTGCAAAGAACACACAATGGCCAGAAACTTGGCCACATATGGCCATTTTTACAGGCCAGCATTGCGTGTGTGTGTGAATGTGTGTGTGAGTGTGAGTGAGTGTATGTGCCTGCTATCTAATCAAGCACTGAAAGACAATAAAAGCCAACAACACACACAGCCACACGACAAACAGCGACCACAAAAAGTGCTCATGTCTAAAATAACAACAACAACAACAAATAATGAGAACAACAAAAACCTAGTAGATATTGATACATAGTTGAGGGGAAGGGGGATTTAACTGGAGCTAGCAACTTTGCGTTCGCTAAGTGCAGTGGCTACACTGAAAAAAAAACATTAATAAAAATATAAAATTAATACTAGTTTCTAGTCAACTAAGATCGTATTGATAAACAGTAGTTAATTGAAATATCTATTGTACAACTTGTTGCAATACGATGATGTAAAATAGGTGCATAAAAAAATATTTACATATAATACATAAATTTTAATAAAACAATTGCTTTAATTTAAAGCAAGGCTGCAAACTTCCAAAATGTTGATAAAGGTTCATTTTGGTGGTTCAAATTTTTACAATATTTTAATATTTATTATTTATTGTTTTAATTTTTTCTTGATTTTCGAACCTTTTTCTTAATTATTTTAATTTTTCTAATAAATTTGAATAGGTTCGGATCTTTTCGCGGTTCGGGCTGCTTAAAAACCCGAACCGAACCGGTTCTGCGAGACTCGGCTTTCAGTCTTTATTAAAAGACAACAATCTTAAGATATATAAATATGTGTTTAAATATTTCAGGCTTACAATAAAAATTATTTCAAGTTACTTGATTTCTCTCAGTGAAGTCAGCCAACTCTAACTGAAACTGCTGGTAGTGCTGCTCCACTTGAAAGCAGTTGGAAGTTATTGATATCTATAGATCCGCCATATGGCGACTAAATCGGTATCGCGACTATAAAAGTATTTCCATGTAGGCAACACTATCTGCAAATAGTATGCATAAGTATCTAATCAGGCAGTAATTTAAGCCAAGTCAAGAAACATTTACAATGCACACTTAAATAAAGAAATCTAGTTCGGTTACATATATAGACAGATTATACTCTATAATAAACATAATCGTAATGCACGTTCTGTCATAATAGTTGCATTTTATTGTAATTTTCATTTTCAGTCGCAGACAGACGCAACCTTTTTCCCAATTTTGAGCAAAACTTTTCACATAAACATTAAAATCTTTGGCATGGCGACGCATACAGGACATAAAGGACATTTTCTTATGGCATAATTTTCGCTTGAATTGTGCCCACAAAGTTGTTGCCAATTCTCCTGGAAACAAATGCCAGAAAACTTTTCGAGCTAAATTCTAATGTGTACAGGATTAACAATTGCAGACTTTCGTTTTGCAGTGTGAGAGAGGGGAAAGGGGAAACTCGGGGGTCTTGGTGTTGCCTTTGTTGTTGTGAAAATTGCCACAAACAAGTTGAAAGGTGATTTTCCAACTTTCTGACGATCGCAATAACCCAACAAAACAAGAGAATATCATTCAGGTACCGCAACGAAATCGGAACCCACAGCTACTGTATCTCCCTCTTTCTCTTTCCCTTCTTCCTTCTCACTCTCCTTCTCGCCCTTCTCTTGTATGTGGATGTCAACCACCACCAGGCAAAAGCCAAAACGCCCCTTTTGGGTTGATGCCGTTGCCTTGTCTCGCTGATCGCTTCTCGATCGTCAGACCGAGTCGAGACCGAGTCGAGTTCCGAGTTCCGAGTCCCGAGTTCCAAGTCTCACTTTGTGTCCAGGTGTGCACTGTGCTCGTGTCTACAAGTTATGGCACGTACCTTCCCCCTTGTCGCTTTTGTTGTTGTTGTTGGCGTGCGATCACGATTGCGACCGTCATCATGATCATCAGCTGTGCTGTACCTTAAATAATATACGGGTCGCCCTTTACTGACGGTGATTTCTGTCCATATTCAGCTCGTTGTATAACTAAAGTTTCATTCCATTGGAGTGTAAACTGGTCTAATCTCTCAAACTCTACTAAATTTTAATACAAGTCTCTGTATCTAATTGACAAATTGTATCTGCGTCAATTAGTCGATTCACCATCATATAGGAGTATATTTTTAAGGCCATCAAATGTAATAAACTTTTTAACGGATTTCAAAGTTACTTGACCGTAACACAAACGCGTCCAGTTGTTTTGGGCCAAAGTGTCGCCAGCCAGCCGGTCAGCAAGTTGGTCTAAAGCATATTTTAATGATGACACCCGGCTAAAAGCAACAACAAGCAGTAGATGAACAGAGGAGGAGAAGGAGAGGAGAAGAGTGTAGCACACATGGTTGTGCCACACTTCAAATGTACTAGCACATTTGTAGGTAATACTCGTAGTCGTAGTCGGTAGGCAGTATGTACATTACCGTGTGCCGCGATCTGTGAAGGCACATTCCACAGCACACTTTGAGATACATTCGCCCTGCTGGGCAGATACACGCACACACACGTACAGATACAAACATGTGAGCATGCAAAGTATACGCGCAATATATCGCCCGATTTTCTATAGAAATTAAAAAGTAAAATGACTTACAAATACCCTATATTGATATAAGAAAATTAAGATAATTTTAAGTATACTTATTAAATTATTTTTCAAATTCGAAAATATATTATTTACTAGAAAATTTCCTTTTAAAATAGTTTTAATCCACATTTAAAAAAATTGCTGGATAGATTTTTTAAAACATATATTTTAAAAATACTAATAACATTAATACAAATTTATGCTTTTTTTTTATGTATTATATTTTATCTCGCTTACTCCGTTAATTGTAAATTTGGTAACTTAATTTTATAGGTGTAACAAATCGACTGTCAAATTTCATATATCCTGCTAAAGGGTATATTGGTTGAATTGTGTTAAGGTCGTAATTATGTGCGCTGCTGTCGTCTGACATGTAGGTGGGAAGTTTGAATAGAAGTTTGTATACTTTCTTTGATCCTTAGTGCACTATCTAAACTATGAAATGGGCCATATGTTACTTTCGGGTCGCTCTTTGAGGGTTGATAACTCGCCCAAGACGCCGTCAATTGAGTCTAGGTGCATTGAACTTGGTCGGAGTAGTTGCCTATTTTATTAAGATACTTGCCAATTGAATTCTTGTTAATCAATGTATCCATTTTTTCTATCTATTTCAGGAGAATCTATGATGAACGATGGAGAAAAATAACGCTTTGTTTGTGGTAAATTTAAAATAAAGAAAGAACAAAATATGATAAAATTTTACAGTTTAAAGATCCTGGAATGTGGCGGCATCTCTGTTAATGCTTCTATCCCAAGCCCAAGTTGTATTCTTGAAATACGTAGGGGTTGCTCCTACCAATGCCTTGCAAGCTGCATGCTTGCCAAGTACAGTCCTTAAAAAGGACCTGGTCTGAGAAGGGAACAGGGAAGGGGACAACACATAGGGGTGGGGTGGATTCAGTTTTTGTTGACATTGACTTGGGCCACGGGCGGGTTGGTTGCAATGCTTGCCTCGAGAACTGCATTCCAATGCAATTTGATGGCAAATGCGACTTTGTTGTCATGGCAATGCTTTAAAACCGTCGCCTTACCCAGGGGAGGATTCGCTTCTTGGAAAAATGCATATGGCATTTATACAACAGAATAAGTTCTCAGTTCTTAAAGCGTTAGTAGGGGCGGCATGAAAATGTAGGAAAAACAATAAGGATGCGATTGAAATGCACAAAAGATATGGAAATTCATTTATCAAATGCTATCTAATTTTACGGTCATTTCATTGTGTTATTATCTGGTAAAAATATTTAAAATAGAATTATTTTATTAGTTTTCAACATTTAAATTTTTTGCCATATAAAGAAACTTGTTGTTTTTGTTATGATTTAAGATAAATCATTTCAATTTAAATTTAAAAAGATACTGAGTTGTAATAAATAAATATTCTGCAATTAAGTGTTTAAGAGTCTTAATTTAAGAAGCTAAGAATATCGGTAAAGTAGAATACATAGACAGAATCCGCTTGGTGATAGACAAAAGTCAAAACTAGAAACGCCCCCTTAGTCAACGACAGTTTGACGCATTTTCTACAGACAGAAATTTTCCCAGTTCCAAAGTTCTCATATTGATTATTTCGAGTGCTTACGCATTCCCTACGGCTGGTCATATGGAAAAGTATCTGGGTATCTGTGTATCTGCATATAAGTATATACATACATACATGCAAAGTATGTGTATCTCTAGCTATACCAAAAGTAAGTCAAACTTGTTTATCAGCGGAATATAACACGCGTTATCTTCATTTATTGTTCACATACATATGGATGTATGTATGTATGTGGAAGGGTGGGAGGTAGAGGGGAGTGATTCACACACACACACAGAGACAGTTATACATGTATAAAACAAAAAAAAGATGTTGCCAGTTAAATAAGCTCAAGTGGAGAAATTAGATAAAAACCTGTCGCTTTATAAGAGGGCAAAGGGTTGGCTTACAGCTGAATTAAGGACATACACACACACACACACGCGTTTAGAAGTAAACAGCTTCCAGCTTCTTCCCTCCCTCAACCTCAGACAGGGAGGCAACGGCAACGTCAAAAGCAAAGGTCAGGAGAGGAGAGTCAACCCCCAAACTGAAACCAAGGACCAACCAATCAAGTGGCCACCCAAACCAAAAGCTTTTGGCGCGCCACTTTTACTTTCCATTTAAGCAACCCCCTCTGCCTCCAGCCCTCTGGCAACCCTTTCTGGCCCACTTTTCTGTTTTCTGCAATCAAATTGCTCATTTATATATTTAAATAAAATATGAAATTTTTGGTATTTTCTTTTTGATTAAGGAAAGTTATATGACTTCATCTTTATATTCCCAGAAACACTTTTTGAACGCAAGCAAGGATTATTCCAGACAACAACAAAAAGAAAATAAAACTTAAAAACGACAAAAAATTAAACGAAAACGATAAAAATTAAAAACGCAAAGTTCTCGATAAAAGAAGCCGAAAAACACTTTTAGAGAATTCTATATCAAGCGAAACTTAACGAAACGAAACGATAAAAAGTAAGAGAAGAAAATTAAACGAAAACCTAAACAAGAAGAGAAAACAAAATCAAAACAAATTTAAATAACATTAAATGCAAAGGACATTCGCATGTGTGTGGTGGTGGAAAGAAAATTCAAAACAAAATTCACAATTAGAAAACGCAGAAAAAAACGTAGAAAACGTAAACGCAAAATCAACAACAGCAACAACAACAGCAGCAACAACAGCAACAACTGCAATAAACTGTCAAGAACGCGAACAATTTTGAATTGTAACATTTCGACAAACAAGTTGAGAGAAAGCAAAATTTCAACGTTTGGCGCAACTAAACGAAGACAGAAAGAGAGCGAAAGCCGGACCCAAGGATAACTATTAGGATAACAAGCCGAACTTCGGGCCAGCTAAAAAAAAGTTTTGAACCTTACGAGAAGTAGAAGAAGGAAGAGAAGAAGAAGAGAAACTAACGCACACACATAACGAAAACTCGGACATACGAAACAACCCAGATTAAGAGCAAAAAGGATTAAGATTTACAACAGATCGTCCAACTAAAGGAACTTAAACTTGAAATTGCGCATACGACGTCGCCTCAGAGAGCAGTTGCGGCGAATTGAGTCAGACCAAAGAGAGACAAACAAAGACAGGGGAACGCCGAAAGACGACAACCAATCGAAGCAAAGGCGAAGTAAACGCTCTCAATTAAATCGCTGGCAGGAGAAGTTGCCTGCATGTGTGTGCCTATCGCTGTGAGAGCGCAACTGAAAGTGCAAGAGAGTAACGCGGCAGGGGCGAAGGCAAAGGCGAAGGCAAAGGAGAGGCAACGTGGAGAGAAGAGCGCGCGCTGCTGCTGCTGTTTGGCATCATCTTATGATGTCATCAGAGGAGTACGACGCGGACTGTTTTGGTTTGTACAGCGATGAGAATGATGTGCTGCTAAAAGCAACAACATTAGCAACAACAACAGCGGCAACAGCAACACCAACAATATCATCTGAGGCAGAGGCTGATTCTAAGCAACAACCCCCACAGCAAGCAAAGAGCGTGGCGATTGTGCTGCCACCGCAGCCGCAGCCACTGCAAGCAAGCAACGGTCGAACGACACCAATACCAATACAAACAACAATCAACGGTGCCAACGACAACGCGGCGAATTGCGGCGAAAGCGTTAGCGAAGCGGAGAAATATAGCAAAGGCAAGAGCAGCGACAACGACAACGACGACGACGTCGACAACGAGAACACGAACGCGAACGAAAACGACAACGTTAACGACGAGGGCGATTCTGACTCGGACGACGTCGTCGTAATCGAAGGCAACAACAAGGCGACGCCAGCAGCAGCAGCAGCGACAGCCAACAGTAACTGCCGCAGTCGCAGTCGTAGTCGTAGTAGTCGCCGTAACGCACACAAACGGCAAATCAGTCAGTCTACGGCCGTCGGTAAGACAACAACGTGCGCGGCTAAAAAACCAGCGACTTTAGCGTCACCGCCAACAACAATAAAAGTGAGCAGCAATTGTAGCAACAACTCGAACTTGGTGAGAAATCGTCGCACGCGCACGCGATCCTTGAGCAAAGACAGTAACAATATCAGTCATAACAATAATAATAGTAACACGATTATTAGTAATTGTAATTTAATCGGTAGCAGTGTTGGTAACAGTGTTAATAATAACGGCTGCAGCAACGGCGGCGCAACGGCAACCGCTGCCTTCATGAGTAGCGCTGCTGCGGCTGCTGCGAGTGCCGCTAGTGGTGCACTCTATAATAACAACAACAGTAACAACAACAATAACACCAACTCAAATTCAAGCCAAGCAACTGGAGCGCCAACAACAACAACTGGAGCAGCAGCAACAGCTGCTTTATCCGGCTCTAGTTCGCCGGGCTCTGTGAATTCTGCCTCCTCGTTGTTGACAGCTGCCTTTGGCAATCTATTTGGCGGCTCCTCCGCAAAGATGTTAAACGAATTGTTCGGACGACAAATGAAACAGGCGCAGGATGCCACTAGTGGTTTGCCACAGAGTCTGGACAATGCCATGTTGGCGGCAGCTATGGAGACAGCAACCAGTGCCGAGTTGCTCAGTGCTGCTGGCCTGGTCAACAGTCTCAATACCAGTAAATTGCTCAATAACAACAACAACAATAACAACAACACCACACCGCTCAGCAATGGCAGCAACAATGCCTCAATCTCACCTGGATCCGCACACTCCTCCACTCCGAAGGGCAGCAACAGTCGCCGTGTCTCCAATTGCAGTGATCGATCGCTCGATGGCAACTTGGCAGCAGGCGATGTTGCTGGCGGGTCACCGCCTCGGGCGGCCTCAGTAAGTTCATTGAATGGTGGCGCCAGCAACAATACCAATGAGCATCAACAACAACAGCAGCAGCAGTTGTTGCAACATGATTTGGTGGCACATCATATGCTGCGAAACATATTGCAAGGCAAAAAAGAATTAATGCAACTCGATCAGGAGCTGCGCACGGCCATGCAACAACAGCAGCAGCAGCAGCAGCAACAACAGGAAAAACAGCAACAGGAGCTGCATTCCAAGTTAAACAACAACAACAGCGTTGCTGCCACCAACAATAATAATAGCAACAACAGCAACAATAACAACGTTGTCACTGAGAGCATCAATTTGATTGAGGATAGCGAAATGTCGGAGATTAAAATCAAAAGTGAGCCGGAACTGATGCAAGCAACGCCGCAAGCGCCACACTCGCCGCTCGGCGGCAGCAGCCACAGTCACAGCAGCAGCAGCAGCAACAGCAGCAGTCACAGCCACAGTCACAACAGCAACAGTCACAACAGCAACAGTCACAACAGCAGCAGCAACAGCATTGCTAGCAATGAGAGTCTGCGACGCAAGTCCTCCGATTCCCTCGACAGCATGCAACGGGAGGAACGTGCAACACTGGCAACAACAACAACAACGGAGCCGCAACTGGTAAATGAGACGTTGCCAAACAAAAAGGAGGCTGTGGATGTGGATATGCTCGATGAGGTGGAGATGTTGGGTTTGGGACATTCCCGCAACTCGGATCTAGAATCGCTGGCATCGCCAAGTCACTCTGATATATTGCTGCTGGACAACAGTAAGGATGAGGTACTGGACAACGATGACATCATCGAGGACGACGATGACGATGACGAGGACGATGATGATTGCATCGAGACAAAGCGTGAGTCTACTCCCAGCTCCGGCTGCCTCAAGAAACCCGGCATGGAGCTGAAACGTGCCCGTGTGGAGCACATTGTGTCCAGCATGCGATGCAGTCCGTCTGCCACGCCGCAGGCCGGACAACTCCAGGTAAATGGATGCAAGAAGCGTAAGCTGTATCAGCCGCAGCAACATGCCATGGAACGTTATGTGGCAGCTGCCGCTGGTCTCAATTTTGGTCTCAATCTGCAGAGCATGATGCTCGACCAGGATGACAGCGAGTCCAATGAGCTCGAGTCTCCGCAAATCCAGCAGAAGCGTGTCGAGAAGAACGCTCTCAAGTCGCAGCTGCGTTCCATGCAGGAGCAGCTCGCGGAGATGCAACAGAAGTACGTGCAACTTTGCACCCGCATGGAGCAGGAATCCGAGTGCCAGGATCTTGACAATGATCACGAGCAGGACATTGAGAGCTTGGAGCCAGAAGCAGAAGCCGAACCAGAGCAGGAGCATCCAAACGATGACATCGAACTGTCACACTCGCCCACGCTCAGCGAGTCCACGCCCAAAGAGGCGGTGGAGAGGGCGGGATCCAGTTCGCCCACGTTGAAGGTGCAGGGCAGCAGCAGCAGCAGCAAGAGTGCCAACGACAATGCGACAGCAACCACGCCCAACATGCTCACCCAGATGATGAGCAAGATGATGTCCAGCAAGTTGCAGCAACACAATCCCCTCGTGGGCGTAACGCATCCCGCCTTGCCACAAGGATTCCCGCCACTGTTGCAGCACATGGGCGACATGTCGCATGCGGCAGCAATGTATCAGCAATTCTTCTTCGAACAGGAGGCACGCATGGCCAAAGAAGCAGTCGAGCAGCAGCAGCAACAACAGCAGCAACAGCAACAACAGCAGCAACAACAACAGCAGCAGCAACAGGAGCAGCAGCGTCGCTTTGAGCAGGAACAGGAGCAACAGCGACGCAAAGAGGAGCAACAGCAACAATTGCAACGCCAGCAGCAACACTTGCAGCAATTGCAACAGCAACAGCAGCTGGAGCAACATGTTGCCGCTGCGGTACCACGCGTTCAATTGCATCCGCCCGCCCGCCTGCCCACACGTATGGGCGGGGCAGCTGCTGCACACAGTGCCCTCAAATCGGAACTGTCCGAGAAATTCCAAATGCTGCGACAGCAGAACAGCAATAACAACAACAACAGCAGCAGCCACAACAACAGCTCAATGATGCGGATGTCAGGTACGGACTTGGAGGGTCTCGCCGATGTCCTTAAATCGGAGATAACCACATCGCTGTCCGCATTGGTGGACACCATTGTCACAAGGTTCGTGCATCAGCGTCGTTTGTTCAGCAAGCAGGCGGATTCGGTGACAGCAGCAGCGGAGCAGCTCAACAAGGATCTGATGTTGGCATCCCAAATTCTCGATCGCAAATCGCCACGTACCAAAGTTGTTGCCGATCGCGGCAATGCGGGCGCCCAGAATGGTTCCACGCCAGCAACACAATCAGGTAATAATGGTTCACTTCTCCTAGCTAATAGTCAAATGCCCTCGCAGCAACAGCAACAGCAGCAGCAGCAGCAACAGTTGCAAGCGAGCAGTCAGGGTAATAGCAGCAATGCACAGCAACAACAGCAACAGCTTGCACAGCAACAACAGGCTGCACAGCAGCAGCAACAACAACAACAACAATCGCAAGTTATGTCTGCCATGGCTGCTGCCCAACAGCAATTGCCGAATTGCCAGCAACTAATTGCTGCGCCACGTCTCAATGGCAATCAATTGTCATTTGCCTCACCCGCGGCAGCAGCTGCCGCCGCAATGGGTCTGCAAATGCATCATGCTGCCGCCGCGGCTGCTATGCAACAACAGCAGCAGCAGCAACAACATCAGCAGCAGCAGCAGCAACAACAGACAGGCGAAGCAGCTGTTGCTGTCAGCAATGGGGCAAACAATGTTAACCAATCGAATGCAACTAACAATAGCTTAAGTTCACTTAATATACCACCACCTCACATACGTCCCTCGCCCACAGCGGCGGCCATGTTTCAGGCGCCCAAAACGCCACAAGGCATGAATCCCGTGGCAGCAGCAGCGCTCTACAACTCGATGACGGGTCCATTCTGTCTACCGTCCGATCAGCAACAACAGCAGCAACAGCAAGCCGCCCAGCAGCAGCAACAAGCCGCACAGCAGCAACAGGCCGCACAGCAGCAGCAGCAACAAAATGCCCAACAGACGCAACAGCAGCTGGAACAGAATGAGGCCTTGAGTCTGGTGGTGACACCAAAGAAAAAACGCCACAAGGTCACAGATACACGCATTACACCGCGCACCGTTAGTCGTATATTGGCTCAGGATGGGGTTGTGCCGCCCAGTGGACAGGCAGCCGCCGCAGCAGCAGCAGTTGCTGCCGCACAACAGCAACAGCAGCATCAACAACAGCAGCAGCAACAGCAGCAACAACAGCAGCAGCAAAGCAACAACAGTAGCAATAACAACAACAACAACAATGCAACACCCGCACAGAGCCCAACGGGTCGCGGCCAATCGACGGGAACGTATCATCCGCCACCACCACCACCACCACCCATGATGCCAGTGTCCTTGCCAACATCGGTGGCCATACCAAATCCATCGCTGCACGAGTCCAAGGTCTTTTCACCGTACAGTCCGTTCTTTAATCCCCATGCGGCGCCGGGTCCACACGGTCCGCCACATGGGGGTCAACCCACCGCTGCACAGATGCACCACCAGCACCACCATCAGCTGCAGCTATCATCGAGTCCGCCAGGCAGCCTTGGCGCCCTCATGGATTCACGCGACTCACCGCCATTACCACATCCGCCAACGATGCTTCATCCCGCTTTATTGGCAGCCGCCCATCATGGTGGTTCACCCGACTACAAGACCTGCCTGCGAGCCGTCATGGATGCCCAGGATCGTCAGTCCGAGTGCAACTCGGCCGACATGCAATTCGATGGCATGCAGCCTACTATATCCTTTTTAAAACAACAACAACATCAAGAGCAACAACACCATCAAATGGTCAAGTGAGTTTACCCAGTTAGTCCAATGTGCCTACTGGTGCAGAGCAAATGGGGTTAGGGTTTAGTCTGAGAGAGAGACAGAAAAAGAGAAAGAGAGAGAGGAAGAATAGGGCAGGAGAAAAGAACTTAAGCACCTTTACCTGGAGAGGGGGCATTGCTTACAAAACGAAACCAATCAAGTGTCTTCTTCAGTTTTATTTATTTCCCATTTCAACTAAATTCTTTTATAAAATGTAATCAAAACCTTATTTATTGGAACGCCCCAAAAGACACCCTACCCCCCCTTAACACCCAGACCAGAACCGCACCCTCCTCAAGTCATCATCGTTGTCGTCGTCTCCGACTCTTGGCTTGAGTTGCATTTGCAATCGGAAAAATCAATGCCCAATCGGTGCTGCCAATTCCAATGAGCTCCAAGTGTAAGTCCCCCTTCTCGCCCCCTGTAATATCCCTCCGCAGTTCTACGTATACTACTCAACTTAACCCCTAAGCAGCATACAACTGCCTGCAGTCATTCTCAATATACCCTACACTTGTGCATGTCAGTTCTAAGTGTATTTTTGTAGCTTAAAAAATAATAATAAGAAAGTCACTGCTTAATTAATCGATTGCAGTATATGAAGGAATTTTACTTAGGTAATTATAATTGGAATACTTGATATTTCAATTTTAAAATGGCATATCCCAAAACAGTTACAAAAAAAAATTATACTTAAGCAATTGAGGTATGGATAGAAAAAATTTGATTTAGCAACATAATTCGTCATATAGATAAACTCCACTGTTCATAGTTCTATATCAAACATCGAATATTCCAAAGCAACCCAATAAGTTTACTCTAGTAATGGAATTTTGAAAGCTTAAAGAACAACTGAAGAGTTTCTTCTTTATTTCAGTATAATTTTTATAAGTTAATTAATTTTTGTATAGTTATAAATTTAAGAAATTTCTCGACTTTAAGATAAATATTAAGTCAGTACAAATTGTAGGGCATTTTCAAGTCGATGTAGGGTTTTGCTTGTTATTTCTCAATCTCGCAGTTCTGTTTTCAATCAGTCAACGCCAAGTGGCAGAGGCAGGCTCAATCCCCCTCGACCCCCCTTTCAGTCCGTCGAGGCGCCCTTAGACGTTCATTATTGGCATTTATTGCTGCCTTTTTGCCACACACTCGAAAGTGCAACAGCAACAACGTTAGACATTGGCTCCCCTCTCCGATATTTGCTCTGCCCCAGCACGAACATGGAAATTCTTCTTTTCGAAACGAAGAAGAAGAAGAAGAAGTGGAGAACTGCTTTGACTTAAAATACCTTTATGTATATATATAATAAAAATCTAGCAAACTTTGTGAATCCTTGACTCCTCTGCACTCTTCAACATTGACACCGATGCACCTGCGCAAGGCGAAGCTGATGTTCTTCTGGGTGCGATACCCGAGCTCAGCGGTTCTCAAGATGTACTTTCCGGACATTAAGTTTAACAAGAACAACACAGCACAATTGGTTAAATGGTTCTCTAACTTCCGGTAAGTTACCTTTGATACACATAATACACATAGATATCTATTAAAGCTATAACTATTGTAACTATCTGTCAAATGTATTATAACTTCTTCAAGCAGCATTCATTTTTATGATTTCATATTTAGTTTTGTGTTTGATTTCTCTCGTTTTTCTTTTTCTTTTCGTATTTTGTTTGGGTTATTCATGACGAATGGGTTGAGTGCCCGTAGAAGAAGAAGAAGGACGAGTACTCTATGCTGTCTTTCACTTCAAAAATTCGAATTCAAATTCAGATTCAAATTCAATTCGATTGCTGTCGAATCCTTGACTTGCACTCAAGAAATCGCACAACTGTCGCCCACACATGCAAGCCCCATCAACTATATCCCCATACCCCATACCCTCTAACCCCTATCTCATCCACCTTCCCTTCATCCCCTGTTTTCCACAAACATGTTCTATGACAGTTAGAGAATGCATTTTGACTAAATTTGCCTGTCAGTCTTGTCAATGCAAGAAGTTGTTGCCAAAAAATAAAAGGAGAGGAAAAACGTAGAAACGACAGCTGGAAAAAGGATTTAGGGCACTTTAGTTTTCGCGCCAAAAAGCGAGGTACATCTGCAAAACTATCCACGCGACAATAGAATAGTTCACCTGGATTTTGATTTGCAGCCCCTAAGAAGAAACACCCTAACACGCTCGGGGCTTAGCAGCTGCCCGTCGAATCAAGAAACCTACCCCTAAAAACCTCAACCGAATTGTCTCAAGACATGCGCAACGTCTTAGGGAATTTTTCTTTATTTCTTATTTCAATTTCTATATTTCTTTTTTTTTTGCCTTATACCTGCCCACAAATCACAGCACGTTCCGGGTTTCCCCTCTTGAACGAATTCGCCTTTTGTCCTGAGTTCTTACCGGTTTGTTGGAATTTCTTGCACCTTTTGTTGTGCTTTGGCTTAAGATACGTCGTACTTATATATACACATATTCAATTTTTTTCTTTGACTTGAATGTTTTATTTGAGGGACCCTAGGAAAAAAAGGGGTTGCGACTTTTGCATGGGAATTTCTTGACGTTTTCTTCGACTTGCGACAACTGAGGTTAAAATGGGTGGGAATATTTTTGTTGATTTCGCTGACTCGTATTATAATAACTATCTCTAGGGGTAGATTGTTAATTTTTATGTTGTAAATTAGTATCTTAATTGTATGAGTTTTCCCATGACATGTTGCATGCCACTTGAGAGAGTGTTAAAAGTGCCTAATAGCGAAGAATGTTGCTGTTGCACATACGTACTTGGATGTTGCATACTTGAGAGTCTTGCGGCGCCATTTCTTGCCACTGTTTGGCCGCCTTTGTGTTGGCTAATTAGCCAAAGTGCTTGCCACTTATATAATTGCATTATCTGCCGAGCTCTTACTTTTATGCCAAATACAAATACAAGTACAAATAATATGAAAGGAAAGAAAGCATGCAGAGCCAAAGGACCATGCATGTCCTGCCCCATTCCCTACACACACACACACACTTACACACACCCACACACACACACACACTCTCACTGGCTAATTAGTTTGTTTGACTGCAGCAGCAAGTGCAGTTGCATTTCTTTGGGTTTCCCCCACAACCTTTTTTCGAGGGGGCAGCTACTTGAGAGTCGCGCCTGGAGAGTCGCGCATAATGCCAGCAGAGTTCCTCCCCCGCCCCCCATCCCAAACCCCTCATGTGCCACAGCAACTGGCAAAAGTCGCTCAAGAATATAGAGAAGGCACTCTCATACTTTCTCTCTCTCTCACACACTCTTAACCTATGTGTTTTTCTACTTTTATTTTTGTTTCATTTTTTTTTTGGTTTGTATTTTTCATCAAGCATTTTTGAGGTTAAGTGTCCTTTTGGCGCTTAGATAGCAGTGAACAAATCCACCCCCTTCCCTTGTTACCCCACCACCCCTCTCTCCACCGTGTGGCGTGAAAAGATCTTGCTGAAATTACATATAAAGAATAATATGAAAAAAAAAACAAAAAACAAAAAAAAAGAAATTAAATGTACAGCACATAATACAAGTATAAAAGACACTCTCACACTCTCACACACAGACACACACACATACAGAGATATTTCATTCTATATATGTATAGATATATATATATATGTATATGTAAAGTGTTGCCAATTACTTCATTAATGTATGAGGTAGAGATGTCTGCATATGTGTGGGTGAGTATGTGTGAGCTTATTAATGTACTCTTATTCTCTATTCATAACATAAGTCAATGGCACTTCTGAAGAAAGCAGAAGAACTAGCAAAAGAAGCAGACACAAGACCCCCCCTACCCCCTACCCACTACCACCACCACATCACACACCCCATATCTAACACACAGTCACACACACACACACACACACACCCACCCATAGTTCCAGCTAGATCTAGTGAGTACGCTTGCCTGGCTCTAAATGAAGCTGGTAAAGGCGAAAGTCAAATGAACTCGACTTTGTGAGACCCTGTACTTATACAATATATATAAAACCAATTCCAAAAATCATATATAAACAGATTAATTTGGCTTCGACGCTTCGTTAAATTGGGTTCTTAATAACTTTCGAGTATCCGATGAAGATGAAATTTTTTGAACAGATCCGGAGTACAGTATATATCAAAGGTGCCAAAACTCAAGACTATAGCTTTAAAATTGCTTCAACAATTTGTTTTTTTTTAATAACAAACTGGATCTGCTTAGGATACAGGTGTACAGGAATGAACATCCCAAGTTTGGTCTCTAGCTCTATATATATTCAAAAAGGGGGCCTGCCATGACTTCTTTTGAATGTTATGCAAATTTCCCTTTTGAAGAACTTAATAGAGCCCTTTGCACTTTTTAAGTACAGGGACTGAATAGGCATGCAACATACAAAATATGTGAAATAGGCTACGAAAATTATATAAACTAATTAGTTATAGCAGCGACTGCACTTCCGTTGATGCCATTTTGTATGACTTGTAGTATGTGTGTGTGAGTGTGTGTGTGTATGTGAGTGTGTGTGTATGTATTATCTAAATTAAGTGGCGCAGCGCACACACTTCTGACAGTCAGTTGGCTAAACTTCCTTTTCCTGGCCTCTAACACACACACACACACTCACACACTCGTACACTTGATGTTGCAGTTGAATGCATGCCTCAAGCTAAACAGCAACAACAACAACAGCAACAACAAGTAGCAAGTAGCAAGCTAATTGCATCATCACACACAAAAATTGTGCAGTGCTTTGTTGCCAAACGCCTAATAATTGTAGAGAGAAAGTCATAGAAAGGGAGAAAAGGACAAAGTACAGTCATGGGCATAGCTTTAGATACAGTTGACAGTTAACAGTTAACAGTAACCAGTTAACAATGGCCACCACACCCAATACAATGCTGTGTCGTGTGATGCTGTCACAATTTGTACTGTTTGGTTTTCTTGTGGCACGGTCTCAGCTCATTATGGCATTTTGCATGGCCTATTGTAGGCGCTCGTCGGTTGCCTCCAGGGACAGGCGACGGTTGATGATGAGACAGTCTGTTGGTGAAAAAGATTTATGCCGCAATCGCAACAGCAACAGCAATAGCAATAGCAACTGTAACTGCAGCCGCAACTGCAATCACAGAGTTCTATTTGCGCAATTCGCGCTTATTGTTTGGAAAAATCAACACAAGTCACATGCATTTTTGCAGAGGGGTCGACAGCTGGGAAATCTTGAAATTAGCGCGATTATCAGAGCGTTGTTAAGTGGTCGGGTATTAACAATTGCAAAAGCGATAAGGGACTGTTCATTAGAAAAAGACAAGCAATCACTTACAAGCCCGCAAATCTGACTTCAGTCTCCTGCCTCCCAACACTCACATACAAATCACTTGACTAAACAAGGCGGCGACACAGCCGCCAACATGAGGAGCAGAATCACAGAGCACCACTGCACTTGCTAATTAAGTCCCCAACCAGCAACCACCAAGTCAATAGGCAACAAAAGGGAGGAGGTAGGGTTGATTCAGGAGGCAAAGACGGTGCCCGTTGACTTGCAATTTCTATTGCACACACACGTTGGGCGCCATAGGATAATGCTGCAGCGCCTGTTGTTGCACATTTGAGATTTATTAAAAATTCTTTACAATAAAGAAGCACACACACACAACCACACACACACACACATGCATAGATTGAGGTCTTTTAGAATGCGCCTAAGAGTATGCTGCAAATTTATTAATAATGTCATATTGCAAAGGCGATTCAATATTGAGGCTTAGCAACAGACAATATGAAAGAGAATGAGTGAGTGAGTGAGACACACAGAAAAAGAGAGAAAGAAAAAGAGAGAAAGCTTATTTACTTTGGGTGTATGCATGAGATGTCTTTTGATTTATGAATTCGAATTGAGTTACTTGATTTATCTATTCTATTGTCTATTTACTTTCCGTTTATGTTGTTATTGTCTGTGTGATTTTTTGATTTCTGTGTAAAATTAACTCTGATTTCGTAAATTTGAATGCTGACTACAAAAAAAAACAAAAAAAAAACAAAACAAAAACCAATTTCAAATCAAATACGAAAAAATAAAAGCATAGCTATTAGTATACTGACCAAAACCAAACATATTCCTCATCTACGCATCTGCAGAGAATTCTACTACATACAAATGGAGAAATATGCACGACAAGCTGTCACTGAAGGCATCAAGACACCCGATGATCTGTTGATTGCTGGAGATAGTGAATTATATCGCGTGCTCAATTTGCACTACAATCGCAATAATCACATTGAGGTATGCAACAATCACACTAACAAAACTGAGCTGTAATCGAATATAATCATTACAACAAGTAATCACTCAATTACAATTACTTGCAAGCATTAGAAATTCTTAAGTAATTTCAATATGTTTCTTAAGTATTTCTAAAAATCATTTTATATCGATCACAACAACGTGTAATTACTCTGTAATTACTTAAGTAATTGTATGGGGAATTGCTTGTAATGGCGATTAATTACAGCTCATTGCTAACAAAAACAATACACAAAGTGTTAGTGCGTGTGTGTCAACAAACTCCTATCGTACACCCACACACCTACATACATACAAATCCACACACACACACACACTAACACTTTTGTACCAACGACATTTGTTTCTTTGACCTTTGCTAATTTTTTTTACGGTCGCCTTCGACTTCACCCCACGCCCACAGGTACCCCAAAATTTTCGCTTTGTGGTCGAACAGACACTGCGTGAATTTTTCCGTGCAATACAGGGTGGCAAAGACACCGAGCAATCGTGGAAGAAATCCATATACAAAATAATATCACGCATGGACGATCCCGTGCCCGAGTACTTCAAGTCGCCGAATTTTTTAGAGCAGCTGGAATAAGTGGAGGAGTTGGCTTTGCCAACGATGCCACCGCCCTTGAATCATCATCATACGAACCATGCTACGACTACTACTACAACAACAGCAACAACACTAATTGCAACAGCAACAACATCAGCAAGAGCAAGAGCAACAACAATGCCGAGAGCCACGTCACGAAAACCAAAGTTAAAAAGTTAAATCTACGTAAGAAATATGACTGGATATGATATGATACAAATTCTAACATTGTATTATAAAAGTAAAACCAAAATTACCGAAAACACACAAAAAAAAATACTAATAATAATAACGAAAAAGAGGCAACACATTCTTTAGGAATTCGCATTTTAAAAAGGCCTCTCGTCGATTTAAAATCTATGAACAAATTTTCTGTAGAGCCGTCAAATATTTTTTCAAACATTAATGAAAATGCCGTCAAGAAAACATAGCTGCATTTCGCATTCTATTTGATGCAATAACAACAACATTCATACACACACACACACACACAGATACACACAAATACACACACACACAGGGAAAAGCCTGCGCTGAAAAGTATGCAGCGCTTTTTTGATCATCTAAAGACAAAAATATACAAATATAAACATAGTGCAAATTTAAAACCTGAGCCAGTAACAGATACACACACACACATCTCACACATGCACACACACTTATACAAGAAATCGTATCTATACAGGGTGTAAACTGTACTCTGGCTGTGGGTTTGATAGATGAAAATGTTTTTAAAATATGTTTACAAATACGTATCTATTACAAATAGTTGAGCCATCTAATAATTTACCGAAAGTTGACACACATTCCATACACACTACCTACACTCAATCACTCACACACACACACTACAATCAGATTTGTACACTAAAGTTTTCGCGTGAATTTAAAGTGTGTTTTTTAGCCGATTGAAAAGTGCTTTTCAGCTGAAACAATTCTAGTTTCAATTGAAGACCAACTTTTCTGTACGTCTTTTAGAGACAATTTTGCTCAAACTTTAAAAAAGTTTGCGTAATTCTGTCACTTAAAACAAGAAGAAGTAAAATCGTATTTAATTATTAAGTTCAGGTTGCTTTTTCCTTTTAAAATTAAGCAAAAAGTAACTTCAATGTCGAACACATAAAAAGTGAAGAAAAAAACCAAAAAGATTTTCAAGAAAAGAAATTAACCATTTGCGATTAGAATTATGAAATGATAAATAATAATACGAAATTTGTATTCGCAGCGGGCGTTAGGGTAGCTAAAATTTATTTAATGTTATGCAAAACATACAACCAAAGTTTATTGTTAATGAGCTTAATTTGTATGCGAATTATTTTTTAAACAAATTCAAGTTCTTATATCTTAATTGATTCATTTTTGAAAAAAACGCACCAAATTGTGCACGCATATTAATTTCTTAATACTTTAAATTACACACACGCAAACACACACACACACACACACATACACTAGTCTGTTATTTATGTACATACTTATAATTTTAGTTGAATAAAGTTCGCCTTAAGTTTATGTTTAGTTTAATTTACTTGGCCTTAAGTTGCAACACAAGAAATATATACACAAAAACACAACACTGTCAAATATTTGAGTTTATTTATTTAATATCGATTGTGCTGTTATCGTTTATCAATTATCGTTTCCGTGCCGCCGATAATGTACCTCAAGATGCACTCTCATTTCATACCAAGCATGGAAAGTGGGCGGGTTCAGAGGGATATGTTTGCCTGCTCAGCTCTCGTCTCAGGGGCGGGCAAACCTGTGACTGCAGTTCCTAACATCATCACCAAACTGCAGTACACTAATAACAACAACAACAACAACATCAAGAGCACCAACAACAATCATTTAAGCATGCAAACACATCACATCGCTAAAATATCGAATGGTATTCGGAAAGTATCAATAAATTAATAATAATATTCCTCAACAACTTTGCGGCAACTCAACTCAAAAAACAGTGAAATTTCGGCCCATCACGTGCTTTGAGTAGTACATGCATCATAAGTCGGCACCACGCCCCCTAACGCCCTCTAGCCAATATATGTAGCTAAAGCTCCAATTTGGCTAAAGAAATGTTTAGAGATTAGAGTCGGAAGAACACCGTAATAATAATACAATGCAAACCTTTCGGCAAACCCAATGATTAAACAAAATTTTAACAATAGTCGAATTTTAGCTAAGAACAAATTGAAACGAACTATTAACTTTTAGGCCTAAATCATATAAGTTTATATTGTATAAACTTATCAAAATTGTATGCAATTTGGCGTAAAAATATGACAAAATTATTCAAGTAAAAACGGTGAGTTTCCTAATCTAATGAAAAAACTAATCGAAATCGAAATTCAAATTGGAATTCCTTTAAGAACACAAAAATGGAAAAAATCATCCAAAATTACAATTTAAAAAACAAATTCATAATTATTAGATTTACAATGCGGACAAATTAAGTATATAAAGTGAAAAAACAAAATTTAATTCATTGGCTACTAAGAAAAACTATCTTTTCGCTTAACTAGTTGATTTCCTTTCATTTATATTTAGGTTATCCGTTTGCTTTTACAGATTGCAACAAAACAGAAATCGAAATTGAAAAAAGTCAAAATTAAAAATTCGTTGATTGTTAATGCCTTTACAAAATTTATTAAGAAAACTTTTTGGCACTTTGAAGTGGGCTAAAATTTTATTTAAATACAATTGTAACTGATTTTGTGATAAAAAACAACAAAACAAAAAAATGGAAACTTAAAAAAAATAATTAAAAGCATTATTGTTTCGGTTAAAACCAATATGGCTAAAACCGTGGGGCGGTGGCCACGCCCACTGGCCATACGAGCAGCCATACGAAATTATTGATTATTAAAAAAAATAGTTAATTGAAAAAACCCCATTTAGGCAATTTAAGGCGTATTAACAATAAACAAATGCAACAAAACGTTTGGCTAACCAAAAAACCTTTAGGCAAAATTTTATAAATTAAGCAAGTCAAGTCAAAATTCAACATTTTTATATACTCATAAGAGATGAGAGAAGATGCGAAGCAATCGAGAGGAAAGCCAAAAACTCGTCAATGAGCAAACCGTCTAAGAAAAATATCTTAAAAAGCATAAATAATTTTCAATATTAGCATTATTTTCTGTTTCAGTTTGTCAATTGATTTTCTTGTGTAGATTTAGTAAGAAAACACACAATTTGAAATTATTAAAACATAATGTCATTGATCATAAAATGGATTCATTGCGAGCCATTTTTGACGATTGAATGTTAAATTAAACACATATTTGCTTGCGTACCAAGAAAACTATACACAACAGCAACTCATATACACATACAACATGAGTACAACAACATATACTATATAAATTGACATACGTACATAATACATACATTTATACTTACATACATAATTATACTATAAGTGAACCAAAAATAAAAAATAAAAAAACAAAAAGACATATTACTAATTGGTTAATAAACAAAATTCAATTAAACCGAAAACGTCGGCGCTTGCTTTTATTCTTTACTAAATTGCTTTAAATTTTGGCAAGATTTTCTTTTAATTTTCCAAGATTTTTCATTAATTTTGTCATTTAAATTTTGTCCCAACTTTTGGCATTTACAACAGCTAAATTTTTATACCAACGGCATCGATTGGCACCTCAACAACACTACACAACATAATCAAAACCCAAACGCAAGCACAACTAACGGTAAGCAAAACTATATCAACTATATGTTCTTGATCGATCCCTAAAATCAGCTAGCTTTGAAAACAATTTCACACACTTTTGGTATTCAACTTTTGAGGCAATGAAATTTCATTTCGTTTTGCACAGATACAAAAAAAAAAAACACGAAATAACGTGATTTTGGTGTTGGTAAATTCCAAAATATATTGAGATATCTAAATATCGCAAACAATAGCCTAATTAAGAGTTTAAATCATTTGTAGGCTGATTTTAGGGGTCACAGCCTTCACAACACACAATAAGGCCAAGTACAGTTTACAAATCTGGCTAAAAGCAGAGGCCAGACCATTATCATAGCTATCAATTACTTTTAAGAAACAACAACAACAACAACAGCAAAGAGATAAATACGCCAGCCAAACCATGAAACAGACAACAAACTCCAGAACGCAGATCAAACATAAAAATGATAAAAAAATTATAAAATCAGTGACAGCATCCAAAACAGCCAACCAGACAGGTAAATAGGTAAAAGCCCCAATCCCGAAAACGATAAGCAAACTGCACAGTGCAGTGCTGGAAAACGCACTGGGCAGCAACAGCAGTGTTGAGAAACTGCACACAGACCGACATACAGACCGAAACTAAAGCGAAATAATTTCATTTACTGATTAACTGATTGTGAGCATAAGCACAGCAAATTAAACTTAATGCATAAAGAAAAATACTAAACGTATTTCAACAAAACAAAAATAATTAAAAACCAAACAAAACAAAAGTACGAAAAAAACCAAAATAAAGAAAAATATATACTACACGTAAACCAAATATCAAATATAAATGCAGATGCAGCCATATGCAATTTTAACTAGATTTTAAAGCATTATTACCGCAAAATACCAAAATACCGATTACCGCATATACTGAATGATAACATAATGATTGGCAAATTTGTACATAAATGACGAAGAAAATCACATTTAAATACAACTACATACACGTAATTAATACTACAGTTTAAACATAAGAGCTAACAAACCTAAACAGCATAGTACACCCCATAAGTCCATAAACAAATTAACAAAATACCACACAAAATACCAAACGGGCAAAGGCAATAATTATACACTGGAGCTTTACAACACTGAAAATGTGCGCGCAAATGATTTTCGAGTTTCGAGAACATGTGCCAAAGAATACAAACAGATACAGATATAACAACAAGTTTCAGATACAGATACAAATCGTATCTAGGTACTTAGCGTATGTATATCATATTTAACACAACGATTTTGGCAAAAAGATAAAGATGATAAAACTTGCATTCTATTTTTAAGTATGTTATTTAAGCATCCTTGTTTTGAAAAACATCTGATCACAGAAATAATAAAAATTAAGAGAGAAAGTAAAAGAAGGGAGTAAGTATAAAATAGAAGTGACCACTAAAATTTGCAGTTTAGGTATATAGAAAAAATAAAACGAAAACGAAAATTAAAATGAAAATGAAAATGAAACTCAAAATCCAGCAAAACCAAATACTTAAAATGATTGCGTTTTTTTAGTAGCAAACGCGATTCACAAAATTATTAAAATGTTATGGCCCAAAATACAAAATCCATTTACAAATGTTTCGAGAAAAATGTAAATTTTTATCACTTATTTCAAGAAGGAAAGAAGATCAAGTTATGAGTGTATCGTTAATGATACGCTAATTTTTGATTTAACAAACTGCAATAGAGCAGCATAGAATGTGCATAACTTTGGCGCACACTGTGACTGCAAACAACGGATTAATTTTAAATACAATCAAATTCATTAATAATTACTGAACAAGTTTTTCAGTTGAGAAGCAACAATTACAATTAACCATCCTGATTTTTGATGATTATGAAAAGATGTTAAAACTTTTGGCTTATCATAACAATGAAAAGAACAACAAAATTGTATTAAAAAAATTCTAAATTCGATTGATATACACTAATACACACAGACACATCAACACGTACATACTGCACATGTTTGCGAAACAAGAAAAAAGTATAAAAATATATAACAGTTGCATAACCTAACATAATAATAATAATAATAATAACAATAACAACAAAGATTGATAACTAAGAATTTAGTTTTAAAAGCCAACAATAGCCAGGGAAACATACACAACTCGTATGTGATATTTTTGAGTTAATCTCTAATTTATTTATACTGAACAACATGCCCAATTTAAAGTGACAATATCAAGCATAATTAACACCAACAACAACAAACACACACAGCACTTCCAGCAGCAACTTTTTTTGGGTTGTCTACCATATCAAGTCGAAGTTAAAACAAAATATAAACATAAACAAACTGAAATAATATAAAAAAAACAAAACAATGTAACAGAAAGACCCAATAAGTCTAGAGAAGTGTTTTGTTCTGTTGAATCTTTAAGCCATCCTAAGTTCAAATTTTAAATAATACATATATAAATATAAACAAATATATAAATATTATAAGTGTTCATAGTTGAAATTGAATATCAATGACTTAAACAAAGGTCAATTTTATTTTGCAATAGTCAAAACGTGCCAACCGCGCGAACCGGGATAATTTATAGTACAATACAACAACAAACAAACAAAACAAAATAAAGCAAACAAACAAACAAAATACATACCAATAAATTTTTATAAAACTATTTATATTTTTATACTAAAAAAAAACTAAATCGAAAGATTGATAAGCAATAGCCAATTAGTATAATAAGCCAAAAATTTTAGTTCACGTTCACAAACTTTTGAGTTAACAATTAAACAACAGCAACATTTATGTTTTTAGTTAAAAGAACTACAATAGAGCTGACTGCCAGATAGACTTAGAAATGATGATGGATCAATATGGTATTGCGGCATGCCACATCTGCAACAGAGGAGACCCAAGCACATTGCATGAGAACCACATGAAATTATCAATAGTAACCTCACGCTATACAACAAGAAGAAAGACTGGAAGACTGGAAGACCCGAAGATGCCTGCCTGCAACAAAAAAAAAACATAAAAAACGAAAAACATACAACAAATGTTTCGCCCAGCTAGTGTGCTTGTGGAAAAGCTCTGAAATTTGTGCAGATTGTGTGGCATAGTCTGTATGCCTGTTGCCTCCATTTCTAAGCCTTAAGAATATCAAGACTCAGCAGCACAAATAGACAACAACCAAATAAGTGATAAAAACTAAGAAATATTTTGTTTTACAATTCTCTTACGAAAACTCATTCAATCTATTGATATGAATCACAAGCTTTTGCGTGCGTTAAACTGTCGCAATCTTTTGACAAGGATACCAAATCTGAACAATCTGAGGCAACAGAACAATTCGAATTAGAAGAAGAAGAAGAACAATATGAAGTTGAAGAAGATGAAAATAACTGCAATCTACTTTGGTTTACTCTCACATAAATACATAAAGCAACAATAAACAAGCTCAAAAAATTGATCAAGCAATTCAAAATGTGCGCCTCAACAAAGCCACAGACAATAGCCCAGCAATATTATTCTTATTTTCCCAAGGCGCCCTCTTTGTAATTCTCCGAGAATTAAAGGGGTGCCACAAACCGCCGTATAACAGAAGTACAACCAAGCAAAACAAACCATTGGCACCACGAATCGATCGATGCATTGATATTGAACATTATAATTCTGTTGCCCCAGTAACGCCGTTAAGTATGCTATAGATATTATAGCTAGTCCTTCGGCCGTGTCGCTTGTCAGGGATCGCCTCAGACGTTTGTCAAAATTCTACAAAGATTTTTTGTAAAAAACTGTAGGAGCAAACGAAAAACGCAATTTTATCAAATGCCATAATGATAATTGATTTTCAGTTTCCTAATTTGAGTTCAATCTCAGTTTTGTTGTTTTTTTCGCTTTTACTTTTAACAAAAGCGAAACCGACACAAGACGTAAATAACACGCCCCCTTATTGCGTGTGTAAAATATGTAAAAACAGAAAATGAAAAAAAAATAATATATAAAGAAAAAAAACCAAAAAGAATAGGAAGCAACAACAATATTTATACAGAGACTGCAAACAAATGTGATCAGATATTTTATAATAATATAAGTTTACAAGAAACCGCTATAATGAAGTAATAAGAAAGCCAAAACCAAAACCAAAATCATAAGTATTTATTGCAATAGCGAAACGAATCAAAATCGAGAACATTCACAGCAACATTAACAGCAACAACAACAGCAACCTTGTAAGCAAAATGTAAGTCAATATTAAGAAGTAAGAAAACGAAAACCGAAACCAAAACCAAAACAAAAACAAAAAGAAACACCAAAAAATATGTATAATAATATTTTTTACAATAGCATATACAAAACAATCTCTAAATATATAGCAAACGACAAAGAAACCAAGCGAGAGCCGCAGCCATGCCCAACAACCCCTAAAAGCAGGCTGCAGTTTCTTGCGCAACAGTTGCCTTTCACAGAAACAATTTACCATTTAAGTTACAAATAGTGAAATAGACACAAACCAAAATGGCGACACTCTAACCACAGAATGAAGCCAAGTTTCAAACCAGTTTTCAGTTGACAATTGCCTCAGTTCATTAGATACAACAAACAGCAAGAAGGAAGAGCAACAAAAGTTGCATTTAGTTAAAGATTCATACAAAAGTTCTATTCAGTTTCAGTAGGAGAAAGAGGACAAAGAGAGAAGACGATTCAAAGGTAAAGAAAAGATAAGTTATGAGTGAAGTTTTAAGGAGAAAAAACCATTGAATTATTTCAGTTTAGTATCTTTTTTTATGAAGAGAGAAGGAAAAAGAAGGAGATAGTTATAGAAACAACAACAACATTTTTGAATACATTTTGCTATAATTTTGCCCTTATTGAAATTGAAATGAATTTGAGTTCTGAACAATAGTGCCGGTAATATTAATGATATAAGTAACTATACAAATGCATATATCTACATATATGTATACAATATACATAGAAAAAATACATACTCTAGACGTCGTAAACCGTATTTCATCATAGCTAACTAATGTTCAAAATCTACACTGAAGAATTAAGCAACAGATAAAATACACACTGAAAATTCATTTGCGCCCAGTTTTCTGTGTACGGAACACAAGCGAGCGATAAAGATTGCCTAATGCCCGCAAGCCCTTAAAAGCCCTACAAGCCATTAGCCCAACCTTAACACACACACACACACCTATCCCACATATACATATGCATCATGTCATATATGCCCTATAAATATATATAACTTACTACCTATATAAGAAGTAAAGAAAAAAATATTTAAAAAAAAAATAACAATAACAGTAGTTGATATTTTAAATATGTATTACAAAAAAAAAGATAAGGAAAAAAGAACACGATCATCAAAAATGCAGCAGAGTATAAAATAAATGTTAAGCAGGAACCACAAACCAAGCAGACCCAAAAATAATAACAACCGACAAATGAAGCCAAAACAGCAACAACAATTCAAAAGTCAAATATGTTCCAATCCAAATACAAAGATCGAAAAAAACCAAACAACCGAATCTTAAAACTCAATCCAAAAAAAATACGTATGATATTTGTATGCTTTTTTACTTACACGTATAAACGAAATGTATACAACAAAAGGAATTTGAAGGCGCTGCCTTTAGGTTTACAACACACACCCACAAAACACTCACACTCAGACACACACACGCAGAAACATAAGTAAATGTCAGCATAAGTATGAAAAGTAAGCGTACATTAAATTAAATTACATACTTACGAAGAAGATAAACACAAAAATGAAAAATCAATATAAATTTCTACTCATAGTTTAGCAGTCGTAATTGATTTAATTTCAATTTTAAAAATCAAATGGACACAAAACAAAGAAAATCGCATATAGGACATAAATTAAATAGTTCGCAAAAACCAACTAAATAAACTACCTACATAAAATAGAAATTTTCGCCAGCCAAGTACTACACAACAGCTTAATAACAACAACAACTACAACAACCAAATGCCGTTCAATTAACAACAACAACAACAACAACTTCAGCTAAGACACCCATCACTGATCTATTAGTTGAACATATGTATAATTTATCCGCTACATAATCGTTCAAATAAGCATGCTCGTTCTGAATTCCATATTCGCATTAATTTCACTCAAATGTAATTAATATGAAATTGGAATTAGAAGCATGTCTATTTAACAATATCAAAGCCCAGCAACCGTAACCAAATTAAAATTAAAAATAAATTATAATTTTAAAGCATAGTTTTAACGGGTATACACGTAATATTGTAGAAACTACTTTGTTTAATATTTATCGTCTTGTGCCGACTTCCAATTCCGCGGTAATTTCGACAAAATTTCATATTGCATGCTTTTTGCCGCATACTCAACTCTGCATACTCAAAATTAAACCAAACGATATGACAGAAGCAAAATTTAGGAATTGGATTTCCAGAACATGACTAAAAGTTAAAAACAAAATAACATATTTCGGAGGAGGAGCTTTTCGGCAAACTTGCTCAAGTGGTATAGCATTAGATGAAAATATATATTCTAGGCAACAGTTTCGACCAAGAATATTTCGGCGTAGACGGAAACAAAAACAGATGACTTTCGGCGATAGTGTAAAAGTGCAAAACTAAATAAAATAAAACAAAAACCTAAGAAACGTTCCTCTGGAACACAACTCTCGGCAAAGACTTTGGCGTATATTTCGGAACAACAGAAGACGCAAATAAAAATCAAAAATGAAATGAAATGATATGATGATAACGACTAAATACGCGCTGTAAGTGTTTCACTTGCCTGCCAAAAACCATTTTTCGGAGCCAAAAAAAAAACTAAATTTTAGATGTAAGTGTAAAATTAAATATAAACATATTTCGGTAATGTTCCTAAATGTATACGTATTTATATATATATATATATATATATATGTGTATATGTATGTATGTGTGTATATATGTGTATGTATGTGTGTATATATGTGTATATATATATATATATATATTTATATATAAACAGGGTATATGAAAAATTTATCTTTTGGACACACCAAAATTCAGCATTTAACATTTTGGAATTACAAAATAAAAATGTCAAAGAAAAACTAAACAAAAACTCGGCAAAGAGAAATTCACATTCACGTGTTTGGCAGGTGCTTGAAACACTGACAAAAATGATCTAAATTAAAAAAATATATATTTATATATATATAAAAGTAAATAATTTACAGGCAGCATTTGAAAAAAGAAATAATACTTGTTGTTTTCAATTCTAATTACATTTACGTTAACTAATTATTTGATGACTTTAAAAAATTGAAAATTGTACTTTTCAATGACAGCAACAGCAAAGAATAACGCGTTAAAACCCCAAAAATGATGATGACAAAAAACAATGATGAAAATATAGATGAAAAGAAACGAACAAAATTGTAAACTCTCGGCCATGTTTGGATAATTCTCTCGGTGTAATGTTCAGGACAACTAAAACAAAAACAACAAAAATAAAAACAAAAACGAAATCCTTTAGACTTTAGGCAATGGAAAAAAATAACTCAAAATCCAAAAATTATATGCAAAATTACAAAATTTTGGAAAACAAAATTTTCGTAAAGCAAAATTTATACCGTAAGTAAGCTAGCCGGACGGAGCCAAATGGGAAAAACACACACTCCGGCCAAAGCTACGGATAACAAATTGATAAAAAATTTTGAAAACGTGTTGAAAAATATCAAGAAAAAAGTACAAGCTTATTTTAAGCACCTTCGCGCCTTATCTTTAAGAACATAAACAAAAAAAAAGTAAACCAAATGCAACCTTAATGACATAAACTTAAATTTAAATACATTTAAAACAAAAAAAAAACACAAAAAAATCTAAAAACAAAATACAAAAAAGAGGTGTAAATTTTATAAATCAAAACAAGAAAATGCAACTTTGGATACATCTACTGATAATTATTGCATAAATTAATTTTAGTCTGATATCAGAAGAGTGCGTTAAGCGAATTATCGTTTCAGTTTCAAGCCCATTTTCATTTTGTGGAAAATCTGCCTTAAATTATCTTAAAACTTAATAAACATGACAAGTCAACAAATTCACAGGCAAAGCATAATTGGTGCTCTACTTATGTGGGGCACTGTCTTGTGAAGCCGTTGCCAATGAAAAAAATACAGCAAACAAATTGAAAGTAAATACATAAAAGCGAAATAAATGAAGGAAAACAGCAAAATTCAAAATCGTCGTCAAAAGGCGCTGCAGATTTCAAAATTCAAAAAGTTCAAAACAAAAAAAAACTAAAAATACTAAATTAATTTAACAAAATTACAAACTGAAAAAAATCGTGCGGTTTGAAGCTCAGAAGAACAGCAGCAAACATATGCAGAATCAAAACCTAAAACCACAAAAATAGCAAAAGGTATTCTCTACTTTATTATACCCAAATAAAATAATATGAAAAGTTAAACGAAATTAATTGAAATGAAAAATGTAAAGCAAATGCTTAAGATTTTGAGTTGTAAACCCCTATGTAAATGTTTAGATGTATAAAAACAACATGGACAGTACTTAAGTTAGATGTTGGTGAGGCAAAAAACAACCCGATAAGAAATAAGGAAGTATATGTAAAAATTGTAGACATTTATAATTACAAAAAAAACAAAGTTAAACGAAAGAAAAATCGAAAAAATTGATTTAAAAATCGAAAACCCAAATTCAGTCCCTAATAATTAGTTCTAATAATGCAACTGCAAGTCATATGTATATCGACTAAATATGTGTAATATGTGAATATATAGGTATACCCGAGTCAGACCCCTTTACGTTGATCAACATTGTGATTAACTAAGATTTGCGCTCAATTTCTCAATTCGACTTTTCAGGTATGATTTTAAACAACCGGTTTTCAGTTTGCGTCGACTTTTCAGCGGCAATTTCCTTGGTTATTTTCGTTACAGAATGGCAGCAACAAAAACATAAACAATGAATGATAAATGATAAATATGCATTCATGATATTATATATTAACAATTAAATGCATAAAACAGAGACAGAAATGAGATACATAATTATTTGTATTATATTTCAATGACAGGCCAAATGGTTAACAGTTCTCAAGCCTGAAATAAAACCAAAATGCATGGCGAAAGTCAGAATCCAGAATTCCATCAGGATTCGACTGCCTGCTTATCTGGACATCCAAAACAGTTTCGCAACCAATAGCACTGAAGGCAATACAAAATTCAAATACAAGAAAGAGGTAAAAGGCAAATAATATGTAGACAGAGCAAAAGTCAAGGCAAGACAAGTTTCGAATCAAAGATTTTCGGTAAATAAAAAAAGAATTTCGAATATATCTTTTGGCAAGTTTCGAACAACTTTCGATTATGCTTTTGTTAATAATTTGTTAATTTGCGACTACGTCTCCACGCACACGCACAAAACACCCAAGAACAGAAACCAAAGTGATAAACGAGTAAAGCAAAAGTTAAAAGCAATTTTTGAAATGGGGCCACAACGTCCGATCTAAAGTGCCTTCATGTAACAAAAAAGTAAAAACAAAAAAAAAACTGTTAATTTTTTATGTAACTAAAAGCAAACGAAGAAAGGAAGAACAAAAACCAAAATGAAATTATTAAATAAAAATTGTATAAAAACTAAAAATGTAAAAAGATATAACAAATTTAAATATCTAAGCAAAATATGAAAAGGGCTCCAAATAGACCAGCATTCAAGCAAATACCAAAACTGTTGAAAATTTGACCATGTCACATTGTCTCTTGGGAATCACGAACTCCCACAATTTCCCTAAGTTCAACTAAAAAAATATATAAAAAAAAGAAAGAGAAAAACGCAACGAAATGTAGAGCGCAAATCTTCAGTGTCACTTTCATTGACTACCTAAGTAAGCGATATGCATATATACATACGTATATGATGTACGTATATTTAGTTCTAGTATGTTAAAGGATCACACAAAAATGTCGAGGTATGAAATTAATGATTTAGAATTTAGATACGAAAAGGTTTGGATATACATTGACTACTTACGAGGCATATACTTACCATATATAGCGCTGAGTTGCTCATTATAAATGTAATCGTATACATATATTAGTTTCTATCCCACACCAAAAAACAAGACACCAACACACACAATACATATGAATACACTATGCTACATTTAGTTTAGATCTTAGGTGGAATAAAAACATAAAGACATACATATTTAACACAAAATTAAGCTAAACGATTGCAAAAACAAAATACTAAGAACGGCATACTTAAGAGGCGGCAATAAGCTATAATGCAACTAAATTTAAGCTAAACTCAACTACCGATACAACAAAACCAATTTATGAAAATGATAAAAAGCAAAAAAAAAAAATTAAATAAAAATGGAAAAAATCGAAAAATTGAATATTTGCATATGTGTACGCGGCATCTATGTACTTGCATAAGTATATATGTATGTATATGTAAAGGAGATAGAACTAAATCGTATATTGTGAATGGAATTTGGTTCACAGTCAACGATGGCAAGTATACAAAAAACTAAAAGACTAAAATGGAAATCAAGTTAATACGAGTGTCCCTTTTGTGCTTCTTTCCGCCCTTTCACCACATATATATACACACACACCCACACACACACAAAGATTCACACACACCAACGCAAGAGAAAATTGCATTATTCAGTTTAGAGTTTTAAGTTTATAAATACACATTACATGCGATATGTACTTCATACCAGTTTCAAGAAAAAACAACTAGCAAAAATTAGCAAAATTTAAAATTACCAACTTATGAGCATTTAAAAATTAATTTATGAATATACATTCATTTAAAAGTTCTTAGATGCACACACTATGTATATAAGTATGTATTAATATTGATTTATCCATTACAAATTCGGAGCTGAAATACTAATACAACTCATCAAATTATACTTTTCATAAATATATATGATTATGAATACATGAATGTATGAATACATATTGAACGGAAGCAGATGGAGAAATAAATGTGCAAGGATTTTGCTTAGAACCATTTAAAGTGTATTAACCATTTCGGCATACATTGCGATATTGAAATTTTTGATCACTTGGCCAGAATAAAACGCATCGTTTCGGATTGATTGATGCAAAAACGGAAAAATTATAAATCCAGAGTCAAAAACAACTAAATCTAAATTCATTTGTGTTAATTTAAGCAGAGTCAAAACCAATCTTTAAGTTATACAACAATAGACCGGAATTATTTCCAAGAAATAGTACAAACAATTTTAGAAATAACTTTAATAATGTAATTATAAAATAAGCGGCAAATATGGCGCTCTGAAAAAAACTGCAATACCAAATTTGAAATTGCAAATTACGAAAAACTTATAAGCAAAAAAATTTAATATTTCGATTATAAAATAAGCAGGTTTAGAGCGCTGTTGGAACATGTAATTAAAATCCCTCAAAGGCATATACGATTTTAATTTATTTTCAATTTAAACACACAATAAGTTGTATGTATTATTGATTACTAAGCAAAATTGAAAGCCAACAAAAACAACAGAGCCTGGCACTAATCATATTTTCGAAATTCCAACTTGACAGAACTTAAGATGCAAAGTTTTTACTGATTTAAAAATTCAAGACTTTCATTAATTTAAAATAATGAAAATTTACATTTTATTAACACACATAAATTAACATTCAATATTACGTGGAAAGAACACAACAGCAGTGAGAGAGATCAGTAAATACAACCTACAATTTAAATTATAAGTAAATGTAATAACAATAGACGAGCATATACCTTTATGAGAAAGCCCCCATCCCTCTGCGTCTTTCACCCCTACCCTAAAGAGCAGAAATACACACATTACTATGTATTTACCACAATAAACATATTAACATACATATATGAATGTAATACGCTAAAAATAAAACATACACAAGTCGAAAGTTTCACAATCCACGATGATTGCATATAACGCATGATATACTAACATTATATGGATTAACTGATTTCAAAAAAAAAAATAGTAAACCAACCGAGCATACTAAAGTATGTATTTACAGCAAAAGGACTTACATACTAAAAGATACATACATAAGTATATTGGTATGTTTCGTTTTCGGTATCGGTTCCGTTTTATGATTACTTACTTTGGTTTGATGTACATTTTGGAATCTTCGAAAAAGTTGGTAAGAAAATATCACTGCAAATACGAAAAAAAAACAAGCGAAATTTTTGAAATTCGAAATATTTGATTTGTATTTCGAGACAGCATTAAGGAAAACATCACACCATAGAACTTAACGCAGCATTAAAAAATATGTAAGAGAAAAATTAAATATTTGGGATATAAGCAAATATGATTACATAAATTTATATTTATGCAGACACTGTAAGGAAAACACAAAAAAAAACCAATTGAACAAAATAATGCGTAAAGTAAAGAAATGGTAAAACAACAACAAATCTCTAAACTATAATATAACATTTTTAATCGAAAAAAAAAACAAAAATAAAACACTACTTATTTTACTGAAAATTATGTAAAATTTACTAAAACAAAAAAACACATAATAAAAGTATATTGTTTATTTTCATCTTTAAAAATAAAGTTTTAAAATCGTATAAAAATAGAAAAAATCAATTGTTTTATTTGCGGCTGGGAGTTACAGGAGCTGAAACCAAACATGTATTCTAATCATGAAGAACTAAATTGCCAACATTAAACTAGATTGCATTTTATCTAGAGGCTGTTAAAATAATTTCTTCTAGACTCTTAACAATTATAGTCATTAAGTATCGCAAAGTAATAGATTAATTAATCTATTGAAATAGGTAAGAAATCATTTAAATTTGTTACCAACCAACCTACAGAAGTTAGAGCAGTACAGAAAATATTTACTTTTTAGTCTTAAAGTCATTCAAAAGCGCGGTCTTTCTGGCCACCTATCTGGCAGCACTACAGTGTTGTTGCATTGCCCATTCTAGACTCTTAAAAATTATAGTCATTAGGTATCGCAAAGTAATATGTTAATTAATCTATTGAAATAGGTAAGAAATCATTTAAATTTGTTACCAACCAACCTACAGAAGTTAGAGCAGTACAGAAAATATTTACTTTTTAGTCTTAAGGTCATTCAAAAGCGCGGTCTTTCTGGCCACCTATCTGGCAGCACTGTAGAGTTGTTGCATTGCCCATATGTACAGCTATCGATAATCGAGCCAGTAATCGATTGTTTCTACAACTAGAAGAAAGAAGCAGCACATTACGCAAACAGCGTTTAGGTTTTTGTTAAAAATGTCGCTGATCGGCGCACTTTCCAGGTATTTTATAAAGAATAGCCTGCCACAAGAAACTGTTTTCAATACATGTATTCCTTTCATTCACCAATCTGTAGGTTAAGCTTACAGAGTGGCGCACTTACCTCGCGTTGTTTGCACACAACGTCCGTGCTGTGCGCTGAACCGCTAAAGAAAAAGAAGAAACTTGACCCTCAAATTATTAAACAAAGAGAGGACCGTAAGAAAAAGAAAATCGAGAAGCAAATTCGGAGGCTGGAGAAGAATGCTCGCCAACTGAAACCGGTGGAAGAGCTAGAGGTGCCGTTGGAGCTAATTGACAACAAGACGTAAGTTGCTACTGATGAACATGATGCAGCTAAACAACTGTGATTTTATTTAACCTGTACAGACAACGGGAACGCAAGCTGCCACAATTGGGCAGTGCAGAGCTGGAGCATCGAGCATTGTTAAATAAAAAGTGGGCTCGCTTCAAGCATGATGAAAAAGTAGCCGACTTTCAAATCATTGACCGGCTAGTGCAGTCCCAAAATAAAGCGCTGGAAGAGCTACGACACGAGTCCGAGGAACTATACCAAGCTGCCATTGAAGTTGACTTGCAACTGCTTTCGGTGTCCCTAAAGGGACCTGTATCAACGCCTCCTATCAAGAACTATGTCAGCCCCGATGGAGACTACATACACCAGTCCATGAAATGGGAATAGTCGGAACTATCAATATGACTTAGTTAGGTGAAAATTTGTTTTTTGTTTATTTCAATTAGAGAACAGTTAAATGAAATATGGCGAAGAGTTCTAATTTATATAAAATAAAATAAAATCAACCCATTAACCCAGATGTTCCCAATTTCTACCCAATTAAAAATCAGTGCGAGAAATTTATCATAAGAAACTTAACCAAGAGAAGTAGATATTGCTCAATCTGTAAAGTCTGTTGACAATTTCTGGTCAGAGCAGCCGACAATATCTAAAACATATAAACTGCATCGTAATTCATATTTATTACAATAGATATTAAAACAAGTAAAAATGCAAGTAGCGTCGCTTTGTTTTTAGTTTTCCAAATAGTTAGTAGTTTTGAAAGCACGGTGAACTGTGTATGCTTTATTTGCTTTTATCGATTTTGTTAACTCTTCAAATAAATAATAGAAAAGGGACGACACCCGAATTACCTTCTGTAATTGTTCTTCTGTTCTTGCTTAGTTTATAACTTTTGCGAACTATCTATGAGGGCGTAGTGGCAGTAGCGTTAGTTTTAGCCGCAGCCTGTCGCTTTTTAACGCCCCAATTGTATACTCTTGCCATGTTTACCTCGGTTGTCGTTATTTGATCTCTGGAATATTGAAAAAGAATCATTAAGGGGAATAATAAAATTATATGAACTAGCAGTAGACGCACCTGAGAAAGTCCTGATCGTGCTCGACAGACTTAAGATTGCCCACGGCAGAGGTAATATTTTGCTTTAACAACGACTCTGCCTCATCCAGCGGATATTCAAGCATTACGCTAGCACCAAGCCAAAGGTAGACCGTTTTTGTAGGTGGTACCAGAGTCTTGATGAACACCTGATCACTAAGCAGGAATTGCGTCTCTCGCTCCTCATCTTCCTTGCGCAGCACATTCACCATTTCCAAGGACCGCTCCAAATCTGGGATTTGAGATTTCAACTTGCGGCGACGCGCCTCCAAATTGTAGGCCATAAAGCGATACTTTCCATGCTGCTCATCCAGCTTTTGCAAAACTTTTTCACAATTTTCATTCTCAGGCTGTGTCATAAACGTATCAATTTCTTCCTGCAAGCACAATGCGATTGATGATTAATATCCGATATTTTCCACAGCTGGTTTAGCCGTGCCCCGTCTAGGTTAGAATTGCAATAAGCAGCCACTTGGATACTCACTAGAAATATTGCTTCTGGTATGCCGGCGAAGGTTTTTTGATTTTCCGGTAATTTTGGCATTTCTATTGTGTCCATGATGCCAGTCATCTTGCTTTTATGTGTTAATTATTCTTATAATTTGTAATTAATTTACAGCAGGTCCGAGATGTCGGTAGGCAGCAGAGTTGTATCAAATAATCGTTCAAGACGTTGCCAACTGGCAGAAAAATTTACCGATAGTTCATGTCCATCGAGCAATCGATGTTTTCGATGCGCGTTTATTTGTTTTTTTTTTTAAGATTTCAATTAGAATTTTTCCTAATTTTGAAATAAAATGAATGATTTGATGAAAATTTTTAATTCGAAATTAGAGAAAGTGAAGAATTTATAAAGGTTTGAACGTCGTCACTCCTCGGGGGAAAATGTTAAAAACATATCACAAAATTGCCAAAAATACAATAAAAATTTGGCAAAAATTTACAAAATTCTAGCTTCAAAATTAAGAAAAATTTATGGTAAGAAAAATTACCATATGAATTTTGCACTTTTGGTTAAGCGTTGCCAGACGGTTTTTTTTTGATGGATGGCAGCTCGTTTAAAAAACACATGTGTGCTACGGATTTGATTTTTTATAAGTCGTAAGATCTCAATATTTTGGTCATGTCCTCCAACGGCGAAGGTGGTGTTGGTGTCGTACGCGGTGGCGGCGATTCAGTCAAGCAGGCTATCATTGAGGAGCTGCAGAACCTGCTCAGCTCAGACACGAGAGTGCTGCAACAGGCGGAAAAGCGTAACAAACAGCTGCAGTACACTGAAGGTACATATGCATGCCATAATTGGCGGGCTTCGCTGGGCGTTGTTCGTTGTTAGTTAACAGTTACTTATGTGATAATTACAGGATATGGCGTTTACTTGTCGGAGATTATAATGAATCAGTCGCACGAGCTCCCACTACGTCAAATTGCCATCATTATGCTAACACGTTACGTAGAGAACCACTGGACGGATGGCGAGGACTCGGATAAGGCAAACGGCGGCATGGCCAGTGAACAGGCCAAGCGTACAATACGTAACATACTCCCCAACGGACTGTATGATCCCAATTCGAAAATACGCTCATCTGTGGCTCACACGATATCCACAATAGCGGCGACCGATTATCCGCAGTGCTGGACAGAGCTCTTTGACATCATTGTCAAATGTCTGAGTGGTAATGAAGATTCCATACATGGAGCCATGCAAGTGCTGCAGGATTTCACATATGATGTGGATCAAATCAAGGAGCTGGGACCAGTTGTTATACCAGAGGTGTATCGCATATTTGACTCGGAGCAGAATTATACAATTAAGACCCGCGTCTCAGCAATACGCACACTTAAGCAACTTTTTGTGTCCATATCAGGACTTATTACTGACAAACAGGAGCAAAGTTCTATGATGAGCTCCATACTCACCAATTTCATGGATAAGCTTGTGCATTACCTCAGCATGAATTGCGGCGCTGGCTCCAGTTTTCTGTTGCGTTCCGAGATTATCAAAGGTGAGTCATCAAAATAATCATTGCAATTGTATTTTATTTCCTTGTTTGTAACTTGCAGTGTTTACATATCTGGTTACTGAGATGCCTAGATACATAAATCCCTTTATGGAACGTATATTGCCCATAATCTGGCAGCTGCTCACACAAATTGCAGAAACGTACGTCAAGGTTTCGGTTAACCAAACGGAGCCCAATCCCCTGGCAAGCGGAACCAACGAAGAGGATGACGAGCAGACCAACTTTCAAACATTAATCATACAAATTCTCGAGTTTATTAACTGCATTGTCACCTGCTGCAAACTGCGAGGCACCATTAAAAATGTGCTCGCAGATTTAATATACATAACCATCGTATACATTCAACTCAGTGAGGAGCAACTAGAAGACTGGCAAGAAGATCCAGAAAAGTTTGTTGACGACGAAGACGATGGTGGCGTTGAGCTAACTGTTCGCATGTGTGGCCTGGATGTGTTGTTGGTAATAATTCCAGATTTTTTTTGTATTCTCAGATTATCTCCAAAGCACTTATAAATCTCATTTCAGGCCATTAATGATGAGTTCGGCGTGAAGGCTATTCAGCCATTGCAGGAGGCGCTGGGTCGACACTTTAACGTGGCCGAGGCGGAGAAAGCGGCTAATAATCCCAACTGGTGGAAGATTCAGGAGGCCTGCATGGACGCTGTGCATGGCTTTCGGGATGTTATACTCGAAGGCGATTCCAAGTTTGACTTGCTCAACTATTTAACTATTGTACGCAATCTGTTGGTGCACCAAGAATCGCCTCATCTGGTCGGTCGAGCGTTGTGGACTCTGAGCACATACTCCAAGACGGATTTGTACAATCCGCAGATGTTATCTGAGATTCTGGATGTCACACTTTGCAGCTTATCGCCAGATAAGTCGCACATTCTTCGCATCAGCGCCGTCCGCTCCTTAAACGGCTTCCTGCAAGCCAACGAGAATGTTGAGGGGGAGAAGCGAACATTGCTCGTGTCGAAGCTACCTGGGTTTTTAGATGGCATAATGACGCTGGTACCTGGCTGTAAGGCAACTGTGCTGGCACTTCTCATGGAAGCGCTCACTGTGATGGTCAAATTCGATTCGAACTTTGCGTATGCAGCGCACCCAAAGATTACTCCGCTCACCATAGCAGCGTTTCTTAAGTACGCCGAGGATCCCTATGTCCTGGAGAACGTTCAGGATCTGATTAAGGCACTAAGCCAGCAGAAGCAATGCCTGGGCCCACTGCAGGAGAAGTTTATACCGACAATTGTTAGCATTCTGACACTGCAGGGCGAGCACTGTAGCGAAAAGCAGGACATTGCCTTGGACGTGCTGAATACGATTGTTAGGAACTCGGAAGCGCCGCTGCCTAGTGCACTGCTGGAGACAGCATTTCCTGCCATGATTAACTGCGTCCTGCATACCGATGATCACACCGTAATGGTAGCTGGTGGCGAGTGTCTGCGTAGCTTTATTAACGTCTCACCGGAGCAGATCTTCAGCTACAAAAATGGAGAAGGCGTCAACTATGTAATGCAAGTGGCAACGGTGCTTCTGAATCCAATGAATACCGAAATGACGGCCGGTGGTCAAATTGGTCGACTCGTTATTACCATCATCACTAAAATGGGCAACATGCTGGGCCAAACGGTCGACATGTTGCTGAAGGCAGTCATCAGCAAGATGCAGAACCTCGAGTGCCTTAAGGTTATTATGAATTTGGTGCTAATATTCGCCCATCTTTTCCTTACCCAAATGGATGCGGTTCTTAACTTTTTGTCCACCGTGCCTGGCCCCAACGGCGAGCCTGCCATGCAGTTTGTACTCACCAATTGGCTATCGCGTCAGACGTCCTTCTTTGGTTCATATGAGCGCAAAGTAAGTACATATTAGTTACATATTCTGGTGAATCAATGAACTAAATATCCATGATCCTGTTTAGGTTACCACGATGGCCCTCTGCAAGCTTTTCGAATATGGCGTGGCTACACAGGATAATCGCTTGACTTCCATCACGTACAAGGAACAAGTCGAGGAGCCAAGCGGCGAACGCATGCGCACGCGTTCAGCTTCATCCAACTATCAGAAATGGGTGTCAATTCCAGCTCTTGTAAAGATCTTCAAAGTGCTCATATCCGAGTATCAAAATTTCCAAGAGGGTAAACTTGATGCACCGCTTACTGATTCCGAGGATGAAGTCACTGAGGAGGATGATGCGCCTGGCACTGCAGCCAAACCACGCTACGTGTCAGATCTTTGCTTCGAGGCGGAAGAAGACGACACGGAAGATGAACAGCTCTTACAGACCCTGCTTAAGGAGTCCAACTACACTAGCGACATTGGCGAGAATCTACACAAATTTTTAACGAACTTCACTCAAAACGAGCATTTTCCCACATTCTTCGAGCATCTCAATGAGAGCGAACGTCGCATTCTGTTGACGAAGGTGCAGCATAAATAATCAAAAGCGAGACAATCAATCATCGACCTTATGAAATCTAAACCATGCCCGCAGCCCATTGTGTTAATCATATTTAATTTGTATCAATCATTTAATAAACGAAAATTTATACTATTTGTAACCTAAAGTACGAGTAACAAATGCTATTTATATTTATTAAATTGTGAAAATTTGTTATTAAATATTGATTTGTCAGGATCTATCTATAATGCCATTTTGTGGACTATCTTTCGCGTAGGTTCCTTAAGTGTGGGTATGCAAAACCCAGGACGTAAAGTTTACTATATTAACTCAAGTTGTTTTCTTAGAGAAAGTTGGAGGTATTTTTATAAATTATTTTATTGGGTTTAAAATCAAGGAAATTGGAAAGCAATTTAAAAAAAATTTTATTTCGAACCGAAAGCTTACTTGCAATACTTAAAAAATCTACTTACATAATATTTTATCTTCGACAATCAAATTAAAAATTGAATAGTATTGAAACATTTATTTCGATAAAATTATAAGATTCTCTATAAGCCTAATTAAAGAGCAACCTCATCGCTGCGTAGCTTATTCTGGAGAAAAATGTCAGCATTGTATGTGTCCTAAGAACTCATTAAGAAAAAATATTGGTTGGTTATTAAGTAAAATAATAATAACTTTATATAGATCTGTACTCACCGTTGACTTATGAGAGTTAAACCTGAAGAATTTTCGAATGCAGGGCGTGATCAGCGTGGGATCTATTGAGTTAGGATCGTTGGTGCCAAAGACAAATGTGCTCAAGAGGGCAACGATGATGGTAACCGATGCACCCAAACAGGTATACCACATATAGGAGATGCGGTACAGGGGAAATATATCACTGAAAGAAAATAAGTTTAACTTATGCTCAAATATTCCAATTTCTGTTCTTACTCAGCTGTTTGTTCAATTGGTCGAGTGACATTGGCGGCACTAGAAACGAGATTAAATACATCGAATGTGTAATCGCAGTGGTCTACACTTAAGGGCTTTGTCTGGTAGCTAATGGCACCCGAGGCAATGGCCCACTGGGCATTCAGGCTAACCCAAGACATGACCACAACGCCCACACAGCCGCCCAGCATTGCGCTCTAGAGGATTACAAATATTATAAGTAGACTTTTAATTAACCAAATGAACTCACATTGCCATTGATCCAGGGTAGGAGTATGCCAAGTGTAAAGATGCCAAAAAGCGGGCCATTCGTTATTGACTCCAGGCTCATCGTCAGCTGGAGCACCGTGCCCATGTGTTGCACCACATAGACTAGAGCCACACAAACCACACCAACGCCGACAACCACCATACGCATTATCCAAGTGGAGGCACGGTTTGATAGTTGATGTTTAACATAGGGCTTTACAAAGTCCTCCAACACGACAGCGGACATGGAGTTGAGGCAGGTGGAGAGCGAACTCAAGGCAGCACTAAAGACGCCCGCAATGAACAATCCCGTCATGCCAGGCAACTCACCCAGAGTATCCATTACGAAGAGAGGCAAGAGTTGATCTCGGGCCTTGGCCAGCTGTGGAAACGATTAATGCATGCAAATATGAAATTGATAAATAAATAATTTATTTCTCTCTATTCATTTCTTTAATTCTTTTATTCTCTCTGACTCTCGCTCTATCTGTCTCATTTCTTCTTCTTTTTAACTTTCCTTTTTCCGTAATTCAAGGGTGCCACAGAAATCGAAACCAACCAAAAGTCTCCCAAAACTTTCGATTTTTGTGGTTCCCCTGTCAAATACCTTGCCTCTTGGGGCTTTGATTTACTTGCCTTGGTTGTTAACGGATCACAGTTTTGATATGTAGCATAGATGAGAAGTCCGTTGTAGCCACACAAGGCCATGAGAATCAAAACTCCAGCACAAAAGAAGCACAAGGCCTTGCGAGCATCTTTCAAAGTGGGCAATGAAAGATACCGTTGGATCATATTCTGGGAAACGGCATTGGTCTGTGTCCAGTAAAAAACACCACCAACAAACAGGCACCAGAATGTATGACGCACAGTGGGATCAATGCTGAGGCTGTAGTTATAGTAGTCGTAAATATATCTGTCTGTGGAGTCTTTTGGATTAAGTTCAACTCACTCTGGTGCCTCCAGTCTGTTTGAGTGCCAAGCACGTTCCATGACCACCTTAAAGCCCCCAATGTCCATGCTTCCCTTGACAGCAACTAGTGTCAGGGCACCCACCATGGACACCGCCTGCACCACATCCGTCCAGATCACAGCCTTAATTCCTCCCAGGCTTGTGTAGAATACGCAAATGATGCACACAATTGGCGTTATAGTGTGGACTCCCACTCCGGTTACCTGATTAAAGGCCAGAGCTGGCACATAGATCACAATGGGCAGGAAGGCAATCTGGTTAAAGAAGAATCAACTTAATTGTTGGAAGCATCACAGAAACTCTTTCTCATAGCTCACATTCATAATGACAAACATTACGGATCCAAACATACGCAGGCGACGATCAAAACGAAGCTCCAAATACTGCAAGAAAAATATACATTTAGTAGATCAGATTCTGGCATTAACCAAAAACACTTTTTTTCATCCATATGAAGTTGACAAAAGATCACCATAAAACTGGTTTTAAGTTAAAAAATTGTTTTTAATTTTTAAAATGTATCTTTTTTTAAATTCTTTCAGATCATTACTCGACACAACCGATTTAAAAAAGATTTACTTTTTCTGAAAGCTAATTAATTTAACTCTTTTTGATGCACAGTTTTAAATAATAATTGTACTACTATTTGTAATTTAAGAGAATTAAGATATTTTGTGTGATATGTTTTGACTTTTTAACTTTATCATTTATTTTTTTAAAACAACTGTATAATTATATAGGGCCCTCATGGATGTAAATAAAAATGTAGTCTTGAATGTTACAAGAACAAAAGCCAAATTTGTTGTCTAGTGCTATCGGAAATGACTTACCTCATAGGTGGACGTAATGTTCAGATCATGAAACACTGGTAAGTATAATACTCCCATCACAATGCCCATACCCAGGACTCCGAATGTCACATAAAGATACTGAGTACCGTAGGAGTAAACTTCAGTCGGCAGTCCAAGTAATGTGATGCCCGAAATGAAGCTGGCCACCAAGGAGAAGGAGATGGGCACCACCAGCATTTTACGGCCACCAAGCATATAATCATTCTCGGACACGGATTTGTTCATGAAGCCAAAGTAAATGCCAATGAAGATGCAGACCAGGAACATGGCCGCAATCGCGACATAATCGAGCCATGCGAATCGCTGAAGCTCGGCGAGAATCTGAACGATGTTCTGCATTTTACAATAGAGACTTAGACCCTCTCTATGGTGACGGAAAAAGTCGACCTGCCTTTACATCTGTCTGTGATTTACTGAATCAGCGGGTTGCAACGGTTCTATGTTTTACTGGGCGCTTGTTGGCGGCTGTGATTCAATCCAATTTTGCTCAATTGTCAATTGTCGAGCAATTTATGTAGGTTTCGGGCAGTAGTCGAAATTCATACATATTATGGTTGACGAGTTTTTTAGCTAATCAGTTGCCGTGTTAAGCTTGGAGAGGATTGCGACGCTTTGGTGTCCAGTTTCATCATATTCGTGAATCTGACTTTAGATACAAGTAGTTTTTGTTGCCCCTTCATCTTTGCGTTATATTGACCCCCAAAAACGCACAACAGATGCCAGACAATGGCTTTATTTATACATATGTATGTATATAAATATTTACGGAAAAGTTTATCCAATTTTATTCTCTCAATAAATGTGTGAACTACATTTTATTTGTGTGGTAACCGGAATCGTACTTAATTTGTTGACCCCCAATTTCTAATTTAATAAGATGACACTTTTTTCTCAAATGGCTTCAATTCAATTGAGAAAATCAAGTTCAAATGCAAATTTAAAAATTAAATATTCATTTAAATTGTGACGACACTGTTAACTTAACATATTCAACATAATTAGATACTCCTCGCACAACTAAATTTGCTAAAATAAACTAAAATAAAGGTGAACATTTTTAAGAAGGTTGGGAGCTCGTCACCCCTCGAAGGGAGAAGTTGTATAACTAAATTCTAAATCAAAAATCCGAAAGTTCAATAAAAATTCAGAAAATTTACCTTTAAAAAAATTGCAAAAGATTCTTTTTTGAAAAGGATCTTCAACATTTTCAAGGATCTATTAAGAGTTCTAGCAAAGTTAAAAATACCGGCAACTTTTTTCTGACAGGTGGCAACATCTTGAACTTAATTCGAACGATGATACAACTCTGCTGCTGCCGGACCAGATCTGCTGTAAACTCTACAACTCTACCTCAAAAGAGTTAAATTAAAATATAAATATTAATCATAGTTATTATTGATTGTTAAAAATGCTAGCAAATTCTGCAGCAGGTAGTGTACCCGACAAGGCGTGGCAGCCACATTTTGTGACGTTGGAAACGACGTAAGTATAAATAAACCTCCAATAGAATAATATGCCATTTACAATATTGACTCTTGTTTACAGAATGGGCGAAATAACCGTGGAACTGTACTGGAAACACGCGCCAAACACAGTTCGTATTGTATATAAATAGCATGAAAACTTGTATTTATAATTTATAATCATTTCAGTGCTACAACTTTGCAGAGTTATCGCGTCGAGGCTATTACAACAACGTGGTGTTTCATCGTATCATTCGTGACTTTATGATACAAGGCGGCGATCCCACGGGCACAGGACGCGGTGGGGCGTCAGTTTATGGCACAGAGTTTGCAGACGAGCTCCACAGCGACTTGAAGCACACCGGCGCCGGAATACTTTCAATGGCTAACTCAGGACCAGATACAAACGGATCTCAGTTCTTTATCACGCTGGCACCGACGCAATGGCTGGACAACAAGCACACCATTTTTGGACGTGTCTACACTGGCATGGAGGTTGTCAAGCGAATTGGTATGGTGGAAACTGACAAGAATGATCGACCCGTCGATCCGCTGCGAATTATGAAAGCTAAGGTTGAGAAATTGTAAGCGTATTGAAATTAAAATTAGTATTTAACATAGACATTTTATTAACAAATTTGATAATAAATATTAGCTAGTAATTCAGTTGGAGTTAGATATACTATCTCGTAGTTCGTCCTTAAGTATCCAAGAGGCTGCACGCATGGCAATAGCTACAATGACAGTATTGGGATTACCGGAGATTGGCCGGGGCAGCACGCTGGCATCAACAATCCGCAAGTTCGGAATACCATGTAATCTGCAAATGAAAGGTGATTTAATTATGAAATCGACTTGTATTGGATTGCATGTACCGAAGTTGCGAGTCGACGACGCTTCCCAGAGCACAACTGCCACCTGGATGATGTGAGCTGAGACCAATGTGTCGCATTAGACACTCCAGATATTGATCCGAGGGATGGTTTTCAAGAAAGTCCCTTTCAAATGGTCCAAAATTGGCGCATTCCTGCATCTTGGGCCAATGAATGCGCGGCTGTAATTTGGCAAAAGCGGAGGACGTAATCAACTAAAAGAAAATGGGAGTTGGGAATATAATTGCTCTAAAATAAACACCTTTGAAGCGATGTTACCTTCACAGCATTTCTTATGGCCGCAATGGTGCATGCCACATCCTGCTGATCGCTGAGATAGTTGGGATCAATTAGCGGATTCCTGCGCATGTTCTTCTGTAACAGCGACACAGAGCCCCTGGATTTGGGCTGCAAACAGCTGGATATGGCCACAAAGCCCTCCTGCGTTGCATTGTGATAGCGTGGGAAGAGCGCCCGAAATGCCGCACGCTTGAAATTTGAGATTGACATGAGAGCACTTTCATCAATGGCGCCAGCGCCAAAGAAGGTGATGCCAAATGGCAACGATCCGTCATGCCCAGCAACATGTCCACATACTCCAAAATTGCCAAAGCTTCCAGTGCCGGTGCTTAAATAGTTAAATAGATTTACCGGACTGAGTATTGTCCGCTGGTTAAGAGTGGGTCCAACGATACCCATGGATACAAAGAGCGGCACATTGAAATGATCGTGCAAGCCATGACCCACCAGCGGTAAATGATGTTGCACTGGCAACTGCATCTGAGCCAACTTTGTGCTGTCGCCAATGCCAGAGGCCAGGAGCAGCTGAGGTGTTTGATAGGCGCCCGCACACAGCAGCAGCTCGCGTCGTACTTTGATGTTTAGCTCCAACTCCTTGTTGTTCTCATCCTTGATGCCCACCAGAATAGAGCTGGCCTCCAACGCGGGCTTTGAAGATAGCTGTACACGCTTCACCAGAGCCTGGGGCAGCAGACGCAGATTAACGCTCTTAAGCACGGGCAGAAGAAATTGATGAAGCACAGAGTGTCGCAGTCCATTCCTTATATTGTAAACAGACCGTCGAAATTTCCATGGCTTATAAACAAACTCTGATTCAGCTTCGTCCAAAGCTTCTGTCAACGTGGAGTAGCTGCGAGGAATCTCATATAGATCTGCTGATTTTGGCTTGGCAGCCTTCATAAATGGACGCATGTGATCCCAGCTCCAGTCACTTAAGTTATGCAATGCGTGCCATGAGTCAAAGTCAGGTCCATGGCCATCAAAATGCAACATGAAGTTCAAATTCGCTGACCCACCCAATCCCTTGCCCCGTGGTAGACATTGCTGCTGTTCAATCAATCCTTTGGAAGAATACTTCTGAGGCGCTGAAAGAAATGACCAATCGTTGATGCCCTTCTGTTGGAATGTGGTGAGCAGCGGGATTCGACTTAGGTAGCCAAAGGATCCACCAGCCTCAACAAGCAATACACTTCCATTGCTGTGCTTTGTTAGCAGAGAGGCAAGTGTGGATCCAGCCGTGCCAGCACCAACTAAAAATTACATATACACTAGGAATTCACTAAGATTGTAACAAGGTTTAGAACTCACCAATTACATAGTCAAATGAAAATTCCCCATCCTCCAGTGCTAAGACATTTGGAAGATTTTCTTGAAGCAATTTGCAAACCAGAATTGACAGTATCGAAATGAAACCAATGATGCAGGCGCCAATCAAAATTATTTCTATATAAAAAATATATTTGTGAGTTGTGGAGCATGTAATATATATATTTTTAAATTACTTTGAAAATACATTCCCATGATTCGACCCTTACGGCGTTTACTTACGATGACGAAATACAAGTTAAGTTAGACAATGTTCATATATGTACATATGTACACACAGAGTCAACCGCCAGAAACCTAATCCAATTATTGTCTCACTTGCTGCACCCTCTTTGAATTCAATTGCAGCAACAATAGCAATAGCTTACCGATTAACAAGCAAACGTGAGACATGGCCATCACTAAAGTAGGAATTGGTTTGTTGTAGCTTGCGCGGCACACGTATGTCCAATGTATGTACATTGCCATCGTAGTCAGTCGCCCAGGTAAACGTAATTGTTACCCTGTATTTCACGGGGCGATGCCCAAGCAGCACAGGTAAAGCTGAGCAAATGCGACTGGTCGTCGTAGAGACATGTAGAGGAAGGGGACGAGGCGCGTACATCCCATAGACGCGCACATCCGCCACGATCGCAGGTTATAACTTGGTCAGCACTTGTGGCAGATGTTGCCAAGCCAGTCAATTTATTAATGTGGGCAGCGCGTGACCGATATGTGCAGCATAAATCAGCACCAGAAAGATCCCACACCTGATGAAAAATGAAATCATTTAGATAATGTCACAATCTAGCTTTAAGTATACCTACATTTAGTGTATTGTCCAGACAGGTAGAAACGGCTTTCTTTGACTCAGATTCGAAAACGCAGAGTTGATTAATGGGCGCCTTGTGGGCAGCTTCCTCGCCAATGAGAAATAAACAGTACGGCGTCTTCGGTTGGCGCACTGTGGAGTAAGTGGACCACACTTGCAATCGTGTGTCTCCCAGCGCCACAAGCAGCACATTATTATCAGCATATCGCAATATATTGACGGTCTGTTCACATTGCAACTTGTAGTCTGCATTGTCGACAAGTCATATGCTCCGTCTGTTTGTAGCCAAAGAGCATCGTGCACCATCTCGCTTATTGGTGGCCAGTGCAAAATGCTTCTCTTTATTCATGGTTATGCTGTCGAAGCAATCATGAAGACGTGGTGACAGATTTTCAAGGCGTGTCGACGGCATTGAGATTTGGATACTCCACATTGTCGGCCAGTTCCATTGCCGACGGTGGCTGATGATACGCAGGAGTGCCATATGTTACCGAGAATTTTTGTTTAAACATTTTAAATTGTTCAAAATTCCTTTTAACGCAAAAAAAATACGCGTGCTTAGCAAATAAATTAAAATGCCTCTCTTTCTCCTCTTTCTTCTTTGTCTATTTCGTTTTGCAACACAGAGTAAGTTCTGTTTCACTCTTATTTATGCATTCTCGTTCTCTCTTAGGTAAACAAACGAGCTTCTGCTGATTTCTGTTCGCCTGGTTCGCCGTTTTTGTCGAAACAGCAAAATGACCAATTTTAGGACGAAATCAAATTTCAGCTTTTTTCCGCCACATCTGGAGTTCTAGCTTTTTTCTAATTTCAAAGAAATACTACAATATTTCACATTATACTACTAGATTACTGTTTTTTATAGTTGTAATATATTATATATACTATAAAGTCAACCTAAAAACTTATTTCTTTCTTTCTTCTAGATTTCCCAGCTTTTTCAAGCTATTTTTAAATGTTGAAATAGCTTTTTCCGGTCCCGGAGAGTTGGCAACACTGATATTAATTTATCGATAATAATACCACTTGAAATTCCCGCGGAAATATTTTGTGTGAATGTCAAAGGTGTCGCCCATATGTGATAATTGCAATAACGTAATGTAACGTAACATATGTTTACGTAAATTTGTTTGTGTATTAAGCTGTTTGTCGCCTAGCATTGTGCATGAGCGCACTAAGCAGCGCTTCATTCTTGGAACTTGCCAACGCAGACGGTAATATTATGCAGGCCTCTCTTATCAGTTGTTGTTATGGTACCGCCAGTAAGAATCGTTGTACCCACAACTGCAACAACAACAACAATAGGACGACTGCTGCTGAAAAGCAAAAACAAAAGTGTTTTGTTGAACAATAGGCAGATACAATCAGCTAAAGATTTGCTGCCCCAGTCACACTTGGATTTTTAAAGTCGACGCTGACAGAGAGAGTGTGCACTGAACTGCGCTTGAAAGTAGGCGTCATAATCAGAGCAATACAAATCAGTGAATTAAATAGAAAAAATATAAGCAACAGGTGTCGGAGTGGTATGAACAATGGAAACAATGGAGACACAGCAACAACAGGATGAATTAAACCAACTAGTCGAAATACTGCCCAAAGAAGAAGAGCAGATTGTCAGGGTAAGTAAATAATTAATGTGGAGCAGGCATTGACCTGTTTATTAGCTCAGCACTTGTTGCTTGCAGTACAGTTTTTGAGTCACTGGAAAAAACTTCTTTGTTGATAATTATCATCTATTTGCAGTCCTTTATAAAATGTCTTAGTGGAAGCGGTGGTCAGTCTCAATATGAGCGTCTACAGGGAATGCTGGCATCCTCGCCTTATCCGACGCTGCAAATACTGCAGATCCTGCATGCCCAGTCCAAATTCCAGATAGGTCGCATTATTAGCGCAGCTCTGCGACAAATGCTCGATGATGACGCATCCGGTTCGACACCAGCTGCGACACGCCTTCTTAGCATGCTGGCAAACTTTCCACAACAAATACTCGAAGCGGCAACGATGCAGCAAAAACTAAAGGATCGAATTGTGGCTGTTCCATGGAGCAATAATGAGGATTTAATGCTAGCTCTACTGTCGCGCGAAGATTGCCACCTAATAAACACCGTTTTTCTCACTCAAAAGCAGGAACAGAAAGTGCAGTGGACCAATTTGAAGGACGCACAACAGCTGGTGCTGCACCTGGCCCTCCATCATCGGGAACACTTTGTGCCCAGGCTATGTCAGCAGTTAAAGAACTTTGAATGCATTCAAGATCGCACGCTGCGCAACAATTTACTGATACTCCGGCTGGCCAATGAATTCGTTATGAGCACACAATCGCTGGACGAGCTGGCTGAACTGGGTAAAACACTGGAGGCCTTCGATGTTGCCGCTGTACCCGCCGAACTGCAGGCAGTGCATCAGTTCTTTTACTGTGACTTTCAGCGTCTCTGTGTGCTGCTCAAGTTTCTGGAGAAACAACAAGGCGGCAACGCCTGTAAGACCATCAAAGTGGATGCTCTTCTGCGTGCACCGGGCGTACTCTCTTTGATACATGACTATGGCATACAATGCGATAGTAAGCAAATAGTCCAGCTCATTGAGGAAACCTTTAAATGGCAGCAGCAAACGCCAACTCTTAAGTGCGTACGCGCCGAAGAAATGGAAACATTGAGCTACTATCTAGCACTTTGTCATGTCCACAATTTGATATTGGAGCAGCACGATTCCACGATTAGGGAACAGCTCTTGTTGCTCTCTTCACAGCTGCGACAGCTACGTGGACTCAGCACACTCTGCTCCGTGCTGATGGACATCTTTCAATTGGTATTTCTGCGCTGGGAGCAGCTTCAGCAATTGAATCCGCGTGTCAGCGACGACGATGAGGAGGATGAAGATGATGAACAGTATGTGGACGATGATGCGACGCCTCCACGCCCACCCAATGCCTTCAGTAGGTCACAGAGACGATATGGCTTCATTTGCCGAGCGCCAGTTTTGCATGCGCTCTTTAGTTATCTGAAAAGCTTTGTAACCAAGAAGTTGCACACGCACGACTTTAAATGCGCGACGGAGGAACAACAACGTTGCTTCCAGCGCCTGGTAGATGCCATCAGTGAGGCGCTATGGAAGTTCAGTGTATTGCAGAAAATTGAGCAATCCTTAACGAAGGCAACGCCAATGCGAGGCTGCCATTTGGAGCCGGAACAGGTGCTTCAGCTGATTACACAGCACAGCCATACACGAGAAAAGGCCTCCAGCGACGACGAGAGCCGTGAACGCTGCTATCACGCCTCCAGTCTAACGCGACGCAAGTCACGCAAACAACGTCGGGCGGCCAGCTTCAGTGGACCGGCAGCAACACGAGCCGCAGATGGACCCACATTGGAACAGTGTCGTGCCCGAGCCCATCAGCTAATACTGAACGGTGGCAATGGTGAATCTCGGCATATTGAACCACAGATGGCAGTGTCAATTACACTGCCAGCAGATCGCTCCATTATTCCCAAAATGCTGAGCACCCCGGAGCAATTGGCAATCATGGCGTTGGCTCTCAAGAATTTCAATGATGTTAAGTATATCATAGAGGTAAGTTTATGTCAGTCAAAATCTTGGAGTATCGGTTTCGTAATGGTTATAGGTTTTATATAAGTTTCGGTTTAAAAAAATGGTATGGTATAAAAATTAAGGAGCCTTATTCATTGTTTTACATAAAAAAAAGACTTAATGCTCTTTATAGCCTGGAAAATAATGTTATCTGCATATGGAATGTTCCAGCGTAATGTCGATTTTATTATATTTTGACCTCATATAAATTTGGTTCATTTAGTTTGAACATTTCGAATATTTTGATTTACTGATTTTTAATAACTTCGAACTGTCATAATTTTGTCAAAACTCAATTAATTTTCATGCGCAATGTAAATTTGAGCTTTACTTTGCCTCTAAATTCGATCTGCATTTAAATTTTGTTCATTTTGAGAATTCAAAATTTTTCGAAAAAAAACAAAAAATATAAATTTTCAAAAAAATTCGATTTTCAAAAATTTTTAAAATGACGAAAAATTTAAATGCAGAACGAATTAAGAGGTAAAATCTTACTAAAATTTACATTCCGCATGGAAATTGATTGAGTTTTGACAAAGTTATGGCAGCTCAAAGCTATTAAAGTTGCTCAGTAGCCCTTAACCCGTATAAATGAATCGGTTACTAAACGGTTATTTCGGTTTAAAGAGTTTCGATTTATGGGTTTCGGTACAGCGGAAAAAACATTTTTTTGGTTACGGTTTCAGTTATGGTTACAAATTTCAATCGGTTTTCATCGGTTAAAGGTTACGGTTTCGGTTAAGTTTTTAATCCCTGGTTACAAGCTTAAATTTTTTAGGTATATTATACCTATTTACCCAAAGATAACCTTTTTATTTTGTTATTTTTTATATTTTTAATAAAAATAAAAAAATAGATATATTTGATTTTTATAATATAAATTGAAATTATATTATTTCTAATTTTTAATATAAAATAAATCAAAAGTGAGAGTTAAAATAAATCAATTTATATAGATATTTTTTATTTTTATAATATAAATTGAAATTTAATTATTTCTAATTTTTAATATAATATAAATCAACAAATAGATTTTGGAGATCCTTCGACATTTATAAACCAATTCTTCTGCTTTTGTAGACATTTCACTTGGAGGACAGCCAGTTGAGTCGGGAGCTGCAGTTCATGGAGCATCAGCAGCTAATCAAACAGAAGCTGGCCAGCATCTATGCAAACTATGAGGCCTTGGATGGTGAAGGCAACGCAACCACAGGCAGCACCACAACAACTGTAGAAAAGATCAAAAGCGTTGCTGCCAAAGGCTTCGAGTTATCCAAGATCATCAGTGTCGTGGACAACTTTGCACAGGCCCAAAGGCTGCAGCACAGCGCCGAGCTAAGGAGTCTTCTCCAACGTCACAGCACGAATGCCCAGTATGGATTCTTGCAGCAGTTCCAGGAACGCAATTTGAATGCCTTGATTATATGTGATTTGATTGTGAATCTACGATTCAATCGAGAGATCACTTGCAATCTCTTGCTAGTTATACGTCGCCAGCAGCAGCAGCAGCAACAACAACCACAGCAGCAAATTACACCTGATGGTTCGAGTACAGCAAGTCCACGTGAGATTGGCGCCATGTACCTAATGCAAAATCTCTGTGAGTGCATGCGTCTCCTTGAGGCTGCTGGCCAGAAGCCGGCGTTAAACGAGCTACTGCATCGGCACAGTTATGCCCTGAAGCCGGCATCCCTGGCATTACAACTGCAGCGGGAAGTCGCCTTCACGACGCTCTACAAGAAGGCATCGCCAGATTATGCGCATTTCCGTGAATTGCGCACACATGCTTCGCTTTTCCAGCAACTGAAATCGCGTCATAATTACTATGCCCGCTTCTGTGGTTACGTGCAGCAACTGGCACGCCTGCTCCAGCTACGCGATCCCAATCTGGAGTACCACAACACACAGCTATTGCGTCACGATCCTTACCAAGTGATTGGCGAGCTAATTTACGAGTGCGACATCACTCCGCTGGAGATTGAGAGCAATGTGACTGCTCTGCACCTGAATTTGGTGCATGTTATAGCATTAAATATATGTCCACAGCTGACTGAAGGGGGCGGAAAACAGACACCACGTTCAGTGCAGCCTCAGAAACAGGAGTCGATACACAACTACATATTCCAGCACAATCAATTGCTGGCCCAATTGCTGCAGGCAGTCCAAGTTGGCGATCTTGCTCCAATCAATGCATTGGAGACGACTTTAAACTACGCTTGTCTCCACCAGCTGATGCAGTTGCCCGAGATGTCAACTCTAGCGCTGATGTACGACCGAAATCCTGTGATGGCTGCTCTTCACACCTACAAGCTGGAAAGTACAACACTGGAGCGTCTGGAGCTGACCAAAGAGCTGCAATTGGACATTCTATTGCTGGGCATTGGTGGCCAGAGTGGTGAGTAGACCAGGGAAACAGAAGAATTCATATAGATCACGAAATGTCTCTAATGATAAACCCTTCTATTTACAGAACCAACTAAACAGTTGAAGTCTCGCATTGATCACTTAATTATCCAGCTGATAGAGGAGGATCCTCGGCAAATCCAACTGGCTGCCCATATGAATGATTTGGGGACACGAGCGAATCTGCTGCAACAGCATTTTACCAAAATCTCCAGCAGTCAATTGGCAAAGGATCTCATCGAGCGCACGTTGCAGCATCGGGAGGCGGCTCGGGACATTCCTCCCGCACTGCGCAGTCAACTGGAGCACACGTTGTCGGACATAACGATATATGCAAAGGTCTCGGCGCTGCTCCAGTTCGAGAGTTGGCCCCAGGCCTATGATTTTGGCCGCCAAACGCCTAATGTGATATTCGAGCAGCTGCTGCAGGGACGTCACTATGAATTGTGCAACGAATGGTGCCGCATGGTCCAGTTAACAGATGCAGCTGGTCAGCAACGGGTCTGTCTGCTCACCCTGCTCGATACACTGCTGGAGTTGAGCGATGATGATGATTTGGATGTGAACCTGCTGCACATTGCAGAACTATTTCCATCCGCGGTGTTGGTCAACTTTCTGGACACGCACAAGGACAAGATGCGTTCGCTGGCACTTTTGCAGTGGCTGATTGACTATTTGGAGCAACATGCACGTGATCCGAATCCCTATCGCAATTACCAGCTGTCTTTAGAGCTGATGCGGCAGTTGCCCATCGGTGAGCGTCATCATTTCTGGCCACTTCTGCGATATCCTCTGCTGATTGTGGAACAGCTGGTGATGAATACGCGCTTTGAGCTGCTCACCAAACTGCTGGAGCCGGTGCGAGCAAAACTGCAGCAAAGGATGCCCCTGGGACCATGTGCCTTCTGCTTCGACAAGCGTGGACATGCCTACGATGTCTATAGCAGCGGCACCAGCAGCGGCAAACTGCGCTTCCAACTGGGACACTCCAATACGGAGGCGTTTATTCTGCTCAACTTTAACTCGTATCAGCAGGATCATGTGATCAGCAACGATTGCTTCGATCTGCTGCTAAGGATCTATGCCAGCAAGGCGCTGGACTACCACATTGCCAATGTGCGTCGCGATGCCTCTGCAGAGCCAGGTTCACTGGGTACAGATGTCCAGAACTCTTTGGACTCACTCTGCGGTGCCTTTAAGATGCCCAGCGAGGCACCAACACGAGAGCAGTGGACACGAGACGAGGAGGCCACCCACTGCATGTGTTGTCGTCGTTCCGCATTCACGATGCTGATGCGACGTCATCATTGTCGTCGTTGTGGTCGAGTCGTCTGCTATGCCTGCTCCACGCAGCGCATGGTCATTCCTGAACTGTACGGCGATGTGGAGGTGCGTGCCTGCAATGATTGTTGCATTCCAGTTGTCGCTGAGGAGCAGCTCCACCTCAATGAAGCACCAACTATTCCACAACGCAACCATGTGTCCCCGAGTCCTTCCTCCGCCTACAAGTGGCGTCTTAGTGGAATCATTACCCACGACAAACTGCTACGCGAGGAATTCTGTTACGAGCACTCACCTAGCGTTGCCCTCAGCCTGTCCATATTGCGTCATCATCTCGACCAGCGGCAGTGCGTCGACTTGCTGCTTTTCCACTGTCGCAAGCTGGAGAAACTCATTGTGCCCAATCCAGAGGTGGACTACGAGCTGGTTGCCAAAATGATGAGCTGTCTTGCCTTGGCAGCAAAGGTGAGTTACAGAACAGAGGGAGAGAGGGAAGAGAGGCTACTTCAGTGAGTGACGTCAACGATTTGGAATGAGAACTATTCATTTATTTAATTTTATTTAAAGAGCAGGAGATGAGTTAAATCAGCTGGAAACGAAACAGAATCTAACATATTCCAGATTTTATTCGCCTAGTATAAATATAATGTTTTTTAAAGGTGCGAGGTGCTCCCGATGAATTTGAGACAATACGAGAGCACTCGGAGATTATTATGGCCGTGGTGCAACAGGGCTGTGAATCCTTGATTCCAGCTGGACCCTTGAACAATCATAGTCTGCGGCAACTGGCGGATGCGCTGGTCGAGGCGGAGAACTGGAAACTGGCACTGGAGGTGCACTTGAAGTGGGGTTTTGCCACAACTGGAGTTATGGCGGCACATGGTTTAGCGTGTCTGCGCGCCGGATGCTACGATGCAGGTGAGCTAGTCAATCAACCACATAATTACTGTATCTCATCCTCAATCGCCTTTGCTTTCGCAGCCCGTGAAAAGTTTGCGCATTGCATGATACGATTGTCCACTGAGGAGCTCAATAGTAGCATATACAAGGACATATTCGGCAAGGGTCCGCCAGTGTTGGCATCTTCGAATGTTACGGCCATGCTGAAAAAGCGTCCACTGCGTGGACCCGCCCTGCTGCAGGAAATACTCCAGTTGATAGCAACAATGCCACGGGCACAGCCACAGCCAGAGACACTACAACGTGCCTCTCTCATACGCAACTCAAATAGCTCCTTGGCGTCTCTCTTCTCGCGTCGCCGAGAGCCGTATGTGGTTCAGACTCCACTACACGAGCCGGCGATCAATGTGATCAATGCTCTGGCCAATCTGAAGCACATTGCCAAAGGTCAATATGGCGAACAAACTGTGGCCATCGACGCAGAGGATAATCGTCAGGCACGACAATCGCGACAGTCAAGGGACTTTGAGGAATCTCTGCACTATGTGCTCACCTACGGCAGCCACACAGACATCCTGATCTTTCTCATGCAGCGTGACGAATTACGCGCAGCTCTGCGTTATTGGCTGCACCAGCAACTAGAGACGGAACTCTTCATACAGCACATATTCCTGGTGTCTCTGGCGGCGGGTCGTTTGCCATCGTTAATTGAGGAACTGCAGCAATTAGATCCTGATGCACAGTTGAATGCGTGGCGAGTGACTCTCCTGCAAACCTGTCGATATTTGGAGCAGCATCAACAGCTTAATTCGCTCTATCAATTGCAGCTACTGTTAAAGGATCCCGTGCGTGCAAGCATGACGTGCGTCAAGTTTTATCCGCTGCACTGTGAAAACTTTCAGAAGATGCATGCAAATGCCCAACATTTGACCTCTGCACACATGCATCTGCAGGGTGAACTGGATCTGACCCGATGGGAGTATTTGCAACGGGAACAGCAGGCGGAAGGCAGAAGATCCAGCGTTGTGAGCAATAATGGCAGCACATGTATTACTATGCAATTGGATGCACGTGCTCTGAATGGTCATATCAATACGATACGACGCCAAAGGGAACTGGCCAAGTTTCTAGCTCAATGCGAACGGGAACAGCCCCAAGTAAACGGATTTCCCTGCACGATACAAATACTGAAACAGATCCGACTGGAAGCACCTCGGGGCACGTTACCCACATTGTTTGATGGCGTTGCAGATAAAATTCAGTTGTGCATTCTCGTTCTGCTCTGTGGCAAGAACATAGACGAAGGCTTTGGCCTGGCATACAGGTATGTTGAAGACATCAATTGTTATGCTCTTGCAGAGGATTTTACAGATTTTTCACGAATTGTTTAACCCAGATCTCATTAAGTATGTATATGTGTTCTTGGTCAGGACGAGTCAATATAACTATGTCCGTCTGTTTCTTAAGATATCTCAACCAATATCACAGAGTGTTAATGTAGAATTGTGTTATTAATTGGACTATCATCTTAAATAGCTATTATAACTTGTTTCTTATTTTCTTTGTCACAGCATCATGCAAGACTACAAGTTGACTCCAATGAAGGTGTTTGGAGCCACTGCCAAATATTTAGCTAAAAACCAACGTCTATGCGAGGTGGATCGTCTGCTGGACTGTATTGCCACCAATAATGGTGGCAGCACGGCATCGGATTCAGATGAGCTGCTCTCGATTGCTGTCAATTCGGCAGTGCATAGCCATGAGCCGGAGATTAAGCAGGCATTGGACAAGTTGGTTAAGCGCATTGGAAGCATAGAACTGCGCATATCGTCCTACATTTTCATTGGCCAGCTAAAATCTGCGTATTTGTTGGCCAATAAACATGAGCGTCTGGCAGACATTCGTAAAATATTAAGACAGGCGGAGATGACAAATCAAGTACACATTAAGAAACTTTGCGAAAAGAAACTGAACATAAATTCAACTCCAATGTCACCGACGCCACTGTGATAACGTATTTAGTCGGGCAATATAACAAACATAATTGTAGTAGCTTTATTTTAATACCTTAATTGTGAAACAATTGATTTTAAATCTTTCCAAAATGCCAATGCGTTGGTCAAGTATTTCTTACCCATTGCTCAAAGACTTTTAACAAAGTACCAAATTATACACATATTTATCAATTATTATTATATTCGTATGTAGTTTAATAGTTTATTAAAATTGTTATTCAAAATAAACCGCGAAGTTCTTAGTTAAATCGATAATATTTCAATCAAGTTCATGTATATCGATAATTTCAACAGCTGACTGTCATGGCTTATCGAGCCGATATTCTTAAAAAACTGTTTATGTATTAAAAAAAATAGAAGCCGGAGTTTCCATATTGAAAAAGAAAACAAGAATGCGTGCCGTAATTCAACGTGTTAAGGCTGCCAAGGTTATGGGTAAGCATGATGGCATATTTTCAAATTGTTAACCGACAAAGTGTTGTTCATTCTAGTGCTGGATGAACTTGTCTCCTCCGTTGGACCCGGTCTTTGTGTGTTAGTGGGAATTAAGACCAGCGATACGATAACAGATGTTGAATATCTGTAGGTAATTACTGTGGATTTCATTTAGAGACATCAAAAGTCAATTTTTTGGTTGACACATTAGAGTACGCAAGATTCTCGCCCTACGCTTGTTCGAGGATGAAGGCAAACGTTGGCAAAAGTCTGTCAAGGATTTGCAGTTGGAAATATTGTGTGTATCGCAATTTACGCTGTACCATCGACTGAAAGGCAACAAGCCGGACTTTTCAGCAGCTATGAAAGGTGATGATGCTAACCAGCTGTACAATATTTTCCTGGATCGATTGCGTCAGTCGTACGAAGACACCAAAATTAAAGGTAACCGTTTGTAATGTGGCCTAACAAGTGCTTGCAATATTAAATTTCCTATCTCAACGACAGATGGCAAGTTTGGTGCCTATATGCAAGTGCATATAGAAAATGACGGACCTGTTACCATTGAATTGGAATCACCACTGCCCAAGCACATCGAGGAATGTGTGGACAAATAGTTAGTGAATTAGTAAACTTGTAATAAAAGATGCGTATGTTTAAAAGGGGTTTACTATATTTTGTATAAGCAGCAACTTAAATCTAAATCCGTACATCATTCTTAAGCTTTTAACATCTCCATGTCCTCCACTCCCAGGCCCTCCTCGAGTCTCTTTTCCAATTCGCGAGCATCGACATAGGTGATCTCCTCTTCGGGCAGATCTTCGTCCATAAGTGCACTCTGTTCGGCTTCCTCCTTGGCACGACGCTCTCTCAAACCGGCGGCAGGAGAACGTATAAGCGACATGTTACGTTGCACATCCTTAACGTCCATCTGGATTTCAACCTGTCGGCCCTTGCGTAGACGTTCCATGACAAAGTGCTTCTCGCGACGCTCCTTGATCTCGGTAACCTTCTTGATCGCTTCGATGGCCTTCTGCCATGTCTCGCGACTGTATTTCATGGGCACATTGCGACGTTTCTCGAACTCAAAACTAGGATCGATCGCCAGTTCCTTGCCAGCTGCTTTGCGATGTGCCTTCGTCCATGCTACCTTACGTGGGTTCTTCTTGCGCTTAAAGGCCTTGTGACATTTTCCACGACAGAACTTGAAGATCTACGATTATCACAAAAGCAAATGATAAAAATCCATTTCTATTAGAACAGCATATTAAATTAAATCATTGAGAATTGACTTACTTTGCAATCATTACGCACAAACTGCACCCCATGACCCGGATATACTTTGCTGGAGCAAAAATAGCATGTATCAATGCGCATTTTCACAAATTTTAATTTGTGAAATACAACGCAAAACAAGCCAGCACGTGTGTTGCTGAAGAAGAGAGTAGTGTTGGGTTTTTCACGAGTAGTGTTGGGTCGCTTATGAGTGTGTGAACTGAAAAGAGTTGTTTACCAACACTAGAAGAGTAATCGATTATACTATCGACATAAGTGATATTTTTGCAGTAGTAAAACATAAACACGTTCACCTGTTCTTTTTTTTCAAGGTTCCGGCGCGCAATTCAAATCTTAAGCTAATTTTGAATATAATATAAAATAATTTAATGAAATTTTTAATTTGAAGTTAGATAATATTTAGGTGATAGTTTGTATAAAGGTTTGAGAGTCGTCACTCCTTCTCCTCCAAGAAATTAAAAATTTAATTCTAAAAAAATATCATAATTGACAAAAATCCAACAAAAATGTTGCAAAAATTTACACAATTCTAGCTGGCAGCTCGGATATAAAAAAGACGCCGTGTAGATTATTTTCATGTTTTTATATACATAGTTTTTGTGTAACATTTTAAACTAACACCTATTTATTAATAATGTGAATTATATTTTAGCAATAGATTCGGCACCAGCTCTGTTCACAATTGAGCAATTTCGGATGCTGATTCTTTCTCCTTCAGCATGTTCTTCATGTTGGCAACCTTGTTTAGCTTTGCAAGACGTTTTAAGGTTTCCAATTCCTTGATGAATGTGGCTAATGCTTCTTTGGTAGTCGACATATTCGCATCCTTCAAATCGGTCAGGTTGTCTTCCTTTTCGAGTTCTATATTAAAGATGGAAACTTATTAGTTTTACAATTTATAGTTATTGCAAAAAACAAGAATACTTTACCATCCATTTCTCCTTCGATGTCGTTCAGGCGATTCAACAATAATGATTGCTGTACTTTGACGTGGTCGATTAGACGATACTGGCACTCCTCAGGATCGATAGCGGCCTCCGGTTGCGGCACATGTGGCCAATCGTTCTGAACGGCCTTTGTACGTTTGATCGGCGTATTCGAATTATCCATCTGATCTTCGTCCCACTTCTTGGCCCATAGATATAGTTTGGGATGGCAACGATTGCGAGCTATATTGATCTTGACCAACAACGAATGCATGGAACGCTTTGCGTCCAGCAGATTACCTGTCAGCGTGTGGGAACGCTTTAATAGGTCGCACTTCTTGGATGCCTGGGGATTGGGCGTATGATATCCAGCTACAGGCAACTTGCCTTCAAAAAGCCAGTCCTGATCATGCTTAAAGCGCATCGAATCGCGAACGCGCTGCGGATTTCGACATATATAGCAGACATACTTGTCCGGAACGTCCGACTCCTTGACAATGCCGTTACAGGCGCCATGCTGCCAACACAGACAGAGCTCACATTGTATCATCAGGCCATCCTCTTCGCCATACTCGCAAATACAGTTGATGATCTCTTCCTGCCTCATGCGCACAATGCGTATTAGCTCGCCGTTTTCCTTGATGTACTGTGGAGTCTGGCTGGGCGGTGGTGGCGCCAATGCTGCATTTATGTCAACCAGATCATTGGATGACGGTGTCGACCCAGAATCGATGTTAGCAGGCGAGCCAATCGGCGTACCGGACACAGCAATGCGTCGCTTCTTGGGTTCATTGCGAACCTCCGGCGTGGGTGTCGACAGAAGCGTTTCCTCAAAATCAACGCCAGGTGCCAGCAGATTACTAGCTGCAGTTTTGCTCCGCGGTGTAATTGCTTTTCGACGCTGTGTGCGTTGTCGGCTGCTCTTACGTGAGCCAGACAGACGTCTGTTAGATGAAGGTCGTGCCCGTTTAGAGGAGCGATTGGATGAAGTCGGAACGACTTCTGGTGTGTTTACTTTAGCGGGCTCGACTGGAATTAAAGCAGCAGCAGTTTCCTTGGGTGATGGCAAAACAGTTGGATTAGCTTCTGGAGCGCTAACATCTGGTTGAGGCATTGCCTTTGGTGTTGTTGGGGATTCCACATTTGGTATTGACGTCGCTTTGCTGGGCGAAATATTTGTAGATGTGTCAAGAGTTGCTGTTGGCGATGATTCCGTGCCAACAGGATGTCGTTTAGCAGAACGAGAATGCTGTAAATCCTGCTGATGCAGCTTGGCAAAGAACTGTTGGTTGGGTATTTGGTTCTTGGGCGTCTGTTCGCCCTGCTCAATCGACGAGGGATGTGTGCGCTTAACAGCCAGCTCCTGCATCTTGGGACAATGACTGACGTGCCTGTTAAAATTGATTTAATACATTTTTGTTATGAAAAATATTTCAATATTATTTTCAGCTTACTGTGCAAATTCTTTGTGGTAATGCCGTATGTGTATTTGCAGAAAGTCCTCCTTGCGGTAGGTTTTGCCGCATCCCTCGCGTGGACACACAAACAAATTGTCTGTTATCTGCACCTTAAGTCCGCCAATAAAGGCTGCAAGTGGGAGAAAATATTAAATTAGCAAAGGAACTTATTGTATTGAAGAAATAACCCACCGTAACCATCATCTACTAGCACGGCACCCTGTGCATCCATGCCCAGCACAGCGTTCGCTTCGGTTGCATCAGTGCCGGATGGTTGGACTTCACTGGAACGGGCTTGCGGCGATGGCGACATTAATTCTGCCGGTGGCACCAAAGAGGCCACTGGTGTCTCCATGTACTGGCTTTCATCCGCTGCAGTGCGACGTGTAGTAACTGTAGAAATCGGTGTGGATGCGGGTGTATCAGTAGATACCTTGCTACTGTTTGCATCCTGTGATATCGTTGTGCTGTCGAGCGACACGTCCTGAGGTCTGGCCTTCATCGGTTGCTGTGGACTGTAGTCATGGGTGTACACATAGGCATTTATGTCTTTGGCACGACGTCGATGAATGCTAAAGTCGTATACATCTGGATTGTACACCAGACCTTGCGACTCTAGAAACACCTTTAGATCGGACTTGGAACGAAAGCGTTTGCCGCTAGGCGACACCAGTATGACATCCCACTTGCCAAGCACATTGGAGCGTTGGTACATGTGCTTGATCCAGCCAGGCGGCAGTCGCCAGTCCTGCACAATCACCGTCGGCTTCTGATGCTCGCCCACAATCAGAAAACCCTCAGTGCCAATGGGCTGATCGTTTACCCAGTGGCAAGTCCACTCTCCATCATGTGGTATGTCCGGTAAACCCAGAGAAGCTGCAAGGATACAATAAGTTAGACACATTTAATAAATCCACGCAGTGGCATTTGTTACAGATTGAGATTTCCATTTTTGTCATTTACAGATAAAATTAAAAAATAAGCCTTGCAGTCTTGCAACAAAGTAGGAATTTAACAAAAACTACTTTGTTATATCCACATTGGTATATGTCAACAGATTTCTCTCAGCTCCATTGCCAAACATGTTTGAAAAGCTACTGATCGAAGGATCCAATAACAGTCAACACACATTTGAATTCGGTCTGATCACCTCGAAAACAGATCAATTTAATAAATTGGCAATCCTCCAATGTGTACTTATCTGATTTGCGTTTTGTATTGAGCAAAAACACAAAATTGTCTGGGCAGAAACAATTTTAAATAATACTTTTGCACAAGCTCAAAACATTTGGTTTTAAAGAGCAAATGGAAATAGGTGTGTAGAGGTTTGTTTGAATTAGAAAATGAATTTTTTGTTTTATCTAGAAAAACTGCAGATAAATATAGTTCTCTATAATAAACTAAACAATTATTTTCACTAGGGTTTTTGGTTTTTTTAAGCTCGGATAAAGTTTTGAATTGGTCATCAATTTCTTTACCTTTTTATCAAAATATCGATCAGTTAGTTAAGTGAATCTTCAAGTATGCATTGAAAAATTGAACCAACAGTTTAGCTTAACAACTAATAAAGAATTCATATTATTGGGACTTGCAGAGATATGTTTTTCGATTATATTGTATTAAATTGTAAGTAATAATAAGTTTAAGTGGCAAGTTCAACCGTAATATGTATATATTAACACAATAAATGCTTTGTAATGCTTCTACCTAACCGATATTTGCAAACTGTGTATCCGATACATACCCAAATCCAAATTGGCCATATCCAGCAGTGGCCAATCCTTGCGTTGGGGAGCCGTCTTGCTCTTCTTGTTGGCGCTTGGAGGGCCGCTACTCGGTCTTTTAAGTGCAACGGAGCTTGTGGTGGCCGTCTCAGTTTCCACTTCAGTTGTGGCCGCCAGTTGACGAGGCAACTTGTTCATGTGCACGGCGCGCACATTCTTAGTGTAACCGTCGTCGAAGAGTACCTCGTATGTGTCGTTGCCAAGTAGTTTCTTGATGGTGCCAGGAAATTTTCGAGGTCCCGACCAGCGTGCCATGCATTTCTCCTCAATCTCGAAAATGGGCAGCACCCTTGAGCTGATGCGTTGTCGCAAGCGCTCCGATTTAAGGGCAATCCACTCTTGAAACCCGCCGGCCGTAGAGGGAGAAGTCTTCAGCTTGCTATTCCGCTCGAAACGTATGAGCAGTGTCTGCTCCGATTCATTAACTTCGACAATACGTGCCGGCAGCCAGGCGCCATCGACGCTCAGCGCTTCCAGGCGTGCACCAATGGTTGTGTTTGTAGGCGATCCGTATTTGGGCGGCGAGATAGATACCGGCGAAGCTGAACTATTGGCCGGTGTTAACAGTTCAAGTACAGCAAGTACAGCCTCGGGTAAGGTTTCAGTAACTGTGCTCTCAGCAGGCGTCTTGGCGACTTCGGGCTCATCCGTAACTGCCACAGTTTGGCTTTCTTCAGTTTCGGCTTTGGCTGCCGCCTCTGCTGCGGCAGCTGCTGCTGCTTTTCGCTCATCAGTTTCCTGCATGATTTGGTTAACAATTTGATCAACAGTGGCCTTGATGACGTCTTCGCTGGTGGCGCTATTTGCCGCACCGCTAACTCCACTGCCATCTACTGAAGCCTGTAGGGCACGATGATCAGCTTCAATCTCCGAAGGTTCCATTTTGCCCCACGGAAAGACAGTGGGAAAGACTCGCGGCTTGAGCAAATACTTTCCATTTCGTATAGTATTAAAATCAAGGCGTCGAAAGTGACGCGAACAGACAAGCACACTCTTTGTAATTTGACGCTCCAAGCTAATACGCGAATTCTTTATCCAAATAGCGCGAATTACGGGGTCTATCGGAAACGAATGGTAAGTGACGCCATGGTGCTCCAAAAGTCGCGACGTCGACGGACACTCTGCAACGCAGCAGCGGCGTCCCATTGTATTTACTCTTCTTTTTCACTTGGATATGCTCCACAATATACTGTTTGACGCAATGATTTCAGCAAAACACGCAATATTTTGAGAACAAACGCGTGCGTTCTTCACAATTTTCAGCTTTGCCTTAGCTTACTTCGATGAAAGCCGAGTTGCCAAATCGAATAATCGAACACAAAAGTAGTGTTGGTAAACGGATCATAAAAGTGACAAGTAGTTCATAAAAACGATTAATTAGTTCAATTTATATGAAAACTTTAAAATTCAATTTAAAAAAAACTATAGGAGACCCCCAAATAATTTTTGGCTCTAAATTCATGATAAATTGACCCCTATTTGGGGTTTTTTTTTATTCGATTTGGTGATGTTCGGTATGAAACAGAACTTTACCCAAATTTTCATCAAATTATTAATTTTATTGCAAAATTAGAGCAAAAATGAGCCAAAATTGTAATTATGCGCCGGAACCTCGACAAAGGAACAAGTGAACACGTTCACCTAAATGACGAGTGTTAGCTAACACTGCAGACTTGGTTATTTTGTGGTGGTCGGCAATCAACTGTAGTGTTGACAAATCTCTCAAGAGGAGTGTTGATTGGCGAGTTTCCTAGCAAACAGCTTTTGCCACGGACAAATTTCGTTACAATTTGAATCTGAATTGTATCACTTTTATTATATGTATTTTGCATTTAACCCATTCAAAAGACAAATGATACATGCATAATGCATACGTTTTTTAAAAGCAGCTTAATTCGCACTTTAAACACTTCAACTGATTTATTATGCTACTTTGCGTGAAAGTGCAATGAATCCACACTTGCATGCTATAAACTGGGAGGGAGACGCATAAATTTATCCATCGCATAAAATGTCACGTGAGTGAGGGCGCATTGTGCTGCCGCAAGGCCATTGACTAGCTATTTGAAATGCGATTGTGGTTCGCATTTCGACTGCTACATGTCCACATCCATATCCACGTCCATGTCCGCAACGATCGACACCTTGCAAAAATACAATTCGAATACCTACAACATAATGGCACTGAAACTATGAATATTACCGTATTACATCATTTTGACCATAAGAAGCTTTTCGGTATAAATTATACGTATTGCTTATAATACGTTTGTAACTATGTACATATGCATACCATAGCTACAAATTAATATATGAAAGTTTGTATGTACAATAGGCACGCAATGCTTTTAAATCGGAGGCGCCCGCTTGTGGGGCCTCGTCAGGTGTCAAAAAGATCAGAGGCGTCGATGCCCCTGGCTGACACACAAAAGTGTTGCCTTGGCCTCCAAAACCAAGTGTGCGCACATTTATTTAGATCGAGTCTAACATTAGTTGTATATTTATATAGAAGTTGAATGCCTGCCAAATCTAGTAATTGCACATACTGAATACAAATGCGAAAAATGGGTTAAATTAAGTTGTGCATTTAATACATCAAACCTGTTCCGAGCTGCACTTTCTTTAATTCTTTTAGGGTCACTTGAAAATTGCATGAATTAAACAAAAAAGAATTGGTTACAAATATTAATTTTTTAAATTTATTTACGATGGCAAAAAAAAATATTGCACAATGTTATGAAAGCCTATAAAAAATGGCATCTTAAATGAAAATATATTTAAAAAAAATGAAGTCTAATGTTATTGGCCATGTAGTAACCTACATTGTGTGATTTCCTAAAAACAATATTAGCATAAGCTCAATGGTGTTTATATAACAGCCAAGAATAAACATTAAAATTTCCAAATAAGCTCTATAAATAAATATAAGCACATATTTAAAGTCCAATCACGGTGTGAACATAAAGCAAACTTTAATTATTATTTGTTTATAGGCATATGTATATGCCGATGACATAAATAATAAGTACGAATAATCCCAGTTGTTGTTATTGTTGCTATGTTCCATTTCAGGCATTCAAAAATGTGACATTGATTGGGCCACGAGTTGGCCAAAGAAATAAACACGGTGAGGGGGAAACCCATGTGGGGGTGCATTTTTACATAATAATGTGAGTTGTTAAGAGAAATGTGGTTAAGTGCCTTAGCTCATTTCTTTAAATATTTACTCACTCAATTCGCACCTATTGAATTAGGCCGGCTGCACCTGTCGGACTCTCTTTTTGTGCAAATAGTTGGCAGATAATAACACACACACACACACACACACACACTCGAACGTACACAAAATTAAACAATATGCAAGCTGTGCAAAATATTTTCAATGTAAAAAAGGCTAAAAATATAAAACAACACAGCGGCCCTCACTTTCTCTCCTTTAACACATATTTACCTCTGTCCAACTAGATCTGGCAGCGTGTCGTAATTCCTTTCCTTACACGCACGATCACGGTTTACTCTTTAAAATATATTTTTTTTGAGTATAAAATTATATAATACAAAGATTCCAAATTTTTAAAAAAATTTGATTTAATAGAATGACTGTTTTAAAACCAATCTACAATAAAATTATAGATGGAAAAATGTAAGACAGTATGAAATTTATGAAATTGTTCTTTTGTGGATCGAACTATTATTTTAAAAAGATTTTCGATGGTTCGTTCTTACCGGCATTGAAATAAAAAGCATTTGGACCAACTTAAACACATTTCCGTTTACTTGTGTTGTTTCGTGCTCCCATCGTGAGAAAACAATTAACACCCATACCCATCTCTTTGGCCAAAAACATCGGTAAATTGGTCGTAAGCGCGTCGAGCTCGTTGTCCGGGAACTTATTGCGTAAACATGTAGTAATTTGTTCATAAACAAATAAACAGACCCCCAGCCTCTCCATCTGATTTACTGTATTGACACTTGGTCTCCGTTCCTTACAGCCAATTGACATAATTTACATAGGCGTGTACATATTTCACATACCATATATTTAGATATATTTCCTCGCATAACAGTTTGAAAAAACTATTGGTACACAATGTGTACTAACATTGGCATACAAATTGAGAGAGAGTCAGATGTGTCTCCCCTTACGTATAGCTTAGTACTTACTATATAGCAATGTGGCACAAAATTCAGCCAGAAATCATAAGCCTGAGGTCTACTGATGAGACCTCACCTCACCTCCTGGGAAAAATAAATGTTTTTAAATAAACATGAGGTTGAGGAAATTGACAAAAAACTCAAAAACCAAAACTTTCGAAAATTAAAATTGAATAGTTCTAAAACCAAGCGTCAAAATTTAAATGTGTATATAAATTATATGCGTAAATTTTATAAATTCGGTGTGGCATTCTCAAGCTATGATTAATCGAACCTTAAAAAATCTTGGAAAAATATAAGACAATTATGAAAAATTTTGAAAAAATTGTCTTACCAATAATTTTATTTAAAATGTTTAAAGTTTATGCACTAGTTCGTATTTTTTTAAATATTGAATATGAAAAAATAATATACAACAATAAATAACCATAAAATAAAATAAATTAAATTAATTAAATGAAAGAGACTGCCTTAAATGTCTTACGCATACATTTCAAAGTAGTTAATTTCATAAAGTATATTTGTGCCAATAACAGCTATGCCCCGGTTAACGATCTAAACTGGGACCGGAAAAGTTAGCCGTTAATCGAAATGTCGTAAAACGCGTACTATATTACGTTTTGGTATTTTGGCGAAATATGTTAGTAGTTTTTTATGAGGCCCCCCAAGTGAATATGTGAGTCTGTAATCTGAATAATAGACTGAAAAGATTTTCGCCGTTAAATTAAATTTACCGCTTGGTCGCTTACCCGGGGATAGATGTACATACATATATGTATGTACATATGTATAAGTATGTCATATTTTTGGGATTGCTTTTTATGAGATGATGATGATGAGTACTTAAACTTTTACATAAACATGCGCAAACATGGGCGAGGCATTCAAGTAGTATGGTATTATCCATTAATACCGAGATATCCGTAACGAGCACCTGCCAGTTTGACAACTGCTGCACGCATCTTTCACAGCTGATACTCGTATACTACATGACATCACCGTACATACACACATGCATACAAGTGCATACATTGTACATACATACATACATACGTATATGACAAATAGGGGCGACAGGGCGCTACATGCTACATGCTCCATGCTCCACCGCACGTGAACATGATCATGCTAATATATCAAAAAAGACAAAACAAAGTCAAGAAAGAAAGTTTATTTGCGACACACCAAAGAGTTGATACCCTTCCTTAGCGGTGTTAAATTCAATTTTCGACTGGTCGTTTCTATATATTTATACATATATACATATATGATATTAACCAAATTTGGTCAGGATAAACAATTCAAATTTGCGAAACTGTTTGAGATATTAACAAAAGACAGCAAAGTTTATTATACTAATCTTAAATTGAAGGTTACTTTTCGACCAATCTTTCCTATGGCAGCTATATAATTTGCGTCAGACAATACCAAATGAACAATCTGTGAGATTGTTTGAAATATTACAAACTTTTTCATGCTAAAGGTTTATTTTCTACCGATCGTTCCAATGACAGCTAAATGATATAGTCATCTGATGCAACCGGTTCCGACTTTTGCTTTTACTTCCTGTAGCAAAGACCAAGTCTTTTCAAGATAGATTTAAAACTGAGAGAGAGTTTACAGTCAGTCAGTCAGACATGGATATATCGACTCAGTTTGTTGAGCTGATCATGATTATAGCCATTACACATTTCTGGAATTAATTCTGCAAAGCTATAAAAAAGTCCCCAAAAAACATTGCATAAAATGAGCAAAATTTTATCGACAGTTTTTTTTGTTGTTATGTTGAAATGGATGAAAACTTGCCATAAACTTCCCAAACAGTACGACACTTGCCAGACACCGTTGAGTAGCGGGTTGGATACCGTGAAATGCCGATATTGGGATTGGGTATTGGGAATGGGCCTGCGACTGGGCATTTAATATGATTTCGGCTGGTGAAATTTCGATATTGGCATACAAGTTGTTTGCATTGTTGTTTTTGTCGCTGTTTTCTTTTGCCGCCAGTTTGACCTTGATCTGGAGATGCGACTTGGGAGACGCGTCTTCGGCATGTGATGAGCTGGGGATGTGAGCTCAAAATAATGCAGTTGTTGCCTGCGTCACTTTTAAGGCTTATGCAATAACACGTACATACATAAATGCGAGTATGTAAATCTTCTGGTTATTTATGGACATTATGTAATGGTTAAAGTACTTGTTTGTCATCAACTGAATTCGGGTAAGAGGTGTACTTACACCCATCAGTCAATGTATCTTAAAATACTACCAATTGTTAAACGAGATCGCAAAAGATACTATCGGTCGTTACTTTACTTTGCTTTTCTTTTACTTTTTTTGAATGGAGCTCTTACTCTTCCCTGTACATGAAAGCTTTACTTTTCTATATCATGTTTGAGATGAAGCCTCAAAAAATCATTAAATAATAAATCATAACAAAATCGCATTATAGAGTAAAGTTTTATTCATTAAACAAAATTAGCAATTCTCTTTAGTAAGTAATAATAGTTTTGAAATTTTTCAACTTAGAAAAAACAAGTATTTTTTGTATTAATTTACCCTTGGGTAAAGCGTTTTTTAAATGATTCGATATGTCTGAGCTTTCTTTAAACTTTTGCATGTTATTTTATTTAAGAATTTTTAGAATATTTCAAGGATTAGATTAATTTAGGGAAACATTTTCTTGTTTGCAGCCTTGATTAAAAATGTTGTCTACTACTCGTGAACTACTTTTGGTTACTTATACCATTTAATTTACGTCAATATGAATACGGCCATGTCGATAACTCTCCAGGAGTTTCTGAAATAGGTCTTAAACCACATAAATAAGTTGACTACTTAGCGGGCAACTTCCTAATTGGAAAATGGCACTGCCTCGTGCTGGAGACTACCAACAAAATGTGTCACCTGTGACTTTCAGCCAAATAAATTTGGTCAACAATTTGGGTTATGTAATAACCAAAGGCAAAACAACAAATCAAAGCAAAGCAAAGCAGAAGAAATAAAAAGTACACGAGTCACAAGAAATATCAAGTGAGCCAACAATAAATACACATAAATATTTTGTGAACCAAATAGCAAGTGACAAAAGTAAAATGCATTAAATTATGTAAAGTTGGAGAAACAAAAACAATATGAAGGTCTAGACTCTAGACACTAGAGATTTAAGAGACGTTGCAGTGGCGTGTTTGTGTAGCTAATTAGATTGTAAGCAGGGAAGTAAATAGCATAAATAGCAACCAAATTTGCAAAGCGCGTACTCGCAATGGCTAAATGATGGGGCTCATACCCATACATATGTATGTATATATCTAAGTATTTACTCGGATATACGAGTCGCACTCGAGAGGACGCTGAGTCCGAAAATGTTTGGCCGGCCACTTAAAATTCAGCATCGTAAGCGAAGGCAGCTCCAAAAAAGTTTTCATTTGAAAAACCGCACGAAGTGCAGCCCAAAAAAGCAAAGTCAAAGCCGAAGTTAAAGCCGAAGTCACAGTCGATGCCGAAGTGCAGCTCGTTGGACCACTCGCCCATATATAAGAGCGGGAGTTACCAAAATATTTGTGTCATTGCAGTTGCGTATAGTCAGTCGATCGGTCTGTCGTCACTGAGAGCTCGTCGCGAACGATAAAAAATTGAAATATACTGAAATTCAATATCGAAAGTGCGTGGGTGTGAGTGCAGCAAGAGTATAAGAGAGAAAACTAAATTGAAAATGAAAGCGTTCATTATCGCCAGTGTTTGTTTGATCGGTCTGTGTACCTTGGGATCCGCACAGTTCCAAAATGGGCGTCTCGAACCACCAAACCCACAACTCTGCGCCCAGCGTATCATTCATGAGAAGACACCCGATGGCAAAGGGTGAGTTATTCTCAGAATACATTTGATTACCATAACAAAAGAATCAACATTATTTATGCTTAACCACTTTCACTTTCAGATACTTCTTCTCGTGGAGAGACCCACAACTGAAGGGCGTGGAGGAGGATTGGCTGACGGCCAGAAATTATTGCCGTAGACGTTGCATGGATTCTGTTTCTCTGGAGACCAGTCTGGAGAATGAATGGATCAAGCAGCGTGTTGTGGGTGAAAATGTAAGTTTAACTAGTACATTATTTTAGTCTAATTAAAGAATTGAAAGTATCTCAAAGTATAATTTATCAATGCATATATTGCAACTAAAAATTACTCTTTTGATATAGTTATAAGAAGTAAAGTTGTATGCTAATTTTTGAACCAGTTGAACTAATTAAGGCTATCAAACATATCTTTCAAATTCAACAAAATCACAAAACATTAACAAATCACTTTTGCCACTGACAATAAAAAGACAGTTTGAAAGCGAATGGATAAATGCGAGAGCCAAATACATATATAACTAGGTAGAGTCCACTTAATAAATAAAATCGAATGAATATAAACAAAAGTTTTGGCACCTTCAGAAATAAATTCCCACAATTGGCAATAATCTATGATGTCTGCTTTAGAGCTTATCTTTTTGTTGATATTATATCATTTCTGTTTTGACAAAACGTGCGATAATAACGGTTTAAGTTAAGTCATGTCATGTGTGTGTGATTGTGACAGCTCTAATTGTTATTTAAAGTGTGCCAAAAACTTGATGAAATAAATAATGAAGTGGCTAAGGTAATGGCCTTAATTTAATATGAATAGGATGAGGTACAAAATGAGAAAAGCACATTAATATTTAAATCAGATTACACGTCTAGCCGTCAAAAGCATCAAGTTCAATGCAAAGTCGGTCAAAAACTTTCCAAGTCCATGACATCAAGTCTTTCAGTTGTTTAATTGTTGTTGTTGTTGTTGTTGTCTGGCAATTTTGTTATTGAACCCGGTCAGACATTATTATACTTGGTTTGCACACGACTCAAAGTCTTATGCAACTCGTGCCTGACAGACACACAAATGTCAAATTATAAAGAGAGAGAGAGAGAGAGAGAGAGAGACAGAGAGAGAGAGAGAGAGAGAGAAAAAAGCGTCTGTAACTCTTATGGATGCTGTCCATTTGTTGCTCATCTTCGCCTCCCCAAACAACTGACCTGTGTGTCTCCGACTCTGACTTTGACTCTGACTTACGTGTGAAAAATGAAATTGTAATGAAAACGAAAGTTGTTGTAAAGAAAAAAAAAAAAAAAAACACCCGAGGAAATACAATATACAAAATGAAACAACAATCAATATGCATATGTATAGTATAATTAATTGCATATAATGGCAGCATAACCGGAAGCCGGTTCAAATTATAGCTGTCAAATCAAAAGACTTAGACAACGAACTTGCTGCAATTTATCAAGTGTCTAAATTGAAATTTCCTTTTCTTGAATCAGAGATAAGATAGCTTGCAACTCTTTAGACGCTCTTCTGTTGGATTTATCCAACTCCACATCACTTTATCAGCCAGATTTATCAGTTGTGTTCGACTTTTACTTTATGGGAGAGTTAAAAGCCAACAATTTCCCGTCCCAAACTCCATTCAAGCAATTGCACCTGTTTACCTACTTCCGCAATGCTGCAATTTATGAAACCTTTAACAATTACAATCTGTGGCAACAATAGAAAACAATTCGACGATGCCCATTTGTGACTTTCCGCTCATTGGAGTTTTCCAAAGGGCAGCATTAAGCACTCAATGACACAAACACAAACACAAACACATGCACATACCTTTCGTATTTACATGTAGATGTAGATAGTATATAAAATCAACAGTTGTTTAGCCACTCGGGTGAAAGTGACTGATGAACATTGCGGTTGCTCTCGCTGCCCGTAGGTCTATTTAAAATGTTGACAGCCGCTCAACGAAACCCATCAACGGGTGCGGCCGCCACATGCATACATACATCCATACATAGGGCGTGACTTTGGAATGGGTTCGCTTTCAATGGCACCATAATACCCGCTGCTATCTGGCTGACTGACTATTGTGACTATGCCCCAAAATGCCGAAGCTGAAATTTCTACGTTTACCTGCAACAAACGGTGACAACGCATTTTCATGCGTACGCTTAAGTTAAACTAACGGAATGCACAACCGCCGCCAGTGCAATGAACTTAAATTAGTTGAGAATTATAACGATGCTCAAAGAAATAACTACCTAAAATTCTTGATATTATTAAGTTTTTAATATTCCTCTCTCCGTTTCTTAAAATTAATAAGAAAAGAAAGTATTGTAATACAAATTGTAGCATATGTATATTAAAGTACAACGCATAACCGACAGATTATTGAACTTCTTGAGAATTAAAATCAATTCAGAATTAAAATGTATTTTAGCTTTGCTGCAGTCTAAATTAAAATATTATTTTATTTAATAGTTGAAATCAAAGTATAAATATTATCATTATTAATATTATAAATATTACAGGTAAAATACATCTGGACCAGCGGTCGCTTGTGCGATTTCAAGGGCTGTGAGCGTCCCGATCTGCAGCCCACGAATGTCAATGGTTGGTTCTGGACCGCCACTCTACAGAAATTGGCACCCACCACGGAGCGCTCCCAGGGCGATTGGTCGCCCACTGGCGGCATTGGTCTACCCCAGCCGGATAACCGTGAATTCAAGCAGAACGGCGCACCCGAAAACTGTTTGGCTCTGTTGAATCAGTTCTACAATGATGGCGTCAACTGGCACGACGTTGCCTGCCACCACAAGAAGTCCTTCGTCTGCGAGGAGAACGATGCCCTGTTGAAATATGTGCGCTACACAAATCCCAATCTGCGCATCTAAATCGCTCAAAAATAGATCAGACCAGGAAGTCGATGTGGAAATTTAATATGAAGTTGAACTCATTGACAGCAGCAACTTCAGATAAACCAAAAATGATATTTTACGTAGCCACAACATACATACATACATATGTACATGAACATCTGAGAACAGATTTGTTCATTACGGTGCTGCTCTCGTACTTTTGTACTTTATGCTAATTACTCGTACTTTCTGAGTCTCTTTCCATTTTCCGGCAATAGTGTATGTCTTACGTATGATTTTTTATAACAATTTTCGCAATCTACGCGCTCTATTCCTCAACAATTAGATTAATTATTAATTTTGTATTAATTTATGATTTTTTAAATTATAATATAACATTCAAAACGACATGTAAAACATACAAGTTGGTTTTTCTTAATTTGCAATTACGTTTTAACGCATCCAGTTCAAGGGACGACAACGCTGGATTTATCGATATACGGCTTTTGAATGAGATTGGGAAGAATGAGATTGGGAAAGAATAATCCAATCAAACGTAAGCTATTTTTCCAAAAAATACTTTTATCATAAAAGACACGTTCTGGTTTTTAACTTCTCTTTGATCAATAAATGACTCCATTTAAGCTGTTAAAATTTGGTTTAATTGGAAATTTATAATTTTTATACCCTTTCATTATTATTATAAATATTTCAGAACGCCAATGACATAAATTCCTATTTTTTTTTTTACTTTAACAAGTAAATGATATTTTATATTGGCTCGGAAGCTAGGATTCTGTTGAGATGTAATTTAAACAGCGTTTACAATTAATTTTGATTGGCTTTATATATGTATATAAATACTTATATGTATGTATACTACATATAAATTAGATGCCTTTCTGCACGCATACATTAGAAAAATCCATACAGTTTTGTTAGTTACAAAATGTTAGAGCTCTTTTCGATATTATCAGCAAGTAGTGAGTAGTAGTGTTTGACTTTAAGCATGTGATATTACATACTTAAGTACATAAAGGGGAAATAGAACATAAAGCAACCGTATAACGTGTATTAAATAAATAATATAAATATTGAAGCTAATTTGTGGATATTTATGTTAATCTATATTGAAATGAGCGCAGTTACTGGCTGAAAAGGTCCACTTTGTGCGATATCTCCCGAATGAGCGGGACATTTACCAGAAGCCACTGGATTTTCCGCCGGGTGGATTCCTAACCTTAATGCTAGGCCGGACACTAGATGTGTCGAGTTCCTCTGAAAAAGAAAACGAATACAAATATGAGTAAGAGTAAAATCAAAGAAATATTTTATAACTTACCGCTAATGGAGAAGGACGACTCTTGCATATCCCGTCTGCCTTCAACGGCACCCTTCAGAGATGGTGAGCTGCAGTTGGAGCCTCCGCCTCCTCCTGCCGCAAGCAGTTCGTGTATGGGCTCCTGGGGCGGTATTATGATGTCCAATTCACCATACTTTTTGGCCATATTACCATTTTGAGGTTCCTCGTGATGATCCGAAAAGTGTTCATATGTTTTCACTTTGCCTTCAATGATGTCATAAACAAAAGGAGGACGCACTGACATCGGAATAAAACGTCCAAATCCTTCTGCGACACGAAGCGTTTCATTCTCGACACAAATTCGTCCACGCACTAATACAAATTCAGGCACACCGTGTACGCTCATACCCTCGAATATATTAAAATCGGAAGCATGATGATCGGTGTTCTTGGAAATAGTGCGTGTGGCGTGTGGATTCCATATAACAAGATCAGCATCCGAGCCAACAGCTAAAAATACATTGATAAATAAAGGATTTAGATATAATATTTAGACATGTTCTACAAATCTTTACAATCAATTTGGTGGCTTAAAAGTGTCAAAATGTTTAGTGACAGATTTGATCAAACTATAAATTTATTGAATTAAATACATGAAATCCATTGGAATTTAATTTAATTATTGTACAAAATATTCCAATAATTAATCATTTTGTTGAAACTTGAAATAAATTGATGGTAGCCGATTCTCTAATAATTTAGGAGCACCGACGTTTTTCAAATACAATTGTCATCAAAATCTCTAGGGGTTGATAATAATTTCAATTTACCAACTTACCGATTCGACCCTTTTGTGGGTAGATATTGAAAATCTTTGCGGCATTTGTGCTGGTTACAGCAACGAATCTGCACGGATCGAGCAGACCCTGATGCACTCCCTTCTCCCACACCAAAGACATGCGATCCTCGACACCATTAACACCGTTCGGAATTTTCGTAAAGTCATTGTGACCAACTTCCTTTTGATTCTTCTTAAAGGTGCAATTATCGCTTCCCGTTACCTGCAGATCATCGCTATAAATGGAGAATAGGTTAAAAAATGCACTTTTTTAAAACATAACGACAAATATTTACTATGCCAACGATTTCATCAGTTGCCTTGGAGTTTCCGCAGACATGCGAATTGGTGGACTGGTGATATAATAAATCTGATCCGATTTGGGCACATTACTCATACTGCGGCCAATGGAACTGGCCAAAGTTTCACCAAAGACACAATAGCCACTACGACGGGCACGACCCACAAGTTCTGCCGAGGATTTGCTAGTCACTCCGGTCACATACAGAGGTGTCTTCATCTAATCATATGATAATCAATTAGTTTTCAGCTAATTCTACGAGGCTTACAGATTAGTAGAAATTATGATAACAAGACTATGGTTATTGTGTGTTAATGCTATAAGAGACAATCCAATGCCAATTTGCTCTGTGCAACTTACTTCGCCAGAAGCTTGATCAGGAACTGGAACTCTCGGGTGTCATCGTAATCGTTAATGCATCAAGGGTTAGCTTCTGACCGGGTTCTGACAATTGTAGTTCGTGCTTCATCTCTATGAACCACTTACAGTGATCAATGTATGTTTATGTATTTTTTGTATTATTTTGTTAAGGTGCATCAGCATCGGGTGTAATATTTATTGGAGTAATACCAAGTGCCACATACCACATACATATATATTTCTGTACAAGAGTGCATCATACATTATGGAAATAATAACAAAACAGATAACAAAATAATAAATAAACAATTATAATAACATTTGTGTACATGTATTTATATTGCAACAATTCCCACCTCCCTTCTCCTTGAGCTTTTGATTTATACAATTTTCACTTGATACAAAAATATACTTTTAAGATCTATTTAATGCTGCACTTACCTGATGGGCTAACATGCAAGCTCGATTCACAGCTTCAGCCTCAACTTCCTCCTGTCGCGACAGCTCATGGCCTTCTGGCCCGGAGATACCGTCGGCCAATAAACTTTTTATATTCTTGTCTATAACATCACCATTCTCAGCATGCACCTAAAAGGCAAGAAGGTTCAATTGCATTCATATTAAACGTAATATAGAAGTTAACTAACCATTGCGACACAATTAAGACTCCTAATTCTTTCGAAAACATCCAGAAGCTCCGAGTCGTTTAACATATAGAGTCCTTTGTAGGCCATATACATTTTGAGCGAGTTGACACCGAGCTCCCTACTAAGTATACCAATCTCTTCGGACACCGACTTGGACCACCAAGTTACGCCCACATGCAGAGCGTAGTCACAACACACCTTAGGATCCGCCCAGCTGCGCCACTTGTCATAGGCCTCAATCATTGACTCGTGCTTCCTTGGTAAAACACAGTCAACTGTTTCCATAAAAAGAAATATATATTTATACTCTGCATCTTAAGGTGATGCTAAAGATACGTACTTATCATAGTCGTGCCACCGGCGATTGCAGCTTTTGTTCCACCATAAAAGCTGCGAAAAGAAAGAATTGCAATTAAAAATATGTTGGAAGCACTATGCAACGTTGGTTCACTTACTCATCCGTGGAGACAGTGTCGCCTGTTGGACTTTGCAGACGCGTATGGGGATCAATGCCACCCGGTAGAATCATCCGGCCCGATGCATCGATGATTCGGACACCTCCAGGCACTGTAATATCGCTTGCAGGCCCAACAAATCTACAAACAGTGGAATATTATTAGTAACATATTTTAAAAGATTGATTATTACATTTCATACTTAATTGTGCCATCTTCAATGTAAACATCCGCTTTGAAATTCTTATCGTGATTAACGATTTCTCCGTTTTTAATGTACACTCGATTCTGGGCGCTTTGTAAGTGAATGGGCACTTTCTTGACAGGCTTCGGGCTGGTCGACATGGTATTCGGTATTGTGAATTCAGCAACTATAAATATAAACATATAATTTTATTATTGGTAAGCAAAACTACCAGGAAAGAATCATTTAAATATGTTTGTCAATTCAGAAATTACTCGCCTAATTCGAAAATACGACAATTGTTTATATTTACAATTCAATGTGTAAGCCTGACAATAACCCTAAAAACAAACCATTTGGAAAACTCTCATGACCACAACTCAATTATCATTTGCGTACGCTCTACGGGCAACAACAAATCACAATGTTTCTCTTTTATCCTAAAGCAGAAATAATTGAAAAAACGATGTAGAGGGGTTGCAATTGGCACTTGTACACTGGAGTACTTAAGTATTTATTACACTGCACAGCCAGATTAAGAAAACTATCCATCAAGATGAAATTATTGCCCGCTCGGCAAAGGGTACAAAAGAGGGTACAAATATGTACCAAAAAATACAGACACATTAAAATGTACTCGTACGTAGTCTATGCATCAGTGATGTCCAATGAGCTTTTTTTCCATCAAACCGGAGCAAAATAGTAGCGCTGAAAGCTCAAGTCTTTATTTTTATAACCTTTACTAGTCATAACATTTTAAAAAAATGTTTTATATTACTATTTATTGTACTGAATGCTTAGTGATATAAAGAAAGTGAAAATATATCTGACTGATCCATTTTGGATTACTTTATACACAAATCAACCAACCAACTCCACATTATTATGATAAACTCGGAGATGATATAAGATATTATTAAACAAAAATTAATAGACATGAATAAAAAACACAACTTTTTGCAGAATATTTTATTGAAACTTTAATGTTTTCCCTTTTACCCCGCTAAAAACGTCTGTTTTTTGATTCTTAAATGCTGACAGCACTGACATGCATTCAAGCAATACATGATGACGTCAGTCATAGGCATAAAACTATGTACATATGTACATATGTAAATAGGCCCATTGCAAGGGAGTTCATCTTTCTATGACACTATATGATACATTTGTATGTACTCAAATCAACTACAAATAATGCCGACAGACAATAATGTCTTTTGCAGGCCGCAATTGCAGACAACTTGTTTGCTTAATATGTACACACATACATATATGACTGCATACATATAAGTACATACATAAATAACTACAACAACGAAGTCGACATCCAACTAGGGAACAGACACGCAAGCGAGCATTGAACTTTGTAGGCATTTAAGTACATACAGTATATATATATTTATATATGTTTGTATAGTATATGCACCTATGCTTTGGATGAAACACAAATTGTACCACATGAAGAAACATACTTGAACATAGTGTACCTTCTATTATTGCAATGCCTCATGAATATTTATGCACAGGAAGCACCTTTCTAACCACTGTTAGGCTAGTTTGGATTATCAGTTTATTGAGTACATTTCTTATATAGAACTTAATAAGTACATATGTGTATGTATGAATGGGTGTGTGCATCTGACCTAAATAACGCTTGTACTGAATGCAAACATACATATGTATGTACATATGCATTTGTGCGTCGATCTGTTAATTAATAAATTGAATAGAATTAACACATTTATAAAGTTGTCTACATTCTAGTAGTTTTATTTAAGGCATTGCAATGTAAATAAATAAATTATAATACAAGCACACAAACAGCTTGCTCATTTTGTTGAATCGATATCTAGACTAATATGTCAATAAAGTGAAGAAAACACTACTAATACAGACCCCCCCCCCCCCACACACACATCACTTATACGAACACACACAAAATAACGGTAATAATTCATTTGTTGTCGCATGTACAAACAAACATATGCAGCTTAATAAATCTAATCTCTGCCTACATAAAAGTATGTACAAATGTTTTTCGACAAAAAGAAAATAGTTATATATCTGATGTATAAAAACCGTATTATTAAATACCGCACACTTATTCTGAATTATTTAATATATTTGTTTCTGTTATTTTGATAAACTTTTAATTGCGCCGCACCGAACGTTCAATCGAGATAGAATGAATGAAGACGAACACCAACAACACTTACACACTTATGCTGGGTTTACATTGGGGCGCAGAGCTGGCACAGTGACTGCCACAGTGGCACGAAGCAATGTGAACACAAATGCTGTGCCATCAAAATCAAGTGGCACAAAAATGTGCCACTTTCAATGTGAACACCAGTGTCATTCGGTGCCGCATACTTTTCTGTGCCAATGGACTGGCACAGCTTTGCCAAAAAATTGATTGACAGCTGTTTTAATCGAACCAGCTTAAATCAACCCTGTTTTTCTGCGCTAAGCAGATCGAGCAGTTGGTTTTTCTGGCACACTACGCCACCGATAGTTTTTTGTTAACATCAAAAAAAACTCAGAACTCTGTTTTTGTTTTGAAAAAAATTTTTCGTGAAAGAAATGAAGAACGCAGAGCTTGCTGACTTTTTCATATTTTTCACAATTTTTGCAACTTTTACAATTCAGGGCATAAATAGTTTGTTTATTTTCTTTTTGTGGAACTTGTTCATGCTCACGAGCTTGTTCAATGTTCACTTTTTGTGAACATTTTCGATGCTGTGACGACGACAAGTAGTGTTCACATTGAAGGCTATAATTTTGTGTTGCCACAGCGCTGTGAGGCACAATTTATGCCTCGCCAGTGTAAACACTTTGACTGGTGTCCCAAGCTGGCGCAAACTGGCACAAAATGTGGTGCCGTAGTGTGCCCCAATATAAACACAGCATAATTACTCACGCAGGTGTCACCGACAGTTTTGAAACATATGGCAGCCTTGGGGCACAAAAATCGGTGTGGCAGCCTTGGCTTCCGGAAAAGACTCCGTTCCCAGCATTTTTTTTTTAATTTCTATAATTTGAATTTAGAATTACGTTTTATTTCATCTATTTTCTAATTTAAATGGTATAATTAATTATATTCTTATTGCTTTATTAAACAATTGTTTCAAATTTTAACTAAGATTTAAACTGCGCGCTGCTTCGATAGCTACTTATCGATATTTTGATAATGTCAAGAGTGAGCGTTTTTCAAAAGAAAAACACTGAATTTATACAAATGTGGTTTTCAAACTGTAGTTTACAGTTTGAAGTATACTTTTGGGATTTTTATTTATTTGTTGGCTTGATGCTCCGATTACTGTTATCATTTTGTTAATTATCGATTTAACAGCAGTTAGATTTAAAAATTACCTTCTTAGTCGTCGCTTTTCTTGTAGACTTACTTTAATACATATTTCAATTATTATGCATTTTAACGCGAAATGCCAATTAAAGTAATTCTGTTGTTCTTAATCTCGATTGTAAGTTAAGTTGCTCCAACTGGATTTCTAATTTTCCAAAGTTTCCATTTAAAGGTGTGCAAGAGCTGAAAATTTGGCATTGAGATAAATACAAACAAATATTTTCATATTTATATTGCATGTGGATAATAAAAAAACACTATTGTATATTATATATGTATGTATATTAATTAAATAATTAAATTAAGTTTGGGGGACATACATTTACATCCTAGCAAAAATTATACACTAATAACTACAAGTAATATATCGATATCGAGATGTTGAGTCATATTTTGTGTTTGGAAAACAACTACATAAATTAAAGTTATTTTTTTCAGGTTTCAACTGCATCTGGTATCATTCTGTTGATCGACATTAGTATAGAAGGGGGTTGCTACTAGCCCAGTCTACTTGACTTTATTCATTTTATTATCTTTTATTCGTATTTCTTTTTGTTTTTGTTATCATTCCTCTTATTAGTTTTTCTCATTTTTTTTTTTAATATTTCTTTTAAACAGCAGTCCATTTGTAATATTGCCATGTATTCTAGAGCTTTAATTGCATATGCATCAAAGTACAGTTTACAACTTTTTCGCACATGTCCATTTTCAGGTGCTCGATGATTTTGCAATTAATTGTTTTATGTTTTTGTTTCTTATTTTTTTCTTCTGTTTGCTATTGGTTTCATGCCTTCATCATTTTGTAATATAAAGCATGTTAGTTAATTTCTCGTGCTTCTTTATAGCTTAGTTCGTATTCATTTTGAAATCTTTTCTTTTAATGTACTGTATTTCTTTAAGATTGAATATTTTAAATTAAGATTAAGATAAAAACTTATGAGTTAAGCTTGTCATTTACGCCTAAATTATGTTCAATATAAAATTAAACCTTGTTCCAGCAGCACTTCAGTAAATAATAATACAAACAACATAAAAGTTACAACATTAAGTGCTCGAACTTTGCCATTTCTCTAATACAGCGTGTGTGTGTGTGTGTGTATGTGTTGATGATCTTCTAAAAAAATATAATAAAACAAGACTTTTACGAGCATTCAATCAATTTGAATTATTCGTCTACAATCCACACACATTCGCAATACGAAATGAAATGTGGCATGTGGCAGCAAAGCTCAATGCGCAACGCGGAAACAAAATACAGATAAAATTTACAAAATAGTTAAGTATGTACAGTTTTCTTTCGATTTTTTTTTTTATGTTTGTTTATGTTTTAATTTATATTGTTTTTTGTGTTTGCATTATTTCTGCATTCAAATTTCACAATATCCACACATAAATATCCGTTTAATTGTATTACATAGTTCTTAAAGATGTTGCATATACACATACATATGCATATAATGTTAGGTTTATGTTCACTATATGACTTTAAATGACATATTGTAATAATATTATTATTATAAGTAGTATGTAGTAGAATTTTAAAACTAACTTTTACATATATGTATATATATATATATTTATTTATTTATTACATATGTTTATTCATTAACATATATAATTTGTTGTTGTTTTTACTTTTTTCAATCATTGTGTATTGTATTACTTAAATTTATATACCATATACATATCGCAATATATTTATATAAATAAAAGCAACACAATACAATTTATGTATATATATATATATATATATTTATGTGTATGTATGTATGTATGTATGTATATATGTATATTTAGCGTATGCATATGTGTGTATTGAGTTTTAGTTATTAATGTTTAATCATTTAATTTAATACATATGTAAGTATATTGTGTGCTTAACATTTACGCATGCATCTCGTATCTGAATGCAAATAAACCTCTTGCCTTAAGTTTGACGTTGAAAATTCATTGCTAAAATTTGAACGGGGGACTATATTTAACGCCAGACCGATTTCCTGCTTTCTTTATCATTTTCTTAATTGTTTAACGTTTACTTTCTGGTTTCTTTTTCTTTTTCTTTTTGTTTTTTTTTTGTTTTCTTCGCCGTAATATTGATTTTCTTCTTTTTATATATTTATATATATTAACTATAGACTTAAGTGGAAAAATATACAGTTATTGTGTGTGTTGTTGTTATTCTTGAATCTTTTCGAAATTTCAAGTTAATTACGTTAATAGCATATACAATTTATGTGTTTATGCTAATTATCATTATCATTCAGTGATTCGCTTCAACTCACGATTCGACGCAGATCATGTCCTATATCATTTAGTTAATTTACATTATTTGATAACACCATCGCAATTCAAATTCTACCAATATATATAAGTGTATAAATGTTGCGTGTGCATGTGTATGTTCATTCCTTGTAGTTTCTTTTAGCCATCCATCGACGATCACCATCATGTTACCAATAGTAAGACGTTGCTGGTAGCATTGTTGTATACTACGCAACGGCTGCTGTTGTATTGGCATTTGTTGGCGGTGGCGCCGCCGCCTGTGGCGCCACACCTGTTGCAGGTGTTGAGTTTGGTGTTGTTGCTGTTGTTGATGCCGCAGCATTGACATTAATGTTGCTCAAATTGTTAGAGGACAATGCCGCTGTTGTTGTTGTTGTTGCTGCTGTTGCAGCAACAACTGCTGTTTTACCCACTTGTTGCTGCTGCTGCTGTTGTTGTTCGCTTGGTGTTACCAAATTGTTAAGTGTTGTCTGACTGCTGCTGCCTAAGCTGCTGCTGTTGGTCTGATTGCTGCTGACGGTGCCGCAACTGTTGCTGTTGGTACTGCTGTTGCTAACATCATTGAATGTTGCCGCTGGCGGCAATTGTTGGCTGCTGTTGCTGTTGTCATCGTTGATAACAGCTGTTGTCATGACAACAGCAGTTGCTGTTGGTTTAATATCGATCGTCTGCTCAGCTGTTTGTTGCACACAGAGTTCCGTTTTCACTGCATTTGTTGCTGTTGCTATTGTTGTTGTTGTGGCTGCTGCTGTTGTCGTTGCTGCTGCTGCTGCTGTGGTTGATGTTGCTGTTGGCGCAATTGGTTTTTCCGTTGCAGTCAAATTGGAGCGTTGTTGTTGCTGTTGACGCTGCTGCAACATTCTGTACTCAACCGAATGCATTGGACCTGTGCCTCGCGAGACTTGATAGAGCACCCGTGATATTATCAATGCCACCTGCTGATCCAGTATATGCGACATGACCAGACCAAGTAATCGCTGTTCCTGTTGCATGAACAGCGATCGATTATCTGGATGCTTGGCCAAATGCAATAACGTGCCGGCTGCTCGTCGCAACATATCCAAGCTGGTGCCCATCGAATCGGGATTCTCGCGCAGATAGTTGATGCCATGCTGATTGGCCACGCCCAATGCTGTCTGCTCGGCCTGCTCAATGAATGCCACCAAATATGAAATACAAGGCGACTGCAGGGCCACCGTCCGTGCCATGGCACTGTCTGCTGCGGCCAGATAATGCAGCAAATTGACGGAAAATTCGCGCAGCACTTGATCCTCGTTACGGCACAAATGTCGCGTCAGCACCGCACACAGTTTCTCCAGGCGTGAAAATGGCGGTGTCGCAATCACTAAATCGACATTCGCATCTGTAACGCACAATTTACAGAGCGCTTCCAGGGCAAGGCGTTGCGGTGATAACGCTGAATTGGGGCCACATGAGGGGAACGGATCCTGGCCATGGGCACTGGGACAGACAGCCCAATGCAATAGTCCATCGATAAGCGGGCGTGCGATTAATTCATCATAGCGCGATAGTTCCAAATGTCCAGCTATGTTGGCCATGGACACGAGCATATTTTCCCGAATGGTAATCAAATATTCCCACCACCATTCCCGCTCACCCTGTAGTGAACTGCACGAGTCGGTAAAGTCTGAATCCTCTTCTCGATCATAGTTGCGGGTCTTGGGCGTGCGCCGCAAATGATCGTGGTTAAGCAAGAGGAGGCGTCCGAGCACGGCCAGAAATCGTGTCGACTTGGCCAACACCGTCTCATTGCCGGGCACAAATGTCAAATTGCGAAAGATATTCGAGAGCGCAATACAACGACGTGCCAACGAATCCTGGCTATCGTTGACCAAGTACAGTGAGGCCTCGTCTCGCGTGTAGCATTCATCCTCATAGCTGGAGTCACGACGTCGTTGCAGAACTTGTGCCACATCGCGTACAGTTGACTTGGGATCAAATCCTTTGGGTTGCGTTGCGACTCCATTGGTCAGACGTTGTTGTTGCGGCGATTCAATCTCCATATCAACGGCACGGCAATCACTGTCCGTTAAACTGACACCCGCACCCAGATCGGCATCTGTGCTTGCCTCCTTTTTCACCTCGGGGATTGGCTGCGCGAATTCCTCCTCCAGTTTCGACTTTTTAATATCAACACTGGCTGATCCACCACTACTGCTCACCAGTCTACGCTTTTTATTATACGTCTGCTGGAGTAGACTGCTCTCTTCGGTGCTGCTGCTGGTTGTGGTGTCCTCCTGTTTGATGACCACTGACTCTTCATCAGGCCGGAGGCTATTGTTTCTCTTCGGTGCAATCTCCGCAATAGGCGGCTTTCCCTTGTTTTTCGTACGTACGTATCGCGCAAATGGAATGTTAACAATCTCCGATTTGAATACATCGATAATACCATCGAGTGGATCGGGTTCCGTGAATCCATATGTCCAGGCATTGCTGCCAACTGGCTCGAGCTGCTCGTACAATTTGTTTGTGTCAATGTCCCACGATTTTTGGCGCTCGTCCACAAAGATATCATGATCTGCCGTCTGAATCCGGACCGGGACACCCTTTCGCGTGACCAGAGTATAATTGGGCGTAAACGAAAGGAGAAGCGTTCGCTCTTCGGGATTTGGCTGGACACGAACTTGACCCAAATCGATGCCTTCGTCAGCATCATCCGAATCTTCGTTGCGCTTAACATCCATATTCTCGTAGTGTCGTCTACGATTATAGCTGCATATGCTCCGTACACAACGCGACTGTCGCCGCCGGAGTCGATCTTCGGCCTGCAACGATATGACGGTGCCACTGTCGGCATCATCATCTGCCTCATCGCCTATCGCCTCCTCACAACGTTCGTCAAACATTTCGGCGAGATTTTTCTGAAAGTGTTCCAGTAGCAGAGTTAACAGACCGGGCAAATTTGATATGCCAAAGAACTGAACGGTGGCATCGTCAAATAGAAGCACGTTCAGCACATCCAATGCCCATGTACACTCCGTGAGAAGACCCGATCGCATGGCCATAAAGATCCTCCACGGATCAACGGGACAGACGTCAGCCTTTGTCAAGCGCTTTCGTCGGTATAGCACTGGTGTCGTTGACTCCACGCTATCGTGTGGAAAGATTAGCTCCTTCTTCACGAGCTGTGCCCCGGCGCCAGTTACTTGCGGAGCATATGGAGCCTGTTGATTAGGCAGCTGATGAGGCGGCTGCTGTTGCGTAGGTTGCATGCCCTGTCCAACAATTGGAGGCTGCTTTTGCGAAATCATGCTGCCAGGTGGAGTACCAACCATGGCCACTCCTGGTGGAACGCCTCCAGCCTGTGATGGCGGTGGCATAGCATAAGGCGGTTTCGCCAATCCACCAGCAACTGGTGGCATATTTGATGTGGGCACACCTCCATGTGGTGGCTGTACCACTGGCTGTCCCTGTTGCTGTTGCGGCGACATGACGGGCACTCCACTCGGCAATCGTTGCTGCTGTGCAGCACCAAGTGGAGGACGCAGCGATGTTACCGGTTGCGTTATATTTGCCTGTGGTGGCGGTTGGGCCGCATTTATCTGTGCCCACTGTGGTGCCGTCGGCTGTTGTTGCTGACCAGGCGGTGCGCCCTGCTGATACGGCGGCTGTTGCTGCTGCGGTGGCGGTGGAGGCTGCTGAGGTGGATAACGATGTTGATCCCACTGAGCGACACCAGCTGGCGGCTGTCCGTGCGGACCATGCGGACCTCCTGGCGGTGCTGCACCCCGTGGGGGTGCATTTCCCCAGGACTGTGGCGCCGACGATGTGGGATACTGAGCACGATACTGTGGATTGCCACCTTGCCAACCACCTAAAAGCAATAGACAGTTTATTATTAAATGAGCCACTAAAACAAGTAAGAAAGCTTTATTCGAGAGTGATACTACCAGATACCCTGAGATTAGGACCTTAGATATTGGGATTCTAGCTCTCAACATATCGGAAATGTCTTTGTTCAGACAAACAGACGAATATAGCTATTATATCGACCATAGTCGCGTCTCCGACCATAAGATACTCGTTACTCTATTTAAAGATACGTTAATTATATCTAAATTGTGTTAGAAGGCCGTGGAAAAATGTGAATCAAACTTGATTTGCGTGTGGTTTATAAAAATACGTACTTCTACAATTGTGGTATTTTAGGTACAGACGGACGGACACACAAATGGACATGACTAGAGATCAACTCAGCTGTTGATGCAGATCAAGAATACATGTACTTTATAGGGTCTGCCACGAATTCTTCTGCAACGAATGCAATATACCATAGTAATCTACGACTCAAGGGTATAAAAAAGCCCTGCATACCATAAAGTTGAGGCCGCGCAGCATAGCCTGAATAAGGCTGCGAATCTTTGATGAAGTCAGGATGTCGTCGCGGTTGAGGACTCTGTGAAAAGAAAGACAATAATTAGTGAGATTTTACTCTTATTCATCTGGTGTCTCATTTCGTAACTTACTTGATCTGGCGGCCTGTAATAATCCTGCTGGTTGGGAGTGTTGGGTGCATAACCACTATTTGGTGGTGCTACTGGCGCTCCACTGGCTGGTGGTCCACCTGGCGGTCCACCTTGCGCTGGTGGCTGCGGTCCACCAGGCGGTGCTTGACTATAAGGTCGATTTCCATACGGACCATACTGATTAGCACCAGCTGGTGGTCTGTTTAAAATACACAAAAACAAAAGAATTAATTAAAGTCAATGAAAAATCAAATTGGTAATTCATCTTCGTCCTTAAATTTGATTAAAAACAGTACAGTTGTGTTAGTGTTGGGTGTGCGTATTTGTGTTGTGGGTATATTAGATTGAAGTATATGAATTGTGCACTCACGCTTCCCCTTCTGGCCCATAGGGAGGGTACATGTTGCGATTCTGCGGCGGATATTGTCCCTGATTTGGTCCAAATTGTTGGCCTGGTGGCCCAGTGGCATTATACTGATCACCCGAACCATATTGACCATAAGTACCAGGCTGTGTTGGATACGGTGAGCCTGAAATAATTATGCAACAATCTCTTTAATTTCATATTGTCCAAATCAAATTCATTTAAGAAAAACAAGAGTAACAGTGGCAGTAGAGAAATATTAAAACAAGGGAGAATTGCCAAAGATTAAACAAAACTAAATAGACATATTCGATATTTCAATTCTTTGACATCTGTGCAATGTAATAAAAACACAACAGTCTTAAGCGTAAGGAAAGGCAAATCTAATTAACCTAAATCAGAGTAAATCATAAAATAATAAAATACAAAATAAATTGATTACAGGTATCACGGTTATCAATTATAAAGTTTTATAACCTAAGTACGATTAAGAGTATTAAAGTCTAAAGTCTCCGACAAGTTATAGAGTTCTAAAACGAATTTCTATTAATACAGTCCTTGTGTTATTATAAATATAAAATACGGTTCCTCTGTTTTTTAAACATAAAACTAATTGAAGAATATGATAATATTAATTCAATATCATATTTTAAATTGGTTTGGAAAAATATAAATAAATTTCAAGATTCTTTTTATTCTCCCCCATATACTTAAAAAATGTTTACTTAATTAAATTTAAGTTAAATCACATACTTAATTTAGGTTCTTTAAAAAATTGCCCCCATTTTTATTAAATAAATTTATTGGTTAAGAAAATAAAGGAAAATATAAAACAAATTGAGAAATTTAATTTAATTATCAATACCAATATTTATTTATAGTACCTCAAAAAAACTTTATTATAGCTACAGCTAAACAGATATAGTATTAATAGATAGTTAAAATAATAGTTTATAAGACAAGGATAATAAAATTTGATTAACAATACGTACGATAAATGAAAAACAAATTGTGAGATATTGTGGTGTTCAATGAAAATTATAATTAATGATAATAAATGTTATTTACAAGCAATTAAATGAAATTAAAATCCCACATGCAGACCAATTAATTGGTTAAACATATTAATGCGTTTTCATTGAAAGTTAAAATGAAATGATAATGTTGATAAGAAAATATAAAAATAAAGAAAGAAAACAAGATGAATGTACCTGGCGTTCTAGACACAGGCGTTGGATACCCAGAGCTACCTGGTGGATAAGGTACTCCAGTTGCAGGGCGAGCATGCTGCGTCGATGGCGGACCATGTTGCTGTGGTGGTGGCGCCGGTGGCTGCTGCGATGGTGGTGGCAACTGTGTTGGAATGCCTTGTTGGTGGTGTTGATTGTTTGATTGTGGCGCTGTGTGCGGTGAATGTGGTGGCGGTGGTGGAGCACCATGTGATGGACCACCAACACCAACGCCACCAGCAGAAGCAGCAGCTGCAGCAGCAGCAGCAACACCACCAGCAGCCACACCGCCAGCAATTGGATCTTCAAAGGGATTGCTCACATTTATGTTATCACCGGCAACAACAGCGGCGGCTGTTTGATTTTGTGTGCCTTAATATCGGCAAGCGGCATTGATGATGGATATGGATGGATTGATGAAGAAATGAATGAATGACACAGTATAAACATAATAAAAATGAGTTTGTTGTTGTTGTTGGTTGTTTTTGTTTTGATTTTGTAGTTGTCGTTTTCACATGAAGTTATTAAAATTGTTGAGTTGAGTTGAACATGTTCGAAGAGTTATTGTTGTTGTTGTGTGGTGGTGTGATGTGGTTGTGGTTGTAATGGTATTATTTGATATATTTTTTAGTAGTAGTGCGCCCATTTTATACGTAACCAACATAAAAATGAATAAACAAATTACACAAAACAAGTTAATACTCAAATAAGTTAGAAAACAAAAAACAAAATATACAAATACAATATATAGATATATCCTATAACTGAATATATCTATACAGATGTACATTATCTATTTGCAATACACATTTAAATATTAACAATAATTAATTAACATTAAAAGGGGAACAATCATATTACAACAAAAAAATAAAGCAACAAATTATGAAATACAAATACATGTATCTGGTATGCATTTCCAATAACATAGTCATTATATTCATTGAATTGTTTTGCTTACCAGGATGAGGTGCCTGCGGATTGCTTTGCGATGGTGGCCTTTGCATTTGTCCAGCTGCTCCATAATCTGGTTGCGGTCCGGAAGGTGTTGGATACGCACCACCGCCTGTGTAGCCCGTATATCCATCGATTGTTGTATTGGGTGCACTACCAGGTGGTGCCGGGAAAGAATCCTGCGAGTTCGATGATCCTGTAGAATTTGTAGTTCCAGCGTCCAAATGTCCACCACCGATTGGTTGGAATTGTATTATACAAATAAATAGATAAAGCATAATAAAGGATTTAAAAGGATATACAAGCATGCACATATACAAGATATCATCTATCAAGCTTCAAGAGTTGCATCCTATCTAAACAATGGCAATGGGACTTATTGTCCAGATCAAGAGGATGGGAACGAGAAGATGCTTTACTCAAGGCGTGACAAAATGTAACTTAGAATCAAATAAAACCTGGATTTGAGTTGATCGTTTCGGGAGTAAACTTCTTGATTGGACAAGCTGATCATTGATATGAGATTTGTACTGAAATATTTATTAAGTAAACTCAATTCAAGTTAAACACTTACCTGGTGATGGCACTGATGCTGCCTTCGTTGTCTTTTTCTTGCTACCGGCCTCAACTTGTTGTATAATGGGCAATGGATCGATGTCGCCGCGATCAAAATGACACTCGAATGCCAACAGATTCTTTGTATAGTGCTTGCGGAGTGTGTAGGCAGCGCTGCTGCTAGCGCCGATTCCGAGAAGACCAGCTATATCCTTCCAGGTCTTGCTCTTGGTCACCTAGTGAACAACAATGAAAATGTGCGTATTCATTTACAAAAATAAAACAAATTTTAAAATAATTGAATCAATCGTTAATTAGGAAAGGAGAGAAATATTTAAGAAAATGACAAGCAAACAAGTTGTATGTGAATGCCGCATTCAAAGTTATTAATGATTGTTAATTGTTGTTAGTAACGAAGATTTGAAATAAACGAGGAGGAAGAAGATGAATTACAATAAAAAAAATATCAAAAGTTTAAGCTATCTAATATCCTTGCAGATAGTTCCTATTATAGCTATTGTCGTGGCAACAAAAATGTGTAAAATTCTAAAGAACCAAATATAATAATGATACATAAAATGATCTGCAAGGATTTAAAAAAAAGTTTGTTTTCTTTTTGATTAAAATCAAACACAAAAAAGAAATGCAATTTAATTGAAATGCAGAACAACTATCAACGGATTCTGTTTAAAGTTAAATCTCATTTTAAAAAACCAATCATGCTATCGAAAAGTATGTAATGCATGCAAAAACTCTCTAGATTTGTATTCAACTTCAACTGGAACGCAGTGAGAAACAGACGATAAACAAAATGGATTGAATTTGGAAAATGGATAACGTGCGATTGGATAAATTTGTGTGAAATACTGATGACTTTTCGATTGTTGGACATTGAGAGAATCATTTGATTTTCTTTTAAATAATTTCTTTAAGGTGTTAGCTACATTGTTTTTACTTTGGTTTGGTGGTGTTTTTTTTTTCTATATATTTTTTTTGGTGATTTTGGTTGGTTGTAGGCTAATTTCGGATTGTTTGATTTGGTTTTGCTAGTAAATCTAAAAAGAAGTTAGTAAAAGGAGTTACTACGGCACCTTGCATACCTCGACGAATCCGCCACGTTCTTTTACATAAATGTATAACCTATATAAATCGAGTGGCTGTTTTGAGATGGTCGGACACGCTGTAATTGGCGTCCGACGCTCCTCCATGAAGGCTCGCAGCTTGTCCAGCCATCCACGCCTATCCGGATTGTCATCCATCTCGTATAGCTTGCAAAGCGAATCCGATTTCTTTGTTGTCGTAATGGTGCTACGAAATGGTTCTTGTTGAACAGGAACATGACTGTTGAACACCTGCTGTGAATAGAAAATAGAAAAATTGAATGAATTCAATTATTTGACATATCGATTGATGAAACACAAGTACTCATACCGAACTAGCAGCTGGACGTGGCCAATTAGGTGGTGAATTCATATCGTACTCCTCGCCAGACGGACCACCCCCTCCATGCATAACAACGGGATGTGGAGAAGTGCTTGGTGGAGCTAAATGACTTTGGCTATATGGATCATGTTTGCGCGACTTTGGTGTTGTACATTGTGGATCTTCGCCAGATGCTGCAGGAGAATTCAAAACAATTAATATTGAACATATGATTGAGATTTGTTTAGTTTTTATTCTTCTTACCAGCCGAAGCATTCGAGAGTGTGCTCTGTTGACTAACATCATCCATTGGTGTACCATCTGGGCCAGTTGTAACTACTGCGGTCACAGGATGCAAGCCCGAGGCTGGCGATGGTCCTGACGAACTGATGCCATTGTCCTGGGATATATGCTCTGGGCCACTGTCGCTGCCAGCCTGTGCACCCAGCATTGACTGCGGCGGCGTGCTGGTCGGCGGTCCCATACTTTGCGGCGGACCCATGTGATGCGGTGGTCCCATGGGCATTGCCGGATGCATGGCAGTCGGTCCATTTCCATAGCCTTGGGGCTGTGGTGCCGCTGGATTGGCACCGTAGCCACCTTTGTGCTGTAAATGCTGCTTCAGATAGTTTAATGGGCGTGGTGAGCCACTGCCCTGTGGTGGCGGCGGTCCCACTGGTGGTGGTGTACCCTTGCCTTGCACATGATTGCCCATAGAAGCACCAATTTGTCCCGAACCAACGCCAGGCACCGTTTGTTGTGGCGATGGGGGCACCCACTGATATGGTGGATACTGTGGATGAGGACTACCACCACTGTGGTTGGGCATTGAACGAGGGTAGCCAGTTTGTGCGCTGGATGACATGTTGTTGGCTCCACCAGCGGCTTGGCTCGATGGCGGAGGTGGTGGCCCAGTGGCATATGCGCCCGACGGATACTGTGGGCGTGGCGGGTAATTGCCTAATAAAATCACAAATTAATTACATTACTATTGATGTTGTTGTTGTTGGTGAAAGGTAGAAAGTTCAAAGTTGAAAATGCATACCTTGTGGATATTGTTGTGGTGGATATCCTTGAGCGCCAGGACTTTGTCCAGGTCCACCCAATTTGTAAGGGCCATGCATATGCTGCGGAATGGGATAACCACCTGTCGACCCTTGTGGCGGGGGTGGTGTTGCCATATTATTAACATTTTGGTTTGGCGGCGGGGCTGGTGGTGGCGTCTGCTGTGGCGAATTGCTGGCTGACGATGCTGAATTCGAAGCCTGTTGCTGCTGAGATTGCTGCTGAGATGGTGGCCCACCTGGTAGACCGTGCGGCGGCATCGGTAGCGGACCGGCGACCACAGTTGGTTGCTGCATTGGACCCCCACTGCTTGACTGATTACTCGCCGGACGCGAGATTGGATGATTTTGTGCTAAACCAGAATGGAAATACAATTGTTATTGCAATCTTATTTCAAACAAAAACACATGTTATTCAGATACATACCAACTGCAGGAGACATTGATCTTGAGCCCGATGAGCCAGTTGGCGAGGGTGTGGGCCTCATGACTTGCTGTGGATTCGGCGTGCCCGGTGGACCAGAACCCATGCCACTATGTGCACCGCCACTCGAACTATCGTTACTATTTTGTCCGATCAACTCCTGCATCAAGAAAACAAACAAGAGATTCGATTGGTAAGCAATTAAACAAATTTGGTATTCGCTAAAAAAAAAGGTACTTAAGTATGGTAAGAGATTTGGATTGTTGTATGATAATATAAGCCAACATTTTATAGGGAAGATGTTACTCTTAAGATACTAAACATTTCGAACTCTTTCAGATCTTAATCCAGAATATCTGTTAGTTGAGATCTCATCTCTTACTTGTTAAAATGTAGAATAGCAAATTCTTTGCTTAAATTTAAATCAACTCTCGACTCGAAATGGGCATTTCATAGGCGACCTTTTTGGTCTTTTGTTGTGAGACTAATAAAGCAAACAAACAAATATTATCTAAGGGAAGATACGTTCCCTCATCTCTTTTCAACCAATTCCAAATGGCGCTCTTTAAGGAACCGTTGCGCAATTGTAACCAGTCTACAATCAAATCATAGACCCGAAATCTAGCTTAGAATATCAACAGAACTCAGTCTCCAGGCAATAATTCTAAACGGTCGACTGTAATCTTAGTTTGCCTATGAGCAGAAATATAAAAAAAAAAAGAAAGACCAAGAAAAAGCTCAACCCAAGGGAGCACGACGAATACAAATACGACTACGAATATGAATATATATATTATGTACGTATGTTTGTGTGTGTGCGGCAAACACAGTGACTTAAGCCGACAGCAATTCGAGTCGCAGAGAAAAACGAACGGCGCGGGATCAACATTGTCGATTGGACGAACTCATGATGAAGCAGAGGGAGAGAGGCGGAAAGAGGAAGAGGGAGGATGCCGGGCAACAGCAACAGCAAGAGCAACATCAAGAAAATACAACGCGCTCTGTTCGTTTTGGTATCTGAGAAATTAAGTGAAGTGAAATGAAATGTACGATGAACTGACGGCAACAGCAGCGACAACGGCAACGGCAAAGTCAAAGCGCACAACAACAACAACAACAACAAGAACAAGCAGCAAGAGTAAAAGCTATGTGGAACGAAATAACGACAAAGTCGACGCGAACTGCAACTCGAAGCGTTCAAAGGGGCCCGGGCCCGGATTGGAGATGTGGCAGTGGTAGTTATGGCGCGCTTTGAGTGAGCGAACGTACGATGACAAAGACGTAGATAAGAAACAACAACGTGAACGAGCACACACATATACACACACACACACACATACACATATGCATACATACAAACATATACATACCCAGGGCATACAGCGAATCGCAGACACAGTGCACACATTCAATGTTCGAATATAATAAAATGAAATAAGCAATGGCAACGGCAACGACGACGACAACGAAAGCAGCGGCAGCGGCATAGGCAGCGCTGCCAGCACTAGCAGCAGCGCCAGTCAGCCATTCGTTTTTTGCTCGTTTCTCTGCTCTCGTCATTCGTTTTCGTGCCATGCACAGAGCACAAGCAAGAGCGTCGAGTGTTAAGTGTATGGGTAGATTGTATGCTCGGGGGAATGTGTGTGGTGTAGTGAGTGGGGAGAGGCGGGGTGGATTGGGGGGTACAGACATGGAATATACTTGAGTGGCATCGGCAGAGCGACGACTGCGGCGTTGATGACGAGAATAGCAAAGCCACCAGTGGCAGTCAGAAGAAGGCAAAGCTAAAAAAGCCTGCTATAATGTTTTATATGAACGATGGGGCCACGTTGCTCAAGATGAAGGCGGCTCACGTTTGTTGTTGCTTGTGTGTATGTCTCTCTCGCATGAATTTATGTGTGTGTGTGTTTGTGTGTGTGTGTAAGCTTGCCGGCATGTAGAAAAATTACTTGGAAAGAAAAACAGGCGCTGCGGGAACAACGACCACAAAGAAATCATTTATAACAAACTTGGACATATGTACATGTGTGCATGTATGTATATATTTCTATGTATGCGCGAATAACAACAATAACACAACGTGTGCAAACAATTGTGGATACAAAAGTCTGGAATTAAACTAAAACTAGGGTATAATATACGCTACGCTACGCTTCAGTTTAAACTTTAAAGTTATAGAATTTAAATAATTCATAACAAAATTATTGGCTTAATATCTTTTTGATATTTGGTCAGACTTGAATCAATATAAAGCTAATCCAGTAATTATTTTGACAAAGAAAAAAATTTATGATTGGGGAGAAATCTCTATTTTAGGGAAGAAACAAATATTTTTGGAAACTTTTTAAATTAAATGGAATCATAATTAAAGATTATTATTTTTCTGAAAAAATATATTATTTCTTTATTTAACATCAATTAAAAACAGAAAGGAGATACAAAAAATATTCAACAAATAAAATATTTTGGGAAACTTTAAATGAAATGGAATTACCGATCATAAATAAAAATTATTATTTTTCTGAAAAAATATTTTATTTATTTACTTCACATCAATTAAAAACAGTAAGTCAAAAAATATTCAACAAATAAAATTAATTAAAAGAAAAGCCTGAAGTTTGCAATTTTATACACATGTATGTCCGTTTTATAGAAACATAGAAATGTAAATAAACGGAAATATTTTAAAAAATACTCTAAACTGTCAGCAAAGTGAAAACTTAACAGTTGTTTGATAACGCTGCATATACTTAATACACTCAAATGTGCTAATATAAAATCGAACAAGAATGTTAGACTCGTAGATACTATGTACATTGCCTTTAGCATCCCCTTGACTAGCAATACAATGTTCATAGGGTATTATTAAATGTGAAACATTTGAAAGCATAGAGTTGAGCTGATTCACAAAGCGCACAAATGTATGTAGAAAGATTGCCTCTTAGCTTGGTCGAGATAGTAGTGTCAGTAATTTTTGAAACCGCACACTCTCTCACAATTGGCTGGCTCTCCATTTGCATCATTCACACAAACAGACACACATGTGCACATATTCAGATACAAATACATACGAGGGCAACCAGAGAGCGGAGCGGCAGTAAAAACAGCGCCAGTCCGTTGAAAGCCCCACCGCAAATGGTGAACATTCATTAGTTATTTCTGGGTGTGTGCGCGCTTTATTGTATCTGTATTTCAAAATGTATCTGTATCTGTAAGTATGCGATGGTATGTTCGTATGTTCGCATGTGCCCACTTGAATTTTATGAGCGAAACTCAAGTTTGCGTGGTTGCGGCGTCGTCTATGTGCACAGACAAAAAAGACCGCCAAAGATCTTGGCAAAATAACACCAGAAAAACAAAACAAAAATCGTTTATTTCGTTAACTTTTAAACAAAATATTCCAACATTTTTAAAGTAAAACGTGACAAAACAGCTTGCAAGTCTTCATGTGCTATAGATCGATTTATACCTAGCAATCTGCATACAAATCATACAAAATAAAAAAAATAATACTATTTGCGTTGATTTATAGTAATTTAAAAAATGCCAGTCTCGACTTTTCATATTTTCTCTTTACTTTTGATAATTAACATTTAGCTTAATAAAATATAAATGTAGTTAAGTTCTACACATAATCTTATGCTTGTAAATTGATTGCCATATTAGAAATATTTAATGTTTCAGTTCAAAATGTTTTCCTTTTCTTTATTAAATAAATTTGCAACCCTAAAAGATATCGAAAAAGACCCACTATTAAACGAACCTGTGCAATCGACCGACTTTCAACACATCGAGCCCAATTATTACGCTCCGTGAGTAGCCGAAATGTGTAAAAAACACACAGACTGCTGAAATGCATTGCAGCACAAAAATACAATAAAACAAATGAAGCGGCACTCAAAACGAACGTCTTGGGGTTGCAAGCGTAATATATTAGAAATAAAGAATTCCTAATTGTGAAATTTATCATTTATATTGTTAAAAATAAAACAATTTCGCTGAAATCAAATTTTAGACTGCAGTCAACAAAATGCAATATGATTATGCCATATAAATTGGCCAAAAGATTCTTTTGTTAAGGTCTGCCAAGCATTTTCAAGATGGGCATGAGAGAAAATCAAGACCAAGTTCCAATTGTTAGCACGGAATATATAAAATAAAATAAATAAAAGTGAATAGCCCGCAAGCAACAGCAATGACCTTGGCATTGACCCAAATACATATGTACATATGTATGGGGGAACATATGCTCTTTGTGGGATCTTGAGTATCTATGTATGTAGCTGCACACAAACACAACACACGACAACAACAACAACAACAACAGCAACACAACAAACACATAAAGGGAATGAGTAAAAAAAATGATATAAGGAATGTCGACAACGACGGCGGGCCAACAACAACAGCAACAACAACAAGAAGAAGAATAAAAAGAACAACCACAGCGACCATCACCATCACGGATATGCTGAATGAATAAATGGGGTACTACGCATACCAAAGTGATTCGCTTCTCTCCCTTCAGTATACCTATGTATACATATATTGAGGAATGCAGAGAGTTCGACGCAAAGCGCTCTGATAGCGCGTATCAGTCAATAACCAAGTTGAGAAAAGTGGACAAAGCTTCCCACGGATAGAGGGGTGAAGTAAGCGATAAGCGGCAAACCCAAAATAATGTAAGCACCTCAATAAAGTAAAGGTCTATTTATCCAAAGACAACAAAGTCAACTGTATAAGAAAAAGTTGAGCTTGGACACTGTGAACTAATTTCTGCAAGGCCTTTTAATTATAAATATGTTGTTAACTATATTTATCAATGTTCACTATGACATTTTTGTTTGATTTTTGTTTCTATCAATATTTTGATCAAAGTTACATTTTTTCGATTGATTTAATTTTTCTTTTTTTTCAATTTCAATTTCTAATAATTGTCTAAATCAGGAATGAATATATACATATTCTGCAAGTGAGTTTAACAACAAGATGTACAACAAACAAACATAGAGTCATGAATAACACTGAATGAAATAGCAAGTTAAAAAACAAAAGACATTTTAATATATTATTTAAAAAGAGTTGTTGTAAAAGTTGTTCACTCTAACGGGTGTTTACTATATCCAGTCTCGACTGTATTTCAATTGTTACAACAATCTCAAATAATAGCCGGAACAGCTGAAGATTAGAAACCATTTTGATACCATTTAAAATGAAGTTAAGAGAGATATTTATGGTAAGCTGATATCTTTTGATCTATTTTTGAAAATACCCAATTTTTGTATCAATTTAATTGAAATTGTGCTTTTAATTGAGACAAATTTCTTTTGTAATTTGTTATTATTATTCACTATGCCTAGTTGAGAGTAATTGATAATGAATTATTGGGATGATGATATTAAAATGATTAAATCACTTACCTGGTGTGGCGATGGTGATGCCTGCGAGGGCTGCGGCGATGGACTCGGCGCATGCCCCGGACTGCTGCTGGGTGGAGGTCCACCACCAGCGGAATGCGGCGTTGGCGGTTGCTGCAGTGGCGCATGATGCGGTGAGGCAGGCGGCAATGGATGGCCAGGACCAGGACTAGGTGATGAGCCGCCTGGCCACGGTCGATTTGGTTCGGAATACTGAAAAGTCAATTTCAAATCATATTTTAGTTATTTGTAAATCACAATAAATTTGTATTTAAACAATAAACTTTTAATTGATTATAAATTTTTGCTTACTTGGTGCGTTGTGTAGGCAGTTCGATGATTGGGCCCAGACGTCGGTAAACCTGGCGGTGTTGGGTATCTTTGCGGGTACGGCGAATATTGAGAAGTGGGCGGTGTATTTTGCTGCTGTTGTTGTTGCTGTGAGGGGCCTGGCGGTGGCGCCGGCGCTCCGGGTGGGCCAACACCACCGGACTGTTGTGCCGCTTGTTGTTGTTGCGCCTGTTGTTGTTGCTGCTGCTGCTGTTGCTGGGGCGAACTTGGATAGGAACCTGAGTTTTGACTGTGAGCTGACGGATATGGTGATTGACCTCTGGAAGTACTTTGCTGTAATTAAAAAAAAAATGATAAATTACAAATTAATATTTATGCATAAAAATGTGAATGTATGTGAATGTATGTGTAATGTATCTATCTCAATTTTATTATGCCAGAAAAAGAGTTCATAAATTGTCCATTCGCTTCAATTATTTTTGTATCATCCGCCCTGCAATCATTGTAATCGATTTTCCACAACCAATTCAGTAAACGCACACACACAATACTCATACACATTTATATATTTTATACATGATACATTTGATGGAAAACAGCTTGTCCTACAGGGATATTTCAGTTGGACAGTCACAAACGTGTTGTTGAAAAATAATACACTATATTCTGACTCAATCATTCACATTTATATAAACCAAATATCAAATATCATTTCATTAGATTTTTAATATTAATTGTATTCTCAGTTACATTCATTGATAGTTTGTGCTACTATATACATTTGTTAATTACAAACTAAGTAATTGTTCTTCAATTACAAAAAATAGTGTTATCAATAATTAGAAATTGTTAAATTAATATCAGTATCAGACTGACAAACACCTTTTAGATTAGTTCAGTTTTTTTCAATAGCTTTTAAAAGTAATAAACAAATTATCTAATATCTTCCAATTGCTGTTAATATTTTATCTTATCTAACAATTAAAGTTGTAAAGATTCTATATGATCAATCGGAAAAACTTCAGGGAATATTTTTCGAGCCTCAGAAGCAAATTAGATGATGATAAGGATTAACTGGAGATAATAAGATTTAAATCAAACAACATTCAAATATTATCTTCCCTCAATTAGGAGCTACATTTATTTAAAATTTAAGTAAATTGCACTTAAATTATAATCACAGAACATAATTAGCCACATAAGAAATCTCATTTTACTTCAGACATTGGATTAGACAGATAACTAGAGGAGAGCAGGACTTGGTATAAAGAGAAGAGCTTTGTATAGCAATAATGAAGGGATTTTCCAACTTGACGTTATGCTACAATCAAGGAAAACGAGCAATGGGGCAAGACAAGTGAAGATCAACGAGATACATGCAGAGACAGACAGAAAGGCACACACACACACAAGCCAACTCACTCACACACTCGCATTCACGCCCATACCCTCATTGTGCCCATAACAAATGTTGCTGGCAACGGCATAACAACAACAACAATGTCCTCATCGTGTTGTTGCAAATATCAGACCAAAGTAAAACGTGGCAATAAATCTAATGGGAGCTGCCACAGCAATAGATGCCAGTATGTGTGTGTGTGTGTATGTGAGTGTGGCAGAGCAAAGCCGGCAAAGGACAAGCAACAACAACAGCAACAATAACAACAACAATGGTTGGTCCACTATAGGGTGACAGGAAACATGAATGGATGGTTTTACTGCATACCGGCAAGGGACTTCGTGTGTTTGTGTGTGTGGCGAAGTCGGAGGCAAAGAGGAACTGAAGTAAAAAAGGGAAAACTCATCATGGATGAAAATCAAAAACAGAAATGAGTACGCCAGCAAGCAGGGAAAGGAGGCGACACGCAGCCAGGACGGCAGTCAGGCAGTTCAGGGCTGAAGTGGAACTTGAAATAATGCAGCAAGGGCGCAACCTGGCTCGGGTCGCAGGCACAGACAACGAATATATATATAAGTAGATATATTCCGACCGAGCAAACAAACGAATGAGCAAACGAATAAACGACGGCGACCGAATGGCTGACAGCCCGACGTAGAAAATAATAATATATATGACACAAGGGGGCGGGCAGAAGGAGAACAAGAAGAAGCAGTAACAGCCGCAGCAGCAGCAACTGCATCCTCATTCAATGGTGGTGGGTTAAAAGCCGGGCCCGGATTGAGCAAAAAAAAAATGAAAAGAAAAACACCACGCTACGAACAAAAACAAAATATAAAAAGGAACAGACCACGAACAGAAGCAGGACCAAGTCCGGGTCCTTTTCAGCGCTTATTATTTTATATTACAGACACACACACACACACACATATAGAGAGACAGAGAAACAGACGGAGATATGTGAATACACTTGCAACAATTGAATCATAGGGGAAAATTATACATGTGTGTGTTTGTCGTTCGCAATTTTAAGGGTGTTGCTTTATAAATTGTGAAAAATGATGCAAATTATTTATATAAAATATAACAAATATGTTTTTAACAGTTGCAAGTGCATAGACTCCATAATTTGATAAATAAAAGATACTATAGCATTAACAAATAAAGTTTCCAAAGTACAATAGTATTGTCTATTTAATAAAATCAAATGTTTTAGTTATTAACAATCATCATAACAATCATAATTTATAATAATGATATCTTTTTTTAATATTGATTAAATTGATTATTTGTATTCATGAGTTAATTATAATAAATTTAAGATACTTTGACTTGTAAAAAAATAACAAGTTATTTGTATTAAGAAAACGGACCTAGACTTATAGTTGTTATTTTTTTGTCAAAACAATTACATGACCATCTGTTTATGCTCATTATACATATGATTCCATTTATTTACATGACAGCATTATTTTTAAATACGCACGTGTACATCTTATATGTAAATGCGACTGACTGCACAACAACAACAAAAGGATAACAACCGCAAGGTCGAAGCTTAAAAAAGAAAAGCAAAACACTTGATAAGAGAGAGAGAGTCGACGATAACGACCAACAAAAGGCAAAGTTATAGCCCAAGACAGACCCGAGAAACCCCTCTCCACCCCTTCCTTCCTCCGTGTAATGGTAATTGTACGTCAAACGGCCAAAAGCGAAATATTTTCATGGGCCTCAAAAAAGACGACCTCTGTGTACAATGTGAAATTGGGGTAAGACTGCGAGAGTTGAATAAAAATACATTAAATTCATTTATGTTTATGTACACACATTTAAATAACACGACTTTATATACAAAAATACAAACATACACACATATTAGCATGTACATATGTATGTTTAAAAAGAAAACTTGTTGATCCAGGCACTTCAAGCTAAACATCAAAATTTCATTCACATTCGCTTGCGCTTTTTACAACAAGCATGTCAATTGTTTATTTTGTTTTGATTGCTCCTCTCCCTTCAAATGACGACTGAGAATGTGGGGTAGTCTAGATGTAGACAGTATCATTTTTAAAACGAACTTAAGGGGTATCAAAAAATATATTGAATCTAGAGAAACTTGAATAGAACATTTAAAATGAAAAAATATATAAATATCAGCAAAAGTATTTCAAAAAGAATTAATGTTCAGAGTCGTTTACATTTGAGAAGTTTAAAGTAAAAATTTAAAATATTTGTTCGAAGAGCATCATTAAGAAAAATAACAATCATAAAAAGAAACAAATTGAAAATTGTTACCAAATTTTTAAAAATAAATAAATCAATTACACCAACGATTCTATTAATTAGATGTAAATATTAAAATTTACTATGCATTACAAATCACTTTTATAATTATTTTAATCTCTTTTTTAAAGATTGCAATATTTTACATTTAAGAATAACACTTATTTTTAATTTGATTATAAATAGCATTTATTTTAGATATTTTCATACTTGAATCCTAAGTAAATTATTTGAGATACTTATATTGAGTATCTATCTAGTCGAGTACTGTAGATTGTTTATTTATACACATACATACATATGTATATTGTATGTATTTGATTCATTCTGTTTTTATTTAGAGCTATTAAAGGTCATTGCCTTTTATTTGAATTGTTTTTGCGACTGATACTCAACCATTCATAAAAAAACATCTTGCTTATGTATGCGTGTGTTTAATACCTTTACAATTCGAGCAATATAGAAAAAAAGATAAATGAACAGATATCAGATGCAGTGATAAAATTATATAGATAATCACTTGAATCAATTCAATGATAAAACGACAATTGCACATGTTTATCTTTTATTTTTAAATAATTACTTTAAATTAGATTTGCTTTTATAACTGCAACCCATGTTATAAACAACAAACAAACAAATGCAAAATAAAGATACACACCCACACATATACACTGGCACACACACACACACACACACACACACATATGTGGATACAATTGTGTGTACAGATAGACGACGAACATGCCGCGTCTCTTCTGGCTGCCTTGTGTCAGGTGGTGATACCGGCAGCTTGTTCTTATTGTTGAACCACCACCACCACCATCATCATCAACATCATCATCACCAACACCACCATCATTGCCTTTTGTTGCCTTTTTCATGTTTTGTTGTTATTGTTTACCGGCGCCGCAGCCAGTGCCGGTTTTATTTTTTCGTCTTCTTCTTTATTTTTATTTTATATTTGGAAGTTTGGGTTTTCGGTCTGCCGTTATGTGTGTCAGTATGTCTGGTAAAATGTTGTAGAAGCAGCAAAAGGCCAAAGGAATTGGGCAACCTTTTAAAAGCGGAACATCCAACAGGAAGAAAACAACAAATAACAAACTCCTTCTACTCTTCTTCTCCCTTCCTCCTTCCTCCATCCCACACTCCCCCATAATTTATTTGGCTCAACTTACCGGTGGAGGTGTCCTATACTGCTGCGACGGTCCTAGCTGTGGGCTATAGGGCCTTGGCGGTGGTGCCCAACCACCTTGTTGCGCACCATATGGCTGATGTTGTGGCGGCGGTGGCCCATGGCCGGGGATTGGGGGCGGTGGTCCGGCAGGTTGCTGTTGAGCATTTTGTTGATGCTGCTGCTGTTGTTGTTGTTGCTGCTGCTGTTGTTGTTGTGCTGCAGCTGCCGCAGCCGCTGCATTGGCAACCTGCTGGGAATCATAGTTATTCGCATAGCGATGTTGGGGCGGTGGCGGCGGATTTGACGATTGCAACAATGAATTTAATGTTGGTGTTGGACCCTGCGGCGGTTGTCCGGGTATATATCGCTGTTGTTGTGGTGGTCGATTTGGCGATCCTCCAGCTCCTTGTGGCTGCTGTTGTTGTTGTTGCTGCTGCTGCTGGTGCGGCGGTTTGGTACCTGGAGGTGGTTGCTGCGTGGGCGCATGGCCATAGCGATAGGGATCCATGTTGGGATCACCCGAATGATAACGCGCATAGGCGGGATGGGCATGCTGGTGTTGGACGCCAGGTGGCGGTGGCAAATGTGCTGAGCCATATTCATCCTTCACACCGGGCGTATGCTCAGGTGCTCCTGGTAGCGGCAGTGGTCCCTGTGGCGGAGGTGGCCCACCGTGGTGTTGCATATGTGGTGGTAATGGCGGACCTTGCGGATGTTGTGGCTGTTGCTGCTGCTGTTGTTGTTGTTGTTGCTGCTGTTGATGTAGATGATGATAGTGCGACATAACAGTTGCAGGATCGGGAGGTGCACCAGGCGCTGTGCCAGGTGGCGGTCCGCCATAGGGATGCGGTACAGTGCCGGCTTGTTGTTGCTGTATATTAGGATCATTGCCATTGTTTGGCGTGGGAGGACCCGATGTGGGTGGTGTGGCGCCACCGGCGTTTGCGGCAACCGTTGGAGCTGCATTTCCACTTGCTGCACCACCACCACCACCACCACCAGGAGCAGCAGCACCACCACCACTACCACCCTGTGCTGAAGGCGATTTTATTTTTTCATTCATGGTCTCTCCTTGTTTTGCGGACGATGTTTATCAAATCAAATAGCTGTGGTTCCTGAAGAATATCCACCAACAACGTTGACGCTGATGACGACGACTTCCCCGACTGCAGCAGCGGTAAGTTTGAGGTTATGTTAGCTGCAAGTTTTAAAAGTATTCGTTAGTTTGCTTAGCTTGAATTTGAATGTAACAACAATAAAAACATCACCACTGCACCAGTGCAAACACACACACACACACACATAATCATAGCCAAATCATATACTGCAACTGCCTCAATACGTATTGCTTTTGGCCGCCAAAGATTTTGTAATTCTTCATTCTGTGTACTGAAAAGTGAGTTACCAATACTAATACCACAACCACTACCACTACCAAAGCATTCTCGCTGCTGTCCGTTTACAAATTGTCGCGGGCTCTCTCTCACTCTCTCTCAGTTCTCTCTCGCGCTCTTTACATTTGGCAGCAGCTACACACGCACACGCCGTCTCACTTGCATGAGAGTGTCGCTCTCACTGTCGCACTTATGCGCACATGGGATGTCTGTATTAGTTTTTGTTTGAAGAGGGCAGTAAATTATTAATTACATTTATTTCATATACATATGTATATCCATTTGATTGTTCAAATTGTAAACTTTGATAACTTTTGGAATATTAACCACTCGCACAATTATTATTATAATTATACATTTAAATGTATTTAGTGAGAATAATGCTTTATTCTCAGTTGACAATTTGCATCTAATCAGATCTGTAGACATCGACAACGCCGCATAACTAATGTAATAACCGCTCAATAGTATTATTTATTATCTTTCCGATAGCTATTTAATGTTCAACTGTTCTTTTTGTTTGTTATTCTTTTCAACTCTTATTAAAATGCTTAAATGTTTTCAATGATAACGAAACTTATCAACAAACATAACAGTATAATATCATGATTTAAGCAATTAATAATATCACATTGAATCTTGAATAATAAATTTAGCATTTTATGCATACAAAATAGCAAAAGCAAATAAACAAGATGTAGATTTATCACACACGATTTCGATACGCAAATATTCCGATAGCACTTCGTGCAGACCGCCGACAGGTTACAAATTCGTACTTCCAAATAGAGAATTTAATTGGCGTTTTTCTCTAGGACATGTTGTGAGACATGCATTAAAGAACAATTATATTATTATAAAAAAAAAACTAGACTAGCTAGACCCCAAGCTACATAGATATATATGTAGCTATAGCTACATATTTACATACATACATTTGTGTATATATTTGTATATGTCTAGCGAGAAATTGGCAAAGTTGGCAACAAATCATCACAAGTGCGATTTATTATTAAAGTGCTGACATCTTTAACAGTGCAATAATTTGTACACCTATATTTTTAATAAATATCTCATTATCCACTTGGCGTTGATTTCATTTCGTATAATTTGCGTTTGGATTTTTTGCGCGCTCTCGTTGATTTTCGTTTTGGAGTGCTATTTATCTCGCTTGTATTATATGCGGCCTTTTTCGTACCGCAAATAAGTGTGTGAGAGCGAGACAACCACTACGGTTACATTTTAATTTTAATGCCGAATGTAAGAACAAAACGAGTTTAGGTTTCGCGTTTTCCACAAATTGTTTTTGGCTATTTTTTAAGTTTATTTTATAGCTTTGCTCTGAATGTTGTATAGTAAACTTCATAGGCAATGATTTATCCATTGAAATTAGCCTCTGACCACTGTTGCCCAGTTGTAATTGCATTGCTCGTTACTGCTGACGTTTGTCGTCGTCGTTTATCGGTCTCGTTTATGCTTCATTTTAAGAATTTTCTTTTCACATTTCGGTGTGGATTATCTTTTAGGGCTTTTTCGCGTAGATTACTAGATGTTGGCGTTGGTGTGGCGGCTCTGTGGTGATGATGATGCAAGGATGTGACCGGACAATTTGATATATTTTTTTTTATGTATACACGCGTACATATGTATCTGTACCGTATCGAACTTTGAGCCAGCATGTATGTACATATGTACATATTTGGTTTCTACGTATCTAGCTTGCAGTTTTCCACTTGCTAGACCCAAAAATCCGGCATAATATTGAAGATTTAAGTCATTTTCTAAACTAACATGTACACACCCACACTTACACATAGAAATATTTTCACGCATCGACCGTCCATAGACTGGCTATATATACTAAAAACGAACTCGCGTGAGAAGACAAGCTCGGTACGAGTACGAACATTAAATTGTATGCAAGTCTTGTCTGCGTTGCCGAAGAAAATTATTCACAGTGGGAATACACGAGAAAAAACACCTTTTAGTATTTAAATTCACACTTGGTTAATAACTATACATATTCTGTACATAATCTATACACTTTTTCTTTTTTATTTAGTGTAATTTCACTTAATTTTCATTATTTCTCAGCATGACGACGAGCTGGCCCTGTACAAAGCGAGTTTTAGCGTTGCCGGACATCTCTACTGACGCGAACAAATATGGCGGATAATACATTGAAATATGTTGTTTTCGTATCGATAGTATCGATACTCTAACCGATTATCGAAATATATCGAAAATGCCCCAGTTAATTAGATTTATAAAAACGTGCTTATATATTTGATTGCTTGCGGAATTTATTGATTTCTATTAATTAATGCAGCCTTTTGTTTGTTCTTTTGATATGTCTGCATTCTTATTTGAATTAAAAATGTCGATAATTTGAGTACATTTTGGTAATATTTAAATACCAAAATTATATTTCTGTGAATTGAGGGTGTTTTATTGCTTGTGGCGCCTGGTCACACTATTTCAAAAGCGCCGTTATTTGGTTAAAGTCGTTTGCCTTTGTCATTCATTTTATTCAGATTCCAATTGTAGTTTATTAGTTCCTTAGTTAAAGTAAAAATGCGCACTTTATATATATTGCTGTTCTTTTTGCATTTCGTGTTTGTACAATTTGATCATACAGCTGCTTTTACAGTGCGGCAGAATGATTTAAAAGGTGCCGAACAGGAGCATAGTCATGCAAATGGCGATGGTAAGTTGGCGAAAACGAAAGTCTAAAGGTTAATAAACCGCCATGAAGTGCTGTAAGTTTTTACAGTTTTTCAGTATGTATTAACATATATGTGTATGTGTGTGTGTCATGTAAAACGCATTTAATAATGGCGAATGCTTGTACGGTTCTTATTAGACTAATAGCTATCTCACTCACGCCCACACACAGTTAGTTAAGTAATTATTCTGACAAGATAGAATTACATTTAAATGTGAAAAATTAAATGCCTATTTATAGTTTTAATTGGTATTTAATTAGAACAGGTGGAATTCAACTCTTTTTATAATTCAAATCAAAAGTGTAAATTTGTTTATATTCTCTGAACAATTAGTTGACTCACTGTATTTCATCTCATTTTAGAAGTCGCCAAAAGCGGATTACTCAAAAAGTGTAAAGATTGCACAGATGTGAAATGTGTGCCGCAAATTCAGTGTCCTGCCCATGTCCGTATGAAGGGACACGAGAAGCCGCAAATTTGCGATTTGCCCGCTGGTAAATTTGGCTATTGCTGCCGAACGGGCCAAAATCATACAGCAGGAGAAGAGCAGAAAAGTAAGGAACGTAGGGCGTCTTTTCCATCGATCTTGCCCGCAGATGTATTGGAGGAGGCTCGTCAAAGCTTCCAGCACCTAATGCATGGAGTTGCCCACCAAATGCAGGTCCATCGTGGACAACCAGATTTCATCCATGGCATTGTTTTCCACTCGACACCTAGTGAGGATTCTCACAGCTTTGCGGTGTCGAACAATGCACTGGAGCAGGTTATCACCACCCAAGTGTTTGGCAAGAAGGAGCAGGTGCCACTCGATGATTTCATTACCAATAATGTGCATGTGAAGTTTTCAAAGACTCCGCTAGCTCATCATTGTCATCCTCCTCCAATTTGTCGCAATATAAACAATTATCGGAGTATTGATGGGACTTGCAACAATCCGATGCCACAACGTTCACATTGGGGAGCTGCTGGTCAGCCAATGGAGCGACTGTTGCCACCGGCCTACGAGGATGGCATTTGGACTCCCCGCGCTCACGCCTCTGACGGGACTCCTTTATCGAGCGCCCGTGAGATTTCTCGCATTTTATTCGAGGATGTTCATCGACCTCATCCAAAGTACAATCTATTGACCATGCAATTCGGTCAACTATTGGCTCACGACATCTCCCAGTCGGCTTCAGTGCGTCTCGATGAAAACGGAGGATTGGTTCAGTGCTGCTCGGCGGGCGGGAAAAGCGTTTTGCCCAAAGAGAAGACCCACTTCGCCTGCCTACCAATACCGGTATCTGAGAACGATGAATTTTATAGTGCTTTCGGTGTGCGTTGCTTGAACCTGGTCAGACTATCCCTGGTGCCCAGTCCCAACTGCCAGCTGAGCTATGGAAAACAACGGAGCAAAGTTACACACTTTATAGATGCCTCGCCCACATACGGCTCCCATGAGGATGCAGCTCGGGAATTGCGCACTTTCCATGGAGGGCAGCTGAAAATGTTTAATGAGTTTGGTCGTGAGCTGTTGCCTCTAACGAATGACAAGAGTGCCTGTGGGAGCAGCGATTCAAGCAAAACCTGCTTCAAGTCTGGTAAATATACTCCCAACTTTTATGTTCTCTTATCACTAGAAAGATCATGTACCTGTTTTACCTGTTTTTTTAAGTCTTTCCATTATTACAAAATCTACATGTTGTGCCTTTACAATATCTAACAAATTTATAATCTTAGACATCGACTAAAATCAGTCAAAAGAAATTAATATTCTAGAATTTAAAATATATTTTAAAAAAAGCAATTAAATTTTGTTATATACAAGTTTAAACTTGTAACCAGGAATTAAAACCGAAACGAATATCGGTTTCAGTTACGGTTTCGGTTATGCTCGAATTAAGGTTTTCGGTTATCGGTTATGCAAAATCTTGGAGTATCGGTTTCGTAATGGTTATCGGTTTTTTATAACTGTCGGCTTATAAATACCGGTATGGTTTCGGTTCACAAAAAATATAAAAATTAAGGTTCTCGATTGACCAAAATAAGAAGCGTTATTCATTGATTTACATGAGAAAAGACTTAATGATTTTATTAGCCTGGAAAATATAGTTATCTGGTTACTGGAATGGTTCAGCGTAATGTCGATTTTTCTAATAATTTGATCTAATATAAAATTGAATCATTTGGTTTGAACATTTCGATATTTTGATTTTACTCATTTTTAATAACTTCGAACTGCCATAACTTTGTCAAAACTCAATCAAACTCAGCGCAATGTAAATTTGAGCATAATTTTGTCTCTAAATTCGTTCTGCATCTAAATTTTTTTTCGACGGTTCTCTCTGTCGGCTAAGCCGCCGCCGCCGCCGGTTCTTTTTGGTCTTTAGGCCGCCCTCAAAATCAAATTTAAACTGCCGTTCTATACTAATTTGGGTACCAGGAGTTGATTGAAAGTGAAAACTATGGATTCTAAATTTTGAAAAAAATATTTTTTCCGAAAAAACAAAGGGGGAGTACATGCTGTTTGTCGCGATAAAGTCGAAAATAAAAATTTTTCTTAATATGATTATTTTTGTATGCAGATTCAATTTAGAGACCAAATAATGATCAAAATGGCATTCCGCTTGAAAATCGGGATTGTTTTGACAAAGTTATGCAAGTTTGAAGTCTGGTACAGCTTTGAACTAGACACTTTACAAGTCAAATTTTTTCTAACTTTCCACATCATTTTTTACAAAAATATGAAACCCCTCAGAATCAAATTTAAACTGCCGTTCCATACTAATTTGGGTACCAGGAGTTGATTAAAAGTGAAAACTATGGATTCTAAATTTTGAAAAAAATATTTTTTTCGAAAAAACAAAGGGGGGAGTACATGCTGTTTGTCGCGATTAAGACGAAAATAAAAATTTTTCTTACTATGATTATTTTTGTATGCAGATTCAATTTAGAGGCCAAATAATGATCAAAATGGCATTCCGCTTGAAAATCGGGATTGTTTTGAAAAAGTTATGCAAGTTTGAAGTCTGGTACAGCTTTGAACTAGACACTTTACAAGTCAAATTTTTTCTAACTTTCCACATGATTTTTTACAAAAAAATTAAACCCCTCAGAATCAAATTTAAAGCGTCGTTTTATACTAATTTGGGTACCAGGAGTTGATTAAAAGTGAAAACTATGGATTCTAAATTTTGAAAAAAATATTTTTTTCGAAAAAACAAAGGGGGGAGTACATGCTGTTTGTCGCGATTAAGACGAAAATAAAAATTTTTCTTAATATGATTATTTTTGTATGCAGATTCAATTTAGAGACCAAATAATGATCAAAATGGCATTCCGCTTGAAAATCGGGATTGTTTTGACAAAGTTATGCAAGTTTGAAGTCTGGTACAGCTTTGAACTAGACACTTTACAAGTCAAATTTTTTCTAACTTTCCACATGATTTTTTACAAAAAAATGAAACCCCTCAGAATCAAATTTAAACTGCCGTTCTATACTAATTTGGGTACCAGGAGTTGATTGAAAGTAAAAACTATGGATTCTAAATTTTGAAAAAAATATTTTTTCCGAAAAAACAAAGGGGGGAGTACATGCTGTTTGTCGCGATTAATACGTAAATAAAATTTTTTCTTAATATGATTATTTTTGTATGCAGATTCAATTTAGAGACCAAATAATGATCAAAATGGCATTCCGCTTGAAAATCGGGATTGTTTTGACAAAGTTATGCAAGTTTGAAGTCTGGTACAGCTTTGAACTGGACACTTTACAAGTCAAATTTTTTCTAACTTTCCACATCATTTTTTACAAAAATATGAAACCCCTCAGAATCAAATTTAAACTGCCGTTCTATACTAATTTGGGTACCAGGAGTTGATTGAAAGTGAAAACTATGGATTCTAAATTTTGAAAAAAATATTTTTTCCGAAAAAACAAAGGGGAGTACATGCTGTTTGTTGCGATAAAGACGAAAATAAAAATTTTTCTTAATATGATTATTTTTGTATGCAGATTCAATTTAGAGACCAAATAATGATCAAAATGGCATTCCGCTTGAAAATCGGGATTGTTTAGACAAAGTTATGCAAGTTTGAAGTCTGGTACAGCTTTGAACTAGACACTTTACAAGTCAAATTTTTTCTAACTTTCCACATAATTTTTTACAAAAATATGAAACCCCTCAGAATCAAATTTAAACTGCCGTTCCATACTAATTTGGGTACCAGGAGTTGATTAAAAGTGAAAACTATGGATTCTAAATTTTGAAAAAAATATTTTTTCGAAAAAACAAAGGGGGGAGTACATGCTGTTTGTCGCGATTAAGACGAAAATAAAAATTTTTCTTACTATGATTATTTTTGTTTGCAGATTCAATTTAGAGACCAAATAATGATCAAAATGGCATTCCGCTTGAAAATCGGGATTGTTTTGACAAAGTTATGCAAGTTTGAAGTCTGGTACAGCTTTGAACTAGACACTTTACAAGTCAAATTTTTTCTAACTTTCCACATGATTTTTTACAAAAAAATGAAACCCCTCAGAATCAAATTTAAAGCGTCGTTTTATACTAATTTGGGTACCAGGAGTTGATTAAAAGTGAAAACTATGGATTCTAAATTTTGAAAAAAATATTTTTTTCGAAAAAACAAAGGGGGGAGTACATGCTGTTTGTCGCGATTAAGACGAAAATAAAAATTTTTCTTAATATGATTATTTTTGTATGCAGATTCAATTTAGAGACCAAATAATGATCAAAATGGCATTCCGCTTGAAAATCGGGATTGTTTTGACAAAGTTATGCAAGTTTGAAGTCTGGTACAGCTTTGAACTAGACACTTTACAAGTCAAATTTTTCTAACTTTCCACATCATTTTTTACAAAAATATGAAACCCCTCAGAATCAAATTTAAACTGCCGTTCTATACTAATTTGGGTACCAGGAGTTGATTGAAAGTAAAAACTATGGATTCTAAATTTTGAAAAAAATATTTTTTCCGAAAAAACAAAGGGGGAGTACATGCTGTTTGTCGCGATAAAGTCGAAAATAAAAATTTTTCTTAATATGATTATTTTTGTATGCAGATTCAATTTAGAGACCAAATAATGATCAAAATGGCATTCCGCTTGAAAATCGGGATTGTTTTGACAAAGTTATGCAAGTTTGAAGTCTGGTACAGCTTTGAACTAGACACTTTACAAGTCAAATTTTTTCTAACTTTCCACATCATTTTTTACAAAAATATGAAACCCCTCAGAATCAAATTTAAAGCGTCGTTTTATACTAATTTGGGTACCAGGAGTTGATTAAAAGTGAAAACTATGGATTCTAAATTTTGAAAAAAATATTTTTTTCGAAAAAACAAAGGGGGGAGTACATGCTGTTTGTCGCGATTAAGACGAAAATAAAAATTTTTCTTAATATGATTATTTTTGTATGCAGATTCAATTTAGAGACCAAATAATGATCAAAATGGCATTCCGCTTGAAAATCGGGATTGTTTTGACAAAGTTATGCAAGTTTGAAGTCTGGTACAGCTTTGAACTAGACACTTTACAAGTCAAATTTTTTCTAACTTTCCACATCATTTTTTACAAAAATATGAAACCCCTCAGAATCAAATTTAAACTGCCGTTCTATACTAATTTGGGTACCAGGAGTTGATTGAAAGTAAAAACTATGGATTCTAAATTTTGAAAAAAATATTTTTTCCGAAAAAACAAAGGGGGGAGTACATGCTGTTTGTCGCGATAAAGTCGAAAATAAAAATTTTTCTTAATATGATTATTTTTGTATGCAGATTCAATTTAGAGACCAAATAATGATCAAAATGGCATTCCGCTTGAAAATCGTGATTGTTTTGACAAAGTTATGCAAGTTTGAAGTCTGGTACAGCTTTGAACTAGACACTTTACAAGTCAAATTTTTTCTAACTTTCCACATGATCTTTTACAAAAAAATGAAACCCCTCAGAATCAAATTTAAAGCGTCGTTTTATACTAATTTGGGTACCAGGAGTTGATTGAAAGTGAAAACTATGGATTCTAAATTTTGAAAAAAATATTTTTTTTCGAAAAATCAAAGGGGGGAGTACATGCTGTTTGTCGCGATTAAGACGAAAATAAAAATTTTTCTTAATATGATTATTTTTGTATGCAGATTCAATTTAGAGACCAAATAATGATCAAAATGACATTCCGCTTGAAAATCGGATTTGTTTTGACAAAGTTATGCAAGTTTGAAGTCTGGTACAGCTTTGAACTAGACACTTTACAAGTCAAATTTTTTCTAACTTTCCACATGATTTTTTACAAAAAAATGAAACCCCTCAGAATCAAATTTAAAGCGTCGTTTTATACTAATTTGGGTACCAGGAGTTGATTAAAAGTGAAAACTATGGATTCTAAATTTTGAAAAAAATATTTTTTTCGAAAAAACAAAGGGGGAGTACATGCTGTTTGTCGCGATAAAGACGAAAATAAAAATTTTTCTTAATATGATTATTTTTGTATGCAGATTCAATTTAGAGACCAAATAATGATCAAAATGGCATTCCGCTTGAAAATCGGGATTGTTTTGAAAAAGTTATGCAAGTTTGAAGTCTGGTACAGCTTTGAACTAGACACTTTACAAGTCAAATTTTTTCTAACTTTCCACATGATTTTTTACAAAAAAATGAAACCCCTCAGAATCAAATTTAAACTGCCGTTCTATACTAATTTGGGTACCAGGAGTTGATTGAAAGTAAAAACTATGGATTCTAAATTTTGAAAAAAATATTTTTTCGAAAAATCAAAGGGGGGAGTACATGCTGTTTGTCGCGATTAAGACGAAAATAAAAATTTTTCTTAATATGATTATTTTTGTATGCAGATTCAATTTAGAGACCAAATAATGATCAAAATGGCATTCCGCTTGAAAATCGGGATTGTTTTGACAAAGTTATGCAAGTTTGAAGTCTGGTACAGCTTTGAACTAGACACTTTACAAGTCAAATTTTTTCTAACTTTCCACATGATTTTTTACAAAAAAATGAAACCCCTCAGAATCAAATTTAAACTGCCGTTCTATACTAATTTGGGTACCAGGAGTTGATTGAAAGTAAAAACTATGGATTCTAAATTTTGAAAAAAATATTTTTTCCGAAAAAACAAAGGGGGGAGTACATGCTGTTTGTCGCGATTAATACGTAAATAAAATTTTTTCTTAATATGATTATTTTTGTATGCAGATTCAATTTAGAGACCAAATAATGATCAAAATGGCATTCCGCTTGAAAATCGGGATTGTTTTGACAAAGTTATGCAAGTTTGAAGTCTGGTACAGCTTTGAACTGGACACTTTACAAGTCAAATTTTTTCTAACTTTCCACATCATTTTTTACAAAAATATGAAACCCCTCAGAATCAAATTTAAACTGCCGTTCTATACTAATTTGGGTACCAGGAGTTGATTGAAAGTGAAAACTATGGATTCTAAATTTTGAAAAAAATATTTTTTCCGAAAAAACAAAGGGGGGAGTACATGCTGTTTGTCGCGATAAAGACGAAAATAAAAATTTTTCTTAATATGATTATTTTTGTATTCAGATTCAATTTAGAGACCAAATAATGATCAAAATGGCATTCCGCTTGAAAATCGGGATTGTTTTGACAAAGTTATGCAAGTTTGAAGTCTGGTACAGCTTTGAACTGGACACTTTACAAGTCAAATTTTTTCTAACTTTCCACATCATTTTTTACAAAAATATGAAACCCCTCAGAATCAAATTTAAACTGCCGTTCTATACTAATTTGGGTACCAGGAGTTGATTGAAAGTGAAAACTATGGATTCTAAATTTTGAAAAAAATATTTTTTCCGAAAAGACAAAGGGGGGAGTACATGCTGTTTGTCGCGATAAAGACGAAAATAAAAATTTTTCTTAATATGATTATTTTTGTATGCAGATTCAATTTAGAGACCAAATAATGATCAAAATGGCATTCCGCTTGAAAATCGGGATTGTTTTGACAAAGTTATGCAAGTTTGAAGTCTGGTACAGCTTTGAACTAGACACTTTACAAGTCAAATTTTTTCTAACTTTCCACATGATTTTTTACAAAAAAATGAAACCCCTCAGAATCAAATTTAAACTGCCGTTCTATACTAATTTGGGTACCAGGAGTTGATTGAAAGTAAAAACTATGGATTCTAAATTTTGAAAAAAATATTTTTTCCGAAAAAACAAAGGGGGAGTACATGCTGTTTGTCGCGATTAATACGTAAATAAAACTTTTTCTTAATATGATTATTTTTGTATGCAGATTCAATTTAGAGACCAAATAATGATCAAAATGGCATTCCGCTTGAAAATCGGGATTGTTTTGACAAAGTTATGCAAGTTTGAAGTCTGGTACAGCTTTGAACTGGACACTTTACAAGTCAAATTTTTTCTAACTTTCCACATCATTTTTTACAAAAATATGAAACCCCTCAGAATCAAATTTAAACTGCCGTTCTATACTAATTTGGGTACCAGGAGTTGATTGAAAGTGAAAACTATGGATTCTAAATTTTGAAAAAAATATTTTTTCCGAAAAAACAAAGGGGGGAGTACATGCTGTTTGTCGCGATAAAGACGAAAATAAAAATTTTTCTTAATATGATTATTTTTGTATGCAGATTCAATTTAGAGACCAAATAATGATCAAAATGGCATTCCGCTTGAAAATCGGGATTGTTTTGACAAAGTTATGCAAGTTTGAAGTCTGGTACAGCTTTGAACTAGACACTTTACAAGTCAAATTTTTTCTAACTTTCCACATGATTTTTTACAAAAAAATGAAACCCCTCAGAATCAAATTTAAAGCGTCGTTTTATACTAATTTGGGTACCAGGAGTTGATTGAAAGTGAAAACTATGGATTCTAAATTTTGAAAAAAATATTTTTTCCGAAAAGACAAAGGGGGAGTAAATTAGAGATATACGCCGCCGTGCCACGCCGCCGATTTTGGACTTTTCTGACGCGCCGTCGCCGAATCACGTAAATAGCGGCGCGGCGGCGGCGGCGGCGTTCGGCGTCATAGCTTTTTATAAAATTAAAAAAATATATAAATAAAAATGTTAAAAAATACTGTGTAAAGTAGTCGTTTTTAATAGTCGATTAATCGCCGAGATTGTGTCATCTCCCATCTGCTAATGAAATTTAATTTAAGTTGATGAAATTAATAGAATATAATTTGTTAAACAAAGGAATATTGAATTGAACAAAATCGTTGAATGGTTGTGAATATGTTTGAATCAATTCTAATTTTATTAAATACTTATAAAATATTTAAAATTTTATTTTTTAACTGAGTACGCCGCCGCCGCCGAAAAATTCGTCGGCTTAGCCGCCGCCGAAAAATTCGACGGCTTAGCCGCCGCCGCCTGTTCTCTCTGTCGGCTAAGCTGCCGCCGCCGGGTTTTTTTGGTCTCTACGCCGCCGCCGGAGCTAACTCAATCGGCGTAAACCTCTAGTGCTTGTAACAGATAAAAATATGCAATTAAGTAAAATATGTTGATAGCAGAGAAATAAGTGGCAAAAAAATAAAAAAAAAGAGTCAATTATTATTATCTTAATCTAATGTCTATGTTTTTTAGGCGATGGCCGCACTAATCAAATTATCTCACTCATCACACTGCAAACTGTTTTTGCTCGCGAGCATAATCGTATTGCCAAGATTCTGGCTGAAATGAATCGGGTTGCATCCGATGAGTGGCTTTATCAAGAGGCTCGACGCATTGTGATTGCCGAGTTGCAGCACATCACCTACAATGAATTTTTGCCAGCAGTAATTGGACCACATCAAATGAAACGTTTCCGTTTGGTGCCACGCAACAAGGATTACTCAACAGATTATAACGTCGATGTGAATCCTGCCATCACAAATGAATTCTCGGGAGCTGCTTTTCGCATGGGACACTCTAGGCAAGTGTAGAAGTTTCAGAGGGTATTATAATATTGAAACGGAGTGTGTAACGCATTAATTGAGACGTGACCAGACCCCATAAAAATCCATCTTTAGTATGTTGTTTCTTGAGATACTTATTTGATTTGTATAACCATATCACCAATCATGAACAAATTTGGTTTATATCAGACCATAATTACACATAAATAATTGCTATAGATTCAGTTAGTCGAATATTGAATAATGGGCTTTAAAAGGGCGTGTGAAGCATAAACTTTGTCATTTTATTTATTTACTTTTTTACATCCTACTGCTACTAGATTAACTATATATCATAACACGAGTTACAATTATAAAGTTACAATTTTATTGTTGTAATTTAAATTTTAAGTTTTTTTTTGATTAATTGCTTATTTTAAACTAACTCAAATTGTCCTCTAATTAAATCTGCAGTGTCGACGGCAAGTTTCACATAAGGGATGAAATCATCAATATTCCGGATGTTATGTTTAATCCATCTCGTATGCGCAAGCACGAATTCTACGATGATATGCTAAACACACTCTTCTCACAGCCAATGCAGCAGGTGGACAGTTCCATTACACGCGGTGTACGTATTTGAAATCATTATTTGAACTATATGTATATTGTAGCTATATTCTTGAATCCACAGCTTAGTAGGTTTCTGTTTCGCGGTGACAATGCCTTTGGCTTGGATTTGGCTGCATTGAATATACAACGGGGTCGAGATCAGGGACTGCGCAGTTATAATGACTACCTCGATTTGATGGGGGCTCCGAAGCTGCGAAATTTTGATCAGTTTCCAAAGGAAGTGAGTATTTTTAAATGTTAACTTAAACGCGTTAATATTCATTTTTTAAATTCTGTGTAGATTGGTAAGAAACTTGCCTGGGTTTATAAATCACCAGATGATATTGATTTATGGGTTGGCGGCCTGTTGGAAAACGCTGTGAAGGATGGATTTGTAGGGGTTACATTTGCTGAAATTATTGCCGATCAATTTGCTCGCTTCAAGCACGGAGACCGTTACTTTTATGAATATGATGATATGGTTAATCCAACTGCATTTAAGCCCGAACAACTTCAGGAAGTGCGAAAGGTTACCATGGCACGTTTAATTTGTGATAATGCCGATCATTTAACCCTACATAAAGTGCCAATATCCGCATTTGTACGCGCTGATTTTCCAGGGTATGTTTCTATTAATATCATTAATAAAAGTATTCAAAATAACCTCATTTCACAGTAACAAGATGATACATTGCGATGATCCGAGTCTTCCTGCAGTAAATCTTAATGCGTGGGCGGTTAAATAAATTTTATAATTCAATTCGAACTGTATTTAAATCGAGTTGATATAGAAATAATATTAAATAATTATATAAAATGAATAAATATGCAGCATACGCTTAAAATTGACAGGTCTATATCATAACAATGTTGCCGAGGCAACAAATGAATTTAAGTTAATCCCTGGTTGATAGATTTGCGATTTGCGATTCACGTAAAACTGTTAATTGAATCTACACATTTTTGATAGCATTTTGTTAGTGTTTTTGTTACAAATATAGTTATATTACTTTGTCATTTAACATTTGCCCGGTTGATTAGCAGTTTATCATATATATAAACAACACAATCTGAAAAAGTTCATTTGAAAATGTGTAGCAAAAAAAATTCGAGTAGTTAATAAACAAAAACCGTAGTAGTTCGTTCGTTAATATTGCTTTATTGCATTTTGAATACCTTGTAACTATATGCTGAGATTAAACTTGAATTATTTTATTAACTAACTATAATTGGAAAAAAACTACATCTCCTGCTGCTCTTGGCCATAGACATTTTCATCGGAATAGGCCAAATAAAGAAAATAGTCCTTATCGCGATGCTCGTGGTACAGTAGACCCATGGTGGCCGATGTCGGGGGTATCACACTGTTTACAAAGAAGAACAGAGCATCGTCCGGCCGAAGATTAATACGTTTGCGTATGAGAAAATAAAATTGACCCACTGTCAGGTCATTGGGCACCAGATACTTCTTCTTGTCCAGCGCAACATAACGCGATTTCTCGGCCTGCTCCACAATGACAGGCACACGGTCTGGATACTTTCGACGTATCTTGTCTCCCTCTGAACGTCGCTTTTCGAATGTGTGATCCTTCTTAAACTGAAAATTCATATTCATCTTGTGGCTGTTGCTTTCTTCGTAATTAATTATATATTTTAACAAATTGGAATTCGTTTGCTTTTTTCGGTAAGAGCGGTTTTGGTTTTGTGTCGCGTTCGAAATTTGTGATTGTTATTCGAAATGATTATCTTTTTTCGGAATTTAAACTTTAAAAGCTTGCTGTATGAAAGACATATACCCGTAAATATTTATTGTCAGCTGTCAACTTGAATTCCAGCTAACCGTTTGCTAGGACCGTAAAGCCAAAAGCTTTCAACAATAAAAATATAACAACTAAGAGATAAAGCTTTTCTTTCGTTAAGATAACCCGTTGTGCCCTGCTCAGCTTTGGAAGCTTATTTTTTTGCTTATAATTTCCAGCAGTGTCAAATGTGCTTTCAACGTTCGCTCGTTCGGCTCGCAGCATTCGTGTTTCGCTGCCATTAAGATGATGTCGTATAGCGCTCCACTGCACCTCGCTTATATCTGATTTCCGGTTGTGTCTGAATTGGCTTTTGGCTAACAGATTTGTCAGTTGTCGCCATTCAACAGGTGCAATAAGACGAGCACGGTTACACGGTTCGGTTCGGTTTGATTCGGTTCGACTTTGATGAAGTCTTGTATTTTGTATCCCTTAAGATGCAATTTTGTGCATTCAGATTGTCAGATATAAATGTACATACATATATAAAAATACTTATTATTTAAAATTGTAATAAGAGTGCGGTTAAATTCAGTTAATTTATGTGCTTAAAAACTTAAAAATCAACATTTGAATAAAGAAATAAAATAAAAATTGATAAAATAAGAAAAAGTGAAATCGACTTCTTCCCACGCGTTCATTGTTCAAAGTTTAGCAGTGATACGTACGTATATAATTATCTGATAATTCAAATAAGTCGGTCTTAATTAACCATACCATACAGTTATCTACGATTTTTATAATGATTAACTACTGTTTCCCCATTTATCAACAGTCAAATCATTTCTATTAATGAACTTTTACGATTTTCGATACGAGCTACAAATCAAATACTTATTTATATTGTTCAAAGAGTGTATTTAATATTGTTCACAATCATCAATCGAAAAGTGATAAAGGAAATATTTGAGAGCTTAGTTACATTAAATAAATATATTATATTTAATAGTAATGGAAATGTATTTTCCAAGTCTTAGCATAACCGTGGGAACCCATAAGTAACGATTTAAACAAATAATTCGAAAATTCCAAGGCAATATAATCGTTGTAGGATCAAAGCTTTTATGTACAGTGTTTTCAAAATCCTTACATAAGTGCATTAACTGTGATTGATTTTTGATCAACCGTTCAAGCTGGAAAATGGTAACATTCAACCGCAAAATGTGATTTCAATTTTCCCCGCTTGCTTGACTCCTAGAAGGCTCCTAGAATTTTGCGAAGGTTTACAGTGCACCTCCCCAAGTGTAGGAGTATGTGCGTGGGACGTCCACCTAAATGAAAATATGCTAAAAATATAACTTTTTGTGGCTGCAGTGTGGTTGCATATAAAAGGAAAAGTTTAAAAATTTTCAAAACTAATATATTAAAATTGCAATTAAAATATGAGCAGTGGAAAATTTCAAAATGAATATTTGAAAAATAGATAACAAAATAATAAACGAAACTTTAAATTTTAGTTCGACATTTTTGGAATCTTTCTCCGACGCGAAGTTATGTTGATGAATCAATTATATCAATTATAATTAAACTTTTAAAGATAGATAAAAGTGGTTTGCGAATAAATTAATTGTCATTGTTTATATCACAAGTGCTATATAATTAAATTTAGCCATGTTTAGTATGCATATAGGTAAACAAACTGGTGTATAATGAAATAAAGAACAAAGCTATAAGCCATAATTATATGACACCTTATAAAATTGTTCTCGGCAATATGTTTCTTTTTTACGCATGTTAGATCATATTATAATTGTAATCAGAAGATAGACAAAAGTAAACAGTGAATATTTAACATACAAATATTGGATAATTAAGAATGTGGAAATTGGCCCGCATTGTCGGCACCGCTTTCATTTATCTCGACTTCAATTTGGACTTGGAGCTACTTTGGCTCGGGATAGAGGTTTACAATGTCAAGGGGAGGGATAAGTTTTGGATAATACTACCTAAGGAGATTTTACAAGTATAACTAAATATATATAAGTTTCTTAATATGTATATTAGCATAATTTCTTAATAAGGTTGATCAGTTAACAAACTTTAATAATTTAAACTTAGTTCATAGTATTTAAGTAAAAACAAAGAGATTATATTCTATATAATTTGTTTAATCATCGATCGATTCATAATTCTAACAAAAAATAGTTAACAAGAAATTGTATTAATCCGGAGATCTACTTTTTAAAACAAGCTAAAGAAAAAAAAATGATTAGAAAATTAAATTGTGTTTTTTTTTTGCACTAATTTAGATCAAATTTTAATTAGATTGATTATTTGAGGGTTATATGATGATATCAAAAAAATCGAACAATACTTTAACAGTCACTAACAAACAGCTGTATCTAAAAATAAACTGATAAGCTGACTGCGATTTATTTGTTTACAATTGTATAAGTATGTTAATTAAAAAAGTAGCTTGGCATCGAGTATACATGTAAAAAATAAAAATAAACAAAAGAATTGGGTTCATTCCTGGCAATGCCACAAAATTTGCGATATTATTAAAAGTTTTAAAATTATTTTTAACCTTTTATTGACCAACTAATAATAACATTTTTAATTATTTTTTAATAAAATGTAGCCGAAAGGGGTAGATTAAAGTGGAGCATGCAGAATCAGAGAGTTGATTAAAAGAGATTGTGAATTGTCAATCCCAGATATAACATCTAGGTTAGGTACACAGAAGAGGAAGTGAAAGTTCTTCATTGTGGATATATGTACATACATAGATGTATTAGGCATCATTGTAAAGAAATTAAATTTTCTTTTTTACTTTTAAGCTGAGTACAGAATATCTCCTCGTTGATCAAAAGACTCTACATTGTTATATATAGCAAATATTCTAATGAAAATTGGCATGGCTTTGATTTACAATTTTAGTAAATTTCTTCATTTTCAGATCGCAATTTGCATGTTAAACAATCTTTAGGTAATCGAATCATAACTTTGTATAAATTGAAAAATCAATCAAACATGCGATCGTCGCGGAACGTGAAATTTTAATTCACAGCTTTATCAATAGGTGCAAAATATTTGAAGCTGTGTTTTGTGAACACGTATGTACATAAAAATATACATATGTATATTTGCATCTGTCTAATGTAAATAGAGACATATTTACATACATGTGCCACTCGTTTTTAGTACGCTTTATAAATAATTAAATTAATACAATATATCTATATGCTTGATCAGCATCAACTGTGGAGTTGACTGATCTTCAAATATGCCTCTCTGTCTGTCGTTTCGTCTGTTGTCTGGTCTTTTTTTATTATAAGATCTATAGTTTGTAAAGTATGAAATATAACTTAAAATTTCCTAAGAAAATTGTTAAATAAACACGTAAATTACATATGTGATATGTAATAATGATTAATAACATTTAATTTATGCATAATAATATTTTTTGACTTTTACATTTCAGCGGAACAATTAATTTATTTAATAGCTGAAAGTTACTTATTGAATGCATCAAAATGTATCACAAAGAGAGGAATTACATAAATTTGATATACACTTTTCTAAGTGTTGATGTGGGACACTAAGCAAAGGAAGAAAAGGCAAAGTGCACTTCAACAAACATGAAGTGCATGTCAGTTAAAATTCAAATAGAGTTTATATTATTCTTCCTGCTTTTGTTGACCCGCTGCCCTTCTCAAGCCCGCACCAACTGTTATGATAGTCACCAAAATGGCTTTAACACCTATCCCAATAATTTGCCAACTGATAAAGATACTGAAACTGATACCAATAGCTCCGTGGTGGTGACACAGACGCCAGACACGACAACAACGCCGTTGAATGATATTAATACATGGACTTGTTGTTGCTGGGAAGTGACTAATCAGGTAATGGCCGAGTATCTAATAATCATAATCCTTTTCTTTCGGAAATTTACCATAGAGATTCAGCAAAGGGTGTGGAAAGATTATCAAAACCCCGACTTATATAAAATAGTTGGGAAAAATTTTAGTTTGCGCGGATATAGCTCTTGTATCTGTAGTATCCTGGATGAAAGATTAACCAAACTTACAAATAAATAAATATTTTACAATACTTTTTATATTATTTTTTTTAATATATTTTTAGAACTTGCCTTGCAGTTTATTTAATGTATCATATTAATAATAACAAATATTTTTAATATCTAGGGTATTGATCCAGGTGATCTTTACATGTATGTATATATGTACATATTTAAATACACAAAAGATTGTTAAAAAATGTCCTCTTAGATTAGGTCTGCTATTCCCATTCCTATATCAATCACAGTTTATTACCAGAGTTATTCCTCTACTGTGAAAGGCAGTTTTAAGCTCGCAAATGGACTTTTCTTGCCAATCTGTATCAGTCTGTCTGTAACTTCATTGACAGATATTGGCAGCTACTAAGTACGCAGAATATTGATGTGATTCTAGGCACTTTAAGCTGTTTAACTTGGACCTTTGATACTTCACACCAATTAATACGATACTTACGTATGTACATATATGTACATATGTGTCTATATATCAACAGAATGAGCTCGAATGTCGCTGCGAGGGAGAAGCATTGACACGTGTGCCACAGACATTGCAGTTGCCACTACAAAGGCTAACAATTGCATCGGCGGGCATGCCACGTTTACGGTCGGTTGGATTGAAGGTGTATGGAGCCACATTATTGGATGTGTGAGTATCGACTTTAAGTGATATTTTAATGATTAAAGTCACAGATTTCAAAGTTTTATTACAGTGCATTCATCAACTGTCTAACACTTGAAACTATACAGGATGGCGCTTTCTCCAACTTAACTGTTCTCCGAACTATGTACGTATAAGTAATATGAATTTGTTCAATCCATAATTAATTAGATTAATGTGCTAATTTTCAGTTATATTTCCCAAGCGCCGAAATTAACATTCCTGTCCAAAGATGTTTTTGAAGGAATTTCTGATACTATAGAAATTATGTAAGTAATTACAAAAGTTCTTAATTATAATTAGTTTTATTAAAACTCTAAAGTACTTTAAAAAATTATAAAATTTGAGGTAAACTTGTTTGATTTTGAATACTTAATTCTTATTTTCTTATTCCTTATTTGCTTATCTCTAATATAGTATAAATAGGAACTCTAAGCTATTGTATTTTTATATTTTTATCTTAATAGACGAATAATTAATAGTGGTTTAACAAGCGTACCCGATCTTGGACATTTACCACCCTATAATATTTTACAAATGATGTAAGTGTCAATCATAATTGATCTAAAATTAATTTAATTAATTTATTAATATATTTTTTCCTAAAGAGATCTCGACAACAATCAAATTTCTCGAATTGATTCCAAATCTATTAAAGTGAAGACTGCACAATTGTAAGTTGATTAACCCTATACCCAAATTAAAATAATATTATAAATAAGGGTTTTCTAAGTTTAATATTTCCGCCCAGTTCCAAGGAAGTTAAAGGAAAACGAGGGTATCTGCTAGTTTGCACTTTTAACAAAATCTTTTTCATATTAAAAACCTTTTTTGATCTATTTCTTTCCCTTTTAGCGTTTTAGCAAATAATGACATAACATTTATTGATGATTCCGCGTTTATGGGTTCCAAAATAGCCAAACTGTGAGTTAATTGGGATTATAAAAATAATTTAAATATGTTTTAATTATCTAAATATTTAACTAAAATATAGTTCATTGAGAGACAATCGCAAATTAACCGATCTTCATCCGAATGCTTTCTATGGCATAATAGATATTACCGAACTGTGAGTAAATCTATTTGTAAATCATATTTGGTACTGATCTATTAATGTGGCTTCATTCAGTGATCTCTCAAGCACTTCCCTAGTCAGTTTGCCATCAGCTGGACTACAGACCGTCGAGATATTATACATAACAAATACGCACACCTTGAAAACAATACCCTCAATATATAATTTTCAGGTAAAGATTGATACATTAGCTTTACCCGACTCTTATTTATAACTATATAATCTTTTAGAACTTGCAGAGAGCTCATTTAACGCACTCGTTCCATTGCTGTGCATTCCAATTCCCCTCAAGACATGATCCCCAAAGACACGCCCAACGTATGCAGGAACTGGAGAAGTGGAGAGAACAGTGCAATAGTGATCGGGATGTACGTAAGCAATTAAACAGGCAAAGAAATCCCATGCCAGAGGATCAAACACCTGATGATCATTGGGGGTAAGTTAAATGGCCAAAAATGTTCATGAAAACTATTAAAAATAAACACAAATAATCTATATTTTCAGTCGATGGGAACGGAATGTACCCAATCGTGCTGATAATATGGTTGTTTATGACAACACTGATGATCCATTGAGCGAGGGAGTACCCAATTCGTATAGTTATTTGACGGATTCCACAATGAATAATATTGGAGTTTTCCATGAGGAGATTACATTAAATCCCGAAGATGATCAACTAGCTGAGTATTGTGGTAACTTTACATTTAGGTGAGTGTATAGATATACATATATGTATAGTTGCTTGTAGGTTTTATTTTTAAATTTCATTTAATTCACAAAAAAAATAAAATTTTTTATATTAGTAGTTTTATTTGAATCAAATTTGATAAGGATGTTTAAAACAATCGATAATTCAAATGTAACAATTATAATTCTAATTTATGTGACATTTATTTTCGTATTATTTTTTTAAATTAGAAAACCTAATATTGAGTGCTATCCCATGCCAAATGCACTGAATCCCTGTGAGGATGTCATGGGCTATCAATGGCTTCGCATAGCTGTTTGGATTGTTGTTGCATTGGCTGTTGTCGGCAATGTTGCGGTACTCACAGTCATACTTTCCATCAAGTAAGTAGCTTAACTTATTTAAATTGTAGCAATTGAATTGCATTCAGCATTTATATTTTTCTTTAGATCCGAAAGTGCATCGGTGCCTCGGTTTTTGATGTGCCATTTAGCGTTTGCTGACCTTTGCTTGGGACTTTATTTGCTGCTTATTGCTTCAATAGATGCACATTCAATGGGCGAATACTTTAACTATGCTTTCGATTGGCAATATGGTTAGATACTTTCACTATATATGTATTTAATACAACAAGTGCTGATACTCATAATAATTTTCACAGGATTGGGCTGCAAGATCGCAGGATTCCTGACCGTATTCGCTAGTCATTTGTCGGTATTTACCTTAACTGTTATCACAATCGAACGCTGGTTCACAATTACGCGTGCCATGTATCTGAATAAGCGTATGAAATTGCGTCAAGCTGCTGGAATTATGATATCGGGTTGGCTCTACTCCATTTTCATGTCATCGTTGCCTTTATTTGGCATCAGTAATTATTCATCGACGAGGTAAGCGCAATTTATGCATATTATTACATATTTTTAGACAAGAAAATATATTACAGATACTAGAACAACTTTTATTTTCAATTTCTATACCAACTACTTAAAATATAATTTTGAAAATAATAATTATTCTTCAATTTTATACAATAGAAATGTAACTATTATTTAAATTTCCTTTGTAATTAAGATCAAAAAATTAATCTCATTTATTAATTATCATCTCATTATTAATATTTATTTATTAATTTTGTAATTTTAAAATCATTTAAATGATCTTTTCATAATTAATAATTTTAATTTCATTTAGTATCTGCTTACCCATGGAAAAACGTGACATTTTCGATTCTGTGTACTTGATATTGATTTTGGGCTGCAATTTTATGGCTTTCACAATTATTGCCATATGCTATGCCCAAATATACATATCACTTGGTCATGAAACTCGTCATGCACGTGATAACATTCCCGGCGAGATAAGCATTGCCAAAAAGATGACACTTTTGGTGAGTTTCACTAATTGTAACATAAATATATTTCTAAGTTTTTTATTTTTCCTTTCAGGTATTCACAAATTTTACTTGCTGGGCTCCGATCGCTTTCTTTGGACTTACTGCTTTGGCCGGATATCCGTTGATCAACGTTACCAAATCGAAAATATTATTAGTTTTTTTCTATCCCTTGAACTCTTGTGCTGATCCATATCTATATGCTATACTTACTTCTCAGTACCGTCAGGATTTAGTCTCCTTATTGTCGAAGTAGGTTTTTATATAATCTTTAAGAATAGTTTACTTTATACATACTTTATTCTTCAACAGATTGGGTATTTGCCGTCAAACTTTATTGAAATATAAGCACAGTGATTCAATGCCTGGAACTACACAGTATACCATACGCGGCTCCATTGATCGTCACCATTCACTCAGCCAAAAGGGTCAAGTCGAATTGCTCGCGGAGACACAGAAAATGCTAAGGAGTGATGAGGACTATGTCTAAAAGGTATTTTAAGTAATTAAAATTATGTCAATATACATATTTATTTTTCAAATTTTAGAAATTTGTTGATTACACTATCCAGAATCTACGAGCTTACATTTTTGATAATTCGACGTCTTCCTCAAATACCATAACATACCATCCTTAGTCTTAAACAATCTTGAATTGCTGAAACTGGATCCAACTAAAGAGGTTTTCATTGAAAGTAAGCAAATGATTCTAAATAAAAAAAAAAACTAGATTACTTATAAGTTGTGATAATATTATTTTAACTATTATTATTTATATTGTTATACATATTTTTGACATTAAGCTCTCTATAATCATATATGATTACTTACACGATTTCTACAAAATTGTGTATCCATCAAATCTTACATTTGCAGTATTGCTTATTTAATTTTAATGTTCTAAAAAAGCTTAAAATAATTTGATTAGAAACAATTTAGCTGAGCTAAATTTATAATTTATATGTATTTTATCAACTTGCATTCAATGGTGTTTCTATTGAAATATACATCCATATATAATAATGTGAATTACATGTATACATGTAAAAAAAAAAATGGGGCTCTTAAAATTATATAATATATTGTGAAGAATATATACAAAAAATTGGGTCGTTTTGGTAAACATTACGTGTTGTTGTGAACTATGTTTATATGTTTACATAAAAGGTATTCAATATTTTCTAAATACAAAACATACATGCACCTATACTGAAATACATGTTTAATAAAATAAATATAATATATATGTTTATATAAAATGTTATGAAATATTTACATGTGTACAACAATATATACCCAAATAAATATATCAATATTTTGTTGTGAATGCTGATTAAAATTGATTTTGAATTATTCGAATTTTGAACACCAATGCAAAACAACAAAAATAATTGAAGTTTGTTACATTCATTATGTTCATTGATGTCCGATTTAAGCAGTAAGCTCAAATATACGATCATTTTATATGGTCACCCAACGTGTTGTCTGTTATTGACATCCAGGAAAGAGCTTAATTCATATATATATTTTTAATTTAAAAAGAATACCTAATAAGTCAAATAATTCTGCGGGTAAAGCAGAATATTCCTTTTCTTTTCAACCGACAATTGCTTAGCTATTTTATTAAATTGGTTATTTATGTGATCGTCTTTGTGGACGATAGTCCACGCTAGTGACGAAGCATCATGAAGTGTGTGAAGTCCCTATCTCTTTTTCAGTTCCGATGCATTAACGCGACGGTTAAAGTACGCATATTATTCGTGGAAATGCTACAGTAAAAACTTTTACCGGAAGCTTTATGTTTTACAATTTTTGGAATTATATTCGCAAAGTATATGATAGGCGTCAGTTGTAAGGCGAAACTAGTCATCAGCGTAATGGCATCGTTGTCACTTTACAGACAATTAAAGTAAGTTCCGAATTGTGTTTCGTAGAAAAACGTCTTTTGGTTTATTTAAACATATTAATACCTCAATTAAAACAAAGTCTATAGGAAACTTTTGCTGCTCCAAATCAACTTTTAACGAGCTGCGCTTATGCTAACAAGAATTTGCCTTCTAATTGGAACTGCATTGCTTAAATACATGCGGCGTTGACGTTTGCTCCTTGAAGCCTTGCCGTGTAACCAAAATGTGTTGAATATCCAACTGACAAGTGAAGTTGCCTAAGCTAACTGTGTGGTGTTTTTGTTGTTTTTGCTGTTCTTCGGCGTTTTCAATTAAATTCAAGAACCTTTGTTTATACAGTGAGTAGGTAATGTGAGTACATTTTCACAAACCTTGTATTTAATCGCGCTAAATACTTGACTGCCTTTAGTTATTTGGTCTCAAGTCTCATTTTTGACATATTTAAAGTTGATAAAATAAATTTCTGGCAAACTTTAATTGAGTTCTTCGTATACTATTGAGTAATAGTCTTATAAACATAAGAATATTTATCCATATTAAACTTATTTAATTTGTTTCCTCTTCCTGGGTATACAATACTCATTTTACAGATTTCCGGGCTCCTCTTTGATATAATATTCCTGGACAGGCATCAGTTCCAATTTTTTATAACGCACATAGAAGTTCGTGTCTTCTGCAGAATTTTTGTTGGATTATTGTCAATTTTATGATATTTTTTTTAGAATTAAATTTGTAACTTTTTCCCCCGAGGAATGACGAGGTTGAAACCCTTATAAAAATGACCACCCTGATTTTAGCTAATTTCGAATTAAAAATGTTCATAAAAAATTAATTTTATTTTAAAATTAGAGCTAAAATTTGAATCGCGCGCTCATTGAAAAATGAACAAGTGCTAACAGAAGACTAAGAGTCTACCTTGTTGACTAAATAGCGTTAGCATTAAGCGAGTTATTTAACAGAGGTTTGTGTATTGACTATTAATAAATACCAATTTATTTCCAATTTCAAAACAAATAAATTAAATTAAATTCTAATAAGCTCCATGCAAACTTTGAAATTTCTAGCTTTAAATTCAGAGAAAATAAAAACAAATACCGTTTTTTTTTCAAACTACGTCTTAACACGAAATCAGACTTAAAGCGCCACCTTTTGTACGTTTTCCGAAAAATACTTATACAATGTTTTTGCATCGAAATATTTTTCATTGACATTTCGCTAGATGGCGTTATTATTATTATACAATTTTTTAATTTTTCTTATAAAAATTAAAATTAATTAAAATTTCAATTGCTTGATAAAAATTAAATTAGTTATGATATTTTAATGAAAGTGGAATTTTTAATTTCAAATTTTATTATAAAAATCACCAAAATTTGAGGTAATGCTGGGGGTGGGTTAAGATACATTTGTGTGTATTAGCGTGTGAATCGAGGACGATTTGACTCGGTGTTAATCCACGCCTACTACACGAAAGTTGTCTATGAATTCTGAATTAATTAATATTCAGTGAAATGCTTGTTGTATTCTGCTAATTCCTGAATTCACGAAATGCTCCGTATAAACGAGGTAGTTCATGTGAGCAATGCACAATTCAACCCCTATTTAAAAATACTAACTGAAAAATACCATGCTGATGAAACAAACAATATTAGTTTGACAGCTGACAGCCGGGTGAAATAAAAGAATGTTGCGTCCTATTGACATGTTGCGTGCATTTTGCTCAATTTTTGTATTGAAAATAATTATTTGCACCTCAGAAGGCCATCGCGATGGCAAGCTGTTTTCCAAGGCAGCAACTTTTCATTTTCCAGAATACGCCTACAAGGAAACAAGCAAAAATGTAAGTACAACAATTTTAGCTTGGCATATTGATTTCTCAAAAATATAAATAATTCCGTCTGCCAATTTACAGGAAATCATTTATCATGATTACGAGTTAGCATGTGGTCAAAACTCTCTATGTGTTAACTTCAACTCAGCTATGGTATCTAAGCTAAACTGCCTAAGACGATGTATATCACCATCTTGTTATCAGGATATCTATGCCTTTGATGAGGTATGATTTATACAGTTTCTTGATAATGAGTATTAATGACAGTTGATTTATTTATTTTTTAAATTTAGCTTGAGGAGGGTGAAATTGATGTCAGAATGAATTCATTTAAAGGATGTGTTATACAGCGCATGTAGCACAAGGCCCCAATACTGTATCGATTGTATTTGACCAACTATCTACAGGACTTGCAATGGAAGATATCCGATTATATTTATAAATGGATTTAGACTCGTATTAGAAGTTATAAAGCGACTATCAAGTATTAATACATTAATCATTTTACACATTTTACAAATCTTACCAGTTTGTTGACTTGAAAGGAGATTTGAATACATATGTATTTGAATGTAACAGGTTATCAGGATCAACGGCCAAGTCGAAGCGGCATTTATGCACATATTAATATTAATAAGAAATACATAGTAAAATAATTAAATCAAAATAAAGAAAAATGTATTAACATAGATATATCCCAAAAGCTACTTATAAGACACATTTTGTATGTAGCTTCACGTTGTGGCAAATAAGATTTATTTTAAGCTTCTGATTTCTTCACAGCACAATCGACAGAAATGATCAATAATATATACTAATTAATATAAATTGGAAATTTCTCAAATACCAGACTTATAGAAAATATAGCACAACAATAATGAAATTTTATGTGTTTCATTTAATGCAAGCTAAATTTGCAAGCTTGGGGTCATTTAGAGGGCAACTTCTAGTCAGTCAACTACACCTGCATCTTTTATTTTTATGTGTTTTAATTAATATCGTTTGCCTTTCGCTCGTCAATCAACGTACAATTAGGCATAAAATATAAAATTCATAGGTAAACAAAACAATGACGCATACATATTATATACACACATTTGTACTATGGATGTGTGCTTTATCTAAACACTATAAACATGAGTATGGTTAGGTTTCGTCTGTGCTTCGTTTAATGTACCTAATTTAAGAGGAAGGGTCATTAAGGTGATCGATTCTGACGAGCCTCATTCTAACATAATGTCAAAGTACATGCTAATGACCTTTCAATTTCATTGTTATGAATTAAATTTGTCAGTCCTTGTATTATGTTTTAACCTGTTGTACTCTATAGCTACAATTGCATTAGTATGTCAAGTGTATGTTATTTTTAATTAACACTCAGATAATTATTATTTGAAAACTATAAAATAATATTTGCCTATTTAAGACAGATATGTATCAACAGTTCGTCTGTCTGTTCAGATCAAAATTGATATAGATATTACTACATTCTGAATCCCTTTTTTCCAAAATCAACTTATTGATACATCATTCTTTTAAAGCAGCAACTGATAAATTATTATTATTGAAATCTCTATAAATAAGTCGCGACGTATGTGCCAAACAATTTAATTTCAAATTTTCAAGTTTATTTTTTTTCCCTTGCTTATTGAAAGTGAGAACTAGCTGTAGGATATCGTGAAGTCGATCATTTGTATTCTCTCACTTGTTACTTAAATGTATGCTAAATTTTAGGTGCCTACAACGTTTTATCTACAATACATTTCTGCCCAAACGAACCCTAACTAATTGCCGAAATAATTATCTAAGGAGTATTCGAGGCACGCGAGATACAAACGATTGCGTATGTGTAGTTCACATACATATGTTTGTGCTAATGAAAGCTAGTAGCATAAAGACCAAAGACCCGTAAAACGTTTCGAAAATTAGACAAATTTGCTGCTCGACCACAATTATTTTAGTCGTACGCGACGCGTCCTAGCGTTAGGTCGCAAAAGGCTCTCCGAAAAAATATCACTATGTGTGGACTGTTTAATACACTCCGACTACAATTCAGATTCATTTAAAAGTTGTGAATTAATTGTCTATCAAAAAAAAACATTATTAATCGTTCAAATATTTTCTAATAAATCTAAAAGTTCCCAGAAAATATAACGTATGTAAATAAATGTGATTATGTATTTCGTTATCTAAAATTAATAAAGAACGCAATCAAATACATAAAGGGGCACATGTCAATGTCTATTAAAGCTATAATCAACAGATAAATTTATCAATTAATTAGCTGATAACAGTTCGAGTCACTGAAATCCAAAAGGTACAAAGTGGAACATTTGTTATTTCCTGTTGCAATTGGAAAAGGTTAACTCTGTTCACCGGAAAAGTGTGCTTTGAATTAATGAAGTGTAAGCATACAATTTATAACAATTGTGTTAAGATTAATTAAAAAGTGTAACCAAACTGGATAAACGTAGAGTACTAAGTGTAACTAATAAATGTAGTTAAAAAAGATATAAAGTTTCGGTTTTAAGCTGTTGTTCCAAATTGTTAAGTGTTAATGGTTGATGGTCTCATGAGTTCTAACGATGTAATGAACCACAAAATTGTTCATACTACTCCGCTTCGTTCTCCTGTTTTCCATACGCAATTTATTATATTTGGATGTAAATATGATTTAACAATGAAATCATTTTGAAAATTCCCTAACCTTCTTCACATATTATTTTAAAATTAAATGCTTTTATGTTTACCTAGAATATTTTTCCAATAAAGCTTATAGGAGCTGAGGACGATCGACAGCTATTACTATTACATTTATGACTACATTTCAATGGGTCGGAACTTATTTTGCTTCGGTTTCACAGTATTATAAATGCAACTTTGTTACTTGATTAATATATGTATATTTATGGTTTTGATTGTTGATACATATAATTTATTTATTTTGTATCGGCATTGTGGGATTTTTTCTGAATAATTGAATCGAAGGCATTATTTACAATTTTCGGAATATTTTCCAAAGAGAGAGGCAGTAGCAAAAAAAATGTGTGCGCGCGTTTAAATAAAGCTAAAAATAATAATAAAAATTCCAAAAGGCAAACAACGAAAAGTTTCAAACGCCTAAAGAATTTTCCCCTATTGTTGTTGTTGTCGTTGTTGTTTTAGCTCGCCGTATTCTGTGTACTTTAGCCGCCAATAATAAAAAATATTGCGCATACGAAGCGTTGGCTACGCTCAATCTCAGCGCCAACAAATCGCCAATGAGTTTCTCCGTCAGTTTGTAGTCAACGTGTGCTAACAGCAACTGTGCGGTGCAATAAAAAAAATATTCCTTGTGTTCTTTTACTTTTTTTCAAGTAACAAGTGAAAATCGCTGGCCAATAATTACAACAAAAGTTTAAAGCGCGAATATATTGCATCAAATCGATGGGAAAACAAACAATTTATATATGTAAAGAACAAATATTTTTCGGCAATTGTAAATAGAAACATTCTGTGTTTGTAATGAAATAAAGCCCATAAAGCGCACCGATCCGATTTCAAAGACATTCAAAACACTTGTTTTATAAAAAAGAAGATATTTTACAGAGTTTATCTTAACTGTTTTACAAACTTGTTTACGCGTCTTTGGGATGTATCGTTTGTATTACATATTTGCCTAACAGGTGTGTCAAAATAGCTAACAAATCTTATTTACATAAAGATTTACTGACGTTGCAACGTTGTTATGACTGCATGTATGAGGCATAGAGTATAGTATGCAAATTATAACTTAATGTTTTTAGTCTCTCAAATATATAAATTAAATAAATAGATCATATCTAGTGTTATAAATATGTATGTTTTCATCAATAAACCATAAGAACACAAATGTGTAACTTTAATCACATATGTCAGTTAGAGTACTTAATATTCGGCTTCACAATCTTTTTGTTTTATATGTACATATATAATTACTAAAAATTAATATCCATTAAAATTTCTATTATTTTATTCAGCTAATTAACGTGTGATTGCCGACAAATAGTACTTGGAATTATGCACAATGCAAGAACAAATTGAAATCAACAAATATAAACAAGAAAATTCTAAAAAAATGACTAACAAGCGAGAGATCAACCAATAATATTTGCACGATGAACTCCTATTTTGAGAGCATGGCCTGGCCAAAGTGTGTGGCTGTGGCAATATTCCTACTGCTAATATTGGTAACCGTAATTGGCAATATGCTAGTTATATTGTCTGTTCTGACCACCCGAAGACTTCGCACGGTTACCAATTGCTTCGTAATGAGTTTGGCAGTTGCCGATTTACTTGTCGGTATTTTTGTGATGCCACCAGCAGTTGCTCTACATGTTATTGGTATGTATTAATTGAAAAATAAATTAATATACCTTGCATCCAATTTAGTTGTAAGTATATGCTGTGCTCATTTTAACATATAACCAGGGATTAAAACCTTAACCGAAAACATAACCTTTAACCGGTGAAAACAGATTGATATTTGTAACCGTAACTGAAACCTGTATCGAAACCCATAAACCTAAACTCTTTAAATAGAAATAACCGTTTAGTAACCGATTCATTTAAAAGGGTTACTTTCGGTTCTGGCCGTCGCAGCTACTGAACAACTTTGATAACTTTGAACAGCCATAACTTTGTCAAAAGTCAATCAATTTTCATACGCAATGTAAATTTGTTCATGATATTTCCTGTAAATTCGTTCTGCATTTAAATTTTGTTCATTTTGAAAATTCGAATTTTTTCGAAAAAATCAAAAAAGACAAAGGGGTAACACTGTAAATTTTCTAAAAAATTCGATTTTCAAAAAATTTTAAAATCGAACAAAATTTAAATGCAGAACGAATTTAGAGGTAAAATCATGCGCAAATTTACATTACTTTTACATTTACATTGAGTTTTGACAAAGATATGACAGTTCAAAGTTATTAAAAATCATTACATTACACTGGATCATTCCAGTAACCAGATAACATTATATCCAGGTCCAGTCCTTTTTCATGTAAAACATTGAATAAAGCTTCTTCTTTTGGTCAACCGAAAACTTTAATATTTATTTTTTTTGTGAACCGAAACCATGTCGGTATTTTTAAACCGAAATTTATAAAATCCGATAACTATTACGAAACCGATACTCCAAGATTTTGCATAACCGATAACCGAAAACCTTAATTCGAGCATAACCGAAACCGTAACTGAAACCGATATTCGTTTCGGTTTTAATCCTTGCTTACAACAGTTAAAAAAATATACATATAATTACATATTTAGATTTTCCTTGATAAATCTTTCGCCACCTTCTACTTTTTATATGATTAGGTTTCATAATTTGGATTTACTTGATATCTCTGCAATTTCAAGAAAAGTTTCTTTGAGTCCGCAGTATTAAAGAATTTTTGAAACAATTTTTGCCATGCCAAAACATCAAAATAAAATATTCAAGAGCTAAGAGCAAAGCAAAGGGTAATTGTTTTTCTTCGCTTAATTATGAATACTTACATACTTTTATAGGTGGGCCCAAAACAAGTTACATGCCTTTCAAATTCCCAAAATGCTTAATTTTGCCACTTTATAGCTTTAAGAACTTTTTTTTGTATAAACAAATGGTCCATTTCACAAAAAGTGAATGAGATAATAATGAAAGGGGTTTAAGTCCTCTCAATGTTCATAGTTACATCGCATACTACGAGTATGGTCTATCAGGCATGCGAGCTATTTGTTAACCGAATTGTGAACAAATTCGGTAGATGAAGCCCACTGAACATAAAAGTTTGCCCTTGATAAATAGCTTTTTCTCAGTGGCGAGTTGAAAGAACAACCTTTGATATTTGTATATCTTTGTAAGCTTAGAAAGGTTATTTATACTTACCAAATAGCCAAACACAACATATAAACCAATTAAATGAATATATGAAAGCTAATTGCAGCCCACGAATAATACATTCGATTTGAACACTTATTTAGCTTATCACTTAGTTCAGGCAATTAGTCTCCCAGTTGCAATATTTTTAATAGTATAAAATCAATTAATTCATTTACTTTGAATGGATAACTAAAATCAGTGGTGAAGTCAGGAGTTGCTGTCGTTCACATATAGAATAAATTCAAATATGGAAAAAAAAGCATTTAAAAGCTCTGATGTAAATAATACTCGACTATAAAATACCCGACACACACATGAATTTTATCATTAACTTCTGTGATTGTAATTTAATTGTTGAGTAATATAATCAAATATTTGAATATATAGAATGCGTGGTATATCATACAAAAGGGGGAAGGTTTTCAGAATTAAATAAAAAATTGCTCTGCGGTTGCCCAAGAAATTATTCGCATCGTTATCAATTTTTAATTGACACAGTTTTCAATTAGATTTACCTGGCTTAATGCATAAAATACATTTTTCGAGGATAATTAGGCAAATAACAATATTCACATATTATAATATTATTTATTTTTTGAATTTACTTATTTATCCAAATTTGAAAAACATTTAATCATCCTTATTCTGAATTTTTCGTAGGTTCCTGGCAACTTGGCTGGACGCTCTGTGATATTTGGATATTCTTTGACATATTGCTATGCACAGCATCTATTCTAAGTTTATGTGCCATAAGTTTGGATAGGTAAGTCAGATGGTAATAATTCTGATATAAATTTAAAGAGAATTATAAATGATTTATGTAAGTACACAGCTTAAATTGCAGCTCAACTTTGGAGTGTCTGGTAAATAAATATATGTATGTACTCGTATATGATATTCCCATTGGTCAACAAACTCGTTAATTTTTATGATATGCCCTAATTTATTGATATAAAATAAAAAAAGAAAACCATTTATTGGGATGACGGCATAAACGCATAAAAAGGTGCAAATACTGTGCAAAGATATTTTTATTGACCTATCCTGTGCATAACGTTTAAAGCCAACGTTACGTATACTTTATGCACTTTATACAGTATACGTATACAGTATCAGTGTACCGTACTGTATGGCCGGAAACAACAATAGTCGTAGCAAGGATCCGACAGTCGACCATAGACCATAGACCGTAGACCGTAGACAGTCGACTGTGAAATTGTGGGTGGTATATACTATCATACCATACTACATACATTGATATACGTAGGGCTTGCTGCTTTTGTTGGAAGTTTCAATTACATTTTAATGGCATTTCCAAGTTCCTTGTTGACGCCATAGTCCTCTGTTTGCTAGGAACGTTAGTCAACAGCTTTATAAACAATATGCCGACTGGCTTTTGTTTTCATTTACTCTCTTCTTTTCGTCTCTTTTATTGCTTTGTACTTAGGTATCTCGCAGTGACACAGCCGTTGACATATTCGAAAAAGTGGCGTTGCAAGCGGTTGGCCCTGTTAATGATTCTTGGCGTTTGGTTACTGGCATTTGTTATTACATGTCCACCCATGCTAGGCTGGTGAGTGTATCCACATCTGCATATAGAAGCCTATATTAAATAGATATAATATATTATATGTACACTCTTTCGGCTAAACATACAATATGTCAGGGCCTTCATTAAAATAGTTAATTCAGCTCATTTGGTTTATACTGCCTTCTCAAATTATTATTTATTTCAGTTTTATAATTAAACTGGAACCGCTATTTTTGGAAAATATTTAATGCCACATAGTTTTGTTACCATAGGTAGTATATTCTGTAACTTTTTTATAATATTGTAATTTGAAAAGTAATTTTTTATATATAAATTTCAATTCAATCTAATTTAAATTTTTAAGGAATTTGAATTGTAAATATAACGAGAAATAACTGTAAGATATAAATACAATAGTATTTGAAATCGATAGTATTTGTTATCCATTATATCTAAAATGCAAGGTGGAATGAGAAATATTGAAAAGAGATGTAGTATAGAAACAAATTAAATTGATTTAATACTTTAACGTATTTTTGCCAATTCAATCTTTTATTATTCATAAAATTTCGATAACTATAATTGACATATTTAAATATATACTTCATTAATAATTTTTAAAATCATTTATGTTAAATATATCCAGTTGTCAGTTTACTCAGAAAACTTAAATATTGTATACTTAAATTTAATTTTTCATATAATATAGACTTATACTAATACCAAAACCGAAAATATATTAATAATTATGAAAGACTACAATAAAAACGTAAATAGTTTTATGAAATAAATACAAATTGTGTGTATTTATAGGTATGAACCAGGGAGAAACCGTCATCAACAGGACTTCGTTGACTGTCGCTACAATCAGAACAAAGGATACGTCGTTTACTCGGCAATGGGCTCTTTCTTTATTCCTCTGACAGTCATGTTATATGTTTACGTTAGGATTGGATATGTCCTGACATCAAGACGAGCACAGATTGTACGCGATGCGGTAAATATATCAATAAATATAATTCCCTATTATCTTTTCATTCAATAACTTTATTGTCAGAACACGGAACGTACGGCTGATTATGATGTTGATGGTGATAATTTTATCTCGGAAACGGAACAGTATCGTTGCAATCCACATAAATGTTTGCCCTGCTGTGAGGCCCGTTGCAGTGTGATGAGAGCCAATGAAAATCCTATTTTCAGCACCAACAACGTCAAATGCATTAAATGCCAGGAGACAAAGTTTTCGGATAAAAGAATGAAATTGAAACATCAACCAACTTTCTACGAGCTAATGGAAATTTCTCGTGTATCATCATTAACTCATTGTACTGGAAACAATTGCAGATATCACACACGATGTGCCTCAGCGATGTCACTGCCAACATTATATTATAACGATACCTCATCTATGGGAACATCAAACAGTAAAGTCTCCGATCGATCAACCAACAATTCGCAACGACTAAGACGACCCATAGCAAGTCATCGTGTTCCTATGCGAGTTTCTACTAAGACCAAAAGTTCCAAGACGACTAAAACCCTGACGATTGTCATGGGCGGCCTGATCGCATGTTGGACTCCATTCTTTGTATATTATCTGTTGATACCCTTTTTGCCACAGTTGAAGAAACTTGAGGGTCTAATGTCCTTTTTCACTTGGGTGGGTTGGCTCAACTGTGCCATTAATCCCTTCATTTATGCCTTCAACCCCGACTTCCGTGCTGCTTTCTGGCGTTTAACATGTCGCAGAATCTGCAAACAGAAACTGCCGCGAAACCATATGACCATGTTTCGTGCCTAAGGTCTAAGTAATTTAAAACATCCATTCGTACCAGTATATTTATTCTATAGGATATTCACAATTCCTTTCATAACCGAAGAAAACACATATATAAATTTATTTTAATGTTGTACCTAAGCATACTTGTAATTAACACTAAGTTTATTTATAATAAAAGACATCGCAAAATGTGTTAAATGAAGTTACGATTTTGAATTTCTATACTAAGACAGTAAGTACACTCAGATTCTAATTTTAAATGCTGTGAAATTATATGTTATATTTCAGTAACTGCATTTCATATATCTGCAATCCATAAAATAAGTAAAATGGCTAGGAAGAGGTTGACTTCTTTGGCCCTAGAAAGTATACTCTTTATAATTACATGGCTGGGACTGCAAATTCCATACATGTTTTAACTATCAACAGGGAAGCTTCTTTCCTATCACGTGTGCTTCTTGATTTGCTTTTAACTAAATGCAGTCACAATTGAATATTAAACAGGGAAGTTACATGTATTGCATGTGAAGGAATCTAGAAACATACATGAATACTTGAGCATGGGGTATTTACTAGTCGACCATTCCTCGGTAAAATAAATTTTACATTTTTTTAAGCCGAAAGTAAGCTTTGAAAAGGGTGAAAGCAGCAAAAAAAAAAGTAATATTAAAAAGAATGCGGTCATCAGACTTACGTAATCACATATATGTATGTATGTATATATGGATATGTATACTTATGCATGAACATGCATATATTATTAAGAATGAACGGAAAGGGTCTCCAATGAATTAAAACACATTTTGCTGTCACAGTGAAAACGAGTTTGAAACCACTGTAATTTGGATTTTTTGTTGTCAAGGCTCCTTGCACTGACATCATTTGACTTTACATACATATACATAAATATAATAAAAAAAAGGTATGTACATATTTACCATCGTGTAATTAGAAACAATGAGAAGGTTTGTTTGCATGTACATACACACGAGTACATACTATAATTTTCCAAGAATTTCCAGCTCAACTAGTGCTCGTTGCACAGGCTTATCCTTTGACTTATATCCGAGTATGTGGCATTTAATTAATCATTTTACATTTTCAGCTAATGAAGCAGTCGCAAAAAGGTCAAAAACTTTGACTAGAATATATGTAGATATGATTGCGTATTTTCAGAAACTTTTCTGAACTTTATCCAGTGGGATTTAATGACTTTATCTATAAATAGACTTCTTCCGACGATAGTACCTTCCTGAAATAGCTCCATTTAATAGTATAAAGCAGGGATTAAAACCGAAACGAATATCGGTCTCAGTTAAGGTTTCGGTTTTGCTCGAATTAAGATTTTCGGTTATCGGTTATGCAAAATCTTGGAGTATCGGTAATCGGTTTTTTATAACATTCGGTTTAAAAATACCGGTATGGTTTCGGTTCACAAAAAAAATAAATATTAGGGTTTTCGGTTGACCAAAAGAAGAAACTTTATTCATTGTTTTACGTGAAAAAAGACTGGACCTGGAAATAATGTTATCTGGTAACTGGAATGATCCAGAGTAATATAATGATTTTTAATAACTTTGAACTGTCATATCTTTGTCAAAACTCAATGTAAATGTAAATGTAATGTAAATTTGCGCATGATTTTACCTCTAAATTCGTTCTGCATTTAAATTTTGGTCAATTTTGAAAATATTTGAAAATCGAATTTTTTAGAAAATTTACAGTGTTACCCCTTTGCCTTTTTTGATTTTTTCGAAAATATTCGATTTTTGAAAATGAACAAAATTTAAATGCAGAACGAATTTACAGGGAATATCATGAACAAATTTACATTGCGCATGGAAATTTATTGACTTTTGACAAAGTTATGGCAGTTCAAAGTTATCAAAGTTGTTCAGTAGCTGCGACGGTCAGAACCGAAATTAACGTTTATAAATGAATCGGTTATTGAACCGTTATTTCGGCTTAACGAGTTTCGGTTTATGGGTTTTCGGTTACGGTTTCAGTTACGGTTACGAATTTCAATCGGTTTTCATCGGTTAAAGGTTACGGTTTCGGTTATGGTTTTAATCCCTGGTTTAAAGACTAAAAATTTCCTTGATTTTAATCTGCCGTCCCCCCAGTAACACACACATGTTTTTTGATAATTTTTTTGAGAAATATTTTATTGTTCTATTACTTCTTATTTATAATGATTAAAGAATTTTCTTTGATTTTGATATTAATTTAATTATTAGTACATTAAGAGCCTCCACAACTTGCATGTACTCAACTAGTACATACCATGTTTATATGAATTTATCTATGAATGTATTTACCCGCGATGAAATAAAATTGTTGTATATTTAATATGCATATGTATAATTTAACTTAGGTAACTTCTTAGTGTATATTAATGAAATGTACATATATGGCATATTTGAGTGCATAGTTTATTCGTGTGTAAATGATACTGAGCGGTGGGTAAAGAGGAATTTCGCGATAAAGCTTTGACGTGTTTTGAATATGATGTTTTACAACGGGTTTATAGTAAATCCAGCAAAAATACTGTTACATTTTATAGCAGATACTACTTACAACAATGGAATAATAAATATGTGCTACATCATTTGACACAAATACATATATTTAGTACAATACACTTTAAATAATCCTTATATATTTGCCAAAATTAGCAACGATCGCTTTGCAATTTTATTTATGCTGGCAAACTACACGTATTAAAAGCCATTATTTTTAAATCGAGCTACATTTAGGTAAATGCTAAAATATATAGTATTTCTACATGCACAAATGTATTTTGTATTTTGTATTTTGTCTGCTAGCTTTTTTTGGTTTGATTAACACTAAATCACAATAAAATTTGTTATATATGTATGTGTATATTTATATGTATGCTTATTTATGTTCATAGTTTAAAATACCTTTAGGTACGTAGAACAATACTATGATGTTTGCTGTGGAAGTAGACATTATATTAATCTCAAATTTTATTACAAGGAAGTTTACTTGACAATAAAAGGGTGCATAAGTACTAGGTTTCTATCTAAATGCTATGTTTATATTCTGTTTTTATATTTACATGCCATTAAAAACGCATATTAATGGTATTTACGATAGCGAGATGACACTTTTCTCACTTTTCTCACTTTTCACTTTTCCACCTGGCCCCGATCTTTATTGACACACATTTTTGAGTTGGTTATGTTAGTTATGAAATTACTAATTGATCTGTGTTAAATTGCATTTAGAATTTTGGATAACTTTCTCTACGATTGCGTAGAATACTCGTATTTGGGTTTATACCCTGGAATAGGAACTATCTGTGGAATATTGAGTTGTTTTTCTGTTACACACATATATCTGACTTGAGGCCAAATTCCTAATTATTCAAGGGAGTTAAATATTTGGCAAACTAGATGTTATTATTTGTACATAAATAACAATGTGCCTACAGATATGTTTTCCGTAGGATCTGTCTTGTTTATTTTGTTGAACTCCTTGACTTGAATATATTAATTTATGTATGTATGTGGTTTAATGTTTATTCAGTTGAGAAAACGACACCCAAGAGCAACAGACAAACTGCATAAATTAACATTTGATTATACATTTTACATTTAATTACTTTGTGGGGATGATGAGTATAGTTTAGCATAATAGTTAATAACACTACGCAATAGCCAAATTTGTAAATGTTACCAAGCCAACTATTTAAGTAATTGAATAATAATAATATATTCATTAGCTTTCAGGGAGCGTAAATATTTTTTAATTGGTTGTGACATTCTCAAGTAGATATCAAAAATGTTCACATTTGAAAAAATTACAAATTAAAAAGTTTTTCTTCTCACCAGGTTAAGTAGGTTTAGTAACATCAACAAAAGCATATTTAATTTTGTTGCATAGTGTAATAAGCAAGTTCTAATTTGTTCACAGCAGGCTCCATTTGTATTGCCCATAGTAGAAGTAAAGTTACCAAATTGTATCCCGATTATCGGCATTTTAGGGCTCAGAGGGGGCAGTTGGAGGAGTATGTGACATGCCACAACTATCGTCGGATTGACATGGTGTTTGTGGGAAACTGCGGCTTCTGGCCATCGCTGAAAAACCGCTTGCAGGTTAAACGCCAGAAGGCAGCACGAAAATCGACACTGTAAAATGCATAGATGAAGGGATTGATGGCACTGTTGAACCAACCGAGCCAAGTTAGTGCCTTGGCCAGCATCCGACTGACTTGATGCTCGGCCAGAAATGGTGTTATGAGATAGTAGACAAAGAATGGTAACCAACATGCAATGAAACCACCAACGACAATGCTTAACGTCTGTGTCGTTTTGTTTTCCTTTTTAAGCGAAGTAATGCGATTCGATAGAGATTTCATATTAGTTGACGTTGCAGTGGATGCATCAGTTGCCCCAGCTGACCCTGATGGATGATGATAATGGCTGCCACGTAGCCGGTTGCCACCACCAACACCACCCACAACACCAACACCACCAACACCACCGACACCACTCACAGTAAGATGCGAATGCTGAAGGCTGTGGGGTCGCGCATGTTGTTGTTGTTGCTGCTGCTGTTGTTGTTGCTGCTGTTGTTGTTGCTGCTGTTGTTGCGGTTGGGCCTGCCATTGTGCATCTAATAGACTGCTGCTTGGACCCAAACCACTTGTCATTGTGGTCATTGTCGTTGAAGCGGTAGACGCACGTTTCAGGGATAAAGAGGAGGGTCGCGTTAGTTCATAGCAACCGCTTTTCCCACTCCCACTCCCACTCCCACTGTGGGTCGATGGCAGGGCCAGCAATGACTGGCAATTTCCAGCATGAACCCCAACTGCATTTGCCACGCCGAGATTGTCGCTATCGCTCAGTACAATTTCATGTAGATCCTTGGATATAGTCTGATTGGAGAATGTCCGTGCCGTTGCCTGTTTCTGTTTTAACCCCGTGCTGTGCTCCATCTCGGAAAACTCATTTTCAACATCGGCGGCGGTGTAGCGTTTAAATTTCTGAATTAAAGAATATTGATTTCATGCTTCTTAAATCTTTAGAATTAAAGTTGATGATTCTTATTTACACTTAACAGGTCTGCTCAACAATATGAGCATAAGAGCGATAATTTTGATTGACATTTGTATACCCTATTTTTACTACCGGAATCATTAATTTCATTTTGCAGTCTATTGTTTTGAGACTTTTTGTGTATTTTGGCATTTTTGAATTTGCAAATTAATACACAAATCGCGAAATTTCATGGTATAAACGTAGTACGCTCTTCTCATGTGTTTTGCTTAGCATCGCCCTTTTCATCTTCTGGCTTTGCACAAATTTCCAGAAAAACATTTGCAATTTTGTTATTTTTGGCGGAAAATTGCCGATTGAACTTAAGGTAATATTCAGTTTATTTACGTATATATTTGACTAAACAACAAAATATTCTATTCACAAAATGTTTTCATTTGAAAAGTTGTTGGGACAGATGCTACATTTTTTTTTGAAGTGTACAAAAGATGAGATTTTCATATAATAAAGGACCAATGAAAATGTGAGTTTATCTTTGAAAAATCTATTTCTCTTTAAAAACCTATTTATCTCATAACTGAAATATTAGCATTAACTTTCATCTGCATGCGTTTTCTAACACTAGCAGCATTTTAGTATGTACGTATGTATGACTTACCTTATTGTGAATATTAATGTCGGTCATATTGTCGTGTCGATTTGCAATAACACAAGAAATCCTCGCATAAACATAAATCATAACAGCCATGGGTATAAAAAATGAACCCATCGCTGAGAATATGACGTATCCTTCATTTTGATTGTAGCGGCACTCTCGTAAATCCCGTCGTCCTGGTTCATACCTATTAAAAGAAATGCAGAATGGACTGTAAAACATTTAATCAATATTCATAAAATCTAAGCTTTAAGTATTCTATAAATACTTTCTATTTATTTCTGCATTTCTGAAACAACTTAAATAATATTGTGTGACTGATTTATTAATATTAATTACATTGCATATACTCTGTAAATATCCTGTGTAAAATTTATGTGGCCACTCTCAAATTTCCTGGGTGGGATTGAGAGATATGTAGGGTATCTGCCAGTCGATCACTCTCAAACATATTAATTTTGCTTCTTTACATATTTATAGAATGAATGTCTAAAAACCTCGTAAATTATTCTACTCTTTAAAACGTACATTATTTGTTATGGAAAGCAAATTGCATGGGATGTGGCATACGGATATACATACTTACATACATATTCACATAGATATGTTAATGTAGTATTCCCAAAGACCCCGTCTCGGGCGTAGGAGTGTATAATAATAGTACTCACCAGCCTAGCATGGGGGGACACGTAATGGCCAACGCCAGTATCCAAACGATAAGAATCATTAAAAGCGCGAGGCGCTTCGAGCGTCGCTTTCGTGAATAGGTGAGGGGCTGTGTAACGGCAAGGTATCTATAAATTTGAAAATACTTCAGCTACTGCTTTAAGATGATAATTTAAGCTTCAATTTAATACCTATCAACGCTGATTGCGCACAAGCTTAAAATAGATGCCGTGCAGAGCAATACATCGAAGGATATCCAAATGTCGCAAAGGACCCAACCGAGTTGCCACGAACCTGAAAAGAACCGTGGAATGCTTACATATATAAAGAGTCAATAAAGTCAGGTAAAATTGATGCATATAAGGTGCTTACCATAATTATACGACACTTATTAAAAATGATGTCAAATATGCTAACCATAAAAACGAAGTACGAGTATATACCATATATAATATTTAAAATGCAACTTAACTTAATCTTAATAAGTGTGAGTTATTGTAGAATGTTCGCATATTCCTGCGACATATTCAATGTGAAAACATAGTTATTATTTGAATTGACAGCTTGATTTTACCACTTTGGTATATTTCAATTGGTTTTCTTTCAAAATGCCAATTTTCTGGACTGTGCTGTCTGTTTACCTGACCTAAATCAATTTAAAATCAGTTACTGCATACTTGACAGGCGTAAATGTGCCGTAGCTCGATAGTGCCAACTTTAAAAATCTCTTTAAATAAGAAAAAACTCCATGAGTTTAACTTTTGTTTAAATTTTAAAAGTCAGACATTGTTATATTAACTTGTATATTATCTTTTTGACAAATATAAATCTGGCCGTTATTCACTATTTTTATCTATTTTACCATTCCGTTGAATAAAAAAAGTTGAAGAATGAAAATGTTTTACCAAAAATTTAATAATACCCTATTTCCACAACTCAGATTGTGAATAAAATTCTATTTTTTTGCACATCAACTTTTTTCAAGCAGTTTTTAAACTGAGGAAAATGTAAGTTGGAATATAGAAACTAAAGGATATGAATATGTCGTATATGTAAAGTACGCTGAGAACCTTATGCATTTGATTGCTTACCAATGAGGTGAACAGCTACAGCCGGAGGCATGACGAAAAGGCCGACAAGTAAGTCAGCAATAGCCAAACTCATGACAAAGCAATTTGTAACGGTGCGAAGCCTTCTTGTGGTCAGAACCGCCAGGATGACGAGAGTGTTCCCAATGACTGTGACAACGATAAATGTACAGAAGACGGCAATCAAACAAATGCCCTGCCAGGATAAAATGAGATCATAAAAGTGAGACCATTCGGCCGCTGCGGCAGATTCGTTGTAGTAATTGAATGGTGTTAAGGAAGGCACAGTTTCATCAATGGCATCATGGCTAGAATCGTTTAAAATTGACTGAGGCGACGGTTGTCTTCCTATTCCAGTTGTGGTTGAAGGTGTTGATGTAGGTGTTGATGTAAGTGTTGGTGTTGGTGTTGATGTGGATGTTGCTGACAGTGTGCGATTGTCAAAGTTCCATGTTTCCAGAAGACTTTCGTAAGCAACGGAAATGTTTTGCTGGAATCCAATAACACCGCTTGTGGCAAGCAAAGTTGTTGCCACATACATCAGTGGCGGGAACAAGGCGCTAGGATAATCCGACTGTAAATGGCCACCCATAGATGCTGTCAGCAGAATGAGCACTACTTATTCCACTATATGGATCAGCATAATAGTTCAAGTTAGCTTTATGTTGTCATCGTAATTATAAGTGTTTAATTTGATCATTTTTTGCATCGATTATTTTTATTGTGTCTTCTGATTAACGATCGTCTGCAATGATACGAAAAGAAAGAACATAATTTAATCAATTTATTATTAGCTTGGGTTTTTTAATAGAGTTTTTCTTTTTGTTGTGAATTGCGTTTTATTCCTAAGGAACTTAAAAACACATTTAGAATTACATGACGGGGAATCGAACCCAGTTATTTTTCAACCTGTGGTTCTGTATATGTCGGTCGGTGACTCTAACTAGAGACTTTTCAGATTTATTAATTGAACTGCGGTGGAACGAGGAAATTAAATAATACGATGGTCAAAAAATGTGTTAAAATGTTGAATAGATGTATATAAAATGTATCTAATACCGTAGCTAATTGCAGGTGTATATATGTTGTACCATCATGTAAGATTGATATAAAGTCTAAATTGTAAATACATCAAGAGTTTCGTTGACGGCAAGCCAAAAGTGATGACCAACAATGATATTCCGTCCGTTCTACAATTAGGGTACTTCACACCTGAGTACAGAGTGTCTTCTAGTTGAGCACACTTATTTAGAGGACTCTTACTTGTTTGGTTTGTGTATGTGTGTGTGTGTGTGTGTGTGTGTGTGGGAAACGACTGTGCGCGATTGGTGTGTTGTGGTTTGTGGCAAAGTGTTGGGCTGTGTGGTTTGTGTAGTCTGTTTGTGTGTGCGGTAGCTTTGCCAAAGTGTGTGTGTGTGTGTGTGTGTGTGTATATATGTGTGTGAGTGTGATGTGGTGTTTGTTATAGTGTGCGAGCGAACGGTAAGCGAATAATAATGAAAGCCAAATCAAACTCGTGCATACTTATATGATTACTATAGTGAATGCATGTTATAGTATGCAACTGGAACAACGTCATACTATCAATTGTGATTCACTTTCTGGCTAGATCTTTCCTTTGTCAAGATTTTTGGCAGCAAAAAGATAATTAAAAATCGCTTAGAGCCCAACTACAATAAAGTTTATCTTCAAAATACATTTTATAAAAAACAATAGATATATAAATTATTAAAATGTGGAAAAATAATAATTTTATATTCTTTGCATATCAAGTTAAGCTTCTTAATTTAACACTTTTTATCTTAAAAGTTTATTGAAGCTTCAACGCAAAAAGAGAATTCCAAAATATTCTCTTTGTTCTTAATCATAAATAATGTCAATGTACTTGTATACATATTTACTAGAGTACATTTGTATGTACAAGAATATTATTTGTCAAAAATAAAACTTCATATATCTATATGATTCCTTTCCGCTGAATCGGATCAGCATATCAAAAGATATTCATTCTCACGAAGGTTCAAATAACCACATACTCGTTGTTAAATGAAACTCACCAATTTTCACTTACAATATTTTAATATTTCCATTGGCAAGGAGAATCAAAAAGCGAACTTTTAAACACAAATTTCTCCAATTATTTAATAAATTTGATTAAAATCCACACAATAATACGCACAGTAAAATAACATATGCTTATTCGCATTAGGTAAGTTATACTGTAGTTTTGTTGAGGGTTTCCCGGCACGTGCGCTCATAATGTTATATCAAAGTAGATACTACATGCACTTTCATACATATATATGTATGTACATATGTACAAGGTGCATTTAGACACAATGCACTGCAAATTGGTGGAAATGTCAAGTTAAGTATTTAAATGCAGTCGATAAACACCAAAATAAATTGCACAATTAGATACACAAATGGACATAAATGAGATGTCTCTACTTCCTTTTCGCACTATCTATTTACTGGGGTGTATGAGGTCACATCGACAAATAGTAGTAGTAAACTGATGGAAGTTATGGAAAGGCGGACAGTACGAGTGTGGCTGAAATCGACAGTTCTCGACGTTGCCGCTGACAATAATGTGGCATTAAGTATTATTTATTTTACGTCTGATAGCGCTCACCAAATACCATGGCTGATTGCGATTACTTTTGTATCTGTGTGTGTGTGTGTCTCCGTACGTAAGAAGTGTGAATTTATGTGTGTGTGTGTACGTGTATGTATGCATGTGATAAGCAAATTAAAACCTAAAATGCGATAGACACAGTGGCGTTCATTTCAATATAAATACGTATACGTATTTATGGTAAATGTATATTTTCATAGATATATGTACATATATAAACGATGAGAGCTTATGTAAGCATCAAGATAATCTACATAATTTATTTTGTCCTTTTGCAGCTCATCAAAATAAATAAGTTTATTTATATAGGATATTTTATTCGATTTTTTATTTAGCTTCTTTGTGTTTTTGCCCTTCTGTACATAAAAAAAATTATGGCAGTCATCAACTCGTCATACATTTGCTTATCGTTCACATGATAACAAATCAAGCGATTTCCTAATGCAATTATTCACAAATACTCACTCTTACGTACATACATACATATGTATACCCAATTTCGAGATATCGTCTGTATATTTACATATATACAAATTGCTGTTGTACATTTTTTTCTTTTGATTTCTACTGTTAGAGTAACGGTGACGTTGTCAATGCTGACGTCTAAAGTTCCCAAACTCTACGCTATTATCGTAAAGAGTATAATTTAATTTAACTTTATAAATAGATGGATTAAGATAAGACTTAAGTCGCTAAATCAATAAAATTGTGGTTTTCTTTTTCAGCTGTGTGTTCGCATTTGCACGTGAATTATGATTCGATCAGTGATTCACCTTTATTTATACCCTTGAAGAAGAAGTCACAAATTCTTTGTTTCAAGAATCTAGATACATACTATATATCACTATCGGAATTATTGTGCTTTAATTGCGAGTATTGACCGGTATTTCGTTGAAATCAATCGGAAAAAGTGTTAAATTTGTATTTATTTATAATGCTAGTTAAGATAAAGTTTTGGTTTCTATTATTCTTAAGCCATCATCTCAGCGGGTAGAGAACTTTGGTCAAACATTAAGACAAGAATTATGGCAGTTTGTTCTTTCAAATTTAACAATAAATTTGCAACTTCATAAACATGAATGTTTTGTTATTAGCGCATTAAATCTTTTTGAAATCAAAAGTGTTTTATTACCTTGTAAAGCTGAGCTTTCAATCGTAAACAAATGAAAATTCTTTTGGGATTGTTGACCACATAATTTCCGCCGTGTCAATGGAAGATTTATTTCACACTAACAGTTCAATATCTTATGAGTTTATAGCAGCAATAAATAATTGTAAACATTGACAGACGTACATATCTATCATATATATGTATATACATTTGTAGTAAATAGATATGTATGATATATGTTTGTGTTTACGGCCAAGAGCACGCCTATAAAATGGTTGGTGAAAATGGGTGGAAAACTATAAAAAAAAAATAAATTCTGCAAATGTATGTAAGAGGTGTGGGCATAGGGTATCTGGTTGTCGAGTATATCTACTTGAAATCCGTTGCATATTTACTTAGCAAGTGGCAGTCGGTTTTATGGTTTTTATGTGGCAGCTGTTGACCTTTTTTCTTATTGCCCAATTCACAGGCAGGCGATTCAGTTATTCCATTAAAAGCTTTACAAATTTATATTTTCCTATTTTTTTCTCCGTTTTTTTTTTACACATAATACAAATGAAGACATACATTTATATTAATGAATAATAATTGCGAAATAGAATCAAAATTGTGCCGCTGTATATGTAAAAGTTGCGAAAATTGGAAAAATTAGGTTGAATCGAAGCATTAAAATGCCATTAACAATTGCCAGCTGTCATAAATGGCCTTAAGAACACAGCTGCTGGAGCATTTGGCCATAGGTCTTTTTCACATTACGACCACAACTTGACAGATAACACATCTGAAACATATTAGATGCATTTTTTTTTTTTGTAGTTTTTTCTCTTTGAATATCGAATTTGACTTGGAGAAATGAGAACTAACCATTAATGATATATTATATATGGTATATAGTATAGTTGCCATTTCGTTTATTGGGCAATTGGCCTTGTTGTTAAAGTGTATAAACTTTTGTGCCATTTCACACATACATATGTATCCCTTTAATGTCCAAGTACATTTGTTCATGTTCTCGTATATACACACGTAACCTTGTAATATCTGTAGACTTGTCCACAACACGCTTCCGAGTAATTTGTTTATGCAGACTGAGATGCTAATTGAAAAGTTAACTTAATTATTTCACACACTTAAATTTGTATTTAAACATATTGTTAGTGAATGTTCTTTGATTTGTTGATTGTGTAAAATATTTGACATTTAACGATAAGACATTCGTCAGATAGTTAATATATTGTTTAGTTGTCCTAGGTCACACTTTAACTATGCTATGTTAAAAACAAAGCGACGAAACATCAATATAAATATGATCAATTTGACGTATATTCGTCAAACGATTTTGTTGATAAAAAAGTCACCCACTCGGTCAAAATATGAAAGACGCGACTGCATCGGTTCAGAGCTCTTACAAAACTGCCGCCTGCTTTGACAAGCGTAACACTTGGTCGGTAGACGAAGAGCGTGTATCTGTGAGTTTGCTTTCGGGCACGAAAGATACACGCCACACGACTCTATGTCGTTTGCTGCACGTTTCTATCAGAATGTCTCTCTGTGTGTGTGTGTGTGTGTGCATGTGTGTGTGTGTGTGAGTGGGGAAATTTGACTTTCTGTATCAGCAGGCAGAACAACAATTCCAATAAGTGGATCCCATTCATATGTACATACATACATACATATTTGAAATTAAATAGGCGGGGAGTAATGCTCCCTAATCCTTTTATCGCCGTGGTTTTGAATTTTTGTGTTTGTCTTTCGCAGATTCTACATAACAACAAATACGCCAGTAATCTAAATAAAGATTTTTATGATTGCCTTATACATTTTATGGCTTGTAGCTGTTGTGAATACTTTTGCACTTAAAATAATTAGTAACAAAAAGCCGGCTGAGATTTTGACTGCGAGAGCTCAACTATGAGATACCCTGTTTAAAAACTCATTTATTCATAATTAATAAAAATTAATTTTATTCAATTTTCTCATTTGCAATAACATAAATTGTATTTAAACTAAAAAATATTTTATTCATTGTTTTTCAATGCAGTAGCAAAATGAATATTTCCCACTTCCGTTTAGTGTGGATTGCAAATTGTGGTACGTATGTTGTGGGAATCGATGGAAGGAATGCACAATCATACGCATGCGCATTTCTAATGCACAAAGGACTAAAGGACTAACTGAATGGCATTGCAAGGGCTACATTTGAAACGTAACTGATATATTTAAATAAAGAGAAACGCAAATGTGTGTTCGTCCACGTAATTAGACTAAGACACGCAAGTCCTCAACCCCATTTGAGTACTCTGCAAGGGGCCTAACGAATTCTACAGCCGGAAGGAGCCATCTCTGACTGTGAGTTACAAAAGGTGCTAATTACCATAGAACATACTATTCTTAAGCTTACCACTTCATTTTTTTGACACTAAATTTCACACTCGCAATGACTTGTTCTACTACAGAGATTCCCAGTCCACAATTCATTCATATTTATACCCTGTACGTGACAAGAAAAGAATGTATTCACGATCTGTAATAACAGGTGGATAAATCGTGGGTGACCATCGTATTCATATCTGAGAGAATAGACTATTTATATGTTCAATCCACGCAGTTTTCAATATATTACGTTTACGTTCAATTACACCCCTCCATCTATCAATAAATGTAGGGTAAACAATTTATATACAATTCTGTTTAAAAAAAAAAAAACACTCAAAACTCCTTCACTTGTAAAATCAATTGAACACTTTAACTTGCTGACACTTGCAAAAGATCCATTATTGAATGCTCATACATATTGTAATTGGTTTTATTACAAAGCGTCACAGGATACAAAATTTTATGACCAAAGAGCCTGACTATCCTCCCAATATGAGTCACATTATGACAGCATAACTAATTATACGCAAGTTTCGATCGATTATTCCATCAGATGTTTAAATATATGTTTATAGATACATTTTGTTAAAGGTGGGAATCTAATAATTATTTTTTATAATGTTTTAACTCTGAAAATTAAGCTCAAATTTGTGAGAGCCGACAAACTGTTATTAATTTGGTAAAGTAATTCAGTAAGTACACCGTACTTATACTCTAACGTAGACTTATAATCATTTATTTAAAATTTAAACAATTCTTATTCTTGTTTTTAAACAGAAATTAGTAGTGGGATAGTTATAAATGTAATTCTGTATTAAAACAACACTCTTTATCTGTTTCTTGAAGTCTCTTATTAAGTCGTCGAATACTAATTCTAACTTATTCATTTATTAAAATTAATATTAAGATTAAGAATATTTTTTAAATCAATATAGAATTTACGCGTTGGACAAAAAAAGGTTTGCTGGTCATAAAAAGATAAATAACACGTATGTATGTATATGTATACTTGTATGTAAATATAATCATAACAAGAGAAGTTTAATATAATTAGAAAATTGCACAACTACTTCGGAACAAGTACGAATCGTCTACAATAGAAAACTCGACGTGAGAATACCTTTTAAGAGCATGTGTAAGCTTATTAACCACCAATAAAATCATTTGGAAGTATATGGTTACATTCTTAACCAGGGATTAAAACCTTAACCGAAACCGTAAACTTTAAGCGATGAAAACCGATTGAAATTTGTAACCGTAACTGTACCGAAACCCATAAACCGAAACTCTTTAAACAGAAATAACCGTTTAGTAACCGATTCATTTAAAAGGGTTAATTTCGGATCTGGCCGTCGCAGCTACTAAACAACTTTGATAACTTTGAACTGCCATAACTTTGTCAAAAGTCAATCAATTTCCATGCGCAATGTAAATTTGTTCATGATATTCCCTGTAAATTCGCTCTGCATTTAAATTTTGTTCATTTTTAAAATTCGAATTTTTTCGAAAAAATCAAAAAAGACAAAGGGGTAACACTATAAATTTTCTAAAAACTCGATTTTTAAAAATTTTTAAAATTGAACAAAATTTAAATGCAGAACGAATTTAGAGGTAAAATCATGCTCAAATTCACATTATATTTACATTTACATTGAGTTTTGGCAAAGTTATGGCAGTTCAAAGTTATTAAATATCTTTACATTACACTGGATCATTCCAGAAACCAGATAACATTATATCCAGGTTCAGTCTTTTTTCATGTAAAACAATGAATAAAGCTTCTTCTTTTGGTCAACCGAAAACCTTAATATTTATTTTTATTGTGAACCGAAACCATACCGAAACCGATACTTCAAGATTTTGTAACCGAAAACCTTAATGCGAGTATAACCGTAACCATAACTGAAACCAGTATTCGATTCGGTTTTAATCCCTGTTCTTAACACAAACCTACATACATTTTTAGAAATAAAACTTTGTATAATCTTAGGATCCACAGTTTCACGCGACTTAAACATTAAAGTTTGTCTGTTTAAGTGTACAGGGTATAAAAAGCAAAAGCATGTAGATGCATACTAATTTAAAAACAAAAAACTTACACAACAACAACTAAACTAAAACACTTCAATGCAATTCATTTAACATTTACACTTGTGTTGAACACAAAAGAAAACAGGTGATAATACTTTCTTTAAAGGAAACTTAACTTTAGTTAATGTTTTACGGTGCTAAATACACATTGTGTGCTCGTATATAGTATTCATATATATCTCAGTGAATGAACCAAGAAAATAGAGTTAAACCTTGACTGACTAAGACTTTATGCCAAATCTCTTCCACTATAACCGACTCTGCGTAATCCCATAAGTTTCTCAGTCTTAGATTATACTTGTCGCAGTTTAATCTACGGACTTAAAATAAACTTGAGTGAAATTCTCATATAAACATATAAGCTTGTTCTAAGTTACTCCAACAACTTTTGTTCAGTTAACGCCACACAAATACATGTTTGTCTCTTGTCTATTCTCTTTGGTTTCCACTGTGGCATTCTCATAGATACATTGTCCAAACTGCCACTGCCGCTTGCAGTGACAAATTTGGAAATCAAAAATGAGCCGACAACCATATGTACTAAGGGTACAAACCGCAAAAACCACACAGATGCATACTGCACTGAACATGATTAGAGAAAATTGAAATTTAAAGGAAGCACATTCAAAAGGAAGAGTAATATACGTATGTCTGCACATACTCGTGCTTATAGAACAGATTGTCCTGGTTAGGAATATACATATGTACGTCAACATCCTGATCGACAGACTACTTTATTGGGAAATTTAAAGTTGGAATTCGATTTGATAACAGTATTTTTCTTATATGCAGGGACATTTTAAGCAAATATTTTATTTAGATCTAAAACTAATTCATCGAGTTTCCCTAGTCTTTGAGGCCGTTCCTGTTTTACCGATGAGATAAGAAAGGATGGTCGATCAAATTAGTCACATGCTATATTTGTCCACTGAAAGGCTATCACATCAAGTTTTAAGTAAATTAATTAACTTGATTGAGGGAAATATTGTTGAAATCCCCGAAGACCAGCAGCGAACATGTGCGGTTACTTTACTATGAGACAGATTGAAGTTCGAGGGGCATGAAACGTTGCAGTGGCAATTACAAATATCTATACAAACAAACAAGTAAGATTACTTTCGACATATATGCTCGACTATGAGATGCCGTGTAACCGTCCTACCTTCCCCCACTAAATAACCCAATTCGTTTTAAAACTGGTATAATCTCAAAAATTTAAATCAAGCTCAGATGCAAATTAAAAACACATCCAGTTGTAGAATTATTTTGTATTTACAATAAAAACTTAACAAACTTTGTTTAATTTTTTTTGTAATTTTAAGCATGGATTTTTGTCTTGGGGCAGATTACAAATTATTATATATTATTTGGAATCAATAAAATAATTGCCCAAATTGATTATTACCCATCATTTGGAGAGATTGCTGGGTATAAAGATGCAACGTGTTTCAGTTGGTTGACAGAGCCATATGCCGACCTACATAGATTCACATCTCCACACTCTCGACTACTCGATGGTCTCTGTGCAAGTTTGTGGAAAAGTTTTGCCCTTTGCTTGTTGGTTTGTTGTTATGAAAGGTACCGAATAATTGAATTACCCGTATAATTTTGTTTTATCTTATTTTACTTACACCTGGCCAGACCACACACATCGCTTTACTAGCCACTTTTCATGCATCCTTTATGAGTACGAGAAACGCAGGATGAGAGAATTCTTCATAAAAATGATGTGCGGAGTTAAATAATGCAACTCACAAATTGTGTTTGTGCATTGCAAATTTCAAAATTCTATTAGTAAATAAATTATATTAGAGGGACTTTATTAAGCTCTAAAACTCGTGGGGGAAAGATTCACTAGGAGCTGTCCTCCAATGGACGTGACCAGCTTTTCTCAATGGAGAGCTGACAATGTTATCACTTTTTGTGTTGCATATATTATACCCTATAACCAAAACATGGGTAATAGTGGTATGATTGGTATGATAAAGTGCAGATATATTATATTATCTTTAAAAGAGATCCAAAGTTTCTAAACCAGAACGATCTAATAGTCCGTTTCTAAGGGTTTTCAAAAAAACATGTGAATGTAATGAATGGGCAAAAATGTACCTACCATTGATTTTTTTCATTCGATGAATGTATATAATATTAGAATGTACCAAAAAGTATAAAAAGCTAAAGATGTACAGTATCTCCCAGTCGATCACTAAGAACTAGAGGACACCTCTACCTGATTTTCCATTTGATAAAATTAATAATGAAAAGGTTGTACAGTAACGTGGGCATTATTATATGTACATATGTAATAGAGAATCATTGAATCGCATTATTCAACCCATTCAGGATTTGCAAATTCAATTTTAATTTACCTACACAGATGCATTGGTAAATAAATTAATTATGAAAGTGACAAATGAAATTACAGCTTTCGGATAAGCCATTAAACCTATATAATTTATTATTTGAGTGAATTCTCTTTCAAAGCCCATTGAATGGGAGAATGGGGAATAATTTTAATGTACAAATGTAATCGATAAAACATCTCTTATCAGACCCTAACCAGTAAAACTTTGCAGGAATGAAATTTCACGCTAGCATTTTGTAAAAAAGATTCCACTTCTTCACATTTTTCGTTTGTTTTGGGTTCAGTTTCTGTTGATGCAATACGAGGTATCTTAAATTACATTTACTATTATATTTACCTGTCTCTAAATGGAGCTCATAAATTTTTGTGAAATCCAGATCCAATTGTGGCGTAATGTCGAAAATTCGTTTTATTGAATTTTATTTTACTTAGTACAAATTTAAGAAATTGACGGACATACTATATCTGTTTCTCAGGTTATAGTCTAAATTACGAGTAAAAAGTTTAGGGAAAGTAAAGTTAATAACGAGTTTCAATTTGAAAATTTTGTTTATTTAACAGGTAACATACACATTTAAACGTATTTTTATTTTATATTTTACACATTATTAGTTTTTAGTACTGTTATTATTAAATCTTACTTTGCAATTTGTAAAGGGGAAATTATTGTTTCACAATTTACATATATTTCACAATCTATGTATTATTACAGTTCTGTTTCCGATTTATTTCTGGTATAAGTATCTCAATTTCTATTCTAACACCTGCTGGTATTTATAGAGGTAGAATAATAATTGTCCGATGCCATTAAAATGAAATAAATAAACAAAAATCCTTACCATAAATAGTATTTAGTATCTTACCAAACACATATATAAATATATATATAAATGTATATATACTGTATAAGACTGCCAATAAGTCGGTATCATGAAAATTAACTATGAATTTACAATGTGAACTAAACCAACTTGTTCAATAACGATAATTACTACATTTACGCTATGGAATTCATAATCTAATTGCAATAAAAAGTTTCCAGTTTATGTGGCAAATTCAACGACTTAACTTCGGTGGATTGCAAAATACACATATTTATAAAAAGTATTGAGTTGGCCGCGCCGTACAAATTCATGAAATTCGACTGAATTCATAATAAAGTTTCGTGTAATCGTAACATAACATAAGTACATTTTATTGACAGTAAAATTGAATAATAATTCAAAAGGGAGATTGTTTTTGTGTATTGGTTTTTTGTCACTTACGAGTAAAACTGCAAATATAGTATGTTTATTTCTTAGCAGTAGTCAAGTTAAAGGTAAGTAGTAACATGCTATTTCGAAAAATATACACATACTCGTATGTTACGGTAGTTAATACATTCCCAAAACATTCGAATATCACTTGGTATGTATGGGTTTTGTTAGATTTGTTTCATTTTTGTTTTGTTTTGTTTTTCAAATTCAATTCTCTTGCATGACAATTTTATTACAATGCGTTTTGAAAACGATTAGCAATTATACTATATAAAGGTTTTTGGTTGCAAACATCGAATTAAACTTAAATCTATCTTTATGATTTCCATTTTCATCCTCAAGTTCATTTAATTTTCTTAATCTTTTGATGTATTTATGTATGTATATCCAATGATTACTTTTAGAATAAATTCGATAAATTGTTTGATTTAATTTAAACTTTTATGAACTTTATATGACTACATCTATTACAAATATATTGTAAAATAAGGATAAATTTAAATTAATTGTAATGGTAATTGTAATTTGTAATTGTATAATTAAATTGCCGTCTGTACATAAGTATAATATGTATATATTTATGTATGTACATATAAATATTTGTATGTATTCATGTATGATTATATATATGTCTAAATAGTTGCAACTAGAATACATTTATTACATTTAGTTTGCATATTTGCTATACTTTATAAAAATATTTAATATTCTCTATGTATATATAGTATATGCATGTATATGTATTTGTAGGATTGTAGCTCCATTAGGTCTAACTATTGGTTATTGATTACATATATTTAATAATTCATTCAGAATGTGTGGCGCAATAAATATATTTGGCACTATAAGTTACTCTTTTGTTTTCTTTTAAATAGAAGTAATATAAATTTCAAAAAAAAAGTATGAACAGCGCTAACTATTCAGATAAATATAAATATGTATATTGTTAGAAAGGATAAATTAATTTAAACATATACAAATTGTTGCTGAAAGATCAAGCAATCTATAATTTGTTTAATTTTTGTTTTGCATATTGGCAACTTGGCAATTAACTTGTTTAGTGTATTATGATAATAATAAAAATCGCGGCAGTCTACTTTCAATTGTGCTTTTACGCATTTTGTTGTCCAAGTTTTTAAGTTGACTTCAATTGTTGTTCTTCCATCTGGAAAGCAATAACCGCCATCGATTTTTACGTCTTCTGCTTCAAATTTGCCATATTAATAAATGATTGGTGCTGTCCTCGCGTCCCGCAATCTCACTCAGCGAATTGGCACCAGAATTACGGAAATCTTCGTAGCCATCGCCGCCAGATATGATAAGTATATTTTTGGTTTCCGATTTGGATTTCGATTTCTTCGTTGAACTAAAGCGAGAGGAGAAGAATTGTTTTATTAAAAAATCATTTGAAAAGATTCATCTCATAGTTGAACTCACCCTTGTTTGGTGTACTCATCGCTGGTGCCGCTGCCAGTGTCGCGTCCCACTGCAGCTGCCAACAATTGGGATCCAGCTTCGGGCGACGGTGTCTCCACAAAGGTTAGGAATCGCACATGTCCGGTGTGACCATGTGGTATGCCCGTGGGCACAATGTTGTGGGCACCCTTCTCATAACTCTGGGTGGGTATTGTCAACAATACGCCTGCACTGGTTCCGATCCAAATTAGATCCTTACAGCAGAGCAGCGAAGTTACACGAAGGCATGCGGCTTTATGTTGTCGAATGATCTCGTCACAATTGGACAACATCTTATTCACGGCTGGAGCAAGATTTACTTCAGTAATCAACTGGTGGCTGTTGAATGTACAGAACATTATCATTATCATCAATTGTTATTAATTAAATAGAAATTACTTACGTATTGGAATGAAAGCATTTAATGTGTGCGGAGTTCTGTATCGATATCCAGACATAATTATTGGCAACTGTCATGTTCGTAATTGGCTTTGAGTCCGATGATATTTGAATTTGATTAACAACCTGCAAACAAGTCGGATCGATTAAGCACTATTAAATATGGACAATTTCAAAACTCATACCGAAAATGATTCAGTATCCAACACTTTAATAATTCCCTGTATGGAACACCACAATTTGCCATTGACGTTTAGCAGTTTTGTCACAGGGCTGGTCACTGTGCCAATTGAGAGACAATGCGATAAGCTTGTGTTCCAAGATGTGGCTAAAATAAAATGACAATCAGTGAATAGTTAATATGTACGTAAATATAAAAGAAATATATTCAAATATCAAGACTGTAAGTCCATTTAAAATTATGGAGTGGTATCTTTTAATCTTCTATTCGACCGTGATGAAATTTTCAGCATAGATCTCATTAAAATTGTTCTCATACTTCGTTAATTTGATTTGAGAGCATAGGAGGCGAAGTGGGAAAAAATAACTATATCTGCGTAAAATATATAGGAACCTACATACTAAACTTGGTGTTTCGATCTCTAAGTTGTCTCTAAGATTGACACAATTTTGATTCGATTGTTGATACAGGAATATATTTATGTATATACTTTATAAGACTAAGTTTGCTGTAATTTGTATATTAAATCTATTTTCATAAAGTCTTAATATCCTATTTTCTATTTACAGTGAAATATAATGAAAATAAGCGATACTATCTGTAGATTTGCACGGCCCGTAACTTTAAATGATACAGGATAAATTTTAACTGCATTTTTTCGAATGTTTTCCCTGACTACATCACTGCATGTCTTTATTAACTTTAAAATAAACAAAAAACTTAAAAAGAGATTCAAGATTGGAACTGAGAAGATTTTATCCGGAAGACCGCAGCCTTGGAAAAATTGTTTGATTAACTAACTTACCACCATCGCGGAGATAAACACAGATATCACCATTAGCCAAGGATACAAAAACACGATTGTCCAGATAGCTGTAGAGCAATAAAGAATTAGTAACTGTGTATTATCGTTAAGTATCAGGGATTAAAACCATAACCAAAACCGTAACCTTTAACCGATGAAAACCGATTGAAATTTGTAACCGTAACTGAAACCGTAACCGAAAATATTTTTTTCCATCGTACCGAAACCCATAAACCCAAACTCGTTAAACCGAAATAACCGTTAAGTAACCGATTCACTTATACTAAGGGTTAGTTTGGGTTCTGGCCGTCGCAGCTACTAAGCAACTTCGATAACTTTGAACTGCCATAACTTTGTCAAAAGTCAATCGATTTCCATGCGCAATGTAAATTTGTTCATGATATTTTCTGTAAATTCGTTCTGCATTTAAATTTTGTTCATTTTTAAAATTCGAATTTTTTGGAAAAAATCAAAAAAGACAAGGGGTAACACTGTAAATTTTCTAATAAATTCGATTTTCAAAAAATTTTAAAATTGAACAAAATTTAAATGCAGAACGAATTAAGAGGTAAAATCATGCGCAAATTCTCATTGCGCATGGAAATTGATTGACTTTTGACAAAGATATGGCAGTTCAAAGTTATTAAAAATCATTACATTACACTGGATCATTCCAATAACCAGATAAAACTATTTTCCAGGTTTAAAAGAGCATTAAGTTTTTTTTTATTGTTTTACATAATAATGAATAAAGCTTCTTAGTTTGGTCAACCGAAAACCTTAAATTTTATTTATTTTGTGAACCGAAACCATACCGGTATTTTTAAACGGAAACTTATAAAAACCGATAACCATTACGAAACCGATATTCCAAGATTTTGCATAGCCGATAACCGAAAACCTTAATTCGAGTATAACCGAAACCGTAACTATAACCGATATTCGTTTCGGTTTTAATCCCTGTTAAGTACATATATTAAGTTGTACTTACAGTATGGAAAATACAGCTGAATGATGTTCAATCTTAATTCGATTTTTCTTGATGCGAATGTTGTCAGTGCTATTGTAGACATGGATGCAACCGTCTTCAGTCCCAATCCACATTGTCGATTGATTGCATTCGCTTTCCTCGGGATTCGAGTCCTAAAGATATGACAAATTTGACAATTGATATAGATAGAATCGAATAAAAGGCATAATATGATACATACTTGCTGCATATGATATGTGGCATGCAATGAAGGTGCAGGGCTGGGAACACGTTGCTCTAGTTGCACAGCTGGGCCGGCATCCGCCTCATCATCGCTGGAACTTAAATTTAAATCAATTTGAGTACTACTTTGACTGGCGCCATCAGCGCCATTTCCAATAGCGGCCGTTGGAATTTTCTTTTTCTCCGGCGTCGCCAATGCGGAGGCTGAGACGGAAACCGAGGCTGTCGCAGATGTTAACGCTGAAACAGGCTGAGCAATTGGGGAGATGCTTTTGCGATAATCCCGCAATTGCTGTGTATAGCTGTGTGTGCTGCGCGAATCCTGTGACTTATCCTCCTGTCCAGCATTGGATGTCTCATCATTGATGCTGTACGCGGGCACCGATGCCACACAGAGGATGCGTGCATTGCAGACACCATTGCAACTGGTTACGTTCGGTTCCGGATGCAACGACATAATGCACACCTGACCCACATACCCATCGCTGTTGCACACCCAAACGTCACGCTTGTCGCTCAACGTGGCTGCCGCACAGGTAAATTGAAGACCCGCACGTGTCTTCCGTATGGGAATCGATGTGAGAAATTCCGGTATGGGATGACGCTCGAGTGTGGCAGCTACAAATAATAAACAAGGTACATATATGTACATATAAACACACATATAAATTAATAACAAATTGCTAACAACTATTGTTTGCACAACATTAATAATCAATCATCCAATAATAAACATATTTATAACTAACTGATATTGATGGCGTTTCTGTGTTTCGCCTCGGGTCGATTATCTGCCCACTTAATAATATGCTGCAACATTTTGGGAAAAACTGTCGAATTTCTCTAAAATTGAAAATCGTTGCAACAAATCTGATTACACATTTGAGTTTTTGGGTTGCTTTAAATGATGCCCAAGTCTTTACAGCAAATTGAATCTCTATCCAACGAACTTAAAATTCAATTTTATATTCTCAACTGCTTTCCAAATATCCTTGATCTATTAAACCTATAACATTATTTAATAAAGAAATTTCTAACAAAAATATTATCTTATTATTTTGACTGTATTGCAAAATTTGCTAAAATTCCTTGAATACTTTGAAAAATACTTTCCCTACTTGATATACAAATAGCAACTTAAAGTTAATAAACTTACCCAATTTCTGTTTAGCTTCATTAAAAGACTCTTCCCAATTAGTTCGCTTTTCTGTCTTGGAAAATACCACAGTCAGCTTTTGACTTCCGTTACTGGAAAATCAATATTATTATTGTTTATTAAACTGAAAATCATATTTCTTATAAATGTTCTACTTACGGAGAGCTCACTGTCAACTCTAGCATATTTAGCTGTGTGTCGTTTGTCTGACGCTCGGATAATTGTCGCTGTATATCACGATGTAGTTCCCGTATGACATCTTCTAGATATTGATGGGGATACTTTAAGGATGCCGTAATATCTGTGATTTGTTGCAGCTTATTGCAGTCTTCAGCCAGGTTTTCTATTTCGCTAACAATGCGCTTGATATTCTCATCTTTAGCTTGATTTAAATAGAGATTTTAAGATGCATCAATGGATACAAAAATAATCATATTGTTATCATATACTTACTCTTGACAATCTCTAAGCAATCTAACGAGATCTTTGTAAGGAACTTGTATTTGTTGGTATCCAAGGTGGTAGCCACTGAACCGGGACAAATTGAGCTATTGGGTTTCCTAATGGTGCCACTGCGTTTTTTGATGCTCGTCAAGACCAGGAGATCATTGAAGAGGAAAAATCCTCGATCCTTGCGAGCACCCTGCCCCGATGGCATCGATACCAAGTCGAACAATAAGAATTGACGCTCTGGAGCTATTAGATCAGTAATGCCCTCGATGACGCCTTCCAATTCGCGTAATGTCGCCTCACGCTGTCCATTTTCCATAATCTCCCGCTCCTTACAGTTGATGTGCACCAGAATGTCGTGGACAAGCTTAAGCACGTCCTGTAAATGTTTTGTATCTGGATGATCATGATCCGTATGCTTGATCAGACGTTGGAAGAGCAGCTCGTAGCTATAGAAAGTCATAAAAATATGAGAACATAAGAATAAATTTAAATATTCGTCGATTTCTCATTATTAAACGTACTTGGGAAACTTTTGTACTGGCTTTATGAGTAGGTTGTCCAGGGTGAGTTTTCCCTTGTGCTCGCGGGCTGTCGATTCCAGGAATTTGGAAAACGAGGGTCGCTGATGCTTCATCAAGCGTATGGCATTCTTTGCCCGATTACAATTGTTGACAAACGATGTGTAAACTTCAAGTACCTCCAGTTTCGAGAACTGCGAAAAAATAAAAATAATTAAATAATAGACGCATTATTTAGAAGACAAGTAATGCTCACAGTTTCCATAAAGGCATCTCCAACCTTTTGCTGTATATCCCAATCGTCGAGCCGTTGCTTCAACTCACTTAAAAACTTTTCATGTATCTCCAGTATGTCGGGAACCATGAAGAATATCTCATCCACGGTACGTGTATCTATCATGCCAGCATGCTCCGGGGATTTTAACACCTTCAGATATTTGAGCACAACTGTTTGTAGGGATTCCACGTAGGACTGTTCGTTCCTATAAATTTCCTGAACCACATAACTGCGTGTGTCCTGCAAATGAATATATAAATAAAAATCGGATTAATAAAGTAATCATGTCAAAAGTCCGGTTGCCACATTTGGTACATTCTTTTTTGATTCGTTGCAACATTAGATCCGATTTTATTTAAATTGTAAGTTTTTTTGTAAGCTTATTTAATTTTAATTGTATAGAATTAAAGGCCTTTGTAATTTTGCCACAAATTTAAAGTATTAAAGGGAAACCTTCAATAGGTTTTAAGCATTTATATGTAATGGATAACAAAGTATATAACTAAGTTTCTTAAATATTGTTGGTTCATAAGCGCATAATAGAGGTATATAATTTGTTCTTAAATTATGCCTCAATTCATGAATGCAAATTACAAATATGAGTTTCTAATTTAATATAAAAAATAAAAAATATAAAAAATATATTCAAAAATTTGTATAATTTTTACGAAAATTTAATATTTTTCAAAAGAATGTGATGCAAAATATCATATTGAAGTGGCAACCGTGGTCAAAAGTGTTAAGGTGTTGGCTTTAGCCACTGAGGAGTAATTATTGCAACCACACCAGCACCAGACTTACGCCATCATAACCGCCTAGATTCCATTTACAGCTCATCTCGAACTGTGCTCGCCTCTCCGAGTCATCCTCTGAGTCGGAGCAAGTGATTGAAGTCATTTTCTTAAGCCTATCACATTTGTCATTCTGATGACTCGCACCACCAACACCAATACCAATACCAATATTAACACCAACACCACCAACACCACCAAAACCAGCCTTGCTTAGCCGTGCCACTGTGGTTGTCGCCAACGAGACAGCTTGCGAGACACTGCTGCTGTTGCTGCTGCTACTCGATGGCAATGTGGATGATGCTGCCGCCAGCGGCTGCGTCACTTGTCCATGTGTTTGTGGCAACAGTGTGGCAGCCACTGTGTTCGATGGTGCCGTTAATGTGGCTTGTAAGTCCAATAAACTTAAACGTAGATTTTCCCGATTGTGCGACATTTTTATCTAATTATGATTGCCGTTGTTGAGCACTGTTTTTTTATTCTTTAAATATTCTTAACTTTCACTCACACTTGTAATTGTTTTCTGTAAATGTATATGTTTATTTATATATGTATCTGCATTAACTAAATTGGATTATAATTAAATGTAGCGTCGCAAACTTAAGCCGCATGCTCGCCCAGTCATAAAAGACTGGTAACTAAAAACTAAATCTAAAGTAAGGACTGCTCTGTTCTGTTCGGTTCTGTTCTGTTCTGTTGAGGAAACGCATTGGCGTTATAATACTGGAGGAGCAGGAATTGTACTGGGGGCATGTATTGTGGGGCAGGCTTGTTGTTTTGCGTAGATGTCGAGTGGGAGAACAACTACGACCCACGTAAACGCATATATATATAAATATATATATATGTATATAAATGAACGTTAGTATATTGAGTTGTTGTGGCTGTTCATTCAGTCGTGAGAGCGACAGACACCCATGGCAACCTTGCGGCTTATTGGCCCATCATCGGTTATGTATGTGGTTTGATAATGACACTTTAAAACTGCGTTGTTGTACTTGTACATTGTTGTCGCATGTACATTGAACATACCACAGAAACCAAGGGTATTTACTTATTAATTTATGCCCTTTTGTTGCACATGCTAACAATTAACAGTAGGCTGTAAAACTGGTTCTTAAACGAATTGGTTTGATTTTTGGTTAAACCGACTTAGAGCAGTTTGGAAATGTAAAGGATTCGATTTAAAAATATATGCATTACTTAAGTATTTATGTTTATTTTAATTACTATATCTTATTATTTTCATAACTTTAATATACAATCTTATTTTCTTCTTTTATTAATCAATGATGAAAATATACGACTTTACTTGTTTGAAATTTCATAAATAAAGAAATTAATTATATGTTTTTCAAATGTATAATCAGAATTAATTTCAAAAATCTCTACAAATTTCTTCAACTTAATTCAATGCATTTTAGGTAACACTTTGGCTCTGATTCACCTTATTGCCTAATACGCATTAGTTGAAATTAATAGATTCTCTTCCCACTTGAAAAGTCAAAGACGATAAACAGACTGCAATGCAAAGTGCATTTAAAAACTCGTTTTTGTTAAGGATACCGCGCACTTGGAAAGTAACTTTAATTTTTGTTTATTTGTATTGTTTTATGTTTAATATTTAAATAATTTGTATACAACTTATTAGTTTCACTCGTTTTCCAATCTAAGCATACATTTGCGCATATTTACTCGTATGTGGGAGAATAAGTGAAAGTAAGTGCTCTTGATACACATGTATCTGTTCATACACACAATGTACATAGATACATATATAAATGTTTGTATGTTTATGTGCACACAACAATTTATAAGTATCTAATAATGAAGCCTGGCTATGCATATATTACGTATTAAAATTGCAAATATTAAAATATGGAATTAATAATTAAAATATGCAAATATTCATCATTAATTCATAATTTTAATTTACTAACAAATTTTGTGATATTTTCTTGCACATTTATACGTATGTAAAAATGTAAGCTACAAGTGTGATTTACCAATACTCATACTATGTATGGATGTTTGCATGTGTATATTTTCAATACAAAATATTACAATTTATAAAGTTTCTGAGCTGCGCAGCGCAACAAGAGGTTGAGAGTATGGTAGTCGAGATACTTTTGTAAATATATACATACGCATACACACACACACACACACACACGCACACATTTACATATATATTTTTTTATTAAATTATTTGATAAGTGTTTATAGATGGTATTTTTGTGAAAAAGTTGAGCTCATCTATCCAATTCACTAATCTGAGTGCAATTATATACATTGAATTTAAATTGTTTTCATCCGATAAATGTTTACAGGCACATATTTTACATACGTAGTATAACACATACATTCATATGTTTGCGTGTGTGTGTGTGTCCGAGTGGGTGTGTGTACATGTATATGGTCGAAAGTAAAATCGCAGTCTTTACTATTAGTACAAGAATATTATAAATTCATTAAAAACCATTTGATTATTGTACTTGTAACTTCGCGAGATTTTAGTTATGATTATTTGTCTAATTTGGCTATTGCAGATATTTTTCGAGTGTGCCTGTTTTTAAGTTAAATGTATTTTCCACAAGACCACAAAGTAAATAAACGAAACACGAAAAATTTCGCCACACAACCGAGGTACAAAAAGCAAATAAGAATTTAAACGCGCGCATTGGCGTTGGCGGAGAAAGACTCTGTCGCTGCGCGGGAGAGCAGAGCAGAGCAGAGCAGAGCAGAGAAAATCAGAGAAGAGCAGTACAGAGAAGAGAAGAGAAGAGTAGAGCAGTCTCTAATTGTATGTGTAAGTTTACGGTTTAATACTCGCATTGTTGCTGGCGCATACAACAACTAGCTGCACAGGAGTGTGGAGTGTGCTACTCAACACGTTAATATACATTCCATTGTGCCAAATACACACTTAAATTCCATTTTTCATATTCCAATCGAAAACAGCCACCCACTGCAAGGCCGACTCTCTGCGATTAAATTGGAAATACAAACACATTTCATTCTTTGGTCTGCATGCGACAAGTGTCCGCTAAAGAGAACATGTAGATTCCATTCCCTTTTTCCTATCATTCCTATGCATTTGTGATCATAAACTAACAGTTATTGTAACTATCTATTATCTATATTTTAGCTAGGTATATTTTTCTTAGATATGGTATTCCGCATACGGATTTTTTAAAAATTAATTAATTGTAACTATCTATTATCTATCTATTAGGTATACATATTTTTCTTTATCTAACTTAAAAAGCATGACATAATAATTCAATTCAATAATTCAATCATTTTATAACTTTAAATTTTAGATATAAGAATAATCGTCGTATGACAAATTTTTTAATCAAATCAAAGTAGGAGTTATTATCAGTGGTATCAGAGAAAAAGTAATTATATTATTTTTTTTTTGGGTATTTAACTCGGAAAATGCAAAGAAGTCAGTTGTTAATTGACGAAGTTTTAAAACTGCTACAACTTTATTGTCAACTCTTAACAATATGTTTTTTTTTGTGTGAGAACGTAGGGTGGCTTTTAAGTTACAACTTGGTTCATAATATTTCTTATGAAATAATTGTTACTTAATTAATTACTTTATATTTTTTTAATAAAATTTTATAATTTTTTAATTTTATTCATTGCACACACATGGTTGTCAAGGCAAACTAAATTACTCCCTAAACAACAAGAGAAATGTTGAAAAACAGAACCTGACTAAGCGCTGATTAATTGTAATCATTGCAATAGCTATTAACGATCTAATTGCTAAAGCTGTTCTCTCTCGATTAACGCAATGTGCAATTATCATAAAAATGTTTTATTTTAACCACGGTGCCGATGCTGGAACGCACCAAATGCGCGAAACAAAGATAGGGAGCTCTTCTAACACACTGACACATTTCCAATGCGCAGTGGTTGTTGGAGCATGCGCACGCTCGCACTTTCAATTTCCAGTGCGATTCCCAAATACAAAATCCGGCGCTCATATACATAAAAATACAAACATACATACATACATATGTTTTCGGTTTTCCCGAAGCAAAATGTATAATGACCAACATATTTTTGATTGTGGGAAATACGTAAACTTCGAAAATGTAGATCGATGTATAATTATGAAATTTTAAATAAATATAAAATTGTTATTATAATAACAGTCACCGACCTGTCATCTAATTACAATTTTAGTTCGAAAAATAACTGGGTTCGATTCCCACACATAAATAACGTTAAAAATAATAATAATAAATTTAAAATATTATTGATCCATTTATGTAACTTGCTTAGTCAAATATACCCTGTTATAATAGACCTACGGGGTATTGTTACTTACCGCAATCGTTTTCTGGCGCTGCTCGGAAAGCATATTCTCGCTGGAGCCTTTCAGTAGTTCGGCCAACAAGGCTGCCGTCGGTGGCACGCTCGTGGCATGTGGTGCCTTTGACTTGATGCTGCCACTTGGGCTGGCATCTGGAATACGCTTGGACCCATGGCTATGATGATGATGATGATTATGATGGTGTTGACTCTTGTTATCATTACTCATCGACTGGCTACGTTTGCTGTGATGCGATTTCGATGTGGGCGCCTCAGATGCGGCACGTTTCATTTGATGCTGCGCCTGCTTATCGGCAGCTGATAACGTCTCGTTGAGGTCCTTGGCGGAAACAGAAATTGGCAACGATGGCCCCTTGCTGACATGCTCGATTTGCGATGGAGTCGACGCGGCACGTGCATGCGAAGGAACCGGCAAATAAGCGTTTGATTTACGCACACGCATCGAATTCGAATATTGCGGCAAATTGCCGCGCGTGGAGCCTGATGACGGCTTTGTCGCCGCGTTGCGGGAGTGCAGGCTATAAGTAACAAGATATAAAGGTAGTTAAACTTATGAAAACCAGAACAGAAAGGAGATAGGACATAGGAGATTCCTATGTTACCCATATCCTATAATTGTCCGATTTAAATAAAATATGGGACAAGGACTGAAATATCTTAAATAAGCAACAAACTATTTTATATTGAAAATTGATTTTCGTCCGATCTATTGGAGCTATTTGATATAATAGTTTGATTTTAATAAAATTCTGTCAGAATGTTTAAGACAATACGACATACACAATCTGTGAAATTGGTTAAGATATCTCTTGAAACAACAACGTTTTTCTTACTAAAGTTAGATTTTCGAGCGATCGTTCTTATCTGATCTAGTAGATCGATTTTAATTAAATTTGGTCAGAATTGATACAGTAATATCTAATACACACTCTGTGAAATCGGTTAGAATACCTTAAAAAACAACATTAGATAAACAGATGTACAGAGAGAAGGATGGATACACAAACAACATTATTATACCCTCTGCAAGTAAATAAGAATTACTGACTGAATATTTCCTAATTGCAGTTAGTGATGAGTTATCGTACGTCGAGTTAATAATTTTTATTCATCGGTTCATCGGGGAAATTGGACAGATTTATCGAATTTCCATGCTTTCAAATATTTCATAAAGTAGATGGTTGTCCTCAATTCTTGGGATTAGGTATGGATATTATTTATATTCAACTTTTAGGATACATGTAAATATTTGTTGCTTTTTGAAAGTAATTTACTTAAGAGACAAATATTGAAAGCACTCGGAGGAACAAGAATTCTAAAGAATTGCAGAGTCCGAATTTTCATTATCATTGATTTATTTCAGCCGATTCATCGGCAACAACGGAATTTTTTAAAGAAGTTAAGATTTTGTTACGCAATGAACCTATTAATCGATGTATTTTTACATCACTACTAACAATGTGACAACATGTCAACTCACCCGTCCGTCTCTCGTAATTCCTCGAGTATCTCCTCGAAATGCATGCGATTGGGTTTTTTCAGCTCTGCCTCCAGCATTTGTCCGTATGGACCCCGAACGGTGAGTGGACGCTTCGAGTATCGTTTGTGGTCGTAATCTCCACTGGGCGTTGGACTCCAGCTGACACGCTCCTCGGTATCGGACATGGAATCCGTTTGCAGGAAGGTGTTGGTTTTGCTGTTGTTGTTGTTGTTGATGCTGCTGATGGCATCGTCCTTCTCCTCGCTGCTTTGGCAGCTGAAGCTGCTTAGCAATTGAGGCTTCTCCTGTGAGCCCTTCCATATGGGTGAACCCTTCTCCAGTTCCGGCGTATTCATTTCAAACATCACCGGACTATTGTCATCTGGTGAGTCTGGCTTGATGGCCTGAAAGTTGGCAATGGATATGTCCAATTGAAGTCCACGATGCGGCTCAACACGTTGATGCCAATCCGAATTATCAATATACATTCCCTTCCGCTTCGTGGACTTATCCAAGTGCCGCTTGTGTCGTTCACCGGAGCTGTGCCTCGGTGTGGCAATTGTATCCGAACTGTGCACATCCAAATCCAGATCATCTTGGCTGTATTGTTGCCGATGTTCCACGGTTGCATCCACAGATTGATTGAATACATCACACTGATCTGCTTGAGGTGAGGATGGAGTTCCTTTGCCACGGTCATCGCTCTCCTCGGAGCTGCGACTTACAGAGATTGTGGGCAACAAATCGCCACGCATTGCAGTTGTCAGTGTTTCCGGTTGAGATATCTTGCAGGCCGCATGGGAGATCGGTGGCTGTGTCGTTTGTGGCACAATGCCAAACTCCGGGGCCAACTCAACCCATTCCTGGGCTGGAGTTTCCAGCCATTCCTGTGCGGCACACTCGTAAACCGGCACAGGAATCAGACAAGTCGTTGCTGTCTGTAAAACATTATCCGAAGGAGAGTCAAGGGCAAATGGTTCTTCCAGAAGTGCAACCAAGTTGGATGAACTGGTCGCAGGACTTTCCTCGGGTTCCACAATAATTGGGGGTTCAATTGCCGTCACCATTATGGCCGGTGGACACTCTTCGCTCGTGTTGCCCTCCCCCTCGGAGTGGACCGTGTCCGAGAGCGACTCCATCTTGGCGTGTGCGGCGATGACACTGCTCGCAGTTGCTGGAAGGACACCAGCGATGCTGCTGCTGTCCGTATTGAAGATATCCTCCTCGGGTATAGAGTCCTGGACGTCTTCGAGTACGTGTTCGAGTGACTTCTCCTGCCCGTAGTTGAGATTAATACATAATCCCGAACTCTTGAGTGGTATATGGATCCAACCTGGATCCGGAATGCGTGCTCGATCGTTAACCAGATCAACAGATTCGTTGGGTTTACTACTGCTATGACTGCTGCTCATATGCGTCGATGTGGGCGCCTCAATGGCCTTGTCCCGACGCAGTCGATCGCGCAAAGCACTTAAAGTTGATTTACAATCGATTTGTGAAAACGAAACAGAACGAAATGGTAATTTAGCTTTCGTTGCGTTTATTGCGTTAATTCCACTGCGAGACTCCGATCCGGACAGCTGGGTTGCCCACTCTCTACTGGTTGGCTCGACCTCATCGCTGCCACCTACTGCCAGTGGCGGAGATGATTTTGACTTCTCGCGATTGCCCAACATGAAAGCTTCCAAGTTGGAGAGACTCGTGTTTGGCCTAATTGAGTGAAAGAGTCGTGCGGCTGTTGAGGGTGCGTTGTTGTTGTTGTTATTATTATTGTTGTTGCTGCTGTTGTTGCTGTTGCTGTTGTTGCTGCTATTTGTGCTGTTCTGTTTCTGTAATTGACTACACGACTCATCGCGATCATCAGCACAGGTTGACACTGTTGCAGACTGTGTTGTTGTGGCTGCCACATCCTGCACCTCGATGCTGCTCGTACCCGATCCGTTGTGTGGAATTCTTGGTCGTCGCGGTGGTGGAATTGGCGGTGGTGTTGGCGTCGATGAGGCACGCGAACTGTTGCTGCCACGCAAAAGTTCCGTCAGCTCTTTTAAACGCTCCGATCTATCGGAAGTCTTGCGATTCTTGTCCCCACCGGATGCTCTGCCACTTGCATTCGAATTGGAGGCACCATCAGATCCCACCGCTGATGATGATTTGCGTCCAAAAGTTAAGCGTTGAAAGCGATCCAGAGTATTACGTCGTTTGTCCATTGTGCGCTGTCAACGAGACAAAAGGTAAACAAATTATTTCTCTCTTAAATTGCATTAACAATATCTATTAAACTTCAAATAATTGGAAAAATATTGAAAAAGTTCTAGAATACTTCACATGTTTTTTTAAATAATAGTCTACTGAAAATTTAACTCGTTATTATAAAAGTGTTATTATAAAAGTATATTTCGATGCAAAAGATAATCGAAATTTTATCAACAGTGTCTTTAAAACTTCAAGATCTTGAAGAAGATATATCGAGAATGTGCTAGAATACTCCACATATTTTGTATTACAGTCTAAAGATATTTGAATTAATTTACTTATTAAATAATAAAGAAATTTACTTTTATATTTACAAGTCCAAAATTAACCGAAATAAAGTTAATCAAAAATTATTTTAAAAAAACTTTAATTTATGAAATTCTCCAATTATTGAAATTTATAAATATAAAAGTGTAAATGATAAGTGTATTATTCTGTTAAATTTGTATCAATAATCTCTGCAGAGGATAAATATTTTAAAGCAAAACAACTGAGAACGCTCCAGAAGACTCCACATCTTTCAAATTATAGTCCATCGAAATTTCAAATAATTAATTTGTAAATATAAAAGTATATAAACTCAAAAGTAAACATTAAATATATATATGTACAACTTCTTTGTTTATCAATTTATGGTGTGCAAACTTGAAATATATGTACTTGACCTACGTATTTTAAATAAATACAAAATATGATGTCCAGAGCAATTCAGATACAGATGGATGGACAAACAGAAGATCGAGCGGATATATCTAGATTGACATGCTCGTATACGCGATGAACTTTCTGCATTAAATTGTAGATGTAGAGCAAATGAATAACTATTTAAATCCTTTGGATATACACAAAAATTAAAGACAAATATTAAGCACATGAGAAAAAAGACAAAAGATTATTGGAACATCTTGTAGATACATGTTATATACAATGTATCTTTTACCTAAACTGTTTGTAAATTAAATATTTACCGTGGAAATCTACTAAGAACTAAAGACATCGAGTCAGACTCAATCAATATTTCATATTGTTCGAGGGTAATAAAGTCGAAAATTACCTGATATTCTTCTAACTATTTGGGCGCCAGATCATCTCGAGCTTTATTATGTTGTGTGGTGCACAATGACACATAAAGCACAATGTAAGGCAAAACAGAAATGCTATGGATACACACATATACATATAAATACATATGTATATACATACATAGAGAAGAAAATCACTTTTGTATATACGCATACAGTGATATTTTTAGTATAAACAACAAGAATTTATATCGAATACAAAAGAGAATAAACCCAGAGAGCGGCAAGGAAAACTCAAAATATACATATGTGTAGATACGTACATATGTGCACACCTACATACATATGTATATTGAAACAATCTTACAAAAAGCACACAATAGAGCAGAAAATCACAGAGAACAAGAAAATCCCAAACAAATTATGGCACCACTAGCACAATTATATATGTACATACATATGTATAGACCCGTAATTATGTTAGAATGTACACACATACATACATAGATACATAGATACATGCATACATACGTAATCAAACTGACAATCTCACATCTTCCTGAAAGGAACGTGTGCTGCGTACGTATGTATGTATGTATGTATGTATGTACATATGCATTCTATAAGTTGTATGTTTATAGATGTAGATAGTATAAAGATACATATTGTATGCATATGAGTATACATTAGGGTGACCTGGAGATGGGCGCGTGACACGAGCATGGGAAATAAATTTAAAACTCAACCCACAACATTTCGCACGATCTGCTTTATGACATTTTTTAAGATTGAAATAATATTCGTGACATATGTTAACTTTAAAATTTTGATAAAAATTTGTATAGACTTTATTTATTTATTTTATTTAAAAAGTATACCCTCTAAAGATACCCTCGTAATTTGCTCGAATTAAATATTGCTTACACATCTAAATGATTCATTTTTGATAATAGATTCAACGGGGACTAATGACTTAAATTGTTAAAATAAATTGCATTTGTATGAATTTAAATCTTGTATCCACAAGATTATTATAAATTGTAGAGAATATCTATTCTCTCAAAACGATATTTCTACGGATCATTAAAGTTTATATCTACATATATGTATGTAAATACATATATTAGGTACGAGTGCAAATGAACCACTTAAGGAAGAATTCTATTTGTTTATTAAATTTTATATTTTTGTTATTACTTACATCTGTTTCCCACCTTTGTCCTAATGGCGAATACGCATAAGCAGAACAATCGAAAGTTTGTATAACCGGAAGTTGTTTAAATTGTACCGTGTGCGGGGGAATTGTATAGTCCACTAGACAACCATTAGCATAGGTTAGATTATGGAGCGATATGCTCGCAAAGGTTGAGCTTGAGTGCAACGACACATTGGCAGTTCGGTTTAAACTGTCTATAAAGACGCTTTTCTCACTGCAATTTGAGATTAAATCATTTGATAAATTTAAATCTATATGGACATCGGCTACGTCAGCAGTTGCTAAATTTGTTCCTGACGGTTCTATTAAATGATATTCCGATCGCTTTCCGGCGGCTGAAACTGTTGAGTTTATTTCCGTTTCCGTTTCCGTTTCCGCTCGCTCCGATACCGTTACCGACGCCGACTTCGATACCGATTCCGATTTCGGTTCTCTTTTCGAGTTGGAACTTAAAGTAAACTCTTGTTTCAGATGACCGTAACGATCGTAGCGTAGAATGCACGTTCTATTCGATTTATTCGATTGAAATGCACCGTTAGAGGTTGTCTCTAATTTACAGTTATAGTTGTTGTTATTTGTCTCAATGGCATGCAATTTACAGCTATTTTCAGCTGCCACTGTCGCGTTCTGGCAATCACAACAGCTGCTAATTTCGTCTCCGTTGCCGTCTCCACGATTATGATTATTTGTGGACGTCAATGGATTACTCGTACTATGAGGCGACAAAGGGCAAGTCAAAGGGTAGGTTAGTTTCCCATTTTCATCTCGTTCCACACGACGAGTTTTCAGAGCAGGTTCGGCATCGGGAAGGCCACTGCATGCGGTCACCTCAAGGCAGATACGATATTTGGGCTTGGGTGGAACTGGAGGCGGGTAACGGCGATATGAACGCAAATAGGATCCAAAATTATAATGTCCTCTGGTCTCATTGGGCCAACAAGGACTTGGCTGCTCAGCTGCTGATTCAGTTAACTGGCGTTGATTTCTTTTCTTGTCAATAGTTTTATAACAACAAATTATTGGTGACACGCTGCGAGCCGTGCGCGTTTCGGAAAGCGATGACGCGTATGACGTTTTAGCTTTTTTTAAGGCTTTATCCGTTGTCTCAGTTGTTGCTGTTGCTGTTGTTGTTGTTGTAGTTGTTTGTTGTGTGGTAGTTGATGTTTTTGGCTCGCGTTGTTCTATTTCTATACACGGGACCAACAGCGAGCTAACGCCAACGTCATCATCGTCATCAGCATCATCATTATCGTAATCATTATCGGCATCGGCATCATTATCGGTGGCTTCTTCCTCATCGGAGACAAAACGATACGACGACAAATCAGACACTGAATCCGCATACGACCGATAAAAAGCTACAATGCCAGGCTGCTTCTGCTTTTGCTGCTGCTTCTGCTTCTGTTGCTGCTGCTTCTTCAGCTGCTGTTGTTGTTGCTTGTGTCTCTCTCTACAGCAGCTCTCGCAGAACGCCAAAGCCCGCGAGCTTTTTGTAGCATTTTCATTTGAGCGTCGAAGCTTTTCACGCTTCTGATTTTCGTTTTCATTTTCATTTTGCAGATCGTAATGCTCATTATTGCTTTTCCTTATTACCAATTGTTTTTTTGCCCACTTCTGCAGAGTTTTCCGACTGCGTTACATTCTTTATAAACATGGGGTCCGATTCCTGTCGGTTCGAGTGCTTTAAAGCCTTGTTCAGCATTAGTTCAACTGTTGATCAGCTTTTATTACTTTATTTTATTTGTAACTGAAATGAGATAATTATTAGATTTTTAATTATTTTTTTTTTTAGATATTATTATTCCGTTACTTTCATTACTTGTTACCTACGAGCAGCAAGTTTCTTATACCACTAGATTTGTCCCCATTTAAATGATAATAGGTACTCTCAAATGATATGAAATGCCGCAATCTTTGCTCTCTTCTAGTTAGTCGTAAATCAGGTGTGTACAATCTTAAAATGCACAAGTTTTGTGACACTTTTTATACCCTTATGGAAGGTTTCAGTAACTCATTGAAAAAGACAATAACTCCGTAAAGAACATAGAAAAATATATAGTGTATTTTAAATCACAGAAATAATGTATACATCTGATTTTCTTTCGGATTTTGAATTTCTAAATGGAACGCCTAAAGCTTAAAAATAAAACATTAGAAAATAGGTTCATTCCATATCTGCTATACAAATAATTTTCAAGGGTATTAAGTCTTGTTTCCTATGGTTTAATAAGAAAACCTTCAACGTTTTTTACTACAATCATTAATATATTTAACACCAATGATGATTATGCAAATAAATAAATTTGAAAAATCGTATTTTTTTTATTTAATTTCTTCTCTTAGTTTAAACAGAGTTTGGATGCAAAAAAAGTAAGTTTATTAAAAATTTTATTTTTTATATTTTTAATTCAAAAAAATATAAAAAATGTAATTATCAAATGCTCATACAAAACAATAATATAACTTAATAGGAATTAAGAAATTTATTAAAGCATAAATTATTAAATATGCACATCTAATTATTTAAACATATTTACCTTCTATTTATGCATCAAAAAGTTATCTAAAAGATACCCTATTTAGATAATAATCTTGGATTATATGCAGATGTAAAAGACAGCTGGATTTACTTCATATTAATTTATGTATGTCATGCTAGCACTTCAGCTGGCTATAATTAAATCTCGGGCAACTAAATGATATTTTCAGCTTCCATTTATTTTACACAGCGTCAACAGATGCTTCGCCAATGCGTTCATCTTGTGCAAATACAAGTATCAAGGAATTTAAAGAAAAAAGAAAGAATAAACTAACCGCAATTGCTAAACTAGGAGATACCCTGCACCACTTTAAACTTACATTTCAGAGCTGGTTCCCCCTGTTAAGGCAAATAATACATACACATACACAGAGTGGTTATAAGCATGGTTCCGTTGGTTGCCCCCTAGAAAACATATATTCGTACATTTGTCCAGTTGGTATTTTATTACCTGACAATGCGATCTTTTGTTTTGGCTAACAACAGATGGAAATTAATATTGGTCCGACTTTTCTTTGTCTTTTCTTTTTGCAAAAACTTTACTTTCTTTTTAATGAAGACTCGCAAAAAAAAAAGAGTCATAGACCTGTTTAATGTTCCTGTCAGAGATATAATCTGCTTATTAAGTTGTATATAATGTTACTTATACTTATATGCGAATTATATAATTTTGATAAGTTTTTACACTTCAAAGCGATTTCAAAATATCAATTAAGATTTTACGCCGCAACAAAAAATGTCTTACAAATTTCTATAAAAAAAAATATACCTTGAAAGATTGTAATACGATTATTATTAAATGTAAAATTCAGGGATTAAAACCTTAACCGAAACCGTAACCTTTAACCGGTAATAACCGATTGAAATTTGTAACCGTAACTAAACCCGTAACAGAAAAAATTTTTTGCCGCTGTACCGAAACCCATAAACCGAAATAACCGTTTAGTAACCGATTCATTTATAAGGGTTAATTTCGGTTCTGGCCGTCACAGGTACTGATAACTTTGAACTGTCATAACTTTGTCAAAAGTCAATCAATTTTTATGCGGAATGTAAATTTGAGCATGATTTTACCTCCAAATTCGTTCTGCATTTAAATTTTGTTCATTTTGAAAGTTCTAATTTTTTCGAAAAAATCAAAAAAGATAAAGGGGTAACACTGTAAAATTTCGAAAAAATTCAATTTTCAAAAATTTTTTAAAATGAAAAAAATGTAAATGCATAACGAATTTAAAGGTAAAATCATGCTCAAATTTACATTGCGCATAAAAATTGATTGACTTTTGACAAAGTTATGACGGTTCAAAGTTATCAAAGTTCAGTAAAATCAAAATAATCCAAATTTTCAAACCAAATGAACCAAATTTATATGAGATCAAATTATAATAAAATCGACATTACTCTCGATCATTCCAGTCACCAGATAACATTATTTTCCAGGTTAAAAATAGCATTTAGTCTTTTTTCATGTAAAACAATGAATTAAGCGTCTTATTTTGGTCAACTGAAAACCGAAACATTACCGAAACTTACAAAAAAACCGATAGCCGTTACGAAACCGATACTCCAAGATTTTGCATAACTGATAACCGAAAACCTTAAATCGATCATAACCGAAACCGTAACTGAAACCGATATTCGTTTCGGTTTTAATCCCTGGTAAAATTATATTAAAGTATTTATAATTATACCTTATTCCCAATCTAACTTAACCAATTTATCTTCCTACTACTATAAATATAAGGAGAGCACAATTAATGGATTATTGAATCAACGCTAGTGTTGAACGCAGTACGGGGTATCCGATTCTTAATCACTTTTATTCATTGTTGGGGATGTGGCTGGGATGACGAATAAGGTGTTGCTGGTATGCCGAAACGGCCGAAACGCCTAAATCGCCTGAAACGCTGTGCAGATTAATCATAGAGGCCCACAACAAAGGTGTACTCGTATTGCATTGGGATACATTCTTTTGCGGCAGCCGTTGATCCGCTGTCACTTGTCAGTCAAAACAGCTAAGGCATTAAACGACCTATCACAGAAGTTTAAAAATAGACTAGATCGTCGTCTTGGCCATACTGTAGACGTAACATGTAACACACAGCCCGTTGTCAGGCTTAATTCTTAATTCTGATTATTGTTGAGTGTTGAGATGGCAGCCGGTTAGATTTTTTTTGCATAAGACAGCAAAATGTTCGCAACATGTCAAAACTTGTATGGCTTTTAAATGACGATCGTCTGTAGGCCTACTACAAAGGCATACAATTAATAAAAATTTTGTTTACTAATATTCTATTGTAGATCTTTAAATAAAAATGTCAATAACATCAACAAAAATGACTTTAAGTATTCTTAAGCATTTATTTTTAAATATTTTACCAATAATTTCAAATATGCTGGTATTTTGAAAGTACTTTCTTAAGATCAGAAAAAATTCATTAAAAATAAATGTGAAAGTGTAAAAAATAGTCGTTGCTCGGTGGGTTTTACTGCAATTTTCTCTATGTACTAACGTATTTACGTACGAGAATTCAGATATACAGAAAAATATTTGCGGCTTGGCTGAGTTTTCGTTTAAACGCTCGTTTTATCTACAGTTTTTTATCTAGTATCTAGTATTTTGTAAACAAACAAATAATAAACTAGCAAACAAGAGTCAAAACATTTATTAAGATGCGCATGTATACTTATACAAAAATATGTAAATAACTGTTCTTATTAACAGTTATCGTTGAAATTGCGAAAAAAAATAAAAAAATAAAAAGTAAGAGTACAATGGAGATTTGATTAAATTATTTGAATATTGCTAAGCATATTATTTTTGCATTTAAATTAATTTTAATGTATTAAAATAAGTCAATTTTAATAACCTGACAAGCGAACAATGTGAAATCTGTCATCAAAATTCAGATCTTATGCAAACACTTAATACACATTAAATATCTATATTTAGAACCATAATATAATTATAGTATTCACATTAGTCTTATCTGAGCTTGTGTGACACATGAAATTCGATCAACTAGTTCAAGTGCACTTCAGTTAAATATAATAGAAAATATATAAGCTATCGCTATCTAGTCGACTTACATTTATCAAAATAGGTACCAAAATATAATATATTCAATAACACAGCATTAATCCGAATAGATCAACAGTCAAATCGAGCCTATCAGAATTATGGAAACTTAAGTAAAAGTAAAGTAAGTAAAAATTTGGTCAGATAAAACAGCATAACTCAAATCGCAAATTATGACTTTAGTCAAAATTTGTATACTTAATAAATTTGGGAAGCTCTGTATATTTTTAAGTAGAGCCTTCTCAATTAGTGCCCTCTTATTTTCTTTGATAAAAAATAGTTCACGAAAAGATTAAGTACATGTAAAATCCGTTAATCCTTGCTAAGCCGTAAACTAAATGAAATACAAAACGATTACCACAATTTGCCTTCAGTAAATTCGTTTTATATTCCCAATAAAATGACAAATGCTTAGTACGAATTGGAAAGTTGACACTTTAATATTGGTACCCTGTAATCATTATAATGGATAAAAAGTGTAACCAAACAAAAGCGAGCACATAAATCTCTACTTAGTATTAACAAAAAGAAACTTTTACAAAAAATGAATAAGGGAGAAGGGTATTCAGTTGTCGGTACTCTACAGCAGTTAACAGTTCCTTCTCGCTTTTGTATTTTTCAGATTGAGCAAAGTTGATTAATTAGTGAATACAGCCATGCAATCTGCTTCAGTTTAAGTGCCATTTGGGCAACGTTTCACTTTTGATTTTCGATTAGGCCCACTCAAAGTTGTACTTTCACGACCTTTCCTTAAAGGTGACCTCTCGGTTCAAATAATTCAACGTATAAACGACGGAGCACACTCAAAGTAATGCACAACATTCAATTAGTCCATTTTAGATTTGTCTGCCAAATGTTGTATTTTTTTCATTTCATTTTTTTTTCTTGGGTTGCCTAAACAATAATGCGGAACTTAACTTGATTTAAGTTTTTATGAAAATTATCAATATTTTTTCTCTTTTGCTTTGCTTGGTACACTAAACCGAAAGGAAAAAGCGTTATTGTGTTTTTGTGATGAAAATCAATAGATAAATAACAACAGGAAGATGCCAAAAATATAAACACACATCAGTTTGAAAGGAGAAACACTTGTAAATGTCTTTAAAGATCGCAGATTAATCGTGATATTGTTCGATAATTATCTTTTGAAAAGTGGATACAAACTATGTATCTTTGTATATAATAGATCAGCATTTGACTTTAAAATGGAATATAGCTGAGACTAAATAGTTGGAAAAGTTAGAAAAGGGAAGAGTCTCTTCAGTTTTAATCGTCACTTCCTAAAATCATAAATATGATTGCAAGTCTTTAACCATACACTTTTCATTACTTTTGCACCAGCTTTCTTTGCAGGCGGACAGCTTTTGTGTGGGCGCAACTGCAACTGAGTACTGACGAGGTCGTGAGTATCTTTTAACTGGGTCTACTACACACATATAGTAAATATATGTGGTGGCAGACTCTGTTTTATTCCAGCTTTTGGCTTAGTTGATCTTAAGGTAAATCCTAACTTTTACTCTGTAATAGACGCTTATCAAACCATACACAAGATCATTATTAAAGATCTACTTTGATTTGTACCTAATCGTATATTTATTATAGCGGTATACCAATTAATTTAACGGACTCTTTTTCCAATGACAAGTCGGTAAGGATCTATGTTTAAATTATTATAATTATTTTAACTGTAAGATATATTTGACTTTGATATTAAAAATATCTGTTAGTTAGTAAACTGAGACCTTAAAAAATAAAATGGGAGAATAAAATGATTAATGAGTAAATTTTTATCAATGTGTATTCCATTTATTAAAGTGTAAAATGAGAAACAACATTTGTTTTAATAATAATTTCTCCAAAAAATGAGTGTATAATCAAATGCAAATTTTAATCTATGCACATTATACCCTGTATGTGTCTATAATATTTTTATTTATTTTTAGTCATTTCGCCAAGATACAAATATGAATATGATGCTGATATTCATTTTTAATTTGCTTCTTGCACTTTACAGTTTACAGGGTATTAGGGAAACAACATTGCTAAGCTGTGTACAATTGCCACAAATCTGATAAGCAGTTAGGAGAGTATTAGAGAGCAACAAGATACACAAGTCAAAGCTTACATTGCGCCAATGCAAATGCATCAACATAAAGCCGAAATACAACTGGCCAGACCGGGCCTGACTTTTGAGTGTTACTATACCAGCAGTGAGTCCCTCCTCGGTTTCTTTCCCCCTATTTAGTCCAGCATGCCACTAACTAAAGTCTGATCATGGCTTCACCCATTGATGCTAGAGTGCTTGGTGCCTAGGTGACTAGGTGCCTGGGTGCCTGGTTGACTAGCCCCTAGCCCTGGGAGTCTCGCACCGCATCACTGTCGCGACGTAACATGCAACATTACATGCCTATAATTTGTTTTCACACAGCAGGACGTTTTCACTCCATAAGACATCAGAAAGAGGTCTTAAATGGTCACATTACTGCCATTGCCAACAGCGTTCAAATGGCAACAACTTGTACATAAATACATTAAATACACTTGGATGTATGTACATATGTATGTATGAATATTTAAATGTATGTATGTATGCAAATGTTAATGCCCGTGGCAACGATGCGGCAAACGGTGGCTGACATCAGGGAGATATGTATTTGATTTTCTTGTTGAATGGATGTGCTGTAAATTGGTCTGCCATTCATTTATCAGTTGTGTTTCAAAACAATTAGCCAATAGATAATAACAATCATTTAAATTAATAAAGTTATTTCACTGAACAAATTAAAGTTGACTTATAATGGCCCTAGGGATCATGGCCGATGAATCATATAAAAGTGGAACAACAACAATAATAAGCCTCAGGTAACTTGGCAACTTGGGTGCTGGCCACAGATCAACTGAGCTTAACTTGCCGTTAATACCTCGTCTCACTTGCAAATTAAAAGGCTTATATTATTGGCTTAGTTTTAAACTAAATAAAGTGGTTAATATGCAAAGTTACATAATTAGATGTTTTGAATAAATAAAATATGCAATCATTTTTATTTTAGAAAGAGGTCGATAATAAAGCACTGAGATTAAAACTAAAATAATCAAAACAACTATCTGTATTTCGAATAATGTTTGCTTGAATTGTACCTTTAATATTACTTATTGTTCGCATATCTTCTTTTTTGAATAATGTGTAACAGTTAATAATGAAAGCCAACGGGCAGCTTACTTAACCAGCATGCCACAAACAGTACAGCAGCCAACGAGCAGTCAACACAGCATGAAAATGTACGAGTATCTTCAAAATACACTTATGCTGCCTTTTTACGGCATATCTTTTACTTCTTTGCCTGCACTTGAGTATCTGAGCATTCGTACTGCTGCCGAAGCTGCTTGTCGTGTTGTTGTTTGATTTTTTTTCGCTTTTTTTGTTTTGTTTGGTTCTTTTTTTTTGGCCGCCTTTTTATTTTTGTAAATGAAATGAAATCGAAATATGGGTCGGCACTCGTTTTGACTGTATTGCCGTATACAAAGTACCATGATCTTTCTTCTGCCAGCATGAGAGCATGAACTCAAAACACAATTCCATCACATGGCGAAACAAATAAATATCACCATATTGAAACCAATACTTTCAATACAAATTATAAAACTTATTGAGTCAAAACAATAACTTATTCGTACGTAGCTCTATCCACCTACTTTTCGAGCACTTTAGTTTGTTTATCTTAACCGCGCGACATTATCAAATTTAAACTTCATTCCGTTCAGGCGAGTTTCAACAAAAGACCACAAATATAAGCACTCAACGAATTAGTAGCACTTTTAATAACTGCGCGGCCTTTGACACTGTCGAATTTGTATTACAAAACACTAATCATGCTTTCGTATCTCAAATAAAAATGAACTCAAATAATATTTTATCCGCAACATCATCCCGAGCATGACCGTTGTCAATCGCGTTCGATTGCACTCTATTACAATTCTTTCCTTACAACAGCTGCCGTTGCCGCCTATCGATAAGTTTGCCGGCTCTTACTACAAAACTGGATAGGGAAATTGACTGCTGTTGAAATTTGAATTCATATATCAATCAGCTTCGTTCGTAAAGCTATTTGTTATTGCAAAACTCAATATATAATCTTATATATTAATTTGTTATGCTCTTCAAAAATTCACAAGTAATAAAAGCTTTTTTGGAAACCAATTCTTCACTGTTAATAACAGTTCATATGTTAATGTAATCGTCGATTACATATGTTCATATGTTAATGTAATTGGCAATTATGTTAAGTTAACATTCAATATCAATTCATTATGTAAAATGGGATGAAGATTGAATATCGATATAATATAACATGATCGATGTATCGATTTTTTTAAGTTCATTTAAGTTGCAGCGATATTATGGCTAACCGCGGAATTCAAACAAAACTAATCAAAATGAATATTTAGCAATAAATTATTAAATTCGATGATTATTTTTAATTCGAAATTAGAAAAAATTAATGTGAACATTTTTATAATGGTTTGAATGTCGTCACTCCTCGGGGAAAGAAGTTTATAATAAAATATAAAAAATTGACAAAACTGTGATAGAAACTATGCAAAAATTGTAAAAGTTCTAGCTTCAAAATTAAGAAAAACTTTTAGAAAGAACATTTTTGGAAAAATTACTGAAAATGAATTTTGTACTTCTAGTCTGGCGTTGCCATACGTTTGTTTTCATCTGGTTGGCAGCTCGGTTTAAAAAAAGGCAATTAGCTGGCAACACTGCAACACTGCTACTGTCAGGGCGTTGTCAACATTGGGACTAATAAATAACTAGCGTCGCCTTTGCATGTAAATCGTTTATTTACAAATATTAATAAAAAGCACGGCATAATTAACTGAAAATGGTTGTGTTGAGCTCGTGTTGGTCGCCCATTATTTGGTCAAATAGTGTACGCACAGGCAGCTATGCCGTTGCCGCTTACACCGCCGCATTAAGTGTAGTAATGATCACATTAATTGGTTACATGCTCGCTGGTGGAGAATCTGGCCAACTGTATTCGCCGTTGTTTGAGACGGACATAAGATCATCTATGCCTATAGCAGGTGGCTTTTTTATAATCTATTTCATCTTGATTATAATTGCATCCTACCTTGTGTACTATGGAATTAAAATAAGGTGAATTTTGCAATTTATATTACCACTCTACAAATTGGATTTGACAATATTTCAATATTTACAGTACTCGTGGTTGGCTCCTGCCTTGGCTATTTTTGCTTGGACTCGCCATTCTCTTTCAATTTTGTTGGAGCCTTTGGTTAATCGGAGGCTACTATATTTATGTGAGTATGCCAAGTTTATACAACAGCTTGATTCAGTTTTTATAAACTCGAGTTGTGATATATACAACCTTATTATTTGAAGTCGATTTAAGAAGTAGTAAAATCAAATATCGCTTTAACTTGTATTACAAAATCAGCTGATTCCCATTTACATATGTCAATTGGCTTATATATTGTATAAACCCGATAATAAAGTTGTTTGCTAAATTTAATCTACATTAATGAATTATATTTTTACCAGTTGGAACAAACATTCTCGGCGCTGTTGAACTTTGTGTGGACAGCCTATAACGTAAGTTAAGCTATCAATCCTATGTCGAAACAATTAATTAACACAAATAATTTTAGGTATACTGCTGGCTCGTCGTGTTCTCGCAATACCAAATCTTCTTGAAGATTCAGAATCCAAACATCGAACTATTAATGCCGTAGAGACAGATTCTATGCCAATCACTTGACTTTTATCGAATATTTTTAAAAGCATTTTACATTTCTTTTAACTGAACAATTAATTATTCCGTCCAAAGCAAATTCTGCAATCTCAGCATTCCCGACCAGACGTGTCTTTTATACATTAAATATAAATAACAAATATACAAATATCTATAGTTTATACAAGACGAATAATATTTATACAAATACAAATTTCTATTTTATTTTAAAATTATATTACATATCCGGCGTCACACTGGAAAATTGTATGGTTATATACGGGTGTCCGTGGTAAATCAAATTAGGCTATAGCTGGGTTTCCGTGGTCTCAATTACTTATTGATTCAATCCAAATTAGCTGTGAGCCTTAAATTAACTGTCCCAGTTTCTACTTTTTCACATTTAGAATGAATGTTAATGTTTATTAAATTTATGCTTATACAATAAGGTAGCGTAAATGTTTATACAAATACTTTAAATCAAAATTGGCAACCTCTAACCACTGAATATAGTGTGTACAAAGGGGGCAAAAAGACCATAAAAACAATCTTAAATTCAATTAGCGAAAAAGGGAGGTCGTTTACAATAACTACATATTTTAGAAGCGAATAATTTACATAGTGTAGGGCCAAGAATTAAGATCTAATTGTAACGGCTTAGTGTTCAACACAAAACTGTTATAACAACACGATTTAAGTTTTCTCCTCCTTTTCCTTGTTGTAGCGCTCGAGTTCCTTTAAGAATTGCGCCTTCGGCTTCATAACATTGGGCCTTTCACCGCGACAGTTGGGGCAGAACCATTTACCCTTCGGCTTGAGCACAAGGGATACGCATGAGAAGTGGAACCACTCGATAGGGCACAAGTCATTGTCGCAGAGTATCATTTCTCCAAAGGATATCTAAACAGATCAGAACAGATTGAAATACCTTATTAATATTATTATTATTGAGATGAATTATCTGGCAACGCACCTGATTACACACGCAATACGTTGGCTCGTCGGGATCAATGGGTTCTGGCGGCGGCGTCTCCTCGCGCGCATTCGCTGCTGAATTCGAAGCGCCAGCGCCACGGACTTTACGCTTCTTTTTCTTGCCAGAATTGTTTCCACCACCGTTGCCAGAACCTGCAGCTGCACCACCAGCAACAGCTCCGCTTGACATCTGTACATGACTTTTGCGTTGGCCACCGACACCACCGCCACTGCCCATGGAACCTTTGCGCTCACTAATCCCATTTCCACTGCCGCCAGCTTCATTCGCCGAATTTGATTCGTTGCCGCCCATTTCAGTTGAGCTGCCATTATTGGCCAAGCTTTCATTGCGTCTTCGTGAGCGTTTGCTTCCTGATCGCTGAAGATCGCTTGCACCGCCACAATAATTGCCATTCAAACCGTTGCCACCATTTCCTATGTGGCTAGAACGATCATATGTCGGCGTTGAGTTTCCTCCATTACCACTGATAACACCTACTGTCGCCGATACACCGACAACAGCACCAAAGGGAACTGACCCATAAAGGTCTTTTGATACGGAATTGCTTCCGTTACCACCAATCCCACTGTTATTTAACCCGCTGTTGCCTACGCTGTTTCCTTGATCACACATTGGACTCTGTAGCCTCTGGATCTTTGAGGGTGGACCATCGTCAAGCAGTATGTATGGATCACGCTCATCTTTCAGGTCGAGATTCTGCTGGTCAGTGTCCAATTGTCTCACCTTCACATCTATTATTTCTTGCAGATGATTGACAATCTGCATTTTTTCATCACCAAGCTCTTGTGCTTGTATTAGACTTTGATGCATACGGTTCATATAACGGGAGCGGCGGAAGCTGTCTCGTGAGTTCTGATGGGACACATAGAGGTCATAGTAATGGTCCACATCGCGTATTAGACCTATTGGGAGCATGGAATTCACATTTGCATGTAGGTTAGGTGGCATATTTGAGGCGGACGCCATTTTTTAATACTTTACCTCGGTACTGAACATCGATATCCCGTATTCTGGACAACTGGCGCTGTACATCATCGGGCAGATTCTCAACAGAATCCAAGTAATTGTCCACATAAGTGGCTGAGTTTATGGCCTCCGATTCGGATGCTATCATGTTGTGTTTGTTAGTCGTCCACTTGCTAACTGCTGCGCTGCGACAGTAACTCTTATACTTCTGAAACGTTCATAACTGACAAACTTTCAATTACATGAGTTATTTTCGTTTAGATTAGTATTAGCACTGCAAATAAGTTTCAATTTTTTAAGATGTTGCGACTGTACGCTTGTATTTGTGTGTGTGCGTGTGTATAATTTATGTGTTGTAAAACAACAGTACTGAGGGGGATTGGAAATGTATTTGACTGTGTTGGAAAACCCCACAATGTTGTTTTTCTGTTAACCTATTAAATTTTCTTATTGCCTGAAACCGGATCAAAATTACTTTCAAGGACATTTTTAATTGAAACTTATTTATTTGTTAACACAATTGATTATTGCTGATATATATGATATGATGTATATATAAGTATATATATGATGTTAATATTGAGTTGATATTAACATAGTTATCGATAACAATATTTAAGAACAACAGTTGAGTAGCAGTTGGCTAACAGTTGACTGCGCGCATTTTAAATAAACATTATTTTTACGTTTGATTTATTTTGCTGTAAGATTAAAATTAATTTCACCACTTTATTTACATAATACTCCTTGGAGGCTGAGGATATTGTCCTTTTTTATAAATATCTTTTATTGAAGGCTGCCAGACGCTCATTTTTTTCTGGGTGGCAACTTGGCTTTTCTTTTACGTATTTTGTTTAGCTATATTTGGGTGTAAAAATGCCCGGGGCGCAATTCGAAGTTTAGCTAATTTTTAACTGACTTTGAAATAAAATTAATAATTTGATGAAAATTTTGAATGCGAAATTAGATAAAATAACTGTGAACATTTTTACAATGGTTTGATGTTCGTAAAATTGACTGAATTCTAACAAAAATTCTGCAAAAATTTTAATTTCTAGCTTCAAAATTAAGGAAAGTGAAAAAATAACACTTTTTTGGAAAAAGCACTAATTTTGAATATGGGACTTTTATGGAAAGGTTGCCAGACGTTCATTTTTGTTCTGGATGGCAGCTCGGTTAAAAAAGTTTTATGACGCTTTCCAGCACTGTGCGTGTTGTTGGTGTTGCTCATTCTATTTCGATTGAACGAACTACCAGACGCGTTTTAGCCCGGTCGCTTGTGTGTGCATTTTGAACTAAAATTGTTTATATTGAATTCAAGTTATCAGCCTTTCTGCAATACTTTAAATCAAAAATATAACTTACAAGAGTTGAGAGCGAACAGAATGATTGCCAATTTTGATATTACCGACAACAAAGCCAGCACCAAGTAAGTTGTTTTCATATTTTTATGTTTTAATATTTTCCTTGTATTCCTTGCACGCGACATACGTACATATTTGCAAGTGAAGTGCATAAAACCCTTGTCAAAGTCCTAATGGCTGCCGGCATGCTTAAATGTTTGTATGTATGTGTGCAATTACTGTGTGCATGCGTGTGTGTATAATTCATAATGTAATAAGCGATCGGCATTGTTTTATCGACAGAGGCTTAGTACATATGCAACTACATATGTACATACATCATGACTTTAATTAAAGACACCAGTGTCTTTAATTGGTCATTGGTGGAGTTCATAAAGATTTCTTTGTTTCATGCTTGTATGTGAGTATATTCTGGATTTTACATATGTATATATGTATATATCTGTATGTATGTACGTTCAGCAGCCAGCGCGACTTGACATTTACGATCATTTCTTCTCTATCGAACTTATACTTGCTGTTAGTGTGTGTATGTATGTATGTTTGTTGGTTGATATGCATACACACACAGATGCACATGTGCACTTATTCCTTTTACAATAAGCACCACCATTTATTATATGTTTGTATGTATATTTATTTTGGAATGCGCCCAAAACCTTAGCAGTGCAGTTAACGCCCTTGACAACCATTTCCTTATTCGTGTATATATGTACATACATACTTATGTGACTTATATACAAATACATACGTATATATATCGGTTTGCTTATCAGTTTCCGACCCCTGCTGACCAATTAAATACATATTTGAGTGGGTTCTCTTCCTTGAATATCGGTTTCGTCTTAGTGTAATTTACATACACAAATATTTGCCTAAATGCATTGACGGAATTATCTCGAAACCCTTCTTTGTTTCCGAGTGTTTCTGCTGATAATCCAAATAGCTATACTTATGTATTTTTATCTACCATTCTCACATACATTTACATATCGTCTAATCGCACTCTCAGCATTCTCTGTTGTTCTAGAATCTTAAAGAAGATGCAAAATCCCGCCTCCAGACTGTGTTCCAATTCTCGTATTTCGCATTAAAAGATTAATGGTTGTTATAGTGTTATATATTAGATAATTATGTACATTTTAAAGTCATTTTATTCATGTAAATAGCTGAAAAGGCAAACGCTTCTCTTTTCTGACAAATTCTAGCTTGCAGCGGTTCCAATTTGGAAGCCACCACTGTACAAGTTGGGTGAATCGATGCGTTTTGAGTGCAAGCCCCTGTATATGTAGTCCATGTAGCTCAATGGGACATGTTGACTCTGGTGTGGGTGGGTGCTTCACATGGTATTCGTGATTAATGACGGACATCGACAACAACCCTAAGAATTGACCGGGTTGTTGTATATCTATTGCAACCCTATAGTAGCATTATTTATTATTCTAATGATTCGTATACCCTGTACACTTTATATTTGGATATAAAAGAAGATTTCTCCGATGCCATACATATTTGTTTCGAATACAACTTTACAGATCCTATTCGATCTAGACATGACGACTTTAATGATCTCAGATCCGAAAATCGATTCTGTTTTATAAATTTCAAAATTAATCAAATCCTACATTTTTAGGATTATGATAAATATAAATATGAATTTATATACTTTCTGATTATTAATATGTATTTAAAAACCACACTTTCAAGAAAAAACTATTTCTTCTATATTCACTTGAGATCACTGCTTGAAATGTTAGATATATCCATACCCAGGGTAACTGCTAGTAGAGCAGTCTTAAGATGTTCATATCTTTTCCAATAACAACAGTGTAGGTGTTATTTTGACATATGAACATATAAGTAAATATGTGTATGTCTGGTGTGTGTGTGTGTGTGTATGCTAAGCTAAGAGAGCACGAAAATGCATAAGCGTCATAAGTCAGTCTCTTTCATATGCTTACTTATATGTATATAGTATAGCGGTAACTAGTCACGAGAAGTGCAACCAGCAGAAAAGTGCATTGAACCTGGATGGATCCATAGCATGCTACCTACCGTCTATAAGACCTTGCATGTTAGTACGTGCCATTCTGTTCTGCTTGTTGTTTTATTTTCTTTTTTCTCTTTTTTTTTTTGTATTCTGTCTAACAATTGTGGATTTTGATTGTCATGCCTGGGTCTTAATTGAGGTTCTGTAACTAATCGACATATAGAGGAGGAGACTAAAGATAGAGAGAGAGATATAGAGAAATAGTGAACGTTTTACTAATAAGCAGGGCGCACCCGTCTGCACTAGGTACATACATACATATACCATATACCTTCACATGCATACTAACACATACAAACACACTCACACTCCACGCAAAATGATTCATCGGTAAGTGTTTCTGGCTGTTAAGAGATCCCGACTCGATACGAGGAACCCAACCAACAACGTTGAAAACAAAGTCAATGCATATTTGAAAAATGAGCGCGTGTCAAATCAATGAATCTGTAAAACATAATATGACAAAATATTAGAAAATGTTTAAATGCAATATTGTTATTAGTTCAATAACTCTTACTACAGTGGTGGCACATAAAGTAGATACTACGCAAATTTAAGAACATATCTTTATGAATTTATTTCATATTAGGGTTGATTTCAAATATAAAAATATTTATAATTCACAACTTATGCTAATAGTTAGCAATTGAGCTAATTAACATTTTTGGAAAATTTAAATATTAGTTCTGTAATTTATTTATAAATTTTGAAGGAATTATAGATTGATAGATAAAGAAAACTTAAAAATATATACATGTCCCTTTGTAGAATAATGTACAATTAAAAATCAATTCAAAATCTCATTTGTTTTCCAATGCAATGCCAATGCGTCATGTGCTCACATTTACCATGTCCTTACATGGCGACAGTTCCAGCGCATTAATTTTTGTCATTTTTGTTTTGTTGAAAGATACAAACGCTTGGGTGAGCAAGAGTCACCCCATTCAGCTGCGATTTTGGAGGCCGTATGACGTCTCCGTTATTCTGGTAAACCAATTGCTTATAAAATACTCATAAAAATAGTTTTTTTATTTGCTGATTCATTCTAAGAATCATGAGCATTACTTCTAAATGCTTGACAAAATCGCACCACCTTAAGCGACAAATTTAATCATCTGAAACATGTTTAATTTTGAGGATTACTTTTTAAGATTATAGCAAAATTACCTTAAATGGTTTGCAATGGGTAGAAAACTGTTCGATCAATCAGATGTGACTCGAAAAGATCTTGAAATACCTTCGCCTCTGTTTACAAAACGATCCAAGTGACGCACAAAGAGACTTGATCAAACCTTTTGTTCAGAACTTGGTTGCAAATGCAACCACAACCACATCAACCCACGGAAAGTCAGCGACAACAGATGACAATGACAAAGACGGGGCGTGGCAGAGTGTCGGGAGATAATTCAGACTTGTCGCTGAAAGTAGAATTTCGCATACAAACTACGAGGAAACAAAGGGAAATTTATATAATTAGGAGATAGGAGTGGCAAAGCAGCTGTTGTCTGCCAGACAAGACTATATTTTATGACAAGAAAGAATACTCCAGTTGAGAGTGTCCGACTAGGACTTACCCTGTAGAACCTACATAGCAAATTTAGTGTCTATCAAGTCGACATATTCATCAATTCCATCATCTATTCAACTTATTATCTAAGTTGCGTTCAATACAATTTGATAGCTTTATCATACCTTTTTATTACACATTTGATGGATACAGGGTATTGTAAACAAACTGGGGCGCAGGTTGAGAAACAGGTTCAATCTCTGCTTTCTTTATTCTGTATGTATTCTGCGAATCGCAGTCTCCCAGTCTCAGAGGCATAACAATATGCAAATCAAAAGAATTTGCACACGTAGCATAAAAACAAGGTGTGATATATAGCTCTAATCTAGGTATCAATCGGATTGCTAAGAATTATTTATCCCAGTCGACAAACAAACATCCGATTGCAACAAAAGTGAACTATCAATATGGATTTTGTAACTTTATTACTAATGCTTATTTCACACTGTGTCACGGTCAACAACAAATCCGTAGTCACAGGAATCAAGTGACCCAGGTTAGGTTTCATCTGGAAATTTGACATCGATTTCTCATACGAATTTTCAAATATTGAATAAAGTAGAATGTTTGTATTTATTTATTGATATTATTCATATTCAATATGTAGGACCCATTAAAGTCTTTGCTTCGATTGAATAATTGATAAGAAAGACCTAATCATATCGTTCTTGATTTGTTGAAAACTATAAAATCACTTAAAAACACAATAAATCACGTAAGAGAATGCACACTTAGTGGTGACGTAAGTTGTTAAACAACCCTTCGCATAAACGTACTCCGCGTATAATTTCGTGTTGACATAGTTCGATAAGAGTTGGTATCTTTGTGTTTTGCTATTTTTAAGATTTTTTTGTTACATTTTTTTTATTTTTAAACTTAAATTGATGTAATTATTTTTCTTACTGCACTGCTTGCAAACATAATATCAAGCAGTGCAATTCAACCGATACACGAACCACAGTCGCGAAACGGAGTATCGATCTTTTTGTCGAATAGAAGGATTAAATTAAAGTCATGAAAAAATAATTATATTAAATTAAAATACAGCTGTGGGTTCTTTCGAAGTGGAAGACTAACGAAAATTATTATTGTGTAATTTTTTTTAAATCTTTTGCACTCAGAAGCGCAAGCAGTGCACAATGCTATTTAACTGCTTGTACTGCATGACAGTATAACAGAATGTGGAAAGCAGTGCATAAAAAAAATGTTGCATACATTTTACGAATGTGTATAACAGTTTTTTTTAATAAAGTTGTGAAGTCGTTGAATATGAAATGATTTGGTAGAAATTGTATCTCATAATAGCAATCGTTAGAGGTAGACTTGAATTTTGTTAAGTTTGTTGATATAAATTAATAACAATTGGATAATCACTGGTAAATCGGCGTTCTATAATTCCCCGCTTGCAATAGTATATATGGAATCTACATGTTCGATATCTTAAAATTTGGGAGTAGGGTATTTACAAGTCGAGCTACAAATTAATCTATGTTTACTTCTGGAGCACGTTTTGTATCTAAATACTGCGAAGAAGTGCCTTACTCTTTGAACTCACCTCGTAAATTACATTGTAAGATTACATTTTAATTTTCTTGTTTCTATTTTGAATCATTTTAATCTGACATTTCAAAGAATTGCAATTAAAATGAAATTGGGCATCTAAAAGATTAATTTCAAATGAGAAAAGTCTCTTATCTGACGTGATCATCGCGGCTAAGCTGAAAAACTGGCCTAGCTGTGTAGCAAGTCTGAAGTAGTTAATTTTCCAAAACAAATATACGATGCACATATGTACGTGTATGTGTGTGTATGTGTATGAATTATTTGTTGTTGGAAACGTGCCCGTGAAGCTCTTTAACGAAATGTACCATTTAATTGTTTTCAGAGAAAGAGAAAAGTCTTTTGACTGATTTAGAAGGTGCCCAAAACTGATTAGTGCTTCATTATATTTTAACAACAGTTTTTTCGGCTATGCCGTATTAAACACGCAAAGACTGTAACAAATTCTATCCAAGAGCTGTACTCTGTGCTCAAACTAAATTGCCTTTCACTTTTCGCTCAATAAACAAATAAAATTTCCCCATTTTGGCCAGTTTTATTCGTAAGTTTTATGCGAATTATTTACTATTGGATCTCGAATTGATTTCACCGTCTTTCAACGGTCAACGTTAATATAACAATATCTTGACAAAATACCATCCTGTATTCGTAGTGTATTCATTTACACATCCTATCTAAGTTAATTGCATTAAATGGACTTTTAACCAAGTTATTTGTCAACAATCATTTAGCCAATGACATTGAAACAAAAAGCATGGTGTGAGCTATTATAACATTGTCTCGACTATCAGATACCCTATAATGATATACACACTGTAAGCACTTTATTCATCCAATTCATACGAATATACCCGTTCTGTCAGATGCGCATACGTTGAAAATAACAAAAATAAGATTAATTAAAGTGCGTTTCATTTCTATTTACGATCTGATTGCTTCTATGTACATCGTGACATGACAAATACTTGATATGGCTTCTCCTAAATATAGGAATTCGAACTTTTAAATGATCCGCCTCGACAAGCTGTCGGAATGTGTCTATAAATCACTTAATGTACCACAAAATCCCAAAGCGAGCAATACTTGAAATTAAATTTAATTGAAAACTCAATCGACTGCCTACAATAATTTCAACTCTTTAATTATTAACAGTTAACAGCAGGAAGGTTTTAATCAATAGTGCACGACTGAGAGACACCCTGTAAACGTGTGTAAATTACCTGAAATGTACCCCAAAAAATATTCATGCATATGCATTCACTTTTGACATTTGAATTATTGAATAACTTTTGTAATTATTAACCAATCGTTATGTAATTTTGAACATTTCACTCTTACACACGCACACTTGCCTATGGTAGAGTAACATGTAACCCAGCCTCCCAAAACTTGCATTTACTTATTTCGTATTTCTTCGTCAGTTCATTTCGCTCATTATCTTTGTTTTCTTGCTGTTGTAGTCACGTGACCTATTCTCTCTTATTCAACAGAGATTCAGTTTCTCACTGGACAAATATCTGAATATATTTTTATACTTACACTCAAGCTGTGCACAATATTCTTAAAATAAGTACACACACGATTCTGTCAAAGTACTTTAAATGGCAAGAAAATAGAAGTTTTCATTTCGTAATGGAAATTGTCAAAGTTTCTTAGTCTTTTGCACTTTTCTTAATGTAAATATAGATTAATTTAATAATACTATTAAAATAATCAGAGCTGTTTTCCTTTCTCACTGAAACGACAATAAATTGAAAGGTCAACGACTTGACTGAACTTTTTTAATAACAACAATTATCATATCAGCAGGAATATTAAATCAAGCTTCCTAGGGCGATAAGTCTACCCAAATCATAGTAATGGGGGACATCTTAAATAAATTCTATTCTTTGCTTTTAGCAAACGTTTATAAATTGTTGTAAAACATTTTTATAATTCGTATTACTTAATACGACTTTTTAAATATGAACAAATTATGATTTAGGGCAAAGAGAGAAAGATAGGAAAATAATTCGGAAGTGTTGAGTCAAAGGGAGATATGTAAGTATACCGACAAAATTAAGTATATGGAGTGCTCTTGATAAGAATGAAAAGCCGAGTTGTTGGAACAGTCAAACAGTCCATATTTCCGTTTGTCTGCATTGAAGAAGGAAAGGTCCAAGAGCTCTAAGTATACTTTTAATACTCTTGCAAAAAGAGCATATTACAATTTTATCACGAAATATGTGGCGCATTGCGTATGAATGTATTTAAAATCACGAATGCATATTTTATAATATATGCATTATTTTAAATGGTATTCCATTTAAGAATTTCGTTTTCTTAGACGACCTTTCTAGTTGCCATGGCATAATCTGATATATTAGGGTATCAAATCTTCAGCACAATGATAGTAGCTTTTTAGTTTATGTTTTGGGATTGTAAGTTTGGCTAATTATTCCACTTAATCTCAGGCTTTAAGTGTTTTAGTCAGTCAATGGCCCGCTCGGTTAATTGCCGGGTGAAATGCAGTGAAAACTGAGTGCCTTTTTCTACGTACTACACATATGTGGAAAATGTTGAATGTTGACCAAAAGGTGACTAAATTTAAGGCAGCAAGCAAAAGCACAAAAAAGAAATGCTGTGCCCAAAGCTATAATTAAAATGGACAAGCAAAAAAATCAGAAAATGAGAAAGAAAAGTTGTCTGAGTTGTCAGAGCTCCAATTTTTATCCCATGCACTCATAAAATGGGTAAGAGAAATGTTATAAAAAAGCTGAGCTACTCTAACTAACAAAATATGTGCCTCTAATACATATAATTTATATTCTTGAGTCTGGTAGTTTTGATGATTAGATTTCCCATGCATTTTTAATGTGAGATCTATGATTGATAGATCGTTTATTTTCATATTAGATTAATAAAAATGTAGAAAATTAAATTAGGCTATCGGTTTTTACAATAACTATCTAAATCATTTAGATTCTAGAAGATGGTATTTGCTCGTCGAACACTGCTGACCAAAGCATTTCTTAATTGTTTTTTATTGTTTAGCTTGATGATTGCACAAGTTCGAGTTAAAATTAAATTGCATCTTGTAACAAATGTAATAAACTTTGGCAATTGTCGATTGTCAGCTGGCCAATCTGGTAACGCCCACAGCGAGCCAACTAAATTCCGGTTGTGGATGGCTATAAGAGTACTCTCCCCTTCGCATAGAGTACAAAGGAGGAGAAACATGGCAGATTCATGTTTAGATAAGTTTAAAGGCAGACACCCACACAAATGAAAAGCACTCATAAGTTACTTACTGGAGCCAACTAGACGATACTTGACAATTAGGCAAAGCATGCCAACGATGAGCAGATGCCTCCTCCTCCTCCTCTTCTGGAAGACATTACCTATTTTTAAACCAGCCCTGTGGGTTGCCTGTGGGCAATGTGGGCAAGTGCATTCCGCCCGGGCGTTGCACACAGGCGCACGGCTCACAGCTGAATCTCGTCTGGGGATGGTGTCATGCGGCATACATACTACCAGTGTTGACAGTATTTCAACGCCTAAAACAGCTAATTTTATTTAAAAAATCAAATATCTAGGAATTACTTTAAGAAACGTTAAACATGCTTAACAACTCAAATTTGTTGAATAGTTTTTTATCAAGCTTATATTAATAACAGGGATTAAAACCTAACCGAAACCGTAACCTTTAACCGGTGAAAACCGATTGAAATTTGTAACCGTAACTGAAACCGTTAAACCGAAATAACCGTTTAGTAACCGATTCATTTATAAGATAACTTTGTCAAAACTGCATCAATTTCCATGCGCAATGTAAATTTGAGCATGATTTTTAACCTAAATTCGTTCTGCATTTAAATTTTCTTCATTTTGAAAATTCGAAATTTTTCGAATAAAACAAAAAATATAAAGGGGTAACACTGTAAATTTTAAAAAAAAATCGAGTTTTCTAAAATTTCTAAAATGAAAAAAATTTAAATGCAGAACGAATTTAGAGAAAAAATCATGCTCAAATTTATATTGCGCATGGAAATTGATTGATTTTTGACAAAGTTATGGCAGTTCGAAGTTATCAAAAATCAGTATAATCAAAATTTTCAAACCAAATGAACCAAATTCATATGATGTCAAATTATAATAAAAATCGACATTACGTTTTACTATTCCAGCAACCAGATAACATTATTTTTCAGGCTGATAAGAGCATTAGCTCTTTTTTCCTGTAAAACAATGAATAATGTTTCTTATTTTATTCAACCGAAACTTTAATTTTTATTTTTTTTGTGAACCGAAACCGTACCGGTATTTTTAAACCGAAACTTACAAAAAACCGATAACCGTTACTAAACCGATACTCCAAGATTTTGAATAACCGAAAACCTTAATTCGATCAGAACCGAAACCGTAACTAAAACCGATATTCGTTTCATTTTTAATCCCTGATTAAGACAATGCAAATTATGCCTTAGGTATTAATATACAATATGTTTTTTACCTTGATATTTTATCTATATTAACGAACTCAACGACTAAATATTTGTTGGAAAAATTAACGTTTTTAAATGCATTGACTTCTCTTATATTTAAAATCTCTGTCTTAAAATTTGCTGAACATTTATTTTAATATTTCCTGCATTCAAACTTTTAAATACGATAATAATTATACTCCCTCTGTTGGCCCATAAAATATTTCCGAAAGAGTGTAAATTTAAAATGTTTTTATTAAGTATTAAATTATCTGTTAATCTGAAAAAGTAGTCCCGTCGATTTTAAAAATGATCAGATTTCTAGTATAGAATTTCTCCAACTTTTGCAATTCTAAACTAGATAAGTATAGCTAAAAAAAAACAGCTAAAATGGCAACACTGGATACTAGACACATTGGCATAGACATAGAGATGCCCAGCCGGTTCCATCGTCATGGGAAGGCCTGTCAACTTATGTATACTGTTTACTTGATAAGCGCTAAGAACGTCTTCGCTTCGCAAATTAAAAATAACACAGCGCAACTGAAAAATGCTGGTACTTGCTTCCTGTTGTTCATGGAAATGTGTGCCAAATGTTTTAGAAGAATGAGGAGTCTCAAAAAGTACATAGAATGCATGCAACCCATTGAAAGTCGACTCTTAAAATCACTTTGCCACTAGTGCAGATCGAGTTTCTTCTGCAGATGATGAAAGTGATTTACTATGTCGACGTTACCATCGAATACAAGGTGCAATCCGCTGCATAATGTAATACGTTTGTTTCTCAGTCTTGATTTTTATATACCCTATAAAATCATTTGAAAGGGGTATTAAAATGTTACATTTTATGGATGTCAGATGCCATATGTGCAATCAGAACTTTATACAGGGTATCATCTAGCCAAGCACTATTGTTTTCTTAAACTTTTTCGCCAATAGTATGTAGAGTCGGCTTGTAGTGGACCAACTGTAACGGTAACAGAAAAGCTACGCCAAGAAACACAAGATTACTAGACCTGAACCACTTATACTACATTTGTAGAATAAGAAAGAGCTACAACGTTTGTCGTAACGAAAATAAAATACCCTTGCAAAATGATATAATGATGAAAGCGTGAGGTACACTAACCAAATAATAAACTGTCAAGCATAATTAATAACAATAATCCAGACGATTTGACTTACTGTCTGTAAAAGATTGGAACAGGCATGTTTTACAAATCTGTCACAACCCAAAATCAACGAAAATTCTAGTATTTGTGAAAGCAAGCAAATGTCAAATTATTTATTAATAAAATTTATTAAAATTAAATTTATTTCTTAAATGCAAAAAATACTATTTATTTAGTATAAAATATATCAAGAATTCATAATTTATTTTGTTGAAATTAAAAATTATAGCTCCGAAAATGTGTCCGATAAATGAAATCTCTGACATTTGAAAGGTTGTTCTTAAAAGCAATTGTCATCAAAACTGCTAGAGATTTGTAGAACACACACTGTAATACCAAAATTCTAAAGGAATTTATACTTATTAAAATAAACATAAAATTTCTTCACAAAAATATCTAACTCCGAGTCTAAGATAGTAAAGGTATACTAATTTAAAAAATTTATAACTTAATTTAATTAGATTTAATTTAGATTAATGTTACAAAAATAAAAAACCGTAGTTATTTAATAATAGGACTAGTATAAAGCAAATGGCTCGACGAGAAGATATTCTGTACAAAGTGTCTGAGTAGTATCATATTACATAGGATATTTACAAACTGAATTCATAGACAGCATCTGTATCTTTCTTAAATAATCTTGGTGTGGCGTATTCTTAGTTTATGTGAAAAGTCGGAGAGTATCTGCAGCTGTGGTAAAGCTTGCTGCTTACATGTCAGTATGTATTATACATGTGTGTATGACTGTGTATACATAGCAATGCAATATTTTCCTTGGGTCTGAGTTGAAAGTTGACAGCAGTGGGAAAAAAATGAACGAAGAGACCGAGAGAGTGCCAGAAAGGAAGAGAGAAAGATAGAAATAGAGAGAGAGAGAGGGAGAGAAAGATAGAGCGGAAAGCAGCTTTAACTTTAATCAGCTGTAGTTTGTTTTTGTTTTTATACGGTAACCAGCCCCAACACGACTCTTCGTGCTCTATTCGTACCATAAATACAAAATGCACGTGTACATACACACACACATATACACACATATACATATACAAAGCAAAGTGTGTGCGCTCTCTCTCTCTCTCTTTATTTCTCTCCATGCATTTAAGTTAAATCTCTGAGAGAGTTGGGGCTTTGTCGCTATTTGTGTTTGTGCTTTTTTTTCGGATCGATAAGACTTCTCGTCGTTGGTCGGTTGGTGGAAATAAATGCTTTTCACTTTTCCCGATGCACTCCAGTCGTCAGCTTCATTTCGAAACGTTTGCAACGTCAGCTAACGCTTAAAATACACGTTTATACACAGATGAAAAATTGAAAAGCACTTTGGCTTTAATTCTTTGCGGTTAATATTGGAGCAAAGTATAACAAGTCTAACTTACATCTATCCCTATCATTGAATTCAACAATTCAACGTGTGTGAAGAAATTTCAAATTAATTAAGAAATCAAAATTAAGTTTCGTTACTTTGTGAGTGTTTAAAGAAAATGATATGATAGAAAATACAAACTTCATTTAGGAAGGAAAGTTTGCAAATTGTTGATTTTCAATTAGTGTGCAGCAAGAAATATTTGATTGTCCTATCAAAGAACTGGAACTCGACTCTGCTGTCTCACTTTTGCCCCAGCAGCGTCAATTTATTGATTTTTTAACGTGTGCTCTGTCACACACAGCATCCAAAGCAGAAAGACGTTGCTTGCAACATGCAGCATACAGCATACAACATGCAGCATGAGTCATCATCAGCTCAGCTCTTTGGAAAAGTCTCGTGTACAATATTTTTGCAGTTCGTGCATTTTCATTTCTCTCGCTCGTGTGACTCGTGCTTCCTTTTTTGCTGCCACTGTTAAAATAGAATTTGCAAATTTTCTTTTGGTGTTCTGCAACCGAAAATTGATTTCCTTCCGTGTTTCTAGATTTTTATTGGAATAAAACTAAAGTCACAAACAATAAACGAATAAATTAATTGAAAACGATAACTACATAACAAGTATTTATATATATTAATCATATATAATGGCTGCTTATGCTGCGTTTAAACATGTTGAAATCTATAATGTTGGCAAAGCCAAAAAGAGGTAAGTTTCAAGATACATATGCAATATGCACATGAGACTATTTATAGTATATATAGAGGTACATTTGTATATTGTACTGCAATTTATAGTGCATTCACCTGAACTTTGCCATGTGTGTTGGTCACTCAAAAACCCCTTCCACGTTCCCTTTCCCCGTGTGTGTAGTAATCTGCCGGGAACCTCTTTTCGAGCCCCTACTGCGCTTCTTTTAAGACTCGACAGTTCATTGATTTTTTTGTTCCCTGCTCAGTTGGCCAATCCCAGCTTTTGTTTTTGCATGCTTCAACCGAAAACCTCGAGGGCGGCCTCCCCTTTCTAACAGTTAACTCCCGACATGGTCTTTTTTGGCCTAACAAAAAACAACAACTAAAATTGAAAGCAAATTGCCTTAGCTTCCGTCTGGGCCGTTAAGAACGCCGCGTACATTGAACTTTCTTGTTTTGTGTAACTCACTTAAAACGTTAGCTTTGCCTTCAAGACTAGCAAAATTTTCATAAATTTAATTAGCATTCTACACTCTTTTTTATATAATTAATTATAGCCAGTTTAGCAATGCCAACAATTGTCAAAACGCGTTGGCCATATATCACAGGTTTGTCCCAAAACTTGGTGTGAAACTGTCTTCCAGTCTCCATTTCTCTTTGTCCTCATTTTCTTTTGCCTTGTTGACTTTTTTGCCTTTTGTTTTGCAACTGCAGAACTAATTACTGAAAGTACATAGGTAATCTGCATGAATACACAGTCCGAGTACTGAGCATAGTAATCAGTTCCACATTTCGACATGCGCATGATTCGGATACATCTTTTTAATTGTATCCATTCAGCTATCAGATATAAATAAATATTTCATATACATATTATTTTATTGTACGGATGTTTGACTGTGTGTACTACTTAAGTACATACATATATAAGCTTTTCTTTTGGGCCCGGTTTATGGTCTGTAAGTAATTGCATTTTAAAGGCGTGACTTTTCCTCGAAGAGTCAGTCGTATACGTATTAAATGTACATAGTAAATGCATTTGTTTGTTGTCTGTGCGGCGGAAATCATGACAATGAATTTTTATGGCTTTGTTTATTTGTAATTATTATGCGATTGTCTTCCAAATTGACAATGCACAATGAACATAACTTTTATTAAAAACATTCATTTTTGATTGCCGCAACACATTCCTTTTCGCAATTAGTGCGTTCCCCATTTTTTTCTTTCGATTTTTGGAATTCAATAGGCTGCATATAATGCATAGTTGTTTGCAGAGCAAGTTATTTTTTTCTTATATTTCTGAATGGTTTTAAATTTAATGTCAGCTAGTCTCTATATAAACGTTCATTCATAAACTCAGTTAAACTCGTGTTTAATAACTATTCAAACTTTTGAGAAATTTGAATACAATAAAACAGATATTTTTTTGAATATCATCATTGCATTCTGAATCGTTCATATTGATCCGATATAGTGATCTTGCTTTTATTGATTTATTTTATTGGAAACCGCAATCCTAGCTACAAATTTTTAATTTCCCAGACTATCTAAATTTTAATTATTAAACTTGAAAATGGTAAATTAAAAATATTATTATTTTTTGTTCACTTTAAATTTATCTAACTTACGTAATTTAGCTTAAATCTTTGTGTCAACTGATAATAATAATAACAATATAATAAATATATACTGAAAAAGCGCTAGTCAAGCAAATTGAACTACTGTTTATGCTGTTTTGCCTGTTAACATATTTTTGCATTTCCAAATAAATACAAGTAAATCAAGATATAGAGGTATATGTAGTTCACACATACATTTATTAGTTACTATGTCAACAGTCATTGATGTGCTGATTTAGGTCAAACAGGAAAAGCAATGCCAAAATAACAAATAAAACACAAAAAGCATTGTAGATGAATCTACGTAAATACATATATATATAATATATATATCAAGAAAATTTATAGAACCAATTTGGTTCACCATTTGCAAAGTGTAACTTCTTAGCAAATGTTTTTTCGTTAATTTAACTCACTTTAATTTATTCGTACACTCATTTATTGGTACCTACGTACCTGCCTTAGAGGACGGACTTAGCTATTATTTCTTTGTTGCGCATGTTTGAAAGTATTTTCGTACCTTCCTGTGCCTGTCGGAAATACAAGCTCATTTGCAAGCCAACTTCATGTTTGATCGATTCCCAAAATATATAAAATAAATAATCAAATTGTTCGTATTACAAGTCTTATGGATATACTTCTATGTTTAACGAGTATTAAGTACAGCTACACATGTAGATATCTTAATTTTTATCTTTATAAGCATGTAAGATATGCATTTCTTTGACACAGTTTTAATTGAATTAATTTACATATTTTTGAATTATTAAGAAGTAAGTTTCTAGGTCGAAAGGGAACAGAGAGTGTCATCCAAAGTGTGAAATATATTAATATGCATTGTGCGACGCATAAATTAAATTTATGGCACATTCAGACAGACTGGGGGCTATTTAAGTTGAATAGGTATCTCAATAAATATAGAATTCCAAATGATAAAAATTCATATTGGAAATTAAAAATAATAATATCTAAAAGTATTTATGTCAATTAAAATTTATATAAAACTTTAAAGTCGAACAATTAAATATGAAATAAATCAATTAAACGATAACTGTTATGTTAGATATATGATATAGTAATATGAGGCGGTTGGATTTCTATTTCCAGTTTTTTTTCAAACTGAGAATCAAGAATATGAGACATTTGCATGTTCCTTGTCACTTTGAATGCATTACACAAATTGATAATACCCTGTGCCACTTTCACGATTTGGCACTCAACTCATGTGTCATTAATTCTGAAGTTTAAAGAGAAACATAAATAATAAAAAAAGAAGCAAAGCAAAGTGAGGCGAGGCGAGGCGAGACCAAGGAATGTGCAATGTTTTGCGCATATGCGATGCACATAATTGTTAAGTGGCAGCAACTTTTCTTTTTTTCTTTGCCGGCTGTACAGTGTACACTTTCTACGCAGCTAATCGATAATTATTGATCAAGCGGGAAAAACACTATCGATAATTGACAATCTAACTGTTAGGCCGGCCTAACAGTGTATCGCAATATTCTCTGCCAGTTATAAAATTAATTTAAAATCTCTGTCTGCTGTGTGTGTACCTGAATTTGTATACCCTGTATCCATAAAATTGCCAAGTAGGGTGTAGTTGAAATATATATGCTTATGTAAATGACAAAATCTCAGTACAAATAAAATATGAATAAGTATGTTATATTAGTATCTTCTGAGTCATTAAACTGTCCGACAGAGAGTATATTATAAATTCTTGTCAGTAAATATTTGTTGCACAGTGTCACTTATAATCTAGTTTACGATAATATATATCAGTCACATTGTTATGTTAAACGATCATTGTTTGATCATAATAAATCCAATTATTTTCATAGATAAAATACAATATTTGCTTCATCATCACAATATTAATTATTATTAAGTTTGATAAAATGGGACTCCTATTATCTGATTGTGCAAAAATACTTCATCGCTTTCCAAAATGCCATTGTAATTTTAGATATTTTAATTATTTCGGATACACTTGAAACACAGAACAGCAATACAGGGTATTGTTGGCTGGGTAACTTTGTATCATGTGTATTAAAGTTATGCGGAAGTCAAGTTTGAAATGGAATGCAGTATTTTCACCTGTTTTTTGATTGTGATTTGAGCATCACATAAACGTCATTTAATGGTCTGAAAGTCAGGGAATCATGTATTATTCGTTCTGCAAATGAATGCAATAGCACTAGTCAGTCAGTCAGTTCGCCACACCTGATCAAATTCCAACCAAACCTACAGGAAATTATCGGGCATTCGAATTGCTTGCCGGCAATCCATCAAAAAGCACAACATTTGAGTATCGGCAACATCGATCAACTCCATCTCCAACTGCAACTCCAACTGCAGCTCGAGCTTCGCTTGAGTGCACAGCTGCGGCTGCACAGGGAAAGTATTGCAGCATGGCCCCATCAAACAAGTCATTAAACCGTCAGTTGTAGCTGCTATTGTTGTTGTTTCTAGCATGCAGAGCAATTATAATGGATACAGCTAATCAACGTTTTAGGGAAATCAACAAAAGCATACAATAATAATAACACACAAAAAAAATAGAAGAAGAAAAATAGTAAACAGTAACCACAGTCTCAATTTTCGTGCTTCAGTTCAATTTTCATTAGGTTTTTTGTTTGCGGTTGCACGACGATGCGACTCAGCTGGACACGTTTTAAATGAAACAACAAACAAATGTAACAATGATGCAGCCGGGCCAATAACTATAACGGTATGCTTTTGATGCGCTCCAGCAGATCGACAGATCAGCAGGCAACCAATTTAAAGCAACCCGAAGCTCAATAAAAAACAATACAAATGAAAATAAAAATGAAAAACAATTCAAATCAAAAGAAATAACAAATTGACTCGCCTGTTGAACAATCACTTGGCCATTTGTTTATTGCATACGACGAATGGAGTAAAACAATTTCAAAACAATTCCAACAGCAGCATGAATTGATGCACTTTACAATCAGTCAATCCTCTCTAATGAACAGGTGGCAGACACTCAAACTCTAACTCTTTCTCTTAATACATATGTATGTATATACATTCCTCTATTTCTCACTCTCTTCGGTCTGTTTGTTGTTGTGCTGTGCTGTGTTTGTCAATCAAGTCGCACATTTTCTTTACACAAACAGCTAAAATTCCCGGACCTTAAAGTTTAAACAAATTCATAAAAATCAATTGCAATTAATCAATTTATACATTCGTTGGCTGCCCCCCCCCCATCCCATCCCATCCATCTACCCCTCCTCCTTCCCAGTTCATAAATTCATTTAAAAACCACATGTGGCTGACGTTGCAAATACCGCTATAACACTTGCCCCAACCCATGGGCTGTTGCAAGTGGCAATCAAGCAAAAGGAAACCTAACTTCCACTTCCAACTTTTACAGCCAAGTCACTTTCTTGGTTTGGGTTGGGTTGGGCTTGACGGACAGTCAGTTGGACACTTTTATTTTGTTTTTAGTTGTAATAACAATAAATACTTTTTAGTTGTCTTTTGATCGTTTTGAAAATAAGTCTCAAAAACCCTTTTTATACCCTGTAACCAAAAGATTGCAAATGAGGTATATTTTGAATCATTTCATTTAAAATATTTATTTATGTCAATTATAATTGACCGATTGTGATGATGATGATGATTGTCATGCCTTAAAATTCCTCCTTTTCCCGATTTGCGAGTATTTGCCTGCACAAACTTATAATACCCTCGGCACAGGTTATAATTAAAGTACTGAATAATTGAAAATACGTGAAAGATGTCTAATAAATTTAAACATATTAGAGATTGAACATATGTACATTGGTTACAACATATTAAAAGATTGCACTTTTGTGGTCATCTGTTAAAAGGATTGCAGTTAAAGCCCAAAACATAAACTGCATTTTAATTAATTTGCCATGCAGTCCGGGACTTTTTAGAAAGTACTCGAGCTGGAGCAAGCGATAGTGCAAACACAAAAATTGATGAAATAAGTTGCAATTTTACTTTCATTTTGAAGAAAACTGATAGGCGTTGACACGCCCAGGCAATGTAGTTATTAATTCAGCGAGTGTCATGTCATGGCTATCGAACTTTTCACTTCAAACTAAATTAACTTTGTCGGGACTTAAACGAAGAAGAAGTAACATCAGTTGTACAAGCAGAAACTGATTGAATTTCATCGTGTAAACAGCAAATTCGTAAATAGATTCCATCGTTTAAATTCGGAAGTTAAGATTCCGTTGAGCCAAGTGAACAAGGGAGCAATTGTAATTAGGGTGACCGTATTGGTTAGGATCCACATGTGTCATATGGAGAGTAGAAATTGCCAAAATAGGTACAACTATCACTTTTACTTGAGGTGTTCGACAAAACAACTTTTACCCGTAAGGTTTCATGGATAAGAAGTGTTCAACATTTATCTAAAGGCTTCGAGCACTTATCGCATTTCGCTGTCGTCGTCGTCGTAGTTGTTGTTGTTGTGTTTATTGTTGTTGTCATTGACTCAATACACATTTAGTTTTGTCCCCAATGCACTAGGTAAAGGCTCCAGCCGTGTATCGACTGTCGCTTGGAGCAAGTTTAGCTTACAGTTTGCCCGGCAATAGCAAATGAAGCACCTGTGCTGTGCTGTGCTGTGCTCCTCGATTACCTGCCGGTCAGGCTTGTTTTTTTATTCACTTCACATTCAAAAAAAAAACCTTGTCTTATGATTTGCCTCTGTTGTCTCCCAACACATTTAGTATGTGAAAGGTTTTTTGATAGAAAAAGGAGCGGATTTTACGCTTAAATATTTCCAGTTCCTCTCCCGCAATTTAAAATTAATAATCAAATGATTTATGATCTGTAATTTAGTAGCCCCAAATATATTTAAACGCGCTTGTCCCATGAATTATCATAAATGCGCTTTAAACTAATAACAATTAATCAACATCTATTTATGGAAAGTCGAATATTAAATTCCCTTGTCAACATTTGATATACATGTTAGAAAAGTTTTCATTACATTTGGAGAATATAAAGAGACAGAAAGCACTGCTAATTGCAGTAGTTGTAAACTAAAATATAAAAGAGTACATAAAACCCACCTAGTAATTAAACATTGTTACTTAATGTAGTATGAAAAAACTATAAACCCCATTAAAATGCCTCTAAAAGCACTCTCACCTCGTCAATTATGGGAAAAACCAATGGTAAAGATGTCTGACGGAAAACCCAAATAGCGGTTAAGTGATAGACATTTATCTAATGATATTTCGAAATTATTTTCTAGTTTGTTTCCTCTTCAATTAGAGAAAGTCTTTAATTCCTAAACAAACTGAAAATCCCTCAAACTATTGGACAATTTTGGAAGTTTACCAAAAGCTTATCGATTATTCAATTACAAATGCATTGTGAGCTTTTTGTCACTTGTGGTTACGCCTCAAAACGCTCTAAGCATAAATTAAATAGTATCAACTATTTAATTGAACCTTAAACGAATTGTCGATTCACTTATTATATTAACCAATTGTGTCTTTTAAGTGGAATTCCAGGCCAACCGTTATCCCCGAAAATTATTTTAATATTTTAGAAAGTTCTTTATTCTGTTACTTGTATTAATGTTGATATTGAAAATGCTCCACGAGGTGGTACCCTGTAATCCAGAAGTGTCGTGTCAAAGAGTATATTTACTTATTTATGTGTTTTAAATTTTAAAATAAAATTATTAAAAAATAACTTTATAAAATTATCAGTTAAATTATATTATAAAAAAGTAAACTTGTTCGACTTGTTAATACTGTGTGAGACAGGCAAACATAAATGTGGCTAAAACGACTCCTCCGACTGCTGATGTGTTTTTACATACAATATCAATAAATACTGGGCATAATTATGACTGTTGTCATATTCGGCTGTTCCGCGTATACAAAATGCATTTTCATTTAGCACGCTTGTCATGGTTTATGCATAATTAATAATGAGCTTGCAGCAACTTTACTTCCGCCACACAAGTGGTTGCACTTTTGGTCTACAGATTTCCCCAAAAAAATATAAAAATAAAAAGAAAAGAAAAGAAACCATCAGACATGAAACCGTTGGCAACCACAACCTCTTTTTTGTATGCTCATGGTATAATCATATTTATAACACTCGTAATGCTTCAAAGAGACCCCATAACGAATTTGTTTTCTGTTCCCAATTGAATAATTATATTTAATTTCTTTCGTTTCTTCTTTTTTTGTAGGGTGTTGAGGACACCAGGAGGAGGTTCTAGTGACATTTTTGGCTCTGACATGCCACAAACTCCACGAACCATGAAGAATCGTATGGCCTCAAATATTTTCACTGCCGAGAAAGATGTCGGTCTGAAGAACAACGGTAAGTAAAAGATTTTTTAAACAATACTGAATTTAATATTTACAGCTACAGCCGTGATCCCATTTACCAAATCGTCATCCAGGCATTAATACCGAAAAATATATCGTTTAATATATGTACATTGTTTGGGAGCACGGCTGATTGGATAGTTTCGAAATTCTAAATGTGACTTGTACAAAAGCTTTTTAAGCAGTTTCATAAACAAATGCTTTCATAATAATATTATTATTTCTTATATTCAGAGCTGTTCGGCCTTTCACAGTGCTTCTGCAATAAATACATAAATATTCGAAATCCTAAATATATCAATTAAATCGATTTAAGCTAATCAAATTCGTAAATTCATGTCAAAAATGAAAATCGGACTTAAAATTGGCAAAGTAAATTCATTACCTCAAAAGCTTACGAAACTGAGTATGAGAACAGACTTAACTTTAAAATTTGAAGTATTCTCGTAAGCTTGTAGATTACGCTGCTTACCCCCAAACAAAAAAAATTATCAAAATTTGCACCCAAGTAAAGTTTTGTCTAAGTTATAAATACATAGTCATAATGTCCTATCTTATAATGTCCAATTTACATGGTACAAAATGATTGTCCATTTTATTTTCGCTATTTTATTGTGGTATTGTGAGCTGATTTTTTTATTGAATGTGTCTCTCGTTTTCTTTTTCCTCTCTCTCTCTTTCTTTTTCTACGTATCTTTACAGTACGGCAAGGAGCTCACAGATTCTATTTTATTGGTACATATCTAAAGAGCCCGTATAATAATAGAATTTTTAATTGAATTTCTTCAGTTTTTATTAATTTTCCCTTTTACTAAAAATGTCCACATTGGGGACTATGAATTCTCAATCTTTGTGTCACACACACATTCCTATCAATTCTGTATAATTAAGTCCACGTTTAACTTTGGCACTTTGTTGAAGCACTTTTATCTTATACAGACACTGGACACAGGTGAATTGCACACACAATTATCCGATTCTACACTTTAAAACAATTGAGAAAGGGAAAAAAATCTTTAATTTCACTGAGAATTCTAAGGTGGTAGGGCATAATTTTTCTGCACTATATATCGTCATATATCATGCAAACTTAATTGGTTGTAAATAAGATCCACCTCCTTAGGCATCAGCTGCTCACTTTTGCTAATTATTCTAATGATTCACTTTCATTCGATTGCCTTCAAGGTATAAGCTGCATATTAAAGCCTATTTAATTATTATTTAAATATTTACGTTTACTAAAATATTAATACGAATTTGTAGTTAACTAAGAGTACAATTGATCTTATCATAAAGCACACTAATTTTATGTTTCTCGTATTTATTGTTTTTGGTGTATCCAAAACATGTTGTATTCGTTTTGAAACACGTACGTTCAATCGTACCGTACAGGTGACGCCCCACGACGCGGCCAAAAGACTGTGGACTCCTATTCTCGCCTGTTTGGTGAGCCGGCACGTCCGATAACGCCAGCTAAGAATCACATGAAGAGCAGCATTCCATTTGGCAAGAATACGGATTCCGCGCAGCAAACCCTTCCCAACAACAAGGGACTTTATAACGGCAAAAGTGGTTCGGTATCCTCAGCCTCATCTTCCGTTTCCTCTTCGACTGAGAATCTAAAGATTAACGGAGGCGTCAGATCAGGTAATTATCAATTATAAGTCAACAATCAGATTTGACGAGTAAATTGTTTTGATAAAATAAAAAATTAACATATACATTTTGTTCAAAAAGCTCTCCGAAATTTAAAAAAAAATTCAAAAACAAAAATATTTTCTAATTATAAAAAAATTGTATGTTTTTCTTATATTTAGCAACCTTTTTTAAAAAAGTAGACTTTTGTATTTTGTCAAAACAATTACTTGGCTAGCTGTAGATGTGTATACAGTAGTCATCGGCTTATAATTCTGCTTTGATCAGGAAGTTTTAACGTTTACATAACGTTGAATATCATTTAGTTTCACATTAATAAGTGAGCTGAGCACAACAAAAAATAAGATTTCGAGCAACTATATATTTTGTATATAATATTTTGGGATAACAACATCTAACGCGATACGCAACTAGTAGCAAAATTGCATCTGATTCATAAATATATTCGTGTAAGGGTTTAGTTTTGAACAATATGAACAGTGAGTATCCCAAGATCTGTTAATCTTGTTAATAAAAAAAGACTACAAATTGACCAGCAGAGGATCGAGATAATCAAGAACCATTAGCATTTGAACTTAATCCGGACTGTCCTCTGTCAGCTGTACAAAGTGATGAACCAAGTCGTTCCGACGATATATTGGACATTGATCAGACTTGTGTAGATCACGAAGTTGGAACCGTTCCCCCAGACAATTATATATACACAGAATCTGATAAACACAACGTATATCTGCAGACCCGTTGTGAGACAGCCACAAATTCAGATCGTCCGTACTCATTGAATAACATGGACGTCGCACCAGGTTTAAAAGAGGGGCAGCCTTTAGGTCCCTGTCAAGATTATGTAGAACAGCCGCGTGTTCCATGTATTAAGATTGAGCCAAAAGATGATGTGTATTCTCGTAATCCAATAACCGGTTTTGGTCTGAACGGGGACGGCGTGGGCGGTCTCAAGCCGATGAAATTGAAACACCGAGGTTGGATTTTAATGGAAATTGAGCCCAATAATATTAAGAAACAGGAAATTGTCATCTTTCCATAAATTTCTAATGTATTTTCCTTCTCTCCAATATTCTGTACAGAAGGCAATCCCGTTACTGGTGAGGGCTACAAGCCAGGTGCAACGGACTACATTCAACCAGCAGCCCATAACGGTGGCGGTAACCAGGTGATCAACAAGAATCGTGTGCCACCCGGTGGATACTCGTCGGGCCTTTGGTAATTTGAATTGTGGATAGCACGCAATACAAACAACATTTTCGATGTGCAGCGAAAGTGAGCGGCAAACAGAAAAACCAACAAACAGACAGCCCAGCAAACAAACATAAAAAACGTATAACAAACACAAACGAAATCGATCAGCAAATTTTATCGCGAAATTAGATCTAGCGTTTAACTATTAATAAGAAGCAGCGGCAGCAACAGCAGCAGCAGCAAGAACAACAACAACAACAACAACACAAGAGCAGAGCATAGCGAAGACAACAACCATTCGTAATCCAATATCAAAACCTTGTTCAACACTGAGCTAAGTTGCGCTCAGCAGAGTACACAACCAAACAAGATTTATCTAAGTATCTTGCATCCTGAAGTATCTAAATATCTCTTGCTGCACAACAACATCGCCTCTTAACTCCTGCTCAATTGCTCAACGTCTGCTGTATTTCGGCATTATGAGATCAAGAAGAAGCATTATCCAGATAATACAAGCACACTCACCTTCACTTTTCATCGAAATAATTGATTTTAAATATTATCGCTGTATCCACTATTATTCCTGTTAATTGAGCTCCCAACATGCAATTTAATTTTACATATACGTATGTAATATAATCGGATATTTTAATTTGTATAATTTCTAGCAGCTCATGCATATGGATGTCGCGATATAAACATACATAAAGACATACCACAATTAGAATTACTTACATTTCTCAATATTACATACTACGATATTAATACATGCCCTATGCAGATCTTTAGGATACAAAAATACGAACAAAACGCGATCATCCAAATACATTAATTTCAACACACACAAGCATACATACGTTCATCATATTAATTCTTTAATTAAAATAACACCACGTTTATATTTATATCAGAACATACAAACACACATTCATATAAAATATATATATATAAATATATTTAAAAGCAAAAAAAAAGTACGTTCATTTGCGCACGTGCTAAACTTAAAAATTAAATATAAACCGAAGTGAAAATATTTATTTTGAATTTTATTGGCTTCTAGTTAGGGAAGGTAATGAGTGGGATTACATTGGGGCACAGGGATCATATTTGACAGCCACAGTGGCACGGATAACAAAATGTGTCACTTTCAATGTGAACACCAGTGTCAGTCGGTCCCGCCAATGTGAACACTTTGACTGGTGTCTCAAACTGACGGAAACTGCCACAGAACATGATGCCGCAATATTGTCCGTCGATGCATTTACTTCGCGGCAACATGAGCATCACAGGCTGTTTCCACAGAATCAGAATTGGGAATTTTATAATTAAAAATTATCAACTTGACAGTATCGTAATCCACATTTTAAACCCAAAGTTCTGGAAATGAAGAACGAATACCTGGCAAGACTAGCGGCAATTAGGATTGCCAGGCGACGCAATATCCAGATTAACGACGGCGTTAGCATGTATGTATACGGAACTTATACAATTAATTTCATCCATATCTAACAAATTTATGTTTATATAATTGTTATATTTGAAAGTTCAAGTTATTATCAGGCCACATCTACATTTATATTATAATAAAAATATTATATTATATTGAAAGTCAAGTCCATTCTCTGATCACAATTCAAGAATAAAAATAAAAAAATAAAATGGTCTATAAGGTGGAAGAATTGGGAGACATTATTATTTTGAGCCAATTGATTAGATTACTCTACGGTATCACACCTGTAAAGTCTTTTCCTGTGCGATTGCTTTTGCATTTAGCGAATGCTGGCATTCTTCTGGTGTCATTTTGTGAACGTTCCTAGAATAGTAAATAGCCAATTGTATATATGCTCTTGTAGAAAAGTGGGCCACGTGGTAGAACATTTTTGGCACCAATGCATTAGCATTACTCCCAATTTACTTCCACGTAATTGATATTTCTATAAATTTTTTAATCATTGAAAATCACTGAACTAATAAATATATTTAATGATTTACAAATACTTACGAATTAATTGTTTATAATTTACATTTCTATCAGTATAAACTCGATTTGTAATATACTTCACATTTCTGGGCGGTAATCAGTTTGAAAATTTTTATGATCGGTAAGTAAATAATTTTTGAAACAATAAATTCTGTGATAGCACGATTTTCCTACACATATGTATTTAATTTATTTACAATAATATACTTAAAAAAATTTACTCGATTTTCAAGCACATTAAATTAAATTAAATTTGTTCAATTTTTGATTTATGCAATTTAAAAAACGCGCGCATGTTTAGCATTCAAAGCAGTCAGCTTTAAGAATGTGCAACTGCAAGCTGTCAATGCGTGAACTGAAACAGTGTAGCAGTCAGTTAGCGAGCCTCTGTTCATTGTTAAGGCTGAGTACTATGACACGCGCAGCAGCTTAAGCAGTGTTGCCAACTTTTCAGGACCGAAAAAATCCATATCAACATTAAAAAATAGCTAGAAAAAGCTGGGAAATCTAGAAGAAAGCCAGAGATAATAACGTATTATACTCTTAGGTTGACTTTATTTTATATATATATTAAATTACAACCATAAAAAACAGTAATCTAGCAGTATAATTTGAAATATTCTAGAATTTCTTTTAACTTAATAGAAGCTAGAATTCCAGATGTGGCGGAAAAAATCTGAGTTGGCAACACTGCTAGTGCTGACAGAAGACGCGTTCTTTTTTCGAAATGGCGCGCGATTTAAATTTTTGTTCTAATTTTGAAACAACATTGAAATTTGATGAAAGTTTTTAATTCGAAATTAGTTAAAATTAGGGGAATCATTTTGGAAAAGGTTTGGAGATCGAAGAAAACGCAACACGCCGATCGAATTGGCTCATTCTTTACTTTTAATTCATTTTAAGTTATATTTGCTAGTAAAAATCTGCTGTTACTTTACTTGAAGGAGTCAAGCAGGATCCACAGACTGACTATGGGGACTGACCGACGGGTAGGTCTTCAAGAGCAAGTTGCAAGTGGCCTCGTCCAGGTGAGATTGATTGATGCAACTATTTTGAGTTCGCTACAGCTACGCTACATACAAGAACCACAATATGTATTCTGATCATCAACTGGTTGCCAAAGGGAAAGCAAGGACAATACTATCTATCATCCTGAACAGAGAGTGCAAATGTCAAACCGCTGTCAAGTTTAAGTGCCTACAAAATTTAAACGGCTGCGCAAGGCAGGTTAAGAGTAATGATGATGAATGCTAAAATACGCAAATATCTTTCTTTTGGCCACGCAAACAGCATATATAATCACATTTCACTGTCAAAATGTTGCACTTAAGTTGAGTCTGTTGTTTTCGTTGCGGTTTTGAGGTCCCTGCTATCGGCTCGTCTTTTCCTCGTTACGTTTCTTTTTTTTTGGCAACATATGCAAGTAATTTGATTAAATTATATAATTACAGGGCAGGCTGTTGTCTTCTTGCCACACATGCTTGCTTGCCGACCGCTGACAGTGACGGAACACGAATACGCAAAATGCATGCCCCTGCCAAATAGTCCGTTTATACGGAGCCCATTGCGTAAAGTCATTTCGTGAAATGGTATCAAGAGGGAGTTCGACTAACACACGAAAGTTGACTGGAAATTTTGGCTCTTTGCTTGAAACTTTACTGAAATTATATAGCAAATCAATTAAAATAGACAACATATTAATATAAGTGAAACAAAATAAGCATTTTACTGTCACTTTTACTTTTATTAATTTTTAAGCAGTTGACAAAAAGAAGTTTGATTACTTTTTGAAAATTATCCAGATCTGGCAACTCTGTTCCCTTGTGCTGTTTATACAGGAGGCAATTTAGATTTGGCAAATTTGAGAATACACGAAATGGTTCGTATAAACGGAGTAACAACCACATGCCACCGCATTTGAGTCAGCTGGAACGTTGTTTGCGACACTCACTGCAGGCCGGGACTAGTGCAATTTGTATTTCGCACAACAACAAATAAGCACCAGGCACGACCTACATCAGGTGACGTTTTAATGTTGCACTGCACTTAACACACACACACACACACACCCATCTCCGTAACAATATCAATAAGCCAAGAAAGTCGTCGTCGTCGTCTTCCGAGTGCGGCTTAAATACTGTCATTACTTCTGCCCATTTCCGAGGCTGTAATTTAATTAAAATATTGACGCATTAATAACAGAAAAAAATAAATAGAGAAAACAAAAGTCAAACTCGCCTGTGGCAAGAATTTCTAATTTACTTGTGGAGAAGATTGTGGCCAATATTCATTACCACTGCCGGTTTCAGCCTCTGCAATTAATTAATACAAATGTCATTTGTATGCTCATGCGTGCAATCGAGAAGGAACACCTCCATTTCGATTTGTTGCCATTGATTTTATTTGTTTGTGTGGCATATAGGAAAGATCATGCATGCCTCCTCCCCCTTCTCACCCAGTCTATGTAAAAAATAATTAAATGGTAGATTACAATTTGTAAGTTGTAGGTTGTAGTTGATTGTGGTCTCTTAACACTAAATCTATTCATCCGCCTCATCCATGCTACTGGGATCCGCCGATTCCGGCTTCGTCTTCGCCGATGTCGGTGTCGGTATCTGTTGACTTTTCTCGTCGGCAAGGGTAGCCTGGACTAGATCGCGGGTAAATGCCTCAACCAGGCGCATGGATACTGATAGAGGCAATTCTGCAAGTGAATGCGACACGAATTCGCCAAAGGCTCGAAACTTTGGATATGCTGCATTTCCTACTATTGTTGATGTTGATGATGCTGGTGTTAATGCTGCCGCTGCTGCTGTTGTTGTTGCCAGTCCTGTTAGTGAAGTTGCTGCTGATGTTGCAGTTGCAGTATCTGTGGAGATTGAAGCATCCAGTCGCCGTTTTGTAGCCGGCGGCCCTGCCTCGGATATTGGGTGCATTCGCTTCTGTTTGGCAGCGGCCATCACCAGCTCCGGCTGACGCAATCCTTCCAGACTTCGTTTCCCATTGACATAGTCGCTGCCATTCAGTTGCGTGCTGTAGTCCTCCTGGCTCAATATGTGTGTGCTGACCGGTATGCTGCAATTAAAAATACAGATTGAATTCATTCAATCATTAAAATTGTTGCCACTCACTTGAGTACTGTGGTCACTGGCATCTGTCGCTCGCAATCAAAGGGATCCCCATCCTCATAGTCAGCATCCATTTCATGTTTGATTCGCCTTGCATGTCCATTAATCTCGCCAGTTACGTCATCCACATCGTAGGGCTCCTCGTCGTCATCGTCGTCCTGATGGCCGTCGTGTCTACTTTGCGTCTTATACGAACGTCGGGAACGTATGTGCTCGGATAGAAAGCTGAGATTCTCAAACAGAGGCCACTGCGATCCCACAAAGGAGGCAGTCATGGAACTGTTCTCCACGCGTCTCTTCTCAATATTATAACGATTTCGCAGCGTGATCATGCGTTCACGTAACATGGATACTGTGTCGATATATGGAAAATTCAAACAAATTTAAATTTATGCTCCAGGCATTTCATTCTCTCTCTCTCTCTATGTTTCTTACCGTCATAGCCCAGTTTATGGGAAATTTGCATCCAGAGTTGGGCGACATAGATTTTATCCTTGAAGCGTTTGTTGGTCCGATCATAAAGCGCGGGCCGTGAGCGATATTCCCTTATCAGACCCAAATCAAATTCGCCGGTTTGTGCATAGGAGGCACGAGGCCGTCCCCGACCCTTGGGCTGGTGCATGGGCAGCACCGAGTGTGCCAGCAACAGCGGGGATGATGCGCGTTCCATAATCGAATCGAATCTATCCAGTCGACCTCTAAAATAAATTAAAATTTTTAATTTAAAAAAAAAGTGTATTAAATGCCTACAATTGTTTCGTATACATTTTTTTTTCGTCTCGTTAAAAAAATTCAACTATAAATTAACTCAAAACGACTCAGCAAAAGCAACGCATAAAAATAAAGAGAGCAAAAGCAAAGTAAAAAATAAAAAAATATTTATCGCTGCGCGGGGGATATATTTATATGTATGTATATGTACAAATACATAATTAGATGCTTATTGCAATTCCAACCAGCTGCTATTTACAATTATTTTGTTCATGTACAGCCAAAACTTACTGTAATTTGCACGCTGAATATTTAACTTAAACTCAATTTGTTTTTATATTTAACACAGCGAAAAGGCACACACAACAGGCAGGCGGGCAATTGGTTGGTTTGCTTGCTGCTGTTGTTGTTGTTGTTGTTGTTTTTCACAAGCGACAACGACGGACGCGACGCCGCCACAGACATAAAATGCACCAAATAAGCAGCACAAAGCAAAGTTACAAAACAAAATACCGAAATAAAAAAATACTGAAAATCAGCTGTGCAAATGCGCGCGTATATTTGGTATTTCATTATTTTTCAAATTTTATATATCGTTGCATCTGAAAATATTTCAACTGCTTTTTTTTCCGGTCTATGATTTTGAATAAAATTATTTAAGTGTTAAATTGAAATTTACCTAAATTATATGAAATCCGTACGTATTATTTTTCTCCTATTTTTTTAGTCAAAATTTAGTTTTCGTTTCAGTTTGATTTAGAAAAGGAAACTGTATATTTAAAATTTTCTACGTTGTGATAACTGTTTAAAAAATTTACGACTAACTTGATTGCAATTTTTTTTAAGGTAAAAATTAAAATTTGTGGTTTCTGGCCAATGTATTATTAAATATATATTTGTTTGGTATTTAAAAATATATAAGTTTACTACATACTTAGTTGGTATTTGAATTGATATTTGCAAGTATGACTATTTTAGTTTCGACAAACTTCATATTAACTGCAATCAAAATTCTATATCGTGCAATTCAAATAAATAAAATCTAGACATACAAGTATTCTATTATTTTGTTAAATAGTTGGTAATGTAATTTCACTTTCGAAAAAATCCCAATATGTTTATAATTTTTACCTAACTAACATTAACTAAGAAGCAATAAGAAAAATAAAAAACTCACGGAATGTGTGCATTATTCATATATTTTGTCAAGATAAATGCTGGACTAGCTGTTCATATACTTTTGTTGATTGGAGAATGTTCAGTAGAACTTACCTGATTTTATCTAACCCCAATCGCGACTGTACCAAGTGGTTATGTTAAGAGAAGCTGTAACGATTGTAAATAAAAACAATACATTAGAACGTATAATTAATTGGTCAAATAATACTACATTTAAAATATAATGTTGATTATTTTTATATGTTTTCATTAGGGATTTTTGATGTTGCACAAACCGCTTATAGGCCGGGACAAGTGCAATGTTTATTCATAATGCAAAACGTTGACACCTTCCCGTCCTACAAGAAATTTATGTGAAATACTCGTATCTTTGCGAAACTTCTTGATCTATACAATTGGTATTGAATTTCACAAGTACTAAAACTTAAAACGGCCAAATTACAATATAATTATGTTTTGCAGATAAAAAAAGAGAAGAGAAATAAAGATAGACAGGTAGACAGATCAGTGGATCAGTGCCTAAAAATCTCATATTTCAAAAACATACGAAAAAAATGTATTTCATATTAAATTTCCGCCCCTACTTGAAGAAGGGCTCTCCATAAGAGACTCTGACCTCCCTTTTTTTTCGTTTTTTGGTTGGACATGTTTTTGTTGTGCGGGCGTCTGTGAGAACAATAGGATCGATCGTCGGTTAGGATGTGAGATGAGAGGGATCGAGATGAGAAACTAAAGTACCAAACAGGTAAAATTAAACTCTGCAAATCAAGCGTTAAATGCCATTTACTTACGCCTCAAAGACTCTTCTATAGTATAAATCTTCTATACAAAAATATATTTATGTACTCGGTTACTCGGGTCCATTAACAGTTGGCCAACATCGACAAAATTTGAAATCCAAAGCGTGACAAAATTCGTAGAATCTCTCGAGGTTCTCTGCTGGACCGCTTGGATTCTCTGGCGGTGGCAAGCAAAAGCGGCAATTATGAATTCTCTAAGCTGAGCTGAGCTGAGTGAGCAGAAAAATCAAAGTTTCTCGAGCACTTTTTATTATAGTTACATACACATACATATGTGTATGTACATACATATGCATGTATGTTTGTTTGTATGTGTGGGACTTGAGACTTGGGGCTGATTCTGGGGTTGGGGGAAAAGCGCGACAATTTTATTAAGTTCTTTTTTTGTTTTTCTGCGGCTCAGCGTATTTCTATGCCGCTTATCTTCAGCAAGAAAAGGGGGAGCTCTCACATACATAAATACATATATACGTATTTGTTTATGTGATCGCAACGAGCGTTAGCTTTAAGTTTAATGACAGACGGAGAGAAAGAGAGGGGAAGAGGTAAGAAGTCAAAAACGAACAAACGCTGCAATAAATTCATATTTATTTATTTTTTGTTAGGCAAATACGCCCCCAACAACTATAACAACAAGAACAACAACAACAGCAGCAATAACGCGAAATTGAAGACTGAACTGGCCCCAGTTCGTGTTCAAGACTTGGCTCTCCATTGAGGAATGGGAGAAGGAATCGCAAAGCAGCCGTCGTCCCAGGCCAATAATAACGGAAAGCGGAAACGCAAATAGACGCGCGATAAAAAAATAAATGAGAAGAAAAGAGAGAGAGAGAGAGAGAGAGGAAAAAAAAATAAAGCAAAACGCCACATAAATTTGAAATAACTAATAATTCATTGAATAGCAACAACGCGGCGCAGTATCATGTAATAATATTTGCTTAAGCAAACAGCTGACACGACTGAAACAACATCAACGCCATTGGGGCCAGGCCAACATGCAACAAACAACCAACAACCAACAACCGACAACATCCAACATAACCCACCTATAGTCCAAAGGAATGGACGCGTGAACGGCCTGAGCACATTAATCCAATGAGGGCAAGGAGGCAAGGAGGAGAAAGGAGGAACAGAGAGAGGAGTGTGAATGGGTTAGCAACAGACCCAGATAGTGAACCGATGCCACAACTAGTTTGATTATGTTGAAAAGCATAACAACCTATTGAGACTGCTTGCTGAGATCAAATATTAAGGAATTCTTCAGTTTATGGATATTGCTAATAAGAAACAAAATTAAATAAACGTAAATTATTTTCTACATTTTCTTTTTTCCTTAATTAGGCATTTAGTTTAACTAAATATGAAAAGAGTTTTAATAATTTAGCTAGCTTGGGTTAATTGGTATTAAATATACATCTTTCTTTCGGTTAGCTTGAGTTTGTTTGTTTGAAGTTATGAGAAGTGGTGCACTTAATTTTCTTGGAGATTATCTAAATTATAATCAAAGATGAAGGTAAACAAATTATATTTGATTTGATTATATCAAGTAATTTTTCTAAGATCATATTATTAGTTTTTAAAAACCGAGAATACAAAAAATTGATCAAATGTTCTTAAGAAATATCAAGATTTTTTAACGGATGAAATGAAATTTGGTTCATTCTATAGATTTTTTTGAATTAAATCTTTCCTTCATTTATTATTTTCCAATTGATGCGGTTGTTGTAATATAGTAATTCTATAGCTACTATTATGTCATTGGCTTGGGCTAGTTTAATTTTCCCAGAAGAAAATTACGTATGCATTCATATATTTTAGTTAATATGGGGTTACCTCTCTATGTCAAATTTAATGTATATTAATTAAACTAAACTATGATTAAAACAAACCAGTTTATGTGACTTCGAATTGGCATTTTGAAAAATGGCAGCAGATATTTAAATACGCTTTGAGTCTTATATCGTTTTGATTTGATAATTTATAATGCAATTGTTGAGCAGGAATATTTTAAAATAAAATGAAATTTGTGTATTTAAGTTTACAATCTACCTAAAACTTTTTACTTTTAGTTGTGTACATTTGGTAGTGCATTTAAACTTCGTTGTGTTTCACCTTTTTTCGCTTATGATTGCGGACAGCCTTTTGTCTGTTTGGCTGTTGGTTGATGCTCGATGCTGGATGTTGGATGCTCGATGGTGATGATGATGATGATGATGGTGTGTTGGCTGTTCTAGTTTGAGGAGAATCATTTTTAATGACTCGGGAGCAACGCCAAGTACGAGTATAGCGTCAATGCATTGACAGGCTAAGAATTCCAAGGAGAAGGGAACTGAGAATGAGAGGGGAGTTTAGGGGGAACCAGGTGAATCGGGTGAATAGCTTACAGCCAAAAAGAGTTTGTTGTTGCGTCTGCGCGCTGTAAATATAACTGTATTAAATGGCCAATGCCTAGGACTGAGACTGAGACCGAGACTGGCTTAGAAAGGTTCTGGCCTGAGAACAACACGGCTCTGAGTTGGACTGTTACAGTTTTTGCCTTCCTTTTTAGCCGCGTTGCAAGAGGAGAAGACTGAAACCAGTTTCAGTTGTTCGCTTGTTCGGTTGTGGAGCCCGCAGAGCACTAAAAAAGGCGTTACAGAGAGTTTGATGTTGGTTGTTGGTATTGGAACTGGGACTGGGACTTGGACTTGGAACTTGGGCTGTGCCTTGGCTGTCTCATCTGTTGTCTATTTGGTGGCACTGCCAGCCAGCCTCCTTCTGTATGTTGCTGTGGGCCTGTTCTCGGTGCAACATTTACTTTGTTGCCGAGTGCTTTCTCTGCTGTTTGTTGCCAGGCTCGCACTTTGATTTGCTTGCAAATTTCGGTTCTATCCAACGTAATCGAAATGCAATTAAGCTGCCTTTTTTTCTTATTTTTTGGTGGCAACTTGTTGTTGCTTTTAGTCTCACACACATTCACATGGCATTGCCATTTTTATATGACTGGACAGTTTCTTTTCTTTTAGAAAGTATTCAGAGTATCTATAAAGGCTTTTATGGAGTCCAACATTGGGCGAGTGCCATTCGAAAGGCGTTGACGTGGTTTTTATAATTCTCTATGCCTGTGTGGCTGTGGCTGTGGCAGTTGCAATGCCAGCGTCTGTGCTGTGCTGTGCCATAATTAAAGGGTTACGGCCATGGCCAAGACACGGCAATCGGCAGAGAGCTGCCAGTTTGCACAGTTGTGAGTCGATATGCCCCATCTGGATAGCTATGTGAAATGTGCGCCTGATATGCATAACGGTGTTTTAATATTAGTTGCTGCAAATAAGTGGGCATGTCTCCTGCAACAACAACAACTATAACAACAACAACAACTGGCCACAACAACTGGCAAACAGCAATACTCTGAAAATCATTCCCCACATTCGCAGATTCTCTTCTCCTTTCTGCATTTCGTAGTTGCATAGTCATTTCGTTGATATTGTTATGGCATAATATACGAGTATTGTCCATATTTATACGTATGTACATACATATGTGCATATGTTTCTACCTCGACTGGACATTGCAGTTTGAGCTGCACTGTTTCACTGCCAATTGTTGCCTGCAATCAATGCAAATCAGTGTTAGCCGTTTATTGGGTTTGCCATCTCCAATCGCTGAGAGTTCTCTTCAATTGACCATCAATTTTACATCCAATACGTAATCTTAGAGAGCGAGTTGTAGAATTTTGTGTGTGGGTTGCTTTTAAACAACTAGAATTGTGATATAAGCGTTATTGTTCTAGCATTTCAATTTTTCAATATTTTCTTTCAATATGCCACATCTGGTTTTTGTTAAATTTCATCATATCAATTTATATATTTGAATTTTTCTCGTAATATATGTAGTTCCTATCGGAATTCACTCCTTTCTACATGATAAATTGACTTCTCAGCAGTGATAAGCAAAATCGTATTCTTGTTAAGTGTTAAGCTTTCAATTGTTTAAAATATCTGTAGATCGATAATAAAATAACATATTTAAGCAAAAAAAAAAAATGGGAAACACATTTTATATCATTACATATTCATATCATTTGAAACTTTGTTGGAATAAGTAAAAAATTTAGGGCGCTTCATAGATTCGTACAGCAGTTTTACACACTAAGTTCATTCGATTTAATATGACGGAACTCTACCATCAAGTTCTTGATTGTAGGACATTTAGTTTGCTCGTTCGTTTAATTCTCATTATGTAATTTAGTCGATAAATTTATCGACTTATGTATGAAGTTCTTTAATTGAAATACGATCAACATCGATGTTATTTAACATCACTAACCTAAGCTTCTTAAGCTCACTAAAACCAACAATTCTTTACAGCTATGAAATTATATGACTCCAAGTTATTAAGTTGAATTGAATTTCATTAAACTAGTAAACTTCGTCTATCCATAAGTATAAAGAAAGTACATTTCACGACTTATTCGGGAATTCTCAAAGATATTTCCATTTGAAATGTAAGCCGTGCCACATGCAACAAGTGCTTGCCTCGTTAGCAATAAAAATTACTCAAGTGACGGGACTGTGGTACGTTTACAGTGAACACTTTGGGGGGGACACAACTAAATGGCTAACAACTCAATTATTATAGCCTGCTGAGAGCCTGAAGGCCAAGCAGCTTTGGTTAAAATGCAATTAATAGGCCTATACACACAGAGAGAGGAGCTTGTTGCCAAGCCAGTAAGCAAATCATTAGCATCCAAATTTGCGCCCAGTTATAATCCGCAGCATATTTGTAGAATCTAAGAGGCAGCTCAAATCTCAGAAAGTTCTCACACAAATTTCAGACCGAGATTTCAAAGAGATTTGGATGATGCTGAGGCTTGGAGCTTGTGCACAACGTGGCGTTAAATGTGTTCCAATTATACAATCTATGTATGTATACGTATGTGTGTGTGTGTGTGTGTATAAGCAAAGTTTTGGAAAAGATCTTTGAAGAATTTAAGCCTCAAATTTCGCGCAGGCGAACCAAAAATTTCAAAGAGCTAAGCAAATTTTGTAGACGCTTATTATAAAGAAGACTGCCCCATAGTTATGTGGGGCATTGTTAAGTGTAGATGTGTGTGTGTGTGTGTGTGTGTTTGTGTGTGTAGGTATTCGATAGCGCCAATTTGATATGCGGCTAAGGAGCAACACCACAAATTAAGTTTCATAGGAAGCGGCGATGAAAAAAATGAAAGAGGAAAAAAAATAAACAGAGCGCTGCGTCTAAACTACCTGGGAAGCTGTTTCATCTACCTCTTCTAGCATCCCCCTCTCTGATCAATCCCCCTTGTCCAATTCTGTGTTTTATGCGAGTGACGATCGTAAAGATAAAATGGTTAAACCATGCAAGAAGAAAGTTCGTCAAGCTAATAAAAATATTGCTAATTTAATTAACAAAGAGAGAACGGAAAATGGAAAAAAGGATGACAACAGAGGCTGTAAATAACAAATTAACTAGTTATTTAAGCAAACTAAATTAGGAAAAGCGAGAAATACACATGTATAGAGTATTATGTACATATGTATATACTCTATAAAGTGGCATTCGTATCTGTGAGTTGAGGAGAAACAACCGAAATCAATATCCAATCATTAATCGTTAACTAATTCCATGAATTTTGGCAGACGGCCGGCACTCGGACATTCGGGAATAGCGTCTCCTTCAACAAGCTGCTCGACCGTCCAGTCCAGTCCAGTGGCCCATTTACCAAGTTCCGAAAACGCAACCAGACATGCCACACTAAAGACATATATTTATGCCCCAACAGCAACTCTTGGCGTATTTAGAACAAGCACAGAAAAAAAAATGGAAAAAAAAAACAGAAAATATCAAGATAAAAATATTTTTCGGCTGCCCTTTTTGGCGATCTACGGCAGCTGCTCCGGGACAGTGGCTCCTAAACCAGCGTATTTGCTGATGTTGTTGTTATCGTCGCGACGTTGTCTGCAGTTTTGAGCTCCACTTCAACGCCAAGTCCCAATCCTCAGTCCTCTATGGTCCTGGGGTTTTCAATTCGATTCCAAGCTGTGTTTCGTTTTCGATTTCGTTGCCAACAACAACGACCGACGACCATGAAACAATTTTATATTTTTGCGCAGAAGATCAATAAAATTTTACCGACAACTGTATTTGGGTATGCCAGCCCCAAAATTAGTGTCCAAATTGTCGTGCAGAACGAGTTTTGGGTCACATTTTTGGTTACACAGTAAGCGGAAAAAAGGGCAACTCAAAAAAATAAAAAATAAGTAATTTGAACTTCATAAATTCTTCTCTCGTCGCAGCGAAAAGTGTCGAAGTTGCGTCTAATTTATGTGAGATAGATCTGGATCACGTGGTGTGCTTAATAGAGATAGATTTAAGATAAGAGACAGCTCTAAATGAGCTGGAAAAAAAAACCTTTTAGGGATTGTGTTGTGTTAAATAGGTTGTCAAACATCTGGTAAGGGACTACCTTGTTTTTAAAGAAAAGACTATACGAAACTTTAATTTTTAAAAGATTTTTCTCTGAAGTTCTAGAAATCTAGATATCTTGGTATCTATCGATAGCTTATAATTAAGATTAGTGCAACAGTCGAGAGAACAGTAAAGAAAGCATCAAAGACAATTCCAGGGAAAACAAAAAGAACCTGGTAACGCCGTGTGAGTTCCTGCCAAGTTCTTGCCGGCCTGTAACAAAGGTGCGCTGAAGAATTCTGAGAAATGTGAACCAAAAAAGAAAACAGCAACAAAAAAGCTGTGGCTCCATGGTTGTGTGGGAGGTGGAGGAAGAAGGATTGGAATAGTAGAAGGAGGCAGGCAACGGCCAGTCAGTCAGTTCCTCAACTGCGTCTTCGTCGTCGTCGCTGTTGCAATCACCATTGGCACCCCGGCACTAATGAATTTGTATGCAAACCACAGACATTTCATGTTATACGGCAATGATTTGGCACAAAAACAAAAGCCAGCTCAAAGAAGAAAACAAAAAATCCGTAACGGAAATGCGCGCAACACATAAAAAAAGGATCAGCAGCAACATTTTGCGAAATTAGTGCAGGCGGCCAAAAAGGTGCTTTTTTATACGAATATAAAAAGTATATCTGAATATATGTATGTATGTACATATGTATGTATGTATGTACTTTGATTTATGCATAAGCAATAAAAATTATAATAATGAAGGCGCTGACATGGGGCGCAGAAGCTGCGACGCAAAGCAAAAGTGCAAAAATTGAGCGAAGTTGGCAACACACGTGATTTGATGCTTTCTGTGCTCTTTCTCTCCCACTCACGCTCGCCTCGCTCTCTCTCTCCCTCTTTGCTGGGTTGCCCTTTCGCACGTTCGTTACTTGCCGCGCAAAATGCGTACATACGTAAAGTAATGTTGAATATCGTATACCGTTGGGGGTGAGGATGAGTCACAATCCACAAAATACTTGGGCACAATGAACTACTTCTTTGGGCTTCTTAAGTAACTTGAAAGGCAAACGAAAGCGATGGTAGCAGCGACGACTGCTTCCCTTTCCTACCCGTCACCATATCGTTTCTCATAGCAATAAGCTTTTGCGTCGTTAAAACTTTGCCAAAGGGGTAATCTCCAACTCATGGCACTTCTTTCGTCATTTATTTATTGCGTCATAAGCTTAAATGCAAAAGCTCTGTGTGAATGTCATACTGCAAGCGTCAAGTTAGTTAATGGTGATGGTCAGACAAACATACATACATATGTACGTACTGGTAACATACTGATGGAATTTGGACTTTGTACAGGCTGTAAAAAGTTGAGAGAGCGTCTTTAAGGCTGCTGCGAGTGCTGCTGCACCCAAACGTCAAACGGTTAAACATAAAAACTAACGGCACTTTTATACTCTAGCATAAGATTACCTTTTGAGTGCATAGTCGTCTTCTCTCGTCTGCATCGTTTCCGTCTTGTTCTTCATCACCGAAAAAAAACAACAACAACAAACCCATTTCGGCGACGAAAATTTAGCGGACGAGTGGGCGAAGGCGACGGCGCAGGCGAAGGCGTTTTGCCAAGATCCCCGAAGATGATACACAAGCAATCAAAAGAAATGCAATGGCTGCAGCGTCGTCGTCTTTTGCTTGTCGTGCTGCTGCACTTGCTGCACCGTTAGGTCGCTCCATGCTGGGGAGTTGGCCTCGGCCTCAACGTGAGTTCAAGATCAGCAGCAGCTACAACGGCAACAACAACAACAACGCCGCACCCACCAATTCGTAAACTGCAAACTGCATCTGCGTAACCTTATTTTTTTTTTGGTTGTAAACTTTGCACCAACTTCAACTGCAGCGGCAGTAATCGAAATGTTGTTTTGGCATATGTATGTATTATATTTTTGCATGTCTCTTTGCACTTAACACACAATTAGTTTCTTTTCGTTACGTTCAGCACTTTGTCTTTTGCCTTACATTAAAAGTAACGGTTCTGCAGTTAACAAATAAAAACACACAACACAGACACAAACACAAATACACATTACTTCAAACCTTAACAGAGTCGCGAACCACGAGAGATCATTTTATGTTAACCGCTAAGGCCGCGATGACTGATAGAATTTCTTAAGTGTTCTTTTTCCACAACCGTCCTCGCTGATGGTGCGCGCGCAATTGATTCCTGCTTCAGCGACAACGTCGCTCGAAAGCGTCAGCCGCACAGCCTAAGAAGAAGAAGAACTCCTGCTGTTGCTTCGGCTCTGCTTTCAAGAAGGCAGCGACGCAGGCAGCCTTCCAGGCAAAGATGCGACGACTGCAAAAGTAGCGATGGGCGCAGGCCGATATTTCAGTAAGAGCACGATATTAATTATAAATGCAAAACAATTGATATACTCTATGCAAAATAAATTCTTAATTAAAATGTACATACCAAACTCTAATTTGTTTGTCATCTTTTTTCAATATTAAATGAATAAAAACGTAAATAATTGAATTATAGAACCAGAGCACGTCATGTGTACATCGGCACGCTGCCATCTCTACTACTACTACATAATAACGGACATTTTTTTTGTTGCTTTGCCTTCGGTCAGCAACAACGACAGCGGTAGCGGCAGCGGCAGCGACAGCAGCAGAAGCAGAGTTCGCTACAAACTACAAAGAGGAGCTCATCGATCTTTCGTTAGGGGTTTTGTTTGCGCATGCGCCGAAGTCGATATGCCCTGCAAACCCTTGCGAATGGAATGTTATGGAACTTTGTGAAAATGCGTTTGATCCTTGAAATTACAAAACTATTCGTAGGGGATTTTTTTTTTTTAATTTATACTTAAAAAAGATTGAAGTAATGAAATATCTAGCAAATGGAGAGGAAATTGGAGTTTTCTTTCATTTCGCAAACATCAGAGAAGCATTCTACAAAAGACTGATCATTTCTCTTAAACGTATTGCAGTTTTTGTACCTTTATAATGGCACCTCAGATTCCCAGAGACGTTCCTAATGAATGACAAAGACATGCCCCTTTCATATTGCCTGTGGCGTTGCTTCTTCCAGCTCAGAGTTTGTAGCCGGCATTTATTAGAGTTTAAATAAAATATGAAAATAATTAGGCAAAAATTTTAGTAATTAATGCGACGTGCCTGCAGCACAAAAATAAAAAGTCTCGACTTGTCGAAATGCCCGAATCTTGAATCCTGAAACCGAATCTACCAGACCCGCAAAACAACTCCATTAGGGCGGCCCACATTTAGCTTGCTGTTGATGATGTTGGCAGGTGCTTTCCCAAGGCGCAGTTGCAACTTATTTTGGTTGAAGGGTGCCCGAATGCAGAATGCACAAAAGGTAAAAATCATGTGGAAAGTTTTATTTCGATCAAGAGTTTTCTGTTGTTGTTTTTTTACCCTGTACTTATAAAATCAAAAGGGCATATTAAGTCTGTTAAGCGATACGTAAGAATCACATAGAGCTCAAAAACTACAAGAGTTATATATGTATGTATGTATGTACATACACATAGAAACTGATATCTTGTGAAGTTTTCCTTCAGAAACATCTTCCGTCTGCTTGAACGCATCGATCTCAGAAAATATAGAACCTAAAGACTTAAAATTTGTTATCTAGGTTCCTGTATACTATACGCAGGTCAAGTTAATGTTTATTTTTGGATCGGACTATTATATTTAATAGCTGTCATAGGAACGCTCTCTCGATAATTTAGTACCAAAAAAATCTGACAGAATATTCACCTGGGTTGGTTCTTTGAATCCTGACTAAATTTTGGCTTAAAGCGGTCTCCAATATCATAAAGCTGCCAAAGAAACGACTGGTGGATAACTAAGTATGAGAATGAAAACTGTTGTTGTTTCTGGAGATATCTTAATCAAACTCGCAGATTAAAAATTTTTTTTGTACTTTACGTCTTTAGCGGCTTTGGCCCAAAATGGTTCACTATATCATATAGCTGTCATATGCACAATTGGTGGATAATTAAGGATGAGTATGAAAACTGTTGTTGTTTCTGGAGACATCTTAATCAAAATTGCAGACTATGAATTTTCTTAGCTCCCTTAGGTCTCGACAAATCAGTCGAAACTTTAATGCCTGGGCACAGGGTATCCTACTGTCGAGTGCGCTCGGCTGATCCGCTTGTTTCAGCAATTAATACAGGGTCTTTCACTGTCGGGTGCTCTTGACTGAAGCCTTTCCTACTGCTAGTTGCTGTTGTTGTTGGCGGACAAGGCGCGTGGCTAGAGAGCAAGGAAACGGAGCCCGCAGATCGCATACACAGGACAATCGATGACGCGTCGCACGAGGCAGTGACAACAACAACAACAACAGCGGCGACATGTGCCACCGCGTAGAGTGGATTGGAGTGAAGTGAATTGCTGGGGCAGCCAGAGCTGCAATTTAGCATAACTGCGCGAATGGCACAGGCATCATTAAACACATTAACAGACACAAACACACACACACACATACACACACATAAACACACACACACACATACACACAGCGTGAGCAGACACATGGCTAAGAGGTGGACGATGTCGATGGCAGGTGATGGCCAAGAGGCCGACAAACAGTTGCAGGCAACTGTGCAGGTTGACTGCATGTTTGACAAACTGACCGATTGACTGACTGACTGACTGACTGACAGAAAAAACGACGGATCGTCATAGCGACAAAGCTGGGCCATCATTGGGCGATCAGCTTGCGTTTGGCAACTGTACGCAGGCCACAGCCGGCGTTGGCTTTAATGAGTTTAACCCGTGCCTGCGGCTATCTCTGTCTCTGTCTCTGTTTCTTTTTCTCTCTCTGTCTCTGGCTCCCCCTTGCTCCCCCTGCTCTGCTTGCGATTGTCTGCTTGTTGTTGTTAATTACAAAAGGATGCGGCATACAGGATAACAGCTGCTGTGAGTGGCACGACATGAAATGCCAATTGATTTCGAGTTGCAAAGCTCAAAGTTGAAAGACGCAGCTGTACCCTTTGTGATCCTCTGACTGTATGTGTGTGTGTGTGTGTCTGCATTTCTAATGAACCTCATTGTTTCCCTCAAAGAAAGCACAAGACACACACACACACACACACACACACACACACACAAGAAGAAAGAGAGAGAGGCACACAGAAAAGTAAAGATAAAGCAAATGTTAAGATGCGATCCCGCTGTGAAACTAGTTTGCCTCCTCTTTGAAAACCGGTAACATTTCCACCCAGGTTCAAGGTTTCCCTTCTGCTGCCCCTTGTTGCAGATTCATTGAAGCGTTTGAAATTATGTTTTGATTTTCCATATGCCATCAACAGCGAAACTCCTAACGAACCATGCCAAATTGTCTAATCTGTAAACTGTCTTCACACCTTTGACGAAGTCTGAAGTCTAGGGGTCTAGGATTGGGTACCTATTACATTGTCGTTTACATCCCGCCACCCTAAATGCACCTCTGACATTGGCTATCCCTCTAACCCATCAAATGGGCCATTACATGCCACACTAACTGCCAAAAGTACACACACATCCAACTACTTTATTAATTGCTTGTAATTTGTTTATGTTTTCTAGGCAATTTATTCTCTTCACCCAAATGCAGCCGAGGGTTAACATCCAGTTTAAAATAGAATGTACTGGTTAATGTTAACACATCACTCAATTAGTGACCGAAAATTTCAGTTTGCACACCTAGAAACAAATCAAAAAAAATTAAAACACATTCTAATTCTCGAATAGTCTTGATCTTCAGCTCCAATTCGAAAATGTGCTTAATTTCATAGCATTACATCGCTACAGAAATATTTAGATAAGTTCAATCTTACTCTCATTTAAATATGTTAGCTTTATTGAATGGAAATATATAAACTCACTTCAAAAATATAATGCCATTCTGTACATCAAAATAAATCTCAATTTCTCGAGCTCAAACAGTATCTATTGATCTTTTTAATTTTATCATCATCAATTTTAATTCGTAATTTTGATTAAAATATATGAAATATTTTTTATTAGAAAATATATGATGTTGTTTGTAGTAAACTTGCACAGTTTCCATCTGATCTTGTGATTATCATAGCGGTCTTCACTTTCTACCAACTTTAACTGGCTCCGAAAGTCAATTGAAAAGTCCTATTGATCTTGCGCCTTTTGATATTCATGTTCAGTAGCAGTAAGTTGACCGATCAATGTGAACTTGAACCGATCGCAGACTCCCCGTAACTCAGCGTGTCAAGAGCTGTGCATCATACGTTTATATTTTTAATAAAGTTATAAATTTGATCAAAACATAAACGTGACATTGATCTACAGCTCCGTGGTGAATCAGAGCGATCGTCAAGACCTTTTGTTTCTCACAGCCAGCAAGAAGAGAGGGATGCGTTCTTTTCGAACTCTGAGACAGTTTGCGTAAATTTCGGCAATTTTATAAACGCAAAAGCTACTTAAAGCGATCAGGCCAACTTTATGATCACAAAAAAGCATATCAAAGCAAATAAAATCAGACAAGAACAACATGTGAACGATTGCAAATTACAAGCAAAGATCCGCATTGAAAGCAAGACCAAAGCTGCAGTTTGGTTCGTTTCTTTGTATATCTGTATGTTAGTATCTGACGATCAGGAAGATGCATTGAACCAAGTATCTTTTCCTTTTTGTATACCTTAACAGAGGGTATTATAATTACATCACATATTGCGTTACGCACTGAGAAAGGCAGTTCCGATCGGATCCCGCTGTTTTCTAGTATATTCTTGATTGTTTATCCATGTTTATAAGAAAGTCTAAAAAGACAGGGGATGGTGGTGAAGGAAAATACGACCATTTAAAGTGTATTGTAATTTCTCGTTACAATATTATTATACTGTTTTCTTTCTATTTATTCTAGATTTAACTAGTACATTTTCAATTGGTCAGCATACCGTATAACTGAAATAGAGAAACCTTAGTCTCTAAGGGAAATTTTTCCAATATCTAACTAGTAAAATTCTCAGGTAACAAACTGTAAGATATTTTAATCATAAAATGAAGAGAATTTAATGTATAATTCTGGATGGATATAACTGGATGTCTTTTTGAAATATTTAAGAAAAACAACAAGATAAATAAAAACTATATGTCTGAGATATATGTTATATCAATATGTCTGCAAGGGTATTAAATCTTTGGCACCCCGAAGATAGTTATTTACTTGTTTTTGGTTTTCTTTTGGGCTGATGCTGGCAGCTGCTTCTTTTGGTTTGTCGTCATTACGAAAAGGAAGCTAAAGACAAACGGATATGCGCTGCACATCAAGCAACTGTTTTTTTTTTAATTTTTTTTTTTTGGTTTTTGGCGGTTTTTGCTTTTGGGCTTTTCACTTCTTGGCGTAAAATAAATTGTGCGACAGGTGCGACGATGTCGACAACTGACTCGAAAAAAAAATAAAAGAAAAAGATGCAACAACAAAAACAACTTTAACCACAGAATCTGGGGAAGCACCAAAGCTTTGGGCCTTTTGTGTGGGAGCGAAGCTTTCGATCCTTTTCGATCTTCGATCTTACAGCTGCGCATAATTGCCAAGTCTCGAAGAGACTCTCAGACTATTGTCTCAGACAGCGAATGCATTTACAAGACGCAGCTGTTACTTCCGCCTGAATGAGTATTCGGTTTGATCTTGGATTCAGTTTGGTTCAGGGTTTTAGTTTTGACGATCGCTGTGCTCTGGCTTACAATAAGCTGGCTACTTAGAGGCAAGGCTCGTTGCACTCGCTCCTTGATCCTTTTCTTTTATTTTCGTTTTTCTAATGCTAATCCAGCAGACAGTAGGACAATCAGTTGTCTACCTGCTCCAGGCTCTGCTTTCGATCAGTCAGTCGGTGAGTGAGTGAGTGAGTCTCTCCTATTGAATTAATGTGCTGCATTAGCTGGCAACAGGTTTCTGCCAGCAGACATCCTTTTTCTTAGTAGAAAAACCCACACACAGGCCAACGATCACGGACCATGGATCATGGATCCCAGATCATGCTTGCTTTTTTAGGGTTATAAATTTGAGCTCGTCTCGATCGCGAGTTGCGCACGTAGAGAACCTAATATCGTCCAAATAACAGGTGTCGACTGATTAGTTTCGAGGACCCCTCTGGGCGGAATTTACACTTTGGTAGCAGACACGTATCAAATTGATGACTGATGGTCGACTATATGAACTATGCACCTGTAAAACGATATAACTTTGAGTACAGTCAGACAAGAAGTGAACTAAACTGAATGGAGGATCGGGCAGATGTTTGCATATCACACTGAGATCGCCACACAATTCTCTTTTAAAAGCAAATACTCGTATATTCGTCTGGACCTGCACCTGGTACCAGAATTCACCTCCATATTTTGCATTTCGAAATGCAAACAACAAACGAAACGAAGCGAAAGGAAAACAACATTTCAGCACAATAGAATTTGTGGTACAGACACAAAAGACAGTCGGTCTCGGACTCGGACTCAGGCATCCTGCTGCAACAAGGACATGCCACGTTAGCTGAAAGTCCTGTGCCACACAAAAATTACATGGCACAAAAACGTTTCCGTTGATTTATTATAAGACTCTCCTCGGTCTTCTGTTTCTTCTCAGTCTGCAATGATTGATCTCAAGCGCAGCGCAAATTTGTTTGCGGCTTAGCAAAAAAAAAAAGAAGAAATACAACAAAGGAGCAACCCAAGGAGCTGTCCATGGATCTGACTGCTAAAAGATAGCAACCAGTATCTGCTACGGATTTATCACTTTCATGTGATCTTGCGCCAGTAGGATTATACAATTCATTTACTTTTCTTCCAGATCGATCGATCTATCGATCCATACATCAGCATTTTCTAAAGCGAATGAATTTGTTAGATTTCTGGGGTGCAAATTGTTATAATCATAGTAATGGATCTATTTAACAGTTGGAAGCGCATTGAAGAGACGAAGATAGAGATCAAGAAAAAAAAATAGGTACTAAGTAGCTTGGTAAAGTTGAAGCACCAAGCATCAATGATTTTAACTACCTAAGACTTCAAACAGCATTAGAGAGTGATAGAGATATAATTAAAAGTTTGACAAAGCATAAGAAGATTATGAAGCTAAGCTTGAATGATCTTTACTTGGAAAGAAACTTGCATGAGAGTGAGGCATTGACATTTGAAAAGCTCAAGAAAGTAACAAAGATATAAAATGATTCACAGAGTCTAATTTTCTTACATTAAAGAAAAAATAACAATCTAGCGCGTATTCATTTCGAGAAAAGAAACTGAACATCCCATATTACGGAGAAAATATAGCCAAGGGGGTTTACATGACATATCTTTTCTCTTTTCTCGATCCTAGTTTGTGGGGAAGATAAGAATCTTTTTTTTTATATTTAAAAAAATTCTAAACATTTCTATATTTTATTTGATGTTTTGTATTTATTTAGTAGGCTTACGCTCTTTATAAACTTATATATTTCGGCCTGGATCAGCTCGGGCTGTGATCAATAATCAGTTACAACTTGTGATGCTGTGTCAACAACTCCATTGGCGTCAATGAACTTGACGTGCATTGCAGTTTCCCTCACTTAATCTTAAGAACTGCTGGTGGAAGATCGTCGATCGAGAGATTGCAGATCTCTTGCTGTTTGCAGTGCGATCCCATGTTTGTTCAATAAAAACAAAACGCTTCGAAAAATGTAACCGAAATTATGTTTACACTGACCTGAACGCATATCAAGCGAGACGAAGCGCTTTTTAAGATCAGGGGAAGAAGCATCCTTTAGGCGGACGGCAGATCAAGGGCAAAACGGGAGGCTGCAGAAATGCACAAAAATATATATACGTATGTATATGTATATAAACAGAAAAAAATCAAAGAAATATTTGAAAAGCATCCAAAAATTAAGCAGACTACTATGGTTAAGCGGGCTTTTGTTTTTGATTTAAAAACTTCCGGTTTTTATTTTCTTTCTTTTTTTTCGCCAAATGCGATCGTAATTTGATATGTTTATGTGTTAAGAAATCGCATAAAGTTGGCAAAAATAAGACAAGAGGCAACAGCTGCCGACTTGAGTTTAATGATGATCCAAAAAAACTTGGCATCAAAATCTCAAGTCACCTCATTTCAGCTCAGTTACACGTGTAATATGTGTCCAGGGACCGTTACGATCGAAGAGAATCAAATGAAGGAATGAACAATTAAGCGGAAATGTCACAGGAGCAATCTTATTGTTGCAATTTCGTTTGAGAAAAGCGAAATTTAAATTTAAATATGAATGCACTTTGGCCTAGGGCAAAACACACACACAAAGACAGTCATAATTATGGAGCAATGGGCTGTTACCTCTTGCGTCTCGTCTCGCATCTCTCAGGAAGTCCGCGAGACACAAAGGCGCAATGCAAGCAAGGAAAAAGGCCTACCCAAATCAAAACCGACAATAACAAGGACAAGGACAGCAGCAAGGACCAAGACTGCGCAAAAACATATCGCAAGCGTGAGAATCTCTGACGACGCAAATTCCAAATTCCAACCCGAAATAAACCTCTCTCTCTCTCATGGTATCCACAATCCTCAGCATCCCAGAGCCACCCCAATGCCATATGCGTTACGTGATGCCCAAAATTTTCCATTGGGGTTGCATAAATTATATATGCGAGTAATATTTAATCCGATGCGTAGTTCTACAGGCTTTGATTGCTTTTCAACGAGTTTTACGCGCTTTTGAACGATTTATCGGTACAGTTTTTTAATAGATTTTCGGGGGAAATACGCGGAACTCAATACACTGAAATACAATGAAATCGATCTTGAATATATGCAAATTGTGTGTAGAATAATGTTATCAATAGTAATAAATTATTGACTTCTAGGTTAAGTAAGATTATAAACGAATTTTATTTAGTTTTTAGGAAGTTTTCAAGAAATACTTTGATTTGGCTATACTGCAACTGATATGCTAAGAGTTGAATAAAAGAAAGCAACAATAAAGCAATAAAAGAGTAAAAATAATGATATGGTTGATATAAAGTGAATAATTGAAAGGTGAGGTAAGGTAAAACAAAATTTTTGATATAGGTTTGTATAGCCTACTCAATGCAAAATAAAATTGTCAAGAATTCAATGAAATGAAATACGAAATATTTGGAATCTTATAATTATAATAAATGTTTTTATAGGAAGAGCTCATTAAATATAAGGTAGTGCACTTCGAGGTTAGGATAGCTTTCCATTACATTTCGTTCAGTGTAAGTGATTCGACTGTTTGACAATAAAAACAACCCCACTTTGAACCCAGTTTGGAGATGAGTAACGCACTACAAACAATGCGAACATGGCACAATAATTGTACCAAATTTCGACTTTGACATTTGGAAGGGAATGCGCAGTTTGGATTCCCGATCTCAATGGCAAAGATTATGCGTAGCAGGCCCAAAAAAAAAAACTAGGAACAAGAATAAGAAAGATGACAATCAAAGAGGAAACTCATAGATTCGGTCTCTCATTCATGTGTGTGAGTGCGTAATTATTATTTTTTATTTTCAATTGGGGTTGCGCGGTTTCAAACAACGGATACGCATCGTTTTAGGGTTGGGCACATTCCCAATCTCAAGGACAACAAGGCTGGCTATAAAAAGGGGCGACAATTGCATACCAGAACATGTCGGGCATATCGAAAGTAGATCACACACAATTGAGACTCCTTAGGGAAGGGAGGGAGCAAGGAAGGGCCAAAATTATGAAATAATAATCTAGTTGGGTATACAATAATAGTAATAATAATGCCATAACCTTGAGGCAAGGTAAATAATAATTAAGCTAGTCAAGCAATCACGTGTTGCTTTCCAGGACTCGATACGGGATAGCTGGAGAGTCAAAATTATGGACATCTGCCTTTTGAGCAGTGTTGCAAATTCAGCTATTTTCCCGTCAGTTTTGAAATAGTGGCTGGTGGAAATTGTAGCTATATTCAAAGTTCAAATGTATTTATTTAAGCTATCACTTCTGAGAACATTCGAAAAATATATATACTATACATAATCATTAATTTATTATAATAATAAATCATTAGCATTACATTTTTGTAAGTTAAAATTAATTTCATTAGCAGTAGAGAGACCCCGACTTGAGATAGCCGTTACTTCTAGGCGCTTACATTTTTTAAGAACTTTAAGCAACTATTACTGCCGTTCTATTTTCCCGATCTTGTAGCCTTTGAGCAGGATGAAAAATAATAGTAATATATAGCGATATTAAAAAAATTAAGCGATATTCTAAGAATTGTGGGTGGGCGTGGCAAAAACTTGAAGCAAACTTGATTTGCGTAGGATTTATAGAAGTCTGTGTGCCAAATTTGGTTGCTCTAGCTCTTTTAGTCTCTGCGATCTAGACGCTCACACAGACAGTCATGGATATCGAATATATGTATATACTTTATAGGGTCGGAGATGCAAACTTCTACCTACCTGTTAAATACATTCCTACGAATACAATACCCTTAAACGTATTTTGCAAGTAACGGGCATATTAAATAAATAATAAATAATAAATAAATAAAATGTTATTTCCACTAGCAATATTTATTCAATGCTAGTGAAATGAAATTTATTATTATAATTTTTTTTTAATGATATTAAAATAAATAATGAAAATGGTTACAATTAAAAACAGGGATTAAAACCGAAACGAATATCGGTTTCAGTTACGGTTTCGGTTATGATCGAATTAAGGTTTTCGGTTATTGGTTATGCAAAATCTTGGAGTATCGGTTTCGTAACGGTTATCGGTTTTTTGTAAGTTTCGGCTTTAAAATAACGGTATGGTTTCGGTTCACATAAAAAAAGAAATTAAGGTTTTCGGTTGACCAAAATAAGAAACATTATTCATTGTTTTACATGAAAAAATACTTAATGCTCTTTTAAGCCTGGAAAATAATGTTATCTAGTGACTGGAATGATCCAGTGTAATGTCGATTTTATTATAATTTGATCTCATATAAATTTGGTTCATTTGGTTTTCGATTATTTTGATTTTACTGAACTTTGACAACTTTGAACCGCCATAACTTTGTCAAAAGTCTATCAATTTTTATGCGCAATGTAAAATTGAGCATGATTTTACCTCCAAATTCGTTCTGCATTTACATTTTTTTCATTTTCGAAAATTTTTGAAAATCGAATTTTTTCGAAATTTTACAGTGTTACCCCTTTATCTTTTTTGATTTTTTCAAAAAAATTCGAATTTTTAAAATGAACAAAATTTAAATGCAGAACGAATTTTCAGGGAATATCATGCTCAAATTTACATTCCGCATAAAAATTGATTGACTTTTGACAAAGTTATAGCAGTTCAAAGTTATCAGTACCTGCGACGGCCAGTACCGAAATTAACGCTTATAAATCAATCGGTTACTAAACGGTTATTTCGGTTTATGGGTTTCGGTACAGCGGAAAAATATTTTTTCGGTTACGGTTTCAGTTACGGTAACAAATTTCAATCGGTTATTACCGGTTAAAGGTTACGGTTTCGGTTAAGGTTTTAATCCCTGAATAAAAATATGCCTCCCTTGAGTTTCTGATGAGTTTTAAAAACATTTTTAAAAAATAAAAACCTCTTGCAAATTTGAAATCTTTTTCTAGCTATTTTAAAATGTAGATATATGTATGTACCTATCTGGTTGGCAGCACTGATCTTGAGCAGCTGCAGATTGACAAGGAGCTCACCACGTGCCAAGGTGACTTAGCAGCAGCGGCGGCTGCAGGAGATTGGCGTTGGCAAAGCTATTATCCTGTGGCCGCTCCTGTCGGCCATTTTGTGCTGCGGCGCTTAACTTGGCAAGGCAGCTGCGTACCACGATCATGAACACGATCACGATACATTTATCTGTGGCAGGCAAGCAACCAGTTTTGCGCCCTAAGCTTGCAGCAAGTCCTTCTCCATTGTCCTTAAGAAAGCTGCCGCATACTCGTAGTCAATGGCAATAACAACAGATGTTTCTCTTCTTGTTGTGCACTGAAGGAAGGAACGTGTTCCCAAACATGATTTATGGCTGATCTGCTGTTGTTGTTACTCCACTCTTAGAGTTCCTTAGAGCATTGTTTGTCCATTGACCAGCTGCTGGTTATTTGGCCTGAACCCGAGAGAGTCTTCGACGCTCGAACCGGTCTCATATCTCCTTCTTTGTGTCGTTTTTATGGCGTGTTATGATTTCGTATTACAATTAGCTAAACAAAAGGCGCATTGTCTGTTCTGTTCGGTTCTGATCTATCTATAAAGAATCGACCCTATAAATTCCAGGCAGCGCATTTAACTTGTCACAATTGTGCAGTTAAGTTGACATTAAAGTCCAACCAAAAATGTTCAGTGAGAACTTCATTAGCTCTGCCTCTATCTACGATGCATCTATGCATCTCTTTCTCTCCCTGCTTGCAATCTAGCTATTTATCTGACATTTTGACCATAATCATAAAAGTCATGCCAACATGCTGGAGCATACAACGCCTACCGGCAGCACTTAAGACAAATAACTTACACACCTATCGACAGGCCATGTTTAAGAGCCCCTGGCCAACGAGCCAAACAGCTACCAACAAGCACCTACAAGAACAAGAACAACAACCAGCTGGCAACTGGCAACTAGGAACTACCTTGTTTAGTTGACGCATTTTCAATTAGTTTTAAATCAGAACTAATTGAATTCATTTTGGCCGCATCGCATCTAGGCAATCTTATCTTAACAGTTATGATGTCCAGCCAACGTTCACGTTGTTTTGGCATTCTCAGCCCAAATTTATTGACCAAAATTTGCAACACAGATTGCACCTGAAGCTGCATGACCAGTAGCCTGGCTAAGGTAAAAATAAAAAAAGATACTCGTACTCGTACTCTAACTCGTACCAAGTAGTCAGAACCTGCCATCGGCATATGTGAAATCTATGACCATAGCTGTGCATAATAAATGGAGCACTTGTGCGGCGCATGCAAAGCGACAGCTAAATGGCACACAAAAAGGTTAACAACAACAACAAAAAGCAACCCAAAGGCAGCGAAAGGCAGCCAGCCACTGTTGGTCAAGTTTTTATGAATAGATTTTGTCCAAGGCAATGGCAGCTGGCCAACAAGTGGCGCTGCATGCAATAACAACAAAATGTATTTCAAACGTGCAACATGCTACTTTCTTTCTTTTACATTTTCAAATTCAAACGACCGTTGATGTTCACGTGACATAAGCTGACTGCTACAAGATGTTTTTTATATTCTTGAGTGACCAAATTACGAAAATACCAAATTATCCAGCACTTAATCGGTTACCAGAAAACTGTTAGAGCTAACATAAGTAAATGCTCTGTTAAATAACATTTCTCGCTGCGCAAACAAGGTTACGCATTGCGCAGGTCTGTTAAGTGTCTAATGAGAGCGAGATGACGTCACATCATACATAGTTAGCTAATTATTGAAATTAAATCATTTAATCACTTTGTATGTTATTATTATGACACTCAATAATTTGTTTAACAAAACTCTTGTTGAAATATGGCTTATATTATATCCATTTCGTAAATTTCGTAAAAAATACAATTTTCTATGCCGCATGACGTCATGCGCGCGGAGAGCAAAAGAGTAAAAAGTTCTTTGTTTCACATCCTTTATAAGGTAACTGAAACCACTAGAAACTAAACTGCGCTAATCAAAATCAATTGAAAGCAATCAGAAAACAAAGCGCCAAGCAAATAGCAACATTACTGGAATATCTGTGGATAGCGCCGATTCTTATCTTTAAGTTGTCCCAAACACCTCCTGCCATTTAAGGTAAAAGATAAAGATAATTGTTGATAAGCGACAAATTCTTGTCATTTGCCGGCACAACAACAGCAACAATTGATTTGTTGCCAATCAAATACAAAAACAGGTCATTGCAGTGCAATGTTTCGAAGGCTCAGTACATTACGAGTTGGCAGAATGCGTAGTTTTTCGGCTCTGGTGCAGACGAAGGCATTGGTGAATGGAGCCTGGATTGATGCCAGCAACAAGGAGACCTTTGCAGTGAGCAATCCTGCAAATGGTCAGGTGATCGGCAATGTGCCGAACATGACGGTGGAGGATGCCCAAAATGCCATTAAGGCTGCCAAGCAGGCATACGAGTCAAAGGAATGGCGCTCATTGACCGCCAAAGATCGCTCCAATTTATTGAAGGTGCGTACGCGAATTTAAATTGCCACTGTTTAAAGAAAATCTTTGCAGAAATGGCACAAGCTAATTGCGGAGAATACCCAGGAAATAGCTGAAATTATGACGGCAGAGTCCGGCAAGCCAATCAATGAGGCCAAGGGCGAGGTCGTCTATGGGAATGCGTTCATCGAGTGGTTTGCCGAGGAAGCGCGTCGTATTTACGGCGAAATTGTGCCCAGTAGTACTCCAAATCGTGAGATAATTGTCATGAAACAGCCCATTGGCGTGGCCGCATTGATAACGCCATGGAATTTTCCGCTGGCTATGATAACGCGCAAAGCAGGCGCCGCTCTAGCTGCCGGCTGCACAGTGATCGTTAAGCCGTCGGAGGACACGCCTCTGACTGCGTTGGCTGTGGCCAAGTTGGCCGAGGATGCCGGAATACCGAAGGGCGTTATCAATGTGATAACCACGAATAAGGCAGCACCAATTGGACAACTCTTCTGCAAGAGTCCGGATGTGAGGGGCATTTCCTTCACCGGCTCAACACAAGTGGGAAAATTGCTGTTTCGTGACTGCGCCGATGGCATTAAACGTGTCTGCTTGGAGCTGGGCGGCAATGCGCCGTTTATTGTCTTTGATTCGGCAAATGTGGAGAAGGCTGTTGATGGCGCCATGGCATCAAAGTTCCGCAACTGTGGACAGACTTGTGTTTCAGCCAATCGCTTCTTTGTCCAGGAGGGCGTCTACGATAAGTTTGTGTCGCAGCTAAAGCAACGCGTGGAGGCACTAAAGATCGGTGACGGCAACTCCTGTGATGTTCAAATTGGTCCTCTGATCAACAAGATGCAGTTCGACAAAGTCAGTGGCTTTGTGGAGGATGCTCGCAACAAAGAAGCCAACATCATTGTGGGCGGCAAAGCTCTCGCAGATTTGGGTCCTCTCTTCTATGCTCCCACTATTGTCACAGACGTACCGCCAACGGCGCAACTCTACACAGAGGAAGTCTTCGGTCCCGTTGTCTCCATTATCAAGTTCAAGGACGAGGAGGAGGCTGTACAGAAGGCAAACGATACTCAACGTGGACTTGCTGGCTATTTCTACAGCGAGAATCTGCAGCAGGTGTTCCGCGTGGCCAAGCGCATGGAGGTCGGCATGGTTGGTGTAAATGAGGGCATCATTTCAGCCCCAGAGGCACCATTCGGCGGTGTCAAGGAGTCGGGTGTGGGGCGCGAAGGATCCCATCATGGCATCGACGATTATGTGGACATCAAGTACATCTGCATGGGAAACCTAAAATATGATTGAAATTCCTAAAATTGCACATACAATGTAGCTTTAATTGGCAGTCTTCCACTAGTAAAATGCTTGTTTGTTGTAAATTTACGATAGAAATAATTTAAAAGATAAATAAACGTGCACAAAATAATGTATACGGTAAATGCTTTTAATCAATTTGTATAAACTTCTCCCCCGAGATACACTGAAATCCCAACATTCATAAAAATTATCACTTTTATTTGATCTAATTTCGAATTCAAAATGTTCATTGAATTAATTATTTATTCTTAAATTACTGCTAGCAATAACTATTACAAATTTAAATCGCGCGCCCGACTATTTTCATCCGTACAATCGACCGACCGCCACAATCTATTTAACAGAATGTGACTCTACTGAATTTACGCCTCACAGCTGTTAAGGGCATTTGACAAAGGACCCAGTGGCAACCGCCTACTATCGGTTACTAAGATTAAGGAAACTTCCAAGGAGTTGTTGTAAAAGCCAAAAAAGTTTTTGCAACTTTCAATAAAACTATAATTCCCGTCAACCGCTAGATCACAATTTTTCCCGCATTTGATATTCGAAAAATGCCAATTCTGTCGGGAAAAAAGGTGACTTGGCAACTCTGCATTAGATACATATGGCCACACTGTCTCTACTGTCTGAAAAATGCTAGAACTAGCCTGAAATATGCTAAGCTGGCAACACTGCTACACAGTACTACTTTTGCTTCCAAGTGCAATTTTTTGAAGCAATGTCTGATAAAATTGTAAGTAAATTGTTAATCAAATTAGCTAAATGCAATAACTACTGCACTAAAATGACAGGTTATATTTGGTGCAGTGAGTGTAAAATGTGCTGCTTTAGCGTATTCACGCTGAGTGTATTTAAAGTCTAAAACACCGGCAAATGAAATTTCTGCATCGCTTTTTTGATGTTGTTGCCGCAAAAAGAATTTTGTTTCTAATACGTACATATATTATCAAGCTTAATACGTATACGATGCCTGCAATTTAGTGAATGCATAGCGTAATTGACTGTCTGTCGATTAGTCAGAACAATGCAAATTCGTTACCACGACGACGACAGCAAGACAGAAGCAGACAGACACACAAACAAAGGTACAATGACTTGTAGATTTTGCAGCAGAGCTGCTGACTATGGATGTTAGGGAGAGAGGGAGGGAGGGAGGAGAGCTGCCATCTATGCGCAACTATGAAAGGCAAGTGTTTGACCATGAGAAGATCTTTCGCTCACTTGGCAAACGCTTCACTTGCATTTTTTATAATTGCCAAAAAAATGCAATTCTCAATTTCCGGGCACAGTAAAACGCGCGCCTGCATGGTGTTCAGTTGTAATTGTTAACTTTCGGGCCTTTCAGGCTACTTCAAGTAGCTTCTCAAGCTACGCTTTTAGCATCATCAACAGCGGCAGCCAACAACAACAACAAGAATAACACCATGGCTAGCGCTCCATTGTTGTTGGAGAATTTCATTTACAAGAAGCGCAATTTCGTCTATGCTTTTGTGCGCCACCGTCTCTTTGTGTTATGTAAACAATCGGTGTGATCGATCTTCTTTCTATTCAATTAATTAAATGGCTAATATGTATGTATATCTGTGCTTTGATTGTTCACAGCTAATACGCGTGCAGTCTGCGGAGGGCATCAAGCGCATTGAGATCTCGCCAAAGTCAAATCTTAAGCAGCTATATGACATCGTACAAAATTCCCTTAAGGTCGATGGCTTTGGACTATTCATGGAGCGAAATTTCGCAACAGAGCTGCACGCCAGCGGCTCTAAGCTTGTGGGCACATCGCTCAAGCATGGCGATATGGTTTACTTAAAACAAATTGCAGGAACTTCATCACGAGTGAGTTTATACCTATTAATGTTATTAGCCCGAACATTTCGGAAATGATTATTTATGTTTATCTTTTAGCGCGCAAGCACTACAGCAATGGAGAATGTTGCATTCAATAGCGCGACAAAACAGTCCAGCGATAAGATCAGTAACACACGTCCCTCCAATAATATCATCGAGGATGAAGTCGATCAACAGCTGTTCAAATCTGATGGCACCATCAAGCGTGAACGCGATACTAAACTGTAAGCCCTCGTCAAAGCATTGATTCTAATTAAATGATATTATTTATAAAAGTCATTAATTGAATTGCATTTATAGCTGTCATCATAATGCAAATGGGCGATGTGTCCACTGCTCACCGTTGGAACCGTATAATGAAAGCTATCTTAAGGAGCACAATATCAAGCACTTATCGTTTCACTCGTACATACGTAAGCAGACTTCGGGCATGGACCATGGCAAATACTTTGTGTTCGACGATATCAATTGCCGCATCAAGCCTGGCTGTCGGGAGCATCCTCCCTGGCCCAAGGGCATCTGCTCCAAGTGTCAACCATCGGCAATAACGCTAAATCGTCAGACCTATCGACATGTGGACAATGTCATGTTTGAGAATACCAAAATAGTAGAGCGCTTTTTAAACTATTGGCGGACCACGGGACATCAGCGCATGGGATATTTGTATGGAACTTATGAGCAGCATGCAGATGTGCCTCTAGGCATACGAGCCAAGGTGGCTGCTATATACGAACCGCCTCAAGAATCATCACGCGATTCGATTAATATATGTCCAGATGAGGGTGCCGATGAGGTTGATGCTGTTGCCAGAGCATTGGGACTTAAAAAAGTAAGTACATCTAACTTATAGTCTCAATTAGGTTCCGATATTTATCGTCTACCAATAGATCGGTTGGATATTCACTGATCTGATTACGAAAGATGCTAGCGCTGGTACAGTTAAACAGATACGCGGCATTGAGACGCACTTCCTCACTGCCCAGGAGTGTATAACTGCTGGTGAACTGCAGAATCGTCATCCCAATCCATGTAAATATGCCACAAATGGCAATTTCGGCTCAAAGTTTGTGACCATTTGTGTGACGGGTAAGTGTTGAATGCAATAACTAACCAAAAGTGATGGTAACCTTATTCTTATGTCGACGACAGGTGATCAAACCAAGCAGGTGCACATGGAGGGTTATGCTGTGTCCGCTCAGTGCATGGCCCTAGTGCGAGATAATTGCTTAATACCCACAAAAGATGCCCCAGAATTGGGATATGTACGTGAATCGACCGATAAACAATATGTACCGGATGTCTTTTACAAGGTAATTGCTTCATATCTAACAGGCAGTCGAAATTAACAAGTCCGTCTGCCTTTCGTCATGAACATACAAATTCTTTCGTATAATCAAATATATATGATCAAATAATTATTTTTAAATAATGTTCTCCTTTTTACAGAATAAATTCATGGTGTCTAACAATCGGGTTAGATTTCCTACCACTTTTATTTATTTGTTCCATTTACTGAGATATAATTTTAATTTTGATTGCAGGAAAAGGATCAATATGGCAATGAGGTTCAGCGCCTGGCGCGTCCATTGCCGGTGGAGTATCTGCTGGTGGATGTGCCCGCCTCGACACCGTTGCAGCCGCAGTACACATTCACAGAGTACGACAAACATCAAGCATTCCCCATTGAGAATCGTTACATTGATGGACACCTGCAGGATTTCAATGCGCTGAGCAACTACCTGTCGGCGTGGGCCGGTGAGGAGTTTCTCGAAGCCATTTCGGATTTCCACTTGCTGATTTATCTTTACAAAATGGATATGCTACCGTTACGTCAGCATATGGGACCATTGTTGGAGGCGGTGCGCTCCAAGAATCCCAATAAGGCTGCTGATTTCAAAAGCGAGGAAGTATGGAAACTTCTCGAATCACTTTTCCAGGCCAGCTCCACGGGCAGCGGGTATGCATACATAATTTTCAGAACATCTAGTCATATTGTGTCTAACTATTGCTATCCACAGTGGGACGACCAGTTATCCGAGCGGTGCAGCGACAAGTGCTGGCACTGCAGGCACAGATGCCATGGATCTGGACGCCAACACCTGGACTTGCAATCACTGCACGTTCATCAATCGCGGCGAGCTGACCTCCTGCGAAATATGCTCGCTACCCAGATAAGGATGAATATCAATGCGAGCCCAGCTGTCAGCGTAACGCTACGAAATTCTGGTGTTAATGAAACTAAAGATTCAATCATATTTACTATACTATAGCAGAGGAAGCTGGAAGATAGGGCGTGGCAACACAACCTCGTAGCAAGCCGCGCGTTCTCTATAAATGTAACATTGTGTAAGAGTTTTATAAAAAATTTAATTTATTTTTAAATAAATTTAAATTGTTGAGTATACTACAAAGTGGTAATTTTTACACTCAACTTTATTTAGTTTATTTTAGAAAGAGATTATGAAATATATTGTGTTGTCTAGGCAAAGTTGAAAACATATTTAATATTTAATCGAAATCCGATTGTACTTTGTGCTTTCAAGATTTGCAAACAAATTGAACCACAATCGCCTCTTACGAACCACATAATAACATAAGCTATGTAAGGAGGTAGTCAACCGATTTGTCTAACCAAATACCCCGTTTGGCCATTTAATACATGTAGCTTTAATAGACATGCAAATACATTTATTGATAACACATATTACTGTATTTTACACAAATATGTTTGAATCCAGACCAAGCTAACTCTGCTCCATCAGCATCAACATTCTTCTGCGAGAATAGCAAGGCGTTATCTGTTAGCAGCGTAATACTTAGTTGCCGGAACCTTTGATAGCTGGCCACATTTTGGGCAGGCTATTATCAAGTTGCCTAGATCCAGTGTCAGGCAACCTCTGCAAAAGCGATGCTCGCAACTGAGCTTTTTGGGCACCAGTGATGGGTTTGTCAGGGAATAATTGCTTTGGTACACGCTGCACCTTAGTAGCGATTGTAAATTCCTGGGTATTTATTTTAACATATGTGACAGTGATTACGAAGGTATCGAACGGACCAAAGAATTTAACTGCTGGAATAACATATGTATTTTAATTTTACTCCCAATTAGTGAAAAAATACAATTTTTTGTTCAAGTTTTCTGATTTTCATTAAATATATATATTTTTTTTAAATCGAACTTTTTTAATTTTTGAATAAGTTTACTTTAAATTCTTATTGACATTTATCATTGAGGCCGCGTCACTATAAAGTCTATGTCGCACATTACTGTTAATAGCTTTTGAATCCCAGAGTTACATATGGAATCAAACTTTTTGAATACAAATATGATTATTATTATAAGGATAGCAATAATTAAATGCGACACTCTCAATGTAAAATAATAATGTAATAAGAATTCTTGTACAATATATGTACATAAGTCATACATATATTTTGAACATTTCTTGACTAATCAAACAAGCACTTGTAATTATTGTAACTATTCCTTTGCGACTGCACTTTGGTAAAAGTTTCTGGAACAATTCTAAAATTTTGAAAAATCTCTTCGCTTATATTTTTTATGATTTGCATCAAAACATTTTTTGTTTTAGTCCTAGGAAAAGTCAAAAAAGTAGACTTTTACATAAATTCAAAATATTCAAAATACTTAATGGGCTAAGGAATGTTTTGTATCATTCAAACGGAATTTGAAAGACCTTTCCACTGATGCCAAAAGTAAGTTCAACTTAAGAGAAAATTTAACTTATAATTTTGTCAAAATATTTGTGCCGACCAGTGTATGTTAACGGTGAGCCGCGGCGGTTTAGCAGTAATAATCAAAGTTTATAGTTCTTAACTTTGTTCGATTTCATTTAAAATAAATGGTTTTAATCTCAGCTGCTAATAATTGTTGTGTACATGCTTACGGCATTTTCGCTGCATTAAAACTAATTTTGGGGCGCGCCAAAGAAATCTATTATTTTAATAATAGTCTAGGGATGAAACTATCAAACACTTTCCGAAATTCAAAATTATCGATACATAACCGACCGCCACAATCCGTCGAAATATTTTAATAAATTACAAATTATTTCCAAATGTATAATTTCGGAGTAAGATTATATTTAATTGCACATTTTCAATTCGAAATTAGATTAAATACAGGTGATCATTTTATTGTGGTGATCATTTTATGCTTAAACAAAATAAACATTATATTCATATTTTAATCAAAATCTTAGGAATAATAAAAAAAACACTACAGAACAAAAAAAATGGCTTTGAAAGCTTCATTGCGTTATGAATAATTGGAATAATATTCTATCAGTCCCAGTTTTCCTGCCAATCAGAAAAAGTGATTGTAAATACTAAGATATGTGGTAGAAAAATTTTTTTTTTTAAACATAACTATCGACAGTGCTCAAATCATCGAATGAACTCTATTGGAATCGAGTCACTGAACGATCTAAAATGGTATTCGAGTCACTGAACTAAATGACCTACAATCAGGGATTTAGTTCGTTCGTTCACTTTAAGGAATAGTTCAATTGATCTTAATCCGAACGATTTGAACAACTCTACTGTCGGTGACTTCGATGGGTTGCGCGTCCGTCGGTCCCACTGTATTGCTTTTTTAAATAAATTCCTTCAATTGCGTTTTAAATTCCTACACTGTAATGTGAAGTAAACTGAAGAATACAAAATGTAAGTTTCACTATACGTATATGTGTAGCACAATTAACAGTTTCGTTGGCAATTTTCTAATAGCAGCAAGCACGGATACTGAAAGTAGTTTTTTTTTATATAAATTTGTTTTAATAGTCGAATAACTCTTTCTTAGGGCGAATATCGGTGAGAATACTATGCATGAATTTGAGGATATTTTGAATGAGAGCGAAACAGATGCCGATCGATTGGCTGCCTTCCTGAAGCTTAAATCCGCACCAAGATCACAGAATAATCCTCAATATTTGCTTGGCGGCTACGACATATCATTTGATATTGACGTCGATCTGATTAAACGCACTGCGGAGTCAACGCGAACAGAAGTTAAAGAAAAGGTTCCAAGGAACGGACAGAATTTGATCATCGAGTCTCAGCCACAACCCGAATTATCCAGATTATACGATGTTGATGAGAATATACCATTAAGTGGCTCGCGTGGTGTCTCAAATGTCCGTCGGAATTTGCCAGGGTCTTGCACACCTCCAAGAGGATCGGCTAATGATGCTCATAGTCGTATATATTGTGTGGATATTGCGTTACTTTCACAGAGGCAAAGTAATGAGACCTGCACTTTAGATGCGAGTGTGCAAAACTTCGTAAGTCTTTGAATGAAGCTCTATGCAATTTTTAATATTAACGTTAAGTGCTTACAGCGGCCAGAATTAAGCAGCACACTGGCCACAGTAAACCTGGCGGAGAAGCAAGCAAAAGAAATTCCGACACAAGCACAAAGAGCAAGAGAAGCGTTCACAGCAGAAGCATCAGGAGTAGCCGGAACAACAACGGGTGCAGTCATGCAGGATTTGTCGAACAATGATGATTATGAGACGAGTTTTATAGCGAGCTTAATGCATATGGAATCCAGAGGCAATTTGCCCCTCGTTCTGCTCAGAAAGACACCTTCGCAGCGATCCTCAATCCTTGCTTCAAAATCTAACGAATCCATTAAAGGCACTCCTACAAAAGAGGTGCCATCGAAGCAAATCGTTGTGGAGCACCCAAATTCAGAGGAAACACCATTCAGAGCAGCACCAGCACCAGTTGCATTAGCAGCAAGAGCTCAATCCGATCTGGATAAAGTTGTGACGGATAACGAACCAATTCGGTCAAGCAAGGCACCCATTAAGTTGGCAACAGCCGGTGACAATACAATCCGTCAAGCTGAAGAAAGTTCCATACAGTTGTTGGATTTGCACAGTTCCCATTCAAATACCGTGAGCAATAGGCCCATAAAGCAGGCAGCGAAGGTTGTCCTTAATAAGCCCTCTCGTCCAGCTATAAATGGAGAAGAATTTGCCCAGGAGTTGGCTCGGATGAGCCATTATGAGATACTTGATTTACGAAAACGTAATTTAATGGGGCTGCCATGTAATAAAAACAGACAGATAAAGATTTCTAAGAAGGAGCAACTTGGCATTGAGGAACGCATTCAATCGGAGCTATTACGGCGCCAGTCTGGTGATAATGCTGGGAGATTAGCCAAAGTTCAAGCGCTTAGTGCTGTAGTTGATAAGCCTAATGAAACTACATCTACTGTTAATTTCAAACCGCCGATCGGCGTCAAAAAAAGTTCTAAAAGGAAGAATGAGCGAAATTCCCGATCCCGTAGCAGACGCGGCGAGTTGCCCATGGTAAGAGCCAGTTACTCGGAGTTTAGTTAAATTATATTCATTTGCAATTAAATTATTTCCATTTTTAGACGGAGGAGCTGAAGGATTATTTAATGCTGTCGGAGGTCATTGAGACGCGTCTCAGGTCACATTCCACCAACTTGATCAAGCGCAGTTTGTATACCAAAGGCAACTCTGACATGGAGGACAATCTGTCGCCAACTCCGGTAAATAAAAAGCGTACCTGTTACAATGGAATAGAAATAGCACCGGCACCGCCCAAAATCGCAGTCAGCAACAACGATATAATCATTGTGTCGCCACCACATGCCTCTTTAAGGTATTCACAAGCCATGTGCACGTCCAGACGCTCGAAACGCATTATGTCAATTGAACAGGAGGAGAGACAGCAGGATTGTCACCCGGCGACGGAGGATGTGGAGCAGGAGAGAATGGAAAATATGGAGCAGGAGATACAGGAGGATGAGGATCAAGCGGCACAGCAGGATGAGGAGCAGGTAGCACAGGGCATTGATTTACAATCGGCCAGAAATAAGCAACGTCACTGTTACAATAGGATTGAAATAGTACCGGCACCTCCCAAAAACTCAGTCAGCAACGATGAGATAATCATTGTTTCACCACCAACCGACTCTATTAGGTATTCACAAGCCATGTGCACGTCCAGACGCTCGAAGCGCATTATGTCAATTGAACAGGAGGAGAGACAGCAGGATTGTCACCCGGCGACGGAGGATGTGGAGCAGGAGAGACTGAAGAATGTGGATCAGGAGTTACAGGAGGATGTGGAGCAGGAGATACAGGAGAATGTGGAGCAGGCGATACAGGAGTATGAGGAGCACGCGATTCTGGAGGATGAGGAAGAGGCGATGCAGGAGTATGGGGAGCAGGCGGCTCAGGAGGTTGAGGAACAGACGATACAGGAGGATGACGAGCATGCGATGCAGGAAGATGAGGAGCATGGTATACAGGAAGATGTGGAGCGGCAGGAAGCAGAACCTGCGCCAGAAATGCAGCATAGCAGTATGAATATGGAAGCATTGCGCATGGAGACTCCAACACCCCCGCTGCCTGCGACCTTTGAACAACCAAGCACCAGCAAGGCCTCACGCGAGGCACTCGAGTTGTCCCTAAGCAGGCAGCAAAAGAAGGGCAAGAAGCCGAAGAAACAAATCGTTAAAATGCAGAAGCGAAAGATAGTTGAGGATAGTACATTCAAGCAACCATTGCCATCTGCACCAAGTGCTCCAAAAAAGAAGGCCTTTCTGAAAAATGAATTGTCTAAACTGCATATTAATTTGAGAGACGAAACGCTGCCGGAAGATGAAAATGATTTAAACCGTGACCAAGATACAAGTATGCAACTAGAATATGCCATAATTGTAAATTATTATTTAGTGACTATTTATTTTTGCTGTTTGCAGCAGTCCGTAGGTCAAAACGTGGACAGGTGCCACTGCGCAACGCATGGTGTCACACAATGGATGATCCCTTTGCCTATATGCGGGCGATTTACAACCGAGATATGTCATTAGCCAGCACCACGCGTAAACGGAAGCGTGTGCAAAATGAGGAGATCAGCACAGATGGCAGAACTCAACCAAGTCAGGTTGAGCATCAAGAATCAAAGGCCAGAGCTCGGCCAAAAAAAAGTGTACGGATAAGAGAACCGGCGAGAGTGGAGCCTGTGCCAGAGCCTGAACCAGAAAAAGATGATCCCTTACCACAGCTGAATGAATCTCGAGACGAAAATGAAGATGCTGATATGCAGTTACCTGAAGTTGAACACGTACCCACTGTGGATCTGCCGCAAATGCAAAACTATCAACTATTACCCTGGCTACGCGGTATTAGCAACGTCAAACCCGATACAAGTGCTCAATTAAATGACGAATTTGCGTCAATGGTCACATGTAGGTTGCACTTTTAAATGCATGTATCACATAATATTATGTAACAAGGTATTTATTGTTTTTCTGCCTGCAGCATCTGCGACGGGATTGGAGTTCTCAAATTTAGCTGGCATTGAATACGCCTTTTATTGCACGCAGGACATAGGTACCATCGGCTACATGCGCTTGCAACCGTTGCAACAACGTCGCATGACTCAAAATAAAGCAAATCAATTGGTAAGCACAAAATTGTAAATGTAAGGCTTGAATTAAAAGTGTTTCTTAATTCGCTTTCCATCTTTTCAGCGTTTTGTTGTTCTGTATGGAAAATTAAAAATTGAAAGTAGATTGCAGAATTCGACGCCGTTGGAACAAGTCGATTTAAATGCTGGCGACATGGTTGATATCAAAAAAGGTGCGTCAAATACCTCAAATCCTTATGTTTAAAAATTAAAAACTTATTTACTTTTTAGGTAGCCGTTTCAATATTACAAATCTGTTAAATGAGGTCAGTGTCCTGTTAGTGATCCGCAGTTGCAAAAATGTTATTGGAAAATAATTAAGAATAATATTCCAATTGTGTATTCCGAGCATATATATATTTATGTTAATTCCGTTGAATACTGACAAAATTATTTTTGAAAAGTATATAAAGAATTCATAGCTGCCAATGCTATGAGTTATATTTTGTTAAATATTACTTAAAACGATTACTCTTGAATGACAAAAAACTACTTTTATTTCCATAATTTAGAAATACAAAAGGATAGATTTCCGGCTAAGGAATTTTTGATATTTAAATCGCCTGAATTAATTTTAGATAACGATATCGATATCGAAAACGATAGTTTTTCGGATTTCAAACGTGCAAAACCCTCGTTTTCGGATCTCAATTTGTGGCAGCTAATGTTTCAAACGCGTTTGCGAGATATTCATAATATAATGATATATTTTTCTGATAGTTTTATATTTTATAATTATAGAAATTTAACAAAGAACATTAAATTACTTGCAATTTTAAAATGAGTAAATCTAAAAATATATAAATAAAATATAAAATTTCGAGTTCGTCTCCTTCACCCACAAACAACTTTTCGCTTTTTGTGTCTCTTGTCCTCGATCGTCATCATTTTATTGCTGTAAAAATATTTAATATTATTATCAGGGATTAGAACCTTAACCGAAACCGTAACCTTTAACCGATGAAAACCGATTGAAATTTGTAACCGTACCTGAAACCGTAACCGAAACCAATTTTTTCCACAGTACCGAAACCCATAAACCGAAACTCTTTAAACCGAAATAACCGTTTAGTAACCGATTCATTTATAAGGGTTAATTTCGGTTCCGGCCGTCGCAGCTACTGAGCAACTTTGATAACTTTGAACTGCCATAACTTTGTCAAATGTCAATCAATTTTTATGCGGAATGTAAATATGAGCATGATTTTGCCTCCAAATTTGTTCTGCATTTAAATTTTGTTCATTTTGAAAATTCTAATTTTTTCGAAAAAATCAAAAAACATAAATCAAAAAACACTGTAAAATATCGAAAAAATTCGATTTTCAAAAATTTTCTAAGATGAAAAAAATGTAAATGCAGAACGAATTTGGAGGTAAAATCATGCTCAAATTTACATTTCGCCTAAAAATTGATTGACTTTTGACAAAGTTATGGCGGTTCAAAGTTATCAAAGTTCAGTAAAATGAAAATAATCGAAATTTTCAAACCAAACTAACCAAATTTATATGAGATCAAATTATAATAAAATCTACATTACACTGAATCGATCCAGTAACCAGATAACATTATTTTCCAAGCTAAAAAGAGCAATAAGTCTTTTTTATGTAAAACAATGAATAAAGCTTCTTATTTTGGTCAACCGAAAACTTTAATTTTTATTTTTTTTTTGTAAACCGAAAACATACCGGTATTTTTAAACCGAAACTTATAAAAAAACCGATAGCCGTTAGGAAACCGATACTCCAAGATTTTTCATAACCGATAGCCGAAAACCTTAATTTGAGCATATCCGAAACCGTTACTGAAACTGATATTAGTTTCGGTTTTAATCCCTGATTATTATTACAATTATTTACTTACATTAAATACATTACGTTATGCCCCTAAGCCTCACTATTGATAACATATTTGATTAGGCTGTCTTTCAAAAATGCGGTAAATTCTGAGATCGATTTTCGAAAGATGTTCTTGGCAAAAATAATTGAATATTGATAGTAATAATTGTATTTGTTACAAAAATTAGATCAATTTCTCTAATGTTTCCACCTCACATCAATTAAAGATCGTGACGCCCTTGTAATTGTTGTTATTGTTGTTTGCTCAATAAGCAAAGCGACCAATGTCCAAAGGGATACAAAACTTTTACCTGGAATGGAGTACGTCCTATTCACCTACGCAGAAAAGTTGCTCTTTGTTGATGTGGCTGATGTTGCTGTTGTCTTTGCTTGTATGGGATATGTGAAGAGTAATCCTGAATTACAGGTACAGGTGAATGAGGTGAATACGGACATGTGACGACTATATGTCTATCTGAGCTTTTCAGAATTTCAAGTTCATTTAATTTCAATTTTCTAACAATTTTCCAACTTGCACGTTCCGCACATGACGTGTGTGTGTGTAAGACTTCAAAAGCAAAATACAAACAAGTAAAACGTATAAATAACACAACAACAACAAGAATTTCTTTAGCTCTGTTTTTCTTCTGTTTTCCTCTGTTCAGCTTGGGCATGCAACTTTTTAATACATTTGCACGTTTGCTTTGTATGGCAATGTCTTAAAAATACAAACACACACACAAAACGATACAAGGGAGGGGAGAGCAGATGGCAGTTGGAGGAAATAAGCATATATAAAGAGAATGAGACGCTTAAACAGAAAGAGAGCTATAAGAATATAGTATACGGGTGTCCTGAACGACTTTGAAATACCCGTCAGCAAAATCCTTAAATACAAAATCGAAGTCATAATCAAATATAATTTATAGTTTATAAAAATATTCAAATCTATGATTCTCATAAATTTATATATTTATTAAAATATATTTTGTCGTATTATAATTAATAATTGGTTTTATTTATAAGTTGTATTACTTGTGGTGCTAGGATGCCGAATAAATAAATAAATAAATAAATTAAAATGTATAAAAATAAATACAACATGAGATTACGATATATTAATTGCAATTATATATTTTCCAAACTTTTTTTATGAGTTAAAGTTAAAGGAAATGGGTAAAGTAAAAGGGATAGACAATAAAAATAAAATAAAATTTGACTTTTCTATATCTCAAAATTCGAATGGCAAAGGAGTAAAGAAGGGAATAATCTGTTGACATAATATCAGTTAGCCCTAAAATTCAGGCGCCAATCAAACCTCTTTGAAGCATTTGGTTTGGGTAGCTAAAGGAAAATTGAATCAACAGACGATGAAAGGCTTCGAATGTGGTAGTTGAACGTATGAAATTGTGTGCCAAGTACGAAATTCCTTCAAGTGTCATTGTGGCTGGAGAAACATTTAAAATTAAGAAAAACACCAACTGACATTTATTACTAATGCGTGAACCTAAATCCTTTGATCAAGTTGAAGCACAGCGCGACACCAACTGCAAATCATGGTGATGATGATGAGGCAGGATCCTGCCTGTCAGCGTCCTGTGTCCTGTTTCCTGCCTGTGGGCGGTCTGAAAGGTTTACGCCCACTGTCAAGTGCAACTCATGCATGCCAAACAGTTTAGCCCCGAATACGAAAGACCAAACAAGTTGGCCAACCAGTTGCTCTTTTCGACGCTGAATTTCAATTTGTTTGGACAAACGAGTAAACCCTTACTTTTGATGTAACCTCACTTAATCTCAAACACCTACGAATTTAGCCAAATCCCTACGAGTGTAAGAATTGGAAACACAAGACTAGAAAACTTGCAACTAGGAATAGAAATTATAAATCAAAAGTTCGGAAAAATTGAATTCAAGGGTAAAAATTAGAAAAAAAATTGGAATGACATAAATTATGAATATTCAGACTTAAAAATATTTGATTTCCACTTTAGCGCTATATTCTAAAAGTGTTTAATATTTTTGTTAAGTTTCAAAAGAACTCTAAAAAAACCTTGGAATTTTCTTGAATTATCTAGAGTCAATTGCCAACGTATTGTATTTAATTCTAAGGATTCTAACAATTAATTTAAATGGTACATATATTTACATACATATACTTTTCTTATCTTCCCAGTATTAATTAACTAGACTTTTTTCTTGTACTGTTCTTGTATTTTTTGTTTTGAAATCCCCAGATTTTCTTTTTTTTTCACCTTATTATTGTTTTTTCTTAATCTTTTTCTAAGATTTTGTTTGTTTTTGTAATTCTTGCAAAATATTTGGAATTCGTGTGAAGAACCGTCTGAATCAGCAATTAAATAAATGGTGAAGTTTCTCAGGGGATTAGCAGATAGGATTTAACCTAGAGCTTATGTCCTGCGAAATGATAAGCTTATATACTTCTGCACTCTGCCTTCTTCTGTCTGCTGTTTTGATAGAATTTGAAACCAATACCTCACACTGTTACGATTCGCATTTAAGTATAGACTGTGTTATGATTGCCACACCCTTGGAATGATTGATGGTTGCAGATGATGATTAGCGCTGGCTGATGATGGCTGAAAAGCTGGCTAGCAGCAAAAGGTACCGTGTCAGACATTAAACATCAAAGCTCATTACAAAGGTAAACATGTTAAATTTATGCACACATTTGCACAGACAATTGCGACGTCTCGCTGACACACACACACACACACACATACAGAAGAATTCAGGACTTGGCCAGGCTTAATTGCAAAAATACTTACTTTCAATTGAATTTTGTTAAAGTTGGCTTGCTTGGAAAAGTGTAATTAAATATTTGGTGTAGAAAGAACACTTTTTTTTTCTTTTGCATTCGTATATACCTACATGTAGATATATTAGTATTATTATAAGTTATGTGCTCTCATATTCATTTGTTTTTGGTGTGGTTTCTGCTTGTCTTTTGTTTTCAGTGCGGCGTTGAAATGAGATTTCTGTTATCAAGTATGCGCCATGTGTGCCTGTCTCACCCACAGAAGCACAAGCACCAAAAAGGTGTTCATGCATATTTAAAAAAACTTTACATTCCATGTGTGTGTGTGTGTGTGTGTGTGTTTGTGAAGAAGAGGACAAACCATTCTGTGTGTGAGTCCACAAATCCATTTTGAAATTGGCTGAAGTATACTCAGACGCAAGAACAACAACAAAGTGTACTCATAGAAGAGGCTGACCAACAAGTCGAGTAAAAACTTTGTCAGCAACTCTCTCTCTCTCTCTCTCCCCCTCTTTTGGTGGCTCTATCTTTATCTCTTTCACCGCATAACGTACCCATGTCAAAATTTAATGTTTTTTTTGCTGGCCGGGCCAACTTTGCATATATGTATGCCAAATAGCTGACCGCAGCTTTTTTGTTGCTATTGTTTGGTGTGTGAAAGTGTCGGGACACATTAAAGAAATATAACCATATGATATCACATTTAATTATCAGATAACTTAACAGCTAAATCGACAAATGTATTTTGAAATTATCTTATTTATTGCTTATTATATGTCATTTATATGGAAACAAATTTTAAAATTTTCTATTCTCGTTAAATTTTTATGACATTTAGATTTCTTACAAGACATTTCAATTTAATTCAAAATTTAACGGTTGCCCATGTAAATGTTACGAAACAAGAATTTAATTTCGTCTGCAGGCAAAGTCAACGTTTGTTGGAATTAATGTTGCCTACTTTTCTGCCAAAAATTATCAGTTTACCTAATTGCAGGCAAAACTCTGATAGCATGTCACACAAACTTTCTCTCAAATGTACACACGCTTACAGAGAAACATCTCGTTTGCAGCTTAATAACAAACAACAAGTATATTTTCACGTGAATTCACTGTCATTTTGTGAGCACGCAATGGATGAGCTCAGGTTCCAAATAAACGAACACTGTGAACGCTGCCTGAAGTAACACTGTACGAACTGGTACAAAAACAAACAAAAAAAACAATATAAAAGTATTATGCTTGTTACGCTAATATAAGTCAATAAATTAACTATTTAAATACATTTTAAAGAACCCAAAATAAGGATGATAAAAGAAAGGAAAATCTAGGAAGTTAAATTTAAATGTCTCGAAATAATTCTATATTTTTTCTTGGTTACTTAATTGCGCCAGATTACTAATTAAATATTTTGATTTCTAACTAACTGAATTTTAACCTTTCTAATTTTGATTCGTACCTTTTATTTTTAGTGTAGCTCTGTGCATAAATATATTAGTTTATATATCCACTCATTACATTATATTTGTTGATTAACGTTTAAGTTCAAGCTCATTGCATTGTTGACTGATTAAAGCTTCCAGAAATTTAAGATGCACCAAATTGAAATTACTTGTAGGAGTCCCCAACATAATAGGAGCAATCTCTGCTTTTAAGCTACGTACGGCTCTTAACTCAGTTTTTTTTTGCTATCTTTGCAGTTTGTTATTTTACTATTCATTTTAATAAATGTTAAATGTCCTGCCTTGCAGTTGCTGTGCTTAAATAAAATAAATTATTTAAATTAGTTCTCGTTTTCGCATTGAAAAGGGCTTGATTTGTAGATGAGAGCCGGCTACAGTGGTCAACGGTCATTCGGTTACCGTTGAGCGGTTTTATGGTTAACCAACGTAGGGTTTTCATTTGCGGTCAGTTCATACATACATACATATGTGTGTCTGTTCGAGTTAGTGAGTAGATGTGTGTGTGTCTGTGTATGGATAAGTAAAGTCTCCGAGATAATTAAACTGCAACAATTTGAATAGCTTTTTAATGTCATTTAGGTTGCTTTTAAGTCAGGTTACGGAAATTGAGATTGAAAATTGATTGAAAATTCAAATATTTTTAGTTACGGTCAGGGTGGTTGTTCTCAACATACCCTAAACTTACAATCTGTATCTAATATTGTTTCTAGCTCCATAGAGTTAACAGATTAATTTCCTTTTTATTTATATATATCCAAATAATAATAATTTATTCACATTATTTTGATTTCCATATCTAATACTATTATTTCATAATATTTATTTTCTTTGTCAAACCAATAAAAACTTTACATAACAAAAATAAAATTAATTTTTTATTTCATTGAAGTCCTTTTTATACTTGAACAATTGCAAGTGCATTCTAACATTAAAATCCTTCTATTATTTGCAGCTTTAATTTATACGCTAAAATTCTTGTAATGCGATTACAATGTTTGGTTTATCGCACGGAAATGAAAAGTGTATTCAAAAATGAAATGGTTTAAATATTTTAAATGTAAATAAAATGTTATTATACACGCGTACACATCGGTAATATCGAACAAAAAAGACAATTATAATTCGAATGGGCAACGGATGTGCAATGCAAGCATTTTAACTTCCTGTGGCGATAAATGTCGCACTTAGTTGGCTATGGAGAGAGGGGAGAGTGTTAGGGACAAGGACAGGTACATCATAAGCCAAACTAATCGATGTTCCCATAAACCAGCACACACAACTTCCACTTTTAGGAAATGTGAATCCTTTTTCGAAAGCCAATCATCAGGCCACGTCGGCCACATCCCAAAAACACTTAACATGCCTCCTCTATCCAACGGCACTTCTCTTCCAAAATGTTGAAATTGATGGTCTGTGAGCACATGCAGTCTAGAGGACCATCCGAAGTGTTATCGTATGCAAGATGTCAAACGGTACGAGTAAAAGTGTAAAAAATTGCATCGAAAGTGCTCGGCCGGCGGCATAACTGGCTCAGTTGGCTAATACGTGAGGTGTCCTGTCCCGTCCCACAACGGTTACCTTTCAAATGAGCAACAGTTCGTTTTCGGTACGGAAACCGGCTCCTTTCCAGCGTGGGATGGCAATGGAGGATGAGTTTGCGCAGTCGCCATTTCGTTGCAGAAATTGTAGTAGAAAATGGAGCAGCGATTTGTGAAAGTGAAATTTAAAGTAGTAGAAAGAGAACAAGTGGAGCAGATTTGCAGTAGAAAGTGGAGTAGAAAAGAACAAATTGTAGTACAAATTTAGTATTATGTGAATCAACAAAATTGTTTTATTAAACAACAGTTTAAAGATTCTAAAATTTTTTAGAATTTTCTTACGTTTTTTTTTTTTTATATTTTTCAAAATTAACATATTTTGACAGCTTTTGATATCAAATTTAGTCTAATTGCAATAATGACAATAATAATAAAATATTTCGTAATATTGACGACGCTTCACATGTCGAGCAACCGGAAGCTTCCGACCCCAAACTCTGTTATGGGCCATCAGCTGTTAGACCAGTTAAGTAGCTGGCAGCTGACAGCTGACTTCGTTATCAGTGCCACCTTCGTCCACTGAGCGACAGCGCCACACTGGAATGGGTTGCAACTGGAAGACGCTTTGGCTGCCGTTTCCCCTGTCTGTCGTCGGTTTGTCGTTTGTCGTTTGTCGTCTGCTTCGGCTTCGCCTTCGGATGTCGGTTGATTCGTTCGCTTCGTATTGGACTTGTCTGTTGTCGCAACAGTTTGGGCCACATTCATTGTCTGATTTAGTTTCAGTTTCAGTTCCTGGTCGGCGTTGCACGTTATCGGTACCAAAGCGGATGGTAATCAACGCTACCACTGACAACCGAATCCAATTCCGAAAACCAAATCGAGTCTACGTCCGAATCCGGAGGCACAACAAGTTACGTTATTTAATTTTGAATTTGAATATGATATTCGGATAAAGTTTGAATTTCAGTTTGATATCGCGAGTTACCAAAAGAGTTTTTAACCCACCAAATTTAGGTGTACGCTAATTGTTACCCAGTGCTAAATATAAACCAAAATTTGAACCGCCAATTCAGTTCGATAAGTATATTAATAATATGTCCAATTCGTATGCCTCGCGCGTATTCTGATTGATATTCAATATTCATATCTGGTTATAGGTAATGCCAACAACATCAACAATCATATTCAAAATAAGTGTTTAGTGTTGAATATTTGTTTAATTGTTTAATAATAACTGTTTTAAAAGAAAAGCGTAATATCTTATGTATTTATTTCATTTAAATGTATTGTTATATTCTGTCTTTACGTATATTGTGGTAAATAATTGGAATGATAAACTATCTATTTAAGTATTTCAGTGAAGTGCTGTGTAATTGTTTAAAATATTTTAAAACGCGTAAGCTATTTTTTGTTATTAAAACAAACATGCTACTATTTAATTTAAAATTCATTTTGAATGTTCTTAAAAATTGTGAAATCCAATTGAATAAATGCCCCTGTCTAAATTATACTAAATATTTATCTGTTAAAGCTTTTAAAAATTTGAATTTGAAGCAAACTTTACCATTTAAAATTTCAGGATAATAAAGGGAGTTTCCTAGTTTACCAAACTTTTTTATTTTCATAAAATACATTTGTTTATATAAATTGAAGTCACTTAAGTGACTTTAGAAACTAAGATATTAAATTGAAAATCTATTGGATTGAATAGTCAGCATATTCAAAACACTATTGTTAACTTTATCTCGTTGTCAGAAAATTGTACCAATTATGGAGTTAACTTTGCGCTCATTAGAGTACAGAAATTGACAATGAAATCAAGTCTAAACTTGAACAACGTTGAAAGCAGTGTGTAAAGTTCATATGCCGCTAATTGTGTGTAAAATTTCGTAGTAATAACTACACACATACGAATGCATATGCTTAAGGACAATGGAGGCCGTCACTAGCAGTGTTCACTTTGAGCTGTTGGTGACGTGGGAGATGAGGAACTGTGTGTGCCAAGTGCAAGTTGCAAGTGCAGCGCGTGCATCCTTAAGCACACAATGCCGTGCCATGACTGCAGCCATAATAGCAATAACAACAGCTAGTACAACAAGTATAACAATAAGGGAAATAACTGCAATAATAAAAAGCCATTAAAATGCAGGCAACTCGAAACCAAAAATAAAGAAAGTAAAGCCTTCCTAAAATCAGAATAATAATGGCACAAAAGCGAGCTGAAATAGCAGCAATTGGATTTGGGTTTCGTCACTAGCGTGAGTTTCGCTCAGAATGCTATCTAAGTGTCTGAGTCCTTGTCTGTGCTTTTGCTTTGGTTTCTTTTGTTTCTGCAAAGTCCTTGGCAATTTGTATTTCAATAGCATTATAATTGAGTTGAAAGTTGGTTTTCATTTTGAAAAAACTTTAATTTTTACCACGGATGGAAACTTAAAATTTCTTTAAAAAGGTTCAATTTGTGGACTGGATTTAGAAACTCCTGAACACAAAATATTCGTTCATGAATTCGTTCGTTGAATTTTATACTGAACAATTATTTTACTATTTCAATTGTTTTCCAATATTTCTGCTTTTTTTAAATACAACTTAAGATAATGATTTTATTATTAGTCAAATACCAGTTCAGTATCGAGCTAACATAAAATCTTAGATGGTAATATAAATAATAATAAAATAAATAAACATAGGCATGAAGACCTCTTCTTTTAAAGGGGTTCGGCTTCAAAAGGTATATAACTCTAAAGATTGTTCAAAAGTGCCAAGAGAGGCTATTTTCATTCCCTCTCGCACTCTCTGCAAAAGATCTGTTTCACAACTGAATCAAGGAGTATTAAATTGCGATAAACTGGCTTGTGGTGAGTCAATAAATTTAACAATTAATAGATGGGGTGTCCAGTTCTGAATTGCTATCGATAAAATGCGACATCATCTCTGCCACTATCCGCATTTCCCCTTCTGCGTATGTGGCTGCCTCTGGGTCGCTTTATGGTTTCTCGGTCTCAGCCATTGTTGTCAGGACAACAGCTCAGGCATGCAGGTTCTACCATTACTCAAAGACAAGGACGACAAGGACGACCACGACAACTGTTGGCTTGCAATTAAAAATGCCCATAAAACGTGAAAATTCTTTGACTCCAACAGCAGAACAACAACAACAAGAACAAAAGTGACCATTGAACAATTTACAAGGCATCAGCAAAATGAACAACACCATGCGGACAATTTTCAAATGAAGCTCCCTTTCCTGTCTTCGTCTATCTTTTACACTCGTAATCCCCAACCTACCTATCAACTGTTCCTGTCACGTATAATCTCTCTTTCTCTCACACACCCACTTTCTCCATTTTCCTTTCTTTTCTTTTGCATTTCTCTTTTTAGTTATTTAGCGAAAAATTTTTAATTAAATTTTCACTTGAATTAGCCGAATTTCAGTCACGTGTTAATAATAACATTCAAACGTCCAGGCAAAATAAGTCTCCGCTTTCCCAACTTTTCCGATTTCCTACTTTCCGTCCCCTTGTAAATGATGACAGTCGCCGTGACTTTTGCCGTGACGTAAAACCCCTCCGAATGATAAGTATTAACTTAGTACGCCCAATTGATTTTGGCTACGGTTTAGAGATTTATGAGTAGCAACTGGCCTGACAGCTGATTATAATTATACTCTGTGGCCTGCAGGTGACAAAAGGGTATGCTCGGCTTCTTATCAGCTATATGATACCCAACGTTTATTTTATTAAAGTAACTCGCAAGTATTAACAGAGTAGAATGTCATATTAGTAGTTTTTTCATGATATGCTCAATTTATTGTTTATTTATTATAGTTATTTATCTCTTTATTTAAGTAAATTTTAATTTGAAATTTGAAAAGTTATCATATTGTTGTACTTTCTTTCAAATTGAAATCGTTGTCGTTTATAAATTTCTTATTTATAGTCTTTAATTTTAATCTCCACATGTTTTTCAAAATCATCATCGTGTTATCTCATATCATCTTTATCTAGGGTATAATACAATTGTATCCTTTATAATAATATTTTCCGTTGGTTGTGTTTGACGTTCTTTGTGTTTTTTTTGTTGCTGCTTGTTTATTACAGTTAAGCGTTTATAACTATTGCTGGCTTAACGATAAGCTATTGGTATAGGTACTATATTATTCATTAATTATTGGGTTAGTCGCTAAAATACTGTAGTGCAAGGTGTTGCTTAAAACTATTCTGGATTAAATTAATTTTGGATTTATTTTCATATTTTGATGTTGATTTCATACTTTGATAAAAATTTAAATTAACGTTCCATATGTTCAAGACTGTAATGAGAATCATCTCAATTTTAATTGACCAGACCATAGTTTTCAATAAAATTAATTTCTATATAAATCACAGAATTTCTGGTTCTATTCGAATTATATATAAAGACGAGAAAAATTTCTAATAAATACAATTTAATTTGAAATTTGTAGTTATATTTAATTTAATTTAGTAGTGTATTTTTTCTAATATTTGGAATTTGGAATTTTGGTAGGCGCATTCCATATGCTTCTATTACCACACTCTTTCCGCACACACATGTACAACACATTATTCACATGTTAAGACTATAAAATTTCCCAAGACTGAATTCGCGCATATTTCTGCTAGTTACGTTCATTTTTTCTCCCTTCGCTTTTTCATAAATATCACAGTGTGTGCGGCATGCCGAAGAATTTCTGTACGTCCCTCCAGGCGAGGGGTTGTCTGGAATGTTGGGGTAGAGAGGGAGGGAGGGAGGGGCTTGCAACTGCTGACAGTGGCAAGCCGAAAATAAGAAAAATCTGTCAACAGCACTTTACAATTTTCCATCCAACAGCAGCCATGACTAAGTCTCCCTACACATTTCCACCCCTCTATTCCCTACACACACCATTTCCATGTTTAGCCATGACGGGACCACTAAATATGCCAAAGCGCGCGTAAATTGATTTAAACGCGACAACGCAGAGCACATTGAGTAAGGGAATGGGAGGAGAGAGGAGAGAGGAGTAGGATGTGGATGCAGTCAACACGTTAGTCTACGAGTTTATATCATATAACGGAGGCAAAGACAGAAGCACAGCTAATGGTGATAAGTGGAAAGCTCTTACCTTATAGCTATTAGAGGAGCTAATTTCTGTCGCTCTACCGAAAGTGGGAAGAGGATGAAGGGACAGCACTCAGATAAAAGTATATTGGGTACTGTTTTCAGAATAAAATTGTCAACCCTTTTGTATAACTCCTTCTAAAGTCAACTGATTCCGAAACATTTGTATCGTAAGATGAACCTTAAAGCGTCCATTCAAGGGATTTTTCTAGGAACTAGAAGTTTTCTTACCTCTCCTCTCAAAACCTATTTAATATTCTCACAGAAGCCTTTATTCAGACACATTTAAAATTAGCATCACAAACAGCTGTAAAAGCGAAAAACGAAATTTAATTAGCTGGTAAATTAAAGGAAAACAAAGCGCCAAAATAAATGTAACTATCTAAGAGATCCGCACATGTTTAATTGCAGATACAGATACAACAATAGACAGATACAGAAACGTAGGAGTTTAGTTTTAGATACATAGGAAGTAAAGCGCAAAATAGGTAAAATATATAATATATATATAAAAAAAGAAATAAACAAATTTGAAGAAAGGCAACAGCTTGTTGCTAAGCTATATCTATAAAATTTGGCACATAGGATATATAATTAAGAAATTATCGACGGTTTTTACTACTTCGGAAAATGTACATATCTGTAAATATAGAAAATATCTTCTGTTGTTTTTATATGATAACACAATTTGAATATGCCCATTTTAAAGGTCATATGACTACAGAGAGTATAAAGTAGAGCGTTCCGGTGAAAGCACAAAGAAAGGCAAAGACTATGCATATAAACTTATGTACATATATGCTCATATGTACATACATATTGATGGCTTCAATTAAGTGCTTGGACGCATTTTGGGTTCATTTTTGGTAGGGGCAAAGTATCATCAACGTATCATACACGAGTACGAGTACGAGTATGAGCATATCCTAAGTATATCCATCCATCCATCCATCCATTGGACCACATTCCACTCTTTTATTGGCAATTTTTGAACCTTTTCTTTTGAATTGATGATTGTTGTTGTTCTTGTTGCTGTTGTTGTTATTGTTGTTGTTGTTGTTGTTGGATGCCTAAGCTGCTACATAAATATTTAAATTTGTTGTTGACGAAAATTGATAGGATTTAATGACATTAAGGACGAGCCATAGCCAAAGGCAAAACACTGACAGAATTTCATGATGCCTGCGCCCTTGATAAGCTCCCCCTTTAATGCGATATTACAAGAGAACAATTCCATGTATGCTTCGTTGTCTGTGTGTGTGTGTGTGTTTGTGGAACAATCCGAAGTGTGTGTTATATATGTGCATGTGTGTGTGAAAAAGAAATGTGTTAAGTGTTGTCTCACTTACCGATTTACCTGATTTATTGTGCCGCGCACATTTTGAGACCATTAAAAAGCCATAAACCGATTTATTAGACTATAGATCTTCAAACACCAATAAAAGAATTAAAGTCATTAAATTAATTGCATTGCTATCAGTTTACTTTATTAATGAAGAAATACTGACTATAGATCATAATTTAAACGGAGTTGGGCATTAAATTTAAAAATGTTACTGCCAAAATGTAAATGTCCTGATCATCAATATAGGGATTCCTAACAAATAAAGATCATGGATTTGGTTTCTTCATAAATTTAATTATGAGACTTATATTATTCATTAATATTAATTATTTAATTGATTTGAGTACATTTATATTTATCATAATATAAATACAAATACTCATATTTATTATTGATAAAACTATGAATCGATGTTACATTTTCTATTATTTTTACATACAATCAATAAAAAATAATAGAAAAACCTTAATAGATTTAAATATTGTCCAGCTTTTAGTTATATATCTCAACTGCTCAAAGTGCATGTATATGACATTTAGTCGCTTTAGGCCCTTTTCTGTTGTATATGCGATTGACAACACCCTGTTGCAACGTATATTTCCTCTGTAAAGGACCTTGGAGTTTTATTTGATGGCAAATTGAACTTCAATTTGCACATCTCCACCATTGTCAATGAAGCCAAGGGTGTACTTGGATTCATTAAACGTTGGTCGAAAGAATTTAATGATCCTTTCATTACTAAACTCCTTTATGTCTCATTAGTTCGTCCTATCCTGGAATACTGTTCATGCATTTGGTGCCCGCAGTATCATATAAATCAGGTTAGAATTGAATCAGTTCAAAAGCAATTTCTGCTTTTTGCCTTACGTGGTTTAAACTGGGATCCTGATCTACGTTTACCATCGTACTCAAGTAGGCTTCTTCTTATCAATCTTCCGTCGTTGGCCAATCGAAGAACAACTCTTGGTGTTGTTATTCTTCACAAATTGATTAGCGGTGAGATTGATTCTTCTTCCCTTTTACGTCGCCTCAATTTTTCGGTCCCCCGTAGAACTACTAGGAATTATCAGCCCTTGTCCCTGTCTACTTGCACGACTGAGATTACGCTTTGCACAGTTCATTTCGGGTTTTGTGCAGCAATTATAATAGCCTTTACCACGTCATTTCCACTGAACTCTCTCTCCCCTCCATAAAATCCTCTATTTACCTATTCCTTTTGAGAAATCCCTTAGAATAATAACATTCCCACTTATAGCATATACACCGCACTACAACTAACTCTAATACTTCTATCAATACTAATAAACATACTAATACTCATTGATCTGATTGGGTTTTTCTGGGTTTTCCCAATCCTTGCAACAAATGTTGGATCATCATTTTTGAATACCCCCAGCTTAAACTTAAACTTAAACTTAAATTTATATTTTTCTTTTTCAGTTAAAAATTAAAATTTATTATATTATTTAATCTTTAATTTTACTTTTAGTTTTACAATTTGATTTAATATTTAATTAATCACTTCTGTCGACTGCTTTTAGTTGACGTTAAATAAATAAATAAATAAATAAATATATTTTTTCTTCTTCTCAGAACTTTGTATTATTCCTGCTTTACCGAGACTATAATTTATTCAGATTAATGTATTTTTCCACTTCAAATTTAATATCAAAAACTTAAGGCAACTCAACAATGTTTCAACTGTTGCTTACAAGTTCCAGGTTCCAAGTGAATTTCCATTTGATTGGCCATTCCTCCTCTTACTCAATCCCCCTCTTAACTTTCCTATTGTCCCGTTGCGACAATTCAAATGCACGAAACCAATAAATTTTCCATTGGGCTGTTAACCGAGTGCTACGTTTTTGCATATCGTTGCATATCGGAAATTTATAACGCACCCTTTCTTCCTCACATTCCCTATCGTTCTCTCTCTATCATTTTCGTTCTCCATCTCTATCTACGGTAGTGCGTGTGTGTCTGATAAGTGCTCTTGAAATGCATCATCATATGAAATACTCGTATTTTTGAATGTGCCGAACTGCGCACATTGTTGTTATACCCAGTAATTTGTAGGAAATGGGGTAAATAAATTCAAATCAATTATGTTTACCGAAAAATGTGTCACTATATATAGAATGAATTTCTTTGACTATTGTTAAACTATAAATATTATGTAAGCATAATATTCTGATCAGGGATTAAAACCGAAACGAATATCGGTTTCAGTTACGGTTTCGGTTATGCTCGATTTAAGGTTTTCGGTTGTCGGTTATGCAATATCTTGGAGTATCAGTTTCGTAACTGTTATCGGTTTTTTATAAGTTTGTCTATTTCGGTTGACCAAAATAAGTAGCTTTATTCATTGTTTTACATGAAAAAAGACTTAATGCTCTTTTTAGCCTGGAAAATAATGTTATCTGGTTACTGGAATGATCCAGTGTAATGTCGATTTTATTATAATTTGATCTCATATAAATTTGGTTAGTTTGGTTTGAAAATTTCGATTATTTTCATTTTATTGAACTTTGATAACTCTGAACCGCCATAACTTTGTCAAAAGTCAATCAATTTTTATGCGAAATGTAAATTTGAGCATGATTTTACTTCCAAATTCGTTCTGCATTTAAATTTTTAGCATTTTAGAAAATTTTTGAAAATCGAATTTTTTTGAAATTTTACAGTGTTACCCCTTTATCTTTTTTGATTTTTTCGAAAAAATTCAATTTTTTAAAATGAACAAAATTTAAATGCAGAACGAATTTTGAGGTAAAATCATGATCAAATTTACATTCCGCATAACAATTGATTAATTTTTGACAAAGTTGTGGCAGCTCAAAGCTATCAAAGTCAGAACCGAAATTAACCCTTATAAATAAATCGATTACTTCGGTTTAAAAAGTTTCGGCTTATGGGTTTCGGTACAGTGAAAAAATGTTTTTTCGGTTACGGTTACATATTTCAATCGGTTTTTATCGGTTAAAGGTTACGGTTACGGTTTCGGTTAAGGTTTTAATTCTGATTCTGATTATTTATAGGGTATCTTTCTTTCTTCCGTGAGTGTAATTCTTCTTCTTAGTCTTAGTATCTGAAATTCTTGGTTATTATTATAAAAATAGTGTATAAAAATAATATATTTATGATCAACAAATATTAATAAAAGGAGTTAATTAATTAATGAATGTTTATATGTATATAAGTAATAAAATGTATCTAATGGTTATGTATTATATAAAGTAGTTTTCAAATATTTTTCCTGAGATATTCAGTTGTTTACTGGATATTCGCTAGTCGAGTGATACTGAATGCTGTTTATTGTACTTGTTAAGAACGTTAGAAAGTAACCAAAAATGTTGCTAAACTCGACAGTTGCTTCTGTGCTGCAACCACTAACTAACACTAACCAAATTGTCGCTTTGTATGTACTGGGTGTATGTGTGTGTGTGTGTGTGTGTGTGTGTATGTTGAGTGTGTGGTTGCATTGGCAGGCCAACAAACCATTTGGCTGAATCTAAAGTTAGGGGAAGCAGTGAAGGCGGGAAATGGATTCATGGATGCATACACAATTGATTGCATTGATTTCGTATGGAGTGGGGCGAATAAATATGTAGTCAGTGTACAATATTAGTGTGCATCAGTGTGTGTGTGTGTGTTGGTATGTGTGTGGGTGGGTGTGTGTTTGTTTGTACACTTGTTGTGGCCATAATTGAATTTTATGGCCGCTTATTTTTATTGCTGCCCCTGTCAGCTGCCAATTTATGACACAAATCGAATTGTGCAATGTGTGGCAAGAAGGGTTTCCGCCCACCGGTCTTAAGTGTGTGTGTGTGTGTGCGTGGGTGTATAAATAATTGATGCACGCAAATAGCAAAATATGCCATCAAAATATTGTTGCCAAGCTAACGATCAGCTAGAAAGTGAAACGGCTGCTTAGCTTATGTCGTTCGCTTCTGACTTGACCAAATCAATATAATAAAATTGTATTCATTTATTTTTATACCCTAGCAAAATGAACGAGTGTTACAATATTGCCAGCTCCATTGGTATATGATGTTTTAGCTGAGGTTATAACCCTAACTTTAATTAATAAAGTGTCGCACAATGCAACTTGGTAAACTACTAATTACTTAGGTTACAGTAACCTTTTATTTATATTATTAGTTTTGAGTGGACCCAACAGTAATTTATGGTGTTCTTGGAACCAAATAGTTGAGAGATTTGATTAAAATTTAAGATTTACTGAATTAAATTAAATTAATTTTTAAATCGAATAAAAATACATAAAAATTATGTAAATAAATTTATTTTTTGTATTAAATATACCACAAATAAATTATTTTGCTACCATTTTAAGTAAATTTATGGGAATCAATTTATGCAAGTCCCAAAAATGGAATATCTATTTTTTCCGAACAGTCAGACTTCGTTTGAGAGTTTTCAAAAGCAACGGTCAAAAAAATCTCTTTATGTATATTAATTAAATTATTAATTTCAACTAATATCTTGTAATATAATCTAAAATACTAAATTTTGGCAAGGGTATTTAACATTCGGCATATTTAACTTGTTCTTTTAACTATTATAATTTGGTTCACGCGTAGCTAAACAAAAAATTTGCGCACCTGCTGCTGGTTATATTCCATTAATGTTGTTGTTACGTATATTCTTGGCCAAGGGCGCATCGCAGGGCGTGAAGTAGACCTGAGGATAGACCGTGGGCATACTACCGTGGGTATAATAATGGAAAACAATGTGCAAAAATTGAAGTAAGCAGCTGCAACAGCAACAACAACAATATGCTGACCTAGACACACATCGCTGAGCTCATAAATCTCAATTTGATTTGGGTTCCAATGCCTTTCACAGATACGAGATCCCAATGATTTTTACTACGATTTTGCCGGCAGGATATTTATTTGATTTCATCTTCCTTTGGCTATGCAGCGACCCAAATCAGTGACTCTAATGTGAATCTGTTTTAGTGTGTGTGTGTGTGTGTGTGTTTGTGTGTGTGTTTGTGTGTGTGCGCATTCTGTCACGCCTCATTGCTTACGGCTAACGTAAACACCCCGCCCCCCGTCCCCCCCCCTCACGTAGACATTACCAAAGTCATTGTCACAGTTTGTCTAATTATTTTGCCATTGTCAATTTGCCTTTAATTGACCGGCAATTAGAGGCGCACAAGAGCGAAGTGGGCGTGGCAAGTGTCTAAACAAACAAATGAGCTGTCACTAATCAATGCTACGTTTGCGAACTTATTGTGGCTTGTGGCGTTTCTCTAGCGTTTTAAAACGCGCGCTTGTCGTAACTTAAGCAACTCGTATTGTCATCGAGTGTAACCACAACTGGTTGATGTGCATCAGAAGACAAGGATAATTGGTTTAGCAAGCTCCTAATTGCTACTGCTGCTGCTGTTGCAAAGGATATAGGTCCTGAGGGCCAGCATCAGCTATTTTAAGACCCTGTATTTCAAAAGTACAGAGAGTCTGTTAAGTTTGTCATACAATAAAATGGATCTTAGAGACTAAAAGACTTCAGTATATTTTAAGCAGCAAGGATGCCTTGAATTTTGGTATGCATGATAAATATCATTGTTCCGGATAGGTAGAAGAAGAGAACACTGATGCTACAAAATGTATTGGATTCTTCAGAAGAAGTACAGAGCTTGTCCAAGTCAGGTTCGCTCGACTGCAACCCTTGGCACTAGTTTCGCTTATCTCCAACAGCGACAAGCTAATGAAATTGCTAATAAAACCACACGAGCACAAGGGCCAACACACACAGACACATATTCACATACGTCTACTCTCAGGCTCCCTCGCATTCTCTCTCACTCTCTCTATATCCCTTTCTCTCTTTCACACACAACAGCGCGTCTTAATTGAACCTCCCTCCCGTTTGCCTGGCCATCGGAAAGCGAATTTAATTTATAGTCCACGATGTAGTCGTAAGCCAAGTTAAGCATGCCACGCCCACAATGTCAGCTTGTGCCATGCTCGAAACTATAACAAGCTGGCGACGCCTTTCTCCACGGCATTGGCAACAATGTTCTGACCAAACGATGCTTTTGTCTCCTCTGCGTTTTCGGTTGCTCTAGACGTCAGAAAGTATATCAATTATATGTGTGTGTGTGTGTGTGTGTGAGTTTGTAGATAGATATAGATAATAATGAACGATAAGTGTTAGAGTTGCCGCCCACTGTCAGTCACGCCTCAGACAGCCTGACCTATAACCCTACACCCAGATGGTCCTCGGCAGTCCCTTTGAGATCCCTCCTTGTCCTGATGCCTCTCGCTGCTGTTGATTCGTCCTGAGTGCATGTGTAAATTTAGCCAACGTTTTAAGTGCCAACTCGCTATGACAACTAAATAGTTGTGGGCCAAGAAGTGCGGGGCTTTGGATCAGCCTCTCGGCGTGATTAATGGCGCGTTGCAAAGTGTACCATGAATGGGACAGAGTAATGGAACCAATGAAAACAACATGACGAAGCGCGAATACTCTAATCATATTAAAAAAGCTGCCTCTCTTTTACCCTTAACATTTTGATAAGAGAATCAAATATTGCACAAACTGTTCGGGTTTGAGGTCTTCTGAACCTTTAAGATTATTAACCCCACGAACCCGAACCGAAACCGAACACCTTTAAGTAAAAGGTTCGGCTTAAAAACAAAGACTTCTTATTCTCGTATTTCCTTCTTAATTATGTTTTACAATATATCATTATACCCGTTACTTATTTTTTAATTAATACTATCTAATTATAAAATCCTGATTTTGAAACAGTGAACAAATAAAATGAAGATAGATTTTTAAATAGTTACGAATTTTTTAATTAAATCATTTTATAGGTGAATTGAGGAAATTGAATTAACATTCGTAGTAGAATCCGTATTCTTCAATTGCCAAGTCTGGAAGCATTTTCGAAATACTTTATTCCGGAAAAGCACACGATTATTTGTCAAATGCGTTCCTGTTGCCGTTGTTTTGTGACTTCCTGGTGAGATAGTATTTCCCTTTCTCGCTCCATCTTCAGCTCATGCTTCATCATTAAGTGTTTTCGTCATTGTGACTAAAAATAAATGGTAAATTGTCAGAAAAAAAATAAAAAAAAAAAGTCCGACACACTGACGACTCACCTGTTCTGAGAACTGCGAACTGCGTAAAAAACGCAACTGTAACTGTGATTAATCGTTGGCTTCGCTGCAGCTGAAGGTGGAAGCGGCAGCGGCGGGTAGAAGGAGTTACTTCTGCGTGCTTTGTCTGTCCGTTCATCCGCCTGTCAGACTGTCAGACTGTCAGATGGGTGCGGCTGCCCCGGAACAAAGAATGCGCACAAAATAATATTTTTGTGTTAGTTTGGAAAGGCGTTGAAACCGGAAAACTCTAGTCAATGGTAATACCTATTACATCAGCGTACAAAAGTAGACTAAATATATGTAGTTGTGACTAAAGCCGAGTTGAGTGCGTGTTGTTGTTGTTGTTGTTGTTGTTGGCGATGTGTGTACACCGTCAAAATAAAATGCAAATAAATTAATTATAATTGAAATATGCGCAATAACGAAATCAATTTCGAAATTCAATTACACAAAATACACAAAGAAAATAAATGAAATTAATTTGCATTAAAGAAGCCAATGAAGGCAACCAAATGCTCCACAGTTACCAAAACTCAACTTTCAATTGCCCAAAAATGTTAAAGAGCACAAGGGTCTTTGATCACAGCAACAACAGCAACAACAGCAACAACAGCAACGACAGCAACAACAGCAACGACAGCAACAACAGCAACGACAACATTACAAAACATAAATAAATAATACAAGAAATTAAATCAAACACGACCTTAAGCTGCTGACGCAAATAAATATGCCAACTGACACCCGTTGACTGTTGGGGTACAGAGAGGACTGTGTATAGGGGAGAGGGGATTGCGGGGTGGGAGTGGAGACTGTGACAAGTTGATTCTTTTGTTGTCGTTGACACGTTAAAAATACTTTTACGCAAACATTTGCACAGCGTTTTGTAGTCGACAACTTGACGAGTCGTATTCTAAGACATATCTGGCGTATACGTGATATGTGAGTTGTGCTTCCTGTAGCTGTGAAGCTGTGTAATAAACATGACTTTTAATTTATTAAAGCTGATCAAATGCTGTTTATAATTTTAAAAAGTTTGTTAACTTCTACATCTACAACTTTTATCATTGATTGAACATTTTATTCGACAGCTAACATTAAGGGATTTTGGAAATTCCTTTGATATCTACAGCTGATGTCCTGCTCAACTTAATCCTTATTCCTGATTGACAATCGGGAGTTAGGAAAATTGCTCTTCTAGTTGCTCGTTTGATTCTCTGTTGCTGCACTTAACACATTATCGAAATTAAGTATACGACGTGGGCATCTTAAAGTCAAGCGTTTTCATTTATTGAATGCCCCAAAAGTTGACCCAAATACCTTTTGCATATACATATGCTACTATTTATGTATTTTTGTATGTTCATACTTGAAGGATATATCAGTCAAAAAGGAAATGTAAGCCTACAGCTTGAGCTCGTCTGCCACCTACTCACCCGCCCACCTGCCATACAGAGCCTATAGCAATTTTACGACTTAATGACTCTGCTGGGATTAATATGACTAATGGTGCGCTGCTTTTTATTCGATACAGACTGTCCGAGCCGCAGCTCGAGTCGACTCCAGCTTGTATAGAGTGTATGGGCTTTGTGCAATTCATGTCCAAATGGCCGTCATTGATGTGGCTCACACAAACACAAACAAACACACACACACACTCACATACAAATAATTATGGCTCCGGGTCGACTTTGAGTTCGTTTTGTGTGCTGACAGGCCATTTATATACAGGTGAAATAAAAGAGATATATACATATATATCCCACTATAATAAACACACACTTATATATAAAGTTGGGTCTAACCGATAATGACATACCCTGTAGTTGAACAAGGGAATACTGTTAGAGAGTGTTATCTATTCTTTATATTTGACTCTGAATACAATTAAATAAATTGCAAACTTTTTAAATTTACTCTCCATAAATTACTAACTATTATTTAATTATTCAAGCTTCATTTTTAAAAAGTGAAAAAATAACTAAAAAGTCATTAAATCAGTTAGATTCTATGAAAAGTTCAGAATCTTTTTATTAAATTATTTTTTAATCTTACAAAATCACGAACAAGTTTAAATGAATTAAAGAAACTAAATTGATCAAAGCTCGATCCAAAATTTTGGGTCAGGGGTTTTTAAAATATGTCGAAATACCGAGTCAAAGTCTAATAGCTTGATTGTGTTAAATTAATACTGAAAATGGAAAAGATGGAAAAGAAAGAAATTGTCAACATAACGATGCTGCATCTTGAAAAGAGCTGCCAACTTGTCACTGGGGGGCTGTCAACTTAACGACACAGGATTCTCACATTTTCTACACATTTCAAGCAGTTCGTTGTACGAATGTAAGTAGCAAATATACTCCATTGTGGCTTAACTACAGGATATGAACACAAACAAGAATAAAAGCGTAGTAGCTTGAAATTTAAACACTCGAAAACGAGCTGAAGTGCTCGCTTGACTGTCATTAGTCGGCTGCAAGAGCAGCAGCAGCAGCAGCAGCAGCACAACCAATAGAAGCAACAACAAGTTTGTAAACAGTAAGAACAACAACCACAATAAACAGTTTATAAAGGCGACGGATGACGGCCACTCGGACAAGGGATCGGTAGGGTCAGCGGTAGTTGGAGCTGGTGCTGTTGCTGTTTGACTCTTATCTATGGCATGCATCAGTCAGTCAGGAAAATTAATTAACAACAACATTGACACTTGAACATTTGACAGAACATGCCGACAACTGGCCAAGGAGGACGCTGTGGGAGGAAGGGCACATGGGAGATGGAGCTGGAACTGGAACTGGGGATGAGGCAAACACTCGTAAAGTCAACAAGGTGCTGTCCAGTTGAGTCCTTTCGAGCGCTGCTTCGTTTGTCTGTATGAATTGTTTTGTCATTGTTGTTGTGGCTGACCATACCAACACACACTTAAATACACACACACACAACCACACACACTTAGTCACAAGTGGACACTGACCTGGCCAAAAGCCAATCAACCTTAAAACTAACCAACTTCAATAATGATACTCAAAAGATATTTTACTCGACTATTTGTGGTGTGTGCAAATATAAATTTAATTTTCCTGATTTTCTCCCCTTTGCTTACGCTTTTTGTTGCTTAATATTTTCAAACTGTTTTTACTCTGAATTTCTGTGCGTCTGTTTGTTTGTGTTTTTTTTTTGTGGCTGACTTTCTGTGTTTTGGCTTTTGTGGTTTAAACCCAATTCCGATTCCTCATGAAATATGTCTCAATTATTTATCCATACACACACACATCTCATTGCTTTGGTTTATTGTCGCCATCCACTTGGCCACGCATATTATAAATTATCGACAGAAATTTCCAAATCAACAGCAACAACAACAACAACAACGAAACAAATTAAGGCAATCGAGGATTGTATTTCATTTATTGCTATCAATTTACTATAATACTATATAATTGATTAGTCAAACACAGCTATTTCTGCCTGAATTCAATGCAATTTATATTTAGCTTAAATTAAATAATGTATTTTTAGTGCATATAATCTTATTATTTTATAATATCTGACAGCTTAAAAAAAATATATTTTTTTGTAAGGGAACTAAGCAAACGGTATACAATCATGTGTTGAATTGTCGACAATTGTAGAAATTCAGAACTATAATTAAATACATGCCATGGCTTGCATAAAAATATCCTTGAATTCATTAGTATAAAGAACTGCAATTATTTTCAATAATTAGTTGTAGCTGCCGTTGTCTCCAATATTTTACTTTTGTTTTATAAAAATCTGAGATATAAATCAATAACTTCTATTCCTACTTGGACTCTATTATTTTATTTTATTAATTTTTAATAAATTTTCAAAAGTTTAATAGAAAATGTGTATATATATTGAATATTCCTATAAAGCATGTGCAATAATCTCAAGTTTTATTTTTTGCTCTAATTCCAGTTCTTGTTCTCCCTTGCAGCAGGAACTTCCGGTAAATTTGTGTCGTCAAATGTTTGCCAGCAATATCCGCCCGGTTGTCGTCGCCGTAATGTCCCAACCAGAAGGCATAGACGGTTAGAAAAGCGTAGAAAATTGCAGTTCTCGGTCTTGGCATTTTCTTAGAAGCTAACATTTCCTTGAATTGGCTCGTAAAAAACTATTTGCCACTACATATGCACGGGCTAATTAGGGTGCATCAACAACAGCAAGAAATATTCAAGTAGCGCATAATAAAAAATATAATATAAAGCAAGGTAAACAAGAAAAAAAGCAGGCACTGTGCTGTGAACATGGCAGAGGATGTTTATGCAACATTCAACTATAACGACAGCGGCGGAAATGGAGGTGGAGGCCCTGAAGATGGCAGCATTGGTGGTGGCAGCGAGGATGAGGATGGAAGTTGGAGCAGCCTGGATTTTAGCGTGGAACAGCTGCAGAATCTCTTGCTCTGGCAGCTGCCCAATCCAGGAAATTATAGCCAACAGCAGGTGTCTAATTGGAATCTCAGCAATGCGTCCACAACACCAATAATGTCGACAGCGCCAATGCCAGTGGAGCCACCATTCGATGCCAACAATTATTGGGCTCTGCTTGCACTTGTTCTGGTCTTTGGCACCGCCGCTGGCAACATTTTGGTCTGCCTGGCCATTGCATGGGAACGTCGCCTTCAAAATGTGACCAACTATTTCCTGATGTCGCTGGCCATAACGGATCTTATGGTTGCGGTGCTCGTCATGCCACTTGGCATCCTTACTCTGGTTAAAGGTGAGTCCAATAATACAGTTAAGGCATGGATTATTAAATTTAAATGGGGAAAAGTTTGTTTTAAGGCGTACCAAGTGGTGAGCTTAAGAGACGAAAAATTGTACATTCGGTCTTTGAAGTATGCTAATGTTTACTAATAAAATTACTGACAATAATTATAATATTCAATTAATGATGCTAATGCTAATGCTAATGCTAATGCTAATGCTAATGCTAATGCTAATGCTAATGCTAATGCTAATGCTAATGCTAATGCTAATGCTAATGCTAATGCTAATGCTAATGCTAATGCTAATGCTAATGCTAATTCTAATGCTAATGCTAATGCTAATGCTAATGCTAATGCTAATGCTAATGCTAATGCTAATGCTAATGCTAATGCTAATGCTAATGCTAATGCTAATGCTAATGCTAATGCTAATGCTAATGCTAATGCTAATGCTAATGCTAATGCTAATGCTAATGCTAATGCTAATGCTAATGCTAATGCTAATGCTATTGCTAATGCTAATGCTAATGCTAATGCTAATGCTAATGCTAATGCTAATGCTAATGCTAATGCTAATGCTAATGCTAATGCTAATGCTAATGCTAATGCTAATGCTAATGCTAATGCTAATGCTAATGCTAATGCTAATGCTAATGCTAATGCTAATGCTAATGCTAATGCTAATGCTAATGCTAATGCTAATGCTAATGCTAATGCTAATGCTAATGCTAATGCTAATGCTAATGCTAATGCTAATGCTAATGCTAATGCTAATGCTAATGCTAATGCTAATGCTAATGCTAATGCTAATGCTAATGCTAATGCTAATGCTAATGCTAATGCTAATGCTAATGCTAATGCCAATGCTAATGCATTAATTATTAATAATAATTATTAATATCATTAATATTTCAAAGTATTTGGAATGTACAAGCTAATATTTACCTGAGTCCTGCCGGTAAAGGATATCATTATCGATTAAGAGAGCATAACAATGCACATTAAATGCGCTGACAGCTTGCAATCAGCGTGTCCAATAGTACAAAGCATCGTTTGTTTGTCCTTGGGCCATACTTGTGCTGTCGCTGACACGCACCCCAGGACGGATGGTTATAATGAAGCTGCCTGTCAATGAGATTGCTAAAAGAAAGCGAAGTCGGAGCACGCCTCGACGATTGCATTATGTGCTAGATATTTCGATCAAAGCAACTAAACAAAAACCAGGATAAAGCGAATAAGAGAGCAAGACAGGGAAAGAGAGTGAGAGAAAGAGTGAGAAAAAGACAGAGGGAGAAGAGGAAGCAAACAATTTAATAAGAGCGCGCGTCGCTTTTGTTGCTCGCTTTCAGGCGGAGCAAAGAAACAATGAAAAGACTTTGTGGAAACGGAAGCGTTTTTGGCTTCAGTGCAGCATAAAAATTGCATTAGACGGCGGCAAAAGAACGTAACACTCGGAAGCTGCCGACCGGGATGAGCACCAGCTGGCAGCTGCCACAGATTCGGTGGACGATAGGTGAATAAGAGGGTAAAAGAGATGAAAAACAGTCGGAAAAGTAGCAGAAACAGCAACAGCAGCAGCTGTTAGTCGTACTTACGCCTGCCTCCTTTTACTGCCTGTTGACAGTTTTGTTTGTGCTTTCTGCTGAGGGAGCCATTACCCACACACATATACACACACACACACACACACCTGTCTAGCTTGCTAAAGTGCATTGTCAAAGTGAGCAATGCAGTCAAGCGACCCGTGTGGGCGGTGTGGGTGTGGCTGCAGTGCAAACAAATGGCTCACTGTTATATCAAGTGTGAAAAGACACAACAGGCTTCACTGAAAAATGTTGAATCAATGTAAAATGCTCGAATTGAAAGTACCCTGTAGCTTTTATGATACCTTCTGTTATCTGAATATATACCCTTTCAGGGCCATTTCATGGCAACAGGGTATGTGGAATAAACGAAAGCTTGACGATGCGACTGTTTTAGTTGCCAAAGTCGAAAAGCAGAGATCTCAACGCATTCGACCCTTTTAGTCAGGGTCAGGTGGCAGCCATTTTTGACAAAGGAGAAGAAAATACTCAGCTTTTTTTGAGATGAAAAAATTCATATTTCCATATCTGTGAAGCAGAAGAGAACGATAATAAATGAAAAGCAAAATATATATTAAAAATCAAAATGAAAATATTGATATATGTATGTATGATATGGAATATATTATCAGCTTGCTCTTTCAAAAAATTAAAAAGTGTTAACAAAAAATATAAAACTGAACAAGTTGCAGCGAATGTATATTATTCAGAATGTAGGAAAAAGGTGAGATATTTTTGTAGTAGAATAAAGTAGAATATTAGATTTCATTATATACATATAAATAAATTTGAATAATGTAGAGGTGTCAACTTTGGTAAGGTTAGACCTTAGTTCATAGAAAGTCGCTTAGTTACTCCCTTAATTATTTCCTTCTAACTTCATGAACAACTGCAACAAGAACATTGCAATTAGCATATATATGCATAAATATGTAAATTTACATATGTACATATATGTATGTATGTACACACGCAGAATGCTTGCGTTTGCTGTTAAATGCGACAATTATGAGTAGAGAATTAATGCATAATTAATTTCATTTATAAATCTGCATTAAACGCTCTATTAATTAATAAAAGATTGTGCCACGCCCACTAACAACAAATTGAATTACATGCAAATAATTTACACGTCGAGGGCAAATGTAAAAAATGTCCACAAAGCGTCGGCACAAATTACGCGCAGCTTATAAATAATAACGTTAAATACAAAGGCGTCCGCAAACTGAAAAGAACTGCCACAAATAATAATGATAAAAGGACGAAACAAAAAATGACGGGAGAAAAAACAAAAATAATAATAAACAGCATAATTAATTGAGCGCAAATTGGCGTCGTTCTGATTTTTGCCAACAGCGCTCAAAAGTAGGCAATGAAATTTTAACAGCAGACGCCGCGACAGAGACGGAAGGCAGAGACGGAGACAGAGGCAGAGACAGAAACGAGACCTTAGGTGAATAATTGTACTTGGGATTTCAACTGAAATAGAAGCAACAACAACAAGCAAGAGCCATAGAAAGTAGGATAAAACAAATTTATCATTTACTTCTGTTCTTATTGTTGTTGTTTCAGTTGTTGTTGTTGTCAAAAAGCATTTTAAGCGCTTAAGCTGCGACACGCACACAGCAAGTGAATTAGGTGTGGGCCGCAGTAGTCACTGGAGAGGAGCTTTAAAAATATCCAAATTTCTATAAACTTCAAGGTGTGTTCTTAATTTGCATACGCAATTCAAATCGCCTAGAATTTACATTTTATATTTTTAGCAAATTTGAGACATATTTGACATTTTTAGTAATTTTGTATCCATTCCGTGTTTAATTTTAAATTATATCAAAAAGTTCAAAGTTGCTCAGTAGCTGCGACGGCAAGAACCGAAATTAACCCTTTTAAATGAATCGGTTATTTCGGTTTAAAGAGTTTCGGCTTATGGGTTTCGGTACAGGGGAAAAAAATATTTTCGGTTACGGTTTCAGCTACGGTTACAAATTTCAATCGGTTTTCATCGGTTAAAGGCTACGGTATAGGTTATGGTTTTATTCCCTGGATGTCACTGAATTAAAAAAAATATTATCGAAATTGTGGTAGTTATCTCAAAATGTCAATGATTGTATTTTCCGGACATATTTTTGAAGTCAGAAAATAAAAAGCAGCTGCAATAAACTCCAAATAAATTTCAAAAGATATTATTAGATTTATTAAATAAAATTAAATAAAAATAAATTAAGTTTAATTCAATTAATTTAAAAAATAATTTGAGATTTTTGTGTGGGCTGTGGGTTGTTGATAGATTTTTTTTGAAAATTATTAAATGTTTCATAGGTTTATGATATTGAAAGCCAATTGAAATAGATTTGTGGAACACGATTGTGTTTTGCTTCACCTGAGTTGTGCTGTGCGTCGAATTCATTCGTTTCATAGATAAACGAGCGGAATCTAATGCCAAAGTTTGATAAAGTTTTAGCGTTTGCTTAGCATCCGGCTAACATTATCATAAATCTTTAAGCTACCTACCACCTGGGCGATGGCGACGGAGGCGTGTGTTGTGGAAATTGACATGTCTACATGAGCATAGCAAATGGAGGGGCATCCAAATGGCAGCTGTCGACTGTCGGCTGTCGGCTGCCGGCTTCTGAAGCCAATTAATTTTTGGGCCAGTCCCAAACAAAAAGCTTACGGCACGTAATGAAGTTCGCTCCTTATGTGGCCTGGCAATGGTTCTTATTGCTCCTCTTTTTGTTGTTGTCTTTAAAGCTCGGCATAGGTTTAAGGGTGTGGTCGGCCTGAAACCCTTTTTGACAATCACTGTGTCCATTTTTTTTTGTTTTTTTTTACTTGTGGTCAGAGGCAAGTTTCTCCTACGTCATTCCATCGCGAACAGAGGCAGCTGTCCCGCATCCGCACATCAATCAAGTTGCCAGGAAACGAAGCTTCACTCTTAACCCTCTTCTCTTCTCCGCTTCTCTCCTCTCCTCTCCTTTCCTCTCATCTCACCTCATTCCTCGGTTGTTTTGCCTCGCTGAATGCTGTTCCCAGCGCGTGCAGTTATGTGTGAAAAGTCGCTTCGTTTCCCTCTTTCACTTTGGCTTTAGTCGCATTTTCCAATTTGCTCGTTTCCGGCGCATTTGCCGTTATAGTTTTTGTCTTAAAGGCGACGCCATTTTGCATATGTTACCGTTAGCACCGCGTGGCTGCTCATTGCCAATGCAAAGTCCTTTTTAGCTGTTAAGTGTTTTGTGTCGACTTACAAATGTAGTTGTAAATCAACTCCAAGTCCGCTGAGGTTGCCTCACAGGCAAATTCCTAAAGGATAACGCCGGCGAAACAAGAAGCGTACAGGCATTAAATTTTTCATTTCAACCCCCAGCCCCCTTCTTCTTTTAGCACTAACGGAATGAAGGGGTTGAAATGAAAACACAGAACAAGAATTTCATTGAGATTATAATGAAGATTGGGTTGCATATTGAGATACAAGCCGACTGAATGGAGATTTGTCTTGTAAATTGAATAGATATAAAGCAACCTGAGTAGCTCCAAAGTTTAACATTAAATTATTGAAATATATCAGCAGTGCTAACACAGATTATAGGGGAGTATCATTTAAATTTTGTATATAAGTAAAAGCGTAAGAACCTATCAATCTTCCACCATCTCTCCAATCTTCGCCTATACGAAAGGGCGAACAGTTTTAAATCATTAAATCTGTAATCTATATAAGAAACCTTGTCATTAAGCAATTTAAAGTTAAGCATTGAAGTGCAACAATTATTTCAATGATTCTTATAACATCCTTCTCAATAATTTATGTGAAAAACAAGCACACAATAATAGTAATAGGGAATTAAGAAAGGGAAAAGTCGAATAATAGAGTGAAGTTTGATTGAAAAACTTGAATTAATGTTGTAAGACACCATTAGTTTAATAATATTTGAGTTAATTCAATAACTTTCGGAAAATGCAAATATCTTCAGGCCGTACAGAGCCAAGTTATAATATATACACAGTAATATATACAGTTACATTTTCAAGAGAGATAGATAGAAGAGTGAGAGACGGGGAAAGAGAAAGGACGAGACCGACAGGTAAACTGACAAACAGCCGGCAGACATTGCAGTGCGAAAAATAAACACAGTAAAATGAGACAAGTCAAGACAGTTAAAGCAACTGGCAGGAGGACATAGCAGGGAAGGACGAGCACCTGGCTGAAGCAGCTGAATGCAGCTTAAGCTCAAGCACGAGACACGAGACACAAGACACAAGACCCAAGACCCATGACCAAGAACGAAGGACCAAGGACCGAGGCAAAACGTTTCCCTTCCTTGAGAGTCAATGCCAGAGCAATTGAGTCGGGCCACGGACATATGTACGTATAGCACAATAGTAACAAAAATACATATACATAATATACACCAACATATGTAGTATATATGTTAAACAACACATACATACATTTGTATTTGCCTTTGTGGCAACCACTACAAGGCAAATGACTGAGATTGACTGACTATCTGACTATCTGACCGAATGTCTGACTGACTGATGGTTGAATATTAAAGATACACTAGAATGGAACGATCAACTAGTGAGAGAGTCGATATATGAATACCCTAAAGAAAGTTCAAAGAGTATTTATTTATTTATTTGATATAACAATAAAAATAAATTTTATATTATAATTAAATATTACTAAATATACCTAAAGAAAGTTCAGAGAGGAACCTATTGTAGAATTTACTTTTATTATTTATTTATTTGATATAACAATAAAAATAAATCATATATTATAATTAAATATTACTTAAAAGTGTATAAATTGGAGAATGTCTTAGAAAATGTTCAACTTAAAACAATTCGTATTCTATTCAAAGTAAGCTAGGAAGCCATCCACAATTCGATTATATATAGATTACTTTAATTGATTTATTATAGGAAAGTTATTATTTGGACCTTCCACAACATATAATTTGTTAAATTTTTGTTGAGATATCTTAAAAACAATCGTCATGTTGGTAAAAGTTGATTTTCAATCGAGTTTTGCCCTGACATCTTTGGATATAGAAGTCTGATTTTTTTCCAATTTTATTCTGATGATCACAAAATGGGAAATATATAGAACTCGACTGTTTCGAAAATGTAAGCCCTCTAGCTCTTATCACTTGAGATGTGCGTTGATTGTCGTCACCATCGAAAGTCGGGAGAGAGTATTTATTTATTTTATAGCTTTTACTAACAACTAAACTAGGATTTAATTATTTTAGAAATTACAACTAAACAACATGTTAATGAATCTCAGAGAGAGACATTTATAGTAGAATAAAGAATCATCTTAAATTAAATAAAGTTAGAGATCACTGAGATTGTCTAGCTGAGGGTGCAAAACACCCAATCCGATAAAGCCTTGCTAGGTAATACTCTGTCCAATTTAAAGTAAAATATAAGATATACAATTGCTAAGGACATAATGCGCTTAAGTCCAAGGCGGAAGACACAAATGCACTTTAATAGATTGTGTCTGAGTGTGTGCGTGTTTTGCGATGGATTGTGCCACTCACTCAAGGTCTTTGTAATTATTTAAATATCGATTGTTTTGCATGTGGCTTGTGGGCGTATTGGCCCTTATAAGCAAACTATAACAAACCGAACCCAACTGAACAGAAATTCTTATTATTTATCATTGTTGTAGTCGTTAACAAGTTTCTTCTGTTTCTATTTCCGATTCCTTGAAATGCTAATGGATTAATCGTTGCATTTTTAATCGGGCGTCGTTTTGCTCGCTGCGTTGTCGAATTTAATATTTCATTTGGCCAAGCCAAAAGCAAACGCAAACGCAAAAGCAAAAGCGAAGTCAAAGCCATTGTCGTTGTCATTGTCATACCGACCACAACTCATGCAGCTGCTTGTCTTAAATAGCCGCAAGTTCATTTTTTGCTAAGTAAGTGGCACGTGGCATGTAATTTATGTGCCTCGCGCTTCGCTGACATTGCAAAGAGTGCGAAAAGATTGCCCCAAGTTATTGCAGTGCTCGCTCTGCACTTCTCCAACTCAAGGCATGTCCTGGCTTTTGTGTGCGATGCACGAATGCTACAGTTTTTTTTTGTTTCATTTTTCGCTTGCGGAAATAGTTTGGCTAGAATTTGGCATTTTTATTAAATTATCGCCTTTTGTTGAGCTTATTTATATTAAGCTTATTTACTTAGACTAGTTCTAAACTAGTGGTGTAAATTGATATCGATACAACGGAATATGTCGATACTACTTCCATAAAATATAGTTGAGAGCAGGGATTAAAACCTTAACCGAAACCGTAATCTTTAACCGGTAAAAATCGATTCAAATTTGCAACCGTAACTGAAACCGTAACCGAAAAAATGTTTTCCACTATACCGAAACCAATAAACCGAAACTCTTTAAACCGAAATAACCGCTTAGTAACCGATTCATTTATAAGGTTTAATTTTGGTTCTGGCCTTCGCAGCTCCTGAGCAACTTTGATTACTTTAAACTGCCATAACTTTGTCAAAACTTAATCAATTTCCATGCGCAATGTAAATTTGAGCATGATTTGACCTCCAAATTCGTTCTAGATTTAAATTTTGTTCATTTTGAAAAATTTTTGAAAATCGAATTTTTTTGAAAATTTACAGTGTTACCCCTTTGTCTTTTTTGATTTTTTCGAAAAATTTCGAATTTACAAAATGAAAAAAATTTAAATGCAGAACGAATTTAGAGCTAAAATCATGCGCAAATTTACATTGCGCATGGAAATTAATTGACTTTTGACAAAGTTATGGCGGTTCGAACTTATTAAAAATCAGTAAAATCAAAATAATCGAAATGTTCAAACCAAATGAACCAAATTTATATGAGATCATATTATAACGAAATCGACATTACACTTGACGATTCCAGCAACCAGATAACATTATTTTCCAGGCTAAAAAGAGCATTGAGTCTCTTTTTATGTAAAACAATGAATAAAGCTTCTTATTTTGGTCAACCGAAAACCTTAATTTTTATTTTTGTTGTGAACCGAAACCATACCGGTATTTTTTAACCGAAACATAAAAAACCGATAACCGTTACGAAACCGACACTCCAAGGTTTTGAATAACCGATAACCAAAGCCTTAATTCGAGCATAACCAGAACCGTATCTGAAACCGATATTCGTTTCGGTTTTAATGCCTGGTTGAGAGCAATATATAGATAATGAAAAGACACGTAAAGATAACATTGCTTTAATATTTTTTTTATATTTTACAATGCATAATTGTATTTTGGCTTGATTTTGAAATAATGGAAAACTAATATTCAACATCATTAAAATTAATAATCAATATCTAATAAATCTGTTACCTAATAGAAAAACAGACAACCAATTGAGACAATATAAACATGTTTTTTGTATAAAATTGAATCGAAACTCTAACCACAAAACATGATCAGAAATTTTTGCAGGTTTGAAACGTTGGTTTTAAGCCTTTTTATTTGATTTCAGCTAAAAGGCATAGATAAAGTAAAGTCAATTAAGCTAGATAATATTTCGATTTTATCGCCAGCTTACTAATTATAATAACACTAATTATAGTACGATTTATTTCACCGCGGCCTGCATTTATGTGGCATTAAGTATACGCCATGCGGGCAAAATGAATTTCTTGTCAACTCTGCTGCCTTTAGCCTTGCGGCTGGCAGCACTTAAGTGACAGGATATTAAATGATAACAGAAACAAAACAAACAACAACAATAGCATTGTCGAACAGAAGAGCAGAAGAAACAACGGAGATAACAACGACACCAGCACCTGGTCGAGAGAGTTTAACGGGTCTGACATTGCCATCGTCTGCTTTGACAATTTAACGCTACTAATTGAGAGTCATGACGGCGATAATTCCAATTTGTGCACGTTTCTTCTGCTGCTGCGGGCATTCCTCAAAAGCGACTGCCTAAATATTTATAAGCAGTCTCTCTGTCTATCTCTCTCTCTCTCTCTGTAAAATTCTCTCGATAAAACCGAGCTAAAACTTCAGACAACGTGACTCGCATCTTATGTTAGTTGGATATTATTAAGAATTTTTGCCAGTCAGTTTGCTGTCTATAATTATTTATGGCAGATCAAGTCGCTCGGTATTTACGTGCCTAGTGAAAGCGTTTCACAGCTGTGCTATCGATATTACGTATACGCCGTGTGTTTACCTCTATCAAAGGTCCCCGCACGTGCATCTGTATGCGTGTTTGTGTGTATGTGTGTGTGCAAATTCGCTTGTTGTCCGTTGTTGGACTAGACACGCAAATCTGACGCTGGCTTTAATACCCTGTAATCGTGTAATGGGTATGACAGAATAAAATAATTCGAATAAATGCATATGTATATATGTAGATTTCACAATAGGATTGTTGACTACAATTAGGATACACTTTTTTTATGCATTGATTTTCTATGTTGCTGAATACAGGGTAGCTTTTCTTCGACCAGTATTGTCTCCCTTTGTAGGCTTTGGAAATTTGGCACCTGCATATCTTACTTAATAATGTAATGCATTTATCGTGTATACATTCGATACTGTTTACAGGGTATCAACTTACCGTACAATTCGTTGATTTGTTTGTCGCCTGACCGAACCACAAAACAGGACACAAATACAATATGACATTTCATTTGAATTTGTCCTGCGTAGGCGTTGCTCAAAGTGAAATATGACTTGACAATGCCGCAATGTTTGTCGTCTGACTCGCTTGTTGTTGCTGTTGTACATATCGTTGTCGTTGTTAGTGATATTACTATGCTAACTAGTTGAAGTCCAACGTTGTTTCATTCCCAATTTTTTGTTTTTGGGCGCAATGTCGTTAATCAACTCAAAGAGTGAAACTGGACTCGCTGTTGTCGTTGTATCCTTGCTGTTGCGTCCTGTCAGTGTCAAAGTCTGATTAATGAAGTGCCCAGTGCGGCATTACTTTAAGCCCAACGAAACCAATGTAAATATTCCTAAAACGTAGACGAGGACAGCTCTTATCAGTGATTTAAACGGCTAACTAATGTTCGAGCTAAACTTTGCAGCTTGAATCAAATAAATTTATGTCTAAATATAATAAATAAATAATTTACAGATCATATTTTCGTGTCACAATTTTATCTGCTTCCATAAATCAAATTACAAGCCCATTTTAATCCACAATTTTTTCATACCAAAGAGTAAGTTATGCAAAGTGTAATAAAAATAGCTCCAACATAGAATGTATATGAAGCAAATAAAATAAATGCACAAATAACCTGGTTTGACATTCCGTAAAATTAATTTTTTTTAAGTCAATTTTATAACAAAAATCTCAATTTTAACAACAAAAATGCAGTGGATCTAATTGGAATGCGAAATGAAAAACAGTGCGTGATAATTTAGTTATTTACCAAAATTTTATGCATATTTAATAAACCTCCAGCGTAAATATTTTCATTGAATCAATTAAAATATTGTAAGAAAAAAATTTAAAGTTGATTAGTGGTAAAAAATATTACAAATATATATCACAAAGATAAACATATTATAATCTTAGACACTGCTGACCAGATATATTTGAAACTTGCTATATTTAAATGACAGAATATCGTGTGTTGAATAAAATGTTAATATAAATATAAATAAAATATAAATAAATGTTGAATATAGTTATTGTGATAAGGTTCAGGAACAGTTTGCAGCCTGGGCCAATAAATAAGGTATTCAATAGTCGGCTACTCGAAATAAGCTGTGTTTTTATCGATAATTTGTAGTTCAACGCAAAGCCGCGATTTCTAAGCTCTTAAGTCCCAATCAAAACAATGTCTATATTAAACAGTAACTAGTAAGTATGTGTATATTAACATATAGTTACACTCACAGCCGCATATATATGTTCACACAGATATTACTTTACATACACATACATATGTAAATTCGCATATAATGCTTTTCCATATTTGTTTTGTCACGTGAAAACTGATGTGAGTATTCGAAATTCTAGCATGAACAATTTCCATTTTCATTTAATCGAAGGGACATACGGAAAACAAGACCTGGGATGGGGGGATGGGCAGTGATTGAAGTTGTTGTTGGTTCGTTTTCCAGAATTTTTGGACTGCATTCAATAAAATTATAACAAAGGTAATAGCAAAAAGCAATAGTAAAACTAAAACTAAAACAAACAACAAGCAAACATATGTATGGTATGTACATTCTATATGGAATGTGAGGTCAGGTGTTTACATTTGTGTTCAGTTGCAGATGTTCTAGCTTCAGATTTCGCATGCTCTATATGCATATAATTTAATTTTCGTTTTCATTTGCTTGTTTAACTGAGCATGTCAGAGGCATTTCCGTCCTTTTCTACAAGTGTTTCATATTCATATGCTGAAATTTTCGAATAAACAACATTGCATGCCTCCCTCTCTAAAACAAACATTGAAATTGACACGTGTCAATATATATGTTTATTTATTTATATGTATGTGTACATATGTACATATATGGGGCAACACAAATTTTTAGAGATTTTCTGTGGTACTTTTCAACCGAGCATACTGGGAAAACCCTAAGGTTAAGTGTGGAAAGCGCTTTCCAAAATTTCTGTTAGTGAAGGAGGTATCGTTAAATATGTTTTTATGTTTAATTATGAGCTTAATTCTTTGAAACAGTAAATACAAATACTTAAACGTATATTTTTGGCCCACTTTCAACGTGTAAACTGGGAAGTGCAATTTCTATGATTTTTGCTTTTAAGGCCTTGTTTGAAAATATTTATTATCAATTTTACTTGTAAATTATATTATTAAATCTTATTAATATCCAATAATTACTTTTAAAGTTTTTTAAACTTTGGCAACCATCTTGTTTTTTATTCTGCATAGTTTCCATGTCTAAAAGTAGAGGCCCATTTGAAGGCACGGCATTTTATTGGCTTAAACACAAAAATAGTCTCAGAACTAAGCCACATGGTTAGTCTCCCAGCGGTAGGGTGTGTATATTTAGATCATTTATTTGGAATTTATAATATGGCAAATTGCGTCGATAAAATTGGTAAGGGTTCCATTACTGGCGATGACAAACTCATTTGAATTATGCATAAATCTCAATTTGTATTCGAATTTGCCAGGCAGACAGACAAAGTTTTACCGGCACTCGTTAAATGTCCTTGTTATATTTAAACCGGGCTATTTTTAACGATTCCTAAAGACAGATTCAGACATTAGGTAAGCACGATAATGCAGTCATAATGCGGGACCAAATTGGTTATGAATAATATTTGAAGTGAAATAGGAACATGACCAGCATTCTAAAGTTTGAAATATATAGCATCAACTTTTTAACTTAAATAAGTATTAATGTTAACATACTTTCCAAATGAATGTTAAAAGCGCAGTTTTTGATTTTCATTGAGTTTGAAAAGATGCAAAACAATTGATTATAGATAATAACATTTTCTTGATTGATTGTTTAATTATTAAAGCATTTCGATTTAATTATTTGTAATTCCAATCAAGGCTGTAAACCGGTTCTGAAATTATTTATTTAAATAAAAGGTTCGGTTCTTAAAAAATAGGTTACATTAATTCGGAACTTCGAATAAAAATTTTAAAATAATATACAATTTTTAAATCTTATTTAATTAAGATTACTTACAAAATTTAAAATTTTTTATTTAATATGTTAAATTTTTAAAAAAATTCAAGTTAAAATAAATTTAATAATACTAATTTGATGTCATAATTCAATCAAGTTTCGGAGCCAAATCTTGGTTTCAGGGGGTATATAAACCGGTTTTTGAACCGAACCTAAGTCTTGCTCTATGGCTCGAGCCACCCAACCGAACCTTTTTTAAAATTTTGGCGGTTTGCAGCCCTGATTAAAATTAATTAAAGTAAGTTAAAATTTTTTTTATAATTTTTAAATCATTTTTAAGCAATTTTGTAACTTGTACTTGATAGTTGAACAGTACTATCGACAGTTTAAGTGCAGTATCCACTCCCCATTCGTCGTTCTTTTTGTGTGACTGTATTATAAACATTGTTGGGGTCCAAAGTGGCGCAGAAAAGTATTTTAAAAGTCTGCAGATGCAACTTCAACTGACTAAAAAGCTTTTTGCGGCTTAAAATCAGTAGCCAAATATTAAAATTGTGTTGCGGTTGCCCAGTTGCCCAAAATGCAGGAATCAACATGCTTGCAAGTTGAAAGATTGAAGTCAACACAAACTCACACATACACACGCTTGAGAAGGTCAAATTAAAATCCAATCCCAAGAAAATGCAAAACAAGAAATTAATGCACCACTTTCTGATATGCTGTAGACAGTTTAAAGTTCGACGCCAACTAAAGTTAAGCAACCAAACTGAAAATGAGAGAGAATTCCAAAAGCAATAGACAGACAAATTTGCAACTAAACAGAAAGTTTTTATTTAGAAAACAGAAGCATAGAGATAAAATATGTGCTACCCAGACATTGACGGCATTGTCGTGAATTTCTCACATAATAGTCAATGTCCTAGTAATATGATTTTATTACATCTAAATAAAAAAAAGGGAAACTCTCGTCTCGTCTTGTCTCGTGGCAGAGTATCCTGTATTTTCGGGGACAAACTTGCAACGAGGCCGTTTCATGTCCATAAAGTAAAGTTTGCAACATCTTTGCCTTTGTCTGATTATTGCCATGGTCCACATTGTTACCCTTGTTGTTATCGTAAATTGTTGTGTGGAAATATGGAAATATGCTTAATGAACTTAATGAGGTTGAAGCCGACGACAATTTTGAGCCAAACTTAATTTAAACTTTGTCTATTGATTGAGCATGAAAATGTTACAGAATAGCTTTAGCAGCAATTCAATTTAAGCAAATTAAACTCGTTTCAACACGTTTTGCCAACACTTAAAATATACTTTTTCAACAACTACTACAACAATTGTCTATGCATCAAAAATATTTAATCATTGGACTCAATTACAGCTCAAGTTGTTGTCTTCAAATAATTGCGTGCGTCAAGAAGATGCAACAAAATTTTGTTCGAGAAACTTTTCTAAAGTTTGCTAAGAAAAACAACAGCAAGTGAAATGCTGAAAGCTCATCAATAAGTTGCAAACTCAAAGGGAGCAGAGAAGGGGGGGGGGGTATTTAAACAAAGTTGCAATAACTTTGAAAATGCAGCCAAAGGCAATTGAAACAACTAAAGAAATAAGGCATTACGAGTGCTTTGTAATCCATTTGAAAACTTTACCAACAACACGCACACAAATACAGATACCCACAGGCACAGGGATAAATATGGAAGAAGGAAATCTCTTGTAATAGACAAACAATGAGGCAAAAATGAAACGTTAAAACGGCGTGTAATAAAGCAACGGAACCAAAGCAATTTGTTTAAGCTGCCAGGCTACTGAGAAAGTTGAATGGAATTGTTAGGGTATAACCGAGAGCTTTAGTTAATGACACTACTGGCAAATGGGGAGTGGGAGTTGGAGAAAGGAGAAAGGAGAGAAAGGCGAAAAAGGGGAAAATCAAATCGAAACAATTGCCCATTATATGCGATACATATTCATATAAGAGGATTCTCCTCAATAGCTGTTTGAATTAAAAGTTGAAGTTGTGGCAAAAAATGGAAGGAGAGAAGAGACTGATAAAGAGGATGAATAAGTAGGGGTGGGGAAAGGACAGTGGCACTACGTACGTTCACGGAATCAAGCGAAGCGTTAACAATGCAAAATAAACCAATGAAAATGTAAAAAAAAGATAGCGAGTTGTGTAAATATTAAAAGGTACATTGAAATGAAATGCGGCCAGGACAGACAGATAGACAGACAGACAGAGAGATAGAGAGAAGTTGTCCTGTGGTTGGAAAAGAACAGTTGCGGCTGACTGAAAGAATCCAATAGTTACAATTACAACAAAGTTAATAAAAATCCATGTGATGGTCGTGATTGCTGGTGCATATGTATACCCTAACTGTGAGAATATTATTTTAAATATGGGTTTAAATATTTAAAAGAAAATTCATAAGTGAAAACAGCATAAATTTAAAAAGACAGTAGAATAGTTAAAATAGAGAGTTGTGAAGTAAAAATTCAGGTTCACCTTATCCCTGAAGCGGTTTTCCTAGACTCTCTTTAATCTAAAATTTAAGCTGAATATTAAAGAGTATTAATGTGTTTAGAGACTGCAAGTTTTCCCAAAGCATTCCCACTGCTTTTGTGTATATATGTGTGTGATTTTTTAATATACTTTATGTCCGGGTCTGTGAGGCGCTTAAGTTTGCTGAAGTGTGAAACAAAAATTAAATTGAAACAGTGCTGAGCGGCTGAATATCGTCTGGTCAGAGCATTATATATGTATATGTATATCCGAATATTACTTTAATTCTGTTTCTTTGTCGACTGCTGGCCATGTTTTGTCAGTAAACGAATTTGATGAAATGGCAATACGAAATACCAATTTCCAAAGGAAAATCTGTCAAAAATGTAATTAATTCGTTAAATTTTTTCAAATTTTATGAATAATTTGAAATTGCTGATCCGATGAAACGAGTGAATAACTTTCATGCAGCAAAAAGATAATGTCGCTCTAAAATACAGTGAATTTTGTATACTTTCCCACACTGCATATGGAAATCTATTGACGGAAAGTGATGAGCTCGTGTGCTTAGCACTTTCATTTTTATTCGTAATCATGATCCTCTTTTTCAAGCGTCAAACTTCTAGTCCAGTTCTTAGAAAAATGAAAGCTGTACAACAAACTTAAACACACATGCATAGTTTAAGTTGAAGCTCAGTTTAAGCATTCGGGGGAAGCTATTAACATGCATATGATAGACACTTCCGCAAAACTGACAGGACGCACATAAGGACATGAACTCAAAGTCAAAGCGGAACATGCGGTGTCTACGTGCATCAACTAGGACACCACAAGAACAACAACAACAACAACATAACCATACAGACATATATATGTACACACACACAAACACATTGGCAAACACGTGTTGGTTATTATTTCGTGCTAAGAATGCTGCAATCAAGATAAAATACTTAGTAAAATACCCTGTACTTTGCTATGTTTCGATTGTCTTCATTTAACAATCACTAGATACCAGGGATTAAAACCGAAACGAATTTCGGTTTCGGTTTTTGGTTATCAAAAATCTTGGAGTATCGGTTTCGTAACGGTTACCGGTTTTTTATAAGTTTCGGTTTAAAAATACCAGTATGGTTTCGGTTCACAAAAAAAATAAAAATTATTGTTATCGGTTGACGAAAATAAGAAAAGTTATTCATTGTTTTACATGAAAAAAGACTTAATGCTCTCATTAGCTTGGAAAATAATGTTATCTGGTTACTTGAATGATCCAGCACAATGTCGATTTTATTATAATTTAATCTCTTATAAATTTGGTTCATTTGGTTAAAAAATTTCGATTATTTAAATTTTACTGATTTTTAATAACTTCGAACTGCCATAACTTTGTTATAACTTAATCAATTTCCATGCGCAATGTAAATTTGAGCATGATTTTATCTTTAAATTCGTTCTGCATTTAAATTTTGTTTATTTTCAAAATTCGAAAATTTCGTATATTTTTAGAAATTTTACAGTGTTACCCCTTATCATTTTTCGAAAAATTTCGAAATTTTCGAATTTTCAAAATGAACAAAATTTAAATGCAGAACGAATTTAGAGATAAAATCATGCTCAAATTTGTATTGCGCATGGAAATTGATTAAGTTTTGACAAAGTTATGGCAGTTCAAAGTTATGAAAGTTGCTCAGTACCTGCGACGGCCAGAACCGAAATTAACCCTTATAAATGAATCGGTTACTAAACGGTTATTTTGGTTTAAAGAGTTTCGGGTTATGGGTTTCGGTACAGCGAAAAAAATTGTATTCGGTTTCGGTTTCAGTTACGGTTACAAATTTCAATCGGTTTTCATTGGTTAAATGTTAAGGCTTCGGTTAAGGTTTTAATCCCTGTTAGATCCCTGCGGTTCCATGTTCGAATCTTAAGCTACAATTGATTGTCGTTTTGTAGTAGCCGAAGGCCGAAGTACAAAAAGCGAATCAAGGCTCGTTTCCGTTTTCTCAATTGCCTTGATATAAATGAAAATATAGTTAGAGAGAATAAATGGGTTCCATAACTATTCAATTAAAATTGCACTTAGGATTACCGAGGATTGACACATACTTCTATCTAAATGTTCAAATGTTGCGCTCAAATGAAATTAAATGGCAGTGCTTTTTTTTAACAAACATTCCATGCTAAAGTTTGCAACTATGGATTAATGGCTTAAAATGTCTGCGTCTGAACAATCTAAAATACGCGATCTGTCGAACATTCAGTAAGACTCTTCTCTTATGTCCATGTGAATTACTCATTTTACTCTGTCTTTTGTTTAATTTAAAATATGCGCTATATTATAATTTTGTTTTAATTTATGGAATTTGAATATCCTTCAAACTTGGTTTACATCGGTGAACTATATGATATAACTGCTATATATATAGATCGGTTACAAAAATCAATTCGAGTATACTCGACTGTAGCCGCACCTCACCGCGAACAAAGCGAATAGGGGTGGAACCCCTTGTTCATTTATTTTTGTTTGTGTGCCTTTTTAATTTTAACAGCTTACATTTTATTTTAAAATGAGCAAACTTAATTTAAATATGCAAAATATTTGATATAAAAAAATTATTTATACAACATAAAAGTTGAGTTATCAACTATTGTTTAATTTTTATATATTTATATTAAATTTGATATTTAAGTATGCTCTCGGTTAAATCAAAGTGTTTTTTTTATTTGAATATAAGAACATTTTCATTTAAACGTAATATGTTAAAAAATAATTTATATTTTTCTATGGTGCAGGTATACCACTTTGTTTTGTCAAAACTTACAGAGTATAGAAATTTAGTCGAGCCGTGCTTAGTTTTAGCTTTTGCTTGTTCTTTGGCTATTGTTGTAGATGTGACCTTTAGCTTGCTTTATCCTTTTGATGGGTTCATCATTGCCGTCGTCCTCATCATCATCATGATCCGCAGTAAATGGTCGGCAAATCAAATAAATAACTGTAGGGTGAAATGTGCCTGCCATGCATAAAGTAAACTATTTAATGGACTCTTGCTGGCGATGGTTGCCATCAGTTCAATGGCATTCATCGAGTTGCGGGAAACTCCCAGAGAAGGGTGGTTGGGGATTGTTGCCCACATTCAAGCGGAAATCGAAAGCCATTAGAAACGAGGTTGCCTGCAGGGAAATGTGGGTGATTCGACAGTCTGATAGACGGGAACGAACTGCTCGCTCTCGCTTGACTTTGAACTCATTTGCTTTTCTTTCACATTTTTTCTGCAAAAATTTTACGCAATTTTACTCTTGGAAGACGACAGCATCCACATAGATATCCTGTCGTCCTTTTTATTTCTTTTCTTATGTCATTTGCCATTGAGTTTCGATTTTGACTTTGTTTCTTTGTAAGTTCTCGACATTCGCTGAGCTCTGCACCTGGTATAGGTGTGCACACTCACATACACACTCACTCACACACACACTCACATACACACACGCACTGCGGGACAGAGACTAACAATAATGCAAATGACTTTGGCTTCCGTATGAGCCTCCAAGGATATGTCTCCTAGTAGCGATTCGGCCTTTGCATTGTTATTGTCATTGTTGTTATTGGCTTTTTGTTCTTCTTATGTCGCTGACACTTTTCTTTTCATCTTACACTAGCAATGACAGGCAATCTGACAGGTTCTACAGAAAACTCTAACAACTCAAAAGCAACGTACATGAAATTTTAGATGTTTCTGAATCTAAGAAACCATTTCTTTCAAATATCATACTTCTTGTTGAACGATTTGATTAAATTCAAATTATATGTTTTCAAGTTTAAAGCATTTTTATTGAATTTATTTATTGTAAAAAATACACCAATAATAAATATTTTGTTGAGAATTTAAATAAAATTTATAGCAGTTGATTCTAATATCGGCGCAAAATAAAATCTCGGACTTTTCAGAGTTACCGACATTTTGTTTGTCTAATTTCCAAAGCGACTATTATCAAAATCTCTAAAAATAAGAGACTCACGACCGATAAAGGCAATTTCGAAATGTTGTTTGATATCAAGAAAATAAAATGAGATTCACTTATTGATGGCAGGCCAAGATTGGATACTTAAAATGAAATCCTGACTTTCTTAACCCAAAATTAGAAGTTTCTATGCTTCAAGCGAAATGTAAAAGTAGTCAAATATTAATAGTTTTACTCGAATACAGCTATGTAAGTAATTATGTGCATTAAATTGATAATTAAATTAGGTTTATAGAAGTGATTAAATTTGAATTAATATGAAATTGTGTGACAAGTAAACATACCTTCTGCTTCACGCCTCTGTCGAATGCCAATTGAACATTTTCAATATGTTTGCCATTTCCATATGGGAAAACCATTCGAAATTTTCCGCATGGCGACACTCCCCGTTGTTGCTGTTGCTTTTGCTGTTGCTGTCAACACAAATATTCGACCACAAAACATATACACAAACACCCGCAACAACAAACAAATAACCATCGAGCAACAACAACAAGAAATAGCAACAGTTGCGACAGCTGCGACAACATTTGGATTCAGATTCGGAAACGTCACACGTTTTTGTACAGAATTTCACATTATAAATATATAAAAAAACATATACAGCTGACTCTAGGAATGCCGATCTTTAAATACCCTTGCAAAAATAAAGAAATTATGTATAATTATGGAATGTTAGTAAATAAAATCCCCTCAACGGTAAGTAAAAATTCTCTATATTAAATTCTCTATTTATTGACAGAGAGAAAAAAATGTATTGTGGTTTAAACAGAATTATAAAATGAGAATGTAAAATTAACAATAAAATCATATTATAAACAATTTTATCTCATTACTGAAGAGATATAAAATCATAATAACACTGATCAGGAAAAATCTTTTAAATCGACATACAACACAACTTTTAAATGCTAAGAATACTAATATGCTAGATATATGTATGTATATCCGAGCTATATGAACAACATGTAACAGAAAACATCACAAAATGTATCAACAACTCAGAGACAGATAGACGGATAGACGGAAGGACGGACGGACGGACAGAGGTTGAAAAGGGATTCAACAATGCGTAACACATTTGGTCACAAAATTATTCTGTACTCGGCAAGTGTATAAAAAAGGAAGGAAACCAAAATACAACTCATGGGGGTCAGAGATACAAGTGCATAAACAAGAATAAACATAAAACAGGATACATAGTATGTAAACAGCAAAGCTCACACATACATACGCATTCGCTTGTATATATGTATGTACATTTGTATGTCCATGTCCATGAATTTCAGCATATGCATATGCATGTAAACATGTCAACGGAACGCGTGAAATAAAAACGATATTTACATACAGATGCGCTTAAAGTAAAAAAAGGGACTTTTTATAGTAGAGATGACACTGTGGGCGCCCGCAGGTGCGAGTTTAAAATTTGAATTTTAGCCCGCAAGTAGGAAAAAAAAATTCTGTTTTTCTATACTACATATCACTAACTACTTAGAAACATGTACAGGTGGGTTCCTAAAATCTAAAGAGCTTTTAATAACAATTTCTTTGGAAAACCACCAATCGAAATGTCGGTTTTTCATTGAGTCACAAATATGTTTCAAATTTCGTTTTATACAATCAATAGATTAGATGCATTACAATAATTTTAAATTTTATTAAATCTATCAATATATTTTTTGACATTTGATTGCATTGTTATCAGGAACACCGACCATTATTTCACGATACTGTTGAGATGTTTGAGATTCTAAAAAATAACAGATAATAATTAAAAATAATATTCCGAAGTTAATAAAACATTTATTAGTTTATGATAAATATCGGCGTCTATTGCTTTCTGTCGTGCGTGAGTCAACTGACCTGCTGCGGGTGCGTGACGTTCCCATCTCTACTTTATACATATACATATGAAAGCGAGGGATACTTCAGACTAAGGAAGGAAAGGCTGAGGATGGATGCCAACTCATAAATTTGCTGACAACAGAGGTGACAACATGTCAACAAGCGCCGCAGGTCTTTTTACAGAGTTTCACGAGAGAGATAGAGACAGAGAGAGAGATCGAAAGAGTAAGAAATATGTATAAACAGCAGGCAAGCCAATTATTCGTACTGGAGAGATTTAAAGAGCGCGCTCAAATTTAAATACAAAGCACGAGTGGGAGCGAGAAAGGGAAATACAAAGAGCAGAGCAGCCAATTACGTGAGAGATTTAAAGTCTGCTCTCAAAAGCAGGCAACACATTTTAAATGATTGATTATTAGGCATACACGAAAAATCGTACGCTTTGTATGTGTGTGTGTGTGTGTTTGTGACTGCAGCTATCGTCAATTGTCCCTCCCCCCTCGGAGCACACTCTTCTCCCTAATACACTTGTCCCTTCAGGCCATTAACGTTTTGTCTACCCGCTGTCTGTTTAGCTTCAACGCGCGACATGTGGCCCAAACTCAAATCCAACCTTTGCCCTTCGCCCTCTTTAAGTAGCTGTCATATGCCAAAGAAATGTATTTTTGCTGGTTTTTATTTATTTTCTTCACACATTTTATTTTTGTGATTTGTTATTGAAATTGTTATTGTTGCTTGGGCGTATGTGCGTGACAGCAACAACAATAGGCACTGAACATTTGACTTATTCGGCTTATTTTATAATCTCTACAAATTTTGAACTGTCGCACAATGATTTTATATAAATGGGCTATGCCCACGCAGTGGATACTATTATTTAGTCAGGGAATATGTAAAGTATTGAATCGATCAATTAGTTCATCCGTCTTTTGAGGCATTCTTATATCACCTAACTTAATTAAAAGGGATCGATATTTATTCAAAAGTGACTAATTGCGTTGAAAATAAACAGAGCTTTGAGGGTGTTGCTGAATTCTCATTTTTATGTGATATTATCGGAGATCAAAAAATTATAAACAATAAATTAAAATTTATTCAATTTAAAAATATAATTTTATTTTATCAAGTACTCTCAAAATATTAAATATTAAACATTTAATAATCGGCTTTTGTGTTGTTATGGCGTTGTTAAGGATTTGTTGATTATGCCTGTATTCATTTTAATGATGTTTATCCAAAATATTCATTTATGCATACACATTAAAGGCAATACAAAAAGTATTATATTTTAAACAAAATGTCGAACAGACAAGGGTATTAAACTTCAACAATCCAAAGAATTCTCTGTGCATTGTGTTATTTCTAAATTTTATTTACATGTAAATTTTATTTGACAATTCTTGTTGACACGAAAAATCATTGAGATGCTCCTATAAATTGTTATTGTTGAATTTTATGTATTTGCTGGCAGTTATTTGATATTTTACTTGAGATTGGTTTATGATTTACGATTTGGGTAAATAATTTTATGTGCATTGAGGCGACGCATTGAGACAAGTTTTGAGAGAAACTCGTATTCCAAAAAGGATTGTGAAATGATGCAGTAGATCTATAAATTGAATATGTAGGTAGTATGTAATTGAATATGATAAAATGTTATGTTATTTTGTGAGAATATTTGTTTGTCCACAATGATGTTAAACAAATTCTTTCTTTGTCCAATTAGAATAAAACCCTTTTAGCCAATGGTAAACAGTTGGCCAAAATGTTTGCAACTTAATTGCTGTGGTTGATACTGAAAGAAGCCAAAGAAATAACAAAAAGTGAAACTGAAATCGATGCTTTGCAATAACAAAAACAACAACACACACAGCCGGAAATATACACACGCACACACACAGTCACATGACACATTCATAAATCATTTTTGGCATATTTTCACTTTGGTTAGTTGGTTTTGCCTTCTGACCGCTTGGAGCGCTGCACGCGAATTGTTTGCCAACGCAGAAAAGTGTTCAAATATTTGTTGTTGCTATTGTTGTTGTTGAATTCTAGAAGGAGCTTGGTGGGTTTATCATACAAAAGCTTATGCTGTCACAGGCAGCGGCTCACAATAATTAGAAAATGACAACGACTAGCAAATACTCTGTAAAAGACATAAGCAACGTAAAAATTCCCTGTCTGTTGTCTGAAAGTGTATTAATAACTAAAACCCTGTAATTATACACCGTTGAGATTATTACTTCTGTATGTGGTTCTAATTTAACACTTTAAATCAGCATGTAATGCTAAAAGATGAAATTAATTGACTGCACGGCGTTTACTCAAATGCTCGACTAACAAATACCCTATAATGTTCTGTTGAACTGATTCTCTGACTGCTGTTCATGAGAATAGGATTTAATAATAGAATACTAAACAGCTAAAATTTCTTCATGTTTCCGGCATGACTTGAAGTTCTCATTCTTGGTTCGAGGCGTATTTCGGACCACGTCTGTAAGTTGATTTGACAAATAAGAAAGTCATTATTTGAGGCTGACACTGCCCCAATCCCTGACCCTCGTTGTGACCCACTAAACTAAAAGGCAAATTAAATAAGTTTCAACGCATTTACAAAGTCATTTTGGGTGCCAAGTTTCAGTTGAGCTCAGCTCGTCAGCTATTTGTGTTTTAGTTTAGTTTTTATGACTTGACCCGCCTCGCCCCCTGCGCCCCAAAGTATGCAAAACAAAACTCACACCCAAACTCATTCAGACACAAAAGAGAGGGAGAGAGAAATCAGCTAAAAATTTATTTCCCTGAATAAGATGCGAAGAGAACTTTGCGCTTTTGTTTGAAATTTGTTTCGCATTTGTAAGTTGAAATGTTTTTTTGTGAGCGAACAAAACAAAACAGAACGGAACGCACAAAAAATATATATAAAATAAAGAAAAAGAAAGAATTGAAACACAAATAAAAGCGTAGCATAGCCCCCGAAGCACTGGCAGACCTCAGACCTCAGGCATGCATTTTGGTCTCCTTTGTGTTTTTGGATAAAGTTGCCCCTTAAATGGCCCCAACACAACACAACACAACACAACAAAACAAAACACAACAGAGCAGAAGAGCACAGTAACTGAAGGAAACGAAACTTTCCTGCCAGTCGCATCCGTTATAAGTCTCCTACCTTTCCACCTCTGCTCTGCTTTCCCTCAAGCTTCAGATTTAATTTAACCTTTTTTCCTTCCCGTTTCGACATTGCTTAAACAAATTTATTTCAATGCGTCTTTGCCTGAAGGCTTTGGCATTGGCCCTGGTTTAAAGGTGCGCCCCCAAATCGATTTTATTGACACTTTAGGCCCGACATAAATCGTTCTTGGGGCCGGGCGCAATGACCGTATCATTTGTATTTGCAACACTTCCAATAGGAACTCGGGGCTAATGCTCAGTAAGGAGCTCAAATCAAATGGTTTGCAATTTCACCGCCTAATGCGAAGTTGAACAAATCCGAATCGCCTCAAGGATAACACATGCAACAGTTAAGTGTCTGACTTAGGATGAAAAATTTGTTAGTTTTCTTCCAGCTTGTCCAAATTACTTTATGTAGAGTTTTAGAGTTGCAGTTTCGCAGATATCTTATGAAGTTTACAAAAGTACTTTGTTTAGAATCTTAATGAGACCCTTACTAAGTTCTGAAAATCCTTAATGAACTATTATTTTAATCAGGGATTAAAACCTTAACCGAAACCGTAACCTCGAACTGGTGAATACCGATTGAAATATGTAACCGTAACTGAAACCGTAACCGCAAAAAATGTTTTCCGCTGTACTGAAATCCACAAATCCACTCTTTAAACCGAAATAACCGTTTAGTAACCGATTCATTTATAAGGGTTAATTTCGGTTCTGGCCGTCGCAGCTACTGAGAAACTTTGATAACTTTGAACTGCCATAGCTTTGTCAAAAGTCAATCAATTTCCATGCGAAATGTAAATTTGATCATGTTTTTACCACTTGATTCGTTCTGCAATTAAATTTTGGTCATTTTGAAAATTCGATATTTTCGAATTTTTTCGAAAAATGATAAGGGGTAACACTGTAAAATTTCTAAAAAAATTCGAATTATTCGAATTTTGAAAATGAAAAAAATTCAAATGCAGAACGAATTTAGAGGTAAAATCATGATTAAATTTACATTGCGCATGAAAATTGATTGACTTTTGACAAAGTTATGAGAGTTCAAAGTTATTAAAAATCAGTAATATCAAAATATTCGAAATTAGATTCTTAAGTCTTTTATCATGTAAAGCAATTAATAACGCTTCTTATTTTGGTCAACCGAAAACCTTATTTTTATTGTTATGAACCGAAACCATACCTGTATTTTTAAAGCGAAAATTACAAAAAACCGACAACGGTAACGAAACCGATACTTCAAGATTTTCATAACCAATAACCTTAATTCGAGCATGACCGAAACCATTACTGAAACTGATATTCGTTTCGGTTTTAATCCCTGATTTTAATTAAAATTTATTTATATCCAGCGCTTCAGATAAATAAACTTAAAAATATTCCCAAAGTGCCTTATCTTTATACTTATTGAGAATGCCTATTATTTATATATAATTATTTGTTTTTTTTAATATACTTATTGATTAATTCTAACTATTTATATTCTTATTTGTATTTAATTTTGTTGGGTTAGACTTCCTTACCTGAGTTACTTTGCTTAGTGGGTGATGATAGATTAAGGAATTGCTTTCTCAACTTCTAGCTAAGAAGATACAGATTCGAGTTAAACAATTTAATAATAGTTTAGTTTAAAAAGTGGTTACAACAAAATACAAAGCGAAGATCTAACGACTTTTGCCATATTGTGAATAGATGATAATTTTAAAAGTACAAAAATAACTAAAGGTTGTGAAAGGAAATCTCTAAGCTAAACATTATTAAGACGAGGGTCTTTAATTCCAGCCTGCATCTCCAAGCAATCTTCAGCTTGTACACAATTGTGAATCTACTAAAATTTCATTACATGCCATATATTTCAAATAATCTGAGCTCACTGAGAAATCTTATATCAGTTGCAATGCGATTTTCATGCCCAGTCAAATTTCAGCCACAAATCCTGCCCACAAATCTTACCATTACAATCACACACATTCACATATCACATATGGATACCTCCCCCTCCTTTTTTGGTCTGTTGTATGAGCATACATATATTAAGGTGTCTACCCTTGGCTTGGAGCACCTCGCTGAGTTATGACGTCCAACAGCTGCGCAAAACGACAGTCCAAGGAGAGGGACGTGCCTCTCATATACTCGTCCATGTACATATGAAGGAGCTGACACAAATATGTTGCATAAGCCAACTGGGAGGAACGGGAGGAGGTGGCAAGAGGATAGGAGGGATGGGTGCCTGGCCGTAGCCAATATCATATGAGACCAGTAATAGCAGCAGCCATAAGGTCGGAGGTGGAACAAAATACAAGTTTGTTGTTTCTGCAACAGCAGCGCACAAAAACAGAATAACAGTTGAATTTCTACTGTAGAGCCGGCTCGACGGGAATATACCCTATAAGCAGATCATATGACAGATCTAATTTTAATATATAAATAAAATGAAGGCTAGACTTCCGTAATAATTTGCAATCCTGATTACAAAGAATTGGATCGAGCCTTGGTGCTGTTTAATGCAATCAAAGTATTATATTTTTCAATTAGCTTTTTTATTCCTTGATTTCTTTTGGTCTAATAAAAAATGTTCTACCTTTTCCTAATTCAACACACAAAAAGTAAACTCGTAAGATTATTTAATATAAAACAAATGTTGAAATTTTTAAAAAGGAAAGCTTAAAATATAACACGAAACGAAAGTGTATTTATCAAGTTACTCTCTCTTAATAACTCTAAAATGATCAGTGGTTACTCTCTAAGTGAGAAAGTAGTCAAACCTCATATGGAATCGGTCTTATATAAATCCGATATTACTTGTGCGACTCAGTGATAAAGAAACTTACCTCTACTTAAAGACAGATTAATTCAGCTTTTTCTACTTTCTTAACTGAACAATATACCCGCCGCATGTGTACAGGGTATTAAAGGCAGCAAGCAGAAAAATATCAAATCAAATGGCCAGTCGACAGTTGGCCTCCCATTTGGGACTAGGTGGAAAATATTGCAGACACTTTGCAGTCTGTCCTATTCTATAATGGTTATTTACGAGTATAATGCCAGCCTAATAAAAGTCAAAACTTATTTTTCTTATATTTTTTTTCTGACCCCATTGCAGGCCACTTTCCTTTGAGTTCGGAGCATTGTCTGACCTGGATCTGCCTGGACGTGTTATTTTGTACGGCGAGCATAATGCATCTGTGCACAATATCCGTGGATCGTTATCTGTCGCTGCGTTATCCGATGCGATTTGGCCGGAACAAGACCAGACGGAGAGTAACTCTTAAAATTGTCTTTGTCTGGCTGCTGAGTATTGCAATGAGTTTGCCCCTCAGCTTGATGTACTCCAAGGTAAGTCGAGTAATCAATTGGAAACTATTATCAGCTTATCAAATTTGATTATTTGATTTTTAGGATCATGCCTCGGTGCTGGTGAATGGCACCTGTCAGATCCCTGATCCGGTCTACAAGCTGGTTGGCTCCATTGTCTGCTTTTATATACCCCTGGGAGTGATGCTACTCACCTATTGCCTCACGGTGCGTCTCTTGGCCCGACAGCGTCAGAATCTGGGCGGTGGCCAGCCCACATCGGCAGTCACCCCCGGCTGGGCAAGCGGTTGGCTGGGACAGGCACCTGCCTTGGGTAAGTCAGTTATAAATATATATTTCTAGACCTAATGGCTAAATAAATAAATAGATCGAGGTTGCTGAGTTGTTTATTTCCACCCTCTCCATTCAGGAACATTGTTCGAAATTTCATTATTATTCTTACACTCCAAGATTTTTAAATAAAAATACATTGAACTGGAAATTTTCAATCTGCAACGATGAAACATTGTTGATAAACAATAATAGTACGACAAAGCTGTATAATTCTTTATTCGATCTGTCACCAATTTTTAAATATTTTAACCTAAAAGTTTTTTGTAATAGGAAATTTCAAAACACTATTCTTCAAGGTACTCGTAGTTATCAAGAAGTATTCTGAAACAGATATATAGTATATTTAATAAATAATGGATATAATCGATCGATTACTTCGATCGTTCGTTAAAGATTTTAACAAAAAGTAAACATGTAATCAGGGATTAAAACCTTAACCGAAACCGTAATCTTTAACCGGTGAAAACCAATTGAAATTTGTAACCGATTCATTTATAAGGGTTAATTTTGGTTCTGGCCTTCGCAGCTACTGGGCAACTTTGATTACCTTGAACTACCATAACTTTGTCAAATTTCAATCAATTTCCATGCGCAATGTAAATTTGATCATGATTTTACCTTTAAATTCGTTCTGCATTTAAATTTTGTTCATTTTGAAAATTCAAAATTTTTCGAAAAAATCAAAAAAGATAAAGGGGTAACACTGTAAAATCTCGAAAAAATTCGATTTTCAAAAATTTTCAAAAATGAACAAAATTCAAATGCAAAACGAATTTAGAGGCAAAATCAGCATCAAATTTGCATTGCGCATGGAAATTGATTAAATTTTGACAAAGTTATGGCAGTTCGAAGTTATTAAAAATCAGTAAAATCCAAATAATCGAAATTTTCAAACCAATTTAACCAAATTTATATGAGGTCAAATTATGATAAGATCGACATTACGTAGGACCATTCCAGTAACCAGGTAACATTATTTTTCAGGCTTATAAAAGCTTTAAGCCTTTTTTCATGTAAAGCAATGAAAAACTCTTCTTATTTTGGTCAACCGAAAACATAAATTTTTTTTTGTGAACCGAAACCAGACCAGTATTTTTAAACCAAAACTTACAAAAAAAACGATAACTGTTACGAAACCGATACTCCAAGATTTTGCATAACCGATAACTGAAAAGCTTAATTCGAGCATAACCGAAACCGTAACTGAAACCGATATTCGCTCCGGTTTTAATGCCTGCATGTCATTTATAAACATTAAAAAAAAACAATTGCAAAAAAATTAGGAAAGTTTGTTCTCTCTTTTTGATCTGCTTTTAACTTATTTTTACAGATCTTTACCAACAGTAAGCTGAAAAAATAATTGATAAAAATGACAATTCATTTTTTCGATTATTTTAAAAGTTCAGCCCTTTCAGAGGAGATTTTGTGGTAGCACTCTCTTCTGGGATATTTTTAGTCGTTCTATGCAGCTGTCCTCGGATAATTTGATTTTCAGTCTGCCAAAAGTAAACTTTGTTGCACATTTTGTTGCCTCTGGCTTTGCAAGCAAGTTTACACAACATATTAAAAAGGGTGGAGGGGAATAGAACCAGCAGAAGTGCGAATGTACGTAACCAGCCAGAGGATAGATGCCTAAGCCACAGAAAATGCGCACAGCCAACCTTCGACAGCCATTGAAAGTGGGTGTAACTGTGTGTGTGAGTGTAACCGAGTGTTGATAGCTAATTTCAGTTATGTCGCTTACAAGGACAACCATCAACATAAACGTCTGCAAAGCTGTTTTACAAATGTCAAGCTATTTCGAGTTGAATGCAAAAGTTGTTGCGTCAGTTGGAAAATTGTTTGGGAATGGAAGAAACCAATCGAAATGAAAAATATTCTTGTATTACAAAATTATATTAAAATTGATAGACTTTCTGTATCCCTACGTCCGATGTTCTTCTGGTTCCACTTTCTTAAGTTTGAAATATTTAACTTTCACTTTTTCCTTTAGAATTTGTAGTCTCTAAAATCACTTAAATTATATTTATATTTAATTGATTTTTCTGAGAGTCTAACCGTTAATACTCTTTAACTTGAATCTTAAAATATATCCTTATCCGACAATATTTAACTCTGATTCGTTTAGTTTTCTCCTCGTCTCCGTTTCCTCTGAATTTTCTATATTTCTCTTCAATCAATCGCAAGACAAAACTTAATATCTTAAAAAAAAAAAATTGCTTCGATTCAAAAAAGTAATGTTTACATAAATTTTAAAACTTTTTTAAATTTCAGCAATACATCAGACTTAAATCATTTAGAAAGAAACTATAAATTAGTCAATGTAAATTTTAACATTGAAGTAAGGCAAAGTATTTAAAACTGATCGTTTTTCACTTTATCTAACTTAAATTCACCAACTCTAATTAAATTCAATCCGAAAAATGTATCCAAAAGTACATTAGAACAGTTTAAAGATATTCACTTTCTGCATAATTTAAAGACAGATACCTGAAAACATTTTAATAATTTTTAAAATAATAGAGAAAAAAAATTTATTATTTTTGTTAAAAATTTAATTGTAAATTACACTGTATAAAATATTAAGGGTATTGATTTAAGTTGTCTTTCTGTTCGTTATAGTGAAGTGCAGCTGTATGATTCGCAACCTTTTCAGCATTATACTTATAGCTTATAAAGAAAAGAGCATTTAAGGCTATTTTAGGAACTTGCAGACATTCCATGTGTCAATAATAATAATAATAATCAATAAAATGAGAACGAGCAAAGCTGCTATATAAAAACTAAGCATATTTAATGGAAGTGCGACTGCATTGCGGTTCTACCCTCCAAGGGAGGTGGATGCAGAGGAAAGAGGAAGCTAATCGAGAATGGAAGCGACGGCATTTGGAACAACGAGTTGAACATTTAACGGCGCATTGCGACGGAGCATTGAGTGCAGTTTACCGTTCTATGAGCTTATGTCTGTACCACATGTGTGTGTGTGTGTGTGTGTGTGTGTGTGTGTGTGTGTGTGTGTATGACTGTACTGTCCCTCGAGTACTACTCACTGGTGAAATATTGGTGAGCTAACTGCATTACCAATCACCATTGAATTCACCAACATTCATAACATACACTGATAAAAAAAATGTTCTAAAATCAAGGTTTTGGTCTCAGACCTAAAAAATGCGTCGAGAACATAAAATTCTTAAATTTAGAAACACACATCTTGATTTTTCAAATAAGAATAAATTCTTAATTTAAGACCAAATCTTAAATTCTCAAATCAAAAATAAAAAAAATAGGGCAGATTTTTTAAACTTTAAACTATATTTTTTTTTTGATGTTTATACATTTTTGGATTTAATTTTTGTTTTAAATATTTCGAATTTATGTTTTTTCCTTGACTAGAGCGGGTTTCGAACTCTCGACTGACGACTTGTTGTCACAACCAAACTGAAGCGGCGACTCTAACCAGAGCACCACTGTGCCATTATTGTCTTCATATTAAATATGACATATTTATATTTTCTTATCAATTTAAGATTTTTAGTTCTTATATTAAGAACTGGGAATTTTTAGATTAATATTCTTAGTTTTGTTAATTTGGTTTTAAAATGGTCTTATCTTAAGAACAAAATATTTAAGATGAATGTTCTTGATTTTAGAAATTGGTCTTTTTTTTCAGTGTACCAGTGACTAGTGAATACTTTCGTTGCCGAATTCACTACCTAATTTTGCATAGTGAAATCACCAACACAATTTATCGACTGCTACCAGCAGTACTAGAGGGCTGCGACATGACTGTGTGCGTGTATGTGTGTGTGTATGTGTGTGTGTTAGTTTCCGGTGCAGTTCTTTTAAAGTAAATCTGCTGTAATGCAGCTGAATTTGGCACAAGCACGTACATAGGTCGCTCTCTCCTGCCCTCTCTGCCTCTCTGCCTCTCTGTCCCTCTGTTTATCCGCTCATGCTCGTTGCTTTTATAAGCTCATTTATTTCTTTTCTAGAGTACTCGTATTCCATTTTGACTGTATCTAAACTCTATTGGTTCTGATTTGATTTCTCATTTAGAGCGTCGCTGCACTTGGCGCCGTCTGTTGAAGCCTGGCCAGAGCCACGCCTCCTCGGTACTGCACGCCCACTCGGCTAACTCGACGGACACAGATCTCAGCACACTGGACAACCATGAGCTCTGGCTACCAGACACCAGGTGAGCTCAACATCTAATCCGAACAAATCCCCACAAAATTGCAACCACATGCTTCAATCCCTTCTTAGCATTCCCGAGCCGACGCCCACAACGATGACGGCGTTACATCAGTTTGGTGCGGAAATGTTGAAGTTATCGCGTGGCCTGGAATCTGTTGCATCGTCATCGACAACGGGCTCGCCCACCAAATCCGAATTTTCCATATCGAATCAGCTGCCATTTCCGAGCAGCCCTCAACGCTATGCGACACATCAACAACAACAACAACACCACCAACATTCACATGGCAGCAATTACCTGCCACAGACATCGCCAAAGAGCAGACAGGGAACCAGCAATCACCTGGGATTATCCATGACAACGCTGGGCATAGAACGGGAAAGCACACGAAACTCCTTGGCCAGCAGTCGACTAGGCGAACAGAGCGATGGGTAAGTGCCAACATCCCCAAGACCCAGTTAATTGAATGGAAAATTTAGAATCATAATTAATAAGCTTAGGACATTTTTAATCAGTCTTGTCCAATTTTGGAACGGAAAGTAAGAAAAATTATTATTTTATAATCAGAAAGTTCAAATTCAAATCAAAGTCAAATTTAACAATAATTATTCTAGCTAGCTCAAGATTTTTTTAATTGTTACATACCAAATTTGTACTAAATAAAACCAGTCGTAATTACCAAAATCTGCTAAAAACGTAAATTTTTAATTTCTAGATTACATACAATATTTTTATTAAAAAATACAATAAATTAATTGACATTTTTAACTTATTTAAAACTTTATTTTTCTGCTTTTTTTAAAGTTTTTTTTTTACAAATACTATAAGTAATAATGCAATTGAATAAATAATAAGCAAAAAAGCTTAGAAGCGTTTTTATTAAATATTAAACTACAGATCATGATCGTTATCAGATTAGACGACGATCCGACCATTTTTCAATTCAGCTTTAGACTATACTTTTATCCAAAAGATTGCTTATTAAAAGAGTCTAAAATTAGTTGCAATTGTAACAAAACACTTGAGCGTTTTTCTGCAATTGCTGGACACCCAATTGTCGTACACATGTATACGTATACGTGATATTTTTGAGGAGTACTTCAAGTGACAGCTCTTTTCAAAGTGCTCTTAAATCGAAGTGGAAGTAAATGCCACCAAATTTGTGTTGCTTCACCTGACAAAAGGGCAAACAGATGAGACCAGTAAACAGTACAAATCCTTCCTCTGCACCACCAAGCATTTCTCAGTCCCAGAAAGAGTCTTTGTTCGTCTCTCATCGCTTCAGACTTCGTCCTCTCGCTTGACCGCATCAAAAGCCAAGCCAAACGTTCAGCTTGTACTTATTTTTTTCCGGTTCTCGGTTCGTTTATTTTGGGCCTCGATTTTTTTTTTTGTCGTATTTGCCTTTTATTGTCCTTCCGCCTTTGAATTGTTGTGAAATTTTTTGTAATAATTAATTTTTTTCTTTCTTTTTTGTCCTCCCTTTTTGAAGGCCATTTTAAAGGGAAAGGTTGGGAATGTTCTGAACAGCTCAAGTGATTTTAGCAACAGCATCCGCATCAGTTGGCGTTTTCTTATTAATATTCTAATTTTAGCTGTCTGGTTTATGTTGCCAAAAAGAAGAAGAGCTCACAAAAATTCAATTAAAAATGTTAATTTAAAAATAAAAATTAAATTTTACATTTCAAAGATTTCAAGTCCAAGATATTTTGCTAAACAAGAGTTTTGCGATAGGAACAAAATAAATAAAACTCCAATAGGAATACCCTGTGATTATTGAAAGGTTAAAGTGAACATCTCGTAAATATCGAATTTTAACTCCAGGATAAATAACAAGAATTTTAAGAAACTAAATTTTTACGTAGATAATCCGACCTAAGTTAATAACACATTTTCCAAAATGCTGACTAAGAGAGAATCATATAGGGTATCAGTAAGTCATGCTAGCGGGTTCTTTACACATTGTTAAACAACTTTTGACTATTCGAAAACTATAATAAACCGCAATAAATTAAAGCAGAGCACGTAAAACGTTCCAAAAAATTGGGGTCATAGTTTTTCTCTTTCACACTCAGTTCGTTAGTCTCTTTCTGGCTGTTGGCCAAGTTCTGTGCCTTTGTCATCATATTTGGCAGATTGTTTGACAGTTGAGCGAACAGTTGCGCAATCAATAAAGTGGATTTTCGATTTCGTTTTTGTCTGACTTTTTTTTATATTGAGTTTTGGTCTTTTCAGCGTTAACCTGGCCTAAAGTGGCGCTCAATTTAAGCCCGGGCCATTGTAGGAAGCTGTCGTTGTAAAACGATTCGTTTGGTAATACGATGCGAGTGAGAAACGGCTTTTAATTGTTTGACTATTTGTCGTCTCATGCACTTTTGACAGCGACCCCAAAGAACTTAACAAATGATGTTTGGGCCACGTTTTCGTCCTTGTACGAGCGCTTCTTCATAAGTTACTTACTGGGTGTGTAAATGACGAGTTGCCGATTTCAAAAGAATTATATTTTTTTAAATTAAAGCAATGCGTTGAAGATAGAAGGAGTTATTTATCTTAAAAGATCGCAAATGTCGTTGTCTGATAAATAACAATAAAAGTCATTGATGAACATATAACAATTGCAATTCTGTCTTCTGTTTAAGTAAATGATATTCATCGATTTTTTTGTGTGTTTTTTGTAGAAGTTTTAGGGTAAAAAGGCTTTCTACTCCTAACTTTTTTCATATTTATGTTCCGTTTATTTTTTCCTTTTGTTATGTATGATCTCTTAAAAAAGGGATGGCAATTAAATATCAAAACTTAAAGAGGGCTATGACAATTAAATGTCAAAACTTAAAGAGTTCTAGAACTGCCCTCGCCTCAAACAATAGGCAGACCAAAAGCTAAGCAGCATATGCAAGAGTTGGATACAATTCGTTAGTCTTTGGCTTGTTGGGGTTCGGTTTGGAACTTGTCTTGACTTTAACTTGGCTGATGAACTGTTGGCAGCTGTTTAATTCCTTTGTGACTGAAACAATAATAAGCCCAGTCAAGGCAGCTGCTTGGCTTTGTTTAACTTGTGCATAATGAGATGGGAGCACCTTTTTTATTTAAGCTTTAGCTTTAGCTTTTCCTTCTTCATCTTTTAGCTCTCATCTACCATCTTTTCCATCATTGCCATCTGCATCTCAATTTATGCGCGCGTCTTGCGCAAACACAAATCAAAAGCGTCAAGGATGCATAATGAGCTGACTAGCAGCTACCTCTGGCTTCCTTCTCTCTCTCTCTCTCACACTCTCTCTCTCTCTCTCTCTCTCTATTCCCCCTACACGATGCCTTCATTAGCTGCTAATCTTTGCCGCAGCAAATGAAGTTGTGGCTCCTGTTTCTGTTTTTGTTGCTGTTGCTTCAACATTTGCATGCTAAACAAATGGCGGCAGGGCAGAAAGCCGCAAAGCCAACGCTGAAATTCATGTGCTTTATTAAAATGAATTCAAAATGAGAACGCAAAACAGCACGAAGAAGCACGAAGAACGGAAAAAAAGGAAATTGTTACAGCAAAAACAACAACAGCAGCAAACCACAAAGCGCATTTTGTGAATTTTTTTGCACAGAAACTCACACACAAAAAACATTGGCTACTTTTCTGCATAAATAAAACCAGGTGACCACAAACCGTGTGGTTGTGTCTCTGTGTGTGTTCTCAGCATGTGTGCGTGTGTGTGTGTGTGATTTTTTCGGACATTTTGAATAACTTCTCTGGCACTCTGTTTGCCAATTGGCTGAACAATTTTAATTAAAAATAAGATAGACACCTCATCTTGGGCACACCGAAGATTTAATATCCTTGCTGATAAAAATACAAAAAAATTTGGAAATAATAATTAAAGTTCAATTTGAATTTAGAACTCTCTATACAATATTTATAACTAAATGTATATAATTAAAAACTGCAAACAAAAGTAAATTCTCTTTTTAAACAAAAATTGAAAATTAAAATTGAATGCACAATAATTTATTGCAAAAACTAATAAAAAATAAATTAGCAAAAAACCCATGCATAGAATATCAAATAAAATATAATACTCAAACATTATATATATGTATACATTATAAATGATTAGCGCTTAATTTTGATTATCAATTTACATTAAAAAATAACAATCTCCTTTTCTTTCTTTCTTATCAATTCTCTCTCCATCTCTCTCTCGTTATCACTTGCATTCACAGCACTCTCTCTCAGCTGTCACAGAGACTGCGCGTCTACAAGAAACGACGACGCGCCTCCTCGGCAGCTTCTGGACGCGAACGTCGAGCTGGAAGCGAGGATGCCGAGGATGAGGATCAGGACACGCTGCGACGCAGGAAACGTCACAATAGCTTACCGAAAAATGTGCTCTATACTCATCACAAGACGCTGTGCGAGAGTTTGGACAATGATGACAACGAAGATGACGACGTGGAGGAGGCGGAAAAGATGCACACGGGAAAATCATCAAAGAGCTGCCACTCGGATACGGAACTGGAGCCGGCCAAGCAGTGTCGCGTCAGTTCCAGTTCCAGAGTCATCCAGAACCATCAGCCCGATTACCTGCAGCTTCCCTCAGTCTGCACCTGTCCCTACTTTGGTGATCGACCGCTGCAGAGTTGTGTGAAGACGGCCGAGGTGAAGATCATTTCATCCGCCTTCAAGGTGACCACAGCAACGACAACAACAACGGCGGTGAGCAGCTCCCCCAGTGAAATGGAGCTTCTGCTCTGCTCCGGCAGTGGCAACAACAACAAGACGGGACTGACGAGCAGCGTCAGCGTGGGCGTGGGAGTGACAGTTGCAGCTGCTGCTGCTCCAGCGCCATCTGGTGGTGGCACCGTGAACACATTGTCACCCCACTCGGCCCATCATCATCACGCTCATCATGCTCATCATCAGAGTGATGGAGGTGGCTATCTGGCTGCACCGGGGACACCTTGTCCAGGTCGACGCAAGCTGAGCATATCGAAGACCGCCTCGGTGATCACATGGGATGCGGGTCGACATCGTCGGCGGGGCAGCAGCTTTGGCGGTGCACGCACCTCGTTGCTTCTCACGCCGACGAAGACGGCGTCCAGTGCGGCATCAACGACGCCGTTGCGTCGATCGGCCACGTTGCGGAGTCATCAGAATATGAACTACCAGGCGGGTGGAGAGGGTGGCAAGTCGAGCAGGACACCGCAATCCTCTCCCTGCCTGCTCCAAAGACAACAGACAGTGCGTTCCCATCATTCGCGCAACTCCAGTGTGATCTCGAGAAACTCCTCACGACATGGTCGCATCATTCGGCTGGAGCAGAAGGCTACCAAAGTTCTGGGCGTCGTCTTCTTCACATTTGTGATACTCTGGTCGCCATTCTTTGTGCTCAATCTGCTGCCGACGGTGTGCGAGGAGTGTGAGGAACGGATTAGTCACTGGGTATTCGATGTTGTCACCTGGCTGGGCTATGCCAGCTCCATGGTCAATCCCATATTCTATACCATCTTCAATAAGGTCTTCAGGCAGGCCTTCAAGAAGGTATTGCTCTGCCGTTACTCCAACAACAGCGCCTGGCGACCGAGTAGATAACAGACGCCCGTGAAGCTTGGCAAACTGAAACCGAACTCCAATCCTCTCAAGCCTTCGCCGCCCATCAAATGCGGTAGCGTTGAGTTTGAAATTGGCTGCACACAACGCTCAACGGTCAGTGTCCTCAAACGGACGAGCGAAGGATCAACAGCCAACTTATAAGCTCAGTCCAGTTCATGTCCAAGCTTTCAATTTTCTGCTCCCATTCCAATTCTGGTTAACCGCACAACGTGCCACTTTTGTGTGTGTATGTGTGTGTGTGTGTCGTCTTGGGTCTCGTAATTAATTTCAAAATTCAATTTGCACGCCTTGGAAACCTTGAAAAACCACCAGAACATCATGCCAACACATCGTTGAACCATTTCCCGGTCCGACTTCTGGACAAGCGACTTAGTTGCCACAGGCCACAAAGGCAACATATCCTTCTCTAATTGCGACTCTCTCAAGATGTACTAAGCTCGTATGTGTATGTGTATGTGTGTGTGTGGTCCATTAAGGATTATTATGCTGGGAAAACAGATTTACAAGATTTTCCGCCAAATTAAACTCAACTCGCAAAATCACAAGACAGCTGAAAATACTTTAAGGTATAAATTTATGCAATTGAATATTGCCCATCCTTATTTATTTAGATTTCAAGAGTATATTGCATTCGTTGTAATGTTTGTAACAGGGAGAAGGAGACGTGAAAGATACTTTAATGTATATAAAGTATCGATAATGTATTCATTACAAAAGTTCTTCGAGCATTCCAATAAAATCAGCCTATTACGAAAATACAATATTCTGTAAAAATTTATATTTGAAACATTATTATTATTGTTAATAATGCATTAAATCATTTTCCATTCAGTATTTTTCGCAAACAAACTGTGTATACATATGAATAAAAACTTGTGTTTTCATAGAATGAAAAGCCATTTCTCATTTCCATAACAAACTTTTCTCGTTACAATATTATTTCCCCTTTATGTTCGTTATAGAGAAGTTGGACTGTCAATAAATAGCTCAAATGTATTGTTGTTATTGTCGTTGTTGTTGAAACAGATTTCATTAAACAAATTGGTTTATACTATGTTTCGGCTACTTTTGCAATTATGTGTTTAATTTATGACAATTTGGAAGCCGCAAATGGGAAAATCATGCAAAATTCATTGAAGCGATCGTCACGTAACCAATGTTTATAGAAATTGTTGCTTTTGTTGTTGTGGTAGCAATGAGATTGGCATTTTTTATTTGAAAAGTTGATGCATTCGCTTTTATTTTCGTGCGCAAAATGAAAAATTTTCAGCTGGTCACGTAAGAAGTTGACGAACGCCTTCGGGGTTTCAATCCCAAGTCCCAGTCCCAATCCCCGTCCCAGTCCCAGTCCCAGTCAAACAGCAGCTCGAAGAACACATCAAATAAGAACAACAATCGGGAGAACAACCATGAGAATAACAACAACAATAAGTAGAGCTATAATGAAAGCTGTATGGCTCAAAAGTTTCACTCTTGAACAAGTTTAAAGCGCAATTTTGTGATGTGGCTACAAAGTAAGCGACAAATTCGTGGCATGTTTCAGTAAAAGAAATAGAGAGAGAGAGACAAAAAGAGAGAGAAAGATAGGGGAAGAGACAGGTAATGGTGCCATTAGTAGCACCTACTCAAAAAGCTGCTACCACTCACGACACACTCTGCGTCGTCAACCATTTTTCCACCATCCAACATTTTCTCCCCCACATTTTGGTGACAAATTTTCCAGCCCAGACGACGACAGACAATGCCTGAGGCCGATGAAGTATACGCACCCGCGGCGCTTGAAAATTTATAGCTATTTTATCGCCGGCGGAAATATTTTTTTCCGCTTCATTGCCCGCCGATGTCAGTGGGTAGTTTGTAGGGTCGATAGGCTGGTCGCAAAAGTGTCACACTCTAGTGAAAACTTCATTGAACTTTAATAGCCTCAGCTCTCAACTCAGCAGCCCTCGGGGTAAACAACAGAAACATCTTCAGACCTCCTACTGTTAATAAACTGACAGTCGCTTCCGCCTTTGCTTTTCTCCCCCAACATATGGCCCTGTTGTAAAGTGGGAAGTGCGAAAGACGGTTAAATCAGCTATAGACAAAAGTAATTCACTAACAGATACCCTTTGTAGATATAAAGATAAATGAATGGATCATTTTCTTAGTATATGATTTATTTGAAATAGGAAAGGCATCTAATAATTCTAGTATACTTTTATTACCCATTTCCTGAATACTATTCTGCGTACCCACACTAAATAATTACTTCGAGTTCCTTTAAAAATATGACAATTTCTTTAACTTAATGTGATTAAAATTAAGTGTAACAACAATGGGAAAATGATCAAGTACCGGAAATGTTAACATTAACAGAAGCTGTTAACTTAGCAGCTGTTGCAAAGCAATTAAAAGAATGTTATGCATACTTTGGAGCATGTTGAAAGTGTATTTGGATTTGATATAAGGATATAAGGAAAGTTATGGACAACATGTTGTCTCATTAGAAACTTGGCAAGTTGGCAAACTAAATAAAAATAAATGTAGCTCGAAATTATTTAAGCAAATACACGAATTTAAACTTGATAAATGTTTACAGCAATCCATGATATGCAATTTGTTATAGATGAAAATTAAATGTTATTTGTGCTTTATTTGTGCTGATTCAAGTTGTCCCAGGGTCAACTGGAAATTGTATATATACATACTTATACATATATAAAATATACTTGATTGTAAATGTAATTTGTAGTCTAATATAATCGATTTAATACCTTAAGTCAACCAAAAGGGGGAGCATTGTCACAAAACGCTTTTACCAATAGCTATGCTAAGTTGAATGCATTTCAGAGAACAAAATTCTACTGAGATCTGTATTATATGAAAATGTATTCTACTAACTTATTAAAATAGATATATGACTACACATATACATAAGTAGGAGTAGACGTACTTTAGGCCCTAGAGAATTGCTAGCTGAAAGATGTTGTAAATATATTTCGAAAGTAGAGAAACACACAATAAATCCCATGGGGTATACTAACTATAAACTTATTATCTAGATATAATTACAAACTGTTTAAATATGCTTGTGATGAGCTAAAAATAATACGCATATGGAATCTATTATAGCAACACAACAACCATTATTGAACATTTATAAATATATATAAACAAATTAGTAAAAACGCATTTTCTGTGGATCAAAACTTCAGGTTTCCTCAAGCGTCCAGTTTTGATGTTAAATTTCGAATTTAAATGAGAAAACAGTGGAATAATGCTAAAACTTGAAAGTAATATATAATGTACACCAGATATTTAATTGAACCTTGAACCAGTTTGCAGTTGACTATCCCAACAAAAGATCATACGAAATGTATTAAAATGAAATGCAAAATTAAGTTAAGAACCCATAATGACATATCTCTATGCGTTGATGTTGTTTACATGATTAATATGCATAAATATATGTAGTAGTTAAAAATATAGTATACGTATATTAAGATATTCCTTCAACCAAGTCAAAGACAACTGAGAATATGTTTAACATATTAGTGTAAATGTTTTATGCTTAACTTAACTATGTACAAATGTATTTAAAAAGCATTTTATGATTTCTATTAAATGTGCATTCAATCAAAATAATCAAACTTAAATAATTTAAACTTACAGCCGGGAATATTTATGAGAATTTTTCGTATTTTACAGCCACAAAATTGAGTGGAAAGTGGGGCGAATTAGAGACACTCTGCCCAACATTTTTACTTTATATCAACTGGGAAAAAAAAGGTTAGCTCGTTCACACAATTTTTATATCAAGTTCCACTCAATTAGACAACAATTGACGATGTCAGCTTTTTGTTTAGCACACAATAAGTAACTAAGAATAGAAATGAAAAATATATTTAAATTGGACGACTATGAATTACCTGTTCTATATAATTTGACGATGAGTTTTCAAGGTACATGAAAATTAACATTTTTTTTTTAGGTATGTAGTAGAATTACAAGAGACTTTACATTTTATTTGCATGAAAAGCAAAGGCACAATCAGCACCTAGTTAAATATTGCGTATACGCACCGTGCACAGGATGCAGCATCGCTTGAAATCAACTGCGAGAAAGAAAGATGTAATGAAACATATACGTGTATTAATTAACTGGATGGTAAGTATGTTCGGATTACTTAACAATTACATTGCGAAGTCAGATATTGCGCATACGCCACGTGTATCGCCGCAATCTCAACTTGTTGTCGAAGGAAAAGGACAAAAGAAAAAAGGCTGAATATATATAGATATATTTATATGCATAACGAGGTATACATAAATATAATAATTAGGTAAATTATTATTATGATAATTATTTGAAGGCACTTGAAATTTTAATGCGTCCTAATATTCGGCAAATTTTTGTGCAAGTTGAAGGCCACAAAAATCGTAAAGTAAATCCCTACAAAGTGGCTGGCTAAAGCCATAAAAAATGAGCAAAAGTCCGACTACTCAGCGTCTCTTAATTTTATTTCAGTTTTAAGGGTCTCGTAAAGCAGCGACGGACTGTGGGGCGTGGCAGCTGGGATACGCCGAAAAAGCAAAACAAAAAAATGTTGTAATAAACGCCTCTTTACTGGCTGCTGTTGTTGCTGTTGTTTCTCTTGTTTGCGAAGCGACAGCAACTTAAAATTTTGTGCACAAGTGCGCCCCAAGGGCAGCCAACAAAAATACAAAAAAAAACAACAACGTTTAGTGCACTTAAGGCTCTTACCCAGCGGAAATTCCCTGGTGTAGAAAGCTACAGATTTGAAAACCCAAAACTGAAAATGAATATAAATACAATAATTGAAAACTTCAAAATTCTGAAATTAAAAATATGCGTATTATTTAAGCACACTTTTTAAAGCACACATATTTTAAATATAATAAATAATTATTAAAGACTGCATTAAATCCATAAAATAATAAAAACAAAGGGATTTCAACATAATTAATGGCTGTGCTCAGTGGTAATTGATAACTTTAAGTTTTCATACCGCTTACACTTTTTATTTACCACGGATATTCTTTATTTTACCTACATTCACGTTTTTTATTGCAGTTCTTTGCATTCTGTGAGCAATTTGTGCCACATTTAAATTACATATGAAAATCAAATAATAACTTTCTTATCTGCTTAACCGATAACTTTACTATTATTAATATAGTAGTAGTTAAAAGATATTTTAACTCAATTCATCCGTTAAGCCGTGACAAGAGCCTGACACGATTAATTGTAGTTCAACTTTTTAATACATTGCTGTCAATATTTCAAAAGATTAATAGGAATTTGATTATTGTAATTCAACAAACAAATAAAAGAAAAATTGATTTTTAATTATTTAAATATTTATACAAAATTAGGTCTCAATCAAAAATTAATAAAGAGAAAAAGAAGAATGAACGATATAAATATAAGATTAATGACTTTCCAAGTACCGTTCTTAGCAAGAGAAGCATTGTTTCAGCTTTGCTTATAAATAAAAGCGTTTTCCACCTAAAAGCACACACAATTACACATATTTTCTGCTACTTTCACTGTGCCTTAAATGCTTTCTTGTACTTTAGGTAAAAAAAATGCCGTTTATTTAAAGTGTGCAGCTGTGCATGTAAATGTAAATGTAAATGTAAATGCAATGGTGTTGGGGCAACACACACATACATACGTACATATATACTCCGTACATTTTTACAACAGGGTTATTATTTTTCGCCCGGACAATTCAATGACACAGCAAAGAATGCAAATGTCGTTAAATATTTTTGGTTAAATGACTTACAAATTTAAAACGTTGAATTTATTCTTAGAATTTTCAGTTTTAATTTTTAAAGGGGCATACAAAAATAATAGACCATCAAGACTCGTAAATCTTTATTATGCCTAAAATAAATTTAACCTTATTAATAGCACCACTAAGAGGTAAGGAATGTGCCATTATTAAATTATTATTATACATATAGAGTATAAATATCCTACAAATGAAAAAAAGTTAAAGTACAAAATTGTTAATAACGAAATATATTTTACAGGTTATCTATCCATCTTACATGTACATACATACCAGAGAGCTGCAACGGGTATGTTCGTGTATGAGCGCTCACCATTGCCAAAAATTCAATTTAATCTACCAGCGGCTCAGCCGCAATGTGTTCGTTCGAGTTGTGCGTGTCTATGTTTACGATCGTGTAACGGACACGATTTCTTGTTTACGAACTACTCGGCTCGATCGTGTGCCGTTTATGACGATACACAAATGAACGGACGATTTGGGTATGACTTGAGCGCATGACTCTCGTGTGCGTATGGGTAGACACTCGAGCCACTCGAGCGTCCGTTTGTGTATCTAAACGAGCGTCCGTTTGGGTATCTGTTCACGCCTTCGTTTGCGTATGTGTACGACCCCTTGTTTGGGTATATACATAAATGAGTAATGGTTTTGTGGTGCATATGCGAGCGTTTACATACGTGTAAGCATTTTTATACTTTTATTGTTTGTATTATTGAAAGAAAATAAAAACAATAAAACACAGAATTTATTTTATTTGAAAAATACTTTTAAAATGTATTACTTATATTCGATTTTATTTATTTTTAAAATAAGATCTAATGCTTCAAACATTTCTTTGACTAAACTTTTTTATGAATGTTTAACGAATGTAACTAATTAATATTGACTTTATTCTAAAAGTTATACTTTTTTATATTTTCTTATGCTCATTGACTAAATTTAATTTGTAATTGGGACAACCATTCAGGTCCACAATTGCAAAAAAGACATTAATTATCTACCTATCTATTACCTTCTTATAAAATTTGCGAAAATTTCCAAAAGTACGTGGGAAACCTTGTAACCCGTCGGCCAAAAAATTTTGAAGCCTTTCATGTATTTATTACCTATTAACTACACACTTTATCAGGTACGCCCAAAATACAAATTGTCCAAAAAACCCATCAGTTGGGCTCAGTTTTAGGGTACGTCCGCCTGTTTCATTCATGCATTGCAACGAATAAAATATACCTGTAAAATTTACGGGTAACAAGTAGAAAAATAATGCTACTTTTATCCACTCTGTATACTACAAATTTTAATATTTTCATTGTATATTTATTTAAATCAATTCAAAATTATAGAAATATTTTAAGCATAGTGCATACTATTTCATTTATGTACACATATACGTACGTATATGTAATGTAAGCGTAAACGCTGCTACGTGCTTGCACATTTTGCTTTTTCGAGTGGCTCGAGTTTGAACTCGAGTGGCACTGGAGTATATTGTATCTCGGCTACCATGAGCGTTCGGAGCACAAACGAACAGAACGATCATGACTCGTGATTAAACAAAAACGCACGATCACAAACGATCATCATGATTTCTGACGGTGTGGTTCGAACTGAGCGTTCGACTCAAACGCTCAGTTCAAACGATCCGCTCCGCTCGCTCAAACAAAATGAAAAAATCATAATGAGTTCGAGTCAATGTTCGAGCCTGATCGAACATTTCTTACCCGTTGCAGCTCTCTGATACATACATACATATATTTTGTATTATTTTATGTTAAATGGTCCGATTGCAATGATTTATGGACCAAGCAGCTTGTTGCGCATTTAATGGCCATAACGATTTGCCTTATGCGACAACAAGGCCAAAAAGGACAGCGGGAGTGCCTTGGTATACAGAATGCAATTTCATTCAGCACTGCAAAAGCAGCTTTGCTAACAACAAGAAAGCTGCAATAATAGCATTATGGCAATCAAATCATGATGCATGCAATGGAGATTTTAGTCAGGTACACGTGCAAGTCAAACAGATAGAGACGGAGGGAGCAAGAGACAGAGAGAGAATTATAAGCAGCATGCCGTTGGCAGCATTTAATTGAATGGTTGCATTTCAACGCGCTAGCAAAATTATTATGCACACATTTGAATGTAATTGGTATTTACCAAGCTTCAGAGTACTCTTCACACACACACACACATATACACAGATATATACACTCACCCACACACTTATGAACGTGCACAAAAGATGAAGTCGTAGTGAAAATTATACGTGGCTTTTGTTTCAGTTCTCTGATTGTCCTCAGGCATATCAATGTATGTGTGTGTGTGTGTGTGTGTGCTTGTCTTTGTCAGTATATGCATGTGTAAGTGCTTGTGTGGTGTCTCTTTGTGTATATTGCCTGCAGGACAAACTCTGCAGGTTATTTGCAATTTATGACAGCATCAAACGGACAATAACATTCTACTCCTAGCACAGAGTTACCAATTACGCATACGACATGTTGCACAAGCTAATTTAATTTTAAATTTGCCGAAAAATATTTCCACTTCAAATGCAAATTTAATATTGTCAGACAAAATTAAATTTGGCAGCTATTTAACCAGGTTAAGGAGCCTGCAGCTTTGTGTGTTGATTGATTTGATTAGCTGGCAAAATGACAAGCAATAATAAAGTGTCGAAATGTTTTAAGGCTAAGATAAAATCAAAATAATTTATTTGACATCACAGAACAATAACATTAAATAAACCACAATTGTGAAGACACATCCGAATCATTGTTAAATTCGTTTTGAATGATGGAGTTATTAAAAATATTCTCTGTTTCTTAAACAAATTTAATGATTACAGGATATGTTTAAATCCCTAAAAACAGTTTGTGTTAAAAATCAATGCAAAATTAGACAATGTTAATACAAAACTTTAAAAACTGCCACTTCCCTTTGGTATTGGAAGAATTGCCGCTGGCATTGGCGTTGTTGCTGCCGCTTTTTATTGATTGGCTTCAATTAAAATGCCACCATCTGACAGAACAAAAAATGTTGACACGAAATGCCTTTGTGTTAATTTAATTTCAGAAGACTACTTCAAAGTTGTCGACAGGTCCTTGCCAGCAGCAAAGTCCCGTCAATAGCAAAACGCAATGCGGGCTTAGTTATTTGTTTGGCTGTGTGCCAGGCGATTGACAGACAACTGGCATCCCACAATAGGGGTAAAAGGCGGAGGTAAACAGTGGTAGATTGTTATTCATTTACTCAACTTTTCATGGAGGCCCCTCATCTACATATAGCTAAAATTTAGAACAAAATTGTTTATAAACATACATATTTTCGCGAAATTGTTGCGCCGGACCACAAACATTTTTCTAAACGTCTGAGGGAAGAGAGGACGTCAGATTGGGAAGAAGATTTTGTTGCGTCTTTGGCCTGTTTTTGTTAATTGACAGCTGGGAGATATGGGTCTCGAAACTATAAATGAGTGGACTATCTGATGAAAGCTGCCAATATGAAACGAAAGAATAATTTAATGGAATTCAAGATGAAATTAACCCCAAAAGGTGGCATAAGTTCGGCGATCTTGGAATATGTCATACATTGTACGAAATCCTTTATTCAAGTACGGTTTCTTATTTAACTTTTTTTAATTATCGGGGTTCTTAAAAGGTAATTTAATTTGAATACTGAGTCAATATTCTTTGATTTACATATAGTCTTCATTTAACAATTATATTCTGACAAAATGAAGAATTTTAAAGTTAGAAATTTTAAACTTGAATTTCAAAACATTGATATTTGTTTTTCAGCAAGTGTGTTTTTTATGCTGATATTGTATGACTTTTTTCGGTTGTCAAGCCTTCTAGGCACATCATTTAAATTTATTTAGTGAGTTGTCTTACTGTCATAGATACTACCATATTATTTTATTTCTTTACTAACAATCACTAATGATCGTTCTGCAATGCCACAAAAAATAATTGCATAAAATATCAGAAAACTTTCAAGTACTTACGGATTAATGGCAAAATTTATTTTACGTCTTATTACAATATTATTTTACATCTCTTAGGAGACGCTGTCCCTGAACAGAATGCAAATGAAAATAGAAAGCGAGAAGAACTAAAGGCAAATACAATCAAAGATTGATGGTCCTTTGGGTGAACCAATTCAAATAGCGATTGTTCAATTTATGCTCAACTCAATTTGATTTGTTTACCAACCATTTGCAAGCACAGCATAAGTTTTAGTTCCAATTTGTGCAGTGGATCAACTTGACTAACAAATTCCAGCTGCCATTAAATGCACATTTTTTTTTCATTTTTTAACCCTCGTCTCATAATACCAATAAGTCCGATTCAAGGATGCCGGAGAAATATGGCAATCATATTTATCAAAAGTGTGCAGTCTCGACTTGTGCAGTGCGCTTATCAAAATTATCAAATTACATATATAAATGTCCTGAATCCGGCAGACACGCATAAAGGTAGTTAGCTGACTAAGAAACAAATCGACAAAGTGAAAGGTATTTCCGCAACGACATGAAATGCCAAAGAACAATAAGCAAAAAGGTAATAATCAAACGAGCAAAAAACAACACAACACGTGGGCGCCTTAAAGCAGGCAGCAAAAACTGAAACAAATGAGATGCTATAAATATACACACACATACACACATACATACATACATACATAAGCCAAGAGCTTTTAGCCATATAAATATGTGTGTGTGTGTGTCTTTGGCACAATGAAAAATGCTGGGCGCAAATGAGTTGAAAACTTTGCCATAAGTTTTTTCTACGTGCGACGTAGGAAGGACCAAAATTAAAGTCAACTTTTAGGCTGTTTGGCAAATCTGAGAACTTTTGCAAAAAAGATACGACGCGAAGTGTCGCTCGCGGTTGCAGCTCATATTATATAATATATTATGCTATGCCACTTGAAGACACAAAAATAATATGCAAAATAGAAATAAAAGAAATCATATTTTGGGCACGCCGAAGATTTGATACCCTCAAAGACCACTTTGATAAAATGCAATTATAAAAAAGTTGTAATACAAACTTAAAAAAGTCTCAAAACAGTTCGATGACCAAAAGCAAAGTTTTGGTTTTATTTTATTAAACAAAGTAATTAAAAGATTCCTTATATATTATATTATTTATTTCTTCAAGTATGCATAGCGTTATTTATCTATTTTGTTGAAACTCTTTATCTATTTATAGAAAGTGATTATATGATGATTTTAATATGAGTTTCCAATGTTTGAATATACAACTAAAAGAAAATAATAGTTGTTATAAAATTTTAATCAAATTTGTTCGAGATTTGTAGGAAACTAACTCAGTCTCTTTCTAAATTTTCTGATAAAAAATAAGTACCTTCGCTTGCCTTTATTTTATTATATATGAAGAGATTTTGATGAAACTCTTTATCTATTTATAGAAAGTGATTATATGATGATTTTAATATGAGTTTCCAATGTTTGAATATACAACTATAAGAAAATAATAGTTGTTATAAAATTTTAATCAAATTTGTTCCAGATTTGTAGGTAATTAACTCAGTCTCTTTCTAACTTTTCTGATAAAAAATAATTACCTTCACTTGCCTTTATTTTATTATCTATGAAGAGCATTTGAATCTCGGCTTGTTACTTTAAGATTTCTCACCAGAGTTTTGAGTTGGGTTTGGTTTGTTCGCTTAAGCATGGGATTCTTATCAAAGATAGGCCAAAGACGCGCAAAGTTCCCATTTGCATCCCACGCTGTAGCTGTAAATGTTAAGCAAATAAAGGTACAGCTCGGAAATGTATGTAAATATTATTTGCATTTTACTCGACATGTTTTTAATGAGAAAAATAAATATTAACCGAGGCAAGCAATGGATGTCAGATGTCAGAGGCAAGCTATGACTCCGTGGCTGCCTTCTTGGCGTCCAACTTCTGCAGTAGTGTCAGAAAACTAAAGGCCTGTGTGATGACCTGCAGCGGAAAAAGAAGATCAGTCAAGTGAACAAAACTAGTATCATCACTTACCGATCGCAGGCGATTCACATCCATGACATAGAACTTGCCTGCGGTGATTTCGACAGCTCGTCGGCTATTTGCCAGAAAGATCAGCACATCCTTGCGCATTTGCGGAGCATGCAGCCACCAGGATCCGCGAAAGAAGGCATCACCCACGCGCACACTGTGCCTGCGCAGCTGCTCCCCACAATAAGTGAACATTAGGAGCTCGAATAGGGTCAATCCAAGATATTGCAGTTGATTGATCACACGCACCACCTCACGTGACCCAGAGACGCCCACAAAGACGAGCAGGCACAGTTGAACCGTGATCTGTAGTGACTTGCATAAACAGTATGGGCTAAAAAGTTGCTCCAGCTCAGCGGCGCATTCGAGGATAAACCGATGCAGACGGACACATTCAACGAGACCAGAGTGTGCGGCACTTTTCAAACTGGGAGATGGCCTCAGTCGTTGCACTGTATAACTATGTAAATCCGTTGCGTGTTCTTTCAACATCACATATTGGCCAAGCTCACAGTTGGCATCATCCAGCAGGAGTTCACTCTGTAGAACACTGTTAAGATGATAATTACATGTAAGGAGATGAAGTTGTGTCTTTTATAACTTCCAATCCCAATGCTACGAACCAGTTCCGAACCGAACCACACAAAGTCCGCTCGGGTTTTAAACCGGACCTTTGTAACTATTTACCCCGTGCACACGAACCAAACCACTTTCTTAAATAAAAGGTTCGGTTCGGAAAAAAATTATTGCTCAATTTATTGATTATTGATTTTCTAATATTGCGCAACTATTTGAGACATCGAATAAAAATCATGAAATAATAATTCATACTTAAATCTTTAAATTAATTAATATTATTTACAAAATTCGAATTTTTTTATCACAAAATTTAATATTAGTTAAAAAATTAAGAAAACATTATAATGATAAAAATATTTGCACTAACTACTTTTTTAATGCATTTGTCAATTCATTAACATTGATAAAAGTAGAGCTAAAGAAATAATAATAATAGCATTGAAATAAAGTGTTAATGAAATAATTTTAAATTTTAATGTTCATTTTTTTTAAATTAAATAATTTTAGTGAAAACTTAGTTAAATTAGCATTAACATTTATCAATTAATTATAATAAAATGTTTGGAATAACTCAATTTAGGAAGTTTGGTGATTCAAAAATATTCTAAAAAGATGTTTTAAGAAATTATATTGAAAATGTTAATAACTGTTGTAAATGTAAAAAAACATATTTAAAATCGTTAATGTAGATGAAAGACTGAAGTATTGAAAAATTATCGACATACTCACCACAAATTCTGCAAGGATTCTCCGGATAACAGTCGGGCATGTGCATCCAGATTCTTGAGACTGCAATAAAGCACATCGAATTGCGCCAGCAGCAGAAGACTGAGAGTCACAAACATGAATCCGCCGTAACCGAAGGTGGTGCCCACAATGATCTGACCATAGAGTTGTATGGCATAAACAAAGGGATAAATGGGTTCGGCCAACGCATCGAAGGGATACCAACAATGCAATGGCAATGCATGATGGCCCAACACGAGCGGGGTGATCCCCCAGAAGATGACACCCGTCAGACAGGCTCCCACCCAAATGGCAGTAAAGTTGTTTGCCCAGCGGTACGTGGTGTAACAATTGACAAAACTAACGCCGGCGAGGGAATGATGTCGATACTTCCGATTGATGAAGTTGAGATATGACAACAGGCGATTGCAGTGCAGACACCAATAGATGCAGGCGTAGGCCGTAAAGAAGTATATGACTGTCATGGTGAGTGCATCCGTAATATCCTCGAGATCACCCGACGGCAGAGCGTCCAGTGTTGTCTTGGCGAAGAGCAGGCCCAAATGCAGCGAGATGAGTATGACCAGGAGACTATGTAAGCGAGCTAGTAGACTCAACACCAGCTGCAGCCATTGGGGTAGACATTGTGGTAGTTGTGGAGTTGGCAATAATCCCGACAGCAACTGCAGCTTTAGATGTAGTCCAAAGAGTTGAGATACTCGTCGCACATCCTTATCTCGCCCTGCATATCCAATGTTCTCATCGATGCCGCCATGGAACTCCAGACTGGCCATGCTCCCAGGCTATTTGGTCCTTTACTGCTCATCTGCGCCAGCTATGACAGCTATTTAAAGGCTGGACAGTCAGGACAGGACAGTCTGTCTTGGCCCCAGGGAGACGACAACCTAATTTATGCATTAATGACCTTTTAAAAGTTTTCAGCTAAGTGTTGCTCCCTGCTTCACTTAATTGTTATTATGGGCGTGGTCCATGTGGGCGTTGACATCCACAATTTTGTTTCGAAAATGTTTAATTGACATTTCAAGTCCTCAAAACACTTTTCCCTTCCATCAGTAGTTGGACAATGGATGGTGTGCAAGGTGTTTCTTCTACACAGAAAAAAAAACCACCTCAATCTCAGAACTTAGACTTTGATTAAAGTATTTTTACATTTATATTTAAAGTAAGTACATTTGAATCTTTGTTCTATTATGGACATATAAAATCATGCTTAATTTAACTATCGAACCTATTAAATAAAAATACTTTTAATATTACAGTTAACTATTTAATTTTAATTTAAAATAAATAGTATTATATTGGGTTTAAATATGAACAAAAAAAAAAAAAATAAAAAAAACAAATAAAAAAAATAAAATATAATATAATATAAAACATATTTATTTGAGAATTTGTAAAGTGAATATGATTATACCTTGAACAAATAATGGAGTTTTTAATATTAATTGTTTTATAATTAGTTTTTAATCTGAATTATTATTATAAATTGCTTTAAATATGTATCACGAGTGAAATATCAGGTTTTCGTATTCCCATCTCTATCTGATATCCTCGGTAATTGGTTAAAACCAGAGGCGCTCCTTTCTAATTGTAATTTTCTTGATGTTCCTGATATTCTTGTTCAACTTTAGCTAAACACGTTGAGCGGTAATTGAATAGCTCAGACACAGCAATTAGTATTTTACCAGTGATTTTAATAGTTCAACGAGGGATGATATATACATATGTAATTCACATATTCAGCGTAAGGTCTCACACAATTCAAGGTAATTATATCAACTTAAAACTGAACTATTATATCTAAAAGTAGATATTTGCTTCTGAAAAGCATTTCCTTTCATCAAATAAAGTTGGCAAAATTAACTTCAGTCGTGATATTGGGGTACAATTAGGAAAGGGCTAGGGTTTTGACGATATTGCATAGATATAGAGAATAAATATTTAAGCAAAAAAACACATAAATTCAATACGAAATATTTGCATGCATCAATTATTATCTCATCTCTTAAATTCTTTTCTGTTTTGAGAAAATTTTAGATTCACACTGTTCAGAAGAACTCCAAACTAGTTATTAAAAAGATTGATTTTGAAACTACTCGTTACAAATTGTCTATTTTTAAGAATTTTTATTTTTTTTTATTTTTTTTATTAACATAATTAAGTTTATAGAACTAAAAGTAACATACAAATTTAATATAATATGTAAACAGCGCTAGCCGTAAAGGCTTTCGGTTGTGTTAAAGTAAAATAAATAGGTATTAATTGTTATTTACATATATGTAAATAGTTTTTGTGCTCGAAATCAATACAATTTTTTATTTTATTTCGCTTTAGGTAAAAAATGTTATTTTCTGTTTGTCATTTGAATACTTATTGAAGAAAAAATGTAGTTTCATATTTTTCATATTTTTAAATTTATCTAATAAATGCAATATATATTCCGACATATTATTTTCGATATCAGAAATGAGTACAATGTCAATATCAATGGAAGTCACGAACTACTGCACTAGTGAATTATATATACATATATACATATATAGATGCAATTAAGGCGATAGAAAAAGCTTTAGCAATCGGAATAAGCGTTGAGTCCGTGTGAAAATTGGCTTAAGACTAGCAGATGTTTAAACATGGGACAGCAGTCGAGGTCGTCTTAGTCGCAATTAGATTAATCGCAGCGAAAACTGCATGCATTGGATTCGTAAGTTATGGATAACAGATGTGGAATGCAAACTGTCACCACGTATTATATTTCAAAAGAACCAATCATTATATCACAAGTTTATTTATTTTTAGAAACCTCAGCAATCAAGTTAGATTTGAAGGTCAATCGTGACGCAGGCTGTTAAATAACTTCGCATTACACTTGATAAGCAAGAAAGACAGGTATCAGAAATTATATTAGCGTTATTTTTGTTAACTTGGCCATCTTTTATTGTGATATGTACATTTCATTAACACTCAGTTAAGCTTGCAACTTTGAAAACGCAAACTAATTTCACTTTTACTTTGTCTTCGTTTGTTGTTTTTGGTTTGTTGGTTTTCCTCTGTCCGGCAGAAAGATGGAATTTATTTTGTAGCCAGAAAAAGAAATTGTTATACGCTGTTGGGATAATGAGGCATGAAAAGCATCAGGAGCAGCAAAACAGACTGAAGAGAATACCACCAAGTTTATGTCTGAATCATCTCAACTGCTTTACAGCTACTTGGCCAAATTGTTGCTTGTGTTGTAAAAAACTTTACACCAACACGTCAGCGGCTCTTTCATAGAATTGGGCATAAATTTTGCATGCCACTCAGGCTACACGTACATGTGAAGATTCTCAACCAGACTGTCTGCCGTTGACTCGGATCTTATGTTGTTCTTTTGCCTTTTCTACTGTTATCCCAAAAAAAGGCATCTTAAATATACCTGCTGTGATTTATTCAATCAACTTGTGCGTCACACCAACAGCTCAAGTTTGCTTTTATTATTTAGACATCTTTTTGTGCCCCTTCTTCCATTGTTATTTCTCCTGTTGCTGTGCCTTATGCGAATTTAATGTCACTTGGTTGGCTAAACAAACGTTGTTGCCACATTTAATCTGCATAATTTTTATGAAAATCACAACATGAGCAACGGCCTCTTGAGAGGCGTCAGAGTACGCTGCGTATACGCAATATGGCAACAGCATTCTATGCTCTTGCATACTTCTTAGTGTCTGATTAATTTAATTACTCAAAGGCGTACGCTGCGTATGCGTAATGAAAACTGTAATTACATATGTACATATTATTCTTTTAATGAGCAGCTCAAAGGACTTTGAGACAGATGTCTGTGATTCTGATTGCTCCATCTGTCATCTGGCTAAATATAAATGAATATAATTTTATGAAAGTTTTGTTTACAATTGAATAAAGTAGAATAACATCAATATATTTATTTATAAATTATATTTTACTTGATTACACTATAATTCAATTAAATATATAGTTTATATCTATTTATTAACATTTTATTTTAATTAATATTCATTATCAAACTTATTTTTCTTTTAAATGTGTGTTAAGTGAATTTTGATTTAAAAATGTTTTTACAATACTCTAGAATTTCAATAAAATCTTATCAATTTAAACAAACACACAAATTTTGAAATTAAATCGTATCAATATCAAATATTTAAGTTCTGAATACAAATAATAAAATATATTTTGCTTATTCCGACAGTTTTCATTTAATTGTCAATTTAAATTCAACTAATTTTCAGTTTATTCCCTTTTATAGTTTTTGGTATTTATTTAAGCTGCGAATTTCTATTTTTATTTGATGGACAATTTAATCGTAAATTGAAAATATTTATTTTTCCGCTGACCTACCTGTCGTATTCGCAATTTTAATTTACTTGTCACACACACACACACACATGTGCGTATGTAATAGTTATTTTCTAACCAAAAATAAATATATTTTTAGCGCTTCACAGTCTAGGTTAAGGGTTAGTGCGGTACTACCAAAAGCAGCGGCTGCTGTCCTTGCAGTTTTGGCAGCAAAGTTTTTAATTAATTGCGTTGGCCATTTTTCGGCAAACGCTGGTGCTAGACTTTAATTGCAAATGAGGGGGAATGCAGGGAGAGATCAGGGTGAAGTGTGGGGCGGTGGGAAATGGTTGCTAGTGGATTTTTACATTGGCTCTGGTCCAGCAGAACACGCGAACACGGCTAATTTGCAGCGACCAAGTGAGCAATAGAACCCGGTACAGAGACTCAATCAGTAAGTCATTTGTATGCGTAAGGGGGAAACAGGAGCGAAAGGGGTTGGGCTTGAGGTTGTGGCTGGGAATGGGGATGGGTAAGGGAAAGGGGTAAGGTCAAAGGAGATTGTTCAACAGGCAACAGTCACGCGCATCGCTCGCTTCATGTTTGCTAATTTATGCGACGCTGTTGCAGCCACAGGCGACGGTCGAAACAGTGAAACAGTGAAAAGTTTGCCAACTGACACGGCAACTAGCACGGAATGGGAACATGAGTTGAGAGGAAGGCAATTGGGAGCCGTTACAGTCACTAGCAGAACTTCCACCATCAGACAGTAACGCCCACATTGTTTTTGTTGCTATTTAAACTTTGTTCACTTCGATGCCCCAACTCCCACATATTCGCAACACTTTGACGCCGTTCTCATTTACCAGTTTCGAATTTCTCGTTACCCTGTTTTCTCTTTTCCTATTACCCCTTGTGTTTTTCCATTGAAAGTTTGAATATTGTTTTATTTGACTGCTGCACAAAACAATTTGTCAATGAACAAGCAACAAAAGTTGTCACTCTGTAAGATGAGTGCAAGTAAACCTCATTATAAAATAAAATATAAACGAATACTGTAGTATTATTGATCATACTAACTCAAGATTCCTTTATAATAAATTGCTGTATCTGATAAAGCAAAGATATTTTAAATTTGTCGAAGCTCAAGCAATTTTCATGCGGAATTTCATGATTGGGGTACTAGACTATTTGGATTTCCATGGATTTCTTTAAATTAAAGTTTTGACGAAGGAATAAGTTTCGGAAAAAATGTTTCGATATTGACATCGACAAAAAATAGTTAGTTAAACAAAAACAGATAGAGCAATTATTTTGGTTTGAACCTAATAATGGAAATTCGGAATGCAACTCGTTACCAAGTTGTATCCTTGGTACCCACTTTGGGGCCTGGCCTAGAAAAGGAGCGAAACTAAGCCAAGCAAAAGTTGGAGACAAATGCGAACAGTTTGTCAGGGGCTTTGAGTAACTTTTTAATGCAATTTTGTTAAATATTTTTGCTCTGATTTCAGTTGACGCCTACAAAAATAGTTGAGTTCTTTCGGCTCGAATCAATGCTTAAGTTTCCAGCCGCAGTTGTTGGCCAAAAACTTTTGGCGGCTTCAAATTGAGTTAAGTGTTTCAAGTTGTCTGCTTGCCTTGAACTGACTCACATACGCGTGTTTGGTAAAATTCAATTTGAGGTAAATCGTTTGGCACTTTAGGTTCGTAACCCCACAAACTCGTAACTCCCTCACTCTCTTGTTTGCTCGCTTTATTCACTTGCACATGCACATCAAACTAGAATAACAATTAGCATTAACATTTGCCAAGAGAGGATCGTCAAGAGGGTCGCTGGAGGGTCGCTGGAGGGTCGCTGGAGGGTCGTCAGCTCATTTTCCCATTTGCGATTTGTTTTCGACAAAGATTTCGTTTGTGGCAAAAGCACGCGAGTGTCTCGTAAAAACAAAAGTAAACCTAATTAGGCTCACGATTGTTGCAACTTAAACCAGCAACAACATCAACGACAGCAACAGTTGCTGCTGTGTTTCTGAGATGCGCTCGTGACAAATCACGAATTGCACTAACAACTTTTGAGTACAAATTTAAAAGGAAAATAATATAATTTCTTGGGTTTGTTGAGATTCGTGCTTCACACTCTCCCATCTTTAGAGCGTGCTTTTAACTAATAATAATAATCATTGCATTTTAAAAAAGTTTAATCATTTGTTTTACACCTTGGATGTAGTAATAAGTACACTGATAACATGTTCTAAAATTAAGATTTTGGTCTTAGAACTAAGAGTTTTGGTCTAAAAAATGCGTCGAGAACATAAAATTCTTGAATTTAGAAAACACATCTTGATTTTAAGAATATTTTAAATAAGAATAAGTTTTTATTTATAGACCAAACAGTCTTAAATTCTCAAGCCAAAAAAAAAATAAGACAGGTGTTTTAAAACTTTGAACCCTCGAATTGTTACCAAACTGAAGGGGCGACTCTAACCAGAGCTCCACGGTGCCATTATTATTAAATATGACATATTTATATTTTCTTAACAATTTAAGATTTTTAATTCTCATATTAAGAACTTTGAATTTTTAAGTATAAGTAATTTAGTCTTAAAATGTTTTTATTTTAAGAACAAAATATTTAAGATGAATGTTCTTGATTTTAGAAGTTGGTCTTATTTTTGAGTGTATTTAAAATATCTTTTACTCGATCGCTGCCTATTAATCGTGGTATTTTACTTCTGCACATTCGTGTCACGACACGTATGCTCATCTCTAGTGAGTACTAATGCGGTTTTCCCACACGACCTGAGGAGGCAGTTAATGCTTCTGTTTTATTGATTGTCCACAGTTAACGCACATGCGGAGTTGCTATGCTAAATGTTTAATTGTAATTAACACATACATACATACATCGTTATTGCACTGCTTTTCTGTGAGTGTGTGTGTGAGTGTGTGTGTGTAAATGTGCGAGTATGTTAAAGCTGCGTGTAACTGTAATTAATTCTAACCTTAGACAACAATTGTTTACCCCAGTACAAGAATGTGTTTCAAAACAATCCCAACAACTACAATAATTTGGATAACGTTTTCCACATTTCTGTAAACTGTCTAAATTCCAATTTAATAAAAGTAGAAGGAACATAGTCGATAAGGTAAAATACACAACAAATATTGTCATTAGTTTCAGATAGATGTACTCATATATGAATATGAAGCAGTATAAATTTTAAAAAGTTGGAAAAAGTTCGGTTCGATGATTTGAGCCATAGAGCAAATTGTCGTGAATTGATAAGCTTTTAAAGAATCTTACTTAAATTAATATTACGATTTGTGTCAAATCTCAAGTATCTATCTTTAAAGTTGATTTTTAATATTCGTTTCTTTTCGATTTGGTGGTTTGATTTTTAAATGTCCATAAAGGAAGTTAGGCCAAGTAAAGGAAAAATAAGATTTTTAATGCTTTATTACATAGGTTTGATTTATTGAAGATAGCTAAGGTTAAGTGAGGATTGGATAAGTTAAGATAAGTAAAAATCGTTAGTGTTAAGCTTGGCTAAATTTTAAGTTAAAGATTTAACTGATATAAATTGTATGTTAAGTTAAACTAAACTTACTTAATTTATTTATTTTAAATAAATTAGGCTTGATTTGGTAAAATGACGTTAGGTTGGGTGACGTTAGTATAAATTAACTTTCCTCAATTTGGTCCACGTTAATTAATTTTAGAATTACTTTAAGGTAAAAACAAGCAGCTTAATATACAATTCACCACTTGATTGAATTTAATGCTACAAGCTTAAGTTAAACCATAATAATTTTAATCCTGTTTAAGTTCGGTTGCAATCCAATTAGCTGCACATTTGAATATGCTTTGGACGTTATAATACTTGTGCAGTCATTAAAACCGCATTACATTTTGAATTGGCTCTTGCCAGTGGTCAAATCCCGGCAACCGACTCTTCATTTTCCACATAAATGGAGAAGAATATTGGCAACGACTGCTTGGTTAATCACATTAGCTGGCCAAGAGAGCGTAACGGCCACAGAGTTGGCTTAATCGAAGTGGATGGAAAACAGTGGCACGGCTAGTTATACAACAAGCAAAGTGGACGATAGTCAATTAACTCAACTCAACTCAACTTAACTGAACTGAACTGGACTCGAACCCACCTAAATATTTTATTATAATCCTTACGTTTGTCTTGATTATGCGCCAAGTCACCGTATGGAAGGCGCATAACTAATTGAAAACTTGCTCAACTTTGGCTCATTAATAATAAGCCAGACCAGAGTCAGAAACAGGGTCAAAAGTAAGCAAAAAAAAATGGTCGACTTGGTGAAACCCTATAAGCAATCCTTAGGGTAAATGAAAGTAGAGAAGATAGTAGGGTAGTAAAGAGGATAATCATCATCGAGACAAAATGCCGCGTTTAGTAATTACAGGGTATTAAAAAGTTCAACCACCTCGTTGAACAGAGCCGCCTTTTGGTCTTCCCGTTTGATTGGTTTGAAATGATTTAATTACTTATTGCAGAGCAGTTAAAAGCTATTATTAAGTTGAATACCCGTCGGTCGCACTAAATACGAGTATTAGATTAATGTTGTGATTACAGTACGGCCACGCCCCCCTTCCCACCTATATCCTACATTTTCTGCGTATACCGTCGACTGTCTTGTGAAGCGTTAACGAGTCTCAGACTCGTTTATTGCATAATTTTCTTGTACTTACGCATTGTAGGGTTTCCGCTGCAGTCGAATCCTGTCAAGAAAGAGGATGCAACAAGGACGAAGGACAAAAGAAGACTGCCATTGAATTATGCATCTTGCACTGCAACCGAGATGGCTGAAGGGGTCTGAAGGGGCGAGGTGTGAAATGGCAGTGGCAATTTATTCAAAAGATTGAGTAGCAACTGCCACATAAGAAGTTTCTTACGAGGGAATAAGAGAGACAGGAAGAGAGAGAGTGTGGGAAAGAGGGGAGAGAGTGGAGAGAGAGAAATTCATTACGAAATGCAGATGAATGAATTCAGAATTTGCTGATTCAAAAATCAATAATTGAATTAATTTTGAAATATATAATATCAAATGATTGAAGTATTTCTATGTTCTATGATCAATCTTAAATTTGGAAACAATTATGAAATAAAACTTAAGTAAAATTCAAGATTAGTATTGTTATATGTACGTATCAAAATTTTAAAAAAATATGTTGTATAATCATTCCTGTGAAATCATAGAAATCATAAAATCTCTACATTGTACAAGTTCCTTTAAAATATATATTAAGTTTAATCATGCTCTTTGCTTGGATTACTTTAAAAACAATTTAATTATAATATTAACAATAAATCGATGAATGTATTCAACAAATATCAAATGATTATATTTTTATATTCTGATCAAGTTTCAGAAATTTATATTAAAGAGAATCCCCAACAGCCCGAATACAAGTTTTCATTCTGCGGACTGTTTAAATATCAAATCAAATTATGTCATTGACTATGTTTAATTTATTAATATTATTTACATGTCAAATAAGTTCAAGTCGATAATATTAAATTAATATTAATAATAACTTAACATTTCTGGAATTTCGATTTAACTTGAGTTAAATTAAACCCAGTAATTGATTGATGAAGGCCTTTGGCACTTGAAAGCAATGTACACTGTACAAGTAGTTAGTACTTATTACGTATACGCATATAATTGCAGGTGTCTATGTGTGTATGTGTGTATTGATGAAAATTGCTGAGTGCAAACAAAGTTTAGAATATTCACGCAGTTTTCTGATTACTTTGCAATGTGCGAGACATACACAATTTCATCAGTTAGCAACGGTCCAATGTAATTAAATCAATTAAGTTGCGTTACGTTACGTATACGCAGTGTATGGCGATATGATAACTGGCCATGAAGCAAGCTAAGGACTCATTTGCGTGGGGAGTAGCAAGCAGAAGCTATCGAAGCTCTCGACAAAAGTGAATTATTGTGCAAGTTTGATAAAATTCAATTAACAACTACGAGAAAATGCAACAGAAATTACATTTTTAATTGGAAAATTGCAACAAACTGCAGCAATTTGATGGAATACCACTCAGGTGAGTGGGAGATGGTGTTGTTGGGTCAGGTGCTCGTAAGGTCAAGTCTTGTTACCTTCGTTCCACGCGACACAGGGGATATTCCTTTAACTTCAACGAGATATTCCCCTTCACTTGCAGCTGCTCCAACCGGGCATCTGTGAGGATGCGATAGCTACGAAAGATCTTGGCCAGAAGCAATTTCATCAGCATGAGTGCATATCGATAGCCGATGCACATGCGCAATCCCTTCGTGAATGGCACAAAGGCAAAGGCATGACGTGGTGCCGCATCCGGTCCAAAATGTGCATCAGGATTATAACTTCTGGCCAATGGACCCCACACTCGCTCATCCCGCTGCATGTTGTAGATATCGATGCCAATCTGTGTCCCTGCTGGTATCACATATTCGCCATCATCCCGTCGTAGCTGCAGATCCTGTCCAGCTTGTCGCAACACCATGGGAACGGGCGCAAACAGACGCATCGACTCGTTAATGACCATCTCCGTGTAGCTAAGACGCTCCAGCTGCTCCATGGTGATGTCGCCATGTTCTGGCAGCTCAGCACAAAGCTCCTCATACAACTTCTCCTGATACTCTGGATGCATCGCCAGACACAATATGGTAAAGTACAATGCCGTCGATGTTGTCTCAAATGTCTAGATTAGAAGAATAGAAAAGGAGTGAATAAAGTGTAGTGAATGAAGTGTAGTATTCAGTTATTCTACGGCTACTCTATCAACTAACGATTTCGCGGGTTTCTCTTTAAAAATAATACTTTTAATTTTCATTGTTTAAGAGATCACCTTAAACCTAAAACATCATCATAATTTCTATAAGATTTTCATAAGATTTCCCCTAAGGCAGCTTATTATAGTTTGAACAGATCACTTAGACTCAGAGGTTCCTTTCAGGAGTTATTACAATATAAATGTAAGCTTTAATTGGCTCTTCTCAAAACTTTTTCCCAAATTTATTTCAATCCCCTTGCTTCCAATTATCAAAAAACCAGTGGGTTTCAATTAACTCTTCCCATTGATTTTTCCCAGAGCTTCTTTCTATTTTCCATAATTCTTCCCTGTAACTCTTCTCGCCTATTTGTCAAAAAAACTCGTTGTTTATATAATTGTTGGTGACATTGTGACGCCAATTTGTAAAACATTGCAGTTTGAGTTTTGTAAACAAATCGAACTACTGGCTAATATCATTGGACATATCATTGACTCGAACTCACCGCTGCAATAATTACATTGGCCTCATCTCGAACATCCTGCCAGCTCATTTGCTGTCCACGTTCCACATGCTCTCGCACCTGTTCAATGAATATTGACTTTGACTTGCTGCGCTGCTGCTGCTCAGGTCCTTGCTCTTGATGTTGTTCCAGCTGCTTGCTCGTATAGTAATCCTCCACGCCCACAACTGAAACGGCGGGTTGTAACAGCTGCCAATTGATGCGAAATGTAGCAATATCTCAAGAGTTACACTGATAAAAAGAATGTTCTAAAATCAAGATTTTGGTCTCAGAACTAAGAATATTTGTCTAAAAAATGCGTCGAGAACATAAAATTCTTAAATTGATTTTAAGAACACTTCAAATAAGAATAAGTTCTTAATTTAAGACCAAACAGTCTTAAATTCTCAAACCAAAATTAAAAACTTAGGCAGGTGCTTTAAACTTTAAACTTATTTTTTTTTTGATATTTATATTTTTTTTGATTTTTTTTTTTATAAATATTCCGATAATATGTTTTTTCCTTGGGTATAGCGGATTTCGATCCCTCGGATTGGTTATCAAACTGAAGCGGCGACTCTAAACAGAGCGCCATGGTGCCATTATTGTCTTCATATTAAATATGACATATTTATATTTTCTTATCAATTTAAGATTTTTAATTCTTATATTAAGAACTGCGAATTTTTAGATTAATATTCTTAGTTTTATTAATTTGGTCTTAAAATGTTCTAATTTTAAGAACAAAATATTTAAGATGAATGTTCTTGATTTTAGAAGTTGGTCTTTTTTTTCAGTGTAGGGGAGCAAACTTACCTGCTCCACAAAGCCAAAGAGCACACCGACAACCTTCTGTTGCCGGTCAAAGAGTCGCGACCAGCGATAGATGAACTCCGGGTACAGCCAAGGTGATAGCATTCGTTTTACACACACCTCCGTTACGCTGTAAATGAAATGTGGCTACTTTTAAAAGAGAATTTCTATATTCCGCATCTAACCCAACCCCAATCCCAACTCGTGTCGCAGTCTATTAGCCATGACTGAATGGCTAGCAGAAGCTGCAAGTTTCTAATTAGCTAATAGGTAGACCTACACCACCCAACCCACTGGATGATGTCTCTATTAAAGATTATTTTAAAAACCAAATGAAAAAAAATATGTAAAGTGAACTTTTACAGAAAGAAAATTATCATCGGCAGGCCCTAATTTTTATAAGAATCCCGATGATTAATATTTTGCTTAGAACGTCGAATATTCGAGTTTTTGACTTTGACTTCAAGACTATCTTGGAATCATGGACTTTTTTCTGTGTAGATCAAAAAATTAATCCACTTTTCTACTTCCATAAAAAGTAATCAAGAATTTGAAACTGGGCATAAAAATTACATTTTATTTATTTTCTAAAACATAAATAAAAATAAATTTTTCAATTTTTTTCAATTTTGTAAGAGTGTTAACCAAAATTATTTGTTTCGTAGCCCCTACTGTATTCGAATATATGAGCGAGTGTTGTACTATGAGATTTCTTTAAGTCAGATCTAAGATAAGATATTCGCATTCATCCATTTCTTTGAAAGCAATCAACGCCCACTAGGTGGCGCCAGTGCTTACTCATCCCCCTGCACTACACAAAAAGCCGCTGTTTTTAAAAGAGCTGGAATCCTGTTAAAGGTAACTCACCCACTGTATGCCTCAAAGATGGCCATGGAACCATCATGCTGAAAGTTCATTTTCTTGCCCATTGTTGTCTCTATTAGAAAAGAACGATAGTACAGATGAATATATCCTATGAAAGCGAGGTTTACTTACGGCAAGCGGCTTCCAGGACAATCTTCTTAAGTATTACATAGATCTCGAGAGTTTTGTTCTGCTGCACGCCCTCCACCTCCAGTTTCTTCAGCAACACCTCTGACTCGGCATTGAAAATGGGTAGAAAATTGCATAGAATCTGACGACCAAAAGCAGGATTGATGAGCCGACGATGCTTTTGCCAACGTGGCGCTGAGAATGTGGATGAGATTCGATATTTTTGTGGATAGCAAATGTTTTTCATAATAGCTTACAGCTGGATGTAAAGAGACCATCCCCAATGGCTGAGCTCATGAAGCGATAAAAGTCGCCCTTGTTGGTGCAGTGGCTCGAATTGAAGATTTGTTCCACAGTCAGCGGATCGTTAATATAGAGAAAGCAATTGGTGCCCATCCAGGAGATGAACGGTGCCTTATACTTATGTGAGAGACCGTCCATGTACTGCAGAAAGGCTACAAATCTCAGTTAGTTGTTCTTTAAATACTCTTTATAAAATAATTTTAATTTTTATGTAAATATTTATGATTATTTAGAAACAAATGGATAGACGGACAGACAGACAGAAGGACTATGTCTTCGTCCTATATTTTAATTATTTTCAAGTGCTTCTGAACCATATTGTAAAAATAAAACCGAAATATTGTGTGTTCTTAGGACATTATTTTTTTCCTTTTTAGTTTTAATCAGGGATTAAAACCTTAACCGAAACAGTAACCCTTAACCGATAAAAACCAATTGAAATTTGTAACCGTAACTGAAACCGTAACAAAAAAAATTATTTTCGCTTTACCGAAACCCATAAACCGAAACTCTTTAAACCGAAATAACCATTTAGTAACCGATTCATTTATAAGGGTTAATTTAACTGAGAAACTTTGATAACTTTGAACTGCCATAGCTTTGTCAAAAGTCAATCAATTTCCATGCGAAATGTAAATTTGATCATGTTTTTACCACTTAATTCGTTGTGCATTTAAATTTTGTTCATTTTAAAAATTCGAAACTTTCGAAATTTTTCGAAAAATGGTAAGGGGTAACACTGTAAAATTTCTAAAAAAATTCGAAATTTTCGAATTTTCAAAATGAAAATTTAAATGCAGAACGAATTTAGAGGTAAAATCATGCTCAAATTTCCATTGCTCATGGAAATCGAAAGAGTTTTGCCAAAGTTATGGCAGTTCGAAGTTATCAAAGTTGCTCAGTAACTGCGACGGCTAGAATCGAAATTAACCCCTATAAATGAATCGGTTGCTAAACGGTTATTGTGTTATTTCGGTACTTCTGGTGGTGCTTCTAGCTCTTACCGTATTTGAGATCTGTTTATTCGTTTGAACAGACAGACAGACATAAGGAGGAGCATGACTTATTGTTGCTAATCAAGAATATAGTATGTATACTCTACACTCACTCTGCGGATTCATCATTTGCAGTCCCATGCCAATAAAGGGCCAACCCACAGGTCCTCTTAATTCCCAGGCGGCCTTATAATAGCGTCTACGACTCCACAAAAAGTATATCCACAATATTACCAGCCAGCTGGCCAGTATAATTCCGACCAGCATGTCGTTGACCCAATTGGGAATCAAAGTCGAAAAAATTATAAATAAGTTAAGAAGTCAAGTGCTCAACGTTCGGCGTAATACTGAACCCAGAGTCGAAGACCAAGACTCTCGTCGGCCCATTGAGTATTGTATATGTAGTTGATATTACGCATTTGTGGTCATAATGCGACACTTCGGATGCCTGCCACGTTCCTTCTAGCCATGGTAATGAATCTATTTACATGCGAGTCGCGAGCTCAACAAATTATGTGAGTCAATAATATGCAATGGGCATATTAGTAACCGGTAAATCGAGCCGAGACGGGTCTTTGCAGTCAAGTAATACTCTATCTTAAGAACTTAAAAACGTTTCCTAAATTAATGTAATGATAACTTGTGAATTAGAGCAGTTTGAATGCGGAAATAAGTAGAAAGTCCCAATAAGAAACAGACATGACTTCCTCTTTATTTATTTCTCTATTTTCATAAAAAAAAAAACTAAAACATAACAAAAAATTAAAAAATAACAAAAAAATTGTACTGAAAAAATACAAAATAACAATTGTAAAGTTTGGTGTTCTAGAATCCATGGATTCTTGAATGAATAATTTTTTACTGCAATCAATAAACTAAATTTATTTTCTTGAAAACAACAATTACTATACTGTAAAATTACTATACTGTAAAAATAATAAAACAAATAATAATAATGCTTATAATTTTTACACCAAAACACTACTTGAATAATAAATTAATAAATTATATATAATAGAATAAATACTCTTTGGAGTTTTCAAATGCGTGCGCTCTATCATAACCAATATACTGCATTTTACTGAAGTAGGGAAACAGAATAGCTTGGTCATAGTATGTTATGAGTTGATTTTGATTTAGTAATTGCTTAATTATTGGGTCAATAAGCATGAAAAAATATGAGGCTATAGAATAATGAATATGTGTTCCAATATGTGTCAAGTATTATTGGACTTGTGATACATTAATGGAAAAATATAAACATAAACTAACAGTGGGAAGGATTTTAGTTATAAATATATTTTCTAAACAGAGTAAAAGAGAGAGAGAGAGAGAATATAGAGTTTTTCAATATATTATTATTTATTTACTAATCATTTGTTTGCCTTTTTACAAATTCCTCAAATTGATTTTAACAATATTATTATTTGTTATCATGCTTTTATACTTTCCTACATCGAGGATTTAATTATTTCTTTTAATTATATTAATTGTTATTTATTCTTGTTGTGGTGTTTTCCTTTTCTGTTTTTCACATTTTCTTTTGGTTAGCTGAGAGAGTGTTACATATAAGCTGGGTTTATCTTTGAATAGTTAGTTAGTTCGTTTCCTTAAACTTAGGACAGTGCGAGAAAATACTTATGCAGTAGCTCCTCGAGAGGTCAGAGGTCACTCTTAACTTGATCTTTACAGCAGACCGTAGGACTGACTATTTATAGTATTCGACTTAATTCATAATTTCCACTGTAAGTAAGAACCGTCGTGTATATACGATCATATAGAGCTTAAGAAAATTTTATCTTTTTATGGACGTAAGCTTACGGTTTTTGTTTTTTTTTTCTTTTTTTTTAAAGGCCTTTTGGGATTTTTGGAAGCCGTTTAATGGGATAAGTGATTGAGTTTTGACTGGGAGTTGAATGTTAAACTTGTATATCGTATATGCTACATATATATTCTACTAATATCTGCTATATATTAATACATATATATATATAATTTTTTTTATCCGCATATCCATCTGCTTCTGTATCTGTAGTATGCCTATATACACAATACATTTTCATTAATTTTGCATTTTAAAAATTATACACCTTTTATTGTCAAAAAATATGACGACTCGCGATTCAACGATTTCATTTGTTTATACTTTTGCTTATTAGTTTGGTTTTACAATATGCTAAATAATTGCAATTGTTAGTTCAAGATATATGTATGTATTTATATACATATATCATTAAAGATGTAAATGTTGTTGTTATGTTTATATATGCTCTGCCAAATGGTGCACAATTAATTATATTTGTTGTTGGTTTTTTCCATTTTGAACTTTACATAGTTGCAGTTATATTTTATCCCCTTGGCAAATTAATTTATCTAGAATTAAGGAACATTTCTGTATACAAAGAATCTCATCTTCTTTTGATGATATTATCGACATGAGATCAAATTTTCAGATTTAAAGGACCATTAAAAGTATGATATAGATAATACAGAGATCAATGGTTTATTAAAAGATTAAGACTCTCACCTTCTCTAAGAAATGAAAAATAATATATTTTAGAATTTCTCTTTAAATATAAATGCTTAAAAACTGCAAATCAAATCATCGCTTATATAAAAGCTTAGAATCTTTGTCATCTCTTAGACTCAACTCTAAATAAAGATTAAAGTTCTGAATCTATTAATCTGCTTTCGCTTCACTTTTGAAAGCTTTTAAAACCGTCTATGTAATACTCATCGGATGAAAACTATTGCAAGGGAATAAAAGCTACGGCTCGCCGAAGGCTATAATATTTTGTTGCCTGAGCAAATTGAATTACATTTGCAGTTGGTTGTTATTTTTGAGGCCTATTAAAAAATATTTTTATTATATAATTTTATGCTTGTAAGCTATGCAACAAAATTGAGAGAAAAAAAAACAAAGTAAATTATAATACATTTCTAATCAGAAAGTTCCAATTTCAAAAGGTTACAATTTATTGGACGCTGTGTGGCCTATGTTACTGTAGCTGTTGTTGTTAATGTTATTATTTTTATGTTGTATAAATATATATGTATGTATATGTATACAAAAAATAAACATTTGCTTTCGCTTTCACATTGGCGCTTGCATAAATATTAATCGAAAAGACATTGGCATGGATTTTTTTATTTTCTTTTTTCTTAAGACGGGAGCATAGACGGTGCAATTGCATGTGTATATATATGTGTGTGTGTGGGTGTGGGAGGCGTGACAAGGCCAGGTGTGTGTGTGTGTGTGTGTGGTGTGTGTGTGTATAAGCTTGGCTAAGTATACTACATATCCTAATTGCCTTGACTTTATTTTATTTAATTCACTTTATATTTTATTGTGACTTTCCATGTTTAATTATTAAATTGTTTATCGTTTTTTTATACTTAGGCACAATACATTTATTTGTTTTTGTTTTTTCTAAATATTCTTTAGGGCTTATTAACTAATTACTACGCTTAAAAACGTGTGTAGCTGTCTGTGTGTATGTGTTGCTTTAATGTATTGTTGATAATTATTTTATTATATATTATTGATTTAATTTTGTATTGTTTTGCATTAGATAATTTCTCCTACAAATTTAAAAAATGCAGCCACTTGGCAAATGTTTAAAGCTTTTTACTTAATTTTAATATGCAAAGAAAAATTTTATAAAATGCGTTTAAATTATGCAAAAACTAATACAATAATCTATTTGTTTATTGTTTTATGGCTATTTTTAATTGGTGTTTAGTTAACATTTTCTTTTCCATTTCCATTAGATCTGCGTGCTAAAAATGTTTACAAATATTGCTTTAAATTTTCATTTATCATCAATTTGCTGGTTTCTGCTTCTGCTCTTCTTGACAATAATAAACAATAAACTTAGATGAAAAAGGCATTTCTACACCGTTTATAGAAAACACAATACAATACCAGCTGGCGCACATTATAATCATTTTGTTTTTTTCCATTTGATAGCGCTATAACTTTCAGTTTTTCACAAAATACAAAAATTATATACGCTCTTCACAAATCAATTTATCATTTTGTTGTTTTTTTTTCTTTTGTTTTAACAAAATACGCGCTACGTTACTACGAATGCTACAAAGTAGACAACAATATAGTATTTTTTTTCTTTTTTTGTTTTCAATGTTTTTAGGTTGCTTATTTTGTTGTTACTGTAGTTATTTTATGACTGCTTTTTAGATTAACTTTCCGCTGGCTGATTGGTTGTAAACTGTGTGATGCCATCGCTTTCCATAGACTCGAGCACATCAGCCACATAAGCAGCCACATCCGTGTGGCTATTCTCACCCCGCCTTATAAACGGCATCTGCAACAACCGGCTATACTTAGGCCTATCACTTTCCTTCTTGATAAGGCTATGGAGAAGAGCATATAAATGACATAATTGGGATTTGTTCAGAGTGAAATGAAATTAGTTTCAATCACTTACCAAGTGTTAACAAACTCTACAAACTCCTGGGAAAACTCCATGCCATTATAGGATGTATGCAAACGTGGCGGATCACCTTGGACAACCTGCGCAAAAAGTTGTTCAAGTTGAATATACATAGTCAAGTTAAAAAGAGTTAATTTGCAATAAAATGCGATACAATTAAACATGTTTATTTAATGTATGCATACAAATTTAACCTAGGAACCTAAATTCAACCGATTCTGTAACCCAAATTTCTTACCTGGCAAAGCTGCTCGAATACCGAATCCCATTTGCGATAAGGAAATGTGCCAGTGGCCACCTCCATCAATGTTATGCCCAAAGACCAGACATCGCTGCGCACATCGTAGCCCTTGGCGCGCTCTGGATCAATGCGCTCTGGCTGCAAAGTCAAAGATTGAGAGAGCGAGAGAGAATGCTTAAGATTGATATAAAACGTATCAGATAAATGTAGACGAACCGCCATGTAGGGCCTGCAGCCCGCATCCTTAGTCTTGGCTATGGAGTCGACTAGCTGCCCAGAGATGCCAAAATCACATAACTTAATGTCACCACGTCTATGCAAGAGAATATTGCTCGGCTTCACATCACGATGTATGATCTTAAGTTCTTCCTTTAAATAGTTAAGAGCATTCACTGTGGCCACCGTGATCTTGGCCAATATGGATTCGGGTATATGCCGCTGCTTTTTCTCAAATATGTACTTATAGAACTTATCCAGTGAGGTGTCCATTAGCTCCATGCATATCCAGCAGTCGCCTTCCTTGAAGAGCGCTCCATAAAACTGCACAATGTAGATGCATTCATTTGACTTCATGACCACCTCGAGATCCATAAGTAGCTGTTTTTGCTCCTTTTCATCGACCGTTGAGCGTATACGCTTCACAGCCATCACTTTATCCAATTTCTTGAAGATCATCTTGTTAACTGCCCCAAATGCACCGCGACCAATCTCGCCCAAATCTTCGAGATCATCTGATGTGAAATGATGTGTATTGGCGGCGCCATCACCAAACTGTAGCTTTCCGCATGCCTGCTGCCTTATACGCTCCCGATGACGATCCGTTGCGGTGCTGCTGGCACTTCCACCGCCACTGCCATTTCCAGTGCTGGAGATGATGGTGGTGCTGCTACTGATACTGCTGCTGGGCACAGGTACAGCTGGCACAAAGCTTGGTTGGGCGCCAAAACGTAACGCCACATTATTTTGCTGCGATGAGGAACTTGAGCCTGACGATGTCGATCCCGACGATGTTGACGACGTCGACGATGGCGGATGTCGTATGCTAAGATTATTCAGATTGAGCTGATCAGGTGGAATGCGTGAGCGACTCGGTCCAGCTGTGGATACATATTAGATAAGAGTATATATTGTTATTTATGACCCTCGGCTTATCAACTGCATTTCATCCATCAAACAATGCGTCAGTTCCAAGACTTACTATCTGTGATTGTGTCTGTGTGTCTATGTATGCGTATATATGTGTGTGTGTGTCTTGCGAATGTGTATGTATATGTGTCTGTGTGTGTATGTACGAGTGCGTGGGCAGATTTAAGCAAATTACTCACTTGCAAACAAATTTTTCGGTCTTTCGGCCATTGTGGATGCCTGTCGCTGATATCTCTAGCAAAATTATTATTGATATTTCTTTGTGCTCGTCGTTTTATTCTTTTCAGTTGGGCGCCGCGCCCCAATACACGTCGTTTAACGGGGCGCCGAAATTATTTTCGCAGCGAAAACTGGTAAAAGGATATCAAACCATTACCGCACGCCGACCGTTGCTTGCTAACTTGAGTGCACAGCTCAATTATTTGTTCAACTGTCGCTTGCGCATTTATGATCTATTAATTTTTGCACTTTCGTTTTACATAAAAATAGACTAAAAAACATTAAAAAGGCAGCAGTGCAACAAAATACGTAGTGTGACCAGATTCGATTAATGGCTTAATACCAAGAATCAAAGTACCAAATAAAGAAGTAGGGCTGCAATCAAATTGTAAATCGATAGTGTAATCGATAGTTTCTGCTAGCCACTGTTGATTAACTGTATGTTAGTCTGGCGTTGCCAGACGGTTTTTTGCTGGGTGGCAGCTCGGTTAAAAAAGAAAATGAGCCGGATTTTCCCTAATGTAAACAAACCGACCTAACCTATTGAAATTTATCACTTAATTGCAATTAATCACACAAAATCATGTCCAGCAACGTTGCGCGAAACAGCTACAAGCTTTTTGTTGGCAATCTACCGTGGACTATCAGTGGAAAGGAGTTGCGAACGTACTTTTCACGTTTCGGGCATGTGGCCAATGCCGAAGTTGTCTTTGATAAGCAGCTGGGACTCTCGAAATATTATGGCTTTGTGATCTTCAGCCAGCGGGACGCTTACAATAGTGCCTGTAATCAGAACACACACTTCTTAGAGGGTCGCGTGCTCAACGTACAGCGAGCCAATGAAAATACATAGTCCGATTTAATCCAAAAATATATACACACACAATTTAATTGTTTGAGTTTTGTGTCTTGATTATTTTGAGGATAAATATTGCTTGTAGTTTGAGCCTACAGCGGCACGGACATTGGAAAATCCACGCTCTGAGAGCTTCGTGGACAGCTGCTCCTTAATACGGTCGACTACGTCGGGTCCTTCGTACGCAAGCGCTGTGTAGATCTGTACAAAGGATGCGCCCGCTTCGATTTTCTCGAACGCATCCTGGCCAGAGGAGACACCGCCGACACCAATGATGGGAATGTTGCCCTTGGTCAGTTCGTACATCTGGGCAATCAACATGGTAGATCGTGCCCGCAATGGTTCGCCACTTAAGCCTCCCATCTCGTTGACAAACTTAATGTCTGTGATATTATCACGCGCCACCGTCGTATTGGACACAATCAAACCATCAACGCGGCAATTCTTTTTGTTCAGAACCTCAACGATATCCTTCATGTCATCCAGATCCAGATCTGGCGATAACTTCAATAGAATGGGAACCTTCTCATAATTCTTAAGGCCAGCACGTGCATTATTTACTGCCTGCAACAGTTCTGTCAACTTCGCCTTGCCCTGTAAGTCTCGCAGGCCGTGGGTATTGGGACTGCTCACATTGACAACGAGATAGTCGGCAACGGGACCAAATGTTTTGACGCCCGCTACATAATCGTTGATTGGCGATTGTGTGTCCCGATTGCGCCCCAAATTAACCCCAATGACGGCATTGAAGTCCTCCCGTTCGCGTATTTTGCGTAGACGATCAGCAACCACATCGTGGCCATCACTATTAAAGCCATATCTGTTAATAATCGCCCGATCATTGATCAATCGAAATACACGCGGCTTGGGATTTCCATCCTGTGCCAAGGGCGTCACGCTACCAACTTCAATAAAACCGAACCCCAAATCCTTTAGTCCACAAATAGCTTCAGCATTTTTGTCAAAACCGGCTGCTATGCCAATGGGATTGCTTATGAGGCGGCCAAAAAATGAGTTGTGCAAATTCATGTCATCCATGTAGTCCGAGGCGGGATAAAGGCGATACTTGCATGCCAACACGGCCAAATTGTGGCTTGTCTCGGCTGGTAATAAACGCACAGCCGGCATAACAAATGTGCGGATAAGATGATCCTGGTTCTGATAGACAGTTATGCCAAAGCACAGCGCCGTCGCGCCCGCAGTTACGATGCCCAGGGAGCGTAGGCGACTCTGCAAGTGCAACCTTTCATAAAATATAATTGTAATTTCATTTAACATTTGAAGCTCACATATTTTTGCGTCTTTTGCAACATTTTTTTTGTTCATGAACGTTTTGAACGGACTGTTTTTTACATATATATATTTAATATTCAGAACGACTTTCAATTTGATATATTTGATTTATTTTGATATATAACCAGTGTTGCCAACTTTCTTTTAAATCGAGCTGCCACTAAGAAAACCAGTAACGTCTGGCCACCTTTCAATAAAAGTCCCATATTAAAAAATAGGGCTTTTCCAAAAAAGGTTTTTTTTTATTTTTCTTAACTTTAAAGCTAGAATGCAGAATTTTTGTTAGAATTTTGTCAATTTAATAATTTAATATTGTTAGACAAAATACAGGTGATAATTTTTGTGAAGGTTTGAAATACGTTTAAATTCTGTTTAATCGAAAATTCGACTATACTCCAACTTTTTTTCCGAAAAAGATACTTTTGAAAAGTATCTCGCAAACTTTTAAGTATGTTTTACGAATTCAAAAGGTGTGGCAACAGTCAAATAAACGGCAAATTGTTTTCTACCAGGTGGCACCGCCGTAAAAACAAGAACAACAACATTGACATTTATAAAGAGAAAAGAGATTAAAAAGCAGAAAATATCAAATAACAGTTTTGCCAATTAAAAAGAAGATCGAATAACATGAAAGGTGGCACATTTCGAAACACACAATGGGACCCTACACTGCTGACGTCACAGATTCTATCGATGCAGTGCAGCGTATACTTCTCCCTCGGCCTGCTCGTTTTTATAGCCAACAAGTTGGCTGGTGACAATTATACACTGGATCACATATTTGAGTACCATGTGAGTGCAGCAATCAATAGGATATACTATGTATGTACTCTATAATAAACCATCCTTGCATTCACAGGAAATACATATATACGATCTGGGCGGTCGTTTGGTCATTTGCGCGTTTGTCGTAAATGCTTTTGTGGCATCTTTAGCTCTGTGGTGCATTGTGCGTCGTGCCAAGTTGTGTCTGGACTTTAGGTAATATAATTGAATACCAATCAGCATATCCACATTTACACAATTATCATTGATTTACTTACATTATTAACTTTCGATATTTTAAATATTGCTGCAGCTGCACATTCCATATACTGCACTTGCTCATCTGCTGGTGGTACAATCGTTCGTTTCCCGCGAATGCCTCATGGTGGCTATTGAATGTGATCACTGCAACCATTATGTGTATTGGCGGCGAGTTCTTGTGCCTGCAAACTGAGATGAAGGAGATTCCAGTGGGCTATGCGGCCCTCAATCAAAAATCGGACGTTTGAGACGCACCAAAACCATATGAAATGTGATGCTAGCAAAGCCACCAATTACTCTAAACATACATACTTGCAATTTAAGTTTATTTTTTAAAATAGAAACAGTTTAAGAATACATAATACTAGTGCAATATCTGATATATAAAAGGCGCACCGCGTTTTAAATTCAGCTCCTTTGGCACCGGCTCCGGTGGCATATAAAACTTGAGCTCTGATGCAGCCGACGTCTCACTGCCATTGTGTCTGAAGAGAGACCATAACTGCAGATGACGCGGCACAAAGTGCCAATAGCTAAACATCAATACGAACGTGACGATCAGCGATCCGAGCAAAAGCAGCGTCCAACATTGCTTGCGTTGTGCCTTATTCATCGCGTTGCGATTAACTGAGCCAAAAGACGACATAAATTTGCGCTAACAAGAGAACCACCTTTGTAAACAACAAATAGCATTAATTTGTCAATTTTTTACAATAACAAACCAACGACAACGTTCGGAACAACAGCAGAATTCCTCCACGTTTGCCGCTGTTCCTCCATCAGAATGCAACCTAATCAGGTTTTGCCTAATCTAATCAAATTAGAGACTCGACTGAAATCCGGTGATCATCAGTCATCAGTGAGCTTTCGCTCAGTTTAAGCTAATTGACGCTCATCCGCTCTCTGTATTTAAATTTATTTACTTAATCTCAATTGCTGATTAAGTGCGATAAATATTTAAATTTTCCTACTGTGCATTGCTAAAATAAATGAGCTTTAAATAAAAAAACGATTGCAAAGCTTTTTCAAGTTTGTAATTGCGGGAAAGCACCACAAATGGGTTTTGACAATCACTCAAAAGTTTTTAATGATTTTCGACATAAAACAATTTTTTAATAATTCAATGTTTATTTTCCTTTTGATATATACTATACCAAGCAATAGTATATATGTACATATCTAAATGTCTCAAAAGATCCCATTATTTTGTTTAATAAAAATCCATTTTTTTTCCATTTGCTAAATTATTCGATTTATTTTTAGCAAACTTGTTTTTTTTTAATTTTTGTTTTGTTTAATGATTTTTCTTGTATGTTTTGTGTGTGTGGTTCTAAATTATAGTACATAATTATATATCAATTTATATACCGTTAAATATAATATATAACTTTACTTTAGTTATGCTTTTCATTAAAATCATCGATTGAATAATTCTTGTATATCGATTTCAATAGTTGAAAGAGATAATTATCGAGATGGACAAAAATTCATAATTGCCGTTACTTAATAAATCCTTATAATTTTTCTCTCTCATCGCTCTCTTAGCTCTAGCATATTTATAATTTGTTGTTGCTGTATTAGTTTTAGTCGCGTGTTTTATAAACTACAATTAAATGTTTGTAATTTGTTGTTGTTCATATATGCATATTGTATATATGCATGTTATTATTTTTAAACAATTTTTTATTTGTAATGTTTTAGCTATTGTAAATGTGTATGTTGGTTGTGGGTATGTGTGTGTGTGTGTGTATATATGTATGTATGTTTGCGCTGCGCACAGACAGTTTCTCTTTAACATTTGCTGCCCTACATATATATAATAGATATATATAATATGCAAATATAATAAAGTTGTTATCGGTTCAAAATGTTTCTCTGCTAGAGGCTCTGATTCTCTTGTTATATGTTAATCTTTCATCTGCTTCTATTCTTTACGTTTCCTATTTTCTTTGTTTTGTTTTCCATTTAATAGTGACGATAGTCGGGATGTTGTTGTTGCTGTTTTTGTTGTTGTTTGCCTTGTTGTTGGCTGACAGGCCGTGCTCATTGACCCCACCAATCTGGCCCATTGCTTGAGTGAGAGCCGCCGCCGCCGCCGCCACCACCTCCATAGGAGCCACCATAGGAACCACCGCCATAAGCGCCGCCTCCAGAGCTTCCACCTGTCATTTTGGTAAAGGGATTGAATTTAGTAATTTGGCCAATCACATGGTGGTCTTGTGTGCATTTATCACTCACCCAACTTACCATACGAATTGCCATTGCTGCGATAGTTGCCACCACCGCCGCCGCCGCCAGAACCACCGCCGCGACTTCCACCACCGCCGCCGCCGGCACCGCCGCTTCGTCCGCCGCTACCACCGCCAGAAGAAGTACGGTAATCGCGTGATCCAAAGCCAGCACCGCCATAGCGAGCCCCGGCGCCACCACCGCGACGCTTGGCACCACCATGACCGCGATCCGAGCTAAGCATCTCCTCAAGAAAGCCGGGTATCTCCTGCTTGGTCTCGATGAGCAGCTCAAGCAGATCGGAGCAAATGTTGCGATTCTTATCATTGAAAAATGATGTGGCGACACCGAGATTACCCATGCGACCAGTACGGCCAATGCGATGCACGTACTCCTCCACATCGGTGGGCAGGTCAAAGTTAATAACATGTGTCACATGCGGAATGTCCAGGCCACGTGCCGCCACCGCGGTGGCTACCAAAATGGGGCAATCTCCGGAACGGAAACAGCGCAACGCCTCCTCACGTTCTTTTTGTGTGCGATCACCATGAATGCTGGTCACCGGATGATTGCATTGATAGAGGAATTCCTCTAGAGAATCGGCTCCCTTCTTTGTCTCCACAAATATAAGCGTCAGATTGTCCTTGGAGTACTCGGGTCCATCCCTTATCGATGACAGCAGATCGAGCAAATACGAGCGCTTATCCTGATCATATACCCACAGTATAGTCTGCGTTATATTCTCCGATGTGGAGCCGACACGTCCGACGGCCAAGAATATATAATTGCTGAGAAAATCGCTGGCCAACTCCTGGATTTGCTTTGGGAATGTCGCCGAGAACATCAACGTCTGTCGCTGTCCCGTCGGCGGCATATTCAGCTGCTCGACAATGCGACGAATTTGCGGCTCAAAGCCCATGTCTAACATACGATCGGCCTCATCCAAGACAAGGAAACGTATATTCTCTAAGCCGACCTTGCCGCGTGTTATCATATCTTCCAAGCGTCCAGGTGTTGCCACTATCAAATGACATCCGCGATCCAACTCACGCATCTGCTCGCTGGTATTATTACCACCATAGAGCACAGCTGGACGCATGCGAGAGCGATAGGCGAACTTTTTGGCCTCCTCAAAGATTTGTGTGGCCAGCTCTCTGGTTGGTGCCAGCACCAGACCCAGTGGATACTGTTTGCGTCGGCTATATTGCCGATTGCTTTGCGGCGGTGCCGACAGTCCGTGCTCGTACATCTGATTCAAGATTGGCACCAGAAATGCGGCCGTTTTGCCAGAACCGGTCTGGGCACAGGCCATCAAATCCCGGCCACTGATTATGATCGGTATGGCGTATTTTTGCACCGGCGTCGGTTTGTCATAACGCGCCAAATTCACATTGTTCCGTATGATCTCCGTCAGCTGCACGTCATCGAACGTTGTGATATGAGGCGGGACATTTTGGCCCGTCGCCTCCACGGGTATATCCTCGTATTTGTCAAAATTGATACCCGTATTGCCCACCCCAAAGAGCTCTTGCTCCAAACGCTCGTCGCGTGCTCCCAGTTTTGTGTAATCGGTGTTGGCTCCTCCGCCGCCGCCCTCCTTCCAGCGATTGTTGTAGCTTCCGCCGCCGCCGCTGCCTCCACCGCGATTGTTGTAGCTTCTGTTGCCACCGCCGCCGGGCACACCACCTTCGGATGAGCCACCTTCGTAGCCAATGGGGCGTTCCGGCTCTTGCCAGCGATCATTGCGTGGCTGTTGTGCGTCCTCCGATTGATCGTTGAGGCCGTTGCCACCGGCACCAGCGCCACCGGCGCCGCCACCACGATAAGATGGTCCGCGTCTATCTCCAAAACTGCGACCACCACCGCGATTCCAGTCTCCGCCTCGGCGAGAGTCAAAATCACCTGGGAGAGAGCAAAAGAGAGAACAACAATAATTTGATACGCTTATCAAAAACATATCGATAGATGTTACACACCGTTATAGTTGTCCTCGTAGCGATTGCCACCACCGCGTCTACCTCCGCCGCCTCCTCCTCCGCTACCAAAACTTCCGTAGTCGCCGCTCTGGCGATTAAAGCCGCGATTACCGCCGCGATCACCTCTGCGATATTCACCGCCGCGTTGCTGCTGCTGATCCCTGTTATCCTGACGGGGAGCGGCAGCTGAATCAAAGCCCTGGCCTTGATTATCTACGTCCGCGTTGTTATTGCCACCACCTCCTCGAAGATGCGGGGGCACATAAACGCCACCAGTGACCGAATTAGTGGAAGTCTTGCTTGTTATGGGGCCGCTATAGTCAGCCGAGCCGCCATTCAAGTCCAGACCAGCAACCTGCAAAAGTTCATTAATCAAAAATTAACAACAAAATAAATATATAAACAAAATTCGCGTGACGTCACAAGTTCAACGATTTCTAAGACGTTGTGAAAAAAAGAGAGAGCATAGAAATAACAAGTTTTTCGGTGAAAACACAGACACACACACAAATCGCAATCTTCTTACAGTCCACGCCAATCCCGGTTGGCAACATACACGCTTATTTTTATATTTTGAAGCGCGACGTGTTCTCAAAGAGACAAATACAAATAAAATATATACGTACACGCAAATATAAGCGCAACTAGTTTGAGAAGATTTTGACAGCGGCACAGCAACAACAACCATATTCCACCCACACAGACACAAACATCATGCCTAGTCCAAAGTTTTTCGTTGAAATAGAGAAAAATAAAAAGAGAAGCAGCACCAACAAAGCCGCAGTGGAAGCTATCTATATAAAGTGGAACTTGTTTTCACAGTACACTTAATAGGGTGCCGAAAGTATTTTTTTCGCTTATGGAAGTGCGCACAATGCAAAGATTACATGACTGTCTGGCAACCCTGTTTACAATACTCAGCTTCCACATGTGCGTGAGCGACAGCAAAGACAAAGAGAACGCCGCAAATGTTTCTCTCACACACACATTCATAAATGCACTGGTTTAGAATTGCGGCTACACACACACACACACTCTCCCTCTCTGACAGACAAACACACACATGTGCAATCGCACACAGCAATGAACATGTCAATTTGGAGGCAAGCTAAAAATTATACAAAAGAAATTACACAAATGAAAAGAACTTACATGGTGGAACATGCACACACTCACACACACACTGCCAGACATACCGTATACGAATCACCGTTCGGTGCAGAATGTAAAAGCGCAATGCGCTTCACGGTCAGACATTTTGTATGTTATGAAATCAATAAATTTTTTGTAGACCCCCCGACGGAACATTGTTCAATAACCGTGCGGACAGCATGAGCATCCACCGACCGACACTTTTGCACGAACTCACACACTTATACACAGACACAAAAACACACACTAGCACACTCACACATATATTTTTTTTTTACTTTTTCCATTATGTACCCCGTTTGCACCACACCACTGGGAACCAACAACAACCACAAGTACCATACTTACTTGCTGCTCTAGACCTGTGCCATTTTGGTTAATAGCATTACTCATATTATCCTCCAATCACTTGCTTGTTTTTTCTTGCTTTCCGTTTAGGAAAATTTTGCAATTGTTCTGATTTTGCGCACACTTGCAATTTCCAAAAAAAATAATGTATGTAATTGTTTTTCTTTTGTGTTGCACTTCGTGTCTATACGTTTTTCCTTAGTTTTTTTCCGACAACTTCTTACGTTCCACAAGCTACTACGTTCTTATGTGGAGAGGTTGTACTTTTTTCACAATTAGTTCTTTCGATTAATAAGAATTAAACGTTTGTATGTACTAGGCCTACTTGTGCCTACTGACAATTACAAGCTGTAATTGAGCTTGTGCTTAAAATTTAAAGTTTTTTTTATACGCTTTCGCGTTTTTTATGCTTTCAGACGCGTGTCTTATCCACACCAACGGCGAAAACGAGCCACACGGGAAAAATGGTGGAGAGCTGGTGATGGGAGCGTGTGAGTCAGCGTTATTGTTATCGTTATCGCTGTAATCAGGGTTGAGTTCACAGAGATGCTTTGCTTGAAGCGTTACCAGACTGTCGAGCTTATGCCCAACCTTTGATATTTCAATCGATGTTCTTATCGAATATTAACCGCAGCCTCACGTCTAGACAGAGAGAGAAAAATTTAAGAATTAAATAGTCATAGCTCAATAAAGGATTAAGTAGTCGTTAAATTGTTGATAAAAGATCGAACCAGTCATCGTAATAGCTCAGTTGTTCAGTTGCCTATCGCCCGACCGTCACAATCTTTCGACCGCTCGGAGCTAAAAATGGTAGTTAGGCGCGCAATTTAAATCAACAATTTCAACTTTACACAATTTTTTAAGAAAATTATAAATTGTTAAACCATTTTAGTTCGAAATTAAAGAGAACGAACAAGACAACTGAACGACTGATCTCGATAAAACTCCACTCACGGCATGTGAGCCGAATTGTTTTCAGCTTTCCTGACCCCAATTTCTTTTCGATTTATGTCTTTCCTAGAACCTGAACAACTTTGAGCGCTGGCTGGATTCTTTCGCTGTTTGTTTGAGAAATGCTTGCTTTGCAGTTGAAATTTTGTATGAATTATGCCAAAACTTTATGTGTTATGTGCGTGTGTATTACGAATATTTTATTCGGGCCTCTTCCGACTTTGAAACAAAACTCTAAGTAGATATGGGAATTTACAACTTTTATTATACGCACAAACACAGAATATATAATTATATTTATATAGGGGTATACATGTCTGTACATACATATATTTATAGAATAAATGCTTTTGGTATTGGCTGTAGCTTTAGCTAGAGATTATAACATGTTAGAACGCTACAGTCTAGTGTGCTCGACTGTGAGAGTCCCGGTATTAAGAGAATGTGTTTATTTGGAATGTCGCAAAACTTCTGCCAACAGTCTAAGAATAAATATCAGAAGGTCGATCCTTAGCCCTTGAGTAAACAGCGAGTATAGAATTCCCGATCGATAGCATCGCTGGGAATATAGGAGCTCCACTTGAAGATCAATGCCAGCGTCTCCGTGGCTGTTAAGTGATCCAGTGCAATGTTGAGGAAACAGTTCCAGGTGTAGAAAAAGTGTCGAGTCAACTGATTGTGCTCCACGGTCGTCACACACTCACAGTTAACACAAACAAGACGACCACGTTGCAGTTCCACAAACTGTTCAAAGAGTCGAGCCCAGGCGGATATATTAAGCTGCCGACCGACATCTTGGAGCAGATCCACGGTGCCGTAGTTAAACACAATGGGCAGCACTTTGTCCAGATTGTGTTCGGCCAAATAGAACTTGGCCAGGACGTCCAATAACGATGGTACCGCCTGCAGGACATCAAAGCACTTGAGCTGCTCGTTCCGTGACCAAAAGTAACGCAACAGAACCGCGCCAACATCATGATACTGGCAGGCATTATCAAATCGCAGCGGGAAATTGCAATGGATGCAACGGAGAATCTCGTTGCCGGCATTAAGGAGCACAAAACCGCTGGCAATATAATCTCGTGTCGCATCATCCATTTCCCAGATAAGCTCGGGTTTCAAATAGTTAAAGTACATTTCGTAGCAGTTGCGTTGCGCCTGCTCCAAACTGTCACCATGCTCCACCATCACATGAGACAACTTGCCAAGCAGATGGATCAGCTCATTGGCGGCATACTCATCGAATACAGCACGATATCGTTCCACGCAACGGGTGCGACTGAACTTGGCGCTCTTCTGGATCAAGTATAAATTGTATATGGTCTTCTCCTCGGGACTAATGTGGGGAGTGGTTGTGGTGGCGGTGGCACGCTTGCCGCCACTTGTGGCACGACTGCTGCTGCTGCGGCAGACAATTTCCTCATCATTGTCATCAACATTTTCCTGCGACTCGTAACGCGCTTTAATATCCTTAAAGGGCAGCGAGCGCTCGCTGGCGGGGATGAGTTCTCGTACCAGCTGCTGCTGCTGCTCCTCGGCAAAAATGTTAAACTTGTACTTGATGATGTTCTTGCCAAATTTCCCGGTGACCGTTAACAGTGCATCCTTGAAATGTCCCGACTTTGGCGGCTGTTTAAGATTATCGCAAAATGCATTTTCCAGCACATAAACACCTCTTGGTGGCACCGATGTTGTCGGGGCTGTCGCACCAGCTGCTGTGCTGAGACTGGCACTACGCTCCGTAGTTGCTGAGCTGCCGCCGGAACTTTGGGTGTCCAGTGCACTGCCCGTGCACTGGGCAATGGCATCGAAGATTACAGATATATCGTTAAGCAGCTCATACTGCTGTCGTTCGATGAGCAGCTGCTTCAGCTGATTGAGCAACTTTAGATCGTAGTTCTCCCTGGCCTTATCTGCAAAATATTTAACATGTTGACGCAGTAAACGTGCGCATTGTGGAAGCTTCGACTGTTGCATTAGGGAGATGGCGTGCGCCTGTAGCGTCTGCAGCTGGACGCTGTACAAAGAGCCAGTTTGGGTAAACACAAAGATTTCAGAGCCGGCAACACGGCAATCAACAATGCGCTCAAATTGATTGCACCAAAGTACAACGGTGGATTGACGCACATCAAACACATAGAGTCCCAATTCGGTGAAGGCCAACAGGAAGTCCTGACCGAAACGCTGCAGCTTGGCGAACTGCAGTTGCTGCGGTTGATGGTCCAGCAACTCGTCATTGGACTCATGTCCATCGACATCGTCGTCGTCATCGTGAGCAACATCGCTGTCATGATTCTTATAGATCTTGGCGGGAGCCGTGGCCAGTGCACTCTTGAACTGATGCGTTTGAATTACTTCGCCCTCAAAGTCCACTTCCCAGATGCGTGTGCCCGGCCGGGCACAATAGATGCGCGATGGCTGCACCGATTCGTGTGGCGATATAAAGAAGCATGCGCCAAAAGCGCCATCGCGAGGACGGTTACCGATCTGTCCATGTAAATATAAGAAATATGTGTGAATCAAAGGCGACTAAGTGACTGTGGAGTTGTCATACCTGCTTGTACTCTTCGTACTCGGTATTACATAGGATGCACTTGGTGCTGTTGGACACCAATAGCAGAGATTCAAAGTCATCGATCTGTACAATGGGAGAATCGAGATATAACAGCGGATGTACAGACATGTTGAACAGCAGGCTGTGGCCAATGAACGATGAGAGCAGCACGAGATTGACCTGGCCACGTGTGTCTCCATAGTAGAATTGCTTCTCATCCGGCGTCCAGTGGATGCAGCTCACCTGCACCGATTGATCGGTGCTCAGGTGGGTGACAATCACCTGTGGGGCGGCCTGAGCCGACAGATTCACCGCATACACACATATCAGCGAACGTTGTGTGGCGAATGCCACATACTTGTTGTTAGCCGATATGCTCAAATGTGTAACTGGGCCATGTTTATTGGGAATCAAGTGCATAAATTTGCCACCACGATTGAAAAAGTACAGCGAGCCCGATGTAGCGCCAAAGATGATATAGTTGTCGGAGATATCAAAGCACGTATACTACAATTGAACGTATACTAACTTAGTATATTCAGGTATTGTATTACAATTAATTTGTTACCTTGATTCGATTGCTGTGCCTCAGCGGCTGCGACAAATGTGGTGAAAAATCAATAAAATTGGACAGACAGTAGGCGTCAGTCATCTTGCTGATTATTATTGCTATCTCACGCTCGAGTATTTACATGTCGCGCACGCTTTGCATGCAAATCACAAAGTTTGTTATTATTTGTATATTATTTATGCATTTTTATCGTTCGCAAACAAAAAAAAAAACAAGCTGCAACTTTTACAGATGTTAACTTAGCGTTGCCAGCACGTTTTCAATTGAAGTCTGGCAGCACTTGAAAGTTGTTTACCTTCCAGTCTGGAGTCTGGCAGCTCAACTCCAAACAGCTGTGTATTTATTTCCTGTTCAAAATGATTGAAATAAGATAAAAAATACAAATTATTTGTATTATTATAAAAGTGAGAAAGTGCAATAATTAATTTGTAAACTGTCAAAATTATCATAAGTCCACTGTTCTGTATGTTGCCGGCGCATGGCTACTACTTCCAACAGCTGCGCTCCCTCGCTGCCCCCTTGCAAAACCTACCCAACATCGCTGTCAACTAAACGTCAAAACAGTTCGTGGCCGTCGCGATATAATAAAAGAGTGCAAGCGTAAAGCAATGAGGAGCAAAAATACAAGTGCAAATCACTAAAAGCGTGTGAATAACAAAAAGCAAAATCTATTGCATATGTGAATCAGGCAATATGGCTGATAAAGAGCCAACAACGCCCGCACCATCGCCGACAGAGGAAGGGCTAGCCGATATTGCGGCTGCCGTTGCGGTCGCAGCTGCTGCTAACCGCGCTGTTGCCCATGAAGGCCCAGGAACTCCCAGCGGCTGCGCCGCCAGCAGCAGCAGCAGCAGCAACAGCAACACAAGCAGCACAAATGTTAAGGTTTTAATAATTGGCGCTGGAATGGCTGGTCTATCCGCTGCCAATCATCTGTTGCAAAATGGTTGCGATGATTTTCTAATTGTGGAGGCTCGCGGTCGGGTGGGTGGACGCATTGTGTCCATACCGCTTGACAATAATCAAAAGGTACAGCACGCATTATGTAAGCACCCTCAGAGGGGGCAACCGCGTCATGGCACTGGGCTGGCGAGAGGGGGCGTCCAAGTGTTTTGTATTTTTGGTCGTTTTCTGTTGTTGGGCAATATTTATTTTTCCGGCACTTGTGAAAATTATAGATTTTTCCACGCGTTGCATCAACCTGTCGCTTACAAATATTTGACAAATAAAATAATTCATGTTTATACTAATAACAATAATAATAATAATATTTATTATATTTATATTATTATTAAAATTATATTAGGATCTCAACAATGCTGTAACCTGTCGCCCAAAATGCAGATGATTATAATAATAATAGAATTTAAAGATGTATTACTATTGTTAGATTTATCTTATAATCTCAAGTATAAACATTATATTCGCCCAATGCATTTTATAGACATTGTCGTGTCCTTGTCCTTGTTCTTGCCCGAGGTTGCACTGCATTTGTTTTGGCCAAGTTTATGGCATTTGTAGCCAACAGTGATAGCTACCAGTTCTCGTTTTGATTTACACAATTTGCACATGAAATTTCTCTTTTAACTGTTTGTTATACAACTGAGCTAATGCTAGATAAGATTTTGCTTAACAATTGTGACGTCACGGGGGGCGTTTTAATGGGCAATCAGCTGATATCAACGGGTTTAACGGGTAAACGATCACGTAGACAATGGAAAACCGTTAGCTCTTATCTGATTAAATTAAAAGTAAAAAAAAATAAATTGATTGATAATTTAATTTGTTTAAGGGTTTCCTCAGGCAAATCATTGAGGGTACTCCTTTTTCAACTGATGGGTTTCAATTTAATCAATTTTAAAATGTCAGTGCTCGTAGAATTTTCGAATTTTGATATTTTTCGAATCACAGAAATCGTATGCCATAAATGTATTTTAAATTTCAACAAAATAGTAATTATTGGTATTTTTTAATTAATAAAATAATTTATTTAAAATCTACTTTAATAAAACTGAATTTCATTTAAGTTTGCAGATAAAAAAAGTTATTAATAAATGTATATTAACTAGATTAATTTTTAAAATTATGATTTCTTTTATTGCAGGTGGAGATGGGCGCTAATTGGATACACGGCGTGCTGGGCAATCCAATATTCGAGATAGCCGTACAGCATGGACTAGTCAGCGTTGTGAACGTACCAAAGCCGCACAAGGTGGTGGCCACCACACAGGATGGCCATCAGGTTCCTTTCAGCATACTTCAGGAAATCTACGAGGCGTACGTCTGTTTCCTACGCCGCTGTGATGAGTATTTCCTGTGTCAGTACAGCCCGCCTCCGGATATTAATAGCGTTGGGGAACACATTAACTATGAGATTGAGATCTATTTGAGCTCTGTGCAGGATCCCAAGGAGAAACGGCTGAAGCAATTGATATTTAATTGTCTGCTCAAACGTGAGACCTGCATCACCGGCTGTCACAACATGAACGAGGTGGACCTCCTGGAACTGGGTAAGTATTTCTTATACTCAAGACTGCAAAGTTTGCAGAGAAAATCGGAGCCAAATCCCTTTTTTTTAAAAGATAAAATCTTGGGATCGGATCTTCAACTAAAAATACATAAAATATTATAACTTAATTATACTATAGTCTTATATAAGATTCCTTAAAAATTATAAATTTGAATTTAAATTTAAGAAAATATTTATAAATAAATTTTTGTTATTCGAAACTTCTCCAAAATTAACTGAAGCTTCTAATTATTCTTTTAGGCAGCTACACGGAACTACAGGGTGGCAATATTGTATTACCTGCGGGATATAGCTCTATATTGCGACCAATGAGCGCACAGATACCCAAAGGATCCATTCTGACCAAATGTCCGGTGAAAAAGATACACTGGAAACGAAAAAAGACATTTACCGGGCTGGAAACCGTTGATGAGCACTCGGAAAACGAGGATTCAGATGATTCCGAGAAAACAGTCACGGAGGTACCGACGGCTGGTGGTGACGCCCAGAGAGGTGCCTCAATCGAGTCAAATGCCAGCAGCAATTGTGATTACACGCCCGAAGGCGCCGTTCGTGTCGATTGCGAGAACGGTCAGATCTTTCATGCCGGTCATGTGATATGTACCATACCGCTGGGCGTGCTGAAGCATACCCATAAGACGCTCTTCGACCCGGAGCTGCCACACTACAAACAGGAATCGATTGAGAATCTCATGTTCGGCACTGTGGACAAAATATTGCTGGTTTACGAGCGTCCATTTCTCAGCGCGGACATCTCGGAGGTGATGCTCCTGTGGGATGATGAGGAGCACGAGGCAATTACCGAGGAGGAGCGCACCACAGATTCTTATCTCAGCAAAAATTGGTTCAAGAAAATCTATTCATTTGCCAAGATCACGGATACGTTGCTGCTTGGTTGGGTATCTGGTCGCGAGGCCGAGTACATGGAGACCCTGCCACATGAAACTGTAGCCGAAAAATGCACGGAAATCTTACGCAACTTTCTGCAGGATCCCTATGTACCCAAGCCCAAGATGTGTGTGTGGTAAGTTGACTTTGCTGCAAAGTTGAGAACGAATTACTAATAATTCTCTTTAAATGCATTTAGCACTAGTTGGAAGACGCAGACGTATACGGGCGGCGCATACACCTCAATACCCGTGGGAGCGACGCAGGAGGATATTGAGAATCTGGCGCAACCCCTTTACGCCACTCCGCAGGCCATGAAGGTAATTCCAGATGGTTTAGCTGAAACTAATCCTTATTTTATTAAACTATTTTTGATCTTATTTGTAGCCCGCGATCGTGTTTGCCGGCGAGCACACGCATTCCAGTTTTTACTCCACCGTACACGGCGCATATTTAAGTGGACGGACGGCGGCACAGTATTTACTGGCAAATGACGAACCCGATGAGATTATCATGGAATCCGATGGCAGCGATTTAAGCGCCTGGATGCAGGGAATCGCCCTGGACTGAGCGGATAAACGACAACAATTCAATATTTATGTATTATAAACTAAATTTATTTATGTCCATTTTTATTATTTTTATGTTTACTTTAAATCTATTATTTATCGCTTTTTTTAGCTAGTGATATTACGAATTGTTTTTGTGCATTTGTTTAATAACGTAAGATTTTTGTTGTATCAGATATTAAATCTTACAAATGTTTTTAGATCGCATTAATTCGATCAATAATCTCCGTGCACTCCCAGCAGCTTTCACTGTAACATTTAAAAACCTATCGAGAATGTGCACAAAATGAAATTGTTTAGATGATAATTAACAAGAGCATACGCCTATTTTTATAAATTCATATTAAATATAATCGAGAATTGAGTTAAGTTATCAGGATGATTAAATTCAGGAGAAATGGTACCAAACCAAAAAAATAAATAAATAAATGCAACAAATTGTAAATTTATATGTAACTAAATGTATTGTTAATGTTAACTATTTTGCTAACTAAATTATGCATTAGTTAAATCTTTAAGACAAGCGAAACGAAGCAAGAGAATGATGATATTAAACAAAACATAAAAAATAGAACAACATATTTATTTGTAATTTATATAATGAAACATTATTTAAACTTGTGCGCATAATGAGAATAAATGAACACGCTAAATTGCCAGAGATGCATTTTTGTTTCTATCAACCGACGATCCCAATTCACATGAGTTCACTTGGCCCCCTTTGAGACCGCTACTTAGCCGCAGCTGCCCATGTGCCTTCGATAGCTCAGTTGGTAGAGCGATGGACTGTAGTTCGGCATTCATGTGCAAAATAGACATCCACAGGTCGCTGGTTCGACTCCGGCTCGAAGGATTTTTTTCATTTATTTTTGTATCATAGTAGTCACTTCAACATTTTTAGGCTTTATACTGAATTTGTAACCCATTAGTAAAAAAAGCAAGTTCTTAAATATGTTGGTTCATTAATTTTTACAAAATTCACAAGTTTTTTAACGCTGTTCCGATATACTTTTTCTGGGTTCAGATAAAAGCTATTTAGAAATAACTTCTTTATTTTAATTTTAAAAGGTAATATTAAAAAAATTTAATTACATTCCTTCGAGCCGGAGTCGAACCAGCGACCTGTGGATGTCTATTTTGCAATTGCCGAACTACAGTCCATCGCTCTACCAACTGAGCTATCGAAGGCGCACAATCCGCGAAGCCGAATTTTTACTTGAAATCGAACTGAGAGTGGACGACAGCTTTCATAGCATTCAACAAGTTTATTTGCTAAGAAAAAAGCTTTGGTCTCATCAAAGAGTACAATTTGGGCTTGGAAACACTAGTGATAACTTCACGTACACATTTCTATCTCTTTTCAGCTCAAGGCAAATAAAGCCGGTTCAGCTTACGCTTCAATTTCAAAGCAAATTTTCTGTGAAAGTGACTGCGACGGCAACGTCGCCATAGGCAGACAGAATTGCTCCCATACAAGTCAAAATCAACAGCGACGGCAGTTTGGTTTCATTCGCCGGCTGCAACGGTCCATTGTTGTTGAGATTAGAACAAGAATCAACACTAAGAAAACTTAGGTTAACAAAACGGCAGCATTATTGTCAGTCGTTTGTCGAAATAGAAGTGTCAGCCTTTGGTTAAAAAATAACAATCTTTTAAGTTCATCAGTTAAAGTACCAACAATTCGAATCACTGTCAATATGTCGTATCACAAGCCAGAAGCCAAAACCGTGCAGGATTTGAAAGATGTTGCGCATAAATTGCGTATTCATTCCATTAACGCCACGGAGGCCTCCAAATCTGGGTAAGTCGTAGCAATCACTTCATTCATTTAGAATGGCATGGAAAAGTTGTGCACCTTGCACTTGTTGCGCGATCGTGCGATGCATACCCGGCAAAGGTGACCCCCGGCTTAAGGCTTCGAAGCCACGTGTTTTGCCCAATGCAACGGCGTGCCATTAAACACGTTTTGTTATAAATTTGCAGTAAGTCCACACACATACATAACTTTTGTCTTATTGCTGATAAGCTGCGTGCGGTTATTTGGTTTTCGCTTGTTAATTTACTTAATTTAAAATTAACCTTTGCTGACCTTCACAAATGTTATACTTCATTTGTGTAAATTGGAGCATATTTATTTCTCACGCACACACACAAACATTTAGAGGCAGTCACAGCGGCGCTTGAAACAAAGCTCGTTGAAACTTTGCTAATGGTTGGCAACGCGTGGCCCCAAAAGTCAGCATGTTGGGCTGTTGTTTTGATAACTCAGTTGGAAACGCTGAACTACAACGGTAAAAAGCATAGCCCAAACAAAACTTATATTAGTCTTCTGTTGTGCAGTTGGCAACGCATAACTAAAATATTATTTGTCCGTTTCTGAATCGTTTAGTTGGCAACGCGCCGCCACAGAAATAAACAAATTAATGCTAATGGCTGACGTTTTTATAGCCTTGCAATTAAACTAAATGTTAGATAAGTCAAGTAGTTAAATGCACATAAAGTACTATATCCAAATGGATATCAGTTCTTTACCACTTTACGCGTCTAAACGACTGATAAGCGCTGCTTCACATACAGTTAGTCAAGAAATTGTTTTGACAAAATACAAAACTTTCAGAAAATTTATAGTTTAAGAAATAATTGTTCAATTGCTTTTAACTATTTTTAAAATTAAAATACAAATATTTGATTATTTTCTATGTCAAAATAATTGCTTGACTAACTGTATGTATGACCTCTGTTGTGGGGTGCAACAGATAACCTACAGTTGGCCGGTTAGACAGAGGTGATTTTGCTGGTCCTCAAGTGTTTTTTACGATTATTCTATGAAAATTGATAAATCCAAAAGTCGCTCTCACCTTCATTAGTTCTTAGTAAACAGTGGGCAAAACGGGACGGCGGGGGACAATTGAAACTTTTGTGGAAACTTTTGTGCGAATTGGAGAAGCAAGCAAAAGATTTATTTATGCAAAGCAAGCGCAAATTTCGGACCGGTTTCGGCTTGGAAACCTACTCGAAACGTGTCTACGATAAGGCCTATTTATATACAAATACCAAACTTACATATTTGTGTGGATAAACATATATATATGTATGTACATACATCCATGTATACAAATGCGGCTGGTAAGACGAGCCCCCTTGCCGGAGTTTAATACAGTGTTGTCCACTTTTGAGAAGCAAAAAAGCTGTTAGTGGAGAAAAGGTCGAAAAATAGCTAAAATAAATTTGTTGCAATTTTAGCTATAAATCTACTAGCTTTATGATATTTTACTTTGGCAAATTTAAATTTGTTGTATTTCGACCTATTTTCTTTATACTTTTAATTTGATCAAATCTGGTTTTTTCTAACGGTCAAAGATTTTTTTCTTTTATAAATTTTCTTTTATTTTTAAAAAAGTGTGAAGATAAAAAAATTTAAGTAATTTTCTTTTTTGTGAACTAAGATATTTTTTTGTTAGGTTAAATAGGTATTTTCCATATTTTCCCCATTTGGACTATAAAAAAAGCCAGATTTGACGGATAAAAGCTGTTCTGGGAACATTAGTTTGGTGTTTTCTTAGCATTCTCTTACATTCTGCATTTGTAAACATTCCCAGACATCAACATGTAATATTATACTCCTCTGTACTCCAGTAGCAACTTGTGGCTTCCCCTTCCCTTGCTAGTTGGCTCAGTGCCAGCAAAGAATCCTTAAATAAATCTCATTCATTTTTCTCCTCTCTTTCTCCTTGTAGACATCCAACATCATGCAGCTCTTTGGCGGAGATCATGTCTGTGCTGTTCTTCCAGCAGATGCGTTTGAACTTGAAGCATCCACGTGATCCATCCAGCGATCGATTGATCTTGTCCAAGGGACACGCTGCCCCCATTCTGTATGCCGCCTGGGCGGAGGCTGGCCTCTTCCCAGTGGACGAGCTGAAGAATTTGCGTAAGATCGATAGCGATCTGGAGGGTCATCCGACGCCACGTCTGAATTTCATTGATGTGGGCACTGGATCTCTTGGTCAGGGTGTTGCTGTGGGCGCTGGCATGGCCTATGTGGGCAAGAACTTCGATAAGGCTGACTATCGCACCTATGTGGTGGTGGGTGATGGTGAATCTGCCGAGGGATCTGTGTGGGAATCGCTCCACTTTGCCGGTCACTATGGACTGGACAATCTGTGTGTGATCTTTGATGTCAACCGTCTGGGACAGTCGGAACCCACATCGCTGCAGCATAAAATGGACGTGTATCGGGATCGTCTGGAGGCCTTTGGCTTCAATGCGCTCGTTGTCGATGGACATGACATCGAGGAGCTGTGCAAGGCACTCCACTGTGCGGAGAGCACAAAGAACAAGCCCACGGCCATCATAGCCAAGACGCTGAAGGGCAAGGACTTTCCCCAGATCGAGGATAAGGATAACTGGCATGGCAAGCCACTTGGGGATAAGGCAGCCACCGTTATCAAGCATCTACAGGGATTGATTGTCAGCCCGAATGTCAAGATGTCACCCAAGAAGCTCTGCAAAATGGCCATGGCCCCCGAGGTAGACATTAACAATGTGAAGCTCTGCTCTCCGCCCAACTATAAGCTGGGAGATGCAGTGGCCACCCGCTTCGCCTATGGCACGGCACTGGCCAAGATTGGCGCCGACAATGATCGTGTGATTGCCCTCGATGGCGATACAAAGAACTCCACGTATTCCGACAGGTTGCGCAACGCTTTCCCAGAGCGTTATATTGAATGCTTCATTGCCGAACAGAATCTGGTGGGAGTAGCTATTGGAGCTGCCTGTCGTCGTCGCACGGTGGCCTTTGCCTCGACATTTGCGACCTTCTTTACGCGTGCCTTCGACCAGATCCGCATGGGTGCCATTTCCCAGACAAATGTGAACTTTGTGGGATCACATTGCGGTTGCAGCATTGGCGAGGATGGTCCCTCCCAGATGGCTCTGGAGGATTTGGCCATGTTCCGCGCCATACCCGGCAGCACCATCTTCTATCCCTCGGATGCGGTGAGCACGGAACGTGCTGTCGAACTGGCGGCCAATACCAAGGGCGTCTGTTTCATTCGCACATCGCGTCCAAACACTGCTGTCATCTACAACAATGACGAGCAGTTTACTGTTGGACGTGGCAAGATTGTGCGCCAGAAGCCATCCGATGAGGTGCTCCTCATTGGCGCTGGCATTACGGTCTACGAGTGCTTGAGCGCCGCCGAGCAACTGGAGAAGGAGTGCATCACGGCCCGTGTCATTGATCCCTTCACGGTGAAGCCTCTGGATGTCGACCTGATTCTGGAGCAGGGCAAACAGTGCGGCGGTCGTATTGTTGTTGTCGAGGATCATTACCAGTAAGTGCTCCCAGGTTGCTCCACTGATCTTACTAGCTAAATTATCAACTTTTCTTCTCCTCCTTCCGCTACAGGCAAGGTGGACTTGGTGAGGCTGTGCTCAGCGCTCTGGCCGAGCATCGCAATTTCGTGGTGAAGCATCTGTTTGTGCCCACTGTACCCCGCTCTGGACCACCGGCTGTCCTCATCGACATGTTCGGCATCTCGGCTCGCAACATTGTCTGCGCCGTCAATAGCATCCTCAAGAAGTAGACGATGACAACGTTGTAACAACGTTCCTTGCACTACACCACAATATAGTATCAACATATTGTCCATTCTCTCATTTGTTTATTAACTACTTGTTATATTCCGAATAATAAACTCTCTTTCGATACAGGTAATTAGTGTATTTGTTATTTGAAAATTACACTGATAGAAATATATCTATTCTATTTGTAATAGATATTTCACATTTGAATTGAGGTAGTATCTTAAATTAGTTTGAAAAATGCACACTTTAATATCGAGATATTCCCGATTAGTGAGGATTAAGGAAGTCTGTTTTACTTGTTGTAATTTAAATATTACACTGCAAGAAATAACTTTAATTTCTTTGTAATGGACATTACAAACTTAAATTGTAGAACATATCTTTAATCTTATTTAGATGAAACGCAAACTTACATATCGAGATTATCTTGATTCAGGTTCGTAATCTAATTAGCAAACTTTGGTCTTCAAATATCGTCATGTTATCGATGTCAAGATCAATTTTAAAAATTATTTTAAATGCTTTGGTGAGAATTTTATGGAAGTCATATAAGCTTAGCACATGCCGAAAACCATCTTGAGATCCTTCAAGGTGATCCTAGAGCTGCCGGGGGTAGAAAGTTGACCTTCATGACTCAGGACCACATTGGAGATTTCTATTTTGTAATCCTGGAGTGCCTTGATGCGCTGCTCCACCGTGTCCTTGCACATGAACCGATAGATATACGAAGTTTTCTTTTGACCATAGCGATAGATGCGATCCTGTGCCTGACGTTCCAGTTGTGGATTCCAATGTAAATCGACCAGGAGCAAATGATTGGCTACATTTAGATTGAGTCCCACGCCTCCGGCTGTCAAAGAGAGCAACAGGATGCGCTTATTGTTGTGTAAGTTATTAAATTCGCTGAGCGTTTCTTTGCGCTGCAGTGCATCCATTTTGCCATTGAAATCCAGCGTTTCGTGTCCAATAGAATCTAAATGCTGTTTGATAACAGATAAGAAACTTGTCCATTGGGAGACGACAATAATTTTATCGTTTGTCTCTTGGAGCAGCTGTTCGAGGGTGGAAAATACCAATTTCAATTTGGAAGACGAGCGTGCAAACTCAAATATCGGATTGCTTGGACGGAGTAGCTTCATGGTTGTTTCCATATCCATTATATCATCCTGTTTCTCATTTGCGTCATCTTGATCCTCGCCCTCCTTCTTGACGAACTTCTTATCGTCTTCATTTTTGACTGAATGATTCTCCTTTTTGATATTTTTCTTATCATCTTGAAGTAAATCTTCCTCCAACCCTTTGAAATTCAGATCTCCAGGCTGCTCATTCTCCACGCTGTCCTCCTCATCGCTTTCGGACCCATCCATTTGACCACTCAGCATCTTTTAAGGGGAAAAACATTAAAGAGATGTCATGCATGTAGCGAAGATTACACTTACCTTCACCATGAGACCAGGATGACAACAGAATTGACGTAATCGCAGCAGAAGAACCAATATAACAATGCCCTGGACCTTCTGGCGCGGATTGTATCCAATGGATCGTAGGAAGTTTTCATACATATCATGATATTTACTATCGATTTCATCGACAATAAAGTTAGGCCTACGATCATTTGCATAATAGTTAAGATCTCGGTTGTTCTGTTCACGCTGCTGGAGAAATTGGGCAAAGATCTTCACGGATATGGCGGAGAGTATCTTATATACACTAATTTCCGGCGGAGAGAGGCTCACATCGACGAGCTTTACATGCAGTGGCGGCAATGGTGGCATCTCACCAGATGCCTGCAGTTGTAACTTGGTCCGACGCAGCATCAGGGGCTTAATAAGGAAACTCATCGCACGGTGGCCGGCAATGCCTTCGTTGAGTTTACGACGCCATTGCTGCAAATCCTTAAAGTTCGGTACATTCAGGAACTTGAGCAGAGCAAAGCAATCCAGGGCACAATTCTGAATTGGCGTGCCGGTTAACGCCCAATGGCAATTGGCCTTAATGACGGACACGGCCTCACAGCAGGCGGTCTTTGTGTTACGTATAATATGTGCCTCATCCAGGATGAGACGATCCCACTCCAAGCTGAACAGCCAGGAGGCGCTACCAAAGCGTTTATATTCGGAAACTGCAGTGCTGTACGAGGTTATCACCATATCCATGCGACGGAGTTTGGACAGTTCAATGGCACGTCTACGATCGGCTCCATGATAGATATGCACCTTGAGGGCATTTGGATTAACCTTGGTGACAGCCTCGTCCGCCCATTGAGACATCACGCTCATGGGACTGATGATTAAGGTGCCCGCGCTGTTGTTTCTTCCTGGACTCGACGACAGAAAATCCTCATCCTCATCATCATCTTGCTCAGGTGGCAGATATTCGCGTTTGGGAGGCAAGACTGGGAGCTCATCTTCGCTGTCGCTATCATCAAATATTCGTATGCGTTTCAATGGCGACTGTTGCTTCTTGTGGAGCTGCAATTGTTGCTCAAACGATCTTTTATAATCAAATTGATTTTTTGCCACTGGATTTTTCTTTTGCTTCTTCTCATTGCTAGCCAGGATTAGCGCAATCATGCTCAATGTTTTCCCCAAGCCCATGTCGTCGGCTAAGATACCGCCACGAATTTTCTGACTTTCGCGCCACATCAGCCACTTGAGTCCAACCTCCTGATGTTTCAATAACGACACCATCAGCGCTTTCGGCTGCTCCGCAAACTCCGCTGCACTGGGCGGCGGTCCTTCCGGTTGATAAAGAGTCTGTAATCAAAATATATTTACTACTTTATTAAATTGTAGAATAAGTTAAGTTCTAATCAGGAACATACAATTTATTAATTAACAATATAACAATCATCTTTCAATTTTTATTTTTGTTTATAGAGCACCATTAATTAATTATTTTTTTTTAGATCAGACTACTATATCATATATGTAGCTGTAATAGGAACGGTCAGTCGAAGTTGAAGATAACCTTTCTCTTTGATTTTTATAGATATATTTATTTTAGCTTCTAAAATCCAAACTCTTTAACTTTCTACTTCTTTCTATACTCACGTTCTATATATTTTACTTCTTAAATCTACTCACCTTTAGGCCAGATATAATGTTGGATTTGTGCTGATAAAACTCGGCCACAGAGCCCTCAGTCTTATGGCGATATCGGTTGACGCCCGCGTACAGATGTGGCCAACTGGGTTTCTCATCAGTTTCCAACTTGATTTCAGTTTCTAGCTTATCTGTTTGATCTTGACCCTCTATTCTCAGATTATCCATATATTGCGACATCAGTTTGAGGCGTTCATTTAGCTTGAGCACTTCCTTTTCTGCTTGGACCATCTCTTTTTTATCCTTGCCTTGACTTTCCAGTTTAACACGTTCCTTCTCAGCGGAAAGCGTCTTTTCGACAAGCGCATCAAAATTGGCCTTTTCCCTGTCGTAAATCTCTGCGCTGACATAGATGGCATTCTCATCACTGGCATAGTCAGCCTCAAGGCCTGTTTCTTCTAGTAGAGACGGACCTGGTTTATCCTCATCCATTTCACTCTTGCAATCCGCATAAGTGGGCGACGGGTTATTCTCATTGTTTGTCGGTTCAGCTTTGATTTTCCCAAGTTGGCTATCATTAGCATCATTATTATTGCTAGCACCAGGATATATTGGACTGTCGGGAATTTCTACAATTGATTCATCTCCTTTCCTTGATGTGGATGCCATGCAATTCGGTTCATCCTTGATCTCTAACAACAGGCAATCGTCAGCATCATCATTATTGCTGGCAGATGCATATATTGGACTGCCAAGGATTTCCACAATTGATCCCTCTGATTTCCTTGCTGTGGATGACATGCAATTGGGCTCATCCTTGATCTCTAAGAATAGACAATCATCGTTATCAACATTACTGCTGCCACCGGGATATGTTGGACTGCCAGAAATTTCCACAACTGATCCATCGCTCTCATAGCTAGTGCTTAAGTCTTTCCTTGCCCTAAAGGACCTGCATTTGGGTTCATCCTTCAACTCTCCCAATAGACAATCATCATTCTTAATGCTGCCGGCGTTGATTTGACTGCTGGGAATTTCCACAACGGAGTCATCGCTGTCACCTTTTACAGTAAGATAAATGTTAAAGTTAATAATATTTATATTGAACGATATACACACTATCAAATATCTCGAAAACTGTTGAATTAACATCATGTGAAACTTTGCTGCTCATTTCCTTAAACTGTAACGACGACGCTTCTTCTTCTTCAAATTCTTCTATTACATAGTGTACAACAAGTTATTCAAATAATAAATAGTTACCATTTACTTGGTACATTGGGCGACGTATATTTAAAAAAGCAAAATACAAAACAGCACAAACGAGTTTCACAAGTTTCAAGAACACCCGGATAAGTAATTATAGTGTGGCCAAATAGCGAAAATGTGCAAATATTTAAGAATCGATTTGTCGATAATATTCGATATATTTATATTCTTTTATTATTTTGTCTAGGTGGCAACCTTATCAAAGTAGACATTTTTAAAAATATTTACAGCTACTTTACATGAAATAAATTTGCGCTTAAATTAAATTTTATAAATACCGTTGTCTTTAGTTTAAATGTGAAATGTCCAGTAATAGCGAGGAGTATGATAGCGACGAAGAGGAATTTGCCGTAAGTCGCGCTAGAGGTGAGGCAATAAATGTGACCACATAAATCTGCATTAAGCTAAAACTGTGAATTGTGCGTGATTTTCGTTAGGTGGCGCAAGTCGCAGTGACATCACTGGTTTTAGTGAGAGCGAAGAGGAGGAGGATGAACTCGATCAGCGTGGGCTGTCGCCGCGCACACGGATGAGTATAACGGGTGTGCGACCATTGGACATGAGCGATGATTCCAGTGAGATAGACTACAGTGACGAGGAGCAACCTGGAGTCGTTAATCCAGGCAATGCCAATGCAGATGAAACGTATGACGAGGATGTTGACCGCGAAGAGGCTGCGTCAGAGCGATATCGCCGGGCAACCGATGATGACGCTTTCTCGCCGCGTTACACTACACAATTTGTGGACAACATCGAGGATACGCTGCACTCGACACTGTTCCCAATCGCTGAGCAGCGGTCAAGGCACAGATCACCCAGAAATGATTCGTCTAGCAGTGATGTGCTTATATTGAGCAATAAGGAGACACCCATTGAAATTCCCAGCAGCTCCGACAACGATGATAGCTATAAGGAAAACGTATTGGCGCCTCCGTCTCGAGGTCGCAAATCACGCGACTATTCCCCAAGAAGCGGCGCTAGTGCTCCAAAGGTCAAGTCCACTAATTTAGTGCAACCCACCATTAAAGCTGCAATCAAAAAGGTTACGACCAGTCAGAAAGTGTCGCCTGATTTCTATGAGAAGGAATCGAAAAAGTTGAGTGAATTGCATGGAGAGTTGAAGGAGGCGCTAAAGCTGTACGAGAATGTATCTCACAAGCTGCCCGATAAGGGTATTCAGATCAGGAAGCGTGTTGAAGCTTTGCGCCAGGACATTGCCATCAAGTCAAAGTATCTACAAGGTCTCAAGGTGAAGGAGGAGGTGCCAAAAATAAAGGTAACCAAAGCAAAAAAATCTGAAGAAGATACGCCCGACTGGGATCAGCTGTCGGCTGGAGTCAATCGGATACAGCCAACGCAGGGAACCGCCAAGGGCATGGCCACGTTCAATGCACAGAAGGCACTCACTTTGGATTCCCTCAAGGTGCGTATATACTGTCTATTAATTCTCTATTTCTCCTTTATGATGAGTTTATCTAGAACGGATATCTGAGACGCGTGCCTCAACTGATGGCGCCTGGGCACGAGTTACTGTGCGGGCGTTGTTCAAGGAGCACGTCCTGATTAGAAGTCGCACCACGCTAAACTGATAGAGTTGCTCGATCTTTGTATCTTTGCTTGTGTTAAACGCTCATTAATGCCATTGATTTTTGATAGGAGCTGCACGGATCTTTAAAGGGTTGTCCGCCGGCCAGCGTACTGGCCGATGATCCGCCTGGGTTAAAGGTTAAGTTAATGGATCACCAAAAGCATGCGCTAGCCTGGATGTCCTGGCGCGAACAGCAGCGTCCATGTGGTGGCATCTTGGCCGATGATATGGGTCTCGGCAAGACTCTTACCATGATATCCCTTGTGCTCGCTTGTAAGACTCGCAAGGGTAGCGGCGCTGGCGTCAATTCCGCAAGCAGCGACGAGGAAGATCACATGGTCAAGAATCGCAAAAGCAACGGAGGCTGGAAATCAAAGGGTCGCAAGGTTAGTAATGTGTTTAGTTAAATTCAGAGGTCGCAAATATCGCTGAAGACTTTAAAAATAATTCGAAAATAATAGATACTTTTAGACACCGCATAAACTGAATTGAAAGTGGCAGATAATATTAGTTATTTGTATTAAAAATAAACACATGCCTTTAAATAATAATTGATCAGTTTATTGTTACGAACTATAATTATCTGCACATAAATATGTAAACTTTAAATTTGAATATGTAAACTTAAATTTTTAAATATAATATGTGTTGATTGTTATTTGCGACATCTGATTAGATTTGGAATCATTTCAAGTTTTTAGCAAAATATTTATTGATTTTATAGACAGCGTACAATGGTGGAACCTTGGTTGTTTGTCCCGCCAGTTTGCTGCGTCAATGGGAGGGTGAGGTTGGTTCAAAGATGTCGCGTCCACGACTCACTGTCTGCGTTCACCATGGCACGAATCGTGAAACGATGGCCAAACAATTGTCTACATACGACATGGTCGTCACCACCTACAATCTAGTGGCACGAGATGATCAGGATAAGGGTGCACTGTTTGGTGTCAAATGGCGGCGCATCATTCTAGACGAGGCTCATGTCGTGCGCAACCACATGGCGCAATCATCGCAAGCTGTCAGCGCACTGAGGGGCAAGTTTCGTTGGGCACTTACTGGAACTCCCATTCAGAACAAGGAACTCGATGTATATGCGCTTTTAAAGTTTCTCCGCTGTTCGCCCTTCGATGATTTGGCTACATGGAAGACGTGGATCGACAATAAGAGCAGCGGTGGCCAGGAGCGTCTCAATCTGCTAATGAAATCATTAATGCTTAGACGCACTAAGGTTCAACTCCAATTGGATGGAAAACTAAACAATTTGCCCAAAAAAGAGATTCGCTTAATGGAGATGAGTCTGGATACCGATGAGATGAACGTGTATCAAAGGGTTATGACCTACTCTCGCACTTTATTTGCCCAATATCTGTTCCAACGTGCTGAGAAGGATTCCGATGCGAACTTCATTAAAGAATCACGCAAGCCGACATACAATCAGATCAAGGATCCTAATGGTGCCTATTTCAAAATTCACGAGAAATTTGCCCGCATGGCTGGACAAAGTAAAGAAGTCAAATCCCACGAAATATTAGTCCTTTTGTTACGACTCCGGCAAATATGCTGTCATCCCGGACTTATAGATGCTGTAATTATACATATTAATATTTGTACTTCTTTTAAATAGTTATATTCCAAAATAAAATCTTTTTCAGATGCTGGAGGACGATGCTGGTAAAATGGATGGTGTTAGCAACGGCTATACTCCGGAAATTGATCTATTGGCGCAGCTTAAAAATATGGATATCAACAATAACGGTGGCTCCTCGCGTCGTTCGTCCGCCGGTGCCAGTGAGGCGCGTTTGGCCAAGGCATCCCAAAACGTACTCAAGCGCAGCAATCCAGTATTTAATTTGAAACGTCCATCTTCGAAAATGCATAAAGTGATGGAAATTCTAAAGACATCAGTGCTGAAAACAAAGGATAAGGCAATCGTTGTTTCCCAATGGACATCGGTGCTTGATATTATGCAGGACATGTTCCAGAGGGAGAAGTTGGTTACATTGTCACTGAATGGCACCATACCAGTCAAGGATCGTCAGAATATTGTTAATGAGTTCAACGATCCGTCCAATCCAAAGCGCATTCTGTTGCTTTCACTAACAGCTGGTGGCGTAGGACTCAATTTGATTGGTGCCAATCATTTGATACTGTATGACCTACACTGGAATCCTCAGTTGGAGGCTCAGGCCCAAGATCGCATTTACCGCGTTGGCCAAAAAAAAGATGTGATCATTTATAAACTTGTGTGTGTAGACACCGTCGAGCAGCGGATCAAGGCCTTACAAGATCGCAAACTGGATCTCGCTGATGGTGTACTAACGGGAAAAGTTAGCTCCAAGCTTTCCATTGATGACCTTAAAGGTCTCTTTGGGATGTAAAGCGTAATACATTTAGTTATTTACTAGTCTAATGTTAACTGCTGTGAAAATCAGATGTTTTAAGTGTTCATATATTTAAGTTTTATTTGCGTTATCTTTGTCAATTTTCATTTTAGTAAGTAGATTTTTACACATGTAAATTAAAATCATTTGTTAACTAAATTGTTCTTAGTCAAATAAAAAAAATACACATTAAAAATTGATTATACAAAATAATTGATTTAATGGAAAAACTATTGTTTTTTTGTTCTATTTTGGAGATTATTATTGGCTGACTTAAAAGATCTAAAGTTGGAGAATACGTTAAGTTTAAAATTTAAATAGCTTGAATTTTGTGCACAGTTCATGACAATAAACAAGAAACAGCTGGCAATTTTCCGCGTTGCCAACTATTTTAAAATAAAGAAATTGCGCCACAGTCGACATTCGTCACGAAAATGTATTTTGAACAAGGGAAATGTATTTTGGTAAGTATATAAAATAGAAATTCTTACAAAATTAATACTATGGTTGTTTGCATATGAACTCGTTCATCTTGGTTTCATTTTCCTTCATGAATTTTGTTTTGAAATCCTTCATATTCTTTTCTATATTATTTTTGACTACAGTACCAAAAATTCGGAGAAATTGATCTACCTGTAAGCAATTAAATGAGTTAATACGCTAAGATGACATTGGTTTCAGCGGACAGTACTTACAGTCATATCTTTTTCCGGGCAACCCAATTTAACGAATTCACACTGTGGTGCATGTTTCAGATGCTCCTTCCAGGGATCGTCGTCGGACTCCCAACCGTCGAGCGTTTTGCCGCATACAAAACATGTGGCTGTATCGTTCTCGCGTTTTGTGCCCGTCCAGTAGAATCCCGCCTCTGCCATCTACATAATAATTTGCTTATTAAACAATGTTCATTCTCAAAATTACATTCTGCTTGCCTTTGCGATGCTGCATGCTGAGCTTGCTGGAAAGGGCCAGTCCTTAAAACTCTCAACGCGATTCATTTCCAGCATATTGAGCTTGCTAAATGCTTCCAACATTTTGTCGTTCATTGCAATAGTTTCCCTCTGTCACTCAATCAGATCTTTTTAATAAAAAAATATTTTTTTCCAGACACAACAAACAGGGCTTAGCGCGGCGTCTTTTTAATAGAGTTGCCACCCACCGAAAAATACCCTCTGGCCGGAACCTCGAAAGAACAAGTGAACGTGTTCAGGTAAGCGATATTTCATATCGGTTGTTGAGATCGATATCGTTAGTGCGTTTTGTAAAACTATCGATAGTTCGATACATAAAATATCAAACGTTACTATTTGAAATAGCTGGCCATTGTAAATATCGTTAATTAATGTTGGAATATTGTAAAAATATAAAGCCTTATTTCAACACGTAAAAAATTTTAAAAATTGATTGTGAATTTCCAAAGTACTCAATTCCAATGTACTGTGAGGACTAACAGGTTTCCTAATGTCATTGCCCGAAGGCTGCTGATAGCCTTATCACACATACGTTAAGCTTATTTACCGACCTCCAGGACAGCTCCCCACAGGCCAATGCTCGTGGTTGCATTTACAATCTGCGGTCGTCCTACTATGTGAGTGTAGCACGGGAGATGAATTCGTTTTTATTGGATTTAAGCGATCATCGTTCAATTTATAGACATCAAATGGCATTTTTTACTGCCCGAGCCATTTGGACTTTTATGCATTTGATTTGGATACAAATAAAAAACAAAATACGTACACGCAAGCAAATAAATTGGATTTTGTTTTGGTATGTAAATTTGTCTATCAGATATAGCTGTCCAGAACTCTTCCTCTCCCGTTTTTTAATCATGTGGATAACTAAACCAAAACTAACTTGTGTGGGGCAAGTTAATGAAGCTGCTTTGTTAGTTCAAACTACGCCGGAACTCACAAATCCACAATGGTCAATTGAAGGCGTCTAGACGTGGGAGTTGAAACCGGACTTGACAGTTGGAGTTGGAAGTGGAAGTGGCAGTATGCACAATGTATAACAATCCTTTTGTGCTTGAACCCTTGATGTCAGCTGTATCAATATTGTTACAGTTCATTTTGTTTGCTCTCTATAAATAAAGGATTTTATGCAGTTCCCAAAGCATCAGCATCATTCGCAGCGGTAAAGCATCTGATCCGGGCTGTTTGCTTTTAAAGTGGACTCGCCTCCTGGCCGTATATACTCGTAAATTGGCGTGTTTGTGGGCATTGCCCATTCAATTGGCATTGGCAAAACAGTATTCCTGCCAGCTTTTCTGCAGGCCAACTTCATTCAACTCCAACTTTGCATGCCACCTTCACAGTCTCCGTTCCTGCCTCCCAATTTCAATCTGAGACAGAGCTCAAAATCTAAGAGCTTTAACTTAAAGTGCATCAGTATCATCGATAATTTATGGGGGCAGCTTAAGCGACATAGAGAAAACCTATGACCATGCCATATAAAGCATTCAATTCAACATTTTTACTTAAGCTTCTTGTGGTTTCAATTTGATTGCAAAGTTGGTTTCAATTAAAAAAAAAGCTCAATCTGAACTGATAAAAAAAACGAGAGCCCAACCACTGAGTATAGCTTGAAAATTAAATATTAATTTGGAATATGTCTATTATACATGTATTATTCATATAAACATTGTGCATGTACTTTTTTATCGCCGTTACGCGCAGAATACAAGGGTATATTGTATTCAAGGCAGGGATTAAAACCTTAACCGAAACCGTAACCTTTAACGGATAAAAATCAATTGAAATTTGTAACCATAACTGAAACCGTAACCGAAAAAAATGTTTTCCGCTGTTCCAAAACTCATAACCGTTTAGTAACCGATTCATTTATAAGGGTTAATTTGAGCAACTTTGATATCTTTGAACTGCCATAACTTGGTCAAAAATCAATAATTTTCCATACGCAATGTAAATTTGAGCATGATTTTACCTCTTAATTCGTTCTGCATTTAAATTTAATTCATTTTAAAATATTTTTGAAAATCGAATTTTTTTGAAAATTTACAGTGTTACCCCTTTGTCTTTTTTGATTTTTTCGAAAAATTTCAAATTTTTAAAATGAAAAATTTAAATGCAGAACGAATTTAGAGGTAAAATTGTGCTCAAATTTACAATGCGCATGGAAATTGAATGATTTTTGAAAAAGTTATGGCAGTTCGAAGTTATTAAAAATCAGTAAAATCAAAATAATCGAAATTTGCAAACCAAATTTATATGAGATCAAATTATAATAAAATCGACATAACGCTGGACCATTCCAGTAACCAGATAACATTATTTTCCAGGCTAATAGGAGCATATATATATTAAAGTATATATATTCCTGTTCAGCATTGTCAGACCGCCCGCCTATATGAGCAACTTAATCTGACAGCCAAAGATAACACTTAACATGTTGATTTGGTGAATTCAAATTCAATAAAGTGAAAAACGATAAACCTTAGATACGTTTCCAAAATTCATCGTAAAAATTTACATTTTATTGAATGCTATATAAGTAAAATTTAAAACCGGAAGAGGAGCACTTGAAATGAAATTTTTTTGAATACAGATGGGATATATAATACTAAGTAATATAAAACTCATTATGATAATTAAAAACTTATGAAAACTAATTTTAAATTTCTTACAAAAAACCTTTACCATGATAAACAATTGAGCCATTTAAGATACCTGAATTCCAAGCCTTAGATTTTTATCGTTTAAATTGTTTGCTTGGTCAAAATACAGCTTCCTTTAGCTGAGTTCCCACTGGAAATTGGGGACTGGGTAGAAAAAGAACTGGGGCTCAGTTCAAATCGGACAAATGCGAATGAAATTTGTACGCGTGAAGCCGTGTGAAAGTTGTTTCTGCTGCCGACGCAGTCATAAATAAATAAAATTCTACTTATACAAATGTACATGTATATTAATGTATGTGTGCGAGTCCATGACTGTGTGTGGCACACAATTTTGCGCAATTTTTTTTGTTTGTTATTTTTTTGCGCTTTCAAAAAAGTTTGAAATGAATTACTTAAGTTGACGGTTGGCTTCGTCTTGGTAAATTCTTTTCTCATTATATTTTGGTTTTGTTGCCAAGGATACTCCGAAATTGTAGCTTCATACGTTATTAAAGATTATCTTTGATCATTCAAGATATAACAGCATGCAATTAAAAATTTGTAGCTTTACTCTACAAAATATTTATAGCATAATTCAAATGAAGCAATTTGTAAGAGTAGTTGAATGTCGTCGAGGCCAAATTTTTCGTTTTCTGTCATAATTTTTTTTCTTGTTAGTTGTTAGCCAGCAAAAGTTGGCAAGATTTACGTTTGCAATTTGCAGTAGGAAACTAAGAAAATGCCAAAAAGCAGGCGAAGGCGGCACATCAAGTGCAACACGTTGTGACTTAAGGCAAGACTAGAAATAAGGATGAAAACGAAAACGAGAATAGGAACAAAGAATTGTGCCAGTAATTGTGAAGCTATTAATTTATGAAACTAATGCGGGGACTTTCTGACTTTAGAGGATTATTATACAAGTTATAACTTCCAGAATGAAATACTGAAAGATATAATTATATTTTTACAGGTATCCCACGTACAAAGTAGTTTCTTATCAATTTCAGATTATATTTCAGGTTTTTAAAAATTAGTAAATGCTGTATATTTAATTAAATTTAAATATCTTCCACAGAAATCTTTAGATCTCCCAATTTAAGAACAGGTAATTAAAGAATTACTTATTACTATTCCATCTTTTTTAAATCTCTAAATTAACGTATTTAAACAACTTACTTAAAGGTACTAATTTATTTAAACCTCCATATTAACGTATTTAAACAACTAATTTAAAGGAACTATTTTATTTTTGTTCTGGCTGGGTTTGGACCAATATTTTTGCAATATGAATATTTATATATACATATATTGTACATTTTAAATCTTTTTGAAATTTTAGTTTCTGAGTAATTCGACGTTTCGAACTATTTTATTTTTACCTGCGATATTTAAATGTATCGCTTTGCATAGTTAACAATTAAGGAATAATTATGAAATCTCAAAAACTGTTTCAATTTATAATTTGATTTAAGTAAATATGCAATTATTGAACTTCTGTAAAGTAAAACTCTAAATGAATTAAGCTTTAAAATGCAATTTATTTTTTTTATTTAATTTTGCAAAGTTTTCTTTGGCTTTCATCTGTTTGTGTTTTGTGTCAACATTTCAGTTAGACAAGTTGGCTAAGAGCCCTGTGCATTCCCAACCAACTGTAACTAATTGGAATATTTTTGCCTTGACATGCAGCTTGGATAGGATATACTCGTACTAGGATACAAATATGTGTGTCAGTTCATCATTCCCCGTTTTTACCACAGTTGGCAAAATCTAACTACTCTTAGATGCAAACATAATTATATGTTCTTCAATCTAGATGTGAAAAGTATAAATATTAAAGTGCTATTAAAGCCCCTTTCCCTCTCCTATGGCCATACCCGATGCTCCCTCTTAGACATCTTTTAGAACGCAGTTCAATGCACGGCTGGAACGTGAGTAGGAAATTATTAAGTCACAATGGGGCAACATCATCACAGACATTTGTGCAGATAAAAATTTATTTGAGTTTTTGCCAGACATTGCTGTTGTAGGTGCTCCAGGTGCTCCAAGTGCTCCTGGTGCTCCTGTTGCTCCTGTTGCTCCTTCACCACCTGAAGCGGAGTGACTTGCACGAGCAATGCGACAGGAAATTCATCAATGTCTCCAACGTCTGTTGGCCACATCCGACGCATACCCCCAGTGTGGCAGCATTTTTCACCAGAGCTTGAAATTGCCTACAAGATAGAGGAGCGATGCAAAGAGAAATAAATAGAACGTCAGTAAATGAGGAACTGGAGGGGGGTACAGTGTAAAGGTTAGGGTTGGGCTTGGAATTGGGATGCGGTTTGAGGACTGTGCTTATTTACGGGCCGGAGACAGCAAGCAAAACCACGCGAACGGAAGAAGAACCAGCTCCAGACTCTTCTATGGTTTTCATTTCTTTTTTAGACAAGAGGAAATTATGAATTTTCTTCTTGCGATTCGCTTGCTTACTTTAATTTTTTTTTAACTCTCCAAAGCATCCAAAGTGAAGGTAATATATAAAGCATATCTAATTTTTGAAATGCCAACTGCAGGCAAGAAAAGTGAACTTAAGATTTGAGATAAAATCTTAAATATAAGTTAATAAACTTTTTTCATGCATAAGTAAAAGGCTTATTTTTAAAATTATTCATAAATAAACTATAATTGTAATTCAGCTTGATTTTGAAACACTTAAAATATATAAAAAAATCATCAAAAGTTTGGGAATTTTTATTAACAATTTTTGTAGACTTAACCAATCAAGAAATATGGAAAAATAATTAAGGAAACATCATAATCTGCCTATAGTATTTATCAAACCATCAAACTAAATATTTTCAAAACCTTGAAGGTTTGTTCCATTGGTATAAGAATAATGACATCTTTAAAATGATTATGCACAAGCATTTTTAAGTCATTTATGTTATATAAAAATCTGAAATAACATTTATAATAATTCTGTAAGCCACACAAAGTATGTATGCATGTATTATAATCCGACAAGTTATTTTGTTTGTCGTCTCAAAATCCGCTGTCTGTTCGGCCAGTTACTTGACACTTGTCAGTGGCACGCGGCGAGGCACAGAAAAATTAACAACTTGATCCTTTGTCAAATCAGTCAAGCGCTCTAAAATGCGCAAAGTACACAAAAGTGGCTGCAAAGTGAGCATAGCCAGCCACCAAGAGCCCCACCCAAAAACCCCACCACCAACAGGCAATGGCAAGAACTCAACCATATGCAAATTCACATATTTCTGGGGTCCGAAATGAGCTTAGCCATCAGCCAAAGCCAGAACCAGAGCCAGAGGCAAAGCCCGAGTCAGCGATGCAGACAAACAAAGGGATTCATTTTATGAGGAATAAAGTAAAAATGTTTCGAATACCAATTTGATTATGTAAAAACATATTTCGATTTCAATTTTGCATACATTCAATGCAGAAAAACTTCAAGTTGAGTAAAACAACTTGAATTTGACTCCTTGATTGGATTTGCAGTGGTAATAATAAATGAAAATGAAGCATATCATTCTGAAAATTATTCCAAAATTAAGGCTTTCCATAGTTAAAGATATTTTAAATCTAGTATTTGGTATCATATAATTTTATATGAAATATTGAAAAAGAAATTACAAATTTGCATTAAATCTTACCTCCAGCTAATTGAAATAGATGAACTAATTCAATTTGTTAATAACAAAATCAAAGAATCAGCCACAATAAATTTCGATTCATTTAATTAATTTTAAGAAAATTCCAAGCAGGCCGCAGAAAATATTTTCATAGTTTGTCAACTTCGATTTGCTTGAGCATCACGAACGATATCTAGATGTTCGGGTTTAGAGCACCATTATCTACTTAGCAATGGAGACAAACGGCATCTATTGAGCTATAGAAAAAATCCCACACGACTTTATTGCCCACCCAATATTACCTTAATTGTGCTACAAAATGGAGGAAAAAACAGTACAAAAGATCAGATAGTAAAAAAACTGGTTTGCTCTTTTTACACTTATGCATATTTAATTAATTTATTGATTTAGTATTTTTTTCACTTTAATCTTATCGCATATTCATACTTATTTAGTATTTGCATTTTTCAACGCAATTTACATCAATAATGTCGTGTTTTTTTTTGCTGTTGAATTCACTTTCAATATTTTGTATTTATTTTTGTTTTTGCATTATAATTATTGTTTTATGTCAAATTAGCTTAATTATTACAAATACGTTTTGCATTCACATACATGTGTTCAATGTATTCAATGTATTCATAATTATATTTATATGCAAAGTGAGTACTCATTATGTTGTGTGTAATTTACAATACTTGAATGCACTGCTAGGAAACATCAATCACATTATATATAATGTATGTATATATATATTTATATGTATGTATATATATTTTATATGTAAAGATTTCATACACCGAATTGTTGCCATATTTGCATTCTCGTTTCCGCATTGATATTTGCCCAACAAATGCCAAATACAAACACAAATGTAGTATATGATTTTCATTTGATTTGGCTCCTGTTATTATTTTCTATTTAGATTCGCATACGGTTTGATTTGGTTTGGCTTTGTTTGTTATTTGCATTGCATATTTTACTGCGCTTCAGTTGTTGCCATAATCCTCTATGAATGTATCGATAATATAGCGCTTCACCTCATTGATCGATGTCCTTTTGTTGCTGCACTGCAGCCGCTCCTGATGTTCCGGCAGCACCAGCAATTGCTGCAGTTCACCCTGCGAATGTATGATAATTACAATTATTCCGCATTTTAAGTACAAGTACAAGTATTATTCAATTGGCCAACGAGGCGTATGCGCTATCATCGACATGCAGTATTCAATGTAAATAACTCATACGCAGCGTTGCATTTACGGTTATCGCATTAAATGGTTTGCACAATTTATTAATCCCTTTCTCTCTCCCTCTCTCTCTCCTATCGTTGTGCAGTCGATATTTCCAAATTGATTGTGAAATGCCACACATTGTTTTCAGTGCACCGCAAACGGCACAGTGGTTGAGAATCAATTGGATAAGTTTATTCGAATATTATTTGAATTTGACAGTTTCAATATCATTCAATTAATTATCGTTTCTAAATTAACAGTACAATTCTTATTATGATTTAACCATAAATTATTGGTAATCTGTGAAATTCGCTCTTATGTATATTCAAAGTAGTTAGTGCATACAACAAAGTGAGCAATAACTGTAAGGACAGTGTTGATGGATTATCGATTATGAATGTTGTAAGTAATTTATCGATAACTCATCAGCTTTTGCTTACAACTGTAATTGTAATGAATAATATTCACGATTATTTCATTAAAATAATAATTTTCAATTATTTTTACAAACATTGTATTTCGAGAGCATTTTCGATAAGCTTACGAGTTTCAACAAATGCTTCAGGAATTTATTGTTGTCCAACTGGTTGTCAATTACTTTGAAATTTGTCCCAATACTCACATTAAAGCCGCGTCCAATTTCCACATCCGCATCCAGGGGCAGCGTAAACAGCCGCTTCGAGACAACAAAACTGTTTGTCCACGAGCAATCGACGTAAATCGATATGAAATCGCCATTTTGTATGCTGTGTGGTTGCGTGTGTTTGTGTGTGTGTGTGTGTGTTTGTGTGTGTGAAAAAGAACAACAACAAATAAACAAGTAAAAACGTGAGAGCGTGTGGCGCAAATAATTAAAATACATACGAGTACAACAGTACAGTAGCATAGAGAAATATGCCAACGGCCGATGACAAATGGCACCCACTTTAACCAAGTGTCAATTTGGCTGTTGTTTGGTGTTGTGTTGCCTCCCTCCGCCCCCTCACCAAAAAAGAGGCCATCGATATTCTTGTATGCCTTTATGGGTGATTGTGTGTGTGTGTGTGTGTAGGGGGTGCACTGCCTCATATGTGTAACAGTGCGTGCCATTTGTATGTGTGTCAAGTGTGCGTTTCATGGCAGAAGCATTTATGCTAATAAATTGAAAATGCAAATAAAATGAAAGTGTCAACGACTGCGTTGGCCATCAAACCACAGGCAAACAAACAACACACACACTCCCACACACACACACACACACACACACACCCCCTCATGCACACAGATACATCGATAGAGTGGTACACACACAACACACACTCAGATTCCCAATCAAGTACAAAATAAACAACAACAATCACAGCCTCTCCTTCTTCCCCTCTCTCTCTCTCTCTTTCTCTGTCTCTCACCTGATGGCTACTTGATGCCAGCGATAATCATATAAATTGAATTTCACCGGCAACATTTCCGTTGTATTGTCGCGTTCCAGATATAACCGAAGTCCATCCTTACACGCCTCCAGATACAGATTGTGTGTGACGTTCCGTATGGAAAAAATAGTTGATGTATTTTTCGTATCATTCTGAGGAGGATAAAAATTGAAAAATGACAATATGAAAATTAAGTGAAAGCTGTTTTTTTACCAATAATTGAGCCACAAATAGAATATTACGATTGTGATAACTAAATATGTAACAATACCTATCAACCAATTGATACCCGAAAATAGATCCTTTGTTTTTAATATTCATTTTATAAAGTTAAGTAATTAATATTCTTTGAAATAGTATTGATACAAATATATATGTAAGTAACTAGCAAAAATAAACCGTTTTCAGAAATATTTTAATATTATTTTTCATAAAAAACCACACATATATTTACGATTTATGACAACGGTTTGTTTTTTGTTGATTATTTCATTTTGTGTAACTTAAATGTCATTGTGTTATTATTGACATTGTGTCATAGTGTCAATGATGAGTCGAACTTCAATCAGTTAATATCCTTTTAATATTGAATGTTGATCAAATCATGACGTCTGAAATTTGACCATTAGTTCCGTTTTATTAAGAATGTGCTTAATATTTTATTTTATTTTTAAATTCGACCTATGAGTGGGTAAAAATCGGCAATGAACACTCATCCCAAACTTTAAGAGCTGGATGGTTGAAAATTTCACAGTAGTTTCGATGTACTGATTAAGTGGATGGGTCACATAATAAAACTCATTGGGACAACAAATGAATTATTGATATTCCATAATATGCTAAATAATTCTTTATCGATTATTCAGTTCGATAATCCATTTGTGTAAACAATGTAAATGTACCAAAATTTGTTGTTGCTCACCTTTGCTCTCAAGGTGATCATCAGAGTGAAATTAAGATTATTCCTCCAGTTGCGTATGTAGCCCATGTTCGAGGGCGTCGATGAGGATGACACCCCCAAAGACATTGCTGTCGTTAGATCTGCCAACTCCGCAGTTCCGAAACTGGGCATGCTATCATTGATGGCCACATTCGCTGGCAGATCCTCGGCAGCCGAGATCGGTAGCTTCTTGTAGAACTTGAGCAAATCGCTGATATCATCTGTAAATGGTGAGCAGAAAAGGGATGTTAATGATATAGTACATGTTCAGGTGACTGGTAAGTGTTGCATCCACTTACCGTTGCACTCAAAGCTGTTGCAGTTGCGCTGCTCGATGTTGTATCCCTCACAGAGGAGCGTGGATAAAGCAACGCTCTTGGCAGATTTGCGTTTCTTTTTGTGCTGATTATTTGCACGTGTCCTGCGATGACCATTACGTGCAGATGGTAAAAAGCTGACACCTGTGCCGTTGACGGTGCTGGTTGGTTCATTACCATCGCTTGTTAGACCAACCGTTGCATGCGTCGATGAGTATACGGATGAGGATAACGATGATGATGATGAGGATGTTGCTGTTGGTGTCATTGTCTGTGTGAATTTCTGCAGCAGTTTGTTCAACGGCTTGCGAAGGACATCAGCTGGTTGCATCATCAGCAATGCCTCCTCCTCATCCTTCTTCTTTTCATACTCCTCATTGTTGAGCACTTCATTATTATCAGCATTGAATGTGACTGCCGTTGCTGTTGCACCACTGCTGACATCATTATTTGCCTCGTCAGCAACCTCTTCAGCCTGCTCCACATCTACCTCATGTTGCCTTTCCTTCTCATCCCCCACCTCCGCCAGCTCCACCTCCTCCAAAACCTCTACATCCTCCTGCTCGCTATCATCGTCATCGTCATCGTCATCGTCGTCCAGACTCAGATTCAGATTCATATTCATGCCAATGTCCACTAGTGGATTGTCAAGCAGACAGCGCCGGAAACGCTGTTGCACACCTTTGCCGCAGGTGACGCTGCACAACGTGAAGTCACTCCAATCGTCCCAGCCTATAATTGATGAATGAATACATTTCGTTATAAAAAGCTCAACGCTTAAATTCCTTTATTTAATGACAGCTTTATGCTCATCCACTGTCCAATGACATCAAAACTTTAATGACAGATTGATAATCGGGATATGTTTTGGGATTTAAACTAGTAGAATAGTTACATATAATCGGGATATGTTTTGTGATTTAAATTGAATAGAATAGTTACATATAATCGGGATATGTTTTGGGATTTAAATTAGTAGAATAGTTACATATAATCGGGATATGTTTTGGGATTTAAATTAGTAGAATAGTTACAAATAATCGGGATATGTTTTGGGATTTAAATTAGTAGAATGGTAACATATAATCGGGATATGTTTTGGGATTTAAATTAGTAGAATAGTTACATATAATCGGGATATGTTTTGGGATTTAAATTAGTAGAATAGTTACATATAATCGGGATATGTTTTGGGATTTAAATTAGAAGAATAGTTACATATAATCGGGATATGTTTTGGGATTTAAATTAGTAGAATAGTTACAGATAATCGGGATATGTTTTGGGATTTAAATTAGTAGAATAGTCACATATAATCGGGATATGTTTTGGGATTAAGTAGTAGTAGAATAATTAACTTACAGATTCATTTTTGTTTTAAGACAATTGATAATAACGATTTCATTAATTTCATATTTTTAAAAGGCCCTAACGCTCTCATAGGAAAGTTTAATCCAAAATCAAAATCTAGTATCCTTGTTGTATTTTGGTATGTTTCAAACAAAATCTCGAGATAAGTATAAAATGATATTTTATACACCTTGACCAAATTTAGTTAAATTTGAACTATTATATCGCATAGTTGTCATAGTATAAAAAACTTTTTGGTTTCTTAAGATATAGTATCATCCAAATTCACCATTTGTTTTTTTTCTGATTTGTTGAAAATCTGACTACTATTGTTATATGTAGTAGATATGATTATCTGACATAGAAACGATCGTTTGAAAATTGAATTATTGTATTTTAATTTATTTTTTCTGCAAGTGTATTTAGCGTGCCGAAGATAATTTTTCTTTCATGTTGTTGTCTCAAACTTAAAAATAAATCGTTATCCGTAAAAGGTTTAAGAATGCGGCCGAAAAAAGAATGGAAAAATCAAAAGAGAAATTGCTAAAAAAAAGACCATATAACATACATAGTTATACAAAAATAAGGTATCATTGTGTTTGGTTTTTATGGTCACATGTTCCTCCTCCTTCTTGTTTTTCCTTTAGGCCATGGCAAAAGCCTCTTCTAGCACTGTTGCAATTTGTCCGTGTGGGAGAGTGTGTGAGGATGTGGCTTGTGCTACCGCCTCTTGACACAAAAGTCAAGTGTTACTTCCCTCGAGTGTTGCAGCAGCCTGTGTGAAAGCGCCTCGTGCTTGTCCTGTCAGCTGAACTGAAGGATAATCGGACACACACACACCCACACACCCACATGCACACACGCACATACGAAGTCCGCATCTTTTCGCATGCTGTGTCATCGTCATCGAAATATTGACGTTATATGAATATTGTGAATATTGTATTTTATAGACTTTTCTATGCACACAAGCATGACGACAGTTTTGTTAAGAAATTTCCAGTGGCTGTCCGTTATCAATCTTAATCAAAAACTAATTGATTAAAAAAGCCAGGAAAGGATAAAAGGTATTCCCCTCGCAATGAACTGAAAATATGCCAACATTTTAAGATCACAGAGTCAAAAAGTTGTAATACACTTTCGCTGACAAGTTTCAATTTTGAAAAAGATGAGTTATTAAGGTGCATCTGTTCGAGTTATAACTTAATTTTGTAGAGCATAAGGGTATTAAGCCTTGAAATTAAAAGACACGTATACTATATATTAATTGAATTTGTGAATTTTAAATTCGACCTTGATGCGATTAAATTAGATAATTATTAATAAAATTAGGAAATGTTCAACATCAAAAAGTGGTAGAGTGCTAGATTAACTTGAAAGGTTTATGCAACTTATTAAACACTAAGGAATAACTCCCAAGAAAATAATAATATTCAACAACTTTTAGGTGTATTCACAGAAATAAAAATAAAGAACACGCCTCAATTTATGCAACATATTTTGCAGTTCTAAATATGCATTTTCATATTTGCTGCATAGACAAAGTTTTGATTTCGGTCAGGTTTTTGGTAATTTGAGCTGACAATTAATTTTGATTGGCCGACTTTACCTCTTCCCCTGGTTTCACATGTTTACAAAGTTAGTTAATTTTGAAATTTGAGCAGTGGGAAGAAGGGAGATGGTTCAATGACGAAAACTTGAAACGCACATAATGGAGATTTGTTGCACAATGCAAGGGAAATGCGATTAACTAGCGGATGTGCCACAAGACCAAAAGCAACAATGGGAAATGTGAGGGTGAGCATTTACCGCTAGGGATGAGGTTGTGCTTGGGGTTGGAAACTTACCTAAATGCTTCCAAATATGATTCTCGAATTGGGGCGTCCAACGATGCAGTCCGTTGACGCTGATGTGGAGAATATCCTTGTCAGTGGCCACATCAGCCTCATTGCCTAAGGATGCGCTCTGCCTGGAGGTCACATCGATGGTGCCAGAGCCAGAGAGGAAGCCCGTACCGGCAACAGTTGAGCCTGAGCCGGAGGCTGAGGCGGAGGCGGGCAGCAATTTGCCAAAAGCAATTAATTCCGTGGGCAGCATTTTCAGCATATTAGCATCGAAGCATTGCAACGGCTGCAGTGTGGCATTCAGTTGCCTACGTGAGATGGAAAAGAGACAGAGAGATAGATAGAGAGAGAAGGAGAAGAGATTGTGAGAATGGTATAGATAGAAGTAGAGGATAATGCGTCGGTTAAAGTCAATAAAGAGTCAGCACAAAAATTAATCCACACTCAAAATGGCTATTGTCTGTGTTGCTTCTTCAACGGAAATATTTGAATAATAGAGGTATTCCCCCAATCGATTTTAAATTACATGCCAGTTGGCGCTTGTTAAAAACTCTAAATAATTTCAGAAACGTGTTCAATTTTCTGTCTTAAATTTTTATTAGAACTGCCACCAATTTTGTAATTTTTATAGTAAAAATTAATAGTAGAGGTATCTCCCAAAATATCTCTTTATTTTCAATCAACATTCATACAAAATATACCCCTAGTCAAATGCGTAATTTTAATTTAAAAATAAATTATAGTTGAGTTATTCGCATAACCCATTTATGTAATGAAAATCGGTTTTGAGCAGGGATTAAAATCGAAACGAATATCGGTTTCAGTTACGCTTTCGTTATTCACTGCTTTACATGAAAAGAGACTTAATGCTCTACTTAGCCTGGAAAATAATATTATCTGGTTACTGGAATGGAATGAAAATCTCGATTATGTTGATTTTACTGATTTGTAATAACTTCGAATTGCCATATCTTTGTCAAAACTCAATCAATTATCATGCGCCATGTAAATTTGAGCATGATTTTACCTCTAAATTCGTTCTGCATTTAAATTTTGTTCATATTGAAAATTCAAAAATTTCGATATTTTTAGAAAAATGATAAGGGGTAACACTGTAAATTTTCTAAAAATTTCAAAATTTTCGAATTTTTGAAAATGAACAAAATTTAAATGCAGAACGAATTTTGAGGTAAAATCATTACATTGCGCATGGAAATTGGTTGACTTTTGACAAAGTTATGGCAGTTCAAAGTTATCAAAGTTGCTCAGTAGCTGCGACGACCAGAACCGAAATTAACCCTTATAAATGAATCGGCTACTAAACGGTTATTTTCGATTTACAGAGTTTCGGTTTGTGGGCTTCGGTACAGCGGAAAAAAGTTTTTTCGGTTACGGTTTCAGTTACAAACTTCAATCGGTTTTCATCGGTTAAAGGTTACGTTTTCGGTTATGGTTTTAATGCCTGGTTTTGAGTCATCTTTAAATTAGATAATGACTTTATATGCATAGGTATCCTCCTAAACATTTTCAGTGATAATTCCAAGTAGAGATTTGTATAACTCTAAGGAAAAAAATAATTTTTAAAATTGGTCTCAAGCTTAATGAAAATTATTATTAAAGGAAAACTTTGCAAAGATAATATTGCATTGATATTTCGCATTTAACAAACTTGTATTATGCATTAGTTTTATAAATATTTATGTAAATTATTAAATGGAGGCTTGCACTCACCCTTCGTATCGATAGGCAGACTCAGCTGCACCGCTGCCACTCCAACCACTGGAACCGCCGAATCCGCCGTAGCTACTACGTCGCGACCCGCTGCCAGAGGCGCCACCGTCAGCTGCCAATATGCCACCATCAGCAGCGGCAGCTCCGTTGGCCATTTTAAGAAGCGATGCCCCTTTGTATATCGTTTCCGGTGTTAATGTTATTAAAATTGTGGCAGCCACACTCGAAGTTGCCCCCTCGCCGAGCTCAGCATCGGTGAAAATTCGCGCTGCCAGAGCCTTAACAATTACGGGGCTGGTGCGAATGAGTTCAGCGATTCCTTTGTGTGCACAACGTCGACGATCTGCGGTCGACGTTGACGATGAGGATGAAGATGAGGATGACGATGACGATGATGTGGGAGCTGCTGTTGCCACTGCTGCAAGCAGCAGCAGCATCCAAATGTGTGTGGGGGAATGCAGATGATGTCGCCTCATCCGTGATTCAGTTGAAGTGGCCGCCATGGCCAACTATATATATCTTTATATATATATATAATTTTTTTTATCTGTTTGATTGCGACAGGCGAATCTCGTTCAGGTTGCCATTGCAGTTTTTTATCGCTCTGTGGCTTCAATTTACTTTCGCCAAAAGTCACGTTCCGCTTTTGATTCCTTTATATATTCCTCTCTCTTTCACCTCCCGCCCACAGCGAGTGCTGAGCGCACTTAAAACGCGTTGACGTTCATTTCAATGCTGTAAAGATAAAGGTAAGGATAAAGATACTCGTAATAAAGGAAAAACTTGAAGATAAAAAAAGTAGATGCAAGAGGCAATAAGTAAAAATCATTTAAATAAATTGAATGTTATGCTTAGCTAAACATGAATTTATTATTACTTTGTGTAGAAAGGAAGATATAGTCAGATACCAAAAGAGAAACGGATGAAAAGTGAAGGAAGAAGGGTGGAAAGCGAAGCCAGAAATAAATATGGAAATTAAGAAACATAAACAGAGGAGAGAAATGTGAACAATGTCTTATCTAAGACGAAGAATATTTGTAGGGTTGCCAGATTAAAAGTGAGAAGCGAAGTGAGAAGCAAAATATAGTTATTTGAAAAAATGGCAGCAACAGCAATAATTAATGAAAGAAGCCAAGAAAGCAACGAATTTAAAACTGAAATAAGAAAGAGAAATTCTGGAAACCTAAGACACTTTCTAAATGAAGTAGAGAAGCGAATTGAGAAGCAAAATTTGGAGCTATTTGAAAAAATAGCAAATGGAAGAATTGGAAATTGAGAGAAAAAAGAAAGTGAGAACTGTATTAAATTTTAAAACGGGCATTAGACTGAAAAGCTAAATTGGGAAAAAAATAAGGAAATAAGAATTGATAAAATTGGTATTATAATTAAGAAAACTGTATTTCTAAAGCAAAGAACAAAGTAAAAACCGATAAGTTTAATATAATAAACATATCAAAAATAAAATAAAAAAGTAAAATTATTTTTTTTGTCATACTTAAAATTATTTAAATTACAGAGACGTAGTTCAGAACAGAACAAGATAGGACACGACAGGAAGAGCTCACTGCGGTAGATTACCTCCATTTATATAAATAAGAAAAAATATCACGTGCAGAGCTTGATTATTTATTTGCATATGGCTCTGCAATTGGTACATTTATATTTAATATATTACCTCATTGAGGTCACATCAGTAGATAAACCTGTACCACTTGACCCACGGTGGTTGTAGTGGTGCACATGCTTAAATGTTTCAGTACGCAATTTATTGCAGCCATTAAAAAACTGGTGTATGGTAGTCAGCGTGTGCCCTGAGCTCACTGTAGTTTAATGCTCGCCAACCCACCGATTGCTCCTACCCTTAGCCAATTCCTTCCATCCCCCACAAAATGACCACAGAAATAATTAAACGCAATCCTTTGGTGCAGTCTATTTAAGATATTTGCTTTGGTCAGCAACAAGCAATGATAACGTCTGGGGTTAAGGGGTCAGTAAGGGAGGGAGATCGGAATGGAGAAGGGGTGTGGGGTGTGGCAGGGAAAGCTGTGTGTGTGTGTTGGCCATCAAAGTCAATGCATGCACTTTCATATCCTGCTTCAGGAAATAAATATGTGGATTAAATATTTTTACTATTTGGAAACTCAAAAGCATTGTTCCAGTTCAGCTGCCCCTTGGCCCAAACCCCTTTGACCCCGGCTCCCTGGTTGTGCCAACATTAAACGTGCAATAATCAAATAGAATTTTTACGCACATAAACGCTGCACATTCGCTCGTCCTTGGCAGTTCCTGCTGCATTCTCCTGCAGTTCCTCCTCCTGGTTGAAACAATACGAATAATGGCAGAGTAAAACATTTTGCCAGATAAACGTTGACTGCCTCTTGGCAATGGCAACTGGGAGTAAAGGGGAGTGGGGCTAACAAAGTTACGACTGTAACTGGAATCATTCGGAATGTGCATATCCTGCAGGCTGCAGGCGCATCCTTTTTGCCTCCCAACACTCGTAGGAGTTATGTAAAATAAAACCAACCGGCCGTGCAAAATTGAGCTCTCAATTGTTTTATGGCATTGCCTGTCCCAGTTAAAAATGAAGAAAAAACATTTTAAATAACAAACTACACTAAGAGATACCCTCTAATAAGCGCTAATAAAAGCAACTCACTATTATAGACTTCAACAATTATTTAGTGACAAACATTGTTCCATAGATGGCACTTAAAACATAGTTTTGCTTCATAGCCAATAATATTTTAAATATCTCATGTGCTTCATAATTCTTAGAGAAGTTAGGAAATATGGTCAAATATTTTGTCTAATAAACTGTTCTACCAATCTCAAACAACCCAAAAGCAACGAAAAATCAACTATAGATATTTCTGAATTTAAGCAAGCACTTGATAAAACGATTAAAAAATGTATTCAAATAAATTAAATTTGTTTTAAATGTGTGTTTTAACGAGACCCTTTTAACTAATTTATTTACTGTATAAAATTTTTCAAAATCTTAAAATTCTGGTGGCCGTTGGATTTTGTGACTTCGCAAAATTAAATCTCTGAAATTTCAAGAACTCTGAAATTTCAAAAAATCTCTAGAGATTTGTGAATCACGCCTGTACTTAAAATAAACTTGATCATATATTTTAAAAACACTTTTGTAATACCCTTTGTATGGCTTTTGAAAGCATAAAGGGTACAATAAATAAAGAAGTAGCAACAGGGAGACAGATACCCAGTTAAGTCTAGCGTAGAATGAACCGAGTTACGAGGTTACATTCCATTTCCATTTCGTGACCATTCGTCAGGTCACTTTCAACTTTCAACGATGTCTCCGGGGGCGGCAATCAGTGTAATTGTTATTGTTTTTTGTTTTTACATTGCCTTTTATACACATTTTGTTATGTTGTTCTTGTTCGTCTTATTGCTGTTGGTATTGTTGTTGGCATTGTTGAACTTTTGCAAATTGCCAAAGTTGCTTCTTGTCACAACCGGTTAAAAGTAGTTGAATTCAAAAAAAAAATAGTCATATTGCTTAAGCGAAGGGTTTATTTTTCCCTTATGGAATATTTACTATATCAGAATAAATTCAGTATTCCCAAAATAAATTCAGTTCAGTGAGAAAAATTAAATTAAATAAGTAAATTAATTTCATGGGGGACCTGTATAAACTAAGGTAATTATATTATAATTAATTGATTAAAAAAATATATTTTGAATTTAATAAATCAAAAGTTTTTGGAAAAACAATTTCTTTCATTAAAACCTATAAATGAAAGACACTCATTAGCAAATAATAATTAATTTAAAGTATGCATGTAATTAGTTGAATTCGTTAAAATATTCAAAAATTAAGAAAATATTGATTCCAAGACATAAACATGAAAAATTCACTTTTAGTGAAGACATTTCTAGGTCTTTGGAGTCTATATTGATCATGCAGGATATTGAAATCTGTAATAAAAATTTTCCCAAATTCTCTTTTACTTTGTCCCATTTGGAGCGTTTGTTAAATGAAATTGGCTTTAATTTATAAATATAAATAGTGAAATTTTCAAAATAAATGAAGTACTAAAAACTTTTCTGTGTTATTATGTATTTATTTTAGACTCTTTTTAGACCCAATCAAATTGATGTGGGACTTGTCGTTGACCTGCAACAAATGTGAATATTTCCAAAGCAAAAATAAACCTTAAAAAAAGCAAAATAAATTTCGAATACGATTGATTAACAAAAATAAAAATGAAAGGCAAAAAAAGGCAACATTAAAAAAAAATGAGAGGCCATTATTACAAATAAATTGAAGGCCAGCTGAATGTCGTCTAATATGTGTGTGTGCGCGGAGCATGTGTGTGTGTGTGTGAGTGTCAGTGGGTGCGCGTGTGTGTGTGTGTGTGTGTGTGTATGGGTGTGACTTGTGCGCTTTGTTTGCAATGCTCGACATGATTGAATATCAAAAGCCAGTTGCCAAACGCAAATCTCTGGCATGTTTCGAGCCATTCCCCTGGCACATCTTGAACGCAACATTGTAAGGAGCAGGAGTCGATGGTGCGGGGGTGTGTGGAGAGCATGGAGGACAGAGGGTCGAAAATTTAACAAGTACGACTCTCAAAGGACTCGTAAAACTGATAGCCGTCCCGCCGCTCTCGTTTGTCTGTATAAGTTGAAAAGCTCCGCACGTTTTCGTAAAGTTCTACAAGTGGTGGACGGAGGATTGGGATCTGGGATTGGGTTGGCCTTGGGTATGAGAGCGGGAACATGAACGGGAACGGGAACGAGTCTGGGTTTGGGTTCAGGTCGTGAGCAAATTTTATGCATAAACCAGCAAATAAATTTTGTGCACAAATGATGCCTTAAATGCCAGTTCCTCTCTCTCTCTCTCTCGGTCTCTCTCTCATTATTTCTTTCTGTCTGCGCGTTCCACACGCATACGCAATTATCCTCAGGGACAACTGTCGCCTTTTATCTGCACGAATGATTAAGCCCCGAAATGTTTTAAAATTAATTTTATAGTGTCACCTCAGAAGTGGCATTCGCATTGCGTATACGTAATCTGTCCAACCATTATACGGATTACCTCAAATTATATTCCTGTTTAAGTTCTTTCCCTGCCATAAATAATGCTTTCTGCTCTATGTCCGTCTTCCCTAGTACTTAAACCGCAATAAAAAGCGTCCTATCAAATATCCAATTGCCAGCGCATATGCCACACACATTCTTTGATTTGAAGCTGCCATAGAAATGGCATAAAAAGGAAAAGGACATCCCAGTAGTTTGATAGGTGGCTGTCGTATCCGTTGTCAGGCAACCGATGCGTTGGCCACTCAATCGAGTCCATGCTTTATACTTCATACCATTCATTCCATCTCCTAGGCATTCGTCGTCTGCTGGGTTCTGTCTTCCTTTTTTGTCTGTTTCTGGCTGACATAATATGTAAATTATTTTGCACCCAACACAATTGAGGCACAGTCATGGAAGAGAAAAGTCAAGGGTGTTTGGGGAGAGATTGGAGTGTGTGTTTGGTTGTGTCTGTGGTTTGAGGAGTGTGATGATTCCCTTGTTTGCTCACGAACTTTATCAATGAACGCTGAAAAATTCCTGCATAACATTTTGTACGCCTGCTTTCTTCTGCTCCTTTTCTACTCTGGCAGTTTTATGTAAAGGGTATTTTAATTTTGTCATTATGCTGCCATACATAAAAGCTATGTACTTTCTTTCTTTAAGATCTATACCCTTGGGTTTTAAACTTCATAAATAATACTATATCTGAGCTGAATCTATACAAATCGCATATAATTTGAAGAAGAACTTTCCAGCGATCACTGAAAAGTATTCTATACTGACGAATATTTATATCGTAGTAGGGTATTTAAGCTTCGACTTGCCATGTTTTTTTCTGTGGCTCGCATTGTGGCTATATTAAATTCCGATTTTATTGATTTATATTCGAGGCGAATTCTACTTTTTATTCACTTAGACAACGTCAGCAGCAACAGCTTTTCGCATCAGCGTCTGCATGACAATGATAATATAATCACTAAAGCATGCTCGATTTCTAATTATACTAGCGAGTTTAAGAGCTGTCTACAAATTTGATAACTCTGGATAAAACTCGCTATTAAGTTTGTCGATTTGAAATGTGCTCAGCTTAAAGTTTATTGACTTTCAGTTAAATATAATTAAATAATTGTAAGTGGAAACGTATATTTATGGCTTAAGATTGTTGATTACAGTAACTATTTCCTAAATATATTCTGATTTCCTATTTTGAATTATATATTTCATTGGGCTGATTTTCGGCCCGTTTTTTTTGGAAATTGTGTGAAAAACTGTTGTGTGTAATTTTTTAAATTAATTCCAGAATCAATGATCTGATAATGTGACATATTATTTTATATTTTATTATTCTATATTATATTATATATATTATATAACAGTTGTTGTCCAATAATAATGCAAATTATCCAACCTCAAGGACAAAAAACTGATGGTAAACTGTTATTATTATTATTATTTCTGTCGAGGTGTACATAGAGGCCAAAGCTTTTAACTTTGTTTAACAAGTTATATAAATATTTAAGTTGATGATTGACGTGAGCATAACGAATATTTATGGGGATTATTTCACAGTCTTGAGGAAACGAGGGAAATCATTGAGTAACTCTCTTCATGCAAATTGAAATGTAAAATCGCTTTATCTCAAAGTCAATTGTGAAACTAATGATTTAACGTAAATCTATTTAATAACTAAACAAATAAAAGCACAAAACGTTTTGTCGGAGACGTCAAATAAGGCTAACAGACGGACTGCCATCGGTCTGCTGGCAAATATACGAGTTTATTTCAATTTTGCAGCATTTGTATTATGCAAAAGTCATTTGAGACGAAAGTAAATTTATTGCCCATCAACAAACAAGTGAAACAAAGGGGCCAAAAGGTTTCCTGCTCCATTAGCCAAACAGCCTTGGCGCCGGAAAAGGAAACTGAAAGGATGTTAAATGTGGACTCCAACTGCCGACAAATTTATGCGCGCAATTAATTTTAAAATCCTAATCTCAGACAAAATCAACATGGTTACCAAACAGAAGCCAAAGGGATTTATGTTGCAAATACCGCAACGAAAATAAAATCAAATATATAATACACCTGTTCTTACTATTGATACACCCCACAAAGGTACAATATTATTATTGCCTTCTCCATTCCCATAAGGTATCAACGGGAGACGGCAATTAATTAAAATCCAAGCGGATTATTTGCTAATTGGGGCTGCGCGTCTTTATTTTGACAAGCTCTGATTAGGCGCCTTCCCCACATATCCTCGTACTTATCCAAAAGTTGCCAAGTCCTTATTCTTACCTCCCGATTAGCAACAGTAGCTAACGCAAGCGCTTGAAGTGGCCACTGTCATGGTTTAATGAGCACATCAAATGCTAACTTTATAACCGCTCTCTGCCCGAACAACTGGAAATTCTACTTGGCCTCTCCTTTGCCTCCTTGCCCTCTCCTCTTTTTTGTCTCTCTCGTTACTTTCTTCATTTGTGTCTGCATTTAGTGCTACTCCGAGCAGATGATAATTATAATGCCACTTAATGGTATAAGAGCTACACCGTTCTTGTTGCTCTCCTCTTGTTGACTGCTCCCTTTAAAAACCGCAGGCATTACGCGCTTTAAGAACAGGAGCGTTTCACCTACAATTAAGGGGCCCTTTTAAATTCAATAATTATAACCAGGGATTAAAACCGAAACGAATATCGGTTTCAGTTACGGTTTCGGTTATGATCGAATTAACGTTTTCGGTTATTGGTTATGCAGAATCTTATAAATCGGTGATCGGTTTTTTATAAGTTTCGGTTTAAAAATAACGGTATGGTTTCGGTTCACAAAAAAAAGAAATTAAGGTTTTCGGTTGACCAAAATAAGACGCTTTATTCATTGTTTTACATGAAAAAAGACTTAATGATCTTTTTAGCCTGGAAAATAATGTTATCTGGTGACTGGAATGATCCAGTGTAATGTCGATTTTATTATAATTTGATTTCATACAAATTTGGTTCATTTGGTTTGAAAATTTGGATTATTTTGATTTTACTGAACTTTGATAACTTTGAACCGCCATAACTTTGCCAAAAGTTAATCAATTTTTATGTGGAATGTAAATTTGAGGATAATTTTACCTCCAAATTCGTTCTGCATTAACATTTTTTTCATTTTAGAAAATTTTTGAAAATCGAATTTTTTTGAAATTTTATCTTTTTTGATTTTTTCGAAAAAATTAGAATTTTCAAAATCAACAAAATTTAAATGCAGAACTAATTCGGAGGTAAAATCATGCTCAAATTTACATTGAGCATAAAAATTGATTGACTTTTGACAAAGTTACGGCAGTTCAAAGTTATCAGTACCTGCGACGAGTACTGAAATTAACCCTTATAAATCAATCGGTTACTAAACGGTTATTTCGGCTGGGTTTCGGTACAGCGGAAAAATATTTTTTTGGTTACAGTTTCAGTTACGGTTACAAATTTCAATCGGTTATTACCGGTTAAAGGTTACGGCTGCGGTTAAGGTTTTAATCCCTGATTATAACAAACGTTTTTTTCACCTGTTAAATCAGTTAATTTTACACCTTTTTCGCCAACTAAAAGTCAAAACGATCCTTTTATTTAAAAAATATTTAAAAATTAGAGTATTTTTCGAAATAAATTAGCTTTAATTTGTGAATCAATTTAGATGTTAAACCCTGCCGCTGCTCGTAAATTATGAACATTATCGCGAAGGACATTTAGCTTGCAAATTACCATAGATCAGATTGCCACAATGATGCCGACGCCACAAAAACCCCCACACACCCACACACAAATAGTCTACATTATCCTTGTGTTTGGGTACATTATATTTTATTGCATTTCGCATATAAAAATCGTTAAAAAAAACCTCAGATATTTTGCGCTGTCGTTGCAAAAGTTTTGCATATTATAAAAGAATCCACATTAACCAATGAGTATGTAAATCTGCTATCTCTCTATCTCTGTCCTTCTCTCTCTATCTTTCTCTTTATCTACATATTTTTTTTGTGGGTCACATTAACCGGAAAACAGCAGGAGTCGACGGTTGGCAGCGTTTTCGTTCTTTTTACAGTTTGCCATTGCCATTAACAATGCAATTTTGTTACGATATGAAATTGTTAGAATAAAGTATAAAATGGCCTGAAAGCAGGCTAAATGCGAGTAGATGTTTGCCTGGTATTTAATTATACACAATGTTGTGGCACATATGTCCTTTACAGCATATTCCTTTGCCACACACACATAAATCAATCTACAAAAGCATCCTATAAACATGAAAAGATATTCAAAAAGATATACGAGTCTATGTGAATACTATTTTATTTTCTGAATATTTTCCCCTGTCGCTTTCTTAGTGCCTGGATGAGTTTCAAATGAAGTTTTATATAAAAATTGCGAAAGCGGAACTTGTGTAAATACTTAATATTAGAATATTGATCGAGTTCTTTTTTGAATTTTATTTTTTTAAAAATTATTAAAGTTAAATGAAAGAAGAATACAAACCGTACTAATTAAATGTATTCAAAAGGCATCATTTAGATTTCTTTTTATAATTTTATATACCTCATACAAGATATGATAATTGCTTAGATTATTCTTGGTAAGAATTCCATTTCTAAATAATCAAAGCATTCCTCTAGGTAATCCTAACCTACTTTAAAAATGTATGCTTTGCATATTTATTTGAAATGTATTTTTATATATTTTTGAACATTATTCTTTAAAGCAACTGCATGCATAGTTCGACTTTATGTAACCTTTGCCTTTTGGTTGATACTTACGGTTTATACTTTCTTTGCGACATCTTATTTGGTATCCATCATAATAAATTACGCACTTAACTAGCGGGGAGTACGGTTGGAATTTTTTATAAATAGAATTTGCAAATGTCTGCAAAGGACACACACAAAAGAACCGCAGACTATGTTATTTTTTTCTATTTTTGTGACTTTAAAATGTTAATTTATTTGTTGCTGCAGATTTTAGTTCAGTTGATTATTCCTTAGATTTCCACTCCATGGAACACACACATATACACAGTCTGTTATTAAGCAATTTATAAGTTCATGCAATAAGATTTTTATTAAATCAAATTTTTTAAAATTTTTATATTTTTCTTTTGTTGTTGTTGTCTCTTTTGAATTTCAAAGTTTTAATCAAATGCATATTTTAGTCTTTTGAAGTAACTATGTTGTAACTTATTGTATTTATGCTTGAACAAATTTGTAGTTGGCCTTTTGTCTAATTTATTTCAATGTTACGAGATACTCTGTAAATTCTGTGCTTGACAGCGACATAATTAAAAAAACTTTTTTTATAAGAAGTTGCTTATACTATCTATAATATTTAATTTATTCATAGAGAAAGTCTACTTCTTCCTTTACTTAACGCGAATTTTACCTCCTAAATAGCGCCTACTACTGTATCTGTATCTTAATCTGCGGCAATCAATTTGTAGGTAGTTTAAGACATGTTTGAAATACTCTCTTTCATGGAAATATAATAGGACTATGTCTTATTTTACATATTGAGATTGTATATATTGAACTACACTAAACACAAATTTAAAGTTTCGGTCTCTTAGTATAAATAAGAACATAGTTATTGGATATATTATACGGATTTTTCAAGCAAAAAACTTTGTTTTTGCGGTCTGATCGAAAGTTAAACATTTTTTGTATTATTTGTATAATTAGTCGGACCACGCAAAATAATTAGTTTATAGTCCATTAGAGACACGTAATTTTAGTATTTGTTCTGATCAGCTAATTGCAGAATAATTAAATTTCATGTGGCCGCAATCGAAAATAAATTACATTTTATTTTATTATATTTCGAGGCAAATTGTGTTGCACGCGCCACAAAATTGTAAAAAGTTTAATTAAAAATGAAATCAAAACAAAATGAAAATGTATATTTGCGGTTTATTTGAATATTTTTCACTGCGGACGGCAGTCCGCGCTAGTGACGAAAGCAACACGTAGTGTGCAAAAGGCGACTAGCAATATATACACGCAGAATGGAAAATTTGCTATGACTGTCCGATCGGATTGAGTTATATACCGATCGAAAGGTATGACTTTACCTAACTAACAAAGTGCATACTAAGACTTTTGGTAACTCACCTGGTTCGTAAGATATGGGGGTGTAAGTGGGAGGGGCCAAATTTTAATGATTGCAGCTAGTGGGGCCGTTGGAGCCTTTTGGTAAAATTTTATAATTTTTAAAAATTCTTATTAAAAATACGCGTCGAATGATACCTTGATCATTTCAATCCGACATTTGGTTCAAAAGATATATTAATTTGAAGTTTTTAAGGGCCTTCTCAAAATGAGATGAAAAGTTTGTTTGTCTGTTTGTCTGTTTGTTTGTTTGTACGAAGGCGCTGAAAAAGCTAAATTTTTCTGATGAGGAATTGTTTCTTATCAGAAATCTAGAAATGTTTGTTCTACGACTTTAGCGGGAAATAGCTAGTTTAGCGGGAAAAAGCTAAAACGTGATAAATTTGAAACACCCATTGCTTCCAATCCAAGAAAGCTAGAGATGTGTTCTATATGTCGTTAGAAAGGTATATTAGAGGGCTTTCAGACGTGCCTTGAATATTTTTTTGCAAAGTGCTCAGGTAAAACGCTACAACGCTACAGGTGAAAAAAGGTTTTTTAGCTTAAACTTTGGCGATTTATTAGAAAACGGTTCCGACGATTTTTATTAAATTTCAATATGTTGTAACATATAAAATTTCGCGTCTTTTGATATATGACACATGTGTCTCAGCCATAAGGTTTGGAAGATATTAACGGTAAACTGAATATATACATTTTACTATTTACTATATGGTACTAAATAGAAAATCAAGCTTTGGTACAAAAAACTTTTTTGTTTTTCAAGGTTTCTCAACCAATTTGACAAAGTATGCATTTAAGTAAGTCTTACACATTATGTCCAAATTTAGTTGAAATCGGTCCACTATATCATATAGCTGTCATAGGAACGATCGGTTAAAAATCAAGTTTTAGTATGAACAACTTTTTTGTTTTTTAAGGTTTCTCAACCAATTTGACAGAGTATGCATTTAAGTTAGTCTTACACATTATGTCCAAATTTAGTTCAAATCGGTCCACTATATCATATAGCTGTCATAGGAACGATCGGTTAAAAATCAAGTTTTAGTATAAAAAAAAAAACTTTGTTGTTTTTTCAGATCTTGATCACACTGTCAACATACGCATCTGGGTTGGTTTTATACATCCTGACCAACATTGGATAAAATCGGTTTACTATATTATATAGCTGCCCTATTTATTTTTTATTTGAAGTAAGCATTTTGATAATTTTATAGCAAAATTACACTGTCAGAATCATATTAAATTCCAAAAATTTCTGATATCTTCCAAAAAAAACTTTTTAACAAAGTAAAAGTCTAGTGACGAAGTCTTTCCCTGCCCCAAAATTTCTGATATCCCATTTTGTGACGAACGATATTAAACTTAATATATAAATAATTATAAAATAAAAAGTTTGGCATTCGGCACTGCGCATTAAAATTATTTTTAGGTATAAAGAATCAAGATCTTTATGCGCAATGTTCCGAATGCCAAACTTTTTATTTTATAATTATTTATATATTAAGTTTAATATCGTTCGTCACAAAATGGGATATCAGAAATTTTGGGGCAGGGAAAGACTTTCGTCACTAGACTTTTACTTTGTTAAAAAGTTTTTTGGAAGATATGTTTAGTCGCTGACTTTGTTGTAATTGTAATTGTAATTGTAATTGTAATTGCAATTAAAATTGAGTTTAACAACAAGTTGTCCTGGTAACAGTTAAAACTTTACACTCAAATTGAGATGTGATTAGGAATGAGACGGTACGAGAATAATCATCTACAAGTTGTCGAAAAGCACTTTATTTGAAGTTCTAACTTTATGATGTTGTCGGAGTCAAAAATTGGTGTCGGATTCGGTGCTTTGTTGCATTCAGGGAACGCGACGCGAGCCAACTGCTTGTCGCAGACTTTGGCCAGCTGCTTTTATAGGGCTCCAGTTGAAGAAGGATGACATTGCGTCTGCGCGGATAAACATCAGCTTGGAGCGGGAACAATCAGAAAGGATGCACAATGCGATGCATAATGCCGGTTGCTCTTTTCACATTTACTGTCTTTGTAGTCTCTGACTCGTTTGTTTACATGAGGACAGCTGAGGCTGCGTCTTGAGACTTGGCATTTCATTTCAATTTTGCGTGTGTGTGTGTGTGTGTGTATGTATTGCGGGTATTACATTGAAGTTTTAATTGAATTGCGGCTGCAAGTTTTTAACTGCATTTTCGCACTGAGAACGCGCCATCCCACAAAAGGTGTAAGAAAACTTTTGCCGCAAACTTTACAGCTTTAAAGTTTTTCACTTTTGATGTGTAGAGGCGATTGCTGCCTGGTTTTGTTGTTGTTGATCTTTTCTCGAGTTATTGTTGTTGTTATTCTTTTTAACAAATGCAGTTTAACAAATGCTGGCTTAAGCAACATAAACAAACCTACATCACGCATACGCAGCGTGTGGCAAAGAAACTCCACATATGTATAGGTATATATGTGTGTGTGTGTGTGTCTGAGTGTGTTGTTAAAAAAGCGTGTCGAACACCTGTTGTTAGTGTTGTTGTTGCCCCTCATTTATGCTTCTTCGTTTGCCTTTTTCTCTTGCAAAAAGTTGGGATTTCGCTTTGTTTCTGTTGCTCTTCCATTGTATTTGCTACTCGTGTCGCACCATTGTGTTGTTGTTGTTGTTCTTCACCCCAGGAGTTTTTAAACACACTGCCAGGTGTTTTGATTTATTGCGGTTTGGTTAAGTGCACCAGGCACCAACTTCATTTTAATCCCTTTTAGTTTGGCAGGCGTTTTGTGTACTCGCAGCTTTTGTTCGAGCTCCCACAGAGAGAAAGGCAAACAGAAAGAGCAGCAGTGATTTTGAAACGAAGATTATGTATAATCTAATGGAATTTATGGTTAAATTCGAATATATTTCTCGGAGAAAACTTCTTCTAATAGTCGTTTAAAGACACAAAATGAGAGATAGAAAACAGTAGATACAAATAGTTATTAACTTTGAAGCGATGACTGCAGTAGTTCAAACTCAACTTTGAGAGACCCTGTATACTGATAAAACAAATCTTTGTTCTTAATTAACTATTTAAACGATAATTCTAAGATTTCGAGAACATAGTTTCTTAACATAGGAGAAAATATTTTGGTTTTTAAATTGTTTTTGTTGTATTTTGTTATTAAAATTGTTTTAAAAGATTCTATTTTTATTTTAGGAACCTTTTTTATCTGCGCCTGTACTTTTAAATTACTGGTTCTTAAAAGGAGGCAACAGTTAAAACAGTATATGCCAAAAATAATCTACATTATGACAATTGAATGGTTAAAAACCCTTCCCAACCGTTCAGTTTATGGTGAAACACAAGCTCCAAGTCCCAAATCATTTGAGATGCTCTTTATCTGCTGTGTGTTAACCCACTTAGAACAATTTAAGCACTGTGCCAATTTCACACCCACAGTTACAGATACAGATGCTGTTGCAGCTGTAGATACAGATACTTTTAGGCTAGTCATCGAATAGATACTATTGTGCGGTTGATTCGCTTCAACGCTAATTACAATTACCCTCCCATTTCCCAATTGCTAACGCCAGAGGGGTAAAGAGAGAGAAAGAGAGAAGCCCCAATTTGGGCCGCTCGCGACACAAAACAATCGAGCTTCAAAACATGCCCATGCATATTTTATTCTCTCTGTAGTTTTTGAAAAATATCTGGCAAACTGCCTGGACATTTCAACATTTTCCATTTCTATGGCTACTCTTAGTCTCTTTCCCTCGACGAATTTTCCTTCTTTTTTTTTGAGTTCTTTTCCGTACTTTTGCTCTGTCCATGATTCGTTTGGCGTTCTGCAAGTGTAACTTAATTTGTTGCCCCGACGGACAGCGACGTTGGCCAAAAACCATTTGGAACATGCACAATTTTGACACCACCCCAGTGACTGCCAACTAACTCGACCTTCCGCCTCTTTGGTCTCTTGTCCTCTTATGCTCTTACCATTCCATTGGGGCACGCCTAGTTACAAGTACATATGGCCTGGTCTGGCGTTTTCATTAGTACTCAATTAATGGACCATGATCTTAATGGGTTTTCAACAACAGGCCGCCCATATCGAAAGCCAAAACCAAATCAGCCTAACATCATACCACCATCATGCCACGCCTCCATTGTGGGCGCGCCAACGAGGCGTGCCGTTTGCTAAGTGCGCCAAATCAGCACAACTCTAATTGGAGGCTGCATGAGGATATACACAGGATGAGGCGCATATCCTGTCGAACATTGTGCCTGCCAAAAAGTTTATTACTGCCCCGAGAATGTGAGAAACCTATTGACCACCCCTCCTTCTACACCCCCCGTCTGTCCACAAACTGACCTCCTGCTGTTCAAAAAAAAAACAAAATTAAGCTTGTGGGAAAAGTTGGATTTTAAGCGAGTTCGACTGTGATAGACTCTGTATTTATTGTGTTAAAAACCAATTCTATTAAAAATTTAATAATGTCAATTTGTCATTATATTTGTAGATTACAAAGACGCACAAAGACTCCACAGGATTCGTATGATATAGAAGAGTTCTCTTCTTCTTCCTTTGGTCCTAAAAAGCAAGCAATTGTTTCTCAAAAAATATTCGGAGTTTATTATTCGATTGTGATGAAATTTTCAGGACAGATTCGAACTATAGTATATTTTTATTATATGTATAGTTTATAGCCAAAAAAAATTCAATTCGATAATTCAATGTGAAAATTCAAAAACAAACTTAAAAAAAAAACAAGCAGGTTAGGTTTTCTTCGGCACGCTGAAGATTTGAGACCCTCGTAAAACTCTGTGTTTAATTTCGACTAATCGTTCCTATGTATGATATAGCCACATTTTTTCATTATTTTTAACATCTGTAATTTACAAATAAAGAGCTCGCTAAACAGAGTATAAATTTCATTCAGTTAATTTAATTCTAAATATATTTGTATTAAATACAAATAGTTTATGGAGTATAACATGTAATGTGTTACATGTTTCGCAACAATATAATACGACCCTCTGCAAGGGTATACAAATTGGATGATTTGCTAGACTTTTTTTGTTGTTGTTGTTGTCTTGAGTGCGGTTAACGTTTGGCTCAATTATTGTGTGGCAAACCTCGTCAACAGCTTCCATCGTCTATTCCCCATTTCCCAACCCCTGGTGACTGTTTGAGTCAGCCTAGTTGAGCTGTTGATTGCTTTATGGCTTTGAAGTCTCACTGAATGATTGATATGGGTTCTCGCATCAGGAAAATATGCTTAGTTGCCACATCTAATAGCAGTTCTATTGCAATTATCAAATAAAAACCTATCTAAGTATTATAGTACAAGTATTGGGTAATTTAGGTTACTTCCACCGTTGACTGAAGTTCCACTTCGATGCATAGCTAGAAGATTCTATACTCGCACTAATTGGACTAATATTTAGAGCATCCCATAGTCTGGTTGTTGTAGACTCATCATAGTCTCCTCCGGAAGCGGATGAGTTCCTTTTAAGAGGCGTTGTCTGCTTGTTGTCTCTGCTTCCTCAGCCACAAGTTCTGCCAAAAAAAGCATTTCTCTACACTTTTTTAAAAATATCATCATCAAATATCAAATCATAAATTTTAAACTGAAAAGAAAACATTTTTTAGCTATACCTATCTCTGATTTCTTTCTCTTTCGATTAATATCACTGTCTTTCAGATTGTTATAAATATTTCTGTATAAATGGTTCTGCCTACTCATATATTCATCCATAGAATTATTATTTTACCAACTGCAATTGTCTCAAAGTAACGTAGCTTCCCCCAAAAGCCGCCAATGTCAGGGAAACCCTAATCCCTAATGCCACAGTGGCAGCTCATCGATGATGCGTTGATAGAAATTATTGTATAGGATATGATTTGTATGTCTAAGCGAATTGGTTGCGTGGTGTTATTCCTCGATATTCCATTTGCATACAGAAAGCATGGAAGGAGAGCAGAAAGGGCTTAAAGGTGGCTCGCACAATTCGCAATTCGCTTATGGCAAATGCATGTTTGAAATTGTATTTTATCGACATCGGCTGCCAGATGCTTGGCAACAAATACGGCCCGTAAATATACACAATAACCGGAAAGCAATTGCTTCACGCCATTCGAGTCGCTGAAATATTAGCCTCGTTTGCCCCAGAGCCAGCCAGAGAATGTGGACCGCCACCAGGACGAGGACCAGTTGTTATCTCCCCCCATGATGATGCTCTTGGCCACGTTAAGGTGGAAAGGCAGCGCACGTCGTGGGTTCTTTTTTCTTCCTTTTTTTATTCATTTTTTTTTTTTTTTTTGGTTTACACTGATTGAATATGGCCAGACATCTGTTGGGAGTCAAGCACTGAGTTCTAAGAGAGCCCAAAGAGGTTTTCAACATTTTGCGCACGAATTGCCAAAATAAATATTTAAATTTTTAGCAGCAGTTCTTCCAACATTTTGTATGTTTATTTTCACATTGTAAGCTTTTGGGTTTTAAATTTAAGGCGGTAATTGAGAACGAAAATCATATTCAATGGAGTTGGGGCACAAAGTGGAAGAATACTTATTCTATTCACATATGTATTTATTAAAATTCGGCAGCTAATGAAACTGAAATACAGCAACATTAAAGTCGCAAATTATTTTCACTGAAATAAGTGAAATATTTGAATTAAAAAAATGGGAATTAACGATTAACCAAGCAGTAGCAATTAATATGCAGATATCTACGGCGAGGCAGATAAACACTTCCTAATAAAATTATATGACAATCTTATGGATCGTTAGATAAATAGAATATTATATAAAATTGATTGGTGGCTAGATTAATATATTGAGTAAATATTATCAGGTTTTGTATAACTTTCGGTTTAAAAACACCGGTATGGTTTCGGTTCACAAAAAAAAAATAAAAATTAAGGTTTTCGGTTGACCAAAATAAGAAGCGTTATTCATTGTTTTACATGAAATAAGACTTAATGCTCTTTTTAGCCTGGAAAATAATGTTATCTGGTTACTGGAATGGTCCAGTGTAATGTTGATTTTATTATAATTTGTTCTCATAAAAATTTGGTTAATTTCGTTTGAACATTTCAATTATTTTGATTTTACTGATTGTTAATAACTTCGAACTGCCATAACTTTGTCAAAAGTCTATCAATTTCCATGCCCAATGTAAATTTCATCCTGATTTTACCTCTAAATTCGTTCTGCATTTAAATTATGTTCATTTTTGAAAATTTTTGAAAATCGAATTTTTTCGAAAATTTGCAGTGTCTTTTTTGATTTTTTCGAAAAATTTTGAATTTTGAAAATCAACAAAATTTAAATGCAGAACGAATTTAGAGGTAAAATTATGATCAAATTTACATTGCGCATGAAAATTGATTGAAATTTGACTAAGTTATGACAGTTCGAAGTTATCAAAGTTGCTCAGTAGCTGCGACGGCCAGAACCGAAATTAATCCTTATAAATCAGTTACGGTTACAAATTTCAATCGGTTTTTACCGGTTAAAGGTTAATTGATTGATAAACATAAATTTAAGACTGACTTTGATGGGATGGATAAATGGATATAAGTGTAAACAAACACATACGGGGATAGATAGGCAGTTCCAAAGTAAGTCAGAATGTCTTCAGAAATTTGGTATGACGAAAAATACTTCACACATTAATAATTTATTTTTAACATCAGTATTTATATACTTTTTTAAATTTACTGAGTCGTTTTTGACATTTTAGAGACTCCTCTTGAGTTCTGCCAAGCACAAAAGACTGTCAGCGTTTTTGCACTTGTTTTTCGTATCCTGTTGTCTGTGTCACGTTAATGAGATTTATTATAAGAGATTGTTACAATATTTTCGTCTTACTCACATTAGGAGGAAAAAGAAAAACATCGAGACAAGCAATTTAATTTTTAATTTTCCAAATGAATGCGCTCAAATTAGGCTCATTACTGTATAGATTATCCCCAAGGAGAAGCATGTGAGCCGTTTTGGCAGTTCCCTATTACCTAATGTCTGTTTCCTGTCAGAAGCTTCTTTAAAGTTGCTTAAATAGTGCTTTTTATTTTTACTGATACGGAAGTTCCTTTAAGCTGCTGCCCAGATGTGAGCCTAGTTGAATTTTATCACTTTTCAAGCCGTTGAACAAAGTCTCCATTACGGATAAGGCTATGGCAGGAGGGCAGCTTTTAGAAATGGAGAACGAGGGAAGGAGCAACATATTCCTGTCGAATTTCGAAGCATTCTTTCACACTTGACCAACTTTCAATTACACTACAAATACGTGTATTCCCTCTGGACAATCGAAAATACATTCTTAAAGGTTGTTTTATTTTCTTTTATTTAATTTTTACACAAATAGTAAATTATTTTAAATACTTTATAATTTATGCACACAAATTCAGTATGCGGCATTTAATTTAATTTTTATACTAAAATTAAAAATATATAAAATACAGTTACAATACAATAAAATAATTATGAATAATGTAAGTCTACGAAATACGTGCAATTACTCAAGTAATTAAAAGTATTTACTTGATTAATTATGATTATGGATGAATTAAAATCGGACTTAATATTATAAAATATATAATATATATTTATATTATTTAATTACTTAATTGAAAAGAGTATTAAGATATCATAATGCTGGAGGGATTTATGTCTGTTGTTTTTTAGTAAACTTGACATGGCTGGGTGTCCATTATTTGTTGGTCATTTAAAGCTGGATCCGGTGCTTGACCAACACAGCCTATTGGCCAGTTAGTTGCTGACGTTGCTGTGCGTAAAATGGCATAACAAATGATGTTTAATGCTTTGGCTGATGAAGCTGAAAAGGCCCCAGAAACGACATTCCATGTGGGCAAACATGCGTGTGCAAATGGAATGCCATTCCCTTGCCCCTCGTTTCTCCCCTCTTCCTGCTCCCCTTCCCACCTACTGGCGAGAACCTTTTGGAGAAACCTTGTGGGAAGAACACGCTGCTCATTTGGCTTGATAATTTATTTTCGCATATTAATTTTGCTCGACTTTTGCAACAGCAAAAGGGAGAGAGAGAAAAACAGAAAGAGAGAGAGAGCAGAAAACGAGAGGCAAATGAGAAATGTGTGATAAATGAGCAGCGCTTAAATGATTCAAGGATACGAGTACAGCTCGCCGTGGGGCAGCAGTCGAGACAATTATTATCCTGCAACACATTTAGCTCTGCTGCGTTTAAAGATTCTCGCATCAGCATAAATATAAGATACATATACATACATACATATGTGTATTATATATTATATATATACGTATTTACTCGTAGTTATATGCATATACTATATCATATATGGTTTAATTGCTTTTTCGAGAGCTTTAAGGCATTTCTCTTGTGGATTTGGGACAGTGTTCGGGGGCGTCACTTGACGAAAGTGTTGAATTTATCAAGCTTAGCCAGTTGAGCACTTGACAACAGCCTACATAATTAATGACAACTCAAATGTTGCTAATGGTTAGGTGCCAGCTGGGTCTGGGTTTCGGTTTTCATTTGTGGTTAAGTAGTGCTAGCGGAAACCCAAAAGATACCCACTTAAGTATATCTAGTCGGCGATTATCGTGTTTTTATAGACATACCACTTAGTACCAACAAGGAAATGCAGAAAACAGAGTAAGACTCTGGTTTCATTTTATAAATAATTTTATATTTTCCTAATTATTTTTTAATATTTTATGAAATACACTTAAAAAACAAACAATAAATCAAGTTTTTAAAGAAATCTGACTTAAAAATGTTAATTTATTTATTTTTATATTTTTAGATATTTATATTTGTAAATTGTAATGATATTTTATTTAAAAGATTTATTGAATATTATATCTAAATAGTGGTGTACAAGCTTTATTAGTTATTATTAATTAATGATTTAGTTGAATTCTCAAAAAATAACACGGTTTCAAAAATCTAAATATTATTTTACGTATTGTGCAACACCAAATTTTCTAAAGAAACTATATTTTCCAACTATTTATATATCAATTTCAAATTAAGATTTTTGTAACTATACATGTGACGTTTTTCATCTTATTGCTTTTGACTTTTGCTAATGAAAACTACATAGTTATAAGAATATACTTGGTGCTTGTATGTTTCCGCAAAGGTTTTCTTTTATTGAATGAAAGAACAGAATGAAAAAACAGAGATGAAGATTCATGTTAAGGATCCAACTGCTTCTGCTGTTGTTTGCTGATGCATGAGACAACATTTTCTCAATAGAAATTGTGTCCTTTTGTCCAATGCTCTCATCAATTTTGTAGTTCACCTGCCACATGAAAGTCAATGGAGTCCGAATCAAACATCAGCATCATTTGTATATGTTCTAAGCCTGGTCCTTTCACAATTCACATTGGAAACTAGCCAATTATATTGTGCAAAAGGGCATGAATAATACTATGTATAACATTAGTCGTACATAGTATATGGCAAGGGGATTGCAAAGAGGAGGAACTGACAGTGGTGCTTGTGTTTTAAATGGCACTTGTACTAAGTGTGAGCAGCAGATGCCTCATCATCATCTCCAGCTGCATCGCCTTCATCATCATCATCATTGCAGAGTTTCCTAAAGCCGCTTGTCCCCGGCACAAATTTCCAAGTGTTATGTTGTTTCTCACAAGTCCCTCACATCTAGACTTTGTGCTGCAGCTCGTCGTTTGCATAATAATTTAACTCATTACACTTACGTGGTGCAAGGAGGGGGGAAGGTAAAGGAAGGAAGAAGAAGGTGAGCACTTGCCACATCTTGTGGCACTCAAACAAAATAAGCATAAGACACACATGCATACATTTCGTTAACTTCTTGCCCCAAAAGGAGGATTTATGCTTGACATGCGGCAATTCAAAAGGCAAGATGAGGTCAAGTTGTGGCAACACACACCTACACACCTACACACATACACACTTAGTGATCTTAAGTGTGGAAAGTTCTAAAATGTTTTGGTATTTCAATTGTTGCATGTTGCACACGTTTCTGTCAATTAAATAAGACAATCAGTTACTTCTTCTGCCATTCTTCGATTAATGAACTATATTTTAAATTTAAATTCGCATTTGCACATCAACAACTTGCCCCACTGTAAGGCAACTTTGCGGCATTCTAACGAGCCACATAAAATGTACCACTTGCTACTTCTCCTAGCCAAGTTCAAAGTGTTGCAGCCAAAAGTTTTTGGCCTTTGGTCGTTGTTGCTTATGTTGCCATTGTTGTTGCTCGGTTTTGGTTTGCCAGCTTGGTCTACACTTTGCCCACTTTGGAAACTCGGGAGTCAGTGAGGTTTTTATTGTCGTACATATAAATTCGTTTACTGATAAATACTGCAAAGTGTTCAATAAACATAATTATTCGCTCTCAACTTCGATTTGAAAATTCGAATATCAAAAGTCAAGTGATTTATCTACAAAAAGTAATATTTAATACACATTTTTCAACTCATATTCTCAACATTTAAAGAAATGCTTGTTCAACTATTTTTAAATTTAAATTGATATTTACAAAATAAATATATAACAAATTTAAAAATTTGATACCATTGCTATACCAATTTTATTGTATGGTATTAAAAACAGGGCCCATATCTTCGACCTTACTTTCTTGTTTAAATCTACATATACATACATTTGTATCATATTTAGGCTTGAATGGGAAAAGTTTCCCTTTTTAAATACAACTCTTTTCATTTGACGAGCCATTCAGTGGTATTACATTTTGATTGTATTCGGTTTATTCTTTTTAATCTCCTTATTGCTTTCGACAACCAACTTAAGGATTATGTATTGTATTTATGTATCTCAGAGATAGAGATGGAGAGCATTTCCTGTTCGTTCGTTTATTTAATAAATAGCCGTTTTCATCTTCGGATGTTGTTTAACCTATGTGCCCTTTTGCTAAGCTGCCTGAGGAATGCATTTGCTGACATCGTCGTCATCTATTTTTATGCGATTCACTTCTTATTCCTTCCATCCTTGCTGTTCTTTAATATCTTTCCATTGCCGACTGTTCCTGCGTCATGGCGCATTTCCTTTGGCTTTGCTGCATGCTGCATGTTGCAGTGCTTGATGCAACAGCAATTCACTTAACTTACTCAAGTCGTTGTCGGCATAACTTCCGCTCCGTATTCCTTTCCTAATACGAGCACAAAATAAAAGTGGAAATCTAAAGCGAAGATGGAAAAAGAGCTTCAATCCAGACTGCTGAGTTCTTAGTGTTTAGTTCTTAGTGTTTTAATGCCAATGCTTACACATTTTATACAATTTCTTATACGTAAACATTTTGAAATCCTTCAGCTCATACATTTCAACGTTTTATTTACCCACTGGCAGAGTCAATTGTGGGTCGAGAAGCTGTTAGCTACCATAAGAGTGTTACGATTCTTACGAATGTGTAAAAATATTTACATGCTGCATTTGAGACAAATACAACAACAACAACAACAACATCAAATTGAATTAAGCTGCAAATCTGTGCCAATGATGTGAAAATGTTGGGAAAATCCACTAGAGAATTTCCGAGTGGAAAGTAAACTAAACCTCTTCAGATTGTCTCAACAATTTATGGTAGACAAATCTTTCCTCATTCCACTGTAAAAATATGTACATTTTTTCCACATATATAATTTGTTCTTCATTGTTATGAAATGAACATGTTTTTCATATACCCACTTTCTAGTACAAAGTTTACCATTATTTTAAATGTACATAATTCAAAAATGTATATTTTCACTTTTGAAATAATGTTGTCATTAAATTGTTTGTGTAGGAAATGATTATTAATCATGAATAAAGTCAGTAAAAATAAATATAACTATAGAGAGTGTTCCACTTAATCAATACAATCTAAAAAATCAGATTTTTTTTGTACAATATCAATATGAAAAACTTCATTTATTAGATTTAAATTTTCGATATAAGTTCAAAAAAAGTTTGTATAAATATTTATTTCATTCATCTCCAATATTTTTCAGTACTTTAATTAACTAAAGAGCTTCATATAAGGAGAAGAATAAAGTCATTAAACCGGTTAGCTTAATAACTACAGAACACGTTAAGTTTAAAGATTGTTATTCTCAAAAAAAAAAGCAAATAAAATCACGCTTCAGAGTTTATTTACCATTTCGTTTTTCTAGAAAGCGTTTAATACCTGTAAATGCCATGTTAATTCTTTAAGAATTGATCGTTTATTTTGTTTGTTTTCGTTAGTGAAATTGGTTTAAATGGATCGTTGTGTGTTGTAAGTAGACTGTTTGACAGAGAATACAATTTGTCAAGTGGTTGCTAATTGATCTCATTTAAATGTGACTTCCCTTTCTCTCTCTCTCTCTCTCTCTTTCTCTTTGTCAGCGAATGGAAAGTACAAGGAAAGTGACTGCAACGGTTGATGGTGTGAGAATTCTTGAGCTTCAGTTCAATATTAGATCTTCAAGCGAAGAGAGGCTGCTGTCATGCAAATAACAATTTTAGTCCTCTACTTGATAGTCGTTGCACTAATCGGAGCAATTGGCACCAACTACCAAGATGACGATCATCTGAAACGCTTTAGCAGATCTCTGTTATTCCCAGCAACATCTCCGACTCGTGTGCAGTTTATTGGCGGCATTGGAATTCCCGTTGAGGATCTGCATTTTGAATCAGTCACCTCGGGCTATGTCCTTAAGACGGAGTACTTTCTGCCCACCACAGCTCAGGAAATAACTAGAGTGTATCTTAAGCCGCAGCCCATTACGGATAGAAAGAACGACAACGACGAGTCCAACTTTGGATCAATCTACCGCTGGGTTATCTATCGTAGCATCGAAATGGTTTTACAGAACATGGATCTACCAGGACGCGGCTGTCTTCTGCGAGTGATCTGTGAGCATGCGGCGCTTCCTTTGACCCACGAAAGTGGTTTACTTGGTGAGCTGCTCCACATCGTTCTGACACCTTCCAGCTCATCGGATCATTATGCTCTACATACTGACAGGGAGTATCTGGCTTCTGAGCGCTTCGGCAAACGTGGTGGAAATTGTAAGGCTGCCTATGGCCGAAAGTGTCCAAGATCTCCCATTGACTTGGTTACCATATTGTTGTGATAGCATCCAGATCATTCGTAGTTTAAGCATCCATATTGTGATAAAATTGTATTAAAATGGTAATGACTATTGTTGCAAAAAGTGTCTGTAACTGGAGTTATAAATGTGAAACCAAAAACCGTCACTTGTGCAGTATACCCTTAAAAAATGGAGTATATTTAGTTATGTAGTCATGCAGAGTATCTCGAAGTCGAGCATTCGTAAGATCAGAATCTCTCATATATTCTCTTGCTCGACGGAATCTTTTGAGCTTCAATCTCATACTGTTAAAATGTATCTTTTGTTATATTTTAGAGATAACCATTGTATTTGTATGTAAGGTGTAAATTTATCAGTTGTGCTAATAGAACTCTTTTCAAAGATGTGGAGAACTTTTCACGCTTAGTTCTAGACCAGATCTTCAATAGGTAACAGCTCTGCCGATAAAATGCAGCATTCAACTGTTGTCGTCATTTCACTAGCAATCATTGCTCAGATTAATGGAACGATGATATTTCCCGAGCTGGCGCCGACTCCAGTCACGTTCCTTTGTGCATTTGGCATCCCCGTCGAGGATCTCGCCTTTGAGACGGTCATCTCTGGCTACGCACTTAGGATGCAGTATTTTCTGCCCAACAATGCGTCACAGTTAACACGAATTTATCTGAAGCCACAACCTCTGACAGACAGAAGGTACAGTAATAGATCCAACCTGGGGTCCATGTATCGCTGGATCATCTATCGAGGTATCGAAATGGTGCTCCAGAACTTGGGTCTGCCAGGGCAGAGCTGTTTACTAAGGGCAATCTGCGATCATGCTGCATTACCTTTAACCCACGAAAGTGGTTTACTTGGTGAACTCCTCCACATCGTATTGACACCTTCCAGCTCAAAGGATCCGCTAGCAATGGCCAAAGATCGCGTCTATCAGTCAGCGGAACACTTTGGAAAACGTGGAGGCAACTGCGAGTTGGCCTACGCCAAGAGATGTCCCAGGTCTCCAATTGACTTGATAAGCATATTACTGAAAGTCAATTGAGTATGAATGATCATAGCGTCAGTGAATAGGGTGTAATAATTATTAATTATTAAAAATGAAATAAAATAAAATTTAAAATAAATTATAAAAGCGGGCTCGTTAGTTATTTATACATATTCCTATATCGTCGGGTTTTATGCAATCTGCTCTCTAATTTTAAACTAATTTGTTAAAAGTTGCTAAGACTATTTCAGGCCATAAACACTCGGAAAATATTATTAACTTCGGCAAAATATTACAAAAAAAAAATTGAAATGCCAAATCACTCAATTGTATATTTTATTTTATAAATATTAAATATATATTTCTTACTATCAGTACAATTCTAAAATACAAATAAATAAAATATGGATTTCTAAAATAAGGATAATAATTTGTTCTAAGTTTACGAGAAGGAAACAAAATTGAATCTCTTGCCAAGTAGTTCAAAATTAATCATAATTGCTCTCAGATATCTCAATAAAGCTTACCTATTTCCAAACATTTCCAAACTAAAACATTTGTTTGAACAAGAGATTGAAAACTTCGGGAACTTTCGTATCCCAAAGATACAATAATATTCCTACATGTTATGACAACACAGTGAACTTCAGGATCTGTCGAGTTTGTTAGAATTTGACAAAATTGTCAGTTGACTCTTGACTTATATTTCGACTAACAAGTTGACTACAATGTTAATTTGCACTAACTATCTCCCGTTGATGTAAATGTTGGTGTTGCTGTTGTTGTAAACATCACGTAGAGGTGAAGGTGTGATAATTATAGAGTTGATAAACATTTTAATTAGTTTTCGCACTCGGTGGTGCCTGATTCGCATGGCAAATCAGCATCAATTGTAATTATGCATGTATTATTTTTCGGCACACGCTGCGTATGCGTTATATGCGTGACTCTGTCTATGACGGTTAATCATGTAGCTTAACGCACTTAAATTTAAATGACAAATACAATTTATATGAATTATGTGGCAGCAACATGCGAATAGTTTTTGTATTCGTAATACAAATTTATTTCCATGCCTCACTCATTAGAGCATCCTGAGCACGTTTCAATCTCTGTGTCTGGTCAAAACGCCTACTCGTAATGGGCTTAAATACTTTAGATGGCACGCAATCGGCTTGTACATGTCCATGCTCATGTCCAGAACTCACAGAGCCGTAAAATAATTACACACATTGAATGAAACGCGACATGAAACAGAAACTGAAACTGAAACAGAAACAGAAACAAACGAACAAAACCCTTCCAAAGCAGCAACTAAATAATGGACTGATGAGAGGGATTGTATTGTATCTTGGGTGAGCTTGGGTGAAACTCAGATGGCTTGCTTCTGGCATTTCAATGCCGTTGACCAAATGAGTTTAATATTAATTAGTCGGCTGACAAAGCAAGAGGCAAGCCAATCGTCCGAAATCCTCTTGCAAACGCATTGCGCATACGCCGTGTGACCTGCGGCAATATAACACAGTAAATTAAAGCAAAATATAGCCAAGGATACGTATGTTCAAACATTTAATACATTTATTTTGATTGCCACAAACTTTTTACAGTTCTTGCAACATAAAAATAACAATAAATAAATTGAAATCAACCAGCTAGAGCAGAAGTTGTAGAGTTTTTGAGTTCGAGTTCGAGTTCCAGTTCGGATTCGGATTTGGGATTGGGATTGGGTTTGGGTTCAGCTTCAGTTTCATTTAAACCATCTGTGGTCGTTTGTCTTTAATTTAGTCTTATCCCGAGGCCACTCAAAACAAATGGGTAAACATATTTGCTAAATAATTTCTAACAAATGCAAATGTAATTTTGCTTTCTGCTTTGTTCTCCATATGAAATTTTGTTTTCTCTTAAGAGACAAAGAGAGAGAGAGAGAGAGAGAAGAAGATGCACAATTTAACTTTTAAACTTTCGTTGGTTCAGTTTTCAATACAATTAAAAAAGTCAAATAGCAATGAAGATTGTATGAAGTTTAAATACCCTGCAAAACTATTGCTTCAAAAACATTTGTTTATTATTCAGTTTTTACAAATTTGGTGAATAAAAATTGAATTACATTTTTTAAAATAGTTTTAAATTTAGTTTAAGGGGGATTTTTTGATAAAGTTATTATTTGATTAATAAATCATTATTGATCGACTTTACTCAAATATATATTTACTCTATATATTAAAAGCTATTCGAAAAAAGTACACAAAACTTGCATAGTAGATTTTTTCAGCAATTTTTCTATACACTCTTTAATTACAAAATTCTTCTGTTTCCATAGTAATATAATCTAATTTAATTAAAGCCTTTAGGCTAAATTTAATATTTAAATCTGATAAAAGCTTCTTTAAATACATCCACACTTTCGTTCGACAGATACAACTTACAGCCAAGTTTTGACCTCACGTCTTAAATATGTCAAATCTGAAAATGGCTGACTAAACACAAAATCCTTTTACGCAAAACAAATTTTTGGGAGAGCTCGTTGGGCGGGAAGTTGGAGTGGAGATGGGGGGAGGGAGTCTGTCAAAGATTTGCAATTTTGTAGTGTGAAATTTATGGGCAGACGTTAAGATAAACGTTGTGTCATTGATTAACGAGTCCTTGTCGGACGACTGACTACCAGTATGTATACGTATGGTTTAGTTTCAGTTGGAGTTTCAGGTTCAGGTTCTGTTTTTTGGTAGTATTTGAAAACATTTTGAGTTGAAATGATTACGCCCAGAACTTAACAGATAAAGTCCTGGCAAACGGAAGCGCACATAAATCAGTAAGCAAATGTGACTTCCTCCAGTTCACTTCAGTCTCGGGCAAGGACTTTGTCGAATACTTAACGCGCAACAGGACGACAGGACGACAGGACAACGCGTCGTTGGGCTAGCCGTGTGCCCTGACCCTAAGTGTTGAATGGACATAGATGAAGGTAAAGTCCAACTGCAGCCAGTTCAGATATTCAGCGAAGTTTTCGACGGAACTGAACAGAACAGCAGGCTTGAACGAGGCCTCTTCCGCTCTATGGCTAAGTAAAGGCCGTATGGCCGTTGCAGGACTAAGGACATAGATTGGCAACATTTGATGGTAAAAGTTACGTTCGCATTTATCTTTCGTGCACTTGTGTCACTTGTGAGTTTCTTGAACCACAGCCAAGAGTCTAAAGCGACAGATAAGAAGAAGACAGAGAGAGAGAGAGAGAGAGAGAGAGCAAGAGATAGGATGAGAAATAACACAAACAGCACGTCGAACATTATTAAATTTTGGAGCTCAACCTTTAAAAAATGACTTTAAAGCTGACATTGACAAATGAACTGACGCAGTCTTCTTCATCGGAACACGAATTACTCGACCGCAAACAATAAACAAGTGTTACCGGTAATACTACGATCTTAATTGTTGTAAATTAAGCACTCAGCAGCCCATACAATCCAAGTTAAATGCGGGATAAATTTGCCAACCCAGTTTACACAGTTGATTCACTCTTGGCTTTTATTGATTGCAGAATCAATTAACTTGTTCGGCTTCTGAAGGAGCATTAAAGTGCACTTTATTCGAAATGCTATCGATTAATTGGCAGAAAGCCCTTATTAACCGTTTTACCTGCGTGAAATATTAATACTATCGGTATTAATACTATCATACTATCGGTATAAATATCGTGGAATATTAAGGAATATCGAACAACATAAATAATAACGTATTACCGACTATTATTCGAAAAAATAGAGTTCAAAATGTATCGAATATAACGAGTTTTGTTGATTTATAGAACGGAATCGATGGTCATATAATGGCATACGTTCAAAAGTATATTATGCGTCGATACAAGTTATCGATAATAGTTTGATGTACATTTGAGCAACTATAAAAAAAAATCGGTAATATCTGCAGCTGTCGAACTACACTCGTAACTCTCAAGCTGCTATAACTCTGGCTCCTTTTCAACGCAATTCATTCACCAATTTCACCAGCTTCGGTTTACCTGGAAACCGCATCATCAATTTCCGCTGCCACAATTGAAACTCGTCGTTGTCGTTGCAAAGTTTTCTTCCGTTCTCGCCAATTTGCATGCATGACAAGGTAACTTCCCCATTCCCTTCCTCCGCCGTCTCTTACCTAGGCTAGTCAATCCTCCAGTCGACATCCTGGCAGTTTGGTAATTGTGTTGCATTGATGTAATGACAAAATGTTACAACTCGAAACTCAACGTTTGCCATTTACGCGGTGCGTTGACAAATTGGCTGTCGCTGCCGCAGTTGTTATTATTGTTGTAGTTCTTGTTGTTGTTGTGTGTCTAAAGTGGGCGTGTCTGGCAAAGTGGGCGCTCTACAGTTCATGGCTCATGTTTATGTTGATGTCTCCGCTCTCTCTTCCATCTGCAATTGCTTTTGTGTGAGCTGTCTGATTTATGTGGCGGTAAATAATTTGCAATCAAGCATTTTGACAGGGTGGCAACTCTGAAGATACATGTCTAGGCATGTCAGCCTTACCTAAATTATGGACTTGCTCGTAGATTGACATAAAGTTAACTTTATCCACTTGGCCAATTTATCATTCTTATAGACATATGTAACTTCTCTATAATATGTCTGACAACTCTATAAAATACATACAAATGTACATAAGTAGATGAAAGGAGTTGATATTTAAAACCAGGGATTAAAACCGAAACGAATATTGGTTTCAGTTACGGTTTCGGTTATGCTCGAATTAAGGCTTTCGGTTATCGGTTATGTAAAATCTTGGAGTATCGGCTTCGTAACGGTTATCGGTTTTTTGTAAGTTTCGGTTTAAAAATACCGGTATGGTTTCGGTTCACAAAAAAAGCAAAATTGAATTTTTCGGTTGACCAAAATAAGAAACGTTATTCATTGTATAAGATGAAAAATGGCTTATTGCTCTTATTAGCCTGGAAAATAAAGTAATGTCGATTTTTTTATAATTTGATCTCATATAAATTTGGTTTGAAAATTTCGATTATTTTCATTTTACTGATTTTTCAAAACTTCGAACTGCCATAACTTTGTCAAAACTCAATCAATTTCAACGCGCAATGTAAATTTGAGCATGATTTTACCTCTTAATTCGTTCTGCATTTAAATTTGTTCCATTTTAAAAATTCGATTTTTTTCGAAAAAATCAAAAAAGACAAAGGGGTAACACTGTAAATTTTCGAAAAAATTCGATTTTCAAAAATTTTCAAAATTGAACAAATTTTAAATGCAGATCGAATTCAGAGGTAAAATCATGCGCAAATTTACATTACGCATGGAAATTGATTGAGTTTTGACAAAGATATGGCAGTTCGAAGTTCGAAGAACTGCCATATTCAAAGATATCAAAGTTGCTCAGTAGCTGCAACGGCCAGAACCGAAATTAACCCTTATAAATGAATCGGTTACTAAACGGTTATTTCGGCTTAAAGAGTTTCGGAAAAAATTTTGTCGGTTACGGTTTCAGTTACGGTTACAAATTTCAATCGGTTTTTATCGGCTAAAGGTTACGGTTTCGGTTAAGGTTTTAATCCCTGTTTAAAACTGTAAACTGTTAGCCCGTTTCAATAGCTTCAAAAGTTTCGTTAAGAAGATTGGTCGAATTTTCTTTAAAGAATTAGCTTAGCAATTAACTTCACTTATCTAGGCATTTTATGATAATGAAGTAGAAATTAAAGGCATTATTTAGTTGCGAAATCACGTCGTATGATTAATATTAATTAATTAACTTCTTTAAGGAATGAGTTCTGTGCCGTTCACAATTTTCTTAATAGAAGAAGAATATACTTTTTTCCTGTACTGTGTCAATCTCTTTTATTTCCCTTCTAATAAAGAACTCCTTAAACTCGTAACATTATTGGACTTTCAGTTATGTTCGTATAGTTACGCAATATTGGCACTATCTGCACTGATTTTATGATAATGAAGTGGAAAATGAAGGCATTTCTAGTTGCGACATTACGTGCTGGCAACCATGTCGTATGAGCAATATTAATTATTCAATGAATACATGAATGAACCGAATGTCGAGAGCAAAGCAGAGACAAAGCAAAAAGTAAGAACTTGTTCTCCTTCTCATATCTATTCAGTTTGGCGTGCTGAATTTAAAGTTGAATACTGGAGACAAACACGCGATGCGGCAATAAACGTGCAATTTTCACAAAATTACAAAAATGTGAGCAAACATTTTATTTGCGCTTTTAACTTTGTTGCCAGTTGCGAGTTGCGAGTTGCCTTTTCCCTGTGCAGGAGAAATGGCATAAATCTTTGGCAATTCCTACAGTCAGCTGCCTCTTTTCGTTTCGTTTCTTTTCTTTTATTTTCATTTCATTTCGGCAGCTTCTTTTGACTTTTTTTCTTCTTGTCTTCTTTTATTTTCTTTTGGTGCGTGTTGCAGTGACAAGAATTTGAATAATTCGCCAAATGTGCCAAGTTGAAATGTTAAAATTGCCAACGACTTTGGCCTGCCCTCACAGCAGTCGACGGTCCGGACTCCGGAGCAAAGAGTCGGGATTCGCGAGTCAGACACTGTTGTCGGATGTTGGCAAGCGTCTGCCTGTTTCCGGTTTGGCAAAACTCAACTCACGACTGCCAAATGATTGCAAATGAATGGGCACAGAATGTTACTCCCGAGACTCAGCTTTCCTCCTATTCGCTTAGCTTAATGCATCGTTAAATTTATAGACGCAACACAAAAATTATTTAACACAATTTGCGCTAATGTGTCGCAGCCATAAAAGACAAACATAAACAAAAGTTGGGCTCATTAGCAAAAGAAGGCAAATAAATGAGGGGAATGGCATTTAATTTAATGCAACTTTAGAACAGGTTATTGCTCAACTTGCAATCGACAACAACAGCTGCAACACCTGTGTGAATTGTTGTTTTCTTTTATTTGAATTTAGTTTTTTCTTCTTTCGAATTTTCCAATAAACGAACCATGCAGAAATATGTCACCTTTGGTAGTGTCGTCAGTGTGTTATTCCGAGAATTAATAAGCAACTCCGCCAGCAACTCTAGGATCTACAACAAAGGAGGTTTTTCCCCTTCTACGTCACCGCCACAGCTGCATTCCTCAGCGCATTTTAAAATGTAGAAGCATTTTATGGGTGGCATTCTTTTAAGGACAAAACTATTTAGCACATGAAAGAAAGTTCCAACGAGGAGACAGCTGTTCAGAGATTACAGGGACGCAGGTGGGAGGATCGCATAGCTGCGGGCAAGCAATTAGTTTTAGTATTAAAAACACGAATCAATGGCTGTCTAGGTACAAAGTTCAAGACACAAAAGCATTCAATGAATATTGTGCTCGTAGACTGGGAATTGCAAAAATTTGCAGATAATGTCATAAAATTCGAGTTTATACTTATCAGCAAATAATAAAGCAGATGGAATATCTACTTATTATTGGTAATTTACCAATGACAAACATAAATATTACAATAAGTAAATGGGAACAACATTGCGTATACTTAACATCAATTTCTTGCCACAGTTGGAATCAATTAATCCGTGAATATTTTAAAATTATATTTTTTACTTACAGCTGGTTTTAATTAAATAAATTAAAATTTGTCAAAATTAAATTAAGTCTGTTCATGTATTACATATATATTTATTAATTATTAATTATTAATTATCCAAACTTTACTTTTTTTTCCGATTTTTTCTTTTAACTTTCTCGTAAATTATTTGATAATAAATAAACAACTGCATTACAAAAAAGAAAACAATGTTTGATTTAATCAATCAATTGTCTTTTATATGCTTTACCCGTATAGAAACAATTTTCAAATTAAATTTAACGAGCTTTACAGGCATAAACTGGTTACCTTAAAGGGTAATATCAGTATTTCCTTTGTGCCAACATAAACAAGGTGAAGTCACCTTAACCATTACCGTTGACGCTCGTGTGTAATATGGAATCCAACTTGGCCAAAACAACAGGCCCTAAAAGGAAATCAATTTGCTGGCACAAATATTTGGTCCATAATAAGGACCCCAAAGTGGTCTAATTATGCGTGGTCATATGCGGGTCAGCAACTTGCCAATTCAAATGCAAAGCTTTATGGGTCACAAACTGACCCTTTAAAAGGGTGCACACGTGTACAAGTGTGTGTGTTTACTAAATGGTTGGGCGAGTGTAGAGTGGGTGTGTGTCTGTGTATGTAAATGGCCAAAACAAAGCAGAAACAAGCTAATCGACAGTTGGTTTTTTGTTGCTCTTCTTCCTCCATTTGTGATATTCTCATGCATATGTAAATTCTGTGCCAAATTTGGTAGTTGACAGACATTGAGACCATTTAAGTTCAACACAGTCAGAAAAAAAGTCATTTAAATGCCATTTTTATCACCAACACTCCCTTTAATGTTACCAGAGAGCCAGAGAAATCATGAGAGATTAATGACTTGAGCATACCTTAAATTAACTGTACTCAATTCAAAAGTGGTTAAGAAAGTATATTCTAATTTTTAATATCTTTAATCATTTTTAAAATCTATACGAATACAATTTTTAAATCTAACGTGTTTGAAATTTAAGGGTTGTTAATTAATTAATTTAAAATATAGTATCACTTTCAACTTTCTTTAAAACCGAAATTTGACTAAAAACCAGTTTAAGTTTTTATTTGCAAATTATCTCGAAAATAAGTTACAAGACTCAAGAAATATTTTAGATATGCCTCAACATTAAATAATTGCATTAACACAAAAATACATTGCATATTATGAAAATGATCAAGCTCAAATAGTTAATACCATTTAAAGAGCATTTAGAAAACCGTCAAAAACAGTGATTAAAACCGAAACGAATACCGGTTTAAGTTACGGTTTCGGTTATGCTCGAATTAAGGTTTTCGGTTATCGGTTATGGAAAATCTTGGAGTATCGGTTTCGTAACGGTTATCGGTTTTTTGCAAGTTTCGGTTTAAAAATACCGGTATGGTTTCGGTTCACAAAATAAAAAAATTAAAGTTTTCGGTTGAATAAAATAAGAAGCGTTATTCATTGCTTCAAATGAAAATAGACTTAATATTCTTATTAGCCTGGAAAATAATGTTATCTGGTTACTGGAATGGTCCAGCGTAATGTCGATTTTATTATTTGAACTTATATAAATTTGGTTTGAAAATTTCGATAACTTTGATTTTACTGACTTTGAATAACTTCGAACTTCCATAACTTTGTCAAAACTCAATCAATTTCCATGCGCAATGTAAACTTGTTAATGATTTTAGCTCTAAATTCGTTCTGCGTTTGAATTTTGTTCATTTGTGAAAATTTTTGAAAATCGGATTTTTTCGATAATTTACTGTGTTACCCCTTTGTCTTTTTTAATTTTTTCGAAAAAAATTAGAATTTTCAAAATGAACAAAATTTGAATGCAGAACGAATTAAGAGGTAAAATCATGCACAAATTTACATTGCGCATGAAAATTGATTGAGTTTTGACAAAGTTATGGAAGTTCGAAGTTATCAAAGTTGCTCAGAAGCTGCAATGGCCAGAACCGAAATTAACCCTTATAAATGAATCGGTTACTAAACGGTTATTTCGGTTTAAGGAGTTTCGGTGTATGGGTCTTGGTACAGCGGTAAAAAATTGTTTCGGTTACCGTTTCAGTTACGGTTACAAATTTCAATCGATTTTTACCGGTTAAAGGTTACGGTTTCGGTTAAGGTTTTAATCCCTGGTCAAAACTATAGGACATTGTTTAAGACTTGTCCAAGTTTAGAGATCCATCTGATTTTAAATGAGTTGGAAGTAAAGCAGAAAGACTACGACTAAGAGCACGACAAAAGGAAAATAAAAGAAACACCGTCAACCCGTTTGAATTTGTTTAATCCGCATAGGCAGACAAAGGGTTTTCACAGTTGGAATCCGACAAAAACACAGCACACACACACACGCACACACGCAGAGAGAGACCCACACACAATGGTAAACAGCTGCGTTCACGTGGATTACTTTATAGGCCTGGAAGGGAGGTAATGGAGGTCGAGTCTCTTCCCATAACCCCTACTGGTTGAATTGAGTGGGACGTGGCTTGGCCATGCCGTGTTTAATTGAGTTTGAAATAGGTGCCGGTTTTTTGGCCTCTCTGCTGAACAAGGGATACGACGACGCATGAAATTGGCTTAGTTTTAAGTGCTGTCCATGTGTGCGTGCGTGTGCGTGTGCGTTTGTAATTGTATTAGTGTTAGTGGATTTGCCCTTCCTGTATACGCACCTTTTGCGAAAAGTTAATTAAGCTGCTATGCTGAGTTGTCCTTTTACATATCGAACAGAATTTAATTTAAATTATTATTTTACAGAAATTCTACCAGATTTTGATTATGTCTCATGAACCCAAAACTCTTCAATTCCTTCTATATACGTATGTATATATTTACAATTTAATATCCAAATGTTAGAGAAACAGTCGGAAATATTGATATTCTTTTTCCCTTCGTTGTCATATTGTAATATTTCAATTTATGTGCCCACTTTCCAAAATCCTTTCGGCAAATTCATTTATTTCAATTGTTGTTGAAGCTTTGGCAGCACCCGGCAAATACCCCAAAGGAGAGTGAGAGAAATAAAAACGTAGTCTTCTGTACGGCGTAATAAGCAGTTTTTATGCAGCGCGCATTGTGCGACCGGCATTTTTATTGTTTCCGGCCGCATTTGAATCGTCAGACGCCATGGCCAAATCAACAGTGGGTAAAAGTGATTGAAATTGCAATTGCATCGGCACATATTTTTTTTGTTAATTATTTAATTTTTAAATAATATTTTAGTCATTATACTCCGATCTTGGTCGGAATCTAACCTAAAACATTTGACATTTCTATGAATATGAAGAATAAGTTTAGTAGGACTGCCCTTTTATGTGATAAAATGAATTAGTAAATTGCTATACATTTTCGTATAAAATAAAGCAGTAATTGTTAACGATATAGTTATCAAAATCGGAATATGATAATAATTCGAATATAAATATATATTACAGTTTTTACATAAATCGATAGTATCGATTCGATACATCTTTATACATCAATAACTTTATAATGCTAAAATTTCAATACCGATTGAATTCATTACATATATCGATAACGGCTAAACTAATATTTCGTTGCTTAACTTAATGCCTCTAAGAAAGATAAACAGATAAGTTCGATGATGTGATCACATGTATCCATTATTTTTGTCCCACTGTGCGCTGTCTATCAGGCTACAACTACATGCAAGTTCACTCTATGCGGCGTCAATGGGCGTGTCGGGTACGGTGGGTGGGAATAGGGATAAGGGTACGGGTACGGGTATTTGCGGACTTTCAAACAGCGCAAACTTTTGTCTACATTCATTTTTATTTTATAACCCCCGAAACCGAATAAAATGAAGCAAAACAAAGCAAAGTCACAACGAAAGTTTTTCAACTTTTTGCATTGTGCGCCGCCTTTTGCTGCTTTTTGGGTGCTCGCAATTCAGTTTAGCATTTGAATGGCATCGTTTCGAGGCCTGTCTCTTGACTTATTTTTATGAGTGTGTCTGTCGTTGGGCGGTAAGTGAGTTACGCCCCCTTTTTCCTTCCAGCTGGCGCTCAAATTACTTACAAAGTACTTATTTGCCTATTTTAAAAGCCATTCCTATAAATGGCAACAACAACTTAAATCTGACAATGATGGTAAGATAAGAGGGGGATCTTGGAGGTAGGCAGGCAGGGATGGAAGAGTTCCACAAAGAATTGTAATAAAATTAGTTCAAAAAGTGCAGCTGTCTAAACAACTACCTGATAAACATAATGTGCGACAGAGATAGCTGCTACTGCCTAAAGCGAAATAGAAAGAGAGGAAAATACGCGCAGCCCTTTTACACATAATCTCAGCTCCCTTTCGCCATTCCACCTCATTCCCATTCCAAATTGAACCACTCTGAAAATGCGGACACAACAATTTGCATAAAATGTTGCAAGGCACATTTCCACGTGCTTCGCCTTTCCGGAACTCCATTCCACTTGGAATTTTTTTATTAAATTTTATTATTATGTTTTGCATAATTTCCTCCAAAGCTCATCATCCTTTTTCGTCTTTTTTCTTTCTTTGTACAACTTTAAAAATTAGAAGTCATATGCGAACTTTTTTTCTCTTGTTTACCAAATTTTGAATAAAACTGAACATTTTTCTCTTTGAAATGCTTTTTTTGTTGCTGTTCAATTCTCTAGAATTAATTGGCATTCAAATACTATTTTTATTGAAATAAATATATTTATAAAGCGTTCACAAAGGAATTTTCAATCAATTTGAATAAATGAAATCCTAACAATTTACTGTAAATATTTCATTGATTGTGGTTAAAGCTATCAGTTAAAGTAAGTTTGGCTTAACAACGAGCACTTGGCTTTGAGCCTAAATGTTACTTTAGCTCAAACTATGCCAAAACTCATTTGGCAAACAAACTTAAGATATTGCCAACTGTTCAGCTTAATGGAAAGTCACAAGAAATGACTTGTTGGCCTGTATTTATGCCGAAATGGAAACTCGACTCTCAGTTAGTTGAGACGTGATAAGCCCAAATCGAATTAAACTTTTGAAAGAGCGTGTTCTTTCCTCGGTGAAAATAAGAGCAGTCATGCCATAAATTATGGACTGAAAAGCGAATGGAGCTGTCATCGATACGAATACGGGTAACGTCACCCCTGAGATCTAAGAACTACAAATTTCAACAAAAGCCAACCGCAAAAAACTTGAATGCGACAATTAATTTCAGTGAATTATGACCGCAGGGTCGGCAAATGGGGCTAATGTGATGTCCGCCATTGGCAGCAAAACGGAAAACACGAACAGCTGTCAGCCCAGGCACAATCACACACACACACACACACACTCTCAGTATGAGTGTTCCTTTATGTGAAAATGTCCAAAATGTCCGAAATGTGGTTAAAAAGTTGTTGGCTAACACGGTTTTGGCCTAATGCAGTGTAATGCAACCGCAGCACAACGAGCTTCATTCCCCGGCGTGTCATTTGCCATTTGAATGAATGTGACAATTTTATTTCAGAGTGACTCAAGCGTCGTATACGTGATATTTGCATAGTAGCTTTAAAAACACGGCACAGTTATGGCTCGCCATGAGCCATCATATCTAAGGCCAACTGTCGCCACGTTCGCTCTGACATTGCCCATTATTTATGGCCAAACAATTGAGGCTACCCTTGCTTCAAACTATTGTTCGATGCTCGTGAAATAAAAACAGCAAACACCAGAAAATATGTGAAAATGCAAAAAACGGCAGCATGACTAATAGATATCGTGCAATCAGTTTTAATAGGCACTTAAAAATAATATAAATAAAAATAAAGTAAATATTGAAATATTAATTAAAAATATTGATTATAATTATATAATTAACAAATAATTATTGGTTGCATTTAATGTCTCAGCTTAAGGTTGTCACAATTTATACCTTTGATTGCCTATGCGGAAAATAGTTTCTTTAATCACTTTATCAGCTATTCTCATTACACATGATTACTTATAACCAGGGATTAAAACCTTAACCGAAACCGTAACCTTTAACCGGTAATAACCGATTGAAATTTGTAACCGTAACTGAAACCGTAACAGAAAAAATATTCTTCCGCTGTACCGAAAGCCATAAACCGAAACTCTTCAAGCCGAAATAACCGTTTAGTAACCGATTGATTTATATAGGTTAATTTCGGTACTGACCGTCGCAGGTACTGATAACTTTGAACTGCCATAACTTTGTCAAAAGTCAATCAATTTTTATGCGGAATGTAAATTTGGACATGATTTTACCTCCAAATTAGTTCTGCATTTAAATTTTGTTCATTTTGAAAATTCGAATTTTTTCGAAAAAATCAAAAAAGATAAAGGGGTAACACTGTAAATTTTCGAAAAAATTCAATTTTCAAAAATTTTTTAAAATGAAAAAAATTTAAATGCAGAACGAATTTGGAGGTAAAATTATTCTAAAATTTACATTCCGCATAAAAATTGATTGACTTTTGGCAAAGTTTGGCAGTTCAAAGTTAGCAAAGTTCAGTAAAATCAAAATAATCCAAATTTTCAAACCAAATGAGATCCAGATAACCAGATAACATTATTTTCAGGCTAAAAAGAGCATTAAGTCTTTATTCATTTAAAGCAAAACCGATAACCATTACGAAACCGATACGCCAAGATTTTGCATAACCGATAACCGAAAACCTTATTTCGAGCATTACCGAAACCATAACTGAAACCGATATTTGTTTCGGTTTTAATCCCTGCTTATAACATTTTCATAAAGCAGTACTTGCCGCATTTAGAGATTTTCAGTATTTATAGGGTATAAAAAAATCCGAACGCAGACATAAACACACAAAAAGCGAATGACAAAAACCTAACAAAATGGCGGCAAAACAACGCGGAAGTCGCGAGAGCTCACAGCTCGGCGAAAAATGCTCGTAAAGTACAATGAACCGCAAGAGTTGCATTCAATGTGTGTGCCACTCTTTGAGTGTGTTAGTGTATGTGTGTGAGTGTGCATGAGTGTGTGTGTTTTTGAAGTTGAGTGGATTTCAGTGCAAGAAATGCCAGGGAGAATTGTGCAGGCAAAAAGCAAAGACGCATTGTTATTGTTTTGCAACATTTGGCATCATTTATTTTGTGGTCCAAACAAAGCGATAAGTCGGCTGAAATACTGAAATGTGCTGAAGAGAATAGATACATACACACACACACACACATAACTGTCTGTGAATGCTTCAATATGAAGGCACATCTTTTGTCACAAGTGAAGTTATCACAAATGGGTCAAGAGATTTGCTAAGAAGCTCCGATTTTATATTCTTTTAATTCAATATTCGATAAAAAATACTCTATTTATGTTGTTGCCAACTTTCATAAATATGACAATAAAAAGATTTGATTTTGTTACAGTTTGAAGTTTGATATATTTTATAAATACATACATTTTATTATATTCATTTATGTAGTAGTTTTCATGTGCCATAACCATTCGATCATCACAGCACAATTTTAATTAATTTCCCTGTCACACGTGTCGTATACGTGATGCGATTTAAACATACGCATACACACACCCCCTGTTGATTGTTCTTTTCACTTAAAAGCCTTTTGTTGCTACTTTTGGTTTGCTTTAAGCCTTCACTTAAATATTGAATGAAGACCACAATGGCTGTAAACAATGCATGTAAATTAAATTGTTATTACTTTTTGGACATGCATTTAATATTGCTTAATGCATTAGCATTCTGTTGAAACTATCTGCATTTTATTGAGCGAACTCGAATATTGAATTAATGAATTTTGTACATTTTTGAAAAGTTGTAGAAAACTGTTGAATAAAACATTTAAATTCTTTAGGTTAGCTAACACGTATTTTAATGAATTTCGTTAAAATGAGAATAGGTTTAATTGATGTCCAATCATTTAATAACCTTTTAAAAATGGCGTTATTAAGCCTTCTTCTGGTCAAGTACTTGGAAATCTAATCAGCTAAGTTAAAATAAGAAAGTCGCATCTCAAAAGGCAACCGGAAAACGGCAAACAGGCTGTGAACGATAAGCAAATTACGCAATCAACTTAAACTCGACCGTAAGTTGAAGACCCACCTTTGGAGGGGTTGGGTCCTTATGAACCGCATCCAGTTTATAGCACCCGCAGTTGGAAACTTTTTCATTCAATTCACTTAAGTTTCCTTTGCATTTTGTTGCCGCAACATTTTCAACTTGCACTTCGAGGTGCTTTTCTTACTCTTTACTTACCTTGTGGCCTCGATTCTTGCGCTACTTTCGCAGCAAAACTTTCGTTGCAAAGTGAAACATGAAAACATTGCCAAGTCCTTGGGTGTCCTGCTGCTCCTGGTCTTGGTGCTAGTGCTGATGCTGGTGCTGGTCGTGAATCTGCTGCTGCTGCTGAAGCCCTTCGTCGTTGCAGCTAATGGTGTTTATTGCATTTACTCTCCTGCTGGCACTTAAATCGGCATCAGAAGGACAGAGGCGCCATTCAACTGTGACACTGTTACTCCCTGGCCACGACACAGTAGAAAGTCAGAGAAGGAGGCAGAGGCAGCACCTGCAGGCACGCAAATAACCAACAGCCACAACCGAAGACGACTCCGAGTTGAAGTCAACAGCTGGCAGAGTCGTCTGTGTGGAAGAAAGTGCTAAGTAAATTCACAACACAAAGTCTACAAAGCGGCAGGTGGATTGCTTACAGCTCCTGCGGCTTTAACAAACCCCACAAAATGCGCAGTCAGTCTCCAAACCCTCCCCCATTTTGTCCCCTCTCAACTGGCGACGATTACGAACGGAATTTGGCTGCAGCAAACTTTGATTAAATCACATGACAAACTGAGCAAAATGTTGAGCCACTGACTCCCACTCCCCCTCTCCCTGTCTCCCTGTACCCCTGTCTCCCTGTGTCCTTCTGGGCAATGGACAGACTCAAGTGGTTTGCCACTGAGCCAATTGACTGACAGCTGGGCAGGTGGTAACTAAACACCTGCAGTTTGGGGGTAAATAAATTCATTAAGCTATTAGATTCGCCTTGCAGGTGATGCACAATCCCAGCTGCTTCTCTCTTTGCATGTCCTTTGTTTTACCAGTGAAATATTTAGTTACTCGAGTTAAGTGGATTTCATGTCGGCTATTGTAGACCTTGTTTCTCTAGCAGTTTGGGATAATCACATGAAAATTCTTCAAGACAATGCAGTTGTACACAAATATCGATTAAAATGCTTTTAAATTTTATTAAATAAATATTTAACCTACCTTGATAAATTACAAAATTAAATTACAAAAAGTAAAAGAAAAGATTTATCCCATATGATATGTTAAAAAGCAAGATAACATTATATAAATTATATTGCTGTAATAATTTAAAGGTACTTAAATTAAATAATCCCAATTTATAATAATGGAATAAATGTAGTAAAATAATCCTGCTCACGCGCCATTAGACATTTGTATAATGACATCCTTAATCCCTTTAACATTTCGGTAAGCTCCTTACTCTAATTAGCCCATCTTGTGTATTTATTAGCTATTATACGTAATCACAATACATATGGCGACACTGAAGATAAACCAGTTATATAAGTCAAAGCAACTCATGCTTTTTGATGAATGCACGTAATTTATCTCAATTAAACTTGGATTACAAATTATGAATATTGATTTATGAACGATGCGCCTGTTTTAATCCCGTCGGGTCCTTGCTAATTTGATTTGGGACAAAGGTATGTAAACTGTCCAACCCTATTCAGATATTAACTCCAAATTGGGTCGGAGCATGCGACGTTAACTCTTTGGATTCCTTTGTCTGCTGTTAATTCATTAGCAAAAGTTGCTCCCCTTACGAAAGACTGCATGAAAAGTGCACTAGAAGATCTAGGTTGATGAACGTATCCATAAAAAAACTCGCATTCACAAAAAATTCCGCCTGGATGCACTTTTCTCTTTTCCAATTATAGACGAGCAACAAACTTTTGTGTCATCCTTTGTGCGAAAAACAATTTTTGCTGTCTTTATTTTTGATTTTCTGATTTTTATGGAGCAGAAAGCTAAGCAAAAACTAGATGGAAAGACTTCAGTTGAATGAGACTGACTGTAAGGACCCTGTACTTAAAATGTGAAAAGCAAATGCACACACAATCAAATATTTTTCGAGTTTATTATGATATTGTGATTGAATTTAGTCTCAAAGGTATAGTCTCTGAGATCTAGGAAAGACTTCAGTTGAATGAGACTGACTTTAAGGACCCTGTACTTAATATGTGAAAAACATATGCACACACAAGCAAATAATTTTCGAGTTTATTATGATATTGTGATTGAATTTAGTCTCAAGTGTATAGTCTCTGAGATCTAGGAATTTAAGCAGACGAACAGAGAGGCGGAATATGATCAAGAATATGTACATATATGGCTATATGGTATCTGCCACGTCTCTGTTTGCCTTTTTGTACACTTAAATTTTGACACACTTTATAGACCCTTTGGACTTTTAAAGTACAGAGTCTAGAAAAGTTCAACTAAATTTTAAGCTCAGAATGTTATAGTTGTGCAATCTGAACTGTTTCCTGTGATAGCTGGACTCAGGCCATAGGACAAAGGACACAATTTAACGGCTGACAATAAAAGCGAGAGCAACAACAACAATAACAACAACAACAACAACGTTGACCTAATGAGCTTCAAGCCGCAGACGCCAAAAGAAATTGACACGACGCAGCGGCATTTCATTTAATTGTGCAAACTGTGCCACACTGCGTTTTGCGTCCTGCGTCCTGTGTCCTGTGGACAAGGACAACGAGTTGGTTGCTCCTAATGAACGCTGGCTGTCAACGCTGCTAATGTCGATAAGGTCATTTCGGGGCGTGGCTCATAAAGAGGCGCCATAAAAGCAAACGGCACTTGGCCAAATATGGGAGAGAGAGGTAGAAGGAGAGGGAGAAGGAGCGCTTATCAGTGTGCCCTGTACCGAGTCCAGGATATATAAGTATATACATAAATACCATAGCGACTCGTGTCCTGCTCCTAAAACATATTTCATCAGCTCGTAACCAAACTTAGAAGTCCAAGAACTTTGCTCCTCTCCTTGACTTTTGCTCCCTGACTTTGCCTTTCTGTCTTTCTGTGTGTAGAGAGACGGCGGAGAGGAGGACGAATTAACTTTCGCCTTCTTTTTTGGAAGAAGGGGATCCTGTGGGGTTAATGTGGTTGCTCATTAGCAAAATAATTGCCAACTAATTGGCTAAAGAGAAACAGAGCGTTGCCCAGCAGAAATCAGAATTTAAAATTCATTTCAAAGAGTAAAAATTTGAGATTATAAAACATTTGATCTATAAATTCGATATTTAAAAAAAAGTATTCTCTTGCTGAAAATCCAAATTAATTTTACACAGGGATTAAAACCGAAACGAATATTGGTTTCAGTTACGGTTATACTCGAATTAAGGTTTTCGGTTATGAAAAAATCTTAGGGTATCGGCTTCGTAACGGTTATCGGTTTTTTGCAAGTTTCGGTTTAAAATTAACAATATGGTTTCGGTTCACAAAAAAAATAAAAATTAAGGTTTTCGGTTGACCAAAATAAGAAGCGTTATTCATTGTTTTACATGAAAAACGACTAAATGCTCTTTTTAGCCTGGAAATAACGATATCTGGTAACTGGAATGGTCCAGCGTAATGTCGATTTTATTATAATTTGACCTCATATAAATTTGGTTCATTTGGTTTGAAAATTTCGATCATTTTGATTTTACTGATTTTGAATAACTTTGAACTGCCATAACTTTGTCAAAACTCAAGCAATTTTTATGGGCAATGTAAATTTGTGCATGATTTTACCTCTTAATTCGTTCTGCATTTAAATTTAGTTCATTTTGAAAATTTCGAAAATTTCGTATTTTTTCGAAAATTTACAGTGTTACCCCTTTGTCTTTTTTGATTTTTTCGAAAAAATTAGAATTTTCAAAATGAACAAAATTTAAATGCAGAACGAATTAAGAGGTAAAATCATGCACAAATTTACATTACTCATGGAAATTGATTGACTTTTGACAAAGTTATGGCAGTTCAAAGTTATCAAAGTTGCTCAGTAGCTGCAATGGCCAGAACCTTAATTAACCCTTATAAATGAATAGGTTACTAAACGGTTATATCGGCTTAGAGAGTTTCGGTTTATGGGTTTCGGTAACTTAACTTAGGTATTTAAATTTAAGCATACTCTTCTGGAAAATCAAGCATAATTGAAATTCATGACTCCTCCTCTTTTCTCTATTATTATTTAACAGTTTTTCAATCGAAAGTCGAAGTATAATAATAAAGGTAAGTGTTTGCATTCCATGCTTAAAACCTTTCTTAGCTCCTTCATATAAATTTAATAACAACTTTCTTTTGAACAGTTCGTTTTTCCTTTCTTTTTCCACTTTCATTCTCATCTTTGATGCTTATTGCATTAGTGGATGCACCTTTGGCAACTACATATATATGTCTATCCTTCAGATAAATTAATGTATACTTTGCTCTTTTATTATCGTCCTTCATCGAGTCTCACCGGTCGTGCATTAAAAGTTGCCATAAAAAGGTAATCAAACTTTACTGATTAAAGCGAAAATGCGAAAAAATTATGAATCAATTTTTCACTCAGCGAGCGAAAGTGCAAAGTCATCAGCTGGATGCATAAGTATTGGGAAGGAGTTGGGCGGCGAAGGAATTGGGTACGCAATTGCACTTTCGAAATTAACATAACTTGATTTCTCTTTTTAACCATCTACGAGAGAAACATCTTCATTTTTCGACTTGCTTTAAAAATTCTTAAAAGCAGAAACATTTTATGAAAGTTTCTTCAATATAAAAAAATATAAGATGTCTTTAATATTTAATATCCGGACTTATCGAGGTGTTTTAAAGCTATTTTTCATGAGTTGGGTATAGGATTATAGGAGGATTTCCTGTTTCGATTCAAATGGAAAACGACAGATGAATGAAAGCTGACTAATCCGTATTTCGCATATTTTCAACCATTAAAAAAATTATAAGGTTTTCACAGAATATTGTGCTTAATTGGATATCCAACTTTGACACGTATAATGGTAATCAGTAACAAATACTATAAAAATAAACCCTTTACAAGGTGAAAGTCTAGTGATCCAATTTTGTGTCGAATGGTTTTAAATAAAATATATATAAATTATTCTTTAAAATAAATTTTTGAAATTGGGAATGCTCTTCAAAAATGAAGGGAAAAATGGGAGATCCCAGTAAGCCCCAAAATTTGTTGTATTATGTCAATTTCCCAGTCGTGTTGCTTACTGGTTTCTAGTAAAATAATTCAGTAGTTTTTAACATATCATAGGGAACGGTTCGTGTTCATTTTGGCAGTAAAAAATAATTTTTTTTTTTTTTTACCTGTTTTTACAAACAATGGACTCTGCGACAGTTGATTCGGTGTATGAAAATCTTTTTTCAGCTCAAAATTTCTTTGCAATGCACGAGCAACAACAAATAGATAAACAAAATTCGATGATGGCCAACAACTCGCTGATAGATCTCGATATGTTTCGTTATGAGGACGGCGGTGGTGACGCATGCGGTTCTCTCCTGTTGGGCGAGGATTATTGCAGCAGTTTCAAGGACGACGCTCTCGGTGGGGCAGCAGGCAGTAACAGTAGCAGTAGCAGTAGTAGCACCACCGAAGGCATCAACAGCAATAACAACAACAACAACAACAACACCACCACCACCACCAGCACCGGCATTGGGGCAATAGAAACAACAACAACAACAACGATAACAGGAGGAGCAGCAACAACAAAGACGACATCCTTGCTGGATTGGCAACAACAGCCCCAGGACAAGGATAAAAATGAAGCAATGAAATCCCTGGATGCATTTGAGATGCATTCCTCAATGACAGACAATCGAGGAGCACCGCATGACTGTCTCTGGTCCTCACAATTTCGACAGCTACGACCAGCACCAACTATTCAGATCGGAGAAGAGAAATTTGTACTTCGCACCGATACGATATTTGTATTGGGCATGCGACTGAATGTGACTAAAAACGACATTATCGTATACTTTGGCAAGATGGGCCACATCAAAATGGACGAACTGACGTTGAAGCCAAAGATCTTTGTGTACAAGAACAAGCTGACTGGTCGCTCGAAGGGTGAAGCCACCATCACATATACAAGCCCATATGCGGCGCAGACAGCCATATATTATTTAGATGGCGCCAAATTTTTGGGTCAAGTGCTAAGTGTTGTACCGGCTTATCTTTCCACACGGCCGGGCAAGAGCGTACGTTTCAGTTACGCCCAAGATCCGGTCATCGATCAGCAGCGACGTCAGCGACAGAAGAAATGGAAGCCCGCCATTGATAATTGGGTCTGTGAACTGTGCAGAAACAGCAACTTTGTATGGCGACTCAGTTGCAATCGCTGTCGGGTTAGCAAGAGTGAAGCAATCACAATTAACAATGTCTCCGCCTCATCATTATCATCAACATCCGCCGCCGCCGCCGCCAGCGGTGGACAAAACAATTGGCGTCCACGTAAGCACGATTGGACCTGTGGCTATTGCTTCAATGTTAACTTCTGGTATCGTCAGAAATGCAATCGTTGCCGTGCACCCAAAGCAGAGCTGCAAGCTACTAGCTCAGAATCAGATAGGGATAAGTGGGAGCTGGTTGTCAGCCAGACTTCCGTGGTTTAACTTGACCAATTAACAAAACTTCTTTATAGGCACACCTCTTTTTTAAAATTGAAAGTGAATTATGGTTCCAGTTATAGTACTGCCAATTTTTTTTAACCTTTATATATTGACAAGGAGTCTACTCAAAAGTCTCTAACAATTTTGCATCACATTTTTATAGTTTTGCATTAAATAAAAAGTGGCGTCTTTACATGTTTACCTAAATGCATTCGATTTTTCTTAACTTTTAGTTTATCAAGCAATTCCCAAAAGTTGCTTGGATTTTCAATCCAATTAACTCTTATTTTCAAAGCGATTGGGTATTAGTTTTAGTGTCTGGGCAGTAACATCTAACAACACTTTCGAGAGAACAAACCCAAATAAATGAAATTTAAAATATAAAAAATTCAAGCTGAACAAATATTGTTTATAAACACTTAATGAATTTTATTAAGAGTTGAACTTAACAACTAAAAAAGACTGAAGATTAATCTAAAAATAGGAGCAAACAGAAAAGTGCATTAAGCGTGACATTTCAATGTGTCGACTACTAACTGATATTTGAAATTCAACCTTAAAGTGTTGAGCAATATTTGCGATCTCAGCATCTCATAGTTTTAGAATTTGGAAGCTAAGGAATTAATTATAATTATGCTGTATTATTTATTTTATATTCAAGTAAATCTTTTTTATATATATATATATATATATATATATATAAGTAATCTCTATCTCTTCCATCAATAAACTGAATCTAATGAAAATAAAGTTACATTAGTCAAGCTTAGAAATCTAGTGTTTCTATGCAAATAGTGCTAATTGTTGGAATACTCTTATATCCAATTTACGGACTCTGATTCATTAAGTTGTTAAAAGTGTTTTCAAAATGTTCATTGCATACTTTAGGGCTTAAATGAAGAATCACTTTAATTGAAATTGCAAATTGTTTGATTTATTGCTTGCGAATGTGAATGTGAATGCAATACTATTATTGGAATGTTGCCGTCTGCGTACAGCTGGCGGGCACTGTGTCGCTAAAGCAAATTGCTATTACCAAGCAGATGGCGAATCTCCAGGAAAGGCAACAAAAGGATTTGAATTTTAGCAACAGCCTCAGACAACGACTGGCAACTGGCAACTGGCAAAAACAAAGACACTGCCAAATGGCAACTGGCAACTGGCAAAAACATTAACCAGCACTTGGAATTGTTGTTGGGTTCATCTTGTTGTTCTTCTTATTGTAGTTTGAGGTGGGGGATTTGTGCTGCAGCTTTTGATGTTTCGCAGTCTGTGTGTTATTCATACATGTGAGTGTCTGTGTGTGTGTATGTGTGTGTGTGTGTCACACACCAACACACCCACAGATTGTCGAATGTACATGCAATAAAATATGTACGTGTCTAAATTTTAATATGCCTGCGTGTCTGTTTAGCATTCGCCTCAATCCTCAGTCTGATTCCAACTGTCTCTTTCTTTGCGTCTTTCTTTGCTCTCTCTCTTTCCCATTCTCTCTCTCCCTGCTTAACTCTGCTTATTTGACTTGCTACTTATTTATTATACTGCATAATGAAATTTCACGTAATCCTTATTAGATCCAAAGCAAACAACAACAAACACCAGAACAAACAACAACCTGCTCATTGTTCTGAGGTTGAACTTTGAAGTTACATATCTTGACGAATTCTTACCAAATCCCAGTTTTGTTTGTGCCATGTGATAGACTACTTCTGTATCTTTGTACCTGTAACAGTCTCGATCTTTTTTTAACGACCTCAATTTAAATGTAGAAGCAATCTTTTAAAGCTACAAACAGGGATTAAAACCTTAACCGAAACCGTAACCTTTAACCGGTTAAAACCGATTGAAATTTGTAACCGTAACTGAAACCTTAACCGAAAATAATTTTTACCGCTGTATCGAAACCCACAAACCGAAACTCTTTCAACCGAAATAACCGTTTAGTAACCGATTCATTTATAAGGGTTAATTTCGGTTCTGGCCGTCGCAGCTACTGAGCAACTTTAATAACTTTGAACTGCCATAGCTTTGTCAAAACTCAATCAATTTCCAAGCGCAATGTAAATTTGGTTTGCATTTAAATTTTGTTCATTTTCAAAAATTTTTGAAAATCGAATTTTTTTGAAAATTTACAGTGTTGCAGATCGAAACGCAGTTTGAGAATACTTACACTTCATGTTATATACATTAATGCATATTGGGAACAATTTAAATTAGTAATCCCTTCATTCCTTGTAATGAATCAGTAATAAGTACATAGTGAATGATACCTTCTTACACAAACCAATCCGTTATTGTCGGACACTAAACGAAATATATCTTTCAATTCAGTTTTCTGCTATCATTGCTCAAGCAGTTATTTTTTGTGATTATATTTACAACATGTTTTTTATGAGAATTTGTCGAAAAAATATTTTAAGGAGTTCTTTTGCATACAAATATTTCGGCACATAAATTTATTTTATATAAAATAAATAACGCTTAAAGTTCAGAGAATTTAAGCCATATTTCATAAATAAATATGTATATTTCTGCCTTTTATACAGAGATTCCCACACATACCTATCAAAGCTGTCGCATCTATCATAGATGATGCCGCTTTCTCCCTCTGTTCCACACTTATGTATATAATTTAAGTTCTTCTTAACGTGGTGACGAGTCGATTCAATGCTGTTGAGATACCCATTAAACAAATATTGTTACTGATACTTAGCTGCTGCTTTTAGCGCTTTTCACTCGAAAGATAAGCACGAGTATTATCGAATTTGGAGAGAGCAGACGGTAAGCTCAGACGTCTTATGCCGTCCACACGTACAATACAAATAAATCAGACAAAAGGTTCTAAATTGTATCGCATTGTAGCGTATTTTGACTCACCTTGTGCTATTTTATTGGTAGTCCTAGTCCTTGGCATTTCATTTCGCTTTTGCTCAGCTCAGCTCTCAAAAGCACTTGAAGCTGCATCGAAATCTGAACTGAAATTTTTGTAGGAATAAGACATGAGTGTGTGTGTTTGTTAGAGGGAGGGATGACTGTCAGTTCAATTGGCTGTCACGTTGATTTCCCATCGATTCTGACTTTCACTCTGCACCCTTTTGTGTTCTTTAATCCCCTTGTCAGTTACACTTCTCACTCGCTTCTTTCTAAAACGAAAGGGTTGCGGTCCAGCAAAATTGCTGACAGCGCATTTATTCTGCACAAATTTCAATATACTCGTACAAGTTTATGCACAAGTATTAAGAAAACTTTAGAAACCACCATCAAATTGTCACATTCTGGGGAATTTATTTAAATTAAAGTAACAAAAGCTCTTGAAGCAGGGAAAAGAAGTCCAGCTGTTGCTTTATATAGAAAAAACTTTTTAATTACAACGTTTCACAAAATAAACAGCTTTCTGTTTACCAACAAAAAAGTCATAATATTTTTTTAATACCCCCAGACCTTAACACTTTCTTTTATTTAAGGTTTCAGTTTTAAATTTTCTGTAAAAATGACTTATTATAATATGATATTAAATTTTAAGTCATTGTTAACTTCTTTAAGTTGACATTTAATAAATAAATAAGTCAAGCTTATTATAAAAATATACGTCGGAAATAAAAAGTGATGAATAAGTTTAAAGATAATTCTTTAAACGGAAAACAATGCTTAAAGCCTTGAACTTCAAGCATATGGCAAAAATAACAGACACATAAAGTTTTCTTTATGCAAGCAAATGCCAAAATGACGTCATAAATAAAATGCAGCTGTGTGGAAAATTAGGAAGTTGCAAACGATGCAAAGAAATTCTGCATATTTGTACATTTGTTTGATATAGTAGACGAGGATATACATCTGTAGGTACATATAAGAATCCCCAAGAGGGATATGCAAGATGCATAAATCTTTCAAAGTGTCCGGACGCAGACAGAAACAAATCGTCAATTTTCTTTGAAATAAAAAGGGGACTTTCAAGATGTTTGCTTTTCTACTTAAATAGGTGTCAAATGAGTAACTGATATTAAGTGTACTATATATTAAAGTTATCTTTATTTATATTGAATGGAACAATTCATTATATGACTTATTATTTATGCGCATTGGAAATTTCTTTAAGAAAGTCTTTAAACGTACTTCTTGTTTATTCAATCTATTTGAAAGAATAGAAGTTTTTTCTCAATAGACTTGATTGTGGAACTAAACCAACAAACCAAAAACTACACTTAAATAAATTCAAATTAAACTTTCCAATGTAAACGGAAAGGTTACCCATTTGCTTTGTTGGTTTCATTTCCATTTCCATTTCATTGTTAATAAAATATTTAAACCAATTTTATTTTCAATACTCAGTTAAACTTTTAACCTGTGCCAACTTGGGACATTCAAATTAATTTAAAGCAAGTCAACTTAGTCATATTTATACTTCTCTTTCAACTAAAAAGAGTATAGACCGGCAATTTTATCCGCGACGGCGCGACGGAGAGAGGAACTCTCTCAATGAGAGGGCTCAAAAATTGGTAAAAACATAGAGAGAGACAGGACAGTTTATTATGTATAAACAAAAACAAAGCATGCAACAGTTTGAAAGCAAGCACATCAGGAGTATTCACAAATTGAATACAATTTTGTGAATAAAGTATAAAGAGATTTTAAAAATTTTAATTACTATACTAAGCTCAAATAATACTTACTTACAAAAAAATTAAATATTTTTGTGCTTATTGTTTTTATCTTATTTACTAACTATATTCGCATTTTAATTGCTACTCAGATATACAAAATTTTTAAAATGGTTTTACTCTTGTTTTTTGTCACATTTTATAGAACGATTGTCATGTAACGTCGCTGTGGAGATGCCCATTAAAATCTCGGATTTGATATTCTCGAAATGTCATATTAGCAAATATTTTTAAAAACCATTTCATAGAAATTTTAACCGTCATATGGCTTTCTATATGTATTAAATAAAGTATGTAAGCATATAAAATTTGGAACTTGTCTAGTGTAATAGGTTCGTGTGCTTTGACCACTGGAGAATTATAAATTGTATAAGAAAATTATCATTGAGCTTTTTTGTAAACTTATACTAGAATTTATTTCTGATTTTACTTATACTGGGCTTACGATCCTTTAAGGATGGTATACAAATAAAATGTTTAATTGTTATTTTTGGATGAGCTACATAACATTTAAACTTTTTATTCCCATACGTTTCTGAGAGACTGGCAATTGGGGTTGACTCTTAATCACAATACAGTTTGATCAGGGTTTGGTAAAGTCAACCACCAGATCGACAAACTTATCTGGTTGAGCTACGTGGACTTTGTGATCTGCATCCAAATACTTTACCCGCATATTGGGAAAGTATTTCTTCATCGTTTTAATATTCGCTGTGGTGACAAATCGAGTTTTTTTCGCTGCAATGAGGAAAGTTTGACCTTCATAAGGCTTCAGTCCGTCGAGAGTTTTCTCATAGTTGCACATTGATTGCTGCCAGCCATCGAAAATGGCCTGAGGATTAGATTTCCAAGCGAAAGTTCCAGACTCGGTCTTCTTTAGGTTGTGAACAATCAGAATCAAGTCTGAGTCACTTTTTACAAGCTTTACAAACGAAGGCAAAATGAATTTGCGACCCTCGTGCAGGGATAACTCATTGGGTATAGTCGGTAGGACTTTCACCATTCTCTCAAACAAATGGCATGCCTCTAGGACATCCGGTGGTAGAACTCCCGGCGTTATGTCCACAAAGATGGCTCGCTCCACTAACTCGGGCTGATTCAGGGCCAGTGTCATCAACGCCCTTCCACCCATGCTATGACCGAGTGCAATTATGCGATTCAATTTGTGACCCACAATAAACGCAGCCGCATCAGCTGCCATATGTCTTGGCGTATGCTCCGGACTGTGACCGCTCTCGCCATGATTCCGGGCATCCACAGCGATCACAGGACGTGGTCCCCGCTTGGCTATAATCCGAGCGGTACGTCGCCAATTTGCCCGACTCACATTAAGTCCATGCATTATCATGATCGGAGGTAAATTCAATTGACTGTGAGGCTTTTTATAAACAGCGTAATCCATTTTTACCGTCTGAATGGAATCACTTCCAAAGCTAAACCTGCGTAACTGGAGAGCTATTCGCCAGGACATAGACATGATATCGCCTTGTTGCATTAGTCGCATAACTACAGAGAATTTGGAATTTATCACTGACAACTAAAGCAAAGGATAACAGATTAAAATCTATCAATGCGAGTAAATAAAAGAAATAAATTATTATAAATTATGAATTATCATGTACTTTTTAAGTATGTATTCAGGATATTTTTGTTAAATTAAGACTAAAAAAATCTTACAGAACCCCGAAAATCAAAATATTTGCCGACAGCTAAATTCAAAATCGCACTTGAATCAATTATTATGTACTTGGTTTTAGAAAATCTGAAATGTTTATCCCGATATCCCGGATTTTGGTTTTCTGTGCAGCATGTCGGATAACAGGAGGAGACGTTAATACAATCACCGGTCTCGTTTCTGCTCTCACTCGTAGAGACCAGAATGGCCAATCACATTATTGGGCGCTCTCTCATTTGATCATAGCTTCTCCCTCCTGATCCCAATCATACATATATATGCACTTGTGTGCGTACGAATGAATGGGTGACATCTCCTGATATTGTTTTCTTAATAATAACCTCTCTCTCGAAGGGTCGGCTGTTTTATCCGCATCGGCGCTCTAATTCTTCATCTCACTCCCGCTCGCTGTGAATAATAAATAAATGTTAAAGCAAATAGGGAGAATAAATTCTTAAAAACAAAAACATTAGATGCAACAGTTACTTGAGGTATTCCCAAAAAATGACACATTGAATACTTTAATTACATATAAGCAAATTATTGATTGTCTAAATAATTAGATCGATAAGTGTAGTACATAATCAAAAAAGTTTTTTATCTGGCTTTCTTCTAGATTTCCCAGCTTTTGCTAGCTTTTTTTATATGTTGATATAGCTTTTTCCGGTCCTGAAGAGTTGGCGCCATCTATGAGTCGAATACGGGTTTAGCGAATGCACGAACCAACAATGATTTCGCAGGATAAAGGGCGTTACTAAGGGTTGAACACATGAGTTTAGGGATGCAAAGGCTAATATTTATTTTGGAAATTACAATAAGATAATTGGAATATGTTAAATCTTAATAATAATAATTAAAATATTAAAATGTTATATTACTGGAAATGTTATATCTAATATTACACCTAGACTGTTAAATAGTTGTCGATTCTGTTGTAATGAAGACAATTGAAATTTCATTACGCTGAACCCTCGTTTATAATCAGCCAATCAGAATGCCGCAAACTGTTGCCAATCCAAAATGGCCGACTGTGCAGCCTGTGGCAGATGCTGCTGCTGTTCCATGGCAAGGGGTTGGCATAAATCCAATAAGTTCAGTTCTGGGCATACAGCACAATCAGAATTTATTCCAATTCGAGCTTCCAAGCAGAACAGACCCAAGGTCTTTTGAGTCGTATAAGAATATAATAATATCTGACTACAGCACTTGCAACCATGCAACATCCGAGTGATCAACCCACCTATATGCCAGAGGTGCCATTTCAGCCACTGTGGGGCCAGGAGGCACCGCCTCCACCGCCAATTGTGCCCTATCAGGAGCTCATTGCTGGATTTCCTTGTACCGATTTGTGTAAGTTTTCCCATTGTAAAGTTCTTATTGAAAATTGTTTAATCAGTTTGTTTATCACAGCGTTGTGGCAAAGATCGCAGGTGGCACCGTTAGTTAATCAACGTTCGAGTTCAAATGGACGCACCAACGGTTCCTCCTCATCGTCCTCTAAGAAAACCCGTCGCCGTGTTGCCTCCATGGCCCAAAGACGTGCTGCCAATATACGCGAACGCCGTCGCATGTTTAATCTGAATGAGGCCTTCGATAAGCTGCGTCGCAAGGTTCCAACCTTTGCCTACGAGAAGCGACTCTCCCGCATCGAGACCCTTCGTCTGGCCATCACCTACATTGGCTTTATGGCGGAGCTGTTAAGTGGCACGCCCTCCAACTCCCACAAATCCCGGTCGGATATATACGGTGGCATGAACGGACATCATCATTCATCGACTGTAGGACCTCCAGGACCTCCAATGCATCCACATCACCTACATCCGTCGGCCTATCAGCGTGACTTTGCCTCGCCATACAATCACAGTCTGACCTAAAACTCTTTCCCCGACAAATTACTGGGGTGTTTAATCTTGTTCTGTGTTTCTGTTGCCATGTCATGAGTTTAAGCTTAATATTAAAATTATTATAAGTGTGTTAGCTGTGCAATATAAAGTGTATAGTGTTTCAGTTTAAAATGGATATTAATTGATACGATTTGAATTCCAGTGCCAAGATAACAATTTAAGAGGTTTAAAAGAAAGAAACATGGCAAAACAAAGTGATATGATTTGTATAAATAATATAGGAAAGTGATTATTTAGAAGATTGATATTTTAACGATTCCAGCTATCTGATTCAGTAGTCACCTTTTAACTGTATTTGATCAGTTTGTATAAGACAATTCCAAATTTTCAAGTTTTGTTGAGATATCTTAGGGAACAACAAAGTATTTTATGCTAAAAGTTGTATTTGGGTCAGATTTTAAGTAAACTAGTATCTCATTGATTGTCATCTCCATTGCTATCGACAATCAATACAAATAGTCTTAAATATGTACATATATAGATTTAATCTTAGACATTCTCTCCGCTCAGTCACAATATAAGATAAGGAGGTGAATCCAGAGAGCAATGTATATACATAGATTAAGTATAAATGCTCTCTTCGTTTACTCTTTTTTATTCTTAATCGAAAATCAACAACATACTAGAGATATCACTTTCTGACATCAATAATAATGTTTATATGACTTTCAAGCAAGCTCTTTATCAGTTCAGACGTTATCAATCGCCTAAAAATACTCAGTAGTTAGTTTTTAGGTTGCCGAGTTTATCTAATAAGTGCAAAAGTCTGCTCAGTATTGAATTGAAAGGCCAACGAAAATGTCGAAGGCGGTATTATTGTCACAAATCTCAGATAATGCAGGTGGTCCACCCACCTGGCTGGATCAGCAGGAGCTGCAGCGTTTGATAATTGAGAATAATCCTAAATTTCAATGTATTTTGGGCATAAACACAAGATCGGAGCAATTCTCGAATAGTGCGCTGCATATGCAAATTCAAGTCAAATTGGCGGGTGAGCAGAACGATAACGATTATAATAAAGATATCATCGTGATAACGATAACCCAAATAAATAGAAGACACCACTCAAATGCTGAACTACCTGGTAAAGTCAAAGGAACAAACCAATAATGGTACACTAAAGTTTCCACGGCCCCACAACTTTGAGCTGGAACTTCACATGTACAATGAGGTATTGCCAGGTCTAGAGGAACTCTACAAGAATGTGGGGAAGCCCATTAACTTTAGTCCACGCAGCCATAAACCTAAGCTGGTGCAACCAGCAAAGGACTCCAATTGCTTGTACCTAGACTATCTGCAGACCAAGGGTTATAAGTTAGCCAATCAGCCAAAAGGTTTAAGTAAATCAGGCATGGAGGCAATCCTCTCCAAGCTGGCAGCTTATCATGCCGCCACTGCGTGTTACCTTCAACTGAATCCGAAGCAGCTGAAGGAACTATCAAAGCACAGTCAAAGTAAAGAATCGGATCAAAATATAGCTCAACTTAAGAACTGGCTTCAGCGTAAATTTAGCGAGAGTTTGCGATCAAATGGTCTACGGGATTATGAGGATAAGGTGGTCAGTAAATAGACTATACTTTAAGAATTTCAAATATTTTCAGAAAGAGTTTCCGTTTAATTCACAGAAATACTATCTTAAGAATTTAGCTGGATCCGTCGAGACGTTGGATCTTAAGAGATCCTTTAATGTCATTTTGATTGGCGCTTGTTGGCCCAACAACTTGCTTGGAAATTTCGATGCATTTGGCAATGTGAAGGATGCGGTTTTTATTGATTTTAGTAGCGTCAGCTATGGACCTGCTATATATGATCTATTCCAACTTCTGCTAACAGCACCTGCTGAGAAAACTGAGCAATTTGATGCTCATTTGAGATATTACCACGATGAACTTATCGCCAACTTGAAGTTGCTCCAGTTCAAAGGAAATTTACCTACGTTGACAGACCTTCAAGTGGAGCTATTAGACTTTGGACATTGGGGTAAGTCTAAGAACTTACTATAGTTATAAAACCCTATTTATTTTGATTTCCGAGTAGGCTTCGAGGTGGTTACGGAAATATTACCCTTGGTGCTAGCTGGTTTTGAATCTCCTGATGTGGATGATCCATTCAAGACTCAAAAGTATTCGGAGGAAATCAAGAAGCTTCTGCCCTGGCTGGAGAATCGTGCCTATTTTGAGGTTGACCTAGAACCCATTAGCTACTATTAAAACTAATTGATTCCATGTTTTTAATCTGATTTTATAAATAACTTTAAAAGTCAAACTAATTCGACCAACATCCACCTGATAATCTTGCAACCACAACTTGTTTCTGTATCTAACAACATTATTATAGCCTGATTTGTGTGCGAATTCTTGCAGCTGCCGCAGCAACAACACATGTTGATGCAACATTGAAGTCACAGCCCAAACAGAAACTATTATACAAAATTTGACAACGCAAACAAAGCGTAAAATTATTATTAATAAATTAATGTGACAATGGAATGGGCAACAATACATTGACAATTGTTGTAACAACCCTCGAAGGGATTTTCAAAACAAGTGTAACACTTAAAGGGGCTCGATTGCAATGGCACCCTGTGTAGGGAACAGATAGATAAAGGTAATTCCGACTCTATAAATGTTCTGGAATGCTCAATTCAATTTTACAAAAAAATATTTATTTTATTCATTATGGTTTTTTTGATTTATTCTGAATTTCTTAAGACTATAAAATTATAAAATATATATTTAAACTATACTATATATACAGATATAACTTTTTATGTGTAGCATGTAACGTAGGAATTTGATTTTATAATTTTTCTTTCAGTTTCAAATTAAGCCTAAATAAAAAAGTTATACTAATTAAATTATAGATAGAAAAAATAAATGAAAAACATATTGTATATAAGTTATATAAATATTTTAATTCAAAACAATTCCATAAGATAAAGATACACTTATATACTTATATGTATGGTAGATAAATCATTTTATCAATTATATAGGGTATCTTACAATCGAGTTCTTACAACTGTTTGACGTTTTCCGTCCTGCCTAAATACCGAGGAATTTTTGCGTTCAACGCCCATTTTCAACAGATTAGCTTCCCCTTTTTTTTTCGCCACATCAAATTAATTTTGAGCTCATAAATAGAAAGGGAAGGGAACAAATAGGACTACCTGAGGGTATCCTGAGGGCTGTCCTCGTCGAAACATCAAACTGTAACATGTTGCGACCCTTTGCCATGTGGTTGCTGTTTCTGTTGCTCTTGTTTTGGTCCGTTGGTCGTTTGGTCTTTTTGGTGTTGCAATATGTTTTGATGAATTCGTGACACTTCATGCCGCATTATGTTGCACATCTACTTACTTACCATCCCCCTTCCATAGGGGTTGGCTTATCGCTTGACTTTTGCTTATGAAGTGCGCTCACGTGTCTGTGATTAGCTAAGACTTATATCAACAGTCAAATAAGTATCTCTTTGTAGACTTGACTTGACCACCTGCTGTGTGAGAATCTTTAATAAAGGCTTGACTCTTAATTTAATATTTAGATTAATTTCGAATTAGATCACTCAACTTTCATATGGATCTTTGTCATGCCACGTGTCGCTCATTAAATGTTTCCCATAGTAAATCAGATTCTATGAAGAATCCCTAACTGAGATTCGCTAACGTCATAGAACAGCGCATCCCCTAAACATTCTCTCCGTCCGCCAACCTATTGTGCCCATGTCAAATCACGATGACAAATTAATTGAATTTTGTTACAACTTTCAGCACATTTTGCGCAAAATTATCGACACTTTCCTGAGCCTATTAGACGGAAATCTAATATAATATAATATATATCACAAGGCATGATAGATGATTAACTCAAAATGAACAGATGTTTCCAAAATAGACGTTGAATGGTATCTTGGTATTGTATATGAAAATACTAAGTTCATTCCCTCAATTATATTTTATTTGAATATAAGCATAAGCTTTCAAAGCTCTTGAAAGCTCAACACTAATCGAAGAGCTTAACGTGATAAGAGAAAAAGCTGTTAAAGCTCTATAAGAAATAAGTATACCTCTTACCTAATAGATTTAATGGTGTATATAGAGCTGATAAAATCGGAAATACAATTATTATAATTTTTAAAGATTCTACATTTATATTTGAGCAGACAAAGTAAAATTATTAAAATTGAATAGTTTTTAGTCAATAGTTAATTTAGTGAATAGATTATAGTTAAGGAATTCTGTTTTCAGATTGTTTTGTAAATGAGGACTAAGTTAAATGCACTATTTTAAATATTCTAAGTCTTCTAAATATTCTAATACTCCAAATTATCGCACCTAAAATATATCACAGGGTACCATAAGTGCGACTACTCTATATAAATGATCATATTTTTACCAAGTGGTGTAATATCAAGAAAAAGCTTTTGTCAAAGCTTTTGTATAAAGTGTATAAAGATTTCGCCTGCAAAAGTCGATCACAGTGTAATCCGAACCTCTCTTAGTGTTATAATAATGGAGAATAAAAATAATGTACCAGAGCTGCCAGACTGGTTAGACCAGAATATGTTTGTAGAATTTCTGCAACGCGACTTTAAAGATTTTAAGACCATAAGACATTTTGATGTCGAACAAACCTGTGGCCAGGGCGAAAACTTCACAACTTTGGTTTTAAGGGTTAAGATTCTTGTGGAACTAAGAGGTAAGATAATCTTCATATTAAACAATTGTCTTAAATAAAAGCATACCCATTTAAATTTGAAGATGATAGACAAGTGACAACCTCATACATTGTGAAGTTGCTGCCAACGACTTTGAGTACCCGCGATATGATTTCCAGCTGGAAGGTTTTTGATAAGGAGAAGCTTTCCTATACCAGTTATGTGCCAGACTTCGAGCAAATGTATGAAAAGGCCAACAAGAAGATCTCTTTTGGAGCCAAGTATTATGAACCGAGCAACCCAATTGTTGAGGAGGTGATCGTCCTGGAAGATCTGGGCAATCGGGGCTTCAAGAATGCCAATCGACAGAAGGGTCTGGATATGGATCACACCAAAAGAGTGTTGGAGAAGCTAGCCCAATTTCATGCCGCATCGGCAGTACGTTATGAACTAAAGGGTCCTTATCCGGAACTCTATGATCGAAGTCTTTGCAGTGAAGAAGATAAATTTCAAGAGTTTCGCGATACTCAAGCAAAGTCTCTCATCAAGGCATTGCCTCACTATAAGGCTGCACATTTAGAGAGCGCATTGGTAAGAAAATATTTGATCAGAAATTCCAGATCCGTTCCACTTACATATTTACTCCTTAGAAAAACTATACCTCGTTGGCGCCCGATATGTACCAAGCATTTGCTCTTAAGTTTGAGAATGAGTTCCGTTGCCTCAACCATGGTGACTTTTATTGCAATAATATAATGTTCCAATATGATGAGAATGGAAAGATTGTGGATACCTTTTTTATAGATCTGCAAATGAGTCGATATTGCTCGCCAGCTCAAGATCTAATCTATTTCCTACTTTCCTCTGTTTCGTTCGATCTGAAATTATCCAATTTCGATTATTTCATTTATTATTATCATAATAAACTGATTGAAAATTTGAAATTGTTGCAATATCCAAAGCAGTTTCCTAAGTTAAGGGATCTACACTCATCGATCTTTAAACACGGAGATTGGGGTAAGTCTAGAGATCTACATATTTATAAATCGGCCTGATTGACATAGAACTCTTTTTTTCCAGCATATCCAGTAATTTCGCTTTTGCTGCCTCTTGTGCTGATCGATCCCAGCGAGAAATCCAATATGGACACCCTAATGGATCAACAAAATGAGGGCGATCAGTTTCGCGACACTATGTTTGAGAATCCACGCGTTATTCAACACTACACGCAAATTCTTCCCTGGGCTTACAATCGCGGATTGTTTGAATATAAAAAACATTTAAAATAATACAAATTGTTTTTAATGAAATCATGCATATCCAATAATCCGATTACATTTAAATATAAACTTGAAATAAATTTTGTAATGGATAACAATTTAAGATTTCGATATAAAGTCATAACAATTTCATAATGAATATCGTTATGATGGCGATTATCCTTCCATATCCTACAGTTATCGTCATAAAATAAATACAGTTTATAATATAGCGCACCCGCCAGTAGAAAACTATTTACAGAAACCGAAAGACATAATTTCAGTTAAATATGTCTAGGGATAATGGATGAAAACTCGACCAATGCGAGTCCTGTTCCCTCATGGATTAATCAGTCGCAATTTGTGGAAATTCTTAATGGCAGTGTATCAAATTTCTCAAAGATTCAAAGTTTTAACGTACACCTTCCTTGGGACCTGGTGAAAACTTTTCCGCAGCAATGCTAAGAGTCAGTATTGATGTGAAACTAACTGGTGAGTCAAAGTTGAAGAAGAGATGATTTACATTTCGCATCTTTGTAGATCTTATTTTACTAACCTGATCTTAACATTTCCATTAACTAGATAAAACTGTTAAGTCCCTTTCCTATATGATGAAAGTACCTCATGAGTCCGCCAAGATGCAAGCAATGCTGTAAACATCTTCAACACTGAAAATGAGGCCTTATTAAATGTACTACTAAAATTTGAGGCGCTCTATAAGGCCAAGGGATTAGGTATCACATTTGCTCCGCGGGTCTACAAATTTATCAAAGGCTTAAAACTGGAACCCAAACTGATAAATACAGTGCTGATGTATGATCTGAGTCAGGATGGCTACAGGAACGTTAATCGCCTGGAAGGACTTGACTTTGAACAGACCAAATTTTTAGTGCGTAAAATGTCGCAATATACCATAGCGGGTGCCCAATATTTTAGGGTCTATGGACCCTATACAGATCAGATGATGCAGGGTATATTTGGCGCAAATGCAGAGAAATCTTTGGCTATATTTCAAACAATGCTTGAGCCTCTTCAAAGATTGTTCTTAGCTAATCTCAAGAATTATGTATACAAATGGAGAAAAATACCACTCCAAATTGGTAAGTATTGATGAAATGGTCCCAAATAATTTATTATTAATTAAAATTAAATTCTTTGTAGGAGAAACTGTTTGGCGATATGTTGAATGTTCTTCCCAGTCTGGCGATATATTATATGATCCTTCGGAGTTCAATGGACTCCTTCATGGTGATAGTTGGGTAAATAATCTACTCTTCAAGTTCAAACCCAACGGAAATCTGGAAGATATGCGCTTTGTTGACTTCCAGCTGCCAAGGTATGGAAATCCCTCCGCTGACCTATTCAACTTCCTTTTATTGTAATGTACACTAATAAACGCTTTAAATCACAGATCGAACAGATTCTGCCCTGGCTGGACAATCGTGGACTTTTGGAATTGTCATAACAATACAATTATGTGATTAAAAAATATTCTCAAACTGACATAAAGAATAGTCTTTAAAATTTTGTACGCTACATGTAAATTGATAACGTAGTAAAATAATTGTATAAGTTCCTTTCATTTAACTAAAATTTAAATGTCAATGTTAATATGCTTATAGGATTAAAGCCAAAGTAAAGAGCACTTAGAACTTTAATGACGTTTTGCATTTTTGCTAAATCTTCTTCTATATACATAAATAAATATATACTGACTGACTGACACATCAACGTGTAGATGAGACAATTTCATCGTGCAATAAGACGGCGTTCTGCGAAATTCCACTTGCAACTGCCTTAATATGAGGTCAGAGATCATGGAATTGTTTTGTATGAAAAATTATTTTTTTCCTTAAGATATCTTAACCAAACTTACAGGTTAGATGTTTGGGACTGTCTCTTACATTCTTACCTAATTTGGTCGGAATCGCTCAACTACATTATATAGCTGTCATAGAAAAGATCGGTCGAAAATAAAGTTTTAGTATGAACAAAACTAATAAACAAAACTTAAGATATCCAAACCAAACTCACAAATTGTGTATTTCGGACTGTCCCTTACATCTTGACTAAATTTAGTCGAACTCGAATAACTATATCATATAGATACCATAGGAACAATCGGATGCAAATTATTGGGGATACCACGTTATATAAGTTATATGGTGAGGAAGTGAGGAAAACTTCTTAAATATTTATATATTTTTTTGGAACTAAACTTTATTTAAATAACTAATTTTAATTTCTGTAAGTGATGCGAGCCGGGGGTTGGCGAGCGAAGCGAGCAGGGGACGGAGTTGCATGTTTTTGATTTGAGACTTTGAATTTCATATAAAAATACTTTTAAAGTATTTTAATATAAAAGTTATTATTTATTATTTATTTCATAAAATCTATTTTAATTAACTATATTTAAATTTAAATTCTAATTAAAGGGTATTGCACGTATTGCAGGTATTTAGCAAGGGAATATTATTCAATTAAGAATCATATCTAACAAGGCAAAAAAGTATGGATTTCAATTGATTCTTAAGATACATAGATTCCCCCGATTCCTTATTGATTTCATCAAATTCTGTCATTTTAATGGATACATCAAGAAAATAACAAACTCTGTCGTTTATTTACTCTAATAAAAAGCTTACGTATGCTGATAAAAATGAGCTTTTACTATATAATCATAATAGGACCTATGACAACAATTGTGGTATAAATATGAATCTGAAATCACAAGTAATTCAACAGTTGTTTAGTCATCAAGTTGGACAGATCTCTACGTTACAGTTCAAAGTCTGCAATGGATCAAAGAAGAACAACGTCAAGAAAGAAAGCTGAAAGGAGGCAGGAAAAGGCCTCCATCATGATCGCCAAGGAAGACCAGGATCTAAGCTTTGCAATTACCTCTAAGAAGTCAGCATCGGAAAGAATTCATTTTACTCGAATTGAGGAAATACTTATTATTTATAAATAGATTTTAATTAACATACTTAGTAGGCTACAAAATGGAAAAATAAATTACGATTCTAAATAATATATATTATAAATTTTAGTTATAAATTAGCCAATTCATTGGCCAGAAAATCATGACAGATACGTAAATGTGAAGAGTTATTTAAACATGTTAATATGAGTGGGAACATGATGTCATTGTCGGAGATATTTTATCGATCATCTTATGGGTGTAAGTATGAAATAGTTAATCATTATTTCACTATTAAATTTTTACATTGTGTTGTGAATTAATTATTCCAATAATTACAAATTCAATTTGGAATCTATTTCGAGCCCATTTCCGGCATTCCCAAAAATCTGATCTAATTTTATTTCACACTATATTTCAAAACATTAAAATTCTACAAGAGATTTTAGCTTTTTGACAAAAATGTATCAAAAACTTAGATCTTCTGAATTATTAGAAAAAAAAACAGAGTTCTGCTGTGATGAAATCTCATGACTAACATTTGGGACTGAAAGTATAGATATAGATGTATGCTTTAAGTATATATAAAATCAAATTACCAGTTTACTTTTTGCTTAATCAATATCAGGAAATGCATTTCAATGTCGGCGATGGGTCAAAAAAGTTCGAAACCTAGACATTGTTCTAAACTGGAACCAAAGGTGGATCAGAGTGGCAATGAATTGATCACTGTTAGGGATAAGGAAAAGGACATTAAGTTAAGCCCAAAGCAATGCCATGCAAATGCTGATTGCCAGTTGGTTCCGGAATGGATACATAAGTCGCAATTTATCGAAATACTCAAAGAACATGTGCCAGAGTTCTCGAGAATTGAAAACTTTTTCGTAAAGCCCGCATTAAGCGCTGGTGAGAACTATTCTTCACTAATGCTAAGGGTAACCATTGATGTAGAGTTAATAGGCGAGTATAAATCGATTTGTTAAATCTTTCAAAATAAACTTTTCCATCAAACTATGTACATAGATAAAACCATAAAGCCCATGTCATTTATGATGAAAGTGCCCCACGAATCTGCGAAAATGCAACAAATGCTAAAGACCGTCAACTTTTTTACCGTGGAGAATGCAACCTACTCAGAATTGATATCGAAATTCGAGAATCTCTACAAAGCAAATGGGATGAGTATTAGTTTCGCTCCTCGCACTTACAAATTCAAGGAGAGTCTGAAAAAAGAACCCAAGCTGGCCAATTCGGTGCTCATGTATGATCTGGGCCAGGATGGTTACAGAAACGTCAATCGCTTGGAATGTCTCAATATGGAGGAGACCAAGTTTGTACTCCGTAAACTAGCCCAATATCATGCTGCCGGAGCACACTGTCGGATCATACATGGACCCTATTCGGATGTATTTACCCAACCCACATTTGGGTCAAACAAGGAGAGGGCGCTTTCTATACTGAACGGCATAATGGGACCCTTTAAAAAAATGTTTTTGGACAATCTGAATGACTTTAAGAATGGCGAGAAATACTATGATAAATTCGTAAGTTGAATGGGAATTCCAATTCAATTCAAATTAAATTGTATTTAATATAAATTAAATGTATATTCAATTTCTTTTAAATTGTATATCTCATTTTAGGTACGTCTCTTCTCCACAATGAGTCAACAATTCCTGAAGTTAAGCACCTACGATCCCAATGAATTTAATGTGATTAATCATGGAGATTGTTGGATCAAGAATCTGCTCTTTAAGTTTGGACCCAAAGGGGAATTGGTCGATTTAATGTTCGTTGACTTTCAATTGCCAAAATATGGACATCCATCGACAGATTTGCTTAACTTTATCATGACATCTGTTCACATTGATTACAAACTAAAGGAATTTGACTTTTTCATCAAATATTATCACGATCATTTGATTGGGCATCTGCAGTTATTGGGCTATAAGGATCGTATGCCTACCCTGAGGGAACTTCACTCCCAGCTCTATAAGTATGGTATATGGGCAATTACAGCCTCTGTGATGGTGCTGCCTATCGTTCTATTGGATCCCAATGAGGAGACTCTCGATAGTCCTAAATTCAAGAACATGCTCTATACCAACTCCCGCTATAAGGATCACATTAACCAAATATTGCCTTGGCTAGATAATCGTGGTCTTTTGGATACCGACTAATTACTACTTATAATAATAACACATCACTCATTTGGACATATTCATTACCCTTCAGTTAATAATAATCATGGAAGAACGATTCGCAAATTGCAAACTTCATTTGTAATTTCAGTCGATTCCACTGAGTTAGGAAATTTATGAAAATAATAAAAAAAAATATTGTGTTTACAAGAACTAAGCACTGAACGTATTTCTTCAAGTTAGTTCTTTATTGATAATAAAGACTTGAAAGTACTTTACTGATAGTAGACTCGTATAAGTTTATTATCACTAGGCTTTATGTATATTCGATATCTTCTTTAGGAACTATGCAAGTGCATCAATTAAACATGACGATATAACACATTTACAAGGAATATAATATCAAATCGTAATATTGGAATTATTGGAGCATATACTGCGCTGAAGCATTTGTTTTTAAAAAATACTCCCTCAATTATATAAAGATATCTTTGATATTAGCCATTATATACTCTATTATAGTGTTTTTATACCCTACTACTTTCAACAATTAATTACACTAATTATTCGGTCAGCGACCTTTAATAATTGCATTATAGCGTGTTTAATTGTAATCTATAAATTGTTCACGTAATAATATATTGAATTAATGTTCATACAATCAATACAGGAACTGATAGTGCTCAGATTTAATAAGTCGCTTGTGGGGAATAAACAATATTAAAGTCATTGTGAGTATACGAAAGATAAACTAAATTTTTGACTGGATTTTAGTAGATAAACAATATTATTTCGACAGGCGGCGCGACTGAGAATACCCTGTAAGCAGCAACTTCGACTTACTCCTTATCTATGTTATTGAAAGAATAGAAAATAGCCTGTAGACAAATAGTAGTATATTCATTTTCTGAGTGCACAAATTAAGTTCATGTTAACTTACATTTTTATTAGAATACTTTATAATTTTTTGTCGAATAATTTTAGTTCACGTTAAATAAATAAATAATTTGTGCTCTAGCTGAGGTTGCCCTCTATTCCATTTTTATGTGTATTGTGAATAACAATATATAATATGTAAGTTTACAAATTTCTGATACACAATATTGTCTAAGTTTGGTATACCCTCTTCTTATTTATGTAGGGTAGAAAAGCGTAATTTCACAGTTTCGCTGTGAAATTGAATAATGGTTGTATTCGTCGCTAACTGATCGGCAATTATAGAATTTTTGAATGTGTAGATATACTACGACTTTAATGTGGGTAGAGTGTGGTGTATATATATATATATACTGATGTGTATCATGCGAGCAGTCGTCAGTTCTATTCAGTTCGTATTGCGAGTACACCTGTCGAGTTTGTCGAGCGCTTGTCGGAACACTGATAAAAAATAGTGTAGTTATCAGTTTGAATTGTTATCAGCTACGATTTTCGTATATAAATATCAACGTCGATTTAAGGCACACGCTCAGTTTAAATTTATTTCTGCATTTGAAAAGACGTATTAAGATCAGTTTCAACATCTACAATGGGTACTAATAATTCCAAGCCAAAACAGAGCTATAAAGTGTCAACTGTCGAGGACAAGTCGCAGCAGAGCAGCAGCAGCAGCGTCAAAGCTCGGGTTAATGACACAAAACCCGAGTCCAAGGTCGTTACGTCCGATTCCGCACCAGCCCCAACCCCAACCCCAACCCCTGCTCCTGCCCCTGCCCCTACCCCTGCTGTGCCAAAAATTGATAGTAGACTGGCGCCCGAATGGATTAAAGAGTCATACTTTGTGGAAATACTCAGAGAGAATGTTCCAAATTTCTCAAAAATTCAAAGCTTTTGCGTAAAGCCCGCTCTCAGCCCCGGAGAGAACTATGCATCGTTTATGCTGAGAGTAAGCATCGAGGCAGAACTAACAGGTGAGTGCAATTACTCAATGAGGTCATAAAATTTAAGTTTGTTTTGAAAATTCAATGAAATTCTTTCGCTATAATTGATATTCTTATCGTTTTGGAAATTTTGCTGGTAATCGTGACTATTTATAATTAGCGAATATACGAATATAATTAGCACACGCCTTTGACTTAAGATAACAAACCTATGTTTACCACTGCGACTATCTAACATTCATTTATGGCCAAATCAATCTATCAATTTTATAATTTTGAAGCGTTAATCAATCGTACAATATTATGGTTTCATAGGGGAATTTCATCATTTTAAATTGTATCAATCGTAAAACCATATTGGTTCCATTGAAGGAAATGAATAGATAAGATAGATTAATGAACTAAAGAACAAGAAACCGTAAAAGTTTTAAAATAAAATTTACGAAAGAAAACATATTTTTTATTCTTAAATAAAAAAACTTCAATATACACTTTTACTTAATATTTAACTAACGGGTATAACAATAAGGAATATTCTGGGACTTTAATTTGTAATTAAAGAAAGTTTTATTTCGAAATATTTTGAAATAGAATTAAAATTTGAAAGAAATTAAAATAAATAAATGAAAAATATAATCTTTAATGTAATCCGTGACATCTATTTTCTTTCTCTTTCTGTTATTAGATAAATCCATCAAGCCTATTTCGTATATGATGAAAGTAGCACACGATTATCCAGGAATGGAACAAATGCTCGCCGTTGCCAATTTCTTTCCAATTGAAAATGAGGCCTACATTGATCTATTGCCGAAACTGGAAGAGCTTTATAAGGAAAAGGGCTTAGACATAACTTTTGGTCCGCGAGCCTTCAGATTCAAGGAGAGCCTCAAGCTAGAGCCTAAGCTGGCTAATTCGGTGCTGATGTATGATCTTGGTCAGGATGGTTACAAGAATGTCAATCGCCAGGAAGGCCTCAATTTTGATCAGACTAAAGTGGTTCTAAAGAAGATGGCGCAATATCATGCCGCTGGAGCGCACTATAAAAACGTTCACGGTCTCTCGGATGGAATGTTGTATGGATTGATGGGCAAAAATCTTGAGGCTAGCATGGCAATGCTAGATGCTATGATGAAACCAACGCAGAAGATGTTCTTGAATAATCTAAAGAACTTCAAAAACTGTCAGAAGTATCATGATAAAATGGTAAATACTTGATAAATCTAACAATTTTTCTTTATCTAATTAAATTCGGTTTTTTAGGAGAAATATTTTGCCGATTCCCTAGATCTATTCAAAAGAATAGGTCAATACGATCCTAACGAATTTAATGCGGTTAATCATGGCGATTCTTGGGTTAACAATCTGCTCTTTACGATTGCACCCAATGGGGATCTCACTAATATGATCTATGTGGATTTCCAGAATCCTCGATACGGTCATCCGTTTTCAGATTTTCTATACTTTATCATGACATCTGTTCACATTGACCACAAGCTCAAGGATTTCGACTTCTTTATTAAATATTATCACGATCAACTGATTGAACATCTAGAATTATTGGACTATACGGAGCGTAAGCCCAGATTGTCGGAGCTCCACATTCAGCTCTACAAATATGGAACCTGGGCAATCATGGGCGTCTTCATGGTGCTGCCCGTGGTTCTCCTAGATCCAACCGAGTCGGCAACTTTTGAGAACTTCATGGGCGACAATGAAGCGGGAATGGATTTCAAGAACCTGATGTACTCAGGCGAACGCTATAAGCATCATATCGAGCAGATACTGCCCTGGCTGGACAATCGTGGACTCCTTGAAATCTAGTAAGTTCAATTATAAAATGACAATTGACTAGAACTCCTTAAAATGCATATTCTCGTATATTTCAACTATAGTCAACCACTACCTGAACAGATCCCAGTTCCCCAGTCCCAAGTAGAGATCGACGTGGATCCTGTTGCACCAGATTGGGTCAACGTAGAACACTTCAAGGCTCTGCTGAAAGCAGAGAAGGCCGACTATAAGGATATACAAAGCTTTCGAGTAAAGAAAGCCACAGAGTCTGGTGACAACTACTTCTCCATCATGCTCTCAGTGGACATTGATTACCTAACCGTATCCGATGACAAGTCAAGCATTTCCTTTATGCTAAAGGTGCCGCCAAGTGGTGATTCCACCAAAGAATTACTGGACGCAATGCTCACATTTAAGAAGGAGATTTCCATGTATTACGACGTCATACCAGAGCTGGAACAACTCTATCAACAGGCTGGACAACCCATCACACTTGGCCCAAAGAGCTACAAATTACCGAGCGCCCCAGACGCAGAGCACATTCTCCTCGAGAATCTGCGGCCGGCGGGATATAAAAATGCGGATCGCCTGCAAGGATTGAACATAAGCGAAACGGAGCATGTATTAGCCAAGTTGGCCAAGCTTCATGCAGCCTCCGCCCATCTATATGCTACCAAGGGTCCCTTTGCAGATTGTCTGGACAAACCACTGAACAATGAGAAGTCTCGTCCGATTCTTGATAGTCCCCAGACTAAGAAATTTATGGATTTAGCTGCTGAGACGATTAGGAGTTTCAAGGGTAGCGAAGCCTATGTCGATAAAGTGGTAAGTTCTGGGCAAGACTAATCTTACTCCTATTGAACTGATCTACAAACAATATACACCATCTTTAGATCAAGGTTCTGGATAATCTCTTTGATCTTACGACCGAGGCGGAGAAGTATGACGAGAATGAGTTTAATGTCATGAATCACGGTGATTGTTGGACCAACAATGTGATGTTTGCCTATAACTCCCAGGGGGAAATTACAGACACTCTGCTTATAGACTTCCAGCGATCAAACTTCAATACTCCTGCACAGGATTTGTATTACTTGCTCTTATCCTCGCCCAACTTTGACATCAAACTCGAGAAGTTCGATTATTTTATACGCTTCTATTATTGTGAACTCCAGCGCAATCTGGAGCTGCTCAAGTATCCACGTCATATACCTACTTTGAAGGAACTCCATACGATGCTCCTGGAGAATCCTCTATGGGCCATAACAACCACTTCGACAGTGATGTCGGCCGTTCTGTTAGATCCAACGGACAATGCGAACATTGAGACCATGATGGGTGACAATGAGGAAGGTGAGGAGCTCAAAAAAAAACTCTTCAGTGGCGACAGATATCTCAAACATGCCGAAGCTATCTATCCTTTCCTTAATCATAGAGGACTTCTGGACTTTGAATAAGTTTGCTGATTCCTCAACTGTAAATAAAAGTTATTATTATCTGTTATATGTTATGTTACGTTTTAAATAAATAAATATATATGTAAGTTTACAAATGTTGTAATAAAATTCTTTTTACTCTTGAAAATATAAAACAAAGTTGAAATTAATTTAAATCAAGACTTTTTATAATTGTTACCCTAAACTAAACTTGAAAAACTTGCGGGTCTTTGGAAATTATGCGAAGTTAACTTGCAATTTATTGCCTTTGGTTAAGCGATTATCAAACAAGCATATAAATATAAATATTTTTCAATCTAACAATTAAGTTTATATGTAAAATATTTGGAGTAGGCTAAATATTAATTGGAAATTGTAACAATTTGATTATTTGACAGCCAATTTGAATGCCACATAAATACTGGTTAAAAAGACAACAGCAATAGCCAGTTTTCTCAGATTGGCACGATTCACACCCTTGACGGTGCGCACAAGCTCCAAATTCATGCGGAAGACGTTGCGGCTCTCTTCGATGTACTCGGCACGCTTCTCGTTGTCCAATTTGCCGTAGACCTCGTTGAATATACGCCGTAGCTTGTTTTTTAGTATGGGAATTCGTTCTGGAAAGTATGTAGCTTCACATCCAACCTGGCATATGGTAATCTGTTCCGGCATTGGCCGGGCAACCAAATCGTTATCCTTGTCAACATTGAGAGCGGCAGCTGCTTCTGTGGCAGCCGCAGCCTCTGCTTCAGCCTGCTTCTGTTTCTGCTCGGCGGCGCCTTTGGGAAAGATCCATAGCTTGCGGGCAATCATGCGTTTCTTTTGCAATAACTGGCCGCCAGACATCAATGCCATATACATTTGAAAGGCATAGGCGAAGAGGAGCACCTCATCTTTGGCAACGACCTTCTCCAACGCCGTCAAATACGTTTTGACAGCGGGACGCGGTTCATACGACTTTTGCCAGTCGGACCCATAGAAATATGCAAAGTCACGTTCAAATGCAGCTGCACGATGGAACTCCTTAGGAAGCAGCCGCTCAGGCAAGTTTGCCTCAAAAAATTTATATAACTCATAAAAGACCAAAAGTCCATCGTACCAAACTTCATCATCCGAAAGGGCTAAAAACAAATAACTGCACTTTAATAATTATCATCCAATTACGTGTAATATAATTACCGAAAGCGAATTTAGCATTAATCAGGACGTCAGTCAAATTATGAACGTCTTTGGTTGCATTGCGAACTTCCTTTGTAAACGACATATCCACACATCCGTCATCATTGCTTTCAGTACTTCCAGTTGCCTGAGTGTGTGTTGTTGCCTCGTCCGTTGACATTTTGCTTTTGTCTAACAAATAGAATTAAATTAAATATTTCACTTTATCTGATGCGTATTGACGGTGTCTTCTTTGTTTTGAAATTAAATACGTAATAAAAAGTAATCGATCTATCGATGAATGACAAAATCGATTTTCGACTGCTTTGCAACACTTGTCGGCATTTACCGATGTGCGAGCGCTTTACAACACGCAAGCCAAGTGAGCTTGTTGTTTTGTTATTTCTAACAAATTTTCATTTTTAATTGTATAAAACATTTAAAACAATAATATTTAACCGTCACTGTAAGTGTTATTCAAGCCGCCTGCCAGCTGCAAGTGTTGGCAAATAAATAAAATGTGTTTTACGATGCAAATAACTGGTGCGGGCGCATATTTTAGTTGCACGATAAAAACTGAATGCAAAATATTTACCATTAAATGTTTAACAAATTTATTTTTTACAATACTTTTATTCATCATGCTTACACACACACACACACACACTGCACGCTCGACACACAACTGCAACGCTTTGGTTTCTTCTATCCCCAGTATTTCTAAAAATCCTAAACTCTGATCTTGCACTTGCTTTTATAGAAAAAAAACATATATATTTCATACAAGCAATCCTTATCGAAAGCAATGTCGGATCTATTTACAACTTTTGATAGCAACAGCGGGCATCACGATACACCAATGGCATCGCCCTCACAGCACAGTCCAATGACCAACAACAGCAACTCATCCACACAGAATGGTGGCACAACAACAACGACAACGAGCCAAGCTGGTGGTGGCTCCGTTGGGGTTAGTGGTAAAGCAACAAATCATAGTCCTGCAACTGGAGCTGAGAACACACCTGTAAGCTCCATGACAATCATTATCCATTCCCAATTAATCATTTCGATCTCTATTTCAGATGCTAACAAAACCTCGTCTCACAGAGCTGGTGCGCGAGGTGGACACCACAACGCAACTGGATGAAGATGTTGAGGAATTATTGCTGCAGATCATTGATGACTTTGTCGAAGACACCGTCAAATCGACGAGCGCCTTTGCCAAGCATCGCAAGTCGAACAAGATCGAGGTGCGCGATGTGCAGCTGCATTTTGAGCGAAAGTATAATATGTGGATACCTGGATTCGGAACGGATGAGCTGCGTCCATATAAACGTGCTGCTGTTACCGAAGCGCATAAACAGCGTTTGGCTTTGATTAGAAAAACCATCAAGAAGTACTAGGAGACTTTGTGCTGGGATTTCTTTGGCTTTGTCGGTTTAACAAACGCTCCACTTTAATTTAGGCCCATAAAATTTATAGAATAAGCAGCAAAGTTATATACTAATATCGTTTACTTTAAATATACAAAATGCAGAAACAGCTGGAAGACAATTTATTAACTACAGCAAGCAGCAAATCAACTCACATTGTAATCGTTTCAAGTTTTATTTTATAAATGTGGACATGAGTTATTTTACAAATTATAATTTACAAAAATAAATTCGACAAGCAAAAAGTATCAGAAATTTATCACAACACGTTATCGATGTACCGATGTAATTGATCGATAGTAGATGGCGATAGTTTTGCTTCGCCTTCTCCCATCACAGTTACAATGCACATCTGTGTGCAAAATAAGCAAAACGGATATGGGAATTTGTAGATTTTATGCATTTTGTAAATGTTTAATGATTTACAAGTTTTAAGAGATTGCACATTAAATAAGATAACACAAAATGAAGCTGCCCGTCCTGTGCCGCACTTGCGATGCAAGAGACACGGATAAACTGTACAAGTTGGCGACGGCCACCAAAAGGTTTCCAGATAAACTGCTCTCCGACATTTTAGCTGAATTGACGAACATCGATGTAAATATAAGCAAATTCTTTTATTAATAAATAGTAATTAAAACATGCTTTCCGCGCAGTTTAACGATGCATTGTCTCAGCGGCTCCCCCAGTGTCTGTGCGGCACTTGCGCAAGAAAACTCATCGGTGCCTATTACTACATAAAACAGGCGCTGGCAGCCAATGAGCTGTTAATGAACCATGTCCACAACAGCGACAAGGCAGTGACCAACAGTGACTGCCTACAGGAGGTGCCCATGGAGCTCTGTGCCGAGCAGCATGTTGAGGTTTGTCAGATCTTTTACTATAATTTGAATTACATCGTAATCGAATCTTGAGCAGGTTAAATTGGAAACCGAGGAAGATGAAATTGATAACGATATAACCTGCACAGAACTGCCTGAGTTCACCACAGTACAAAATGCGAATGACAATGTGGACAACACAGTGGAAAGTGATCACGATAACAAGAAATCTACGGATCCATTGACAATGCTTGATTCCGTCAAACAGGAAGAGGATGGCATTCCAGCGAAAGCTGCGATTGTCCAGGAGCATAAATATAAGGCTGATCATGATGAAGACGAGTAAGATTAGATATTGTATTGGTAGCATTATGTAAGGTTCATTTCTGCATTTCAGCTCTCTTGATGATTTGCCTTTACAACAGCGTGTCCAAAAGTGGAAGCAGACGGACAAACTGCGTGGAATTAAGAGACCGATATTTGCGTGCAAGGAATGTCCAAAGAGCTTCAAACGCCCTAGGTATCTTAAGCAGCATTCATCGCGTGTCCACAAGTCAAAGTCGGATTGGTACTCATGCTCCTTCTGTATACGAAAGTTTAGCCACAGTGAAGCTCTTCAGGCGCATCTTAAGGTGCACGGAGACTCGAAGCGATCGGCCAATTTGGGCGAGAACAAAAAGGCCAAGGATATTGATGTGAACGTGTGCAAACCACATGGCTACAAGCTCATCGAGTGCATGATCTGTCAGAATCAATACGATAAAATTGCCCAACTGAGACGTCACCTGGAACAGCATCCCGAAATTGTTAACTTCGGTGCACGCTCCAATATGCAACCAAATGAGCTCGCTGAACTGTTTTATCCCGATGCCAAGGATGTGAGCGAGAGTCAATTAAAGCAACTCATACGCAAAGATTTGGCAGCTGGCATTTATCAGCGTTTTTATTCGATAACGAACCAGTCGGGCTACGAAATGGATCTGGACAGCTCCGAAACAGAGAGCGAGGCCGAACTGGATGGCGATGAACTGTCGCGGCAGCAGCGTAGCATTCCCAAAGCCAAATACAGTTGCGAGCTGTGCCAGGAGCGTTATCAACGCAAGTATCAGCTGTATGACCATCAGCGTCAGTCGCATGCCTGGCTGGATGCACCTCATGTCTGTGGTCGCTGTGATGCTCGCTTTGTCAGCCTGCAGCTATTGAGGCATCACAATGAATCGCAGTGCAAGAATTCCCAGAAACGTTTCCTGTGCCACAAATGCCCGTTACGCTTTCGTTGGCGGCACAATCTAAAGGTGCACATAAGGGAGCACAGAATTACAGTAAGTATCTCAAATCCTCAATAATTTCTCAAGCTCCGACTTAACTCTCGACTCTATGCAGAATCAAACATTCGAGTGTGCCGATTGTAAACGCGTCTTTGACAAGAAGAAATCTCTGACGGTCCATTTGCTGAGTGTGCATGCGGAGCAATCGAAACTGATACCGTGTCAATGGTGTACTCGCAAGTTCTATCGACGGGACTATCTGGTGAAGCATCTGAAGCGGCACGGCATCAGGGAGCAGGATATACCGCTGGCCGAGACACTCATTGCGGCCACATCGAAGCCTAATGGACCCAAACGAATCACCTGTAAGATTTGCAATATGCACTTTGATCGCATCATCGATCTTCGGGCTCATATTCAGCTGGAACTGAAGTTGGCGCTGTCACTGCATCAAAACTACGATTCACTGCACAATTACTCCATAACAAATGAATCTGGATATGAGATGCAGCTTGGCGACTCCGAGACGGAAGATGAAATGCAGATGCAATCAACACCGACGTCAACTCCACGTCTTGTCTACATTTGCGAGCTGTGCAAAGTGCAATGCAGGCGGAAGTACGAGATGATACAGCATCAGCGAACCATGCATCGGTTTGACAAGATGCCACACGAGTGTGAAGTCTGCATCTTTAAGTGTGTCTGCAAGGTGAAGACCTAAGATCAACTCTAGCGAGAGATACCATTAATCAATGATTTATTACAGAGCATCATGGACCAGCACCGGCAATCGCAGTGTCACAGCGCGGAGAAGAAATATGCCTGCAGCAGATGCAGCTTTAAATTCATGTGGCCTGAAAATCTGCAGCAACATATGCAACTGCAACACGGCGGTATGGAACGAGCTCCAAGTGCTGATCGTATACCAGATGATCCAGCCGATCCAGCAGTGGATCCGGCCTTACAGCTACTGCAATGTCCGCACTGTGATCGCACCTATCAAATGAAATCACGACTGAACAATCACATAAGGGATGTGCACATCAATGGGGATCGCAAGCGCAAGGAGGCCATCAAGAAGTTCCTATGCTCGCTGTGTGGCCGCGAAACGCAATCGGCTGCCTCGTTGGTTACCCACATGCGTCGTCACACCGGAGAAAAGCCCTTCAAATGCGATCTCTGCGAGATGGCATTTCCACGGCACTCGGAAATGATATCGCATCGTCGCATGCACACGGGAGAGAAACCATTCCACTGTACCGTATGCGGCAAGGACTTTGCCCGCTCCGACAAACTGAAGCGTCACATGCTGACCCACAGCGGACTGAAGCCGCACAAGTGCACATACTGCGATAAGAGTTATCGCCAGGCCAAGGATCTGAAATTACATTTGCAGCAACACACCGGCGAGTGCCCCTTCATATGTGGCACATGCGGCGAGCGGTTCATTCAAGGCACAGCGCTGGAGAAGCATCGCATGATGCGGCGTCACTTTGACGAGGTGGATGAACGCATCTCAACTCAAGCGTGAACCTGATTAGCTGATGTCAACCACTTTGTTTACCTAGTTTAAATATAATTTTATGTTTTTATTCATTGACTTTCTCGTTGCCTAGAAATATCTAAACTGAAATATAGTATTTGGTTTTCATTCCATCTGACTTCCTCCTACAGCTCTTCTGATCCGCGTGGCTCGATTTTCATCATTTCCACGTCAAATACGAGCACTGAATTTGGTGGTATTTTGCCACCACCCGCACCGCTCGCTCCATATCCCAACTCCGGCGGAATGGTGAGTGTACGGCGTTCACCTTCGCACATGCCCAACAGGCCCTGATCCCAGCCCTTGATCACTTGGCGTGCACCGAGGCTGAACGAGAAGGGTTTGCCGCGTCCATAACTGCTGTCGAACTCTGTGCCATCTTGCAGAGCACCCTGCAAATTAAATGGTGGTAAATTGGTTTGTTATCTGACGTGGACGCCATTCTTATCGGTTTATTACCTTGTAATGAACATGTATCAAATCACCGCTCTTTGCTTTTCTCGTGCAGTTCTCCACACGCTTCTTGACCCCAATTTTCACTTTGGGCGTATCATTGGCCAAAACAGCCCCAAAAACCGCACAAACTAATAATAAACTCTGCACTTTCATCTTGCCAGCTTGTCTGTTCTTTTCTAAATGCAAACAAATGCGATTTCAATTATCGATAAGTTATCTAACTATCGAAATTACATTTGCCACTCACAACGAATCTGGCGCCAAAAAAGTAATCAATTCATGTGACTGCCTTTATAAGTCCACATCTCTAAGTATTTAACTGCCTAATTTGAAGTTTAAAGTTATCAAACTCTAAATTAAAAGTTAAACCACATGTACATATATATGCTATTTATTAAACAAGTTACATACATTAAAGCTCATTTTAAAATACAGAAATAATTTGTTAACTGTTTACAATTAAAATATATAAAAATTTATACAACATTTTAATGGTATTTACTCGCAAAAAACAAAGCCTTATTATAAATATGCAACAGATTATTTAAGAGATTTACAAATGTACGAATATATCACAATAATAAAGGAATACATACATTTTAAATGAAATTTCAAGCACAACACAAAATAATTATTTTCCTGGTGTGCAAATTCAATAGAAAATTGCATGTTTTATCGCTCGATAAATTACTAATATACTAATATCTAATACATTAATTTATATCTGTATATGTATGTATATAAAGATAGATATATGGACTATGACTATAATATGGATACAGCGCGTATATAAGGACTTGATTAAACATGCTAGATCTAAACTCAGCAGTGTCAATTATCATTTGACATATTTGTGATTTTGGTCGCATACATATTGGCCACCTTATAGATAAATTCGTATTGCTCCTTGGTCTGTACGGCGCTGGCCCTTCCACGTCGTACATAGTACACCAGCTGTGGTATGTCCACGGAACGCTTTGGTGTCTCCAGGCTGCGTATGGCCATGTCACAGGCGATGATGGTGCCAGTACGTCCCGTGCCTGGGGAGCAGTGAATGGTTAGCGGTCTATGGGGAAGGGGAACACAGAAATGAAAACAGAACAATTAACAAATCGCATGCAATATTCACAATTCACATCAGTGTTGCCAAAAACAGCAGGCAGCGGAAATTCTTTCATTATTTGATTTATCACTTTTCAACTATTAATAAACGTGAAATTGATTGAATTTACAAACGAGAATATGTATTCACATACACATATTTCGAGAATTTCTCAAGGCCGTTGATTTGATTCTACTTTTTTATAATGAACTTCGAAAGAATATATTTTTAAAAATACTGTTAAATATGAAAATATCGATTTTTAAAGATTCTTTATACATTGAGTTCTTGTTTGATCTTTAATCCTATTTGCTTCTTCAAAGTTGGCAACACTAAATCACACACAGGAGGGGTTAATTAACTTACCCCTGTTGAGTGCGCGCCTGTTGCTTGTTGGTCACATTGCCGTTAATCTCATTGCTGGCAGCGCTCGACGTGCTGCCTCCTTCATCCGGTTTCTTTGTCTCTCCACTGTTGTCCAGCGCTGTCTCCAGTGATTTCAGCGTCAATGTTGACGACTTCTCCTTCAGCTCATTGGCCTGCTCAAGGGCGTACGACTTGAGGGATGATCTCGCCTCCAGCAGCATGGCTATAATGGGCGCCTCCTCTAGGGGCACACCCGCCTCTGGCCACTTGTACCAATAGTGCGTCAGCTCACGGCATTCGTCGCCATCCACACGCTTAAGCATCAGCGTCGATATTGCATATTTATCCTTGACCTCGCGATGCTTCAGCGTTACCTGATAATCACCATAGCTGCTATGATTATCCAGCGTCACCGAGGGCGGCAAATATTCCGCACAACGTTCAATGCCGTTCTCATTCAGATCTGTTGCCTGCACAATCACCCGTGACTGCTGCTCCCAGATCATGCGCCAAAAGTCTCCAGTCGTACTCTCCAACGGCGCCTGGCAAGCAATATAATAATTTGGCGCATCTCGTGGTCCCTGCGGAGAGAGGCAACAGAGGGGAAACAGTTAACAGATGTACAGTTAGTCAAGTAATTATTTTACCAAAAATATAAAAATTTACTTATTTTAATACAATTTTAAGAGCAATTTAAAAAAGATATGATGTTGAATTTGACTATGGTTTTTGCAAAATCAAGTTTAATAAGTGTAGTATTTTGTATCTTTGCCTAAACCAGGGATTAAAATCGAAACGAATATCGGTTTCAGTTACGGTTTCGGTCATGCTCGAATTAAGGTTTTCGGTTATCGGTTATGCAAAATCTTGGAGTATCGGTTTCGTAACGGTTATCGGTATTTTTAAAAATACCGGTTTGGTTTCGGCTCACAAAAAAAACATTAAGGCTTTCGGCTGAATAAAACAAGAAGCGTTATTCATTGTTAGCCTGGAAAATAATGTTATCTGGTTATTTGATCTCATATAAATTTGGTTAATTTGGTTTGAATATTTCGATTATTTTGATTTTACTGAATTTTAATAACTTTGAACTGTCATAGCTTTATCAAAACTCAATCAATTTCCATGCGCAATGTAAATTTGGCCATAATGTTACCTCTACATTCGTTCTGCATTTAAATTTTGTTGATTTTGAAAATTTAAATTTTTTCGGAAAAATCAAAAAATCAAAAAAATCGATTTTCAAAAATTTTTTTAAATAAACCAAATGTAAATGCAGATCGAATTTAAAGAAAAAATCATGCTTAAATTTACATTGCGCATGGAAATTGATTGAGTTTTGACAAAGTTATGGCAGTTTAAAGTTATCAAAGTTGCTCAGTAGCTGCGACGGCCCGAACCGAAATTAACCCTTATAAATGAATCGGTTACTAAACGGTTATTTCGGTTTAAGGTTACGGTTACAAATGTCAATCGTTTTTTATCGGTTAAAGGTTACGGTTTTGGTTAAGGTTTTAATCCCTGGTCAAAACAATTTCTTGACATACTGTATGTATATGTATGTGGGTGGATAGTGACATAACAGTTAATTAAAAGCTTCACAAAGCGCATGCAAAACATACAACTAAGCAAGACTCTTACTCTCACTCTTTGCTCTCACTCTCTGTAAATTAATTGTGTGCGTTGAGTGTGAGTGCGTCATTTAATGGCTGCCACTGAGCTGCGCGCGGTGTTGATAAATTGCTATAAAATTGTTTATGTAAGTTTGTATACGTATGTATGTACTCATAGGTAAAGAACGTAAATCACGGCGTGTTCAGATTATCACCAGTTGCACACGTACAACAACTGCGCGCTTGAACAGCTGTGCTAAGAGAGCGAGAGCCAATTGTGTGCGTAGTGCTCTTCCACTCTCGCTCTTTGTCGTCTCTATCTGCTTCGCACTCTCTGTTTAATGGGAGATTCGCATCAATGCATTTTGGACATCGTCTGCAATCGTAAATGAGCTTTAATGCAGCCGACGTCACGCGTCAATGCTGACGCGCATTTGTTTGCTTTTTTAATTGTTTCGGGAATACCCTTAACATAACAATCGGCTTAACTCTTTCTGTCACTTGTTTTGTCCTCTATAATTACAATCCCCGAATCAAATTAACAATCAATCAATAAATGTGAATCATTTTACTTTTTGATAATACAATACGATAACTGTGATTGAATAACAGTGAAAATAGAATATGTGATTCAATAAAAATTATAGTTGTTTATTTAAAAGATTAATTAACTTGAGGCACTTTAAATTCGGTTAGTATTAATGATATTCCCATATTTGAAGTGCTCAATTAATTTAATTAGGATATTCACACTTCGTTGTAATCTCGCATAACTTTCCCCTAGATTATTATTATAACACACACACTTGTTGTTGCTTTTATTGTTTTTCGCAAAAAAAAACTCATTTGCTTACAACAGTCAATGTAACAAAGAGGTTGAAATAATTTTCTTGGCACTTTGCCAATCTCATGGGCCATATAATTATGCCCCCCACCCTCTCCTTGTTCAACATACGTCATGCAAGGCTAGACGAAGTGGCAACTCTAAGTTGTACCGTTGTAAGATAAACACACACACGCGCGCACACACACACACATGTGGGAAAGCTGCGTTGGAGGGCAGCTTTTTTGATTGTTATTTTCTGCTTGGGATGAGAGGCAAGCAATCGTCCGTCTCACTTACCCGCACATAATTGGCATTAATGTATTCCGTTTTGTCATCATCGCCCTGTCGCTGCAGCACCACACGCGTCTCAGGAAGCGGAATTACGTTAGCATAGCTGCGGTTTCAAGTTTCAGGTTACGTTGAGTTACGATCAGAGATCACAGACATTTATTCCATTCATTGAAGTCGACGGCGTTAATCAGGAAGCGGGCCATGCAATAAAAAAAACAGAGTTGAATCATTTCATTTAAAAATGCGTAATCTCTTTAAATATATTCCACCTGTTCTCCAACTTTATATCAATGATCATCAAAATGGTCGTACTTTCCCTTAAGATAAATTAACTACAGAAATTGCAGGGACCGTGACGATTATAAAATAATTTGTTGATTTTGATCAATAAATTCAAAATTTGATCTTATTTTGGATCTACTAGAAATAATAAATAAATGTAAATTTTAACTATATAAAAATTTACACAAATAATGAAAAGATAACCAAAATAAAATTACAATTTGTATATGAAACAGAAGAAAATACAGAAAAGTATTATATTTCGAAAATTTTAATTTTAATGTTTTCTGTCATATATTTAATTTTAATTTTTGCTTAAAAAATACTATGGGATCTTTTAAGTTTATAAAAATTTAATTCTACTTTTAATATTTAGCTCTGATAGGAATTTCATTTATCTTAATTTTTTTTACCAGTCTAGTTATCATGTAAGAATAATTTCTTGTGTATAATAAGAACTGTCTATTTTTAAACATATATCTGTAACTTATCTCACACTCTTTCATTATCTTTCATCTCTGAGCTGATATCTAACGAGTGTCATAACCCCAATTAATTTTTATTAATCCCAATGTCGGCAACCTTGAAAATTCATACTTTATGATGTCACAATGAATCACTGAATATTCACTCAATTCCATCTATCTCTGAGTATAAGAGCATTCATTGTCAATTCTCTTTATACTCACCGATTCTTATCCTCACATCCCGCGGGCACTTCATCGGCTCGGGCAATTATCTGCGGCACATCCCTGAATTCCTCAAAGATGCTCGATCGTCGCTCCAGGAATTTGCCCAACTCTGTGGCACTGACAAGATTGTGACGCAGCGAGGGATCATCGAAGGCGGCATTGCCATAGGTGCGTTTGGAAGCACGTAGATCGCGTCCCTTGCGTCGCACACTGCCCAGGACGGAGACATTGTCGAGGGAATAGGCATCGAGGCTGACGGGACGACAACGTTGTCCATACGACATCTGCTTCTGTCGCTTACGCATCAAATAGAGGAATGCCACCAACAGAATGAGGGCTACGACTCCAATAACACTGACTGTTATCGCAATGATGACGTTCACATCGGTGCCGGTGTTGCCATGTGGTTGTTGCATATGATCCACATCGGTGGGATGTGGGGGCATTAACATTGTGGTGGGTAATTCTATTGTCGCACCACTTGATTCTGTGGTGCTTTCTACGGGCAGCATGTTGTTCCTGTTGTTGTTGTTGTTAGTTTCGGTGGTGGTGTTGAAGGTGGAGCTGTAAATGGGCTCAGCTGTTGTTGTTGGCCTGGGTGTGGTTGTTGTAGTCGATGTTGTTGTTGTTGTTGTTTTTGTTGTAGTGGTAGAAGTAGTGGTAGTAGTGGTGCTATCATCCAGCAAACTGATAAGCGGCTCCTCAGTTGTTGTTGTTTTTGGCGCACCTGTTGTTGTTGTGGTTGTCGTTGTTGTTGTGCTCGCCATATTGGTTTTGGTTAGCAACGAATCCTCTGTATCTCGATCATGATCAATCTGTTGTTGCTCATCTTCATCTTCATAAAACTCAGACTCACCCTTTGCAGCTGTTGCTGTTGAGGTTGTTGTTGCCTTCGCTGTTGTTGTAGTTGTTGTTGCTGTTGTTGTTGGTTTGCTTTCATTTAGTGCAGCTGTTGTTTCTGTTGTTGGCACTGTTTCAACTGCAATTGTTGTTGTTCTAATTGGCGCTGTTCCAGCTGTTTCACTTATGTTATTCGTTTCCAGCGAAGTTTCATGCTCATTCAGTTTACTGTTAGCCTTTTCATCTGTTAACAGCGAAGTTATTGTTGTTGTTGTTATTATTATATTTGTAGTGCTGTTATTATTGATTTGCAGTTTCGGCTCACTGTTAGCTGCACTGTTATTGGATTTCTCAGTACTGCTTGTTGTTGTTATTAATAAATTGCTGTCGCCACTTGTTAACTCATTGTTATTGTTATTGTTATTGTCATTTGTCTTATTTTTAACTGTAATTGTTTCTAAATTCACTTCATTGCTAATTTGGTTGATTTCCGTTTGCGTTGGCGTTGCCAAAGTTGTTGTACTTGCTAATAATTGTTCATCAACCTTTGCGTGCACTGTTTGCGGCGTCGACGTTGGCGTTGGCGTTGACGTTGACGTCGTCGTAGTCGATGTTGTTGTGCTCACTTCGCCAGCTGTTCGCATACTAACTGTTATTGGCTGACTCTCAGTTGCCGCCAGCGTCGTTTCGGTCGTTGAGACCGAGACTGAGACCGAGACGTTGATGACGTCGTCGCTCTCGCTGCCGCTGCCGCTGTCGACGTTAACGTCGTTGGCTTTATCGCCGTTTTCATTATTTTCATGTGCCGTCGCTTTCATTGCCATTTCATTCGTATTGGGATTGGGATTGGGGGTGGCGTTCAACGCACTTGGCATGGCCGTTGTTGTTGTTGTTGTGGTTGCTGTTGTTATTGCTGGAATTTCTGGCTCAGCTGTTGTCAGACTAGCAGGTGTTGTGGTTGTTGTAGTTGTTGTTGTTGCAACTGTAGCAGCCTCTGTTGCAGTTACAGAATTTTCTACTGTTACAGCGCCTTCGATTGCTTTCAAGCGGAGCTTTGCGAGCTCTGTTAACTCTGCTTTAGCAATTACACTCGCTGTTACTGTTGATACCTCCAACTCTTCTGTTTCTGTTAACTCTGGCTTTGCTTTCGTCCATGCTTCTGTTGTGGCTTCTGTTGTTGGTGTGGATGCATGCTCATCCTGTTGTTTAACAGCTGTTGTCTCCATATTTAACATATTGCTCTCTTTGGTCTTATTAACAGTGCTGGCAGTTACAGCGTTGCTGGCAGATGTCTCCATTTCTCTTTCGTTTAACATTGCATCAAATTTCAATGTTGTGGCTTGTGTGGCAGCCTCAGTGGCATCCAGTGTGGTGCTCATCATTGGCTCTGTGCGATTCTCTTGACTCGTTTGCATCATCATAATCTGTTGCCAATCCAAAAGATTTTTCACCTTATGCTGCAACGTTTGGTTTTTATCCTGATGCGTCTCAATATCGTTGGCCAGCTCTGTTCCTTTGCCAACCTGTGGCATTGTGGTTGTTGTTGTCGTTGTTGTGGATGGCACCATTTTCATGGCCGCCAGACTCCATACCTCTGCTGCATTGGGCAGCGTCAGCTGTTGTGCATTTGTCGAATTATCGCTGATAAATTTCGCACGCTTCTCAGGTTGCGGATGCAGCTGCTCCTCCTCGATGGCATTTTCATGCGATCCACTTGGCGTGACCGTTACGCCGGCATGCAACAGGGCTGCCAGAAGTTGTGGTGTGTGTGTTGTTGTTGTTGTTGTTGTCATTGGCAGTGGTCGAAGCTTCATGGGCGTTACAGGGGAAACGAAGGTGAAGCTTTCAGTGCTGCTTGCAAATTGCATGGAACGTGCATGATCCTCAGAACGTTGCGTGGATCCTAAGCGCTCTGTAGTTGTTGTTCTTGTTGTAGAAGCTGTTGTTGTTGTTTCTTTTATTGTTTCAGTGGTGCTGCTAGTGATTGTTGTAGATGCTGTTGTCAACTCCAGTTCCACTTCTTCCTCTGGTTTTAGCTGTTCCTGAGCATCTGCAGTTGACGCAATTGTTGTTGTTATAAGCTTTGGATCCGAAGAAAACTTCGACGGCTCCACAGTTTCCACATTAAACTGTGTTGTTGTTGTATCTTCTGCTTGCGATTGCATCGCATCCACAAGCTTAATAGCATCCACATTTGCTGGTGTAGCAGAAGTTTCAGTAGAGTTCATTGCAAGCAGTGCAGCCTCTGTTGTTGTGGATGTTATTGCAGATTCTGTTGTTGTGGATGTTGTGGAAGTCAATTCCACTTGCTCTGCTCTCTTTAAGCTGTCATTGGCTGTTGTTGTTGTTGTTTCCGTTCCGTTGACACTTTCGCTGCTGGGCTTAACAATGTCAGGGTCAGTTGCAGAGGCGGCTGCCACGCCCATATTCACACTGTCCGTTTCTCTTTTAGCAATAAAACGTGCCCGCGTCGATGCCGTGGCCCAAAACAACAACAGGCAGAGGCCCAAGGCCCAGTGGAAAGACAGAGAGCAATTGGCGAGGCGCATAATGCCGACTATCTCCCTCTCGCTCGCTCGCTCTCAAACAGATTCTTCGTTTCGTTGCGCTTCAAAATTGTTGCTGCAATTTGCGTGTTTTGTTTTTGCTATTATGATTGTTGTTGTTCTTCTTCTTCTTCTTCTGTTAATGCTTCTGCTTGGCTTAAAGCTTTAGTTACACTTGTTGTTGTTGCTGTTTGTTATGTGCCCATTTTAAGCCTGTTGTTGTTGTTGGTGTTGCTTTTTCAATACTTTTTGAGTATTTTGTTTTCGTTTCACGTTGCCATTTTGTAATTATGCGAGACCTGCAAAAGGTATAGAGAAAAAATAATAGAATTAACAATTTGCTTATCTAAATTTAAATATTACAAAAACAAATATTAATAAAAGAATAAAACTACTGTAAATTACAGTTGGTATTTCAATGTATGTAATTTAAGGTCCGACATATGCAGGCCAGGAACGTTCAACTATTCCAAAGAAAGTGTATAACAAAACAAAAAATGAAACAAATAATTTCCCCCACCGGGAGCGATAACGATTTCCAAATAATCGTTGAGACACGTTCAAAAGGTGCCTGAAATACATTTTAATTAACGTTGGGTTCAAGGTTAAGACGTTCTTGATAAATTCAGAGAGCTGGGGAAGAATCGAAAAGGAAAATGAAAATAATAAGACCATACAATTTATTATTCTTGAGAATGTGACAAGTGCAGAGCTATATTTATAGTCTTAACTTTCTTTACTTTCTAGAATATGATTGCCTTTTGTATTCTCTCCTTTACGAAAATCTTTTCTTAACACATTAATCTGCTATTTCCTAATACTTAGCTATTGTTGATTTCATCATCATTAGTATAAGCAGTTATTATAATCGTAGTACAAGTACTTTCCCTTTAGAAGATCTTTACTTGGCACACGCCAAATAAAATAAAAGCTCAAAGTTCAGTGCACTCGGGGGGAGGTTAAAAAAAAAGCTCACATTGAAACCAAAATAGTATATTCAAACTCGAGCAATTGATGGATTGAAGTGAAGTGTTAGGGTTCATTCAACTGCAGCACACGCCATTTGCAATTCGAAATGGGCCAGAACCCCAGCAAAGTTCATCAAAGTTTCATATGGAGCAATCATAACTATTCCAGCATAGTATGTGGATGTGTATGTATGTACATATGTATGTATATGAGGGGCTGTTTTCATTCAATATTCAACATTCACCATGGTTATTGTAACTTTGTTATCTACCGATTCGACCCGATGTCATGTCAATGTTGCATGCAACGACGGCCAAAAGGAGGGTTAACCAAATGGCCTAAACGTAAGGCAATTAAAGTTAAAAGCCCCTGCCAAACAGTGGTGCAAAGCCCATAAAAAAGTAACTCTAATGAAACTATATTTTTGAAAAGTATAGAAATATGTTTTAAATGATATACATTTCCTCAAGTTAGCTAATATTTTTATATATGTTTTTAATAATAAATAACAATAATTTTTAATTGAAATTAATGCATGTCGAATCTTATTTTTAATCCAATTTTCATAGGATTGCGAACCAGTGTGCCTTAATGCAACAGCCAGGTGTGTTTGGAGCTGAGGTGTGACACAGGAACACATTAAGGGAGTTTCTGGCCTCAATTGGAACATCTACATAAAAAACGAACATTTCGTTACAATTAAATACAAAAAAATAATTGAAAATTCCACAACACAGCAGCTCATATAAAACTATTCCCATAAATACTGAAAATGTGTTTGCTGACTAATTCGGTAAAAAATCACAACAAAAAAACAGCTACACTTTGATAAGATTTGTTTGGTTAACCGAACAACAATAACAACAACAATCTCGGCAAAGTATTTTGTAACATTTGTTGTTGCTGTTTTCATTCTGAATGTCAACGTTGCTGCTGATAAGAAATAAACGCTAAGGTAACCTGCACTTGCCCCTGCACCTCTTTTCCCCTAGTCGACAGGTTTACCTGTCCAGTAGCCGGACAAGGTGAGAGATTGTGACTGCGGTTGCTTGAGAGCCAACAATTTCCATATCAAAAGGGCAAACTTGTGACAAACTGTGCAAAGTCGAGCTAAAGATATCATTTACTGAAACAGAACAATTTAAAGTTTAACTAAATTGCTTAAAATACGACAAGATTTAGAAACTTCATAAATTGTAATTTACACTACATTTTGTTTCTTCTTTAAGTTTATTAATTATTTATTCAAATTTTATAATATATTTAATAAAGAAAATTTTAAGCATTTTGGAAATGAAATGAAATGGTCTTTCTTTTCAAATAAAAACTATTTTTTAGTTACTTAAAATCATTTTAAGATAAATTAAAACACATTTAGTAACATATAAATTATTATAGAAAAATTTAATGTTTGGAAATGGGCTCGATATTTATTAGTTATTAAATTAAACTTATTATCTTGTCATTTATAATCCATTCTTAAATTCTTTAAAATGATCTTCGCGTTATTAGTTATTAAGAATAAGTTAATAAGAATTACAATCATAAATATTTAAATTAATACTGAGAAAAATAAATGTTTTAATATTTAAATTATTTAAAATGAGATTTACTTATTAAGAATAAATTATACATATAACAATCAATAACAATTTATTTAATACAGAAAATATGAATGAATGTTTGCTGGGTTATGCGATGTTATTGCGATATATCGCAACTGCAAGCAGAGCGTGTCTGTTAAACATCGCCAAGAAAACGTTGCATACTTTTGGGCTGATTTATAAATTATTAAAAGATCTAAATTACATGATAAATATATAGACTATTATGACCATCATAATATTATTTCAATCTGCGGCAATTGCAATCATAGTACTAAGAATTTAAGTGGAAGATTTAGTCTTGCAACATTACAACAATTGAAGCATTACGTAGTTACAATTACGAAATAATACCCAAAACATTGTGAACTGTAACAGACAAAAGATGGAAGGGTGGGGGAACGAGAAGAGTCTATTTGCAATTTGAACCCTACACTTAACCCAAATGAAAACAAGTACCGGGTCTGGTGCCGAAACGTGACTCGCTGAAACAGCGGCAAGTGCAGACATCTCCACACACAAAACAAGGTAGAAGAAACGATCATGGCAAACACTGAAGAAATCAAAGAAAGCAAACTTTAGAGAAGATTCATTTCCGCTTGAGCGGCAAGGCGCTGAAGATGAACGAATGACTTAGAATCTGCAAAATTCTTCAGCTACTTCAGATTCAGATTCGTATCGCAGACTTTAGTTAATAATAACGATGATGACGACGACGAAGACAACAACGCGGATGATCGTTACGCGGAATGCTAAACCTGTTTTTGTAGCCCAGTAATGCTGTTGGATAAAGGAGATCGATCTTTTAGTTGAAATCGATTAACAATTAAAATGATTTCACCTCCATTGTAATGCAATGAAATATGGGAAAATTTGTTGTTGCATACTCTAATGATCGACTAATGATCTTACGAGATTTAGCTTTATAATAATCGCAATCACTGTGCAATCCACAAATGCTTGTCTGCATTTTTGATTGATGAACAGAATGCGATCATTGATGATGATCATTGATCTACGTATTGTCAACTACTTGATATGTAAGATCGTCTAAAACTGAAAAATTATTAAATCAGTGATCTACAAATTGTTAACTGAAAGATCATCTTCAATTTCAACTAGAAAATTGTTAGATGAACAGAAGATGATGATTGATCAAAAGAATTGTAACCAGCTGAACTTTAAGAATATCTTCATATTCCACTGAAGAATCGCAATTGTGTTTTAATAGTTGAAAAGAATGCGATCATTAATGATGGTGATGGTCGAACTAGAAGAGGATTTTCATATTCATCGGAAAGCTAACTATTAACTCGATGGATTTAGGATGATCATTCGTCTACAAATTGTTAATTAGCTGAACTGATCGTTCTTCTTCATCTTCCTTTGAAAGATCATTTTCAAATCGACAATAATTCTTTAGATTTTTGATTAATTATTATTTGGATGTTCATATTGTCAACAAGTTGATTTGGAAGATCATATTCAATTTTATAGCCTGTAATTAGTTTTTATCTTTAGCCTTAATTGAAGTATTTCTCTTTCGACTAATCACCACAATTGACGAACCAAATCTTAAGTTAACCCAAATCTTTTATGCACGCAATTCTTAAGCCTCTACTTGGCAGTCTTCGAATGAAAGAAGAGAATGGAAACAGTTAGGCTAGTTAATCATAGATCTAAGAGTCTCTTTCTTTTGTATAATTGTTGCGTACGCGTATTTCATTCAGTTCTATCTACAGATACTCGTACTTAAATGTTAATAAATACCAAGACTTATGTATTTCTCTCGTTTTTTTTTTTTTTTTTTTTTGCTTAACACAGAAATCAGCCAAGTGTAATGGGGAATATGACGCGTTATAGCGGATACCGGGCGTTAATTATTGTATAAGGCTGTCCCATCTTGTTGTTTGGGATTGTAATTCACAGTTTGCTGTCTAAAAGTATGTATGTTTAACTGTTTCACGTAATTATCTATGTCGAAATGTGAAATTAATTGTTTCGCAAAATGTTGACAGTGGCACGACTGCGTGAAAAGTCGTGCTGTAGGTGGAATGACAGATATAAAAAAGGTTTTCAAGATACGAACAAGATTTAGCCGGTTCAAAAGTCGAAGTGCTTCGATTTACAAGTTGTGTTGTAGCTGGTAAATCCCTTTTAAATATAAAATAGAAACCTCCGAATACGGAATTCTTTTCTAAGAGTTCTAAAAAATTTGACCACATTCCAAAATCATAAACATTATATAATGAATTATTGGTGAAATTTGTCGAAATTAAAGCAATATCTATTTCAGCTTTAAGCTCTTTTCTTTCGACTTTACCTTCATTTTTCTTAAACTTATTCATAACTTGCATGTCTTCAGCTCTTTCTGACCTCAAATCGCTATTCATTCATTCGCGGATGACTCATTTGCATGACATTTGCTTATATCACAAATTTTGAGAGGGAAATCAATGCCTGAAACTTAGATCCAATAAAATCATAACATGTTTTCTATCCTCCCCTCGGGCGCAACTTTCAATGTAATTAAAATGGAAATCAAAATGAAAATCATAAGCAAGTTTGCTCTGTGAAAAAAATATACCCAAATATACATCAATATTGACCTTGTTGCCCTGCCAAAGCGTTTATTGAACCAGGCAGCGCGACGCCTCCAAAATAAATGGTCAGATATTTTTTTCTCTTTTTTTTTTAGCTATTATTATTATTATTATTTTTGTCGGTTGTTGTTTTGTGGCTATCGAGAGCGCTAATGAACATTTATTTTCATATACTTATAAATATCTGGAGTTCGTTTTAATAATGACGTCGTCATGCACTTGAAACGGTTAATGATAAAAGACAACAAATTATTAAAAATTTAATGTCTGTCTTGTGTTCTCCAGATATTTGGGAAACTTTTGCAAATGGAAGTATGAATAATCGCAAATGAGTCGATCGAATGCTTAGAAATTACAATTATTTCTATTCAGATTTGTATTAGTATTTGCATTAACATTATCATCATAATTAACTTAATCATGTGAACTCCAGATATTTGGTAAAATTGAAGCATAAATAACGGCAAATGAACTCTTGTAAATAACATGTATTTTTTATTAAGATTTATATAAATATTACTATTAGCAATGTCATTATTAATAAGCCAATCATAAGTCTTTGCATTGGTCTTTGTCATAACATATCAGTAAAATTAGTGTCATATGTTATGTAATTTGACTTAGCTTGGCATACCATTCGAATAAGAAACAGCATTATAATAAGAATTAACATTAGCATTAGCAATAACATTAGAATTAGTATTAGCATTATCATTAACATTAACATTAACATTAAAGTTAATATTAATATTCGCATTTGATTTTTAGCATGATTAATATTATTATTGGCATTAACATCTGTATTTGCATTATGATAAGCAAATAACATTAGCATTAGTATTAGTATTAATATCACAATAGTAGGTAACACACTTTATAAGCTACTCACACAATACAAAAAGATCTTGCCCAATCTACAGTGACTCGATATTAATTATAATAAATTGAATTTGTAACATGATGATTTATTGACATCAACTATAAACCACTCTAGTTCCAATTACTTGCAAAGCTCATGATGAAATCAAGCCATACAAAGCGAATTCATAAGCGGCTTAGCTTGGCCTCAACTATCCAATGATTACAAATGGTTCCACAACAAAAGCCGAGCCAATTTGTCCATTCCATGTGCTATATGTATATATTTATTTATATATTGTATATGCGACTTGTGTCCACTTAATGTGCTTGGGACTTATAAAAAAAAATTGACAAATGTGCCGCGTTTTAAAGACACAGAAAAAAGTGAACGAGTTCGTTGTGAATGGTAACAGATGCGAAAAAAAAACTAAAAAAGCAATTGCAAAATTGGTATATAGAGAATGTTACATTAAGAGAGAAACTGAGATATATTATATATAAGTTAATGAAAAAGAAGGGAACGAGACAGTACCAGAGATATATACGAAATGTTCGCTGTGAATGTCAATTAACCCGAATGTGAAACGCAATTACAACAGAAAGAGACAGAGAGATATAGAGAGAGATAGAGATAACGAGAATGTGTTCTATACTCATAAATTGCAATATTTGACTAATTGTCCAATTGCATTAGGGGCAATTATGCAGCTGACGAGCACATTAAGCGCCTAAATGAATTAATGTCGTGTGGTTTATCTTTTGCATATATCTACAACCGATTGTCATTAAAATAATTGCATAAACTTCCATTGAGAGAGAGAAAACAACTTAGATACAAATTTGAATGCATTTGGGGCAAAACTAAAGTTGATTTACTGCCAAATCGGGCACGCGACTTGTCCAATGGAAATGTTCTGTTGTATTTAATATATGGCCAGGGGACAGGCCTAAATTGTAGTTGGCCTGACCAAGATTTATATCTATGTTGGGATAATGAAATGGCAGTAGTCTAACCGTCTAACTGGGCGCAGTCAAACTGATTTTTGGGGTGGTTTTAATGGATAGTGCACTACAGAAGACCAAGGAAAAGTAATATTCTATGTATAGCTTTTTATCAGGAACCGAAAATAACTTAGAAACAAAGTTTGAGCTAAATAAATTAATATGAACATGGCTTACACAAAAATTCATATTAAATCGTATACATAGAAATTGCTTAATAAAATAAGAATTTTTGTTTAAAAATTGTAATTTTGCACTTTTATTTTATTTTTATTATTATTTTATTAAAAATTAGAAATAAGTGTTAGTTTTCTTTTTATTATAAAAGTTAATCATCAGATTTATTCTGATTTTTTTTAATCAAAAATAAAAGATAATATTTTTAAATATTTTTATAATATTCTTAAAATGTTTAGCTTATTATGAATGTTATCTTTTTATACAATGTGAGTTTGGTTGTTTGTAGATGCTACAGTTAACAGTTCAGCTTTATAATTAGATAATGATTTGTTGCTCCAAATATGCGATTAATGTTTATTATAAGAAACAGCCTTGTCAGCGACTTGACATATTCAATCAAACTGAAGGACAAGACTTCAATCAACAATCACTTGCACTTACACACACCTACACACACAGCTCTGACTGTTGTTGTGGTTGCTGTTGTTGTTGCAACAATTACCACTTGTTGCATACAGATTGAAGGGGCGACTAATACGAAAATCTCTACCCTTTTTACGTGGCCAATTTGAATGTCACGAAATTGAAAAGCGTTAACAAAAATTGGGGCTACCGTCGTGTCTGGCTAAAAAAAAACACAACAACAGAAACAACGAGATAAATTTCCATTGGATTGTTATTGTTGCTGGACACAATTGCACGTGCATTGCTGTTGTTGTTGTTGTTAGCGTTTTTTTTATTTTTGGGTTTTTCGCTTTTAGTTACGAGCATAAAAAAAAAGAGTTACAGCCATGACGCCGCCAGTCGCAATCCGCAGTGTGAACCGAATTGAGGTTATTCCACAACCACAAAAAAAGCCAACAACCAGATGAGTTAACAATTCAAAGTGTGTCTGTGTCTGTGGCTGTGTGTGAGTGTGTGTGAGTGTGAGTGTGCATTAGAGTATGCTGTGACTCATATGAGTTCATTCATTGTCGTCGTGTCAGCTTAAATGCCTCGTGGGCACTCGCATAGTTCACAGCAAATTACGAGTTAAGTAATGCACTCTGGTTTACACGGCAGCAATTAGTTCACTATATAGTTGATTGAACTACTCAAAAGCCTCAACTGAATATATTCAATTTATTCGATTGCCATCTATCGATGATAATACACATATGGTCTCGTCTCTTAAATATATGAACGTATCTTTCTTTGTAAACATTTTTAAACGCAATATAAATATTTTTCATTAAATTTTTAAATTAAGCATAATGTTTTCCTTTTATTAAAAATTCATTTACTTTATTTAAATTTAATGATTAAAGAAAGAAATTAAAAAAAGAGTAATAATTTATTTATGTTATTTGAATTCGTTGAAATTCTAAATAATGTTTAACTTTGCCTAAGTATTATTCATATATTTTATTTTCATTAAATGTTTGAATTAAGAATGAGGTTTTTAATTTATTAAATAATATTGGTTTGCTTTCTTATATTCTATTGTTTAAAGAAAGAATTTAAAAGGAAGAAATAATTTATTTATTTTATTTTAATGATATATTTACATTATGAATAATGTTTCACTTTGCCGCTTTCTTCGAAACTAATTTTAAAATCATATTACTTAGCGCATTATTATTCGAATCTCGTTTCAAAATGATTTACACGCAGTAAAGTGAGTTATGAGTCAACGATCTGCGCATTTTAAATTCAAATTTTAAGACTTTAATGTATACAGCAAAAAGGGCAAATGCAGTTGGTTCGCTTTTATTTACTTATTTTTTCTCGCTTTTTCTTTAAACAGCAGAGTTGACAGATTTTGCACAAGGTAAACTCTGCTATATTCCAAGTATTAATCGCCTCGTAGGGCTACGATACTGGAACAAAACCTGCTAGATATGCTGCATCTCTTCAACAAACAACAATAAATTGGCATACATGAAATACTTATAATAAAATCTCCAGAATATATTTTAGAGAGCTTGTTATGTGATAAATTTAACCAAAAACTTTTGAAAAAATACGAACTATAATCTATTTATTATCTACTTTGTGATAAACACGTATTTGGATACAAAAGTATCTTGTAGATACAAGTAAAAATTGCAGACAACGAGAAAGAGCAGCTTTCTTCAGGTACTTAAATTGTTTTTATCATATAGTAATACGGTACAAAATATTTTAAAATACCCTGTAATTTAAGAAAATTTTATTTAAGAATATAAGATATTTAAACCAAAAGTTTTATATAGTGTTAGCTCATATAATAACTACAGAATACCCAGTAATTAATAAAAATTCTATAAGTCACTCCACAACTTTTCAACTAAATACATTTGTAATGTAATTGAAAATATTTTTTCTCGTAATAATTGTTGTGGTTGCTGTTAAATGAAAGGAAAAGTTGGCACCTAGAGCAACACTTTTACTTTTCACCTGAGCGTGGCAATCTGAAAGATACATTTTCATGGCTAATTTTCACAGCAAGAGTAGCAGCAAAGCAACATCATCTGTAGCTGCAGATGTGGCAGCTACATGCGGCAGCTGTAACAGTTGACAGACAAGTTTTCCCTGAGGTGGCTACCATTTAAATGTGTTAATGATCGACTACCGACTGAAGGGGCCGTCGAAGAGAGAAGGGTATCAACATGCTGGAGATTATGTGGGCGGCAGCTTTGGACAGTTGAATGTGCATTATATAATTAAATACCATCCAAGACTTTCCATTTGCGTGATCCGCTCAATTGGGTGATTTCTCCCACGTCAACAAAAAAATACAAAAAATGTTTAATTAGTTTTTGATATTATTTTCTTTTTCAATTTTGTTTTTTGGCAACTCTTGTGTCGATTAATGCTTAAAATTATTTAAATATTTTTTTGCTGTTATTTACAAATTAAGCAAACATTTTCCCAGTCTAAACTTTTTCACATGACACACAAATTTAAAGATTACAATATAAAATAAAAAAATTTCTGAAATGATCTGTCATATTTTGAATGAAGACTAGTTATTACTCTTAGAAATTTTAGAGAGTATTATTATCTCGTTTTACTGAGTTTTTCAAACAACAATAATAACAGCTAAATGTTCATGAGTTTCGATTTGATTGAATTTCATTTATCAGGAAGAGGCAGATCTTCAAACTGTTTCTAAAGGTGTAACATGTATTGTGGCAAAACTGTAATACCCGCTAATAGTGTATTTAACTACCAATGACTTATCGAATATATCTTTATTCATCTTTTTCTCTTTTCTTTATTTGTTGTCTTTTTTTGGGTCATCTTTACTTCGGTTTTCCTCTTTCTTTGTTGCTGAACACGCAAATTTGTCATTGCCATCGACATTGTTAATTAAAGATACCCAGATATCATTATATCAACTTCTATATAATCTCTTCTCTTTTTCTGATAGTTATACAGAGTTCAAGGTTTGTGCAGTTAATTGATTAGCAAAGGAGTGTCAACTTTAAACTCAAATAAGTTTCAGGGGTATGTTCCATAAAACATTACTGATCTTTTTTCTTTTGCAAATTTGTAAAAAGTTGAACCGAAGCTTAAGATTTACTTAAATATAAAATGAATAATTTTACAAGTTAAGTAAAGGTTTTCTGGCGATGGAAACTTAATGTATGTATGTATAGTCTAGTCAATCTCTGCAGCAAACATTTATTTTTCCCAGATCATTTTCTGAAATCCCATAATACCTGAGGTTAGGTAGTTCTCAGTTCTTCACAGTCACAACACGTGCATCCATTTTGCATAGATAATTATATTCAACTTCAGCTGTAGCTAATTGAATTTATTATAAACTATGTAAATGTACTTGAAGTCTGCTTCTAGAGATTTTCTTTCAATGCTCTTTTTAATGATTTGTTGATTGTTTATGGGTTTTGTTTGCCCTTTTGGCCGCAAAATTCCCCGAATTTAACATTTATAATTCCCTAGAAATTCTCACTGTAGTCACGACAAAAAAAAACTAGTTTTGTTAGCCAGAAAAACGGGCTGGGCTGCGAGACCAGGCTCGCCGTGGGGCAAAACCCACTCAGAATTTATTATGCATATACGATTAATATTATTATATATATATATATATTATATGCATGCCAAACTTATCACATTTATAATACTTTTTGTGTTTAACAGCGTCTCTAGATAATATTTTTAATTGCGTCTCAAGTCTGATAGAATCTCGCATATCATTCATAAAAAATAATATAATTAAGTCCAAAAATGCAAATTCAATTGTTAAATAATTATTTGTTGTAAACTTATTGCGACGTAGAAAGAGAAAAAGAGACTCTACGAAGTTGACTGTAGAAATTATCAGATGGAAATTGTCTACTTGAGTAAGTTGTAATGGAAGAGGTTAATTAATGAATATATCAATAGGTTATAGGTCACGGGAAATTCGAACGTTAAATATGTAAATTGTTCAACTTGTCAGCAATGAGAAATTCGAGTGATAGTGTAATTAATGGCACTTCCATCAATCGACAAGTAATTTTATAGAACATATAAAACGACCACAGTTAGAATTAAAAGAATCGACAATATCTTTTCGTATATTATAATGTGATCCATTTTGTATTTCAACTATTTTAGGAGTACAGATTATCTTTCTGTCCAGACGTAATAAATTAATAGACAGTTTGTACTTAACGTTCAACCAAAAAAAAGAGTTTACACCAGGGATTAAAACCGAAACGAATATCGGTTTCAGTTACGGTTTCGGTTATGATCGAATTAAGGTTTTAGGTTATGCAAAATCTTGGAGTATCGGTTTCTTAACGGTTATCGGTTTTTGTAAGTTTCGATTTTATTATAATTTGATCTCATATAAATTTGGTTCATTTGGTTTGAAAATTTGGATTACTTTGATTTTACTGAACTTTAATAACTTAAACCGTCATAACTTTGTCAAAAGTCAATCAATTTTTAAGCGCAATGTAAATTTGAACATGATTTTACCTCTTAATTCGTTCTGCATTTAATTTTTGTTCAAATTAAAAAATTTTTGAAAATCGAATATTTTTGAAATTTTACAGTGTTACCCCTTTGTCTTTTTTGATTTTTTCGAAAAAATTCGAATTTTTAAAATGAACAAAATTTAAATGCAGATCGAATTTGGAGGTAAAATCATGTCCAAATTTACATTCCGCATACAAATTTATTGACTTTTGACAAAGTTATGGCAGGTCAAAGTTATCAAAGTTACTTAGTAGCTGCGACGGCCAGAACCGAAATTAACCCATATAAATGAATCGGTTACTAAACGGTTATTTCGGCTTAAAGAGTTTCGGTTTATGGGTTTCGGTACAGCGGAAAAATATTTTTTCGGTTACGGTTTCAGTTACGGTTACAATCTTTGAAGCCAGTTGAGTTCAAGTGGCATAAACAAACACAGAGCAAATGCAGAATTTGTAAGTATGGTTGCCCTCAATGGCCTCCGATGTGAAAGGTAAACAAAAAGAGTTTTTATAAATGCATTTCATGCCCACAGTTGTGGCTAAATACACAGAGAGCGACATGTGTGCCGCATGGAGAAGGTAAACATTTGAGTGAGCTCGAGGTGGCTTTTAGGCCATTTGGGCCAACTACCAACTAAATAAACTAGTTCACATTTGGCCGTAGGCAAACTACTTCCTTTTGACTAGGCCAAGGGGCCAGGGACACGGGCAACAATGAGACGGTTCACAGTTCAGGGCCGAAACAACTCAAGTTGTAACTCACGAAACGCGTCGTAATTCAATTAAGTTCAATCAGTGTTCAAAGTGTTTGTCGAATAAGTGTAAATGCATCCAACAAATGCTGGAATTGAATTTAATTCAGCCATTGTATACAATAAAACACCCTGTAACGAGGGCTGATCAACAAGTTCTTATTTTTGCTAAAGAGCACCTAGAGATCAATTCCACAACATTCGCAAGGAAAATTTATTAAAAATATAAATAGAATATTGTTGCAGTTAATTTTTAGACACGAAATTTAAAATATTATACAGACAGCAGTTCTACCAGGTCAATTTATTGGAAACTTACTTTGTAAGCCACTGTACCCCATAATCACTTTAATGCTCAGTAAAACGAATTATAAGAAAAGTAAACAGAGACTATGAAAATAAATTGCCCACAGAATGTTATCTCACTCTTGACCGTTCTATTTGTCTCACTCTAGCTAAACATAGTCAAAAGTCACCTAGTCCTAGTTAAGCTTAAACGTTCGTTGACATTTTTAAACTTAGTTTGTCAACAAAATAATTAAAGGTTTAATTCAATTATTTATTGAAAAAGAGGGAATATAACAGCACTGGGAGCATAGAGCAAGGAGAAGAAAGAGAGGCATGATACAATCTCATAGACTTAATTCAATAAGTTCACTTTGACTTCAATTTAAATTAGTCAGCCTCATAAATAATGTCAAGTCAGGTCCATTTAATGGTTCAATTTAAGTTTCCGTAAAAGTTCAAGAGCTTTAGTCGTTGTAAGCTCGAAGAAAAAACAATGTTCAAGTTGCATTTTCCATTCGAAGATTGCAAAATGCAGACCACAAAATGTTTTGTAAGAAGAAACCGAATGAAAGACAATAAAAGCAAAGAAGATGAAATAACATGAAGAACCAGAAATGACAACGAAAAACGGCATAGGTCAGGTCTCTGGGTCTGCAGGGCAACCTTAATTCATGTGCCCCTCTCTCTCTCTGTCTCTCTCTCTCTATCTCTCTGTGGGGCAATCAACGAAGCTGTGCAACATCGAAACCCCCACAGATTTGCATTTAGTCTTAATGACTTCGAATCGAAGGTTGGATTTGAGTCATCAACTGGTTTCTTGACAGTTTCGTTTAAGAAGGGGATTCAAGAATACGAAACTTTAATGGAGATTTAATAATAGTTTCGAGATATGCCATTTTTAGATCCATTTTTTTAATACCTATTATATTAATATTTCCGGATAAAACTTTAAGAGAATAATGACAAAATAATCCAATTTTATTTATTTTATTAAATTGAAAAAGATGTAATAAATTGTATACCCATTTTATATACTTGTTCTGCATTTTAACGCTTTTTCTATTACAATAAAATTTCCAAGAAGCATTTTTGGAAGTTGAACAGACAGAGTAAATTTTGTTAATTTTGAGTTGTGTTATTGAAGGAAAATATTGAGATATCTTAAATATTAAGTTTCAGTATGAAATTTTAATGTATTCCAAGTTATAAACGTTATCAATAGATAAAAATTATAATTTTTTTCAATTCTCAAACAATCCTCTATTCTAATCCAGAAGCAAGACTTGGCAAACCTTTTGATAATTTCCGCAAAACAAAACAAAAAACAATGGCAAACTGCAACCGGCAAACTATGCGCATAAGTAATGAGTATTTGTATTCGTAACCGGGGTCTATCGTACTATTCGTATTTATATTCGTATTCTATGACAGACATACGAGTGTGTGTCGTATCATTATCTCATAATTTACAATGCGAATTTTTGCCGTTGTTTCATTGTTTATGTTTAGTTGTTACTGTCCGTCTATGGAAATATTACTCAATCTCTTTAGATGGGTCACGTAGAGATTGAGACTGTCAAAAGCGAATCCCAAAAGTGCTGAACGTGACTCACAGATGATGCGGGTCTGGTTTTATCTCTCTAACCAAGACTCTGACCCCAAACTGACCATGCAAACATTGAAATAATCAAATCATCAACCAATAGCTACCATCTAATGTTTGTGGCGCCCAGTGTAAACCGGTTTTGAAACGCGTTCTCGACTTGGAACAACATTCCATGGAAGTCAACATTGGTTTTGGGTTTGGTTTGGGTTTGGGTTTGAGTTTAGGTTTTTCAGCTACTTCTCTTGTATTTCATCATCACCGACGTTGGCGGTTGCCTCATTTGGCATTCAAAATGTATTCCCCATTATCAGCGATTTATGCAGATGCATAATGCATTTCTACTCAGTTCTTTGTTGTTTTTCTACCTCTAATTAAAAAATAGTTGAAAAAAAAATGGTTGAGTGCATCATGATGTGTGGCAGGGTCTAAGTCTCAGTCGCAGTTTCAGACACAGAGTCAGTTTCAGACCTTCGCTTGGCTTTTCGATTTTGCATAGATTCGCGCCGGAGTTATAAACGTCGACGCCGTCTCAGCCAAGTTTTAAATGCAGCCTTTAACACAAGTTAAGGCTTTTGTTTTACGACCTTCCCGCTCGTTAACATAGTCAGCCAGTCATTCTGGCAGACAGACCGTCAGACAGACAGTCGATGACTGTAGAGACTCGAGTAAGCTACAGTTTGAGCTGCTTCAGAATGCACAGTGTGTCGGGTATATGCAAGAATTGCAGTAAAACAATTTAAAAAGAGAGTTCTTCAATGCAGAATAATGTTCTATCGAATAATTTAAATAAAAAGAGAAATTTTATCAGTCATTTATATTCTAAGAAATTTATAAAATCCGATAAGTTTCCCACTTAACAATAATTGAAACATTTATGTTTTTATTTACGAGAAGTTTATTTTTGATATTTTTAATTTTTAAAGGATTATCATTTCTGCACTATAAACAGTTATTTTAATTAAATGAAAGGTTATATAATCTTCTGACTCAAGATTCTTCTGGTATAAAGTAAGTATAATTATAAAATGTATGAGGAATATAATAAGTGTTACTGCACTGATTAATGAATTGTTCCATACATTAAAACTTGTTTTAATTAAATAAATATAGCTTAACATTAATTAAAAATACAATGTAAATAAATGAACTATCATTTCTATTCATTCAGATTTATTTTACAGTTTATAATAACAATAAATATTTCAGAAATACAAACAGTGTAAAAGAATGTCAAGACATTGAAATACATAAAAAAAATTATATTTTTTTAATTGTTTCAATTAAATTCCAAAATTAACGGTTATTTCAATTACGTAACCTAAAAATTGGTGTCCCAAGCGTGTCAAAAATAGCAGAAAATAAATGACAAGTAAATAACGAACAGCATTTTCCACGTATTGCCATAATGCAAAAACAAAACCACAAAAACAATTATGGCATTAAGTATATAAATAAATAATTGCTTTGTGCGATATTCTCAACATGGAAAAACAATTCGAAGACAGCGGCAATTTCGACATGTGCGAAAATATGGTGAAAAAAGTGCTAAAAGCAGCACATAAAACCTAAATCTAAATTATAACAAAAGCACTGGGAAAATATAGAAGGTGTAATTAAATAAACACCACAACAAAAAGTTGAAAAACAACAACAACAACGAGCAAAATGACAACAACTAACGAATGATGTTGAAAGTCGTTTTGCAAGTTTGAGCTAAGCTTAAAACTGGACAGCGAACAAAAGACTAAGAGAGAAAGAGAGAGAGAGAGAGGCGGCAGCAGCAGCAGCCAAAGCTCCACTTGACGTCGACTGCGCTGCTTTTAGAACACCCTGGGGAGACTTACCAAAATATGTTTTGCTGCTATTGTTATTGTTGTTGTTGTCGCAGTAGTCAACTCCACTTTTGTTAATGATATTTGTTGTTAATTGTATGCGAGCACTTAAGCAACAACATTATTATTATTTTGTGAATCTATTTATTTTTCACTCAGCTGCGACTGCGCTGCTTCCGCCTTCAGCTGCTGCTCTGCCGTCTGTCTGGGCAGCAACAACAAAATGTTGAAAATGAATATAATTTTTATACTATATTTCACACTTTCTTTATAATTAGCACAATTAAATGATTTCTTTTAAAAGCAATCAATAATAAGAAAATTCCATCAATTAGCAATTAAATGGAATTTCAAATAACACACAAACACATATACATATATGCATACATATGAACATAGAGGTATGTTTGTATGCAATTATTTCATCTGCATTTTTGCACTTTGTTTTTGGTTTCGTTTTCGATTTCCACGCACGTTTCCTGTCGCACTTGTTGCTTCGGCAAAATATTTCTTGCTGTTTTATTTATAAAACGGCTTTTATGCTTGCAGCTTCTATATACAAATATACTCCCGATTTCATATTTGTTTATTAACACAATTTTAATTTTTGTTTTCTTTATTTGGCGGGCGAAGAACGAATCGAAATGAGAAACGCGATGCCAAAGCAAACGATAGCGCAGCAACAGCGAACACACGACCGCTCCGTTCAATGGCGCTCACTGAAATGCGATTCGAAAACGAAACTAAAAGAGAGCAGAGAGGCAATCGGCTGAGATGGAGTTGCGACTGCGACTGCGGCAGCGGTTGGACGTTGACGCTCACAGCAATAGTAGCGGCAGCATATGTTAGCTGCGCATGTCCAGCGCACATTAGGGTGTTTCATGAAACAAAGTGATAACATTTTTTGTACTTTATAACAAAGCGTACTCTTTGAGCAGATATTGAAATATTAATATTAAAACTATGTTTTTGTTATATTTTAACAATCATCCCAATCGCACACATTTTGACTCACTGTGCAATATGTTTATGCGCTGCCTGGCAACACTATGCGCCTACAACACAAATCACAGAGCTGCCAAACTTGAAACCTGTTCCAGACTGCGTCGTTGTTGTTGTTTGTCAAACAAAATGCTTCACTGCAACTGCAAACAGCGCTGCTAACGCCAACGCTTACGCCAGCAGCAGCTGCTGGCAGCGACAGGAAATCATCCGAAATACTTTGAAGGGCGTTGCACAGCGATAAGTAAAAAGTAAACGCCTCCCAAATGATAGTCGGTACCAATTACCGTTACAAATGTACACCCACTTTTCACAGTTAAGCAACAACAACAACAAAAATAAAGATAGCACGCAACTATTTATCTCGTGCCAATAATTTTAATTTAATAAAAAAACTTCAATTAGTTAATTGAATGCAACATTTATTTAAGCTAAAAATCCAAGTGAAAGTAAATGAGAGGCGGACACGACATAAGCCATGCGTCGTTTGAAATATTTGAATTAGACCAAAACATTTGCATGAAAAGTGAAAATCCAAATCCATTGCACGCCAATTGTTCGTAAACTGCATTAATTTGCAGCAGCCCAAAGCCATATACGATAACGATAACAACAACTGCAGTTTGCAATGCCGCCAATCGATAATATTCAAGTGCGGCTTCAAAAGTCGCAGTTAAACTTAAAGGGACATTATCGGAATGGACGATAACGATAACTACTACTGCAGTACGCTGTGCTGCCAATCGATTATATTCAACTGCGGCTTAAAGCGTTTCACAGGACCTGCAAAAAAGGAAAATAAGAATTAATGACAAATGGAAATCATTGAAAAATGAATAAAATATCTTTATATATTTTATAAACTATCTAGGCATGCAGGCAGTATATAAGTATGCGTCGGAAACGACCAGATCGGCTTACTACATACATATATCATTTAGCTGCCATAGGAGTGATCAATCGAAAATCAAAATTAAGTATAAACATATTTGTTGTTTCTTGTGTTATCTCAACCAATCTCAAAGATTTTATATTTTGTATTGCCTTATAGATGCTAACTAAGTTTTATTAAGATTAATATATCATATAGCTGATATAGAAACGAATTTTTGTGTTTAAATCTAGTTTAACACTATTTAAAACTGAGTTTTAAATCACTGACTGATTGACTGACAATCACCCAAAAATTGGCTGAAATTTTTAAATATCATAGATATTATGGTGCAATGAGACTAATATTTTTAACCTGCACGGGCGTTAAATTTTCAAAGTTTGAAATTTGATTTCATGAGTTACAATGCAAAACTTCGTTGGCTCTTGAGATATCTCAATCAAACTTAAATATTGTGTATATGATATTATCTTCTACAATCTTACTAAATTTAATTACTTAATGCTATTTTATAGTACTCTTTTTTACATCTACATAAAAACGTAATCTGGCTGGCAAGGGTATCATATTTAAAATAAATACTACAACTACTTTTCACTTACTTATTAAGGCATATCGTTGCTCCTTTTGCAGGGCCAAATAGTCGATATTGGGTCCGGTCAAGTGCTGTGCCGTGCCGCCCATTAGCTCTGGTATCCAAATTGCGTCCAGTGATGCCTGCACCACAGACAAGACGCTCTCATATAGTTGCTGCAATCCCGCTGCCCGTTCGTCCTCCGTGTGGAGCTGGAGCAACGCTTTGCATGTGTCACGCACAAGTTGCTGTTGTTGCTGGTGTGCAATCTTTGTGACTTGGTTGTGCAGCGCATCGATGAGCGCGATGTCTTCAAATGGGTTGCCCGGCTTCAAGCTCAACAGTTTGCGTTCGTGTTTGCGTCGATTTTTGCTGGAGCGAAAGGTTTTGCTGTTTTGTCCGCAAGTAAAAAGTGAAAATGAAATTTACAAAAATTAGCAATTCATTCGAATTATCAAAGGCAGCTTGACAATTACCCTGTGCCGCGCGAGCTGCTGCTGAGACGAGATGAATGCATGCTACTCGTATCCGACAACAGATCAACCTCATCAATGTCCACATCGTGTTCCCCAGCTCCATCCACACCATCGACTGTCGCCTGTCGTTGTCGTATGTCCAGCAGCCGTTGCTTGTATTCCAAAAACAACTGCCGATCCGCGCTAAGGGATCCCTTCAACTGATCTACGAAAGCGATCAGCGCTGGCCGTATTCGATTAGCTGCAATGGATAAAGGTTAGGGAATTAGCAACTCTCTATCAATGGGTCTCGCTTATATTAAGCTATTATTTGACTAAATTAATCATTTAAATGAGTTTAAATTTTAAACAGATAAAGATATCTTTAAAATGCAAACGCAAATTTCCTAACTAATATTCAAGCTCAAACGAAATCTTTAGCTTATGCTTAAGTCGTTATAATTATAATAATTTATAAACTAGTGCCGGAATATTTAATTAGCTGCCATCAGCGTTACACTTGATATCTTCGTTTCTTTATTTAACGGCAACTAAAATAAAACTCGACAGAGACTACATGTTATTTAGAATTTAAAATGAAAACATGAAAAAAGTTGTAAAATTAACAATAAGATATTAGATACTTTAGAAACATTGTTAACTGATAATATAAAACTGTTAGGTCCAACATTTATTGCAAGGATTGAGAAAAATCTAGTAAAATCTTCGCTAAAGTAGAAATTTAATTTTTGAAATGCATAAATTATGAGGATTTCTCGAGATCGGTTGTGGTTTCAATTTTATAGTCGGTAGTGTCATTATTTTCTTCATTATCATCATCATCATTGTCGTCATTATCATCATCATCGTCGTCATCATCATCGTCATCGTCGTCATCATCATCATCATCGTCGTCATCATCATCATCATCGTATTCGTCATCATCATCATCGTCGTCGTCGTCATCATCATCATCATCGTATTCGTCATCATCATTATCCTCATCGTCGTCGTCGTCATCATCATCATCATCATCATCGTCGTCATCATCATCGTCGTCATCACCATCGTCGTCATCATCATTATCATCTTCGTCGTCATCACCATCATCATCGTAGTCGTCATCATCATCATCGTATTCGTCATCATCATTATCATCATCGTCGTCGTCGTCATCATCATCATCATCGTCGTCATCATCATCGTCGTCATCATCATCATCATCGTATTCGTCATCATCATCATCGTCGTCATCATCATCATCATCATCGTCGTCATCATCATCATCATCGTATTCGTCATCATCATCATCGTCGTCGTCATCATCATCATCATCATCGTCGTCATCATTATCATCATCAAAACCATCTTCAGTATCATCACTATCATCATCATCGACATCATCATTACCATCATCATCACCATCGTCATCACCATCATCATCATTATTATCATCATCATCATTATCATCATCATCATCATTATCGTCATCATCATTGTAGTCAGCTATACCGTCTTCACCATCATCATAAATCTCTTCATCGTCTTCCTCGTCTTCCCAATCTTCATCCACTTCATCACTGTCATAATCATGCCAATCGCCTCTTATAGGCTATTTCCACTACAGCACATTTGGCTCATTCGACGCCATTTTCATCATCCCAGGCCGAATGTTCAGTTCGTTCCCATACAAAATAAAAATGATCATCCAAAAAAAATGTAGTCATTTATTGCCATTCGCCCTGGTTGAATTCAGTATTTTTCTATCGAAAACCCGATGTTTATCGATGATCTCGTGAAAAAATATAGAATCATCTCTAATATCAGCTGTTGTGTCAGAAAAAAAAGTAAACATAAAATTTGCGCCAAATATATTTTTAAAAGGAATATTAAAATGCTATATTTTCTGGTGAACAAGCAAAGGAGAGCAGTCATTCAGTGAAACATGACCATGAGGCCATTCTTATGGACCTAATACATTAATATTAATTATAATTAAGCTTTTATTTTATACTTTATTATTGTTGCACAGACACTTAACAGCTGATTTATTTCGGGCGAATGGCAAATCTAGTAACCCGTTTCACATTTGGTCGTGGAAATCCAAAAATCAGGCACATTCATATGTGAGTGAATGAGGCAAATGTTAGTGCTCGTGGAAATAGCCTATTAATCGCCTCCAACTATCGTCATCTTTATCGCCTAGAGCCTGTCCATATACTGGTTCTATGAGGGCTCTACGAAATAATCTCCTGAATGGATTCTCGGCGCGATCTCTCAATGGACTTCCTCGAAATTTACGTCGATATCCATTGTCCTGTGCCAGAACAACAACCACCAGCAATAGAGCGAAGAAACCAAATGTAACAACTCTCATGATTGGACTTGTATTCGGACTTCCGATGTGAATAACCCTAGTTCTTATATAGCCCAGCTTATAAATTAAACTTCGATGGGTTTTCTTATCCAAATTTATGGACTTCATGACTATTTCAATTTTGGCTTACGCAAGCTAGTTTAGTTAAACTTAAGCAATTAACTCTTATCTAACTAATTCTCGTAGCCCATAAATGCAATTCTTCCCATTGATTTGACAGAACCTCTCTGAAGAAGGGGCGTGGCCTCTCATTAGACAATGATATGCAATATCAGTTACATTTTTAAATTGGTTTGCCAACTGGTTTAAAAGTGGTTCGATTTCAAATAAGGCTTGTGAGAGAAATATTAAATTTATACGTAATAATAATACAATCTTTACTTTTTTAAAAGAAGAAATTGGTTCTTCTTTTACCTTCTCAACCAAATTTGATATATAGATGAGAAAAAACATAGTAGAATTTTTTATAATTTCAATATTGAATATTTTTTTAAGTTTGCTAGAATTTTAAGTTCAGAAATTCCTTAAAAAAATTCAAACTTTCTAACTTCCTCAATTTGTATGTTTCTCTTAAACTGATGACTTTAATTTACAGCTGTGCAAAATTAAGTTTCAAAAAGTGTAATGCTTTTTAAAATTAGTTGAAATTTTCAAAAGTTCAAGTTTTAGAAGAAAGTATTTCTTTCAGGGATCTAAACCTTAATCGAAACCGTACCCTTTAACCGATGAAAACCGATTGAAATTTGTAACCGTACCCTTTAACCGATGAAAACCGATTGAAATTTGTAACCGTAACTGAAACCGTAACCGAAAATATGTTTTTCCGCAATCCAAAGTGGATGCGACTCAAAAGAAATACGGAACTTACCCAATAGATCAACTGCATGATCTTTATCCAGCAATCGAGCTTCGTAGATGGCGCGTCCATAGAGATGCCCGTCGATCAAAACCTGAAGCGGTGGTTCGTCTGTCCACTTGGTGAATTGCTTGAGCAGCTCAAAGGCTTCGAGATGTCGATCCTGCTGCTGGAGTGGCGTCACCAATGAGCTGGCGACCTGTTCAAGGGACTCGCCAGCACGCTTGGCCAAATTGAGGACACGTTGCCAATCCAATGTATGCTTGGCACTGAGAAGCGCCTGCTGGAGTTGCCCGCCACGCTCGTACATGATGCTGGCGGTCTCCAGTTGGGCATTGGCACGCAGATGATCCGCATAGGCCACACAGATGCGCTGATGAATGTCCGCCTGATCCTTGTAGATGACCAATGCCTTTTTGTAGAGATTGTGTTGTTTGATGAAATCCAATGTCTGGTCATAATGCTCTGCTCCGCTGGCAGCCAGATGAGTTAGAGCGCGATCGTAGCGCTTTAGATGCTCATCGATCTTGAACTTGCGATAGTCGAGCGGATGGGATTTCAGTTCATTGAGATATGGCAGAAACTCCTTGGGATCCTTTTGCGATTTCTGTGCAACGAACAGAACTAGTCCAAAGTCATAGGTGCCAAGGGCGACATTGTACAGCTCATTGACATCCACCAGGTACAGTAAATACTTGAGCAACTGATCGGCCAGCTGTGCATCCGTTTGCTTATGCTTCCAAATGAGGAGGAGCGCCTGCTCCAGTTTGCCCAGCTTCACGTAGCTCGTTATGATCGGCAAACGAAAGCGTGCCACATCTTCTGGACTTGTGGTCTGCTCCATGAGACCGCACAACAATCCGCATATGTAATCAACCTTACGATCAACATGATAATCCGCCGGATATTGCTGCTGCGATGCCTTATAGTTACTGGCGTACATGTTCAGGGCGTAATCCTCGTTCTGCAGCTCACTGAGAAACAGACAGAGCCATTGACTGTCGTGCATTTGGGCGAGGAATCTATTCAGCTTGGAGCAGAACATATCCACATTATGATCACAAATGATGTTCAGATTAATCCTGTGCTTTCGAACCATCAGCATGGCATCTTTATACAGACCATCATCTAATAAGGTGCCGATCAGTCGCAGTAAGAGCACACGGGGATAAATCACCTCCAGGTTGCCACGGGGCAACTGCAGAACAAGGCGTGCATCATGAGCATGCATCACCAGCTTTGCACCACGTTCGATGTTGCGGGTCGAGACTTTGCGACGATCCCACAAATCCACAAAGTGCAATGCATTCAGCTGTGTGTAGATCACATAATCCTCGGCCACGATAAATGATGTTACATCCTCATCAATCCGTTGTCCATCGATGAGCAGCAATTGTTGTGAACGCAGCGTTATGAGTCCCGAAGCTGAAAGATGAGAAATCTAGTCAGTTTGTCGAAGATCAAATTTAATGTAAAAAGAAATCAGGAAAAACAAACTTAAGAGACGCTTTGTTCTTTCTAAGTATTGGGGCTAAAAAACTAAGCAACGTCTAGAAAATTTAAATAAGAAAAACATTTAGACAAGCGAAAATATTAGGAAAAAGGGTAAAATTCTAAATCAAAAATATTTTATTGAAATCACGCGATTTTTCAAATGTTTACTTTCTCAAATTTTAATTTCCTAATAAAGGTTTCGCTGCTTTTGTTTTTGCTTTTCAAAATTGAATGTTACTAATTAATCTTCTTAATTATGATTTTTTAATTTTTATTTCCATTTCACAATTTCCCTAGATTTGTGTACCTAATTTTTCGTTACCAATGTTGGTAACCTTAGTACTATTTGCTAAAATTCTTATTCCTAGTTGATTCTTTTCCAAAATGAATATTCCTAAATTTTTCTTCCTAATTTTGGTTTCTTAAATTTGTTTCCCATTTTTGTTCTCCCATTTTTGATATTCTTAGTATTATATGTCTAAGTTTTATTTGGGGATTAATAGATACCTGTTGATTTTTGAGCACCAGTCTTGGGTTCAAGAAACCCAAAGTTCTTGTAATTCGCAGTCTGTGTCAATTTGTCGAATGATTTTTGAGCACCAATCTTCAAGCGCTCAAAAAACCCAAAGTCCATGTAATCCGCAGCCTGTGTCAATTGATAGACTAAGCGACCAGGATTCAACTTGGAATTTTTCAATGGAATCTCGTAAATTTGTGCATTGTTTAAGGTGTGGACATAAACGTTATCATCAACTCCTTCGGCTAGGGCGTTGACAGTGCCGTCGATAATTAACGTGCTTTCTGCGTAATATGATCGATTCTCCGACTCATTGTGACTAAGCAGGAGAATGTGCGTCTTGTGGCCCACACTGTGAGTGGCCAGCAACTTATTGTTGTCCTTAAGTTGCGTCAGATTCGCTAGTTGTCCAAATTGTGAGAGTTTCTCATTGGGCGTAGACACGAACTTCTTCACAACCAGCAGACTAGGCAGATGTGAGGGAACATAAAAGTGCATCAGACCATCGCTGCTGTAGAGACACAAGTGGCGATAGTTGGTGGTAATGGCATTTATGTAGCTGTCCAGTTCCAAGGTATACTGGCACATGGGCGGCGGCACCACAGCCTTGAATAGATCCGTCAATAGCACATGTTTACCATCAATTACACAGACCATATTTTGGAAACGATCAACAGCCAAATTCCAGCGATAGACATAACGCTTGCCGCTCTCCAAGAGCACATGCAGAGTGTGCTCGCGACCACTGGACCAATGGAACAAGGCCAACGGATCATCCTGATTATAGACCAGCACCTGCTTTAGATACCAATGATAGTTGCCAATCGTATAGAGATATATACGCTGTGCATCTGCCGTTGCTGTTTGCAATGCCAATATATCCGAATCGCTGCTCCATTGCAGCTTTACAATTGACTCCGTTTGCAAATCAAACGGAAGCTCAAACTCCCGATGACGCAGTCCATTCTTCTCGAACAGCGACACTGTCGATTTATTGGGAAAGATCTGTGGCACAGCTATCCAATTGCCACTTGGACGCCAAGTAAGAGCCGTCTGCATTCCATTCCACTTTTCGGCCATATGTTGCAATTTACCCTCGTTGTCGTAGACGTTAAAGGTGCGTCCCACATTGCTGGCCACATAGGAAACGGCAAAGAAGGCACCATCGCCTCGCCAAGCAATATGTATATCCTGTCAAAAGATGCATTATAGTATAGATAAACTTAATTTATATAATGATGAAGTGTATATACCTGTGGCAGCGTGTGTACATCTTGTGGCGGTTGGAATTCTGGCGATTGTTTGGCCGCCTGCTTCCCAGCGGTGCCATGAAATTGTGTCTCCTTTTTGCCCCAACCGACGTTGACAAATTGCTGATCGGTGGCAAGTTCCGCATCTAGTGGCTGTTCGACCAGCACCTCATAATTACAGGTCATGACCACCACATTCTTTGCTTTAGTTATAAACACGACGACCTCCTGATTGGGAGACCAGGCCATGCACTCAATACCCACGTCACAGTAGGTGCCATCATTAATCTCCAATGATACCGCATTTATGAGCAGCACCTCGCCATCGCCCGTGGCCACACATATTTCATCATACAGCGGCAGATACTCTGCCCCGACTATGTTCGGCACTTCGGCAATTACTTTGGGCTCTTCCACGCCATCGCCGGCGTCACTAACGGCGTAGATTTTGTCCTCAGTCACAACATATGTGAGTTCTTTGTCCTTGTGCTCGAAATCCGGCTGCAGCAACAGTTGCTTCGCACTTCGAATTCCAGTTGTGTCCTCCTTACAATATTGCAGCTTCAGATTGCGCATTTTATTTCTTAATAATCGTCATGCAGATGACAACAACGTGCGCGAAATAGAGTTGTGTCGTTTTGATCCCTATAAGATCAAATGAACGGATAAATACAGTGAACGAACAAACTAATTCACTGGTTGCAGGTGATTTAGCTGAGTTGATTGAACAAAATGACTCATTTAATTCACGACTCAGAAATTAACTGATTCAGTCTCTTAAACTAAAAATACCAACCCAAGATGATAGGGGCATTCCTTCCGATTTCGTCTAAGTAAATCTAAGTGACAATTTCAAATGATTAAGTTATATAGCAATAAATAAATAATTCAATAAAAATTTTTAATTCCAAATAAAATAATATTCTGAAAATATTTTAATAATTTTAACTTAAAAATTTGATAAATTCAAAAAAATAACCACATTTTGGATTTGATCAAAAAATGGAATGGAGCCTCTTTTGGGAACCAAGGCTGCCACACCGTTTTCTGGGAGCCAAGGCTGCCACGCTTTGGAAGAACCTCTGCTGTGCAGTGCTGCCAACCTTTAGTGGAAAAAAATAGCTATTTGGTAGGAAAGCATACGAAAAACTTCTCAAATTGCAAGTAAAGTAGTCAATATTTTTAACATTGATTTTTTAAATTAATTATAAAATATTCAATAATTTGTCAGTTCCCTTGGAAAAAAATTATGATATCGACAACAGGGTGGCAACCTTAAGAAAGTTAAATTTTCTTGAAGCTGTAATTTTTGCCCATTCGTTGGAACCCGTAATAGATCCTTGAAATCCAAAGATAATGTTATGAATGGCTCTTTATTGCGCAAAAATGTATATTTTATTTTTTGTTAAATTTTGAAGCAGCTAAATGAATATTTAAAATAGCCAGATTTCCCGCTAATGGCAATTTTCAAATTTTCTAGCCATCAGACTTTGAAAATACCCAGAACTAGCTATAAAATAGCTAAGTTGGCAACAGTGCTGCTGGGTAAAAAGATGGCTGCTTTATTTTTCATGGAATTTTTTGTTGCCGTAAAATGAGTACGTTCTGTGCGTTAAAACATTGTTGTGTGAATACGTGTGTTAGTACTAGTACTTAATCGTGCTCAATCGGTCATTTACTAAGCAGAGGTGAATAAAAGAATAAATAACAAATGTGTGGCAGGTTGCAAGAAAAGTGTCGAAAATTCCACAAAAACCAGCAGCAATTTGTGGGCCACAAATAAAAAAAAATATCCACAGTGTGCGCGAGTGTGAGTGTGTGTGTGCGTGCAAATGTTTATAAATAATTTATAATATTCGAAATCAAAATGTGCATGTGTACGATCGCTGCTTGATGGTTGAGCAGCGTCAACGTTGTCGTTGTCGTCAGCAGCATCAACGGAGCAGCATTGGAGGCGTAGTGGAATGCCAGACGGCAGCAGCAGTCGCCGCAGTCGCAGCAGCAGTAGCAGCATCAAAGCAATAGGAATCAGGTAAGGTGTAAAAATGTGAATGTAATTGTACACATGTATGTGTGTGTGTGTGTATGTATACATAAGTGTGTGTGTGATTGTCAGATTTTTGTGTTGTTTTGACATAAGGACTACCCAACGCCCTTTTTGCGCGTCGCGCTGTCTGTCTGATAATAGTATGTGTGCGTGTGTGTGTGTGTGGGTGAAAGTGACGAAAGCTTGCGCAAAAAGGATCAAACAATTGAATGCCAGGCTTTGCTATGTGTTGTGCCAATAAGAAGCAGCTTTCAAGTAATGTAATTTTTGTGCTGTCTTTTCCATCTTTTTTTATTTTGGTCTGTTTTTGGTACGCATTCTTCGCATGCTTCAGGGGCGCGCCTTGGCAGCTGTCTGTGTGTGTGTGTATGTGTGTGAGCCACATTGTCTGTGTGTTAATGTTTGCATAATTTTCAACTGTTAAATGTTGCGTAAATTTTGCGATGATGATGTCAAAATTGCAGGCAAACATAAAAGACGCAACAAAATAGGAAAAGAAAAAATACACACACACATTTTTGGATTTTGTTGCTGTTTCATTGATGAAAAGTTTAAATAAAATATATATATATTAATATGAAACTACATACAAAAGCTTTGATTTGAAATCAAAACAAGCTTTATGCTTGTTGTCTGAGGTCAAACTATAGTCATGCATAAATTTAAAAGATTTGTGATATCTAATATATGCATGTATATAAATAAGAGCACATTTTAATGTTTATATGTATTTGTATATCTTATTTGACATAGTCGAAAAAATAAAAAACGAAAGCAAAAACAACGGGCGAATAACAACAGCAATAACAACAAACTACGCATTTTTGTTCATCAACAACAGCAGCAACAATAACAACAACAGCAAAACAAAAACACGTTTTACAACTCTGCGCTCCAATGGCGCGCAATTTTGTTGCCTTTGTTGCCGTTTTAGGCTTATTGTGAACAGCAAACAAGGCTCCACATTCACACACACACATACAGGCGCACATATAAATACATACAAACATACATACATGCAAAATGAGCGGCAGCTCCATGAATGACCAAATTCAATACAACAACAACAAAAAAAACTGCAAACTGTGGAAGCGGCAACAACAATAATTAACGGCAATAACCGAAGCGTAGCGCATCGTAGTTTCCGTTGTAGTATGTATATGTATGTGCGTAGTTTATTATTGTTGTTGCTGCTGTCGGCTTTAGTGGTCAGTCGGTGCGTAGTCGTCGTCGGACTTCGGTAAACATTTTCGTGCGCTGACGTCACGCATTGAAGTCGGTAGCTTCTCTATTTTTTGTTGTTGTTTTTGTTTGTTGTCTTTGCAGCGGCAACGTTGACGTTGACGTCGACGTCGTTGTCGGCGCCAAAGCTTTTGGTTTATTTATGTATTGCAATTGGCGTGGGCGTTATATCCAAGCTCCTGTCAGACAGTCTCAATTTGCATGTGTGTGTTTTTTAGAGTTTGGAATTGCGTGAACTGTTTTTGCATTGGTATTTGTGTTTGTGTGTGTGTGTGTGTTTCGTGTCTTGCTGATCTCGCAATGGTCAAGTGTAGAAACGTTTTCTTTGTTTTGATGGTGTTTGCGTTTTTCCCTCACGCTGCCGTTCGTTTATGTTTCCCTTATTTTGAGACTATGTACTAAAAAAGTACAAAAGGTTTATTAAGCTTGTGACAGACATCATAAAGTAAATACAGTAAGTAAAGTAATTGATCTGACAAAATAAACAATTCATATAGTCGCATTTTATTTTTAACAACTTGTTCTATTAATTGACTAATAGGATTCTTTTTAAACTGACAAATATTCAAAACAGATCGAGTTTATTTTCCAACTTCACAATTACTCCTAATTATAGGTGTATTGGCACTCATATTAAGTAAGATGCTTATCATGATTTTATCAGAATCGGATTAAAAACTTGGAATCTGTGTAAATGTGGCTTTGACAAAATATTTACAGGGGCTCTCACAGTCAAGTTCACTAGGCTGTAGGCGTTCCTACTCTTTTTTTGAATATAATTATTATATTCTATTATCTATATTGCTATTATTAATTATTGTAATCAATATGGCATTATTAATTAACAACATTCAACATTATTTAATAAAAGTGAGAGCTTATCGTTATCACAAGACTGTGCGTAGTATTTAAGTACTTTTTTGCATCATCAATTTCATTTTGTGTGGGTTTCAATAGAATAACATGGCAGCACCTGTCGTTATCACTATAGCTATCGTTATCGTCTGATATGCCAGAGATAGAGAGAGAGAGGGATATAGACATGAGGATAGAGACAAACACAAATAATTAAGGCATTCCATAAACAGATTCAAATTTGATTTTTATTATATTTTAGCAAATCTGAATCAGCTTTAGGAACGACCGTTTTATGATTTTGATTTCGTGAATTGAAAAAAAAGGCGCGAAAGCGCGCGAATATTTTTGTAAGGCTTTTCAATACTAGTTTGCTTGTAGAATAAAAGAATTGGAATGTTAATATTTATTTATAATTCTTAAGCTGCAATTCAAACATTATCAGCTCCTTTTTATCTTCGACTTTTTACCTATTTTCATGCTTCAGTTTCAATTTTCATAGCCCAATCTTAACTGTCATATCCGTCTGAGACATCTGTAGTAATTTTTCTGTTTAAATTATATAGTTATTTAAATATCAATACTTGAATATCAGGAAACTTTCAATATTCTCCATATTAAAATCACAATAAAATGTAAACAAGCTACAATTGTGGAAATATAATGAAAGTCAAAATTTGCATTTATTTGATATTTTCATTGTAGAACAATTTTCATCTTCTTAAAAAATGTTTATGTTAAAAAATGTAGTATGACCAGATTTTCCTTCTTTTTCTGGTCACACTGCACCTTTTGCATGGCGCACATATAATTAAATCTGAATCAGTTTACGGAATACCCTAAATATTTGTTATTTTCATTTTTGATTTCAATTTAATTTTTTGCTTTTCGTTGTTTGTTTTTTAAGGTGCACATATGTATATACATATGTACATATGTATGTAATTTCTTTGCGCGTGCATATTTGAACCGTGCTTTTTGCTTGTCTGTTTGTTCCCCTTTGTTTGTTTATCTGAAATTTGCACACATTTTATTTTTAGCACACTTTGGGAGCTCACAATATGTGTGTATATGTGTGTGACACAGATGTGTCTCTGTGTGTGTAAAGGGCTTTATTGTTGTTATTGCTGTTATTGTGGGTCGAATTCCATTGCAAGCATCCTGCGCATGTTGATGACGTCAGCTCACAATTTCCATTTCAATTTCCATTTCTCTTTATCTTTTCTATTGCAAATGCAATTTCTCTATTCACATTTGTTTGCTAATATTGCACAGTGAGAGATGCTTATCTTGAATAGAGGGGAGGCGGGAGGGGCGGGGCGAAATGTGGAGGCGTAACTGTGACTCGAAATCGTCAAGTGTTAATTGCATGCGCTTAAAAAAAATGCGCATTAAATGCCAGAAGCGAAAATTGGCAAAATATCACGAAGTGAACGCGACACCGCGCAACATAACATAAATAACACACACATACCCTGTAACCATACAATGCCTTAAAAGGCAATGCTAAAAATAGTGCAATCTTATATTAATCGATCTTAAATTATTATATTTCGGTTAGATTTTGTTATAATTACATAAGTTATATACTTATTTTTTTATCTAGATTTTAAAACCCGTGAAAATAATTATCGATTTTCTTTGCTTCTTTTATGAATTGAAAATTATTTAATGAATAATTTTCTTAAGCTTCTAAGCGGTGAACACGTGGTATCTTGTAGTCGAAAAATCTCGTTGTTTTTCTACTTTTCAATGCAAACTGCAACAATAACGACAATAACAACAAATTGACTGCAAATTACTGTGAAATGTAAACATGCAAAACAAAAGGGGCAAAAATTGACATGCGAGACATGTCAGATACAACAACAACAATAATAACAACAACAACAAGTTGAAAATTAATTAAAACTGCCAGAAGCAAAAGCAGGAAAAACAATTAGAACGTATGCAAAAAACTCGAAGAAGAATAAGAAAATTCAAAGGAAGACGAAATTGAATATAAGTCAAAGAAATTAAACAAGGAATATCAAACGAAGCAACAACTACAAGGGATATCAAAAGATACAACAAAGAAACAACAAAATTACATTTACATAAAATGACTCTGCTTATTTTCTTTCAATTTAATTTGATCATTTAAATTAAGAATTGAAAATGCAGCATTTATATGTTTTTTAGCGTATTAACAAATAAACAATATATGAAATATATTTAATTTTCTCACACAACTTTCAAATTAAAATAAATTGATTATTTAATTTCAAGGCTTTTTGATAAATACAACATTTAAAAGTAAACTTTTAAATTACCCCTGTTAACAGCTGTCTCGCTCACACATTGAAGCTTTCCACATTTAAGCCAAATGTCATCATTTGGCAGCAAATTAAGAGAGAAAAAAAACAAATACAAATCAAGCTTTTGTGACTTACTTATTTTGTCGGCCAACAAATTTGGTCAATAACCACAAAAGCAAAATAAAAAAAACTTGAAAAGCCCAAAAGAATCGCACAAAGTTGAGCAACATTTGTAATTAGGTTTTCTCAATTAATTTAGACGCCAAAATGCGCTATTAAAAAGTAGCAGCAATTAATTTTGTGTAGCATGCGATAAATGCAAGATAAACATAACTTCGGTTGCGAGAGAATTGCAAGCCTGCTAAGACTCAAAGTATCAATACGTATAAGAATTTTACTTGCTTATACTTACTTATACTTACACTAGAGATATACGCCGCCGAGCCACGCCGCCGCCGATTTTTTTCTTTTCTGACGCGCCGCCGCCGAATCACGTAAATAGCGGCGGAGGCGTCAAAATTTTTATTTTGTATGCAGATTCAATTCAGAGACCAAATAATGATCAAAATGGCATTCCGTTTGAAAATCGGGATTGTTTTGACAAAGTTATACAAGTTTGAAGGCTGGTACAGCTTTGAACTAGACACTTTACAAGTCAAATTTTTTCTAACTTTTCCCATGATTTTTTACAAAAAAATGAAACCCCTCTGAATCAAATTTAAACTGCCGTTTTATACTAATTTGGGTACCAGGAGTTGATTGAAAGTGAAAACTATGGTTCTAAATTTTGAAAAAAATATTTTTTCCGAAAAGACAAAGGGGGAGTACATGCTGTTTGTCGCGATAAAGACGAAAATAAAAAATTTTCTTAATATGATTATTTTTGTATGCAGATTCAATTTAGAGACCAAATAATGATCAAAATGGCATTCCGCTTGAAAATCGGGATTGTTTTGACAAAGTTATACAAGTTTGAAGTCTGGTACAGCTTTGAACTAGACACTTTACAAGTCAAATTTTTTCTAACTTTTCACATGATTTTTTACAAAAAAATGAAACCCCTCAGAATCAAATTTAAACTGCCGTTTTATACTAATTTGGGTACCAGGAGTTGATTGAAAGTGAAAACTATGGATTCTAAATTTTGAAAAAAATATTTTTTCCGAAAAGACAAAGGGGGAGTACATGCTGTTTGTCGCGATAAAGACGAAAATAAAAAATTTTCTTAATATGATTATTTTTGTATGCAGATTCAATTTAGAGACCAAATAATGATCAAAATGGCATTCCGCTTGAAAATCGGGATTGTTTTGACAAAGTTATACAAGTTTGAAGTCTGGTACAGCTTTGAACTAGACACTTTACAAGTCAAATTTTTTCTAACTTTTCACATGATTTTTTACAAAAAAATGAAACCCCTCAGAATCAAATTTAAACTGCCGTTTTATACTAATTTGGGTACCCAGGAGTTGATTGAAAGTGAAAACTATGGATTCTAAATTTTGAAAAAAATATTTTTTCCGAAAAGACAAAGGGGGGAGTACATGCTGTTTGTCGCGATAAAGACGAAAATAAAAAATTTTCTTAATATGATTATTTTTGTATGCAGATTCAATTTAGAGACCAAATAATGATCAAAATGGCATTCCGCTTGAAAATCGGGATTGTTTTGACAAAGTTATACAAGTTTGAAGTCTGGTACAGCTTTGAACTAGACACTTTACAAGTCAAATTTTTTCTAACTTTTCACATGATTTTTTACAAAAAAATGAAACCCCTCAGAATCAAATTTAAACTGCCGTTTTATACTAATTTGGGTACCAGGAGTTGATTGAAAGTGAAAACTATGGATTCTAAATTTTGAAAAAAATATTTTTTCCGAAAAGACAAAGTACATGCTGTTTGTCGCGATAAAGACGAAAATAAAAAATTTTCTTAATATGATTATTTTTGTATGCAGATTCAATTTAGAGACCAAATAATGATCAAAATGGCATTCCGCTTGAAAATCGGGATTGTTTTGACAAAGTTATACAAGTTTGAAGTCTGGTACAGCTTTGAACTAGACACTTTACAAGTCAAATTTTTTCTAACTTTTCACATGATTTTTTACAAAAAAATGAAACCCCTCAGAATCAAATTTAAACTGCCGTTTTATACTAATTTGGGTACCAGGAGTTGATTGAAAGTGAAAACTATGGATTCTAAATTTTGAAAAAAATATTTTTTTCGAAAAGACAAAGGGGGGAGTACATTAGAGATATACGCCGCCGCCGATTTTTGACTTTTCTGACGCGCCGCCGTCGAATCAAGTAAATAGGGGCGCGGCGGCGTTCGGCGTCATAGCTTTTTATAAAATTAAAAAAATTAAAAAAATAAAAATGTTAAAAAATATTGTGTAAAGTAGTCGTTTTTAATAGTCGATTAATCGCCGAGATTGTCTCATCTCCTAATGAAATTTAACTTAAGTTGATGGAATTAATAGAATATAATTTGTTAAACAAAGGAATATTGAATTGAAAAAAATCGTTGAATGGTTGTGAATATGTTTAAAACAATTCTAATTTTATTCAATACTTATAAAATATTTAAAATTTTATTTTTTAACTGTTTACGCCGCCGCCGCCGGTTCTCTCTGTCGGCTAAGCCGCCGCCGGTTCTTTTTGGTCTCTACGCCGCCGCCGGAGCTAACTTAATCGGCGTAAACCTCTAACTTACACTTATAATACATTTAAGCAAAGCTGCATAAATATCGCATGCGAGAGAAACTCAGGCTGCCAAGAGTCAAAGTATAAATGTGTATAATACGTGTATAATACTGCAAGGCAGCTAACACTCAAAATATCAATGTGTATAACACTTATACGTATCGCATGCGAGAGAAGTGCAGCGCAGCTAAGACCAAAACGCACTCACACGCACACACACATACACTAGCGTGCATAAAGAAAGCTCGACTTGTTCTCTGACTTCATCGTGCGCTCGCTCTCTCTCTCTCTCTCTCTGTCAGTCTTGATTTTGAAAGCTGCTTCAACTCGATGCCGGTCGCGACTTTTCAGTCAGTTGAAAACTTGCAAGCAAATCGCGCGGTCTACAAAAGCTCGCATCGCACATGCGCTGCAGACTTGAAGCGCAGTCGAAGTCGCTCGTCGCGTGTTAAAATTATTGCCAATAATCAATTGCAATTGTTTTTTGATGCAATCGCTAATAACAATTATTAAAGTGTGCAAATGCATAAAGCATTAAAAGCCCAAACCGATTGTATAATCAGCTTTTTATTAATTCAATGCATGCAAAGTGCGAAATTTTGTGTTGTTTGCCCTCAAGGAAGCAGCTCTCTTTCAAAATGCAAATTAAGCTCCCAATTAACATGTAAATGCTGTCAAAAGTTTTGCAAAAATAAAAACAATTTATATAAAACGGATAAACTGAAGAAACTATCAAACTATATAAATATGAAATATGATTTCTATTTATTTTGTGCATATATCTTTTTGTGAACTTGAAGTGGCTTTTTGGCTATCTGGTGGCGCAATGACCTTTTGTGTATCTTTCGGATGTTAGCTAAATTATAGGTTTTGGGTCAATAGTGTTATGTGGATAGTATGGCATGAAATTTTATAGATATTGCGAGAAAAACTAATATAATTAAGATGATATTATAATTTAATGTAAATTAGACTTATCTCCCTAGTAAAATTATGTTAAAATTTTACTTTATGCTAGAAAGGATGGATATGTTAATTATTTCTAAGCTAAGTACGTTTTCACACCCTTAAAGAGAATGTTCTAATTTTGTATTGTCTTATACAACCTAGCCAAGTTTTTTCTTTTTAGATCGTTCTACTTTTATCATAAAACTGTCATAGGAACGATCAGTTGCAGTTGAAAATGAATTTCAAACTTTGCGAGCTTTGTATGCGGCTTTTTACCAATTCGTTGCCTGGTAATTTGTTTATAAGTCTACCCCAGCCTCCGTCTCTCTCTGTTTCCGCTCATCCAATCAACGCACAACTTCTTTCAATTGCATGAATCATTAGCTCGTGCAATTGATTTCCACGCTAATTTTGGAACGACGTGCAGGCATTGGGAGAGACAAGACTTTGACAAAATGCTCGTGGGTTTTAGCTGTTTTAGCCGCCAGGTTAAAGCCATTTTCAATTTTCCAGCGCATTAGTCATCGGTTCGGGTTCGAGTTGAAGCCTTAAACTGTAACTAGTTTTCGCTCGCCTCGATTGTCTCTGTCTCTGCCTTAGTCTCTTCTGTTGTCTCTGCGTCGTGTCGCAGTCGTCTTGCCAATTTTTGTGGCTAATCCACATAAAACGTCATCATCCTGAGAGAGTTGCCAAGAGCCAAGTGAAAGTGGACAATGCGCCCGTCCAAAAAAACAACAGTTACAACTTCAATACCAACTACAACAATTGCAGACGCGTGAATTAATTTTTTGATGTGTTTTTAACGGCTGTATGTGCATTGCTTTTTTATTTATGCACATATTTTCCATCTACTTAGGCAATTTGCCATTCACTGCACACGGCCAAAAAAAAAACCAACAAAAATACAGCAAGAAGAAAAAGAGTTAAGAAACATAGCAAACAAAATACGTTAACAACAAATAACCAAATACCAAATGAATGCCCAAGAGCCAATGGCGCATTTCATTTTTCAATTGCGCATGCGCCACATTTCATTTCATTTCATTTTTCACTTTGTTTTATGCTTTCGTCTTATTTCATTTTCTTTTTCTTACACTTTTCAAGTGTACGTGTTAAGACGGGGTCTTTTAAATTGCTTAAAATGTTTGTAACGCATCTACCAAGTTAATTTTCTTTTATCTCTCGACTAGATATAGATAATATCGTTGTAAATAAGCGATATCTCTATTTAATAATAATTTCCGCAATTGATAATTGGGTCTTTACAGTATAAAGTGTGCAAAGTATTCTTTTTCTTCAAATATATATACTTTTTTATTTAGACACCATTTCATTGCTGTATCTACTAAAGAACTCAAATATTTCTTTCTAAAGTGTATCCAAAAGATGGCAATATACTACCTAAATATTGTTTAGCATACGCTTCATATTTTAGCATGTCTTCCATTGTCACTTTTCGTTGAAATAAAGTATATTGCAAACCTTAAAATCTCTTGTTCGGGTTGTTCCACAAATCTCTATAAATTTAGACAAAAATTGACTTAGAAAAGAAGTGAATTATCAGAGATTTAACTCTTAGAATATATTTTCGAAATCCGAAATCGGCTGCCAAATTAAATATTTTAAATTTCAACAAAATTATTAAAATGTTGAATACTTTATAGGTTAAATTAATTCTTATTATTCAATTATGAAATTTACTTCTTTTAATTGAATACTTTTAAAACTTTTTCAAATCTCTACAAAATTATTGGCATATGAATAATATCAAAGTTCGTTTAAGAAACAACGACAATTGCTTTAAAATTTTTAGAGGTTTGTAAATGATTTTCTTTAAAAGAATTCTTAAGCTTATTTAGAAAAAGTTTGATTTTAATTTTTGCGACATTAGTGTATTTATAATTCGTTGTACGTTACAGAAAAGCTTTTTCAAGCGGCGTTTTGTTTAATGTGTTGCAAGCTTTTAATTAATTGTACACTTTTTAATTGTTAATCAATTTTACCTGCAACTCCGACCTGCCAACGGCAACTGTGCAACGCCCTACAAAAAAGATTGAAAAAAGCGCAACTTTCACTGCTAAAATATCATATAAATAAATGTGTATTCACAGACATGATTGTATATATATTTGCTATATAGTTATACCATTTATATATGTATCTGAACAGATATACACGCAACAGGTAACACCATAAGCTTACCTAAAAGAGAGAAAAAAAAAGGTTGAGAGCCTGAGGATATCCGCTGCGTGGTGCCTCACGCATTTTCCACTTGCCCCATTGTTGTTTTTGTTATGGTTGTTGTATTGTTTTTATGGTCTTATTGTTTCATATTATTACCTACTTTGTTTTTACTCAAGATCAGGTTTATTTTTTGTTGTTGTTAACTTTTATTTTGATTTCGCTTTTCATTTTGCATTTTGTGTACGACAACGATGACAACAAAAACTTGTTGTGTCATATTTTAGTTTTTTTCTTCACTTTGTTTTTAAATTAGTTTGTTGTTTATTTTTTTATTTATTTATTCAGCTTATGTCTCTCCACTCGAATTTTGTTGCACGTTTTAGTTTGCTTCCGAAAAAGAATTCAAAATTGGGTCTCCCTCTCTCGATAAGCAATCACTTTCCACGTGCTCAATTCTTGGAGTTCAACTCATTTCCATAGTTAATTGTTAACAGAAGCCGTTGGATATCATAGGGTGTGACCCCTCAAACGTCTCACATTTATAGAGGAGAGTTCTTGAAGCCCAATAATGTGTAGAAAGTGAAAAGCTCTCGGGGAAAAAATTAATTAAAAGCGGCATTAAAAGTGCTATGCAAATGTTGATATCGTTTTGAAAAGATCAAGTTCATCAGCAAAGTGAACTGAAGCCAAGTTGAACTTTATCTCCGTTTTTGAAGCAAACCAATTTTAAAATAAGAGTAACCTAATTCTTGTAAGCCAAATTAAACTTGCACTTCTTTGATCTCAAATGATTTCGAAATAAACTGAACTCAGATTGAACTTAATTTAAATAACATTAATAATGTAAAGCAATTAAAATCAGGGATTAAAACCGAAACGAATATCGGTTTCAGTTACGGTTTCGGTTATGCTCGCATTAAGGTTTTCGGTTATCCAAAATCTTGGAGTATCGGTTTCGTAATGGTTATCGGTTTTTTTTTTTAAAGGTTTCGGTTTAAAATACCGGTTTTCGGTTGATCAAAATAAGAAGCTTTATTCATTCTTTTACATAAAAAAGACTTAATGCTCTTTAAGCTTAAAGAACTAGTTCTTTCGAGTTGCTCACTGTGTTAATTTAAAATAAAACCGTTTCTTCTCACAATAATTGAGACTAGTTCCATATGTCAACAGGCCTTTTCGAAACTGGTTCACTTGAACTGCTGTTCATTTACGCTTTTTGAACTTGTGTCTTCGCCCATTGTTACCTGTTTTCTATTATTTCAACTCTCTGGCCTATGAAAACAATGCACTATCACCAATTCACACCCAATTAACACCATATCCATATGTACATAGGACTGCCAGATATTCGTATCTCGTATTTACAACTTGATCAGCACATTGTGTCGACATCTGTAACATTTCACCTGATTATTCGCATGCTTTCCCAAGCTGCATACCTGCCTTGAATAAAATACAATATATACATTTACATTTAAAATAAACTAAAACAATGGGCGTTGTCTACGTTCCCACGCCCAAAATAATATAGTATATAAAGTATATACATATCTATATATATGTTCGTATATATAAAGATGTATTTGCACAATTTGTGTGTACGCTCTTTATATGTTCATACGTTACACACAAATCCAGTAAATTCCAAATTAATTCAAGCGACTTGGTTCGTGTTTTCCCAACCCACTAAATAGTTGGCGACGCTAAAATTATTTGGAATGCTAGACAACTAGATACCCAGTTATCCTAATTTTTATTAAAATTTATTTTCATAGTTTTGAACTAGCATTGTTAATAATTTCCAAATCAAGAATATACATATGCATGTCGTTTTAAGCCTTTATTTAAAAGCACAACCCTACAAAGATTATTATCTTTTTTAAAGGAAAAATAAAACTTAATAAAAACATACATAAGCTCTCTTTAAGGGCCTAACAGTGTTTTACAAAATTATGTTTTTACCCCATTTAGATACTATATTCCTATTTTACAGGGTATTACAATGAAAGAAGCTAAGCAAACAGAAACTTTAATGAAAAGAGCACAATAATACGTACTGTAACTATTTCTATATGTATTTATTTATTAGATGTGCTTATAGCCGAGTTTTTCGTGGCTTTCAACTCAGTTACAGTTACAGCTAATGTGGCAAATTGACTTCGACAAATGCCAAAAAAAAATAAAGGCAACACAATTACTATTATTACTACTCAGTGAAGACCTCCCCTCTCCCTTCCCTTCCCACTGCCCCATCTTGTTGACAAATATGGAGCATGCTTCGGAATCAAAACAATTTCTGCTGTTTTTGCTGCTTATTGTTTCACTTTTTTTGCGCTTCAGATTTTCTCCATAGATATTTTCCATTTGAGCTTGTCTTTATTTTCTTCAGCCGGGTATCATCATCATTTGTAGTTCCTTTATTGCTTTTGCTTCTTCTCCATTGATTTTATTTGTATTGCCTCTTTTGTTGTCAGGGGGACCAAATCGAAGCGCTTTAAAAAAAAACAACTTTAATTAGTATTATTACAAAAGAAAACAATTTGCAGTGCACATTGTTTGCTTCGGCATTAGCCTCAATTCAACTAGGGCAGCTCAGAAGAGAATGAAGGAGAAGAGAGCAGATTCCCATTGTGGATTGGTTCAATTGTTCAATTGCATAGAGATATACTCAATGCTAAGCCTAGTTTACGTATTTAAATCTAATGGATTAAACTTTCGTTTAAAGCAACTTTTATTATTATTGAACAGTCACCGTTTTTTATGGGAATTTTTTTTGCTGAACGAGAATTTAAATTTTTAATATTATTTTTGCATTCTCAGATTGTGATGCTCTGTTATCGATAAGATAAAGTGTATAAGAAAATACTTTATTTAAAAAAAATTAGTGGGAGATGAAAAAAATTAATTAAAGGAAAGTCAGATTTAAAATAAAAGTTAATAATTTGTAATAATGAATAATTTAAAAAATATTGAATGCGCTTATAATATTTTATATAAGATTGTTTAAAGCAGTATATTATTTATAAGTGTACATATCAGAAAATGCATAAAGTAGAAATGTTTATAATAGTAGCTGTGTCATTGCATCATAGAGGTACAAATAATATTTGAAATCAAACATTGCGCCATCAAATGCTAAATGAAAACCAAACAAATAGTTGAACGAGACTGATGTGTTGGAAATAAATAATTAAATAAGTAAAGTGGGCAAAAGGGCAAACGAAATGCCGCATGGAACATGGTGACAACAATAAAGATAACCTGCGATGGCGTCTTCATCCAATCCAATTCGTATCTCACGCCAACGCAAACGAGTGCTGGAAAAGGATTAGGAAAGGGATCAGGAACAGGAACAGCTGCAATTGCAGCTGCAGTCGGCAATGGGAATAGTTTGAGCAACGAGAGTGACAACTCCCAGACGAGTAGTGGCAGTCAAACCACTGGAAGCAACACCACAAATACCAAAAAGTCAAGTCGATCCACCTGCAGTCGGCATCATCGAGGAGCTGCCTCGATCACAGGATCACAGGATACGCGCAGACGTTATTATTATTTTGGCAGCAAGGATGTCTATTGGTGCAAGCAGAGTCTGACCCGCAGCACCAGCAGCTTGGGCCTCCGAGAGGCAATTGCCACCACTGCCACAACCACCACCAACAGTGGCCAATTAATTGCCAAGGCTCGTCGTCGACCCCTTCAACTGTGCAGCAGCTTAAGTGCCGCCTATGCACCACCAAAGCGTAAGGAATTCTACTTTTGTGATAAATGTGCAGCAACGGGAAGTGGTTCTGTCAGAGGCAACACCACAATCCGAACCACATCCAACAACTCCTCATCCACATCCTCTGCTCAGCCTATCGATGTGCGATTGCTGAACTTTCTGCGCAGTGCTCAGCGCAGATTTCAATCAGCAACAACAACTGCAACAGAAAAACCAAAGTCGGAACACAACAACAACAACAACAACAGCAGTCGAAGCAACACCAAAGAACGTTTATCACACAGAAACAACAACAATAATAACAACATCAGCAGCAGTTCCTTGCCACCTATCATAAGCACAGATGATTGGTTTGGTTAGTACCAAAATACAATGTAATCCATTCTGTTAATCGACAGATTAATTCTGAATCATAAATTAAGATTCTCAAGATATCAAAGTTATACCAATTGAAATAATATCACTTTAATATGAACAAATTATCTTTTGTTTACTTTAAAGTCCTATAAAAAATATTTATCCATAGTATAAATTAATCCTGTATCATGATTTCATATTCTCAGGATTTTAAAGTAAAATTAATTTTAGAGCAATAGCTTGAATAATTTCATTTTAATATGAACAATTTATCAATTTCATTATTAACAGCACAAAGCTTTTAAGTAAATTTAAAGTAACTAGAGATCTCTTTAAAATTTTGAATGAAATTTAGAGAAGTTAATTACAAATTAATTAATTTGTGTATGTTTTTGGCAGTTGCTCACTAAAAGCTTAATCATATTCTTTATATTTATCATAAAATCAGATTATCGATAAGCTATCGACTAATTTAGTATTTAGAAAAGCTTAAAATCACTAGTTAATAAACTAGCAATGTTATCGTCGATAACTTAACGATAAACACAGCAAAAGTCTCTAAAAACGACACGTTTCAAAAACAAAAGCAACAATTTCAGTTTTGCAAGAAATGGTTACAGTGGTTACAGACACTGTTTAAATAATGTTGTTAGTTCAAAACAAATATAAACAAAACTCATCCACAAATGTCGTGTCGAGGTGCTGGGACTGCCCACTTGATGCCCTGCCCACCTGACACAGCAAGTCAGGTAATTAGTACTACGTGTAGTACAGATACATATATACAGTATATTTATATGTAGGTACATGTAGCAGCCTTGCATGTTTTGCCTTGTAACTTGGCTTCCTTCTTCCTGCTGTCCGTCCTCCTGTCCGGTTGTCTGCTTGCGGTTTTCCTGCGCCTCATCACATTGCATGCAATATGCAAATTGTTGGCCAAAAAGCCAGCGGAGCAAGTCCCCTCCTATTAGGTCTTATGGTAACTCATCATGTGGCAGTATCACGCCATCATCATCATCATCATGATCGTCATCATCCAGTGGGACGCGTCTCGTTTCATTCATGCCTTTTGTTATGCTTCTGCTGACTGACTAACTGAGTTGACTAAAGTTACCTCTTTCTGTCTTTCATTATTATTTTACACTTTCCAGCTCGAAACTACACGAAATGATTGTGATGCCTCTTCGTATTTACATACATGTCTATGTTTTCCCTCGCTTCCTTTACCTTCTCTAGCTTCAGCTTGTTCCTTCCTCAACTCAGACACAATGAGGAAGCAATACAAAAGATTCTCACGTACTTGTTACTACCTCTATAGGTGTTGAACTGTATTTTCTTTCTCTTCCTCTTTGTCTTTCAACTCTTTCTACTCTATTCTAGCATATACAGTTTCTTCCCTTCATTCTCTCTGTGCCGTGACGTGAATTTGCCCCTAGGATAGTCTGTCAGTTTGTTAGTTAGTTGGCCTACACATCACAGAACGGAACACAACTTCTTTATTATAGGGCAAAAAATTGCTCATCCATACGAAGATAAATTATTCCTTAATAATTGCCATAGTATATAATAATAAAAATAATTAAGAAACTCAAAAACGCAGGTGCCAATATGTTAAAAATAAGAACTCGGTGAATCAAAGATAAGTGAGATAAAGTTCTAGTTATATTCAGTAGTAAAGGCAATCTTAAAAGTCTAAAGATCTCAATTTTCATATAATTTACTTTCATAAATTTCAATTAACTCGCTTTATTTTGACTCAAAAGCAACGCCTTTTTATTGCCACATCGAGTGACTTGTTGACTGGTTCTTATTGTAGTCTCCTTTCGAAAAGATGTTACGTCTTGTAATTGGAAACTGTCACCAGTTAAAACCCAAAACCCACCATCAATGTCAACCCATAGCAAAGCAAAGGGGGGAGTCTTGTTTGGTTTCGATGTTATGCTCTAATGTTGAATTTGGTTTACCAAGCGCAACGTTGGTAACTTTATATGCAGTGGAGCACTTGCGACATTGGGCACAGGGCTGCTTGGGGTTTTTCAGCATTTTCGTTATACTCTATAGCCGGTTCCAATGCAGAGGGTGGTTTTTACGACTCATCTATCTATATCAGAAGTTTAAGTAAGATCAGCAAGACATTTCAGATGAATATGACAATTTTGTGATTTGAATCTTTGAATATTACAAGTTATCATTTCTTCAGATATATGAACAGTGTATTATTTGAGTCGAGTACTCCCGATAACAGTGTTCAAATTTATTCTGTTATAATGTATCTTTTTTTTGCGGTTCGAAATTATAATTTATTTTTTTAATTTAAAAAGGATGACATAAACCATAAACTTGACCATAAATTATCATATAAGACACGGTGTTATGAAGTGTGTTATATTACATTACATTTGTTGTTATTAAATTATCAAAAGATAATTACAAAATTTTAGACTGAATTTTAAGTTATTTGCATTGAGTCTTTAAATTTTTCTCTGCTATTCTAATCGATAAATAGACTATTTCTATTATTTATTTTCATATAACTCTCTGAGAAGTGTTTTATAGAAACTCTCAGATGATTGTCAAGCAGTTACTTCAATGGTACATTTTTAGTTCGATTATTTGAATCATTACTAAATTACATATTATTATTATTTTAAAAATTAATAATAACATTCCCCGTTCATAGTTACAGCACCTAACGCACTCTTCCTCAATAAACTACGTGGAATATTTATATAGTTTTCATTGCGAAATTGATCAGTATTTTATAATTTTTTTTAATTAGGTCTTTTGACTCGTTTGCAATTTGCACAAGCTAATGAGGTGCATTACCTCATCCAAAGCTCATCCAATAATATATCCATATAAGTACTGCGCATTTTGCACCCACAGCACTTCCTACAGTGCATTACAAAAGTGTGTGTCTCTATACAGAAAATAAGCAATAATATTATTGAAAATATGAGGTATAAAAACAATTGTCAATGAATCATTTAAGTTTATACAAATATTTCGTATGTCCGGCAGATGATTGTCGTTATTTTTGAACACTTTTTTTTTGTTTGCAAATTTATGTTTATTGTTTTTTTTATTTTTTGTTGCACTGAATTTACAATACAGAAATAAACATAACAACAGCATTTTAATGGATTCATTGACAGCTGGGCAATGCATTGTACCTTATATATGTATAAATAAATAATATTTAAGATCATTTTTCAAACAACTTAATTACACCTTATAAAAATAATTTGTTTGTGGGAGTTTCGTCTTATTTATTTAACACTTTAGAATCGCGCAACAATAAAATCAACAAAACTATAAATACAAAATTTACTTAGGCAATTGTTTTTGTTATTTTGTTTTCACAATCATATTTTTTTTCCATTGTTTTTGATTTTGAGGTTTCGCAAGAAATCTTCACGGTTTCTGTTTACATTTCGTGCGTGCGTTTTTGACAGCGCTGCCAACTCGTCTGCAATAAATCGATAACACGCAAGCGATAAAAAGTGAAGTGCCGACTGACATCTTCTTGGCAATTGTTGAGTTAAAAAGCCAAAGAGACAAAGTGTGAACTGAGGTGAAGTCATCATGTCATATCATGTCTCATGCGGGTGTCGCCAGCTCAACGATGACAGTTATTTACCTACAACCCCCTTTCTCCCCCCTTCTTAACTGCTTGTGTTAATATGTAAATAAAATTACATTCAACACTTGCCTGAGTCGACATTGCTTGTCTGTCAAGCGTGTAAAACGCTGAATCTATATACCCTATATAGTATATAACTGACTCATGCCAAATGACATCGAAATGCGTAAAATATAAATGACAAAAGGAGAGAAAAAAACAGACAAAGAGAGGAAGAGAGTCATGGCAACAGCCTGTTTGGCGGTGAAGGTCAGAATTCAGTTAACTAGGCTTAAAAAACAGCGCGAATCAAAGGAACGAAGCAGAAAGCTTTTGCTGTATCCTGCAATACCCTGTAATATGTTGAAATCCTTAGAAAAATGTATCAGAACTCTTAGTTCGCATTTGTCTGTTTTCATTTATTTTTCTAATCGGTAATTGTTTGCTGTAATCGATAACTGCTGATAACAATCGATAGTACAGTTTAACAATTAATATTAAATATTTTGTTAACAATACAAACTACAATCCTTTTCCAGGCTTCACACTTAACAAACTCCGTTTAGATACAGTTTACAGGGTATAAGCAGTATAAGCTTGTGTCAGATATTAATAACGTCAGAACTGTCATATCAATAACAGTATCATTGAGTATAAATAAAATGCACAAAGTTCATCAGCTTAAATTATGACTCGTTGCGCAGCCAGAGGATATGATAAGTGTGATGCTAAGTTGGAATAAATCTCTGCTCAATTTATTATAAAGTCGTTTCGAAATATTGTGAAGTCCAAATATTTTAAAAATAATTACAAGCAGAGAGAATTTTCATATGTAGAATCTGCTCGAAACATTTAAGGCGAGTGTATCGAATAGTGATAAACTAAATCTTTGGTCTTTCGATTTTTTGTTTTGTGCTGACAATCAAATATTAAACATCACTGCGGACGGCAGTTCGCGTTAGTGACGAAAAAAAGTTTGGCATTCGCCACAATGCGCAAAAAGGTAACAATTCTTTATATCTAATAATAACTTTTATGCGCAGTGCCGAATGCCAAACTTTTTTTTAAATAATTTATATATTAAATTATGTAATGTTCGTCACAATATTGGATATCAGAAATTTTGGGGCATGGAGAGGGTTTCGTCACTAGACTTTTACTTCGTTAAGAAGTTTTATTTGGAAGATCTTATTGGGCAGCTATAATACCCCATTTGTTAGCTCCGTTTACAGGGTATAACGAATACGGTAGCTCAAGCTACTCACAAATTGCGCAGTAAAAGTTTTAATTATGCTTGTCACATGCAAATGTTTTACATTTGCCAAAATCACCTACTCTCCATCTCTTTCTACTCGACTCTCTATCTCTGTCACTCTTTCGGGCATTGCCATTTGCTGCGTGGGCGTTGCCACTGCGTTGATTATCATGCGACGACAGTTTCAACATTTTTAGTTGATCAACAATTAACATTGCCAACAATAATTTGTATGCAGTGTAGTATGTATGTGTGAGTTATTTACATGTACATACATATACAGTATATATGTGCATAAAAAGCCCTTGTGCAATCATTGTTTAGTACAGTTAAATCACTGATTAAGCAAACGTGCATTGGATTAACTAATCATTCGAATTCAGTGCATTTATTATTGTTATTGTTGTTATTGCACTGAAAACTGTGATAAACTATTAAATTGTCGCTTCGATAAAATGCCATAAACAAATGAATATAACTTGATTAATAAATGTAACGTGTAATCAATTAATGTTTATACTTCAGTTGATTAAGTATAAACACATTTATCAATAAATTGTTGACAACAATGATTATTCTTCTTCTTTTGTTTATTTATTAATAATAAATTATTCATTTATACAAAATTATCTTTATATGAAATGCATAAAGAATAATATGGAAAATGATTATTTATTTCAGTTTATTGGTTTTCCTTTTAATAAAAGTGTAGTTAAGTGAAAAATTTTGTTTTGAGAAAAAAACTCTATCAAAAAAATAAATAAATGAATGCTTAAAAGATGGTTTAGATTCTAAGATATAGAATCGTTGGAGACAGGTAGAAATCCCAATAGTAAAATTAACTTTTAGGTATATTTTAAACGCTATCGATGGAATAAAACTAATTTTCTTTTTAGGCTTATTGTTTTATATTATATTATATTAATATATATTATATAATTAAATACATTACATGTTTTAATTTAACAAGCATAAAAAATATACAAGATTTTTTTATTAGGAGACATATTTTTAAGCACCACTGTTGAAGCTGTGCGTTGCCAGATCAACGTAATACGCTTTGGGCAACTAATCTTATTGTGAATTTCGAATGAGCTGCATTTAAATATGAATTTGAACTTGAAATCCCATTAGAGAATTCATGAGTAATACTATTTGAGCTGATTGTTGCTAATGAATATTTGCTGTATGATTTATGCATATTGAATGAGTTAAGCAAATAATAACAAGAACATTTGCCCATTGTGCGGTGTCTATTGTGAACCAGTAAATAGTTAACAATAGCTGTTAACTACACATGAATGTGTGAGTCTATTTATGAGAATTTGCGTGTGTGTGTGTGTATTGTTGTGATTAGATTAGCAATTTTGTTAATAATTGATTAAAACAAACATATTTGTATTTTGCAGACGAAGAAGCAACAGCAGCGAAAACAACTGAAGCAAAGTCCAAGGAAACGCAATCAAGGAAAACAAGGACAAGGGCAACCGGCGAGGGAGGGGATCTAATAACCGTTGAAATTAAACAGGGTCAACTGCAGCACAAACAGCGACAGCAACAACAAACAATTGCGGCTGCAAAGCCGCAACAAATAACAACAAGTCGAAGAACGGGAGCAGGAACAGGAACAGGAGACGGAACTGAAGGGAAAGTGGAGGGAGAAGCAGCTAACAAAGCAAGCAAAATCGTAACCTCAACAGGTGACAATATTGTCGCCAGCTGCAAAGTCGAGGATATGAACAGTCACGCGACCGCCACACAGAACGGACAAACAACGGTCGTTGGACATCATCGCGGATTCTCGCAGCCCTCAGTCGCCGCAGCAGCTGCGTCCGGTGGCACATCTGGTGATCCATGGTATCTGCAGGCCACCGGGCATCAAATGCCGCCAACAGCCCCCCTGCGACACAATAAACGCCCAGCGCCACAGCCAAATTCAATGGGTGTTGGCCTCGGTGTTGGTGTTGGAGTTGGTGTTGGAGTCGGAGTTGGAGGTGGAGTTGGTGGCACATCGTTGCTGCATCAGCAACAATTAAGCCAATCACAACCACATATTGTGCCCCCAAGCATACCGCCCCATCATCATCATCATCATCGCGACAACAATTTGGTAAGTGGATGCAGCTTCAAAAGTCAACAATTCTCCTAAGCGAAATCTTTAAAAATTACTTGATTTGCAAATATTATTTTATAAGTCAATTTTAATCAGCTTAACAATTGGGATATAAATACTTAATACTTTAACGTAATAAAATCAGGCAATATTAAACTGTTGAGTGTTTAAGCTGTAAAAAGTAAATGAGTTTTAAACCAAAATTTTCTTAAATACTTGCAAAAGATATTATTATATTGTCAAGAATATTGTGTATTTGAGAAATTAATGAATTCTAAAACAAATTCTCATTAAATATGTATTTGCAAAGGATATTCTAATTTTTCCACAAACATTTTTAATTTTTTAAAAGCACGTGATTTTTGAATTTCTAACGATTTTCTTGAAAATTTCGTTTAACGAAGTAGACATAAATTATGAGGAGGTATCAAAATATAACAAATATTTTATAATTCACTTAAATGCATACAAATAGTTCTAATCGGAGCACTACAATATCATATTGCAGGTATAGGTAGAATAAAATAGTCAGGAAGGGTATTCAATTAGTTGTTATATTGAGTTTGCCAAATTACACTTTGTTAAATTACACTTTAAGATGAAAGAATACGCTCTTTATCAAGTAAATAATCATTGATATTTAATGAGAGTCGTAAGTTATTAGATATAAATTATATCAATAAACATAATTTATATATTTATTTATCAAGTGTCATTAAATAGAGATGACGATAAATTGATTGTATAACTTACTTATACTTAACTAACTTGACTTGCATCATTTCGTTGCAGCACCAGCCACAGCAGACATCAGCAGCAGCAGCAGCAGCGGCGGCGGCAGCAGCAGCTGGTGCATTGCATCTGTCATCGCATGCATTGAATAGTCATAATTTAATCAACAATCATTCGCCAAAATCGCCCAATCAAACGCAACAGCAGCAGCAGCAGACGACGACAATCCAACAACAACACCAACAACAGCAGCAGCAGCAACAGCAACATAGTATATTGTCAACATTTGCACCCGCAGCAGCAGCAGTTGCTGGGGCAGCAGCAACAGGAGCGTCACATGCTCAATCGGAGCAGAGTTCATCGGCAACTGCAGCAGCTGTTGCTGCCGTTACACAGCAACAGCAGCAGCAACATATGCAACTGCTGGCCAATTGTGCCACCAGCAATAATCTAATGTCCTCCTCGCTAACGTTGCATGCCCCAGTGGGTGCATTGCCACCGAAGAGTTTGGCGCACAGCAACAACAGTTGCACCAGCAGCAGCAGTAGCAACAACATGTTGCTCCAGTCCTCACAGCCAACAGTTGCCAGCACCAGTGGGAGCAACATCAACATTAACAACAATAACAACAGCAATATCAGCAGCAGCAACAACACGACAACTGGCATGTCCACATCTCTACATAGTTTCGATATAAACGGGGGCAGCATGGACAAATGGACAAGTGGCTCCACAACGGCCATGAATCATGCATCCCTCTCACCCACAAGTGCACCACAGCAGCACCACCAACAGCAACAACAGCAATCACAGCATCTGCGCAAGTGCGAAGTCAAACTGAATGCAATGCCGTAAGTACAATAAATAATTCTATATATTCTAAATGGAAACAATCAATTTTGGTATACTGGATAAAAAGAAATATATATTTTAAATATTTATTTGAAAATCACATTTTTGACTTTTAATATAAATTAGAAATAATAGTTAAATTGTATTTCTTATCATATAAAAATAAACGAAATAAGAGTTTTTTGTAATTTTATAATAAAAGTGTGAAGTTAAATTAGAATAGAAATTTTGAAACAATACAAAATAATTCTCAATATATTTGTCTACTTCTATAGATGGTTTCATGGCAGCATAACCCGTGATGAGGCGGAACACTTGCTGCAACCACGTGAGGATGGGCTCTTCCTGGTGCGCGAATCGACAAATTTTCCCGGTGATTACACGCTTTGCGTTTGCTTTCAGGGCAAAGTGGAGCACTATCGTGTCAAATATCTCGAGAATAAGTTAACCATCGACGATGAAGAATATTTTGAGAATCTGGGACAACTTGTTGCCGTAAGTTCATTTAAGATATTGACATTTGTAATTAATACTAATGATTCTTTGTCTAATCCTCTCGGATTTGCAGCATTATGAGGCAGATGCGGATGGTCTCTGCACGCAGCTGATCAATTGTTTGCCCAAATTGGGTAAACAAGAGTTTTGCATCAACTCCAAAGAGTTTGTGGACAAGGGTTGGGTTATTCCCGAGTCGGAGCTGCAGCTGAGGGAGAGTATTGGCAAGGGGGAGTTCGGTGACGTCATGCTGGGCATATTGCGCAATGAAAAGGTCGCTGTCAAGATGCTCAAGGACGAGGGCGCTGTGCAAAAGTTTCTAGCCGAGGCATCGGTCATGACGTGAGTATCCAAATAGCACTAACAACTGAAATAATTCTTAATCTTTACTTACATATTTGTTGCAGCACGCTGGAGCACGAGAATCTGGTCAAGTTTATTGGCCTTGTTTTTACCAGCAAGCATCTGTACTTGGTTACGGAATACATGAGCAAAGGATCGCTGGTTGATTATTTGCGTTCGCGTGGACGACAGCACATAACCAAAAAGGATCAAATCAATTTCGCCTTGTAAGTAGTTAATATGCCACAAATTGTTGCATGACCATTTAAAATATATTTATTTAATATCAACTAAAAACAAAATTAGAAAAAAGATATATTTAACTTATAATTAAGTACAATTTTAAATTAAAATGCGAAATGATAACTAAAAATGTATATAGTTCATAAAGAATAGATGAATTGCAAAATTTTTAATATGAAAACTCAATTAGATCAATATGAATTATTTTTATAAAAATGTAAAAATTAAAAAATAATTTATAGGTTAGACAAATACTTGTAAAGCTAATATTAAATTATGAATAAATATTACAGCGATACTGCCTCTGGCATGGAGTATCTGGAGGCCAAAAAGGTTGTGCATCGCGATCTGGCCGCTCGCAATGTCCTCATCTCAGAGGATTGTGTGGCCAAGGTATCAGATTTTGGTCTGGCACGAGAGGAATGCTATAATCTTGACGTTGGCAAACTGCCCATAAAATGGACAGCGCCCGAGGCACTTAAAAATGGAGTAAGTTGAGCAATAAAATAATTATCTATTATCCTCTGAAACTTATGGCTTACTAATTCTATTTTAATTTGTAAATTTCTCTAGCGCTTCTCCAACAAATCGGACATGTGGAGCTTTGGCATACTCTTATGGGAAATCTATTCATTTGGACGTGTGCCTTATCCCAGAATTGTATGTAATAACAACAAGAAAGAAAGATTATCATCGGCTCGCCGAAGATTTGATATCCTTGCAGAGCACTGTGTTCAAATATATATATATTATATAAAAAAAACTGTTTTACGGAGTAAAAGTCTAGTGACGATTTTAAAACAAATTTAGACATAGCCATAAACAGAATATGTAAGATTTGTTGAGATATCTGCAGAAAAAAACTAGTTTATTCATACTAAAGGTTCATATTCGACCAATCGCTATCATATATATATACATACCTATATGATAGAGTAATCCGATTTTAAATTTCGCCAGAATGTATTAGACAAAACCGTAATCATAGTCTATGAAACTGGTTGAGTTATCTCAAGAAATAATAAAGTTGTTCATCTAAGATGGATTCAAAACTCATGTTAGTTTGCTATGGCTATACCAACTCAATTCGTGGTCCTGATCTAGAATATGTACACTTTACGGCGTCTGCTACGGCTTTTTCCTTTTATTAAATTAGATATAATATGGAATACTATATCTAACAAAGGCAGTACAGATTTCAGGAAGTACTAGCATTAAACTCTATCAATTGTACACTTTTAATTTATTATGTTTTTTTATACATTTCATAATAACAGTAGACAACTCTCTGCAAGGGTATAAAAAAGATACAATAATTGACTTAAATAATAAAATGTTCATTGCACTTTTAGCCACTGGCAGATGTGGTGAAGCATGTCGAGGTGGGCTACAAAATGGAAGCGCCTGAGGGTTGTCCAGCGGAAATCTATGAGATGATGCGTCAGGCGTGGGAGTTGAATCCAGCAAAGCGGCCAACATTTTCGGAGCTCAAAGTGAAGCTGCAGCAGCTGAACAATGCAACGGCGTGAGAGGCAGATGAAGAAGCAGCTAATTAAATGCAACAACTAATTGATGGAAATATTGAAAAAGGACTTCATTTCACACAGACATTGACGTTGCAGCACAGAACACATACTGAACGCAACAATTTTTCGTACCAATAAATAAATATATTTATATGTATACATATATAGACGTATATAACTAATTTACAACAATTTATTTACATATATAATTTATGCAATAAGTTTTTTTGTAAGCGAAACCCAACACAATCAAGCAATGTTAGTGAGTTGTGCGCCCAGCTAACGATCTAAATACTAAACTATATATATCGACATTTACATACATTATATATATATACATACATACATATATACATGATACAGGTATATATACTGATATGCAGCACTGTATTTCTAAAATGATTAACCAACTGCAAGCGGAAAAGGGCAACTGTGTAGTTTACTATTACGATTACGATTACGATTACAAAATTATTAATTATTATATACATACATACATATAATTGTGTTAATTGTAGTATCCCCTCTTCACTTCCCTCATTGTATACATTTCTTTCACTCTCTGTCTACTTATATATACGTTATAGAATACGCATACATATGAGCGCCCAAAGCAGGACATTCGTTCGTCCTTGTCGCCGGGCGCAATTTCGTATAACAAAATTGTTTATAGATCGTTTTCATTTTGCTCTTTTTAAATAATTTTTGTTTGTAGCACAAGCGACACAGCAACAATAAAACTTGTACAACAAGTTGCTGGATAACAACATCAATATAATAAATTATATAATAAATTAATCAAATTAGTTAAATTTAGTTACATTTACATTTATATATTTCTATGTCTAATCAAAATGAGAGAAAATTTAAAAAACGAAAAACAAAAAATTGCAAACTTGAAAATCGATTCGAAGAAAAGCGGCTTTTCGCTGCGTGTCCTTTAAAAAAATAAAAACAACAAGAACATGAAAAGAAAAAGAAAGAAAGAAAGAAAACACTTGTGAAAATATGCATTACATAAATACTACTATATATAAACATAAAGTTTAATGAAAACTCTTATATACTTAGCATATGTGGCATGATTAATGTTTAATAATCATAAATAATACTTATTAAATTATTACGCGCAAGTTTCCATGTACGTACGTCTATGTATAACCACGAGTCCCAATTGTTTAATTACTCTGTCCATCCTTTTGTTTATTACATACTTTATTTTACCAGAGGAATCTCTTTGAAACGTATATATATATATATGATATTTCTATAAATATATGTATATCTAAACGCCGCTTTAAAAATAATAATAAAAACACAAGAGAAATTGTAATTTATTTATGATTATACATACATATATATTGCTAAATACTTAACAATTGATATATTTAATGTTTTATGTTTCTTTTTCCATAAGAAACCTGTACAATTTTTTGCTTTAACATTTACTTTTATTTTATGTACAACACTCACACACACATATACACACACGTACACGTCCACATACATTTACAATTAATTTAATTTTAAAGTTATTACTTTTTTAAAATACAAACAGAAAACAACAATTTTGTCAAACAAATTTATAAGTTAGCAAAAAAAAAAGAAACAAAAATTATACACAAAAATTCGCACGAACACGTAATACTTAAATGGAATGGAAGGGAAAGGAGTTGGAGTTGGAGATGGAAGAGGATATGAAAACTTTTAATAAAAGTGAAAAATTATAATGCCTTACTGTTTTTATTGGGAAAATTGAAAAGACAAATTTTAGAGTATCAAATAAATGTGAAAAGTTCAATGAATACATTATATATATGAATATTATTTTTTTTTTTTGTAAACCGAGAACTATTCACAAATATGAAGTTTTTTCTTAATTTCTTAGAGACAATTGCGCTCAATTTTAAACTTGCTTTTTTGCAGAAAGTAGAGCACCTACTTTTGCGATATAGAGAGTAAATTTAATGTACATAACTGACGAGAGTAAAAACCGGATATGACTGATGAAAGCTTTGCTTGTCGCTGGCTGAAATAAATTGACAGCCACTGTTAACACGTTTTTGCAATAATCGCTTTACAACACTGACAATGCAGAGATACAAAATAAAGTTCATAACAAATTCTCCTTAGGTAAGCTTTTATTTGCTACTACTTATTAAATTTAGTTATATATCAAGAAACTTGTTTGTTTTGGGTAAATTTTAATTTAAAATAACATAAATATAAAATGTTCTTACATTGGCTTGACATCTTATAGTCCTGTAAGTGTAAAGTAATTTTAAATCTCGGGTTCAAGTAAAATTAAAAAACTGAAAGCCATTTTTTTGTGATTGGTTTGTTCGGCAGCCAAATAAATCTGAAAAGGTTTTAAACTACAACTTTCTGCGTTTTTAGACATTTTAAATAACTTCTAGTCGACTTACGCATATTTTCCAAAACCATTGATTAGTACTGAAAATTTCATAATTCTTAAAAATTGTACATTTGTTGTCCTGCCAATTCCAAACAAATATACATTTTTACTAATGTCCTTTTTTGTACAGGATAGAGACTGACAATCCAAAAAAAAATTTGTAAACAAATTCATTGAGTTTCGGAAGCGAATATATTTTGGTATCACATATACAAATGATCTTAAAATACTTATGTTAAAGTATTTCAGTCGTCAATAAATATTTAAATTTTATGTATCTTAAAATCTACATAAAGTGAAGTCAACATAATAAATCTATTGTTTAGAATTAAGTAATAATAATCAGCTTTGTAACTTATATGATTTAAAGTAAAGAAATGCAAAAGGAATACTACTTTGTAGATTAAATATGTAGGTACACATTCCCTGTTGGATCAGTGTCGGCAGTAAAAAAGTATATTTAGGATATATTGGAATTTTCCTTAACACGTGTGTCTCGCTTTGTTCGGGGTGGAGGAATCGGTGGAGTTATTTGTATATTTGACAACTGACTTACAGCTTTTCCTTCTTTAGCTTTTTCAATATCATCGATTGATATAATAGGATTAAAGACTTTGTTGTGGGTTAAATTTACTTTGGATGAATTCACTTCCTTCTTGCAGAACTTTTTCAATAATGATTTCTTCCATTCGGTGACCTTAAGTGGATAATACTTATAGACAAGCCAAATTCCGATGCCAGAGAGAATCAATAGCAAAATAAGGCTGATCAAGAATATAAGTGAATAGTAGTTATTATCGTCATTAACATCAACATGATCCTTCTTAGGACTTTGAGGTGGTGTTGTGACACGGATTGTAGGTCGGACAGGACGAATGGGAGGACGCGCATCTGTTGTTAGTGCAATATCCGAACATGATCGAAACTCCTCCTGGGGACCACAACCAACTGCACCATTGCCATCGTCACACATGCCCCAATTGTTTCCGGCTATATAACGCCATTGCAACACACACTGATTACATAAGATATCTGCAAATGTAAATAACAAAAATAAAATCAATGTTCATTTAAATACTTTGAATAAAGGTTAAACCCATAAATTACCTGGTAAATGAGTTTTGATTTCATAAATGCGACTACCATTACGTGGATAGAATCGGGTATCCAAGTCTGATGGATTTCGCTGTGAGGGCGAACCACTAATAATTTTCAGTAAATTTTCATCTAAACAGGACTGCTTAGCACTTGGCTTTGGACACAATCGGAACTCAAAGTATCTAAGAATGGAATTACGGCATTGTTATTAAGGATCTCTGAATATATTGCATTTTCATCTTACCCCATGTGACTAGCAGTCAGCTCCACCCGAATAGTCATGTCGGAGCCGGGTAAGTAACTTCGAACAATGACGCCCTGTCCCCATTGACCACCATTCTCATGTGGTCGTGGTTCAGGCAAGTCCCAAGCATCTCCACATTCTCCGCATTTTCCACCATTCCGCTTCCACTGGCGTGTAAACCCACCGCAATACAGTTCATGATCATTATAGTCCGGCGGAGTTTGAAATCCATAACGCCAAGCGGATGCTCTACTCGGTGGCTCTATAAGTCTTCCATGTGCATCTCCGCTATAAACATAGCATGAAATAACTATGCCGAAAAGATAAAGACATATCTGTGTGCTAGACCTGATCGGGTCATTGCTGCGGGTTGATTTCCGCCAAGTCATCACCTAGCACCTACAAAGGAGAAAATGGTCAGTCTAGTTAATGTACAGTTTTGACCAGGGATTAAAACCGAAAAGAATCTCGGTTTCAGTTACGGATTCGATTTTATTGATTTTTATAAATTCGAACTGCCATAACTTTGTCAAAAGTCAATCAATTTCCATGTGCCATGTAAATTTGATCATGATTTTGCCTCTAAATTCGTTCTGCGTTTAAATATTGTTCATTTTGAACATTCGAAAATTTCGAATCTTTTAGAAATTTTACAGTGTTACCCCTTATCATTTTTCGAAAATTTTCGAAATTTTTGAATTTTCAAAATGAACAAAATTTAAATGCAGAACGAATTTAGTGGTAAAATCATGCTCAGATTTACATTGCGCATTTTAATTGATTGAGTTTTGACAAAGTTATGGCAGTTCGAAATTATTAAAGTTGCTCAGTAGCTGCGACAGCCAGAGTTTAAAGAGTTTCGGTTTATGGATTTCGGTACAGCGGAAAAAATTATTTTAGGTTACGGTATCAGTTACGGTTACAAATTTCAATCGGTTTTCACCGGTTAAGGGTTACGGTTTCGGTTAAGGTTTTAATCCCTGATTTTGACTAAATAAAAACTTCACATATTTTATTTTCAAAACATAAAAAAAACTTTGGGTCTCAGCACAAGTTCTAGAATATAAATAATGAGATAAATCAAAATTAAATAAGTGAATTTAATATTTTGTAAAGTCAATTCCTTAACTTACTTTATGTACTCTTATTGTTAAGTGATTTTTGTTAATCCAATATAATAATCTATATTCTTAAAATAGTAATATTTGGTCTTTTTTACTTTATAAATTTAGTAAATAACATGTAATAAATTGAATTTATTGTACAATTTTTCAGTATATATGGAAACAATATTTGGTAATTAATAAATTAATTTAAGAAACCGTGGTAAATTTTAAAATAGCTTGTTGTGACAATAATTTAGTTCATCAGTGTACATGCACATAAGTTTACATAAGGAACACCAAATATTTTTAGAACTTTAACGGTTTCACCAATTTAGTGCACAAATAAAAAAAAAGAAACTGGTTTTGAATAAAAATAAAGTTAATGCTGTATTTCCTTAAGTCGTGCGAAGAACCAAAACCAGTCTGGGATGTAAATGACTCGTAAAAAAGAACGCGTCATGCATAAAAACATCCTTTTGTGGATACGATTTTAAATTGATGAAATGTTATATTGAAAGACGATCCGATCAATGCGAACCGAAGACAATAATTAACACATTACATTATTAAAGTGCAATCCAATTTTACTTTCATTGTTAACTTTCACCCATACTTGGTACAATAAAATTCGTACATGCATGTTACTGTAAATACATAATGTAAACACTGTTGTGCATTCATATAGATTAATTATAATTATGTTTTAATATGCATATATGTATGTACATGTACATATATATAAAATTGTAATCAAGTGCACATTAACAGGTATATTAAACATTCAATCACGCAAACTTGCACAATTTTATATACTTTTGCATGTAAATATATAAACAAAAAATATAACTTCAAGTACATAAGCATTTGTATGCTGTTGCTCAAGTGGGGTACGCATATACATAGGCATACACACTCGTATTTACTACAATCAAAAAAGTGTTACTCACATAAATTTGACTGCTAATTAAACGAATTAGTACCTTTTTTTTTGAAGTGTTACTACTTTTTCTGATGTGAAGATGCTGCTGCAAATTCTTCTGATACGTCGTTTTTGTCTCTAGTCATTCAATGCAAAGTGGATCACAAATTCGTAGCTTGGCTTTAAGAAATTTGCCTTTCACTACACAGATATTAACTGCGTGAAGAGCAGCTCAGTTGTCACTTTTCACAGTATACAATTTTCGTCCAACAACCACAGAGTCCAAACCAATACTGAGTATGTTGGGAACCAAGCATGCGGATTTCAGTTACTTTTTCGGCTCTTTGAGTTGTTTAACTGGTTTGGAGAAATTTTTATAGCAGCTGAAGAGCGTCGGTTGAATGAGTATGCTGGAAAAAAGCTATGGTTTCAAGATTGTACATACGGTGTCTTCAACTTCAACTTCAGCTTCGGCTTCGGCTCCATCCAATGTAACGTGCGTTGTGTGCGACATGTTGAGAGTGGTCATGGTTCAGAGCCCAAGGAACCCTATGTTGAACACAAGCTCAAAACTGCTTTCCGTTTCCAGAAGTATTGGACTTAGGTAACTTTAAATTGTAACTGTCTTCCCGCCATCACAAAATGTCTTTAACAATTAACTCGACACGACGCGACGACGACATATTAAGTAATTAAATAATTGGGACACCCATATATAACCCGATGTTATATTTACTCTCTTCCCATTACAAAGTTACTCTACCAAAAAATTATATTTGGATAATATTTGAATTTCCTTATAGAAAATTACTTAATCTATTTTTCAAATATAATAAATCAAATTAAACGGGGTTCCAGCAATTGGGTAACATTAAATTTTTAAATTATTGATTTTAGAAGTTTCACATTAATTCAAACAAAGTCAGTATGTAATCCATTTGTTTATTTTATCTGCCTTTTTATAATATAGAAGAGTATAATCATTAATTTAGTGGTATACTTCTGGCCCCTTTAACTATATTCGTAACATCGGAATTAATCAAAATCTAGTATATTCAGTTTTCCAGTTATTTTTTAGTTTTCTTAACGGAAAATATTGAAAGTGTGGTAAATCAAATAGCTACTTCTTAAACTACATTTTCTGTGATAGATTTTTTGATATTTGTCCAGTTTTATAAAAGGTAAGCTGTAAAAATGTGCTTTTAGCATGTAAAAACGGACCGTTATATATTTGAATTTTCTGCACAACATCAGATCAACTGTTATTCTCGGCAGTATTAAAAAGCTGTGGCGCCACCTTTTGACTCTTTTGCGAAGCACAAATACGCCACCTAAAATAGTTTATGTGGCAACACTGGCCAGCAAAATGAACAAAACGAACGAAGAAAACAACTGAACCACTGAACCGGCACCGGATATAAAAATCCGGGCGCGAAATTTGAATGTGAACTTATTTTTAGTTTATTTAAAAATACTTTTGCAATCAATAAATAATTTGATGATATATTGTAATTTAAAATTAGATAAATTGAAGGTGATATTTTTTATGAACGTTGGAGGTTCGCCAGCCCTCGGGGGAAGAAGTTGTATAATTTAATTCTAAAAAATTTCCGAAGTTCTACAAAATTCTTTAAAAATCCAATATCCCTTTGGAAGTATCTCACCATTTTGAAGTATCTTATTTAGTAATTATTCGTATTCCAAAGTCTGGCAACGTTAATATAAGCCGCAACTTTTTTCTCCTAGGTGGCAACGCCAAAAATAAGAAGATGCAGTGCTGCGTGTTAAAACAACAACTCTACGTCATATTGTGTTTATAAAACAAAATGTAAGCTTTCATATTGCAAAAAAGCGAAACAATCCTGCGTATTACATATATCAATATAAACGGCAAGCTAATAAACCGATTGATAATTGTGTTTTGGTCTGGTTTTCCTCGCTATCGGCCATTAATAAAGAAAATATAACAATATATATGATAACGCGAAAAGAAGACGCTATTATTATTATTTATAGTTAAAATACGGAGATATATTAACTATGGCAGACAGACTAACTCAACTACAGGATACTGTGAACCAAGTACGTTGCTCGAACATTATTACATGTTCCCAAATATAATATGTTGAATCTTGCTTTTTTTTAGCAAGCCGAACACTTCTGCAATGCTATTGGAGTAATTCAGCAGACCTCGTACCCTAGCAAGTTTGCAAATTTTGACAGAACCGGCTCCCAGACGCCTGTACAAAACCCGCCGCAGGAGGATTATGCACAATTATTTGCCCAACTTATTGCACGTTGCGCTAAGGACATTGACACGTTAATTGAGTCATTGCCCAATGAAGACAGTTCCATTGAATTACAAAACTCTAGTCTTAAACGGCTAGAAATCGAGAACCAAGAAACTGCCGAGCAACTGGAACAAGTTGTACAAAAAGGAGAGCTTTTGCTGGAGAAAATCCAGAATGCATTGGGAGATATTGCTCAAGCCCAATTAGATATGCAAATAACATTAAAACCTAGTTTGCAGTGAGCTGTTGGTATGTAGTAGAAAATTCGTGCGTAAGCCTGTATAATCTAAAAGTGTATTCTAATAAATTATGTTCTATTGAGATAAGGTTAAACATCGTTATTAAATACATGTGCTACAATTTAAACCGACTTAACAAAGTAAGATTCGCTAAATCTATTCTGACACTATAGCAAATTAAAAATGTGAAACTTAGCTCGATATCAGTTAAATATACTTTAGCTGTCTTATAAACAATGAAAAATCATAAAATACATAAGCAAGAGTTTAAACCGATGCAATTTAAAATGCAAGATTTCATTTAAAGCGACTTAATCTGCCGTATAAACTTGATATTTCTGAACAGCAGGGCTGCAAAATAGTCGATGAGTGCATCATTGAAAACAATGCAGTGATATAGGTTGCAACTCTGCACAATCTGATGTTCTTTTGTTTACATCTTGAATGCGTTGATTTTGAAAATGGCTTTGACTGGAAGTGACTGAATTCGTGAAATTGAACTGGTTTAAGGTCTGTAGAATTCGGTGTTGATTCGATGATTATGTTGGATTACTGGATATTTTTTAACATTTGTAGTCGTGTGTCACCCAGACCAAGTTGATTCTGAAATTGACGAAATTATGGATGACTTCATAGACGATGAATTAGAAAAATTAATTTAATTAGATTAAAGAAAACAGCTGTTGATGTAACTTTAGCACTAAAATATAACAAATATCGAATGAAATATCGCATATTGGTTCAGCTATTTTATAGCTAGTTGTGTCTACTTTTAGTGTTAACTGATAGAAAAGTTTGAAAATTTCTTTTAGCCGGAAATCTGACTATTCGAAATGTATATTTAGCAATGTTTGCTATTCATTTTTTAAAATTCAAAATGCGAAAAAAATTTTATTGACACACCTTTAATTCCAAATTTCATAATAAAATCAATTTTAAACAATAGATACATAATTCTTGTGCGATTCTATAGAAAATATACATACATAGTTATAGTTAATGGAATTAAAGGACCTGAAATTCTTGTTATTAGAAAACAACGATTTCATATAGATTTTAATTGGATTGAATACGATTTGTGTTTGCACAATGCATGTTGATTGATAGAATTTAATTAATAGACTTATGGATAATCATACATAAATATGTATGATGTATTCTAGACATTGACATACTTATGTATGTATTATTGTTTGCTCTAAAATTCGTGTTTATGTTTATATTTATCTGCTTATCCTACTAGTTAGAAAGCAGGCCCTGTTAACTAGTTTACAGTTAGGTTACAGTTCTACAGTTAAGTGCAGTCTGCGCGGTAGTATGTACTCATAACGGTATATGTTTCTGTATGTACTAAATATACTCATAATACGAATACATTTCTAGAAGTGATATCCATTAAGATTAGTAAGGCTTCATCAATAGGTTTTATACATTCATATCTAAAATATCAACAGTTTCTTATGTTTAATTTAGTATTAGTTTTAGTTTAGTACAAGTTCTTAGTATCTAATACTACAATAATTTCAAACTTTTCTCTGACTCAAATCCGCATTTGCATTTAAGAAAATCTACAAGTTCGACCCGAGTCGAGCTTAGACGACCGACAGATACCCTGTACTTAATTTACTCGTATATATTTAGTTACATGAACACATACAACGCACTTGCTACTTAGTTGATACAAAAATTAGTTTATTGCCTAGCCTCTGGATAGGAAGATGATTCATTCAGGGTAGAACTATATATCGAACTGCTTTAATAAGGGGGTTATAATCTCAGAGCGATAAGGGCATTTGTTTAATCTTTATGAGTCTCCCTGTCCTTCGAATACATATTTACATTATAAAGGGTACAGAGTATTTGAAATTGAAACTTAGGATATCTTAGGATTAGGCTATAATAGTTTGAGCTGTCTAACTTTAAGATACGATTGTTTAGCTACAATGTTGGTATTGTACAATATGAGCTTGGTTTAATCCTGTATTATTCGTTCACATATAAAGCTCCTGCTGCGTGGGCAGCAGTTCCTTTGAGGAATCCGTATGCTAGCACTTCGGCATGAAGGACTTGCGGGAAGGCAGCAGGCACATAATGGATAGGGCCATAACCATGTGCCAGATCGAGTGTACGATGTGATAGTTCTGCTTGGTCTGCAGAAAGGCATAACAAACCAGACCAACCATTACCAGCACCATTCCGAAGGGCATGAATATAATCAGGTATCGTCGAGCTGGGAACCACTTGCGAGTCTTGGCGCACCGTAATCCCCAGCTGGTGGAAATGAGACATATGCCGGTTAGGGCTGGAGCTAGGAATACCCAGAGGCTCTGCTTGTTGAGCTCTGTGCCAAAGGCCAATAGGATGGCTCCGAACATGTGGAGTAAGGAAACAAAATGCTGTGGCAGATGGGCCATGGCAATGAGGGTAACCCATATGGCCAAGAGGCCACAATAGAAATCACAGAACTGCAGTACCCCGATCTTGACCAAACAGAAACTATACTCATCTTCACCCGAGTCGCAGGCATGATAGAATATCGAGAAGAACATGGCAAAGAAGTAGATGATACTCTCGGTGTAGTAGCGACGTCTGAATGCCATATAAATACTCGGAATGAAGAGTAGGTTGCTCAGCGTGAGCAGTAGCAATGCCACAAGAATGGATATGCTCGATGGCACCTGGGAGTCCTCAGTGCAATCCCAGCCGCGGTATCCCTTCATGCAAACGCATGTCGAAAATACAAATCCTCCGGACATGTAATGATAGCAGCGTCCAAAGCGACCACAACGACCTGCCACACATGGACTTGATGAGATGGAAAAGACCACTGAGGTATTGCAGTTATCCAGGGCAAAGTGTTGCTCCGTTGCCGACTTGTGATGGATCTCGAACAGACGTGTCATTTCCACATAATCCGGCGTACATTTAAAATCCATCATGCACTCCTTCACTTTCAGCGTCTCCGTTTCATTCATGCTCGCCAAACAGTCCCTCGACCTGACGCATCTCTCATATCCTTCAGCGTTTCCGGCACAGGCGCAGGGAACTCGCATTTCCCGAAGCAAATCAGCGTGCTGGCGCACAAATTCCTTGACGCTGTCAATGATGGTAACCCGTGCTGTTTCAGCCCCATGGCAATAGAGACCCATTGTGACGTACCTGTAATTACGGGCACGAAGGCAGAAAAAAATGTTGATTTAATCACATATTTCAAAGTGGAAATACGAGTAGTATTTCAGAAAATTGTGTCCTATGCAAATTTGTAGAGGAGATTTTTTTTATAAATTCCTAAAAATGTAATAAGAGTACTCAAATAACATAATATTTGTAAATTTGCCGTATTTGTAAACTGTTCACTAGACTTGACAACAATTTGTACTGAAAAAGTGTACAAAACTATGGCATATACATAGTAAAAAGGTTAAAATTTTACAATCACTTCTGTCGACTGCTTTTAGTTGACGTTAAATAAATAAATAAATAAATAAAAAAATAAATAAATAAATAAAAATCAAACTAATTCTTTTAATTCCGTTGTTCTTGTAAACTTAAATAAATAAAATGATACTACATTATGCCCTTAATGTAAGAAAATATTAAGTCAGCCAGCGATTTTTATCAACATACTATGCTGACTTTAATAGAAACCGGTTTAAAATTAAATAAAATATAATTACACACGGTACTTACAGAACCTTAACCGAAACCGTAACCTTTAACCGATGAAAACCAATTGAAATTTGTAACCGTAACTGAAACCGTAACCGAAAATATTTTTTTCCACTGTACCAAAACCCATAAAAAGTCAAATCAAATCAAAAGTCAATCAATTTCTATGCGCAATGTAAATTTGATCCTCATTTTACCTCTAAATTCGTTCTGCATTTACATTTTGTTCATTTTGAAAGTTCAAAATTTTTCGAAAAAATCAAAAAAGATAAAGGGGTAACACTGTAAAATATCGAAAAAATTCGATTTTCAAAAATTTTCAGAAATGAACAAAATATAAATGCAGAACAAGTTTAGAGGTAAAATCATGCACAAATTTACATTGCGCATGGAAATTCATTGAAATTTGACAAAGTTATGGCAATTCGAAGTTATAAAAATCAGTAAAACCAAAATAATCGAATATTTCAAACCACATGAACCAAATTTATATGAGGTTAAATTATAATAAAATCGACATTCCGCCGAACCTTTCCAGTAACCAGATAACATTATTTTCCAGGCTAATAACGCATTAAGCCTTTTGCCATGTAAAGCAATGAATAACGCTTCTTACTTTGGTCAACCGAAAACCTTAATTTTTATATTTTTTGTGAACCGAAATCATACCGTTATTTTTAAACCGAAACTTACAAAAAACCGATAACCGTTACGAAACCGATACTCCATCATTTTGCATAGCCGATAACCGAAAACCTTAATTCGAGCATAATCGAAACCGTAACTGAAACCGATATTTATTTTTGGTTTTAATCCCTGGTTGAAATGTTTGTAACAGATAGCAGGAGGCTTGGTTCACTCCAGTATACATATTCTGTCCATTTATAGCACCTAAGTCTCGGACACTGTAAGATAGTGGAACCATACTTTACACACAGACTTCAACACAGAACGAGCTTATTTAAAATTTTCCTCGCGCATATTTCGCCCCCGCAACATAATAAAAACCGTGTAAGTACGAGCAAGAGCTAGAGACTCAAAAATAAGGTACAGACGCGTATATTCCCTACGGACTTATGAGTTTTTCTGTAATTTTTACCATGTCCTTTTTCCCACTTAGACCTACCTAAGGATATCTGCCACAATTTTCTTTTCCCAACATCTACATTTATATTTATATGGAACACACTTTCCGGGAAATAATAATATTTTTCGTTATACTGACGCCATCTAGCGGTCGCTTGTACTTACCAGAGCCCGCTTTCGGGAAATGGAACATGTATGAGACCCATAAGATCGGTGTTATTCACAATACTGGAGGCGTGCATCAATCGCTGGCCATAACGGCACTTATCCGGCCAGGTGGGAACACCGGGTTCGCCAAGATGCATGCAGACAATAATCTGCATACTTTGATTGTTGCGGGACATCTGCTCCTGACCCATTATCAAGGTATTCTCATCCAGTCCAGCCACAAGCTTCTCGGCCAGAATGCCGCCTCTCTCGGATGGTGATGAAGTCGTTGGTTGTGGTGTCTTAAGCTCGTTGGTGAACCGAAGATCATGCTTCATGGAGATGGCAAAGGTAAGAGTTCCGCCTATGTCATATACATCGCCCAGTTCAAAGGCAAATCCTGCAGCAGATTGGGCGGTCAGATTGAGTAGAGCAGGGACAGTGCCATTTGTATCTGGCTGCAAATCAAAGTCGAACATGAAGAACTCGCGATAGCTCTGCCGGAGCAGGGAGTAGAAATCCATTCCGCGAAATCGCACAGGACGCCAAGAATTTTCGGCATCGCTGAAATTTGTTAGTGGCGATTGTGACTTGGTGGTGTCAACTTGTGGCTCCAATTGTTGAAAATCTATTTGCAGCATATACGAGACACTGTGCACTTCGTTGCTTTCAGCTTCTGTTCTGTTTTGTTGTCGCCATTTCGACTGGGATTGTCTTGACTCGACTCGATTCATTCCAGATATTGATTCGGTTTTTGGAATAGCATCTCCGGCTGTTACCTTATTAAGAGTCGGAGCGGAAAGAGGTGCCGGACCAGGCCAAAATTCATCGGGTGAGCTTAAAAACTTGAGGATGGCATAGTGCCATGTACTGGGCTGCACATAAAACTCTATTGAGATTTCCTCCGTCTGATTTGGGCTGATGACCGTTCTGTGTATGTAGTTATGTTCGTTGCCATTCAAACTTTGCCCCCCATTGCAGCTGGGCGGGAATGCATTTGCCTGGATCTGAAAGCTGACGTCCGGACACTGAACACACACTTCGGCGAATGAGATGCGTGCGGTCGCCACACCAATATCGTCCGGCACATAGAACTTGTAAATTATTTCATTGTTCGTGGTCGACTTGGTGTTGCCATTGTAGTTGTTGTTGTTGTTGATGATGCTGTTGATGCTGTTGATGTTGTTGCTGTCGTTGTCCCTGTGGTTGTCAGATTCTGGCCTCGACCCCAATATAGCCTGTGTCGCGTTCTGAACTCGCTCTGCATCATATAGGGATGTGGCATGCAGTTGTGGCGACTCCTCATCTTGTTGCATCGGCTCCTGCAGTGGCCCAATGTCCTCAAAATTTCGACCACGCTCCTCTTCAGGCGTCGGATTGACTAAAATTGCATAATGACTTTTTCCGCTTCTGATGCCTCTGTGAGGCTCTTGTTGAAAAGGGCCAAGTGAACTGGTTAGATTGCCGTTATCCACTTGGCCATCATTTATGATAATCGGATAAAAACGTGACACTGATAACTCAGCCAGCAACAACGTGTCGCACGAAGCAGCAAGTCCTGTAACAGACCACAGAATGAAAAAATTAATAAAAATTATAATAATGTAAGACAGATTTAATTTAGGTACCCTGCGCCCTTAGATATTTCATAGCTCAAATAAACACAACTTTAGAGTTATTTGATGCAACAATATACCTTGTATCCATATCTACATATAATGTGTATTTTCTTATATACTCTTCTTGTAAGAGTCGAAATATTGAAATCTTGAACTGAATACGCGTTTTTTGGCAATTATGAAGTAAATGAGCTATTAAAACATTAAGCACATAAGCAAAACTAATTCATTTTATAATTTTTCCTTGTATAATAGTTTACATAAAAAATTAGAAATATTTAAGGATATGAAATAAGTTTTTATTGTGGCCAAAAATGTTTTCGTTTGTCCAATATATGAAATCTGGTTTATTTCGGACGTGACGTTGCGTACTTTACGTTTTTCTCCAAACAAATAATTGTATTACCAAAATTATATTTTCAACATGATATAAAAATCCGATATTCACAAAATTTAGTCAGAATGTATAAATCAGTAACAAGTTTAAAAATTTGTCTGTTTGGTTAAGTTACCTCAAGAGTCAAAAAAGTTATTCATACTACAGCTTGATGGTTCAGAATTAATATAAAACACTCTTTTTTTGGGCGAAAAAGTTCAAGATTCACATTTATAGTCCGATTTTATATGTAATGCACTTCCGAATTACTATTAGTTGACAGAGTAATGTTTTTACGGACATGCTTATTTAAGAGGCCTACGTATTATGGTTCTTCTATATCTTACTATCTCTGAGATTTGTTTATTCATAATACCCAAGGCACGCGGTATATTAAAATATATAAAGAGTAAAGTTACATGGGAAGTCGTTTGTGGGTTATTACCTTGCTGCTCAATGCGATCATTGTTGGGATCTGTCCAACTGATAAAAGCCACGGCAAACCAACTGCCAGTTTGAGGACCTTGAATATCGATTCTCTGTTGTTGCTCATTCGATTGAAACTGCAGATTATATACCTTGAATCTGGAATGCAAATAAAATATATTATATATTAAATTATAATAATATTATAAATGGGAAAAATAATCTCACAATGCAGATCTTAGCTTAGGCAATTGAAAAGATTAATGACAAACTCACCTTTGGTCGGAGTCCAGAAAATTTTTAGGAAAAGTTATATTTTCTGGACTTATCACTGGAAAACTGTTCGCCTTTAAATGTAGGGTTACGTCCTTAACTTTGCATTTGCTCTCTAAAGGCATATGAATATGTAAAATAGATAGTATAGATGGGCATTTAAATGTTTACTTACGAAAGGCACTCTTGGATTCTTCAAAAGCTTTAAAACTAAAATATGCAGCTCGAGAATCTGGTGGAACTTCGAAATGGAGTATTGAAACATCTTTATAGGAGGTGTACTTGAGAAGCGAGTTGGATGGCAATCGAACGGTAAGTTTCTGATCTTCTCTTCCATAATTCTCCATTTGATCCATTTTCTCTAGTTGTGGTTCATTTACCAAATATTCATCATCTATCGACTGTTGTTGAAACTGCATGTTTGCATCAATGCCACACAATATTGGATTGAGATGTAGAAGTGCAAGGACTACAATGGCATTGCACCGAGCACGATTAAGTTGTGTAAGACTCATGATTATCCTTTTGTCAGATGATTTCGTATTTTCGAACACAGAAGCTCTACGAAAGTTAAACAGAAATTATGATTATTGTTTAATAAGTATGTTTCGCAATGACAACTTTAAAAAAGCTGTCTTGAATTTTCTATTTTTATTAATTTTTAAAACAAATATCCATTATCACAGATTTCGTTTCACAGGTATAGATGGTATAAATATATATAAATATATATTCAGCAGTGGTTTTAAACCTCCGAGTTAGCAGTATTTCTGCCTTTTCTGAAGAATGTTTATATTTTTATTCTGTTTTTATTTTTATGCATTGCACATATCTCTCGCTTTACTTGGAAATTTCCCCCATTTATGTATTTCCCAGAGCACTCTTACTCAATGGTTTTTTTTCAGTATTTATGTACAATTATTTGCACAGCAACAATTCAGACTTTACACCGCTGATCATAATACGATATTCACTTCGGAATTATAAATAAACAAAAAATTAAACAAATTGGTTTGTATTACAGAGCGAATGAAACCTTAGAGCTACGAAATGCTTGAAGAGAGCTAAAAGTTAGAACTGGAGGCCTTTCAAAATTCCGAGTAGTGCTCCCCTGAACTCGTTGTTATCAGCGCAAGCGTAATAAAATGACAAACGATTCTTATCACATTATTAACAAACAATTCGAATACTACATTTATATTCTGATCGACTAGGAAATACACTGAGTTGAAGTGTTACTGATTTTAGTAACTTGCGGTTTTTACTATTATTCAGGTTACTTACGCAGTTAGTATGCTTGAATGTATAAAGGTAACAAGTAGGATAGTCATGCTCTTTCATGTCCGTAATTGGCATCGCAATACTAGAATCCAATTCATATTTGCTGCATCTGAAAAAAATTAAAAATAAAATACTTTTTGTTAAAATTCTATGCTTATAAATACATACAAGATAAATAGTAGTTTTTAAATGTTTTTGCTGAGTTCTTCAATAATAATACAAACCTAAGGGTATTCGAAAATATGGAAACTTTATGAAAGAGATTGTTACAGTGAAAATAAATATACATATATGAAAAGTGGACTATCGTTTTTGGTATCCACCACCAGAGTTATTAATATGATTAAAAATTAAGATTTACTTAATTTCAATTGTGATGTCGCGCCAAACGATCTCCAACCCCATAAACTACATGTGTGTACATACATATGTATATATGTACACATATTCACAATTGCTTTATTAAAGCTGCACATATGTAAATAAAAGTACATATACTCTCATTTTTTCATAGCATAAATACATAAGTACATATGCATAAGTATGTTATAGTTTAAGTGCTCAGCATTGAAAGTGAACACTTTATTCTTATGTAAATACATACACACATACATACATGTATTTCTATATGTAAACATATATCTGATCGCTCTATTGTGACTTTTGTTTTTAGATTTAAATATAGAGTTAGCATGTATGATTTATTTACATTTTAATTTATTTGAATGGCTTTCTAGCACTCTTCCCACTACAAATTGTATATATTTTTTTCTGATTCAATACTTAAAATTGAAGAATTATTATCTGAACAATTGTCAGCATTATAAACATTGTAAAAAAAACTAGTTAAAACGTAGTATAGAAATTTTGAATTGGAAAGAGGGTATAAATCTGACTGTCTGTACTTAAATAAAAACCTCTTTTCTGTTATCATACAATTTTAGTAATTTCGCCAGTTACATTTACAGGTACACATATGCACATATATGTACGTATTATATGTGCATGCAGATAATTTATAATCAATAATTGTCATTATAATCTCGTCCTGATTATTATGACAAGGTGTTTTCAATTTCAATCGCATTTCAATGTTACAATTCTGACCTATTGACATTAATAAGTATTTTCAATCACATTTGTTATAATTACGCGATGGAAAGAGATTTAAGCACAAATGAAATAAAAATAAAACAAAATAAATACCGACGAGGAGCGTCCGTCCACATTCGCGCCAATCAATTGTTTACCTTACGTCACAACAACACACATTGCACTGACAGTCGCTTTTCGCGTCGACAGTGTCGCCGTGTATCACTGTGCGGCTTGCGACTCTGCGGTTTATTGTTGTTGCGGCCTATTTGTCGGCTGCAGAGCGAGCTGGGTGACTAATGTGTCATTGCACGGGCAATGCCAGTGGGACAGGCAGGGACAGGGGGAATCACTAGGGGGCTAACTAGTTGAGCACTAGTACATATGTATATACTAATAAATAAGATTGCTACACACCAACACAGTGTTTGATCAAATTCATGCTTATATTCCATAGTGAGCTTGATGACACAGTCGTCAAGTCAATTGCCCCTTCTCATTGCACTGCAGAGTCGCCACTTTCGCACAATCGCAACTCATAGAAAATTTCTGCAAATTCGTGATAGAGCACAAATAGGGTAGATATGAGAGAATTGCAATTTTGAGTATATTGCAACAATAGTATAAATGATTGAGGAAAACTGTCTTGTCGATTTGTTTTGTCTGTATCGTTGGCAACGCAGGCTTTATCAACTACAGTGGGCCAAAGCCTTGTAAAAGAACATATAAACAAAGCTTTGTATTAATGGAAAGTGTAATGGAAAGTGTACACATACCCCTTTCGTTTTTTTTTTGACTAAAGACTGTTTTACCTAGTCCTGAGATACATATTTTAATTTGACAATAAATTATAAAAATATCTTAGAGTTAACTTAACTGAGACATAAAATAGATATTGCAAAAACATAAATAAAATTGTACTCACTGAACATTACTATTAAAAGTGTTTGCTTAAATTTATTAAAGCCCATTTGCATTAATTAATCACATTGCAAAATGTTTAACGAATTGCAGGAGGCGAGTCAGCATATATACATATGTACATAAATATATACTTATATTAATCTATTAATAGATTGGATAAAAACAGATAAGGGGTTGGACTGTAGTAGTATGTATATAAAAATAAATTATGAAATATACATATGTGCTAAAATACATAAAGTTGCAATTTTTTTAAGATTTTAAATATAGTATAAATAATATACCAAATAAAAAGCAAAGTTGTACTATCAAAAATTAACTTACCCTACCAATAAATTGTGGTTCGGGCGCGTATAATAAGTATTAGCAAATAAGACTTAAACATCCAAGAAACAAATATATTTTCCATTTAAAGTAATTTAATTTTTCGATAAATATTAAATAGCTACGCAACTTTAAAAAAAATGCATCTTGCAATTTCAGACTAAATTCTACTCCAGATTCCACACTTCTGGTTCCCGCCGTTCTGCAGCAGGAACTAAAGTTTGCTGTCTGCTTACAACTGGTTACAGGTGCTGCTCTCTTATTTTCGGTTATATATACATAAGCTTACCACTGTAAGTCTGCCGGCTGCAACAATTGTTCTTCCAATTGATCACTCATACACATATAAAGATTCGGCACAAGCTCTCACTTTTTATCACACACACATTGACAAGACTGTAAAGAATTTCAGCTAGTGAATTGTGCACACACATAAAAACCACTGTTGACTGTGGCCATGTATGTGCATTAGTGATGGGACTGCAGAATGCACTGCCTGCAGCGTGCTCTTTTAATTGAACACGCATTCACACACCCACATACACTCAAGCACAAACACTGTTCTTTCTCTTTTCGCAAAAGCTTCTCTTCATCTCGCAATCGAGAATGCGAATAAATATGTACTATAGTTGGTTATGTAATTTGTATGTATGTATAATACGAGTTTAGCAACCTGTTAGGGTTCCTATGTTAAGAGAATCATTAAATCGAGTCCTTTAATCTTCATAATAAGATTTTTAATTTGTTAATGAATAATAGATCTCAATAATCAATGAAATTCACAATCCCAATTCTGCGATCAGTTAATTTTAAGTCATCTGCTTATTACGAATATATGAAAATACAAATTTACCAATGAAATGAAATGAATTAAAAGAGGTATTTCAACTCATAAGTGTCTGCATATAAATTAGTAAGTGGAAACCAACAAATGGCAATGCCTTAAGAGCGAGTTAAAGAGAGCAAATGAGAGCGAGAGCGACAGCCAGAGAGTGGCGGGTAAAGTTTGTTGCTTTTCGTCTTGAAAACAAGTTTTTCGTATTCGTTTTTATTCGACGCAAAGCTCCAAAGGCTGATCGTGAATTAGTAGTCAATGTACCGTCTTGTTATTCACATCGTTCGTTAGTATCTTTCGGAGTCGGTTTAAACGCACGTCGAGAAAGTTTTGTGGATGCCATACCAGTTACTATTTCTTTGTGTTGAAAACAAACACGTATGTGCTCGTATGTATGTGTGATTGTGAGAATGTGCATAGCCAAATTACATATATCAAAAGTAATGCAATTCAAATGAAAAAGAAATGTACAAAAATAACTAATATACGATTAAATATTAACTAAATATGTGTGATCAAAACTATGTGCTTTTGTATATGTGTGTGTGTGCTGTTTCTTTTACTTGTGAGCGGCAATCAAATCGTTTATCGTATTTCACCTACCACATCTACTACTATTTACTGATTATACTACTAAATACTACTACTACTATGCATAATGTGTACACAACATATTCATTTCGTGCTTGAGTGAGAGTGACGTCATCGTGATAAGTTATGAAAATTTGTGAAGTAAATAGATTATATTTCTATACAATTAATTCTTGCGAGAAGAAGATCAATAAGAAAATCATTTAAAATAAAAAGTTGCGAGTTGCGAAACACTTACTGAATTAAATAAACAAAAATGTTGTTGCCCCTCCCTTATGTCTACTCTGCTCTACTCATTGGGTATGCCCAGCGATTGCGCCATGCAACCGTATATGACCAAAAGAGAAATCGTCAAACCTCACTCCGCTCCCCACTCCGCTCCCCGCCTCCCGTTCCCCATTGCTAGCAATACTATTTTCCTCAAGCCAAGTTGGATGTGAATGCCTCCAACTAGATGCCATCAACGGTTGAACTGGATTTTCATGCCTGTTCAACTGGACTGGTTGAAGGCTATATATGAGGACAAGTTCAAGATAAATATTTCTTATTGTTTTAAAATTCTTTATTCATTAAACTCTTTAATTCATGCATTCACTGCATTTATTCATATGAAGAGATTCATTTAATTAACTGCAACTTTTGTTCCTTTCTTGTTGCATTCCCGTTAAGAAGAAAGCGAAATCGGACTTAATACCTTGTCAAATTGGCGAAACACCTGACAAATGGAAATTTCCTTTGCCGGTTGCATAAGTTAACACACACACACACACACACACACAAAGTGCTTACATGACCGAGGAGTCGGAGTCACAACATGAGGGACTTTTGCGATGCACTCGTGGCTAAAAGAATGCTTTTCGGATTGGTTTGGGGTTTCTGTTGTTCGCCATGTTCCTCTGTCTGGTTTCGGTCGCTTTCGAAAAACGACTACGATGTGTATTTTTAATTAAATTTTCAACTCTGTGCTCGTGTCCTTGGATTCACTGACAGGTTTACCGCTTTGGCGGTTGATTACACAATGGATAATCCCCGCGGGCGGCATTTCATCTGTAATCGCAGACACTCGGGGACTTCGACACCGAGAAGTATTCTGTTTACCATCCTGTTGGTGACAGCGACAATAGATTTATTTTTAACACAAAACGGTAAGTTTTTATCTCTTCTATAAGTATTTACTACTGACCACCTAGAAAAGCCTATTATAATCTAGGCGAAATACTATTTAGAACAGGTTCTGTTTTTATTTTCTCAATTGCTTTCTTAATTTTATAATTTTACAACATTTTGAAAATATAAAAAAGTATTTAATTTCGAGGATGTTCGTGACTAGTAGTTACCCTAATGCTTGCATTAATTTGAATCAAATTAAAATGTTGTTAAAACACTTTAAACATTTCTTATTTATATCTGATTAAACATAATTGTGTAGAGCACACACTACTTGTTGGATAATCTGATGCACGTAGCCGGACTTAAGTGTCGATTATCACACATTGCTAAAGAAAATGTATGAATGTTAGGAGAACCTTTATGGACGTAAGTGCATCCTCACCCTTTCACCTTTAGAATATTACAATTTTCCTTCCTTCAACGTTCCGTCATGTGGTAAATTAGTTCAAGGTTCTGACCTCCTTTGTTTATGCTTTCCACCGACATTGATGCATTGTTCTCATTAATTCAAATGTGCGATAAAACAGATGCAAATAAGTTGTAATGGGAGCCTAATAGGACTCAAGGGAGAACTTTAGAATTGTGTGTTCACACTGTATGTAAAGACGGCACTGAACTCACAGTACATTGCACTATAACCTGGCGCAGTCTAAAGTTCATCTGATGACGAAGTCAACATACATACGTATACGTTCAAAGTACTTTACGGTTACGATGACAAGTAGTCACGGTCAAGGTAAAAGTCAGATTTTGGTTTCATTTGCAACATTTCCTACAAGTTGCTCAAACGGAGTCACAGAGTCGCCCACCGACTACAACAGTATCTAGTGTGGGATTTCAAGAGCAAAATTAATTGTTGGAAGCACCAATTGGCCTATTCGTACACTCGAGTCTTATTGTCTGCCCCAAACGCCCCCAACAATAAGTCACAACTAGCAATTATTCAACAAGAAACGACACAAAGAAATTCATTGACCCGGTAGCAATTGCTTATTTTTTGACAAACAATTGTCCAATTGCCACATTTTTTAAATAATAAATTTAATTTTGTTGTTTGATTTTATTTTGTTATACCGAAGACACATGTTTGTTAGCAACTTTTTTCTAATCTGGCTTGTCATTTCCTATAGCCAAATTTAATATAATCGTAAGTTAAATGAATATTTTGAAATTTTGATTCATTTTTCGTAACGGATAACCGAAAACCAAAACACAAACATAACCGAAACCGAAACCTAACTGAAACCGATATTCGTTTCGGCTTGATACCCTGGTATTTATTCAATCACTACTCTACTATTTTTTTTGCTAGCTATCGCGATTAAGATACATTTAAAAAAGGGAAAAATTCATTAATAACAAAATAATTTCAACTAGCCTCAGCTCCTTCAATATGCTACATATCATCAATACGAGTATAGAGATTATATTGAGGAATTAAATTCATTTCTTGGTCAATTGTCCCTTAGCAGTGCTGAATTTGTAAGCTTAAAAGTTGTCGCTTTGTAAAAAAATATAAATATTTTATACATCTATCTGTAATACTTGAAACTGTAATATTGCAAACTACTCGTAGATTAATTAAATGTATACGGTGATGACTCATTGATTTGGTATCATCCACTTATCAATCTTTTTTTTAGCAAAACTATAATATTTGTACTTCTGTGACTTCAAAAGGAGGTCAATAATTATTTATTTACTATATTTTATGTTTAAATTTAAAGCAGCATCCGCTTATATTTATTAAATCCGCTTCAGTAATAGAAAAAGAAGAAAAAACCAAAAAAACAAATGAACTAACCGGTTTAGAGTAAGAGACATGTGCAAATGCAGAGCGTAAAAAAGCAATTTGTATCTCCCACTCTAAATTTCTCTCGCGTAAATTTGAATACACTTTACACTGGTTCGCAATGCGCGCTTGGAAGCTCCTCTCACTCATAAGCTTACATTGGAGTTGATTGTGTATCTGAAGGTCGTCTGGCAAATGGTTAAGATACAACCGGTTTACCAACCGACAACTTGAACTCTCAGCGCAAAGGCTCCGTCTGCCAGTTGCAAATGGTAAATGTTATCACGTTTCGTCGACTAAATCCATTGCGTGTTGAAATCAAGTAGGAAATCTCAGTACTCAGTTTTCAGTTCTCAGTATTCAGTACTCTGGGGATGGTTATTGTTGGGCATAACGGGCTCTAGTGCATTCTTGCATTATCAGCTTTGACTATTGTGCCCGGAGCACGCCAGAGAGGATTTCCAATTGTGCACATTCCTCCCTGCATTCCTTTCCTCCTCTTCATCTGCCTAAGGCGTCAACAAGTTGCTCGATGCACACGACTTATCCATGAACTTCCTTAAGTCATGTACTTGGTGCAACTAGTTGTCAGACTTTTGAAATGCCTTTCATCTACAGCTCAAATCAAACTTATTCATAATATTGCTGAAATAATATTGACAATGTTAAAGTTGTCATATTTAAAGGAAGTTATGAGCAAATATTGTTTTTACACCCTGCGCCCATTTGTTAAGGCAAAAATGGGTATGATGTTTTTGGGCAAATGAATGTAATATGTATAATATGGCACTTTCGAACCTACATTTTTGATTTATCCGTTTATACGCATATCAAGTTTATTTTGAAAAACGAATAACAAGAGCCAATATGACGTTGTAGTCTTAAGTTTTGATAAACAAAGTACAAACGGATGTCCTGATGGGACCTGCAAATGTTATTACGCTGGGATAGTAAACTCGTACGTTCTTTAAGAAACAATTATGCGTGGTATTTGAAGAAGAGAACTCTGTATATTATGTATATTATACATACACATGTACATTATACATGTTAGCATATCCAAGGGACTGAACGTAGGGTATTTCGTAGTCGCGTGCTTGGCACTTAAGTCTTCTTACGTGTTTACCAAGTTTGTTTTAAACAATACTTAACACTGTAAGCTGTATCTTTACAGTGGCTGCCAGCTCAAATGAATCAAGGCCATTTAAATTCTCGCCTGTGTTGTGAATGATGTCAAATTTAGTCCATTTTTTTTTATTTATTTATAACTTGGACACGGACTGTGACCTTAAAGAAGTTTATAAATATATTCCTGTTATGCAGGCAAACTTATATGACTGTTTGAATTTTGTAGAGCACTGTAAGAGTGCAGATGCATGTTACGTTATTTATGTACCATTATGTACATGTATGTGTGTCTTACTCAATCGTGATGTAATTCATTATCGATTGAGCCACAGTGAGGGTCATTTCAATACAACGGTCCTCGAGCTGCAACAAAGTGAAAGTATCTGTACAATCGAAAGTGTATCGAATGACAATCGGGTCCTTTAATTATACAGCAAATGCAGATCGGTTCATTCCCAATTTTAAAACAAAATCAGAACTATTTGCTAATATTTAATAATGAAACCACAAAGCTAAGATTAATACTTGTATCTTAAATTATTTCCAATAAGAACTTGGACAAATAATATTAAGAATTGAAAAATTGTAAAAACGATTTGGAACAGAAGTAGGGTATAAGGATTAGAAAACCATTATGAGGAAAATAAAATGGAAAGGCAAAAATAGAAAATGTTCGAAATTCGTCTTTTTTCCTACTATTGTTTAATATATTTATTAAGTTACTAATTGAGAAGGAATTATAAGAAGAGCATGAAGAATCAAAACTACTATATTTTTTCTAATTTTGGTATTTTAAATGTTTCCCTATTTAAATATCTTATCTTCTACTTCTTATTTTTCGTCCCCTATTTGTTTCTTTCAATGTTTTTTTAAGTTTAATATTAGTTTTGTTTTTGTAATTCTTACAAAACTTTTTAAATATGATTACAGCAACAGCACAGGAGCAGAATGCACCGCCAATACTTTATGTTCGGGAACGCAACTGGCGAATTTCTGAGGCAGAGGAGGTGGGACAGATCATTGACCGTGTTCGTGCTGAAGATGCGGACGGTGATGATCTGATATTTGGAATTGAGCCGCGATTTTTAACTCCAGGCCAACAAAATTCGAACAGCCAAAACAAAATACCCTTTCGCATAGATAGGGAAACGGGCGTGGTCTACCTCAATGAAAGTCTCGTGGGACGTGTAAGTTAAAAAAAAATTAAATTCTACCGATAAATGCAATTAATTCATTTTTTTAATGAACAATAGGTATTTACATGGTTGATAATTTATAGTATTACTTGTTTTTATTAACCAATTTATAACGAGAGATATGCAGGGATATACTAACATAATTCTTTATTCTATTTTGCAGGCCGGAGAGAACTTTCTTATTTACATAACCGTCTCGGATGGGCGTTACACGGCAAAAAATGAAGTTTTTATCAATATACTGGGTCGTCGGGAAAGCAGCGGATATCATGGTTTCGGGTCCCGTTCGCCGCCCTCAATATCGAATGTTGTGCAGAATATTTCACAGTTTCTGCCCGCATTCGATCAATTGCCCGGCGTTCAGTCGATTAGGAATGGTTTGCCCAACCGACGGCCGAGTATCAATTTACCGCCTGGGTTTCCAACAAACAACGGTGGAAATTTCGGGATACCTTCGTATGCTAATTATTATCCACCGCCAGCACCACCACCATCGACACCTGGAGGGGACAACGTAATCGACGAGCAGCCGTCGCTCACATCCACATCGCCGGAAGCAACAAAAAGCTCAATTTCAATTTCAACGACGCCGCGTAGTCGCACCAAGTTGACACCCATAGCTAATCACACTTCCGGCAATGTGGTGTCATCTCAGCCGGAGCCGGAGTCGGAGTCGGTGTCGGTTTCGGTGTCTGAAACAGCGACACAGAATGAGAAGAGCACCATAACTCTCTTCACCATCAAGTCATCCTCCATTCCAATTATTATTGGTGTTTGTGGCCTTCTTGCTGTGGCTGTTGCCATTTTCGGATATCTTTTCCGCCGTCGACTGTGCGCCATCAGTAAAACACTGAAGAAGTCTAAGGAAAAAGAGGAATTGGCTAAGAAGTCGAATGCAAACAATTCGCTAACCGACGATAGTCGCAACTCGATGGTAATGCAACAATGGAACGGACCTGTCGCCTTTGCCAATCGATATGTGCCCTGGGAGCGGGAACAGCAGCTGGCGATAACGGTAAGAGGATACCGCGTGAAAAAAGAGAACATCATCGGTACATCGGGTATTACATTTATTCATTTCCTTACTCGATTTCTTTTAAGTTGAGTACTCCATTTTCAAGCATCATGAATTGTTTATGCATCCATTTCGCAAGCACTTATCAAAGTATCCAGTGTTAAACTGGGTCGATCACAACCCCCAATTACTTCAGGGGATGGTTGTCAGGTTGCACGTTGAAAGGAATCGAAAAGACAGCTACCCAAGTACAGATTTAAATATCAGTGTCTCTCTGTCGACCTGTCATCCATTGTCGTCACGTCAACCACGATTTGACAGGTTAAAGTTGCTCGCGGCAGCATCCAGGACGCAGGACGTAGGCAACAGGACAGAAGCATTGCATCTGTGTTCCACATCGGATCTCTTACATTCTCCTGTGTTATAAATATGCAAATGCAAAAAAGGAAATTCGCATTCTGTCACTCACGCTGTGACTATCACTATGAGGGAGCTCAGTTTCCACTTATTTTCCCACCTAAAAGTTACCTATTATGGAGTATAATTATACTATAATTACATAATTGTCATTTTTATCAGTGCAATCAACTGCTGTCGAAAGTGCTTGACTAAGATCTAAAATGCTCTCGTTATGCCATATTATAAATGGCATATGCAAATATGGGAGTGCCTATTATGGAGTTTAATTATATAATTGAAATGGAGACATGTCCTGTCGGACTTTTATAACTAAGATCTTCCATTATGTAGATGTTACATGATATTAGGAAAAGTGGCTACAGCCATAAATTTATTTTCAAGAGTCCAGTTTATAACATCAACACCAAAAAGAATGTATTATTTACATTTTATAAGAGATTATTTCTCCTTTTTTTTTTGAAAAGTTGACCCAAATAATTTTCAAAGTAATAAATATTAAATTTGTAATCAATTTACCACAGAACAAGAAACAACCCAAGTATCTCGATACCTTAATAGAATAAAGAATTAATGGATATTATTCAAAAAGGTAAAAGAAGAGAAATCTAAAATTATATAGATAACGAATAACTTAATGTTTAATAATCAACATCCTCAAGAGAAGAGAAATTTCGATATATTTCGTAATAAATGTGATACAAAAACGCAATTATAATGTTATATAATAAAAAATAAAAATAGAAACACTTCAAGTATATAGATTGGTTAGTAGGATAAAGAATAAATAAATATTATTGAAAATCCTCAAGGGAAAATAAATCTCGAAATATATTGTAATAAAATAACAATATTTTCACATTCTATTTTGCAATAATATTATCACGAACCACATCGATGATGTTGTCAATTTACTATTATCACGACCATCGGAAACCAACCAACCAACCAACCAACTAAACAACCAACCAAACAACCTACCAACAATGTCGACCACTCATTGCGGTGTCATAGTCAACTTCGCAACTATCAACAAGTGTCGCAAATGGCGGAGATGTTGCAATGGCCGCATCCGCCATGGGAGCTGGCAGCCCAAGTGCATCGTTACCAACCGGACGAGCTGCTGTTATGGAAGGCGGCGTTGGTGGCGACTCCAGCTGCGATCAATGGGAATTCCCAAGACATCGATTGAAATTTTTCAACATATTGGGCGAAGGCGCCTTCGGGCAAGTTTGGCGCTGTGAAGCAACCGACATGGATGGTAAGTCCTTGCTTATATAAAAGTGTTTTATTTGAAATATATGAATACTCGAATAAGTTTATGAATACGTGAGCGAATCGCCTTAGCTGCAATCTCAGCATGTGAATATGAATATGAATGTGAATATCTTTACAAATAAGTATGTATATACGTATACTTAAGAAATTTATTGCTTTTAGGATCTGGAGATGTCACGACAGTTGCTGTAAAAACTTTAAAGGAGAGCGCTGCCGAAATTGAAAAGAAGGATTTACTTTCCGAATTAGAGGTAAGCAATATATAAAAACGTAATCTATATCTATTGGATTTGATTATCTTATAGAATTTTAAATCCATATTATTTTAAAAGTTTTTATTTAACAAAAAAGAAAAGCAAAGTTAAGTTCATGGTGTCGAATTCAATCATCTTCTGCACTGCACTTTAGAAACTCGACAACTGAATACAATTGTTAAATAAGTAAGAAAAATATATGGATAAAAATTAAGGGAAAAAGTGTTTAAAACTTAAATTGGCAAAATGGCAACTTGCTGATTTTTTCGGTCGTTTTGTTTTGAACTTTTTTCGTGGTACCCTTAATTCGATGGTACTCTTATTCCTCGTTTTTGCCTTGTCTGCGATGCCATTGCTTTTTCTTCTCACACTCCTTATTGTCTGACATTCGTTAACTGGGTTACTGAGGGCCTGGCTTTTTTGGCCGGTTGGCGGGGCCTGGCATTTGAGCTTCTGGTTAGATGAAAAGTTTTTTAAATTGAAAATTAACGATGCTGAAAAGTTTCGAAAGAATTTCTTTCAGTAGCATGCGACTTGTAGACTTTAACACGCCACCAATTCCCATCTCCGTCATCGACTATTCCACCAAGAGAACTCACAGCACAGCTGTCATCATTTTCCCTACGTAACAGATTTGTACTCGTAAGTGCGTGAATCTGAGTTGCTTTGCTTCTTTAATGCGAATTTAAAAGAACATGTCCGTGACTCTCCTTAAAGCGATGATGCTTTATTTAACTCCTAACTCGATGAGATACATTTTTAAAGCATCTACATGCATTTTCTAAATGCGTACAAACTGCGAAATATCGCTTCGCTCGCGGAAATTAGATTTAGTTAATAATGTTAATAAAGTTTAGTCAAAGTGACCTTTAGTATAAGTTTGGTTGAGATGTCTTAAGAAAGAAAAACAATTTTCATACTAAACGATAATTTGCATTAGATTGTTCCTATGGCAGCTATATGATATAGTAATCCGACTTTGACCACATTTGGTCAGAATGTAAGAGACAGTCCCAAACATATAATCTGTAAGTTTGGCTAAGATATATATATGTATATTTCCGATATTGTATTAAAATTCATATAAAAATATAACACAAATAAGTCCCATATCTTAAAGAAGAAACTTTAAATGTCTTGTCTGATTTTTACTAAATGTGTAAGTAACTATTCGTAAAGTTTCATTTGTGCAGAGCTCAAACTTTATTGAACATAAGTTCTAAACGTAATTTGCTCGTATTAATGCCCCTAGTACAAGGGGCAAACATTAATTATAAAACTTGTTTCAACGGCATCCGAGTGCCATCCACTTCGTAATTGCCTCAGGCTGTGGTATCTGTGGTAAAGGAAAAACAAATGTCAATTTGTTTTATCTTAATTTGATCCTAAATTATTTACGAACGCGTTGCGAAATAGGGTAATAAGCACTAAACCTGGCCTAATCTGATTTTCAAAAAGTTTACGCACATTTCTGTAGTCAGATTGTGAAGTCTTCACACTTTCAGCTTTAATTGCCAATTATAAGTAGATTAAATATGAATTTTGAAGGAAGGTTGTCATATATAATAATCAAGTGACTTTCAGATAGATATTAATTAAAAAAATCATAAGCAAACATCAAAATTATCGGATAGACAAATAGATAGTTAAATGTGAAGAAAGCTATAGCATTCGGTATTTACCTTTGTATATTATAATAGTTGTATCTCTTTCGTGCATTTCTGATATTTTTTTTATTTATTTTTATTATATTGACATCCTGTTTCTGAATGTTATGAATGTTTTTTGGAAGTGTACACAATATTTATATTATTTTATCTTTAAATTGACAATTACAACATGTCATATTTTTGCACGTACACAAAGAATTATCGCGAACTTCATGATAAAACCGTAACAGATTTAATAACTGACCTGAGGAGCACGTAGTTTATTTGATGAAAATTTGACAATTTCATATGGGATTAAAGATTAAACATAATTGAACCGTACGATGAAGGAGGCTGATTAAGGGAACGACATCGTTAGAGAGATGACAAAATTATACAGCTGAGTAACGAAATTGACGGAGACCGTTGTCTGTCTGCAGACAATGTGAATTTGACTCGAACTTCCGTTACCGCATTATAACTTTTGTGTATGAATCAGCGGAAAAGCGTGGAGCACGAGCACGGAATCAATCCGGAATCCCGAGCGATGTGAAGGAGTCTATGCGCTCCAACGCCTTGACACAAACTGATTCCTGTTGCTGCCTGGCATGGAACCGAACTCATCACTGTGACAGCTCGACGGAATTCCCTCTCAATTACGAGTACAATGCTTGTTTGGCTCTCAAAGAATTCACGGACTTGCGCAGTGACAGGATTCGGAATAGAATCCTGCTCAGCTGGCTGCAGGCTCCGTTGATTAAAAGGGGAGTTGACATTGACTTGGACCAAGTTTTGGGTAATATTATGGCTTGCCTTAGACGGTGTTGAGTTGCCGTTTAACGGGCATCCTTCATCATTAAAGGCGCATTTGCTGGACCCGCATATAGAGGACACTCACAAACAGAGCACAAGGATGTGGCTGTATATCATGTTTTGCGGATTACCCCAGCAACAAAGAATAATTGCACTTTAATTTTACAACAATGAAAAATTATTAATGGTCCTTTGGTCCTTGTCTGTGCTCAATTTGGCCCGACTTAAACTTTGCGGATGCGGTCCAAGTTCCTCATTGTGTTGGCGTCTACCTTCCTATCCTCGTTCTGCTCCTGACTTGGTCCCTGTTGCTCACATGATAGATGCATCCTTGGCGTGAAGTTGCAATTCACGATTAGAATTATGTGCCAAAAACTTGCAATTCGTGTAGATCTTCTTTTTATCGGCCAACGTTCATTCTGCCATTTGTCGAAAATAATTTGAGAGATATGAATGAGAAGTAGCTACACTGATAAAAAAATTTCAATAAAAACCAAGAATCATTCGTATTAACAATGCGTCAAGAAATAAATCTTTCTAAACGTAGACAAAACATCTTAACTTATTAATAAGAATAACAAAAATACATACATACATAAGTATTTATAAGAGTAATATTTTAAAAAAAAGTTGATCTTCTTATAGTAAATTAAATAAAGTTAAAATAATAAAATAACTTGCATAATTTCAAATGCATATTTTCATACAATTTCAATATTTATATTCCTACATTTCGAAATAATGATATTTTAAATTATAGTTTCGCGTTTTAGTATATTTGTCTTAATGTTTTCTTTTGAGACAATAAAAAATTATAAAAAAATATTTTTTTTAATTAAGATATCTGCCTTTTTTTATCAGTGTATTTGCCATCAATCTAGATGCCGATTTCAATTCTGACAGGGCCAGTAATAGAAAGCGAAGTTTGTAAATTTTGTAATTTGTAATTTATTTCCACAATGCAAACGATTCATCCACTTACGTCTGTGTAACAATTGAATCGATAACTATTTGAATTCAGCAAAGTTTGTAATTTTTGTTTTCGAGTCAAATTTATTTGAAAAGTTTGCCTTGGCAAATAGTCAAACAACTCGGAGAACAATTATAAACTTCGGCTCTGACCTTGTGAGTGAACACTCGGGATTCTCTATTCTCTCAGTACTCGAAGCAAACTAATATTCAAATGTACCAGTACTTTGCGGTTTTACTATAAATCAGGGATTAAAACCGAAACGAATATCGGTTTCAGTTACGGTTTCGGTTATGTTCGAATTAAGGCTTTCGGTTATACAAAATCTTGGAGTATCGGTTTCGCAACGGTTATCGGTTTTTTGTAAGTTTCTGTTTAAAAATACCGGTATTAAGGTTTTACCTCATATAAGTTTAGTTCATTTGGTTTGAAAATTTCGATTATTTTGATTTTACTGATTTTTAATAACTTCGAACTGCCATAACTTTGTCAAAACTTAATCAATTTCCATGCGCAATGTAAATTTGATCATGATTTTACTTCTAAATTCGTTCTGCATTTAAATTCGTTCTGCATTTAAATTTTTTTCATTTTAAAAATTCGAAATTTTTGAGATTTTTAGAAATTTTACAGTGTTACCCCTTACACTTTTTCGAAAAATTTAGAAAATTTAGAATTTTTAAAATGAAAAAAATTTAAATGCAGAACGAATTTAGAAGTAAAATCATGCACAAATTTACATTGCGCTTGGAAATTGATTGACTATTGACAAAGTTATGGCAGTTCAAAATTATCAAAGTTGCTCAGTAGCTGCGACGGACGGAATCAAAATTAACCCTTATAAATGAATTGGTTACTAAACGGTTATTTCGGTTTAAAGAGTTTCGGCTTATGGGTTTCAGTACAGCGGAAAAAAATATTTTCGGTTACGGTTTCAGTTACGGTTACAAATTTCAATCGGTTTTCACTGGTTAAAGGTTACGGTTTCGGTTAAGGTTAAGGTTTTAATCCCTGCTATAAGTACACTATGCTATTCATTGATGAGAAGTAGATAATATATTTAAGGTGATTTTCGGGATAATTTCATTAAACTATACTATTAGACAACCCATTTATAAGCTTGATTAAGACTATTATATCAATCTGACATTCCTCCTTCAGGTGATGAAGACTCTGGAGGCTCATGTAAACGTCGTTCGTTTGCTAGGCTGCTGCACAGATAAGGATCCGACTTTTGTTATCCTTGAATATGTAAATCGTGGAAAGCTGCAAACCTACTTAAGGAACTCAAGGGCAGAAAGGTACGAGCAAATTATATGATGAGATAAGAAGGCTTTCATAAAGTAATTCTATTTTTGCGACTTTTTGCATTGCAGACATTATGGAAATACACATGGAAAATCAAATATTCTTACGTCGGGCGACTTAACATCATTCATGTATCAAGTTGCCAAGGGAATGGATTATCTCACGTCACGCGGGGTAAATTATATGCCCGCATTGTCGACTGCATTGTTTCTTCTTGATTTTTAAAATAATTTTAATTTTAAATTATTTATTGCAGATAATTCATCGTGATCTCGCTGCGCGTAATATTTTAATTACCGATGATCACACCTGCAAAGTAGCTGACTTTGGATTTGCCAGAGATATCATCACATCCAAGATCTACGAGCGGAAGAGCGAGGGAAAACTGCCAATTAGGTCAATATTTAAATTAATTTTAGAGAAATCTTTAAATTGTTCTTAAATAGCTGCAAGAATATAATATTTTTGTATTGATTTTGTTCTTTATAATTTTAATATTCAAAAATTGGAATTGAAGTAAATCTGAAATTTTGTATTTTATAGGTGGATGGCTACAGAGTCACTTTATGATAATATATTTTCCATAAAATCGGACATCTGGAGCTTCGGCATACTAATGTGGGAAATTGTGACATTAGGCTCAACGCCATATCCAGGAATATCCGCCGCTGATGTTATGCGCAAGGTGAGTTATATATATTATATATATGAATTACATATTTTATAGGTAAATTTGTAAATTGTAAATTTGTTATCAATTGCAGGTGAGGGATGGATATCGGTTGGAAAAGCCAGAGCATTGTCGAAGGGAACTCTACAATATTATGTACTATTGTTGGTCCCACGATGTTAATGAGCGACCCACATTTGCAGAAATAATTAAAATGCTCGACAAATTACTTCACACTGAAATGGACTACATCGAATTGGAGCGTTTTCCTGACCACAACTACTATAACATTGTTAATCTCAGTGGGGAGAAATTGTAAGGTCTATTTGGATATTCACAATACCGAAACAGATTTATTCACTGCCACAAAGAGCTTTATTATTGTATATAATTTAAGTATTGGAAATTGGACTTACCGTAAATATAATATTTTTACCGAACCAGTTTATGTTTCCAATAATCCAAAAATATTTATGTATGTATTTTATTTATAATTAAGCTGTTAAAAAATAAATATGTTTTTAAGGAAAATACTGTAAAATAGTTACTGACATTTTATTCATTTCACTAATCAGCTATAAATACTCCGCTTTCGTATCTTACACATGAGGAAACTATGAAAAGTTTTCATATATTTACATATACTCGCATAATGTTGTATTTATTAATGAGTATAGGAAATTGAATATGGGGTATGATATTTTTATTGCCATACACAAATATTCATTATCGAGTTTATTTGTATGCCACATAGGGAAATCACATCTTCATTCGAAATGAATAAAACACTTGTAGTTGCGTTTCTTGATTTTTATGTAATACATACTAATATTTAAATGCTAATGTAAATAAAGAAATGCGCCGATTCTATGAGTATACATATGTTCGCGTCGGAAAACAATAACAGACTAAAAGCACGAGTTCTTCGTCCATAAAAAAGAGACTACAGATACGAGTATGTGAATGCACGTGGCATTATTGTTTTAACAACGAACACAAAAACAAAATGCAGCATACTCGACTCATTCTCATACCATACGTAGTCTCAGATAGTAATAGTAGTAGTATATATTTGATACGAATGTCCTTTCTCTGAGAGAGTAACTGTTAAGCTCTCGTTGGGAGAATGGATGCTGAGTCGACTCTAGTTCAATTAGAAAAACCAGCATTAATTTGATTATTGTTCAAGTTAGAGTATAGCTGAATCAAAATGTACATATGTTCATTCTCATAACTTTTACTCTTTGTTGCTTAATTATTCAACTGATTGTGTTATAAATACTTAAGCAGGCTCCAGATACCCTGATTACAGTCTCTCAGAAAGGGAGAGAGAGAGAGAAATGGGGAGACAGAGTGAGAGAGAGAGAGAGAGACATGCGCACATACACACACCAATACCAAGGAGAACTAATTTCATGTGTCAAAAATTGTCCGAATTCAGAGGGCCAATATAAAGCAGACTTTAGGAATTATTCGCGAGTTGAATTAACCGAAACCCAATATCATATTGCCAAATTTACCGAATTTTCATTTGCGTTGTGCTAGTGCATCAAGACTAGGCGACCAATTCCGAGGGTTACCCTAAAAGTATTCAATATAACAAAACTAATATAATAAATAAAACAACTATTTCCGTTAATTGATAATTATTACCAAGTTTATACAAATACAAAGTTAACATTTATTTTGAGTCTTTCGTCAGTATCGAAAATATACAGAAATATTTTTTTCTGTTTTATATAAATTTTGATATAACTTTTAAATTGAAATTTATACTCATCATTAACTAAATAAGCTAAAAAAACCTATATTATAATTATTAAACAGAGAAACTGTCATTTATATGTGCAATTCCTGCATTTCAAACAGACAAATATGTATCTATACAAAGTTGTACTCGTTTTATAGCGTAAGCAACTTGTTTTTACTGCTTAATCCACTTCCGTCTTATCAAAACACAGGAGAGTATAAACTTGGCTATATTGCAGTCGCGACATATTAAACACAAGGTAAATAAAGCAGGCACGCGACGTTGACTGAAGATTCAGACATTGGGCCAAAATGACTGGCATATTTATGTGTATTTTGGTAGTACATTATATCCGTCAATCGTCAGCCGGAATGCAGCCAGTCGTCTCCGTTGTTAAGTCTCAACAAACATGGCTAACTGATGGCGTCTAGTATTATGATTAGACATTTATACAGCATACTTATATAAATCAAAAAGTCAAGCATAAATCAAAGTTTAAATACTTTTTTGACATTACTGAAGAGGAACTTGATTATTGTTCAATACGTAGTTAAATAAGTTGGACTTTAAGGATAGTTGCACTTGGATTTAATTGTGAGGCACATCTGGTGGTGACTGTGTGGTAACTATTTATCATTAGAGGCGCCGGATAATTATATACTCGTACTCGTATTGCCTTCGCGTGTCGCCCTGCACCGCAAATCGCATTTACATTATTTATATTGCATCAATAAAACCCACATTCAGGCATAATTAGCGACACATTTGTCGACAGAGACCAAGAGGACCAAGACAGTGAGTGAGATCGTCTTATCCCTGTAGATCCCTTTATGGCTGGCGCTAGGATTTATATGCACTTCCTTTCACATTTAAAAGGCGAGCAACTACCTGAGACGATCACGATCATCCACTTATGAGTATGAGTACATTCATGAAACACTCGTTCGGCGACACAATTGCATTTTGATTCTCCCGCTCGTGTCGCAGTCGCAGTCGCAGTCGTAGTCTCCGATGATTGTTACCTGTCTGACTGGACTGAAGTTCGTAAGCGTTAATTTCGCTGTTGGCTGTTCTGTTGCCTTTTAATTGCCACTGCTTGCGCTAAGTGTTACCAAGAAAAACAAAGCCAGCAACGTTCGATTTCTCCGTCTCACTTGCTCCCTCGCACGAAGAGGATCTTCGAAGGTCTGTGTGTGGTTACGACAACTGACATGACTCCGAGTTCAGCTATGATCCGGAATGGTATTTAAGGAGCTACCACGTCAGGGAGTATATCATTTTGAAGTCTACTGCGCTCGATACAGGAAGTGTAGCTTAAAAATGTATGCAAACATAAGAGTATTGGTTATCCTGGTGCTTACGTCACATCAGAGCTGCTTTGGATATTACATCAGGAATTCGGAGGAGTCGTCGGCCACAAAAAGTGTTGGTGCTATTAAAAACCGCAATGATGAATGGGGAGCAATCCAGAATACACTAGGATTATCTCAAGAAAAAGGTGTGTTTCAGATACAAAATGAAAACGTAGAAATTTCTTTGACTCTTCTTGATACTCACAGATTGATTAACTAAATTATTTGCATTCTTTTAATTTTTAGTTGAACTGCTCAAGTCACAAAAGGATCAACAGGGCACAAAGGAGTTGCTCAATCGATTCATCAAGGAAAACCCAAAGTACTTAAGTACTTCGAAAACTAATAAGAATACAAATACAAAGGCAATTAAACGACCAGGTTATCAATTCAATCGACTTCTAAAAGACTTGGTTAAAAACCTGAAGAACTCGAACCGAATGCTGAAGACCTCGTTCAATTTCGAGCTGTCCGATAGACCCTTGAAGACATTGAAACGATCTCGTCGGAAGATTGCCGTCAAGATGGTGTCGGACATGTCCTCGGAACGAGTTGACCATCTAATAAAAATGTTCTACGAGAAGCACAACATTCAACCCTCGGACTACTATAATGATAGGATTGACGACTCCAATGATGATGGTGATTACAGTGATCCAGAGATGTCTCGGAGAACACAAATGGACGCAGATTCCGACTCTGAATACGAGTACGACAATCTCTACGACGACGAACGCGACGTTGCCTTAACTGCCAAATCCAACCAGAACTTGGAATACGGTTCATTCCAGGATCTCATTCTTCAGGCGAAAAGAAATCAATGGGAGCAGGAGAGTGAGGAGACAAAGTTGCATATTCCCCACAATGATCATTTCATTTGAATCTGAATCTGAATCTGATCTTAAGAACTACTATGGGTGTTCATATGCTGGCATTGAACCTAAGCTCAATCTGGAATTCTTAATCCTAAATTTAATCATAAACAATTCTCAATAATGCAGTTTCAACTGCGCTTGTTTCGATTCTAAAGTGAAACATTTTTGTTAATAACTCCTAATTATTTATTTGCGAATATTCTGATACCTATATACTCTTTATATATATTATGAATATTATGATAATATTATTATTTTAAATATAATTTTAATGAAAATATTTCAATTTGTATTAATTTCTCTTGAAGTCCTAGCTAAGAAGAGACGGAACTGCATATCCTATAAGAATGTCTAGAATACTCTTAAGCAGGGATTAAAACCTTTACCGAAACCGTAACCTTTAACCGGTGAAAACCAATTGAAATTTGTAACCGTAACCGAAAATATTTTTTTCCACTTTACCGAAACCCATAAACCGAAACTCTTTAAACGAAAATAACCGTTTAGTAACCGATTCATTTATAAGGGTTAATTTTAGCAACTTTGATAATTTTGAACTGCCACAACTTTGTCAAAACTCAATCAATTTTCATGCGCAATGTAAATTTGAGCGAGATTTTACTTCTTAATTCGTTCTGCATTTAAATTTTGTTCATTTTAAAAATTCGAAATTTTCGAAATTTTTCGAAAAATGATAAGGGGTAACACTGTAAAATTTCTAAAAAATTCGAAATTTTCGAATTTTTAAAATGGAAAAAATTTAAATGCAGATCGAATTTAGATGTCAAATCATGCTCAAATTTACATTGCGCATGAAAATTTATTGAGTTTTGACAAAGTTATGACAGTTCGAAGTTATTAAAAGTCAGTAAAATCAAAATAATCGAAATAAATTAATAACGCTTCTTATTTTGGTCAACCGAAAACCTTAATATTTTTTTATTTTTTGTGAACCGAAACCATACCGGTATTTTTAAACCAAAACTAACAAAAAACCGATAACCGTTACGAAACCGATACTCCAAGATTTTGCATAACCGATAACCGAAAACTTTAATTCGAGCATAACCGAAACCGTAACTGAAACCGATATTCGTTTCGGTTTTAATCCCTGCTCTTAAGCAATTGTTTGTTGTTTATATTTGTGAATTGAAATCGCGCGCCGTTTTCGATATCTTCCGAATTTATAACATAATTCAACGCCATCTATTTTCTGGCAGTAAAAGTAATTGTGCTCTAAACTCTACATTACTGTGCTATAAATCTAGCTTTTAGTTTAGTAGCTCTAAAATTGTAAGTGAACTGTGATTGGCTCCTCTAACGAATTTGTCGATAGATTTATAAAAAATATTCAAATAGAATATTTTCATAGCAATCTGGGAAATCTGTATGACACGGTTTTTATTTTTTGAGTTTTTAATACTAAGCGAACAGATTCATTAAAAAACATTATTCAACGCCATCTATAGTTTGGCAGTCAAAATAAGAGTGTGTTAAACAGTCATACAGTCTAACTGACATAATTTTATCAACTTGATTCATAGCCATCTGTTGGCGGGCAGAAAAATTATTTGTGTTCTGAACTTAAAACAATTGTGCTACACGCCATAGCATTGATTAGTGACTCCAAAACTGTAAGTTGATAGGCATTGACTCATTTAACGAAATAAATTTTTTGACTGGAAATAAGATATTTAAAAATAATAGATCTGAGCAGTATAAGCAAAAATAATATGTTTTTATTTTAAGAAATGCATAAAATGTTAATAGTAAGCATAACTTTCAACTTTTATTTGGGTTTCAATCCACTCATATTCAGCGTAAATAAGGTGAATTAACTGTGATGAAGCTAGCAATTTTACAAACCGAGCACTTGCAGCGTTGTTCAACACTACATTACCATATACACCAACACGTTTAAGAAAACTTACCTGGCATCGATATGAAAGCGCCATCTATTGAATCCTTACTCAAATTTGAGAAAGTACTCATTCAGAAGTTGAGTGCTTTGAAACTTAGAGACTGTGGTGAAATTAAATATTTTGAAATGGTTTACTATTTAAATAATTGATAAAAATTGGAAATAGCAGTAACTGATGTTTAAGCGATAAACATATTAAAAAGCATTGTTTAAATTAACAAATTTAAAAATAAATTAAAGTTGTTATGTTCATGTAAAGTTTTCAATTTTGGATAAAGTTAATTAAATTTAGTAAATAAGATATGTATATTGTCAAATAGGTGATTAGAAATATCAGAAAATATAACTTACTGTATTATCCAAATACACTTTGCTTTAGTCGTCAAATTGACATTGTGTCACCTGCTTTGAACTGTTTTAGATATTTGTATAATTCAGACATTTTCCATAGTACATTGTTGTTGTTATAGCAACAGGACACAAATTTATTGCGAACAGAAAACACAAAAGAGAAAGACGGCTTAAATATGCCCAAAGTATTATTTCAGAAGAATAAAAAGATCTCGGCCGCGATTGATCCAAATAAACATGCTGCCAAACTTAAGGAAATTGAGGAGCGAATGAGTGAGGGTGGAGAATATTCTTATCTGGATGAATATGAATATGAGATGGAAGAGCAAGAGACTGGATCCGACAATATCGAGAGCGAATTGAGTTTATCCGAAGGTGAACCAGCTCTGGGAATTGGCAAAATAGATCTTTCATTCCCCGAGACAACCGAAGAATTCCAGAACAGCCCCCAATGCTATCCCCCCTCATACTACACCCTATCTCCAAAGGAGCGTCTCCTCCTGCTCTACGCGGAAAACTTCCGCAAACAGTTTGTTCTCAGTCATCCACGGCGTCGAGCAATGGTCTTGGCACTGCCCAACGAATGCAATGTACAGGTAAATAAAACAACTAAACTACATACATATTTGATTAAGAATTTACTAAATATACTTGTGTTTACAGAAGTTTGTTTGCACTACGATAAGGCCGACGGCTTTTGCGTATCCCGAGCTCATTTCGAGTGTCGAAGAAATTGCCAAATTTGTTGCCGATTTTGTTCAGTATGAACCAATGCCGGACCCCATAAATCTGGTAAGAGTTCTTCTATATCTTTCTATACGACGCGTCGTTGCTTGACTTCGAGATACCCTGTGTCCAGCTCTGAAATACAAAGGCACAAAAACAAACACTTTTCAAGCTATGACAGCTAGGTGGCGCCCGTAATTCTTTTCCTACTCCACACTAGAGAATAGTTTCATGTATATCTTCTGTTTTTATCACTTAAATTAAATTACGTGTATAGTTTAAATGTAAGACGTTCTAAAGTTTGTAAGTCAAAAACAAAATGTATAGTTTCTGTAAATATAGTTACTGATTTGATTACAGCAGAGGAGTCGAGAGATGTATTGTATACAGGAAATAATCATTTGTCACTCTATTATAAATATTTAGTGAGATAGCTTTTTGCGTACATAACTTAATATATATAATATTAACAATATTAATTAATTTATGGGGATCGACTCGACTGTAGAATACCCTGAGCCCAGGCCCACAGATGCTGTTCGGCACGCCGAAGATTTGATGCCCATGAAGAGCGCTGTATTTTCGACTGATTGTCTGACTCATTAAAGAATAATTCAAAAAATATTAAAAATTCATAAATTAAAAAAGATTATAATATAGCGCATATTTTAAATTAAACAAAAGACGGAGTAGTATGTGTAAGTCATATTACTTCATTCACTAAAACTTGATTTTCGACAAATTGATTTATGACAGCTATATGATATTGTTGACCGATTTGTATAATATTATATATAAATATATGCAAGAACTCACTATTAAATTTTCTCCAATTATTATGAGCGCGCGAAATACATTTTATTTAAAACTCGTGCTAGGCCATGTAGAACAATGAGTTCCTAATACAATTATTAATATGATTCTTTGGTTTCGCACATTGGAAATAATTGCCTCGGCCATTCTGAAAGCGTTCTATTGCTAAATTTGTATCTTCTCTGTCAGCGATTTATTAGTTATTTTTGATTTAAGATGAGTTCATTATTTGCTGCATACCAATATACATATATTTTAATAATCGACAATTCAAGTAAGAACTTTATAGTCAAGACCCCGAATATGAAATAATTTTTGCATAATAGAGGTTATATAACAATAGTAAAAGAGAATGTTAACCACCAAAAAGAGCGTTCTATCGTAAGCACTGTGGGTATGGTCTATTTCTATTAATTCTAACTTGATGTCCTAGGGCTTTATAGCAGTACCAAATATATACAGACGGACATGGATAAATCGACTCTGAAGCTGATGCTGATCAAGAATATATATACTTTGTGGGGTCAGAGATGCTTTCTTCTCCCTGTCAGATACATTCCAACTAATATAATACTTATACTTAAATCTAACGGGTATTTGTCCCATATTCTGTGCTGTTTTTTCCACTGATGTCCACATATACATTTAAATCCTGCGTTGCCAATTGTTTTAATGACTTCGGGGACAATACGCTCAAGCGCAAATCTCTAAAAAAAATATATTCTGAATGCGGGATATTCTTTCGCTATACATACTTACTCGTTGAAATATTTATACTTACAACTTCTTCCCATATCTTAAGTAAGTGGTATCGATCGTAACAATAATAGACGAATAATTTCATAAAAATTGTCTAATTCAAATGTTTTATTAAACATGGTTTCAAAATGAATACGTCTACATTTATAAATTCATAAATTCATTTTATTTGAATATTTGATGGATTTCAAATTGGTAAAATTCTTATGAGCACATTTTTCATTATTTGCATGAGTAGTTTAATTAATAATAAAAAGTTTCTAATATCAAATCCGATCAATACGATTGACTCGCTTCTGTCCGCCTAAATGTTCCTCTGTCCGTCCGTCTGTATATTTGTCTTATAGTATTTTTTTAGTTCTTAGATATATATGTATATATGTACTATAACTAAAAACTTCAAGCATTAACATTTTTCTAGTATGCATAAAAACATTAAATATTTGTTTATTTTGATATAAAGAAAGATAAGTTCAAATAATTTTAAGTTTGATCGACAAAATGCATAAATCGTTTTTCAATATTTACAAGATATTATTTTTTATACTTATGTTAAGTTAGCTAATACAAGGCTAAGTAAGAATGGTAAACACAAAGAAGACTGCTAACACTAACCAAATGCAATTCATAATTCATAATTCGAGCATCGGCTCAGGATCAGCTTACATTATAGTTAAAACACACATACATACATATGTAAACATAGATACTTTAATGAGATGGAAGATATTGTTTACTCTAAGTCATTCTGTACATTCTCATCACTGCTCGAACCGGGCTCATCGGCCTGTTGATACTCGCCCGTTATCTGGCAGTCATCGGGATCATCGTCGAGATCGAGGTCACAGTGTACAAATTCGTAGGGAGGAAAGATCAGGGAGCTGAGCAGAGTGGCCGACGATTGATAGACGGCTGGCATGAACTGTTGACATCTGTTGGCGAAGGGAGAAGAGATGCAGCTCAGGTCGCCAAGCTTCGATTGGTTCCATCTTCGCCTCTCCTCGATATCGAATTCCATCACCATTTTCCTCGGCTCCATTCCGGCTCCGACCGCATCAATGGTATCCGTGGCTGGCTCCGATAGCGCCAACTTCGGTTTGTCCTATTTCCGGCGACGGGACTTGTTTCTACTTGAATCCTCGTGCAAATTGTCATCATTCTCGGCCAAACAATTGGCCTGTCCCGCCGTCGTATCACTGCTCGATTTGATGGCTGCGATCAGGAATCGCAGTTGCATCAGTTGCACGGCTGTCACACGGGGATTGCTGCAGTTCTCCAGCCACTGGAGGAACTTCTCGCCATGTCGAATGGCCACCACTTCCTCAATGTCCGCACTGTCCATGTCCATGTCGCCAGTGAAGTTCATGTACTTGGCACGTTCCTCCTCGTCGGTCTTGTTCGAGTTATTATTGTTGTTGTTGTTGCTGGCACTGACATCGTTGTTGTTATGATGATGATGATGGTGATGATGATGATTATCACTTGTGAAACTCGTCTCGGAATCGCATCCAACCTCCGTGTTAATGGGATTAGTTGAACTGTGGGATGCACCAATCTTATAGATGATGTTGTTCAGCACACTCTTGCAATCCTCCCCGACACTGTTCACCTCGGCATTGTTCGGGTTCGTGCCCATCTCCGCACTCGGCTCGGGACTCTGGTCACGACTGGTTGGACTGGGGGATGCCAAAATGGGACTTGGTGTGGAGCTGGAACTGGCCGTCTTTACAGATTTCGCTGACAGATCCTCGGGCTTTCCAGCTGCTTCGCCATCTGCATCGGGATCTGCCTCCGGATCTGTCGTCGCATCATTTTGTTCCATATGATTCTGCTCGTTGGATGACACACTTCGAACCGATGGGGTTCCAGTTCCCGTTCCCGTTCCCGTTCCAGTCTCTTTAGTCAGCTGGGAGTAGAGAATGTTGTCAAATGGCGGCTTGGCGATATTTTCCATGTGCGAAGCCTCTGCGCCGCTGGATGAAGCCTGATGTTGTAGGGAATTCGCCTGGAGAGCTGCCAGTGTGGCCGCATTCGGATTCATGGAGTGCAGACTGGCACCAAAGGCCTTGCACCAATTGTACCATGCTGTGTTCTTATCATCCAGACTGCCCGATGGTGTCGAGGATGGAGTCAGTGGAGCCGATGGAATGGGTGGAGTGCTGGCATACTGATTCATCTGCTGCTGCTGTGGGGTTGATGATCGAATCGGCGGACTTGTGACGCCCATCGACACTGGCGGCGGATAGAGGCTGTTCAGGCCGAGCATCGCCTGCTGTGACTTGAGCCAGTAGAGCAGAGGATCGTCGGGAAGACCCGATAAAGGTGCCACACAGCCCACGAGCGAGGGCGCCAGTGAAGGACTCGGACTCTTAATGTTACCGCTTTTGGTGTCACAGTCGGATGGGGTCAAGCTGTTGCCCGATGGCTTTTGCTTTGCCCAATTCTTGACGGACAGCCCTGGAGTCCTCTCCCTTTCCCCGCTGTCACTCCGCGGACTCTGCACCTGAGATTGACTGACCTGAGCTGGCTTCGGATTCCTCAATGTGTTGGCTGTTGCCGCAAAACTGTTCAAGCCCGACATCGCAGCCAATCCCGGATTGAGTTGGGCCAGCAGATTAAGGTTTGAGGTTAGCTCATTGAAGCTGATCGCTAGCGGGGATTGAGAGATGCCGCTGAGTCCTGACAGGTGTGTGAGACTCGAAAGGGGACTAATGGCATTTAGCGATGGATCCGCCTGACCTGGTCGGGAAATATCTGCACCAAACACTTTGTTCTTCACGGCTCCGTTGAAGCCCACATAATCAACTGGCAGTCCGTTGTAGTTCATGTCGGATAAACTCTTATTTGTACTATAGTCCAAGCCATTTAGGGGCGATCGCTTGAAGGCCAGTTCATCAAAGTTCATTTTATTTGAGAAATTCAATGGCAGGGAATTGTTGTCCAATCGCTGACGCTTCTCTGGTGGCCCCAACAGACCCGCCGATCCATCTAGTTTATCCGCCAGTGCATCGGCGCACATTTTATCGGCTGCCGATTGGCGGGACATAAAGCGCAGCTTGTCCTCGTTCTTGCACCAACCGCGCAGTGTCGACTCGGGCACACCAATGTCCCGAGCCACCGATGCCTTGGATTCGCCATCATGGATGCGCTGGATCGCATGGATCTTGTCCCGGGGGGTCAAGCTACGCAATGGTCGCTTGCCCTTCGTCCCCATGCGAATGTTCATGTGGGAATAGCTGGAAATATCCAACTTCAAGCCGTTATCGAACAGTTTGACTTCTGTAAGAAAAGAAGAAGATGAAGATAAGTTAAGATAAGTAATCACGCTTTAGTCGAAACACCGACTCTAAGATACCCTTTACTTAATCTAAATATACATTAAATGTATATATGATTTTTAAACTTCTACGACATAAAAAAAATACTGCATTCATTTAGGCGCGATAAACAGCCATAAATAGCGTTATATTTAACCGATCTTGATGGGATTAAGTAGAATGCTTGAAAACATTTAACGGAAGTATTCATCATCAAGAAAATTATATTTTTGAAACGGTGGATGTGGCGGAGAAAGTGTTGCAACTGTTTAAAAAAATACTATGATGTCCAGAAACCATGTGAAGATGAGTTTTAACAAGTATGAATGTTATAGACTATATGATACCCTTTACTCAACATAATCATACATTAATTGTATCTATGATTTTTTTATTCCAACGGGGTTGATATATTTTAAAACTTAAAAGTATATCTTTAATTATGTCCCATCCGATGTTGATGATATTAAATGGGATATTGAAATATTAAAAGGAAGTGTTCACTATTAAAAATTGCATTCTATCTTCAAGACTGTGGGTGAAGTTGAGTTTTTTAAGATTATAGGGGGCTGAAGGGGGGTGTTAAATGGTTTTAAAATACTGTGACGAGCTTGGTATATAATTCGGTGTACCAATTTAGCTTACTCTAGCTCTTATAGTCCCTGAGGTCTGTTCGTTCATGACTAGATCGAGTTGTCTGTAGATGCTGATCAAGAATATACATATAGGCTGCGCCTTCTTCTTCTCTGTTTCAGAAATGCCATCGAACACAATATACCCTTATTCTCAACGAGTAAGGGGTATAATTAATTAGAGAATGACTGTGACACACTTAAGATGCACACGTATCCACAGTACGCACATAATGAATGCAGCACATAGTCAAAAATAATGCGTTTCCATTCGCCAGAAGCAAATACATGGCATGTACATACGTTGAGCGAATGCTCAATGCGCGCGCCATGTACATATATATATACTTTGGCACTGGGGTTGTTGGGGCATCGCCTCAACACAGCAACACGGCAACAGGGCGACAGGACGACAGGGCGACAGGACGGCAGGGCGAGTCGCCTGTTCGCACGAAGCTCCAATAAAATCGCGTCGCGCTTTAAAGTTTTACGGACAGCTCGCGAGGTAGATGTAAATAAACCGCACGCACACACACACACACACACATATACTCAGACACATGCACACATATATATTCGCTCGCACATACCAATACAGATATCAAAAATTCTCACACCGCTCACTGAGTTGTATTTGCACGGCGAAATGAACTGTGGCACGCCCCCATGCCACCAACAACTCGTTGCACGACGATGGCGAGGTCGTAGGAATGCCAAAAATGAAAAGGCCTGACTACACACACACACACAAACACACACACACACACGCGCGCATACACACACAGAGACAATGGAATATGCTAATTGGTGCGTTGAGTTCGCGCCTGCTCCAAATTGCAGCACACACACACACATACACAGATAGAGACACAGACACAGACATACAGCCGCGAGAATCTACGAATAAGCAACAAGAACAAACCATTCGCCAACGTCACCATCGTCATCGTCATCGTCGGTGGATACACGAGTCGCAGAGCCGAAGCACACGAGTGCCACGATTTATAACTTGTTTACCTGCCTTCGTGTATGCAGAGCAACAACAAACTTGTCGTGGGAAGCTCTCGCTTGCTGGCAAATGGCAAAAAAACATCCCCATCCAAGTTGAATCAGATGTAGCCTGTTGCTTTACCCCTTACCATCATAAAAGACAGCAACAAAAGCAACAAAAGCAACAGCAACAGCAGAAGCAACAGCAACAACAGAAGCAGCAGCAGGTGCAGCATTGCAAATTTCAGGAAGTTGAGAATGAGAATGGCCAAAAACCCAAGCCAGGTCTGAAGCCAGCATTTTGCAATATTCAAGCCTTAAGTGGTTATAGGTTAGACTCAAGATGATGGCAGGCCGACGTGTCGCTATCTTTGCACCAAAAGTAAAAGCAACAGCAGCAGCAAAAGCAAAAACAAAGGCAAAGGCAAAAACGAATGACAATATGCTCCGCCTCCGTCTCAGTTTAGCAAGTGCGAGGCATGCAAAGGAGCTGCTGTCGCTGTCGCTGCTGCTGTTGCTATTGCCATTTGAAGGAGCGGGACACGCGATTTTAAAATGAAAAACACGTTTTGCGCATGACTGACACATGATTTCTTTCTTTTAAGCACGCACACAAGCACACAAACCTGGACACACACACAAACACACATCGACATGCAAAATAAAACTTGGAGCAGCAAAGGCGGCACTCGAATCTAAAGACTTGGGCATGTGTCTGTATGTATGTGTGTGTATGTGTGTGTGTGTGTGTGTGTGTGTGCAAATAGCGAGAGTGTGCAAAGAGTAAAGAGAGCTATGACTTAAGAGCAGCACAAGGAGTCGAAGAGTAACAATTAGTATGCTCAGATATCAGAAGAAGCTGTAGTTTTTGTTGGCCACTAAAGCCAGATAGTTAACTAAATAATATTATATATACAAAAAAATATATATACATATATGCAAAAGCAGTTAGTCAAGTAATTGTTTTGACAAAGAAAAAAATAGTTTTTATATTTTTCAAATTAATGAAACCCAATAATTCTCATTATTTATATTTTTAACTTGTTCTTAGAAGCAACTTTGTAGTATATATGTATATTTATCTGTATTAGGCAAGTAAAATAATAAAAGACAAGAAACCCAAAACACTCGAATTTATAATTTGCTTAGAATAATTACTTGATTAACCGATATATTATATATAGATAAAACTAATATTATTATTAAAAGTAACTGCATTTTTAACTTTACACAATTTTCCTAAATAATTTATTTTTTATGTAAAACATCCTTCTTTAAGTACAATAACGAGTGCAATCAAATTAAAGGTACATTGGGAAAGGACCATCAACATTTGATATCATCAAGTGAAATTGATATATGTACATACATACGTACTTAAATACACATGAAGTGGGAATCCTTAAACCGATTCGTATTGAAACATTAAGAAGTGTTTAACTGGATTACTGCCATTAGCGATGACTATTGTGGGCATTCACGTTTGTGCCCTTAACCTTCAATTCAACAACCTATATACATGAGCATATACATACATATTCTATGTATTTATGTGTACATATGCACATAAGTAGATGCATGTGTGTATGTGGCTTTGTGAGGCACACTCGCAGACATTGAAGCTCATAACCAATGGAGTGGCAAATAACTGTGTCGGCTCTATAACTGACCCCCTACCCCCTCCCCCCATTTTCCTCTTACCCCACACACTTGCTACCAAACACATATCGAATAAAACTTTTACAACTGTATAAAAATTGCAAGGTCTTTTACCATTCAGCAGCAGGGGCAACAGCAGCCAAAGCAAAAGCTAAAGCAAAAGAATTTTTACTTTCTCTTTCGAATAGTGTACGTCCGTCCGTCTGCCCGTCTGTCCGCCCGGGTCCCTTGCCCATTGGCCATGGCCAAGCCCGGCGTGCCATTAAACTTTTCACGAACCGAACTGGGACAGTGTATGGAAAAAAATCTAGTAACAACAGAAAAAGATGAAAGAAATATATGTGTATAAAAAGAATTACAGCAAGTTTGTCCATATGTGCCGATGTCCGTTCATATATATCTATATATACATATACATATGTTTGTGTGTGTGTGTGAGTGTAAGTGGGGGCCACAGTTCGTCTGTGAATGTGTCTGGTACTGCTACTGAACACCGCACTTGATTACATACAGACATAAACACAAGAGTTTCCTTACACACTCCTTCCATACATATGTACATCCATACATTCATCTGTAATGGCCGGCCGGCTGCCTGCTTATTCATATATGTATGTGCACACATAGATGTATTCTTTTTTTTTATTTGACTGTGTGTGTGTGTGTGAGTGTGCTAAAGCTTGTGATTTTCCTATATACAATTATAATTTTATTGTATTTACTATTTTTATCGTCTCTTTGGCCTCGTATCGAACTCAGACACAGACTCGAACTCGGACTCAGACTGGGATTGTTGGAGGCGGGAGGGAACGGGACAGGACAGGGCAGGAGTGGTCAGGACAGTCTGGTAAATGCAGGTCAACGACAGGAACTACTCGCAGTCTACTAATATCTACAACTGTATGTACATATCTATGTCTGACTGTCTGCTTAAATGTATGTGCAAATGGTGGGAACAATTCCAGTATAGGATATGTATGTGCGCTTTTTTTTCCTATCTGCGTGTGTGTATGTGTGTGGTCTATTTCTGTTTGGGTTAATGCTAAAAAGAATAAAATGGCTAAAAGTTTTCTATTTTCTATTTCTATTGTCTGCTGCCAATTGTAGCATGTGTTAAGTGGGAATGGTCAAAGGTCACAAAGTCACACCTGTTGAGAGTTCATCACTTTCGAAAATTTTCTATTAGTAATAATTTACTTCGGTTAGTTTCTCAAGCTTTCACTTTTCATATTGATGCAGTAGATCTTTCCAGTTCTTTCTTACATTTTTTATGTTGTCTAATGTGATATCTCTTTTTTCTGACAAATTTCATGCATTTTAGACAAGTCTCTAAGGATATCCTCTCGGAGGTATTCATATTCAGGGGTGCCACAGAAATCGAAACCCACCGAAAATCTCCCAAAAGTGTATGGAGTTTGATAGGTTACAATATCTGTGGCACCTCTGATTAACATTCAAAATCTTTCAGTAAATATGTCGAAATATATCTGACATATGTATGTAACTATCTAAGAATAGTTCCAAAAAGTAACTTACCAAACTAAGAAAACGCATAATTTGAAATTAGTATTTATAATTTTTAGTGGTGTTCAATAGATTCGATATTTTTTATGATCTTGAAGAGAGTATGATAGTCTTGTAATCAGGGATTAAAACCGAAACAAATACCGGTTTCAGTTACGGTTTCGGTTATGCTTGAATTAAGGTTTTCGGTTATCGGTTATGCAAAATCTTGAAGTATCGGTTTCGTAACGGTTATCGGTTTAAAAATACCGGTATGGTTTCGGTTCACAAAATAAAAAATTAAGGTTTTCGGTTGAATAAAATAAAAAGTGTTATTCATTGTTTTATATGAAAAAAGACTTAATGCTCTTATTAGCCTGGAAAATAATATTATCTGGTTACTGGAATGGTCCATCGTAATGTCTATTTTATTATAATTTGATCTCATATAAATTTGGTTTAAGCATTTCGAATATTTTGATTTTACTGATTTTTAATAACTTCGAACTGCCATAACTTTGTCAAAACTCACTCGATTTCCATGTGCAACGTAAATTTGAGCATGATTTTACCTCTTAATTCGTTTTGCATTTAAATTTTCTTCGATTTGAAAGTTTTGAAAATTTCGACTTTTATCGAAAAATACTAAGGGGTAACAATGTAAATTTTCGAAAAATTTCGATTTTCAAAAGTTTTTGAAAATGAACTAAATTTATATGTAGAACTAATTAAGAGGTAAAATCGTGCTCAAATTTACATTACGCATGGAAATCGATTGAGTTTTGACAAAGTTATGACAGTTCAAAGTTATCGAAGTTGCTCAGTACCTGCGACGGCCAGAACCGAAATTAACCCTTATAAATGAATCGGTTACTAAACGGTTATTTCGGTTTAAAGAGTTTCGGTTTATGGGTTTCGGCACAACGAAAAAAACTTTTTTCGGTTACGGTTTGAGTTACGGTTACAAATTTCAATCGGTTTTCATCGGTTAAAGGTTACGGTTTCGGTTAAGGTTTTAATCGCTGCTGTAATGGAGCTGCAAGGTATATGATGTATATTCCTAATCTGATTGACAAATAGAACTGAGCCAATCATGAAGTGCTGCCTGATTTTAATTTAATCTTTTACTTATCACTTTAGGTCGACTCCTTACTTTGGTCTCTTTATTAAGAAGATACAGCTGTCATAAAAACTGTCGGTTAAAAAATGAGTTGATGTATTAAAGACTTTTTTGTTCTTTCATATATCTCGATTAAACTTGAAGAATCTTATTACTACTAGGCCAATTGGAAATCTCTGTCGTATTCGTGCCCTAGATATAAACATTATGTCACAGGTTCTATTAAGCAAAATAAAATATCCGACTCGATATTACATGAGAATGAATTATTAACTTTACTGTAATTTTTTTAGCATCAATTTCGACCAGTTTAAGTGATCAGTTAATCTAAAAGTAATGTGAGCTAGAAATACTTGAAATAATGTGACGAATGATAGTTTCGATATGTTAGGTATTTCGGATATTTTTACTGTTTTCTTTTGTTATCTACAATATATAATAAATGTCCGTTTCTTAAGATCTCAGTTGACTAATTACAAGTTAAATGAATAGTATAAAATGTCAAATTAAAAATTAGCTCTCTAATAATGTGGACAATGAAAGAGGTGGCCAGATATATAAAACATTTTTACTTGTAACAAAAATCTTAATTGAATATAAATAAAAAAAATCTTAACAACTTCCGACCTACAAAATCGCTAAATTCAATTGCTCCTTTCTCCTCAATACTGACTAAGGAAAATTTGGAATTTCTATACTTTATTTTTAAGACAGCGATTGCAATACATAGCAAACTTAATAAACTCAGCAGTTAATATTGATTTCGAAAATATTGATGTCCGATTTACGTAGCCACTTTTATAGTAAACATATGAATATATAATTTAATAAACTTCTCAAGAAACATTGGGAATAATTTATTTAACTCAATTAGATATGCATCACTGGAATTCATTTAACAGCACTTGTCATGCATATTTATTTATAAGGTGAAAACTTCACACTTATACTTAACTAACACTTGGCAGATAGGGTATTTTTTAACTTTATTAACTATTTTTTAAAACTTTGTTAGTAAAATTTTTTAAATATAAATACTAACCTTTTTAGGGAACCTTAGCGAACAAATTGTTGTTGAATCGTCCGAAAATATGCGGCGATTCGATAAATCGAAAAACTGTTTTTGTTTTTAATTTATTCTTAAATCACACTTTACGAAAGTCTCAAATGTTTTGTAGTGCACTATTATTTCTTTATGAATGGTTGAGTTTTTGTATTATTTAATTTGTATGAATTATTGGTTGGAATCCTTATTTGTTTGTGTTTTAATTGATAGTTTTAAGTAATACTCTAAACTTTGGAAGCACAATACTCGATACACGTATTTATGTTTATAGTTCGATATATAACGAAATTATTCCGCACATAATCTGTGGCACATTTGTCGAATCAATTAGCTGGCAATGTGAAGTGGAATCGCGAAAATCAGCCGCGACAGCGCACACGGTGTTTGAACGACCGGCTGTCGAAAGGATATGACCGCTATGACGTTCACCAATGTCCTGCGAACCGAACCTAAACAGCTAGCGTCCGGCGACAAACTACCGCGAGTCAGCGAGCGCAGAAATCGTGAGCGAATTTTGATTTTAGCGCGGCGAATTTCCGCACCACGAACAGTTTCTCTTCAGAGCGCGCCCGCTCCGTGTGTGTGTGTGTGTGTGATGTGTGTGTGTCTATGCGAGAGTGTGCGTAAGTGAGCGAGCAAGCAAATACACGTGTGTGAGTTTGTTTACACTCGTATGGTCAGTTTTGTTGTCGTTATTCAGTTTCTTTGCGCCTTGACTTGTATGAGTGTGTGTGTGTGTGCAAGTGAGTGAGTGAGCGTGTGAGTAAGTGTGTGAGTGACTTTGCCGCTCAGCGCGCTCTCTCGCTCTCTTCTCGTTTGCTGTCTCGCTGTTTGCGTATTCGCGGCCTTTTTCGGTGACAGGCAAATGTACAATGATTAATAACGACCAAGACGGCAGCGAAGACGTAGCCAGAATCTCTCGCTGCCGCTTCTGCTGCCATCGCATCGGTCAGCCGCAGCACAGGCACTGCCCGTGCCATCATGCCGTGCTAAGGGACAGCCTGGACAATAACAACATACATGCATATATGTATATACATACGTACACACGTACATACATCATATACAAGAGCATACATTCGCACGCAATTTTAGACACATAGGCATCGACAACGACGACGACGACGCAATGTTCGTGCGGTCGGCCAGTCGGCTTGTTTTGCGAGGAGAGTCACTGCGAGAGGAGTCGAGAGGAGGAGAGGAGAGGCGAGGAGCACATCCTTCTTGGCCGCAGCAGGCCTACTTTCTTCTGGTCACACTACTTGTATTCAAATCTTGCTCAATGCGGATAACTATGTATGTGTGTGTAGCATGTACACACACACAGACACATACTATGTACACAGGCCTCTACTTAAGTGTGTGTGTAGTTTTTTTGTTTCAGATGGATGGATAGATGGATGGACGGTTGGATGGATGGATAGATGGATGGATGGTGGAGTAAATGCGAGCGAAATCGAATGCTGCGTGCAAAATACGAGTTGTGTACATGTGTGTGCGTGTGTTTGTGCGTGTGTGTGTGTATGCTCAAAGTTGTTGGCGGGATGCAGGGTTGCTGGACAGTTGCGATACAATGTCTTAGCCCTTTTTTAGCATTCACAAACATGGACAGCGTCAGAGACAGAAACACGACATGAAGAAATTTTGCAAGACAACCACCACAGATGGCGGATGCGGATGATGGGACACGAACATGGGCCTAAATTGATACCGCCAACGGCAACAGTGTTGCCTGCTGATGTTGACTTCTTGGCGCGCGAAATGTCCGCTCAGAGGTCCTTGGGAATAGAGGTCCTTCAAGTGCGAATAAATATATCCAAAAATAAACCTTAATCAATGGAGCTTTCATAGTTTTGAGTTGTTAAAGAATTTAGTTTTTCCTGTTTATCCTTTATTTGTGTCCTGCTGTTGCTTTCGTTGTCATTGGTGTTAGCTCAAGTCAAGTTTTCATCGCTTTGTTGTGATGTTTGCCTTCATCGGGTGTTTACGATTACTCACCTCTCTTTCTATTCACTTCGCTCTGTCTCTCTCTCTCTCTCTCGCTCTCTTTCTTCATTGTGTGAGAGACTCTCTCTGAGAGACTCTAAGAGAGCTGAGCAGCTGTTCTCATTCGAACTGATACTAATGCTATGTTGATGTTGTTCCTTGCATATAGTTAAATAACCTCCATACGTAAATATTTCCTCCAGAATGTCAAGTTAAATCGCAGTCCTCTAATTACCTTACCATACACCTTTCAATTATTCTCGAATATTATTGAATTTCAACAAATTCACAATCATAATTTTCTTGCCATTGCCAAGGATGTTATGACAATGAAGAATACATTCCAACAGTTAGTAATACGAGTATGGGCTTTCTATGGGCTTATTTTAATTTACTTAATTACACATTTATCAAAAGAATTATTAATCTTATATTAATTTACATTATGTACAAACCATGTGCTTATTTATATAGCCTTACTATAACAATCATAACTGTGTAAACTGTTAATCGCAATACAACAACAACAAAAACAAATAATAGATTTTATTTTCTATTTATATTGAATTCATTAATTAGAAAAGAGTAGGAAAATTAAATTTTTTAAAAGAGTGTTTTTCGACATAGTTAAAGTTGCTTAAATACAATTTTCGCAGCTTTTTCTATCTCCCTATCTACCAGAAAAATATAAATTAATTAGTATTGAAATATGTACATACAATAAAAAGGAAAAATTATCTGATTGGCACCTATTGTAAAATTAATTCAGTATTATCTCCGAATCTAAAGTGATTTACTTTATCTTATAAAAAAAACTTCTTTACAAAGTAAAAGTCTCGTGATGAAACGCTTTCCGTGCCCCAAAATTTCTAATACCTAATTTTGTGACGAATGATATTACATTTAATATATGAAGTATTCGAAAATAAAAAAAAGTTTGGCATTCGGCACTGCGCGTTAAAAATAACTATTTTAGGAATGCCAAAGTTTTTGTATTTTAGAATAATTCATATATTAAATGTAATATATATTGCTAATCGCCTTTCACACCATTCGTGCTGCTTTCGTCACTAGTGCGGACTGCAGTCCGCAGTGATGATATTTTATAATTTTTTTTTTATTATAATAAAATTATCAGAACATGGATCAGAATGAGGTTTTAAAAACAATTTGCTTCAAAAAATCTATCAGGGGTGTCACAGAAATCGAAACCTATTGATATCTAGTTTCGGTTAGTTAAGGGCTTTAATAATATTGAAACTTATTTATACAAAAACCCAATTTCGACTGATCATGAGCTATATAGTATATTAATAATTGTGCATTTTTAATAAAATTTTGTCAGATTTAAAATTGGTGAGTTTATTCAAGATATCTGGAAACGAAATAATTTTTCATAACAAACACAAATCTTTCATAAAAATAATTATTTGTCCATTTCTATGAATGCTTAATAGATAGTATTAAATAAGTAAATATAATAATAAATACATAATTATGCAATTAAACATGATTACATATTTATATCCATCAGCTCTTTACCGACATCGAAAATACATATAGTAATTATAATTTATATAGTGGTTTTGAAATTGGTCTGACACTTATCTGTGAAATTAACATCTATGAAAATTAGAATTGCATCTGAATTGACATCTGAAGCGACCTAATTTATGTTCCCAGTCTTATCTCCAATTTCAGATTGTGGTACTTTCTGCAAGTAATTAAAACTTATTCTTGAAATTACAACAATATTGAACAGTTGAATGAAGACGTTGAACTTTAGTCCATGAACGGGATCATATTTAGTAAATATGTCTACTTAAGTATATTCCTGATCAACATCAACTGTATTACATATTTACTTATTTGCTTATCAATTTGTATATGCTCAATTCATGTTAATATCGAGAAGCATATGTGTGAGCTAAAGTGGCTGCAAGACTAACAAAATATGTACGTAATATGTAAATATGTATGTACGTGTATATGTATTTGTACATACATATCTATGTATGTGTAGATTGATGCCAATATAGCATAACCAACTGCAAGTTGTTGCCGGTGTCTATAATAACAATGAAATAGACAACAACAGTGTCAGCCAAGAGTTTGGTTAAGAGAAATCGTTAAGAATAGCTTTTGAAACTGACAAATATGCATGTGTTTCACACACACACACACACACACGCACAACATAAGACTATAGCTATATCTGGACAGAGAATCGGCAAGTAGTACAAGAAGTATATATACCGCTTACTAAAAAGCGAGTCGACTACTTCTTGGGCTTGGGGTCAGAGGTCGGTTCATTCGCCGTGTGCTCAAACACACACACGAATACACACAAAGACTCATACACTCGGAGATTTCAACATCCTTAGCGCAAATTTCGTTGCAGCGAAAATTTAGAGTTGCTTTATCGCAAGTCACGTATGGATATACATAATACATACATATGTGTATCCTTCAGATTTTCATCGACGATACCGCCAACCATCCCATGGAACCCGGCCTGTGAATACCGACTGAGCGACAGAGCGACGAAGCGACCAACTATTCGACCGACCGAACGACCGACCGACCATTGTCCACCAAGGCGAAATTTTCCATTTTCCATTTTCGTTCGTTTGGTTCGTTTTGGTGTCGGACTTTCTCTAATATCTGCAGCTCCTTGCCCAGCTGCTTCAGTGAATGCCCATCCAACGGCCGATTTGTCGTCCAGCATGGCCGGCTAGCAAGCGACCTGCCCCCCCACCCTCTTTCCACCTCCATCTCCATCTCCACCTCCCCTTTCCTATACGCAGCGTCAAATGGCTTGGTGTTGTGTGTGTGTGTGTGTGCGTGTGTGCGCACAATTACGAATTCGTCGTTGCCGTTGTCGTTGTCGTTGTCCTGAACTAAACTCGATTCGCTTTCAGCCATACTTGTTGGCCGCCTCGCTGTCACCGTTGCCCAGCATCATCAACCCCTCCTACTACCAATCCACCCTGCCCTCTACCCCGCCTAGCAACTTCCGTTCACACACACACACACACGCTCACACACACACACACTGCCACACTCACACCTTAGAACGAGTTTGCTGCGTCGGCGAAGGAAAATTTCGCGTGAATTGAAAGATGAAGGCACATGGGGCAGGACACTGGTCACCAACGTTTACTCCGTCGATTCTCCTTGTATGTGAGTGTGTGTGTGTGTGTGTGTGTGTGTGTGTTTGTCTGTTCATGTGTGTGTGTGAGCTTATATTATGTGTATGATTTTGAGCACATATCCACCCACCATGACCAGAGACTCGACTTCTTCTCGGCATTGTCTTCTTCATCTAACAGTTTTAAAAACAAAATTTTCATTTTGCCAGCTGAAAAGCTGTGCTTTTATACCTACCAACAGCACATACACACACATGTGCTCACATACACATAAGTACATATATAGAAAATACAAAAAACATCATTCTTATATGTATGTACTATATATCTTATACGCATGTCTGACCATTTCCCAGATTTCCCTTCACAGGTTTTTGTCAACGTCTTTTGACTGAAAACCCATTTCTTAACAAAACGCGGCAAAGTGAGTGTACTGAGTATATTCATATGTGTGAGTGTGAATAGTTGAGATACTCGAAGTATGATTAGTTGATATTCGAAAGATCATTTCCTCAACCTGTCGTCGCATTCTATCATATAATACAGCTAAAGAAATAGTTTAATCCCATCTCAAGCAAAAGTTTAGAGTAGTCGAGATAGGGAGTTACTACCTGCTAAGCACCCTACACACTCCGATATATAGTACATATACCCTAACCAAAAACAGGCTGTCCTTTTTCCGTGTGTTTATGTGTGTGTGTGTGTGTGTGTGTGTGTCCGGCTTGGTCTTGTTTAAGCTAAGGCGATTTGAGCAGACGAAAACCGCAGCTCTCGCAAGTTGTTATATTCAGTTCGTCCTGCTCGAAATCCTTTTCCTTAGGTTTCGTTTTAGACCATGCGGTGAAATGGCCAGAGCTCTAGCCATAGCAATGTTGCCTTGTTGTTGTTGTTGCTGCTGTTGCTATGATTTGCATATCGTAGTTCGTAGCTTGCTTTGTTTTAATGCGTCTACCTCTTGCCTCCGCCTTTGCCTTTGCCACCGTCATTGCCGAGGCTTGCCGATGTCCGAGCTCTTTTGTCAGCTACTGTTACCTGAATCCGTATATGTATATGTACACGTGTGTGTGTGTGTGTTTGCCATGTCAGACTGCCCAGGATGCCGCGTAAGAAGAAGGCAAACGTGCAGGCCGAGCCTGGCATTTGTCCTTCCAATCTAAGCTAAATGCTCCCACTGCCGTTGCCATCGTCATCGTCGTCGTCGTCGTCGTTGCTGCTGCAGTCGAGTCGAGTCGGAGTTGAGAAAACAGAGAATTTGAAACAATTGAGGCGCCAACGGAGGGAAGACCATGGCAGACGCAGCAATTTCGACCACCAACTACTGACCACTGACCGACTCGGACTGCATCTCCATCTACACCGTGCTTACGCTTAGCATAGCAGCTACTAATGCACCAGACAGAGACAGCAACTGCGTTAGAGTGAGAGATAGCGAACGAGTGAATTGCAAGAAACACACAAGCTGAACAGAGACAGCAAGAACTTTGGGAAAAGCTCTTAGCAACGTGCGGCCGAATCCTTCTCGAAATTAAACTATATGCAGGCAAGGAAAGACATGCACACTGCGTCCACTTGCGTCCTGCATCCCGTCTTCTTCTTCCCGCGTCCTGCGTCCTTCATCCTAGATCCAGCATTCTGCATCCTGCTCCGAAAACCGTTCGCCTTTCACCATTCGAGTCTCAGCCACATGCAAATAACGCAGACACATGCAGTTTTTCTTGTATCCTTTGCTTGACCCCCCTCTATCAACCCCCCGTATCCCACCTCGCCCTGTTCGACTCATTGCTCCTGTTTCTTATGTATTCGCTCGAGCTTTGTTAAGATATTCTTTGCCTCTAAGATGGACGACGCTTGATACGGACCAGGAGCAGCAACTAGGCGTTAGATACTTTCACATACACACACACATATACACAAACACACACGGATACATAGATACACATACATAAGCAAGTTCAATCAGCTGCTAATTGCAAAAGAGTACATGCCCAAACACACACTTGATTGTGTGTATTGTGGCAGCTGCAACTGCAACTGCAACATGAGTATGCGAAATACATAAATGTATTTGCATAACTTCATAGCCTGATCCAGATCCTATGCTAATCTATAACCATTATTTATATTATATCATTTTTATACATTAGAATCACAATCCGGGAAATCTCTTAAAAACAAATATTTATGAAGAGTCTACGCTGACTCTTGTTTTACAATACTCAAGAGAATATTACTTGATCAGGATGCTTTCACATTCAGTTCTCAAATGTGTTGTATTGTATAACCTTTACTTAGAATCTTGTCAAGTCAAAAATTACGAATGGATAATACCAAATTCCAAAGAAATATATTTTGTATCTCTGCACATTTGTCAGTAATATCTACAATTTTGATTAGTTGGACAAGCTATCTAGATAGTTTAACTAGAAGATACCCTGTATCCAGCTCTGAGAAAATGAAAATTATACATAGATGTTACTGATATTACAAGGATATCCTGATGAATTGTTGCACTTGTCAAAAGCTAACTCTTATGGTAATGCTTACCCATAGATGGCGTCACTACATCTGCTTCCTCTTATACAACTTTCTTATTTATTTTTGAAACATTACGAAATATTTTTTTTTAAATTTAATGATCATTCTAAAATATGTGTATATCAAAACTATGCAAGTAATTGTTATTTTTCAATCTTTGATGTAAATTTTAATAAATTTATTATAAATTTCATCTGGTTATGATATGCATGATCGTTTTATGCTCTGGAATATCTTGAAGTTATCTGCTCCTGCCTATTACATAACATTTACTCTATTTGATAAAAAAATATATTGTACATTACAGGGTATGTAAGAGCATGTTTCCATTCTTTCGTTTAGTAAAGTCGTTTGTAAAACTGAAATCCGCAATTTCCAGTGAATATCGATGATGTTCTCGCTTTTCTTCCGCTGTCGCACCCAATTTTATGTACGGACTCGAATTGAGATTTGCGAAACGCGATGACTATGCGACATTTCGATTTTGCCTTAGCCGGAAAATTGCCGAGAGGCCGTGTGGCTGAAGAGACTCGCTGAGGGTACTACAGCAGACAAGTACAAATTTGCCTCTGTATTGGTAGAGACACACACTCATAGACACACACACACACACACACACACATGGAGAGTGAGACATCTATGGATTTGAAAGGGTTTTTTCTTAGCTTCTTGTTGTTGTTTCATTATCGATACTGCAGTACAGGTAGAGGTAAAATTGGCGACACTGTGCGACAAAGAGAGGGAGAGGGAGAAAGAGAGAGGCTCGAGTGTCATGTCCTTTGCAGTCCTTTGCACTTGTCGTCAATGAAATACAAGGAAATATTGCGACAGCGATGTAAAACACAAAAACGCGATTTGGCGCGCATTTCGAACGGTCGACATTTTGAATATACTACGAATGTCCCCCTTCGATTGACATTAATAAAAGGGCAAAGTACAGATCAATAATTATTTATTAATTATATTTCTCTGCAGAAATCTATAAACAAAAGTGTATGCTTGAATTCAATACAAATGTCTCGAGTTTAGCCCAAATCAAACTAAAGACTGAAACGAAATACAAATTGACAGGGGGTCAGCATTGTGTCCTTTTTGCTGAAAAAGTCACGAGGAAAAGGATAAGGAAAAGGGCAGGGAGAAACTCGCTGTCGGTTCCGGTTGAACGCACACAATCGCGAATTTTCATCAAAATAGAAAACAGCAGCATGTCGCGCGGTCAGCATTACGAGTTGCCAGAGCTGCCAGTTTCCAGTTGCCAGAGTTGCCGCCGTCGTCGTCGTCGTCGACGTCTGCGACAAAACAGTGTCGTCTATGGCAAAAAGGACAGGCGGCAAGACAAGGAGATTCAAGGCAATAGCGAAACGTGTAGAAGGACCTTTCCCTTCATCAATCAGAGCACAACCCCGCGCGCCAATTCAGCTAAAATCCGCAGTCGCCACCCTGCGGCAAAGCAATAGCGACGTCGACAGCCGCAGTCGCCGTCGCAGTCGCAGTCGAAGTCGAAGCCGCAGTCGAAGCCGCAGCCAAGCATCACACATCCTCGAAAGCCAGCCCCCCTCTTCTCTCTCCTCTCTCATCTCTCATGCCATCTCCTATAGGCATCGCGACTTTCAGCGTATGTAGAACTGACACTGACTGACGGACCGTTGAATGTGCGGATGCGAATGTTACACACACAGATAAACACACACACATACATATCTCTCTATTGGTATATGTATATGTATGTGCATATGCAATGAAGGTATACCTCCAGCCCATACAAACTGAACAATGGATGGCAGCCCACTTGAGATCAGAGCAAGTGGCAGGCGGTGCTGCAATGTAACCTGGCCCAATCCCAGTCCCCGTACCCGTCTCCAGTCCCCAGTCCACAGTCGAAGCCAAGCCAGTCCAAGCCAAGTCAAGCTGAGAGAGTGGCGCAATTTTGCGTCAGTACCCCCTCCACACCACGCCTCACCCTTTGGCTATGGCTTTGGTCTGCGTCATATTGGCACAAAGAAAGACCTCTCGCTGACTGGCAACGGGCAACGGGCAACTGGCAGCGACTCCAGACTCACAGCCAGGCAAAAAACTTAACCATATACGAGGAGACACAATAAGAGAGAGAGAGAGACATAGAGAGAAAGAGAGAAAGAGGGGGAGACGAGCTAACGACGATTCTGTGATGGCTCCGGTTCTGCCTGTGGCACTTTCTCCTGTTTACCATGCCCCATGTCCAGTTTAAAACGCAGACCATCCGCGAGAATACTACTCGTACAACATGAGTCGTAGCCAGTTCCCCACTCCATGCTCCTTCCCATTCTGGGAGATGGTCTGTTCCTTTAAATAAACACTCTCAGGCTGAGTCCTTGCACCGATGAACGTCTGTCTGGATTCGCACACTTTCCTTCTAACCTGACGATATTCTTAGCGACTTTGAAGTATTCAGCTCTGACTTCTCTTTTGTGAATCTTGTATTTAGCCCTTCAGCCTGTAATAATTTATAATAGATACTAATATTAATAAATTTTATTTCTATCGTTGCCCTCGAAATGTGAGATTAATTATAAATTTAGAAAACCAAGTATTTCATATTATTAAATTCATACATTATTTTATGCATTATATTTCTTAAATCCAAATATATGCTTATTATTAAACTTCTGCGCTTTGCCTCAACTAGGACCTAATTATAGGAAATAATATTACAACAAAAGAAAAATGATAACTATTAAACCAAAACATAACCCATAATATAAGGTGCACTAACTGCTAAGGTCTTCGACTCAAAAGATATAAATTGAATATTTTTAAACCAATTTTATTTGTATTCCTTATTGACTTGAGTTTATATTTCGTATTATTACCTTAAGTTAATTACTTTTTTGATTTAACATTTCCTTTAATTACTGCGTTAGTAGACTTTAAATGAATAAATTAATATAACACTCTATTTACGTATTTATAACATAAGAAAATATTATAAAAATTATTTTGAAACGTTTTTTAGCGGCCATTTTAGAAATATTTAAAGAGATGCAGTGAAGAATCCAAAGTTTCTTCCAATACATAGTTTCTTCCAATATGTATAGTCTAACATAGAGAAAACTTCAGTTAAAAAATATGCTTGGGCATGCCCACTCAATTAAAGCCTTTGTGTGAATCTAGAATTAATAAATAAATAACAATCTGGGTAAGGGTTTGATCCTGCAATAGTTGGGCAATGTCTGCTGTATATTTTTTGCGATTCCCTCTTCAGGCTTAGACTATTAGATTAAAATTGTTGTGGATGTAGCAACTAGTCTCTTTCTAAATTTGTCTGCTTGATTAGCCTACTAGAGTTGTAGTATCCGTGCCCATTTTTAAAGCAACAGCAACAACCACCACCATCCTCATCATCATCAGAATCGACATCGACATCACCCCCCCACACTTAAGTTGTATGTGATTCCCTTCCACGTCTGCCGCATGGGTCAAAACTTCATATGTGAGATCCCTTTACATCGCGACATTTCCGTGCCAGCGCGAATGGGCACATTCCCGGCATTATGACTCCTTTTCATCCCCCTTGTCACTTAAAGGAGACCCCGACTCATATGGCGATGGAGATGATTCTGGCTGTGACGCGAATGTGAACGCGGAAATTGTAGGCAATGCGATGGGACGTTCAAATACGCGAGTGCCATCAATAAGAACCATACGTGTGTCCTTATTTTAAAGGATATTTCACTCTAGGCCTTTTCTCTATTCTTTTTCTCACTCTCTCTTTCTCTCTTTCTCTGAGGCATTGGGAATTAGTGTGCTTCGCATTAGTAGCGTAATATAATCGCGCATGATGGAGACTGCTAACGTGGCGTAACGTGACAAATGTGTTTGATTGCAATCGACTAGAAGATACCCTCTGTGGAGCGGTTTCTGCCTTTTCGAATCTGAGGAATTCCGAGATATTTTCTAATTTCTTTTAAAAAGATGTATTTTTCTGTTTAACAACGTAATCGGGGGATAACCTTTAGGATCCTACATACCACCTAATAGTCTCTGAGCTAAATTATTGCACCTAGCTATGTAAATATATTGTATGTAAGAGAGGCGAACTTGGGGATAGCTTATGTCTATTTATTTATTTGTTTCTTTCTAAACTTAGTTACTCAGTTTTAAGGTTTAAGCTTGATTGCCTTTCTTAATTTTCTAGGAATACAATCAAAATATCATATGTTATAGTCTATAGACTCTAGAACTATGTATTCTTCAGATCTTTCAAATATTTAATTTATTTATTTTTTTATTTTCTCTATAGTTTTTTTTTTTGTACATTATTCAATCTATTCAATTATTTATCTTTTAACATTCCTTACCTTTTACATAATTGTATTTATGGCGTATATTTTAAGTTGTAGAGGGAGAAAGATGAATCTAGGCCATTTAAAACTGTTTCGAAATGTGCAGTTCATTAAAAATATTCGCTGAAAGGTGTTGCTTAAGAGGAAAACAAAGATTAGAGGAAAGAAAGCAAACGCCATCGACTTACTAACGTCTTTATCTTTTGGCGACACTTTGATGGGACTGCAGAGAACGATGTGCATACTCGAATAATAACAAGACCCTTCCTTGCGGATTTATACACATACTCCTCGTACCTAGTAAATATATATGTCATTATTAAGAAGGAGACGCACACAAAGGTCGGAGCTTGGGCTTGGTCTTGAGTTTTGGGTTTGGGGCTGGATTTGGGTTTATGTCCGTGGTCTTTGGTCGTTGGTGACTATGTATCATCATTGCCTGTGATTACGACGGCGGTTCGGCGCGTATAATGGTGGCTAGTGTTTATGCTATGCATCCTTTTGTCCCGAGGACAATAACACTTCCGTGCGGACCATTATCATAAAGGGGTTAAGTCGCTGATTTTCATCGTGTGTGCTCATTTAAGAACTTACACACCGAAGCGGCTTTCAAAACACAACGGGACAATGGGGAAAGGGGGCACGTCGGGTATGGGGAATGAGGATAACACTCCCGCAAGTGCTTGAGGATTCGCGCTGAATTTCACCGCTTTGTTTCTATGCTCTCATGACAAAGATGGCAGCGGCTCATTATGCGCCCCGATAAGCGATGTGCCTCCCACGTGAGTCCTTCGCCTCGGGTTACTAGTCGCATACGGGTGGATGTGGATGTGAATGTGGATGTGTATGTGGATGTGTATGTGGATGATGTTCTTGAGGAGCGCTGCATCACCATTTGACGGCAGTCGTCGCTTGCCTCCTTCGGCTACGATTTCTTCAGCGACTGCCTCGAAATTTGTCGCGACAGTCTTTGTCATTTGCCACCCTTTTTTTTTCAATGTTTTCCTTTCTTTCTGTTCTTTTTTTTGCACGCTTTTGGTGCAAAAATTTTTGCATTTTGTTGTCGGGGTTTATTTTAATGTTGTTGTTGTTGTTGTGGTTGTTGTTCCCTCTGAAACTCGGATGGACATTGCCATTTGTGCTGTAATTTGAGCTGTGCCCCCTGCTTAAGTAACCAGGCGCCTGTTTCACGATGCTTTCGTGTGCGTTTCATTCCTTTTGTTTTTGTCATGTTCCTTCTTCCACCATTCGGCTTTGTTGCCAATGCGAATACAAGGCTTGATCCTAATTTAACACGTTCGAATAACCTTGAAGCGTTTCTTATTTCGCGCCACCGCCAACGGTGAACAACAACAACAACAACAGCACCGACAAGTCACATATACTTAAGGGAGAGAGATAGACAGAGGGCGAGAGAGAGAGAGAGGGAGAGGGAGAGAGAGAGAGAGAACTCGCCCCGTGTTGCGGATTCAATTAGACGCTGTCGACGACTTGGCTGCCAGGGAGAATGGGTTTGACCTCGAATGCCGCGATGTCTCGCTGTCCTCTTCTCCCCTCTACACTCTCCCTCTCCACACTCCTCTCCTCTCACCCTTCGTCGTGATGACTTTGTACTACCACGAACGCCTCATTGTGATTCTTATGGCTTCACGGGGATTTTGCATTTCAATAAACTTTCCGAAACGACGCGACGGGGCGCGTTCACAAGGTCTGCACAAAATGCTATAAAACCTGGATACTAAAATCACATGAACTATATAGCTGAGCTCACAAATCTGTCGGACAAGCATGCATGTACTTCTTTAAGTAATAAAACAATATCGAAACATATAAAATACGATAAGAAATCAGATATTAGTACTCGACTAACAGGTAAAAATAGATTGAGGAAGTGAATCTGGCAAAACCACAAACTTCCAAACTTATATACAGACAATGTCAAAGAAACATATTAAAGCATTTATGTATATTAGATGATAATATATTACCTTTCAGTATTCATCACAAAAGCCCTTAAACTGATAAAATTAATTTCATCAGTGCGAGTTTTTAGATAAAAAATTCTTAGTTATGTGAAAAAATATTAATTTTTAAGTCATTTGTTTCAATTAAAATAATTAGCTATACAAAAAGAAAAGGGAATCTCCATTTAATAGGGAACATTCAGAGAGAAGTGACGAGATAAGGTGAAATTCGAATGAAACACATTGTGACTATTTAAATAGAACTATTTATCAGAGAGATATGTAATAGATGAATATACCATATGACGATAAGACGATAACCTCAAGGCCTTGAAGTCGAATACAGTTAACTGGAATGAGTTTCAGTTGACAATGTAAAGTGTTTGTCATAGGTAATGCCGCCCACTTGGTAAGCCCAAGAAGTACAAAGAGACGTCAATGAATGTCATCCCAGGTACCTAGCGAGATCCTCCAATAATGGAAGGACATGCAAGTATTTTGCTACGCTTTGCGACATCGTATTTATACATACATGTATGTATAAAAATGTGTGTGTGTGTGTGCTGAGATACTATTTTTCTGGCAAATCGCTGGATAGTCTCGTTGGCCCGTGTTATAGGGGAATTGTGATGAATGGGACACGGGTAAATGGCCAGGACACATGCGTATACACCGACACGGGATATAAATGCAGCTGCGCAGGTAAACGGTCAGGTCAGAGATAAGAAAACAGAGTCCGGATTAAGGATGGGTGCGATTTACAACTTTGTCTCAGCTTGAGACTGTAACACACCGACGCCTGTTTCGATTCCTATAAAGCGGACACCGCAGGACATCCGTTAGTCCCAACTAATTTGAAGAAATCATATGAATATGTATACAAGTTTCTATCTAACACTTTAAGAATAGTAGAATCAATTACAAAATCTAAATAATACACATGTAAATAATCTAGTCTGTTCTTCGATCTCTACTCACGATTTGCACAGACTTTTCTACAGCAATATTTACTGTATTTGACGGCGAACCAAGTGAAAATGAGTCCTTCTTCTCACTTCCTGCTGGGTCCGCAATTTCTGACAACCTTTTGCCAAGGTTCATACTTCCTTACATAGGTAGTAAAAGGTGTCCTTTTAGTCTCATGCTGCGCAACAGTTTTGGGCGACATTTCCTGGAAACGAACGTCTCTCTTTCTTCCTTTAAGTATTAGCCTAATCTTTTGCATTGCAGTAACAATTTTTTTCAATATTCAAATACTTTTTACCTTAACATAACTATACTAATCATTGTTATTTTTGTTTTAAGGAATGTATATGCTTTTAGATGTATACATCTTTTAGATCTACTTTGGCAACATTTTTCGTCTTTTGAGACACATTCGTCTTTCTATCTATTTCTCTCCCTCTCTCTTATTCTTAAATTCTCGCATCCTGTTAATTTGTAAGTCAAGTTAATATTTGCCAAGTCAATATGTTCCGATTTAAATTCATGATGATTTTAAGTATAATCTCGTTAAAGCTTAGTCGGAATTATTAGAAATCGGCATTGATCTGTGCACATTTCATACTTGTCTTTTTAAATCAGATCGTTTACTAATTATGAAATAAGACAAAAACATAAATCGACCGATTTTGAATGTCCGACTTTATAGAGTTTTCATCCTCTTATTCGCCCCTCTTATACTACGACAAAGCCTGCCATGAATCGGGACCGATATTTTTTTAAGAGAAAGAATCTTACCAAAGGGATTAACTTAGGCTTTCTAAAAATACCATGTATATAAGAGGGTTTCATGAATATATATTCATTTGTTTATACTCAGCCGACTCGTTTAATATCTCCGGATACGCTGCTACGAAAACGGCATGGAAATTCATATGAAATGGCCACATTATTAGTTAGCATGCTTATTGGAGCCGGACATCCTGCAATGGTTGTATCTGGAGTTGCACGCGAAAGTACAGTTCAGAATGAGCAATGCAATGTGAGTTATCCATATCCCATCGATGAAGTCGAGTCCGTTGAGGAAACCCAGGAGAACGAGGAGAAGAGTGTTAAATACAAACTGCGACCGTTGCCCGACTTGGATAGTCATCTCGAGGAAAATATGGCCGAAGTCCATAGACAGAGAGCTGAGGAACATAATCGATTGGAGCAGGAGCTACTCCGGAAACAAATGGCGGTACGTATGAGTAACTTTTCATAACATTATCATAGATCATATTCTCTAAATAGGATCTGGAACTCTTGGCTGTTGATCGTTATCATTATCGACGATCTCACGCTTGGGTTGTGATTATAAACAATGCTCCATGGAGCATTAAGCCAAAAATTACATATACGGATGTGAATGGGGATGTGGTGGAAGCGCCACCTAGCGGGATCTTTATAGAGCCCTCCACGGGTTTCATATGCGAAACAAACTGTAAGCAATATATTCTGGTGGACAGCATCTGGAATCAGTATAACTACTATGTGAACAAGCAGACGTATCAGAGAGTTGGCGATCTGCGTTGGGATTTAAGGGACCTAAATGACTGGGAGCACATGCTACCCGGTGAGCCGCCAGAGATGCGCATTTACAATGTCGGATCGGATGAAAATATAGCTGAAGATGAGCAGGATGTTAATGATGAGAAGCATTTGGATGCCATTTGCAACTGGGTAAATCGACTTCACATCGGACTGGCCGACTATGAACAACGCTTTCCACGCTCCGAGAAGATGGTCCAGTATAAAGGGGCTATACACGAGCGCTTCTCCCCCTATTCCCAACGTGATGGTAAAGTAATGCAGTTAACTCTGTTCAATGATGACAAATGCACAGAACCAAAGATTCGCTATGAATATTTCAAAAACCGCATTGACCGATTGGTACATCTCAAATATGACTATGCAACTGACAAATATGAGGAGCAATTTATAAAGGGCCGTGATGACAGCTTGAAATGTGAGATCTTGATAAATCTTCATACAATATAGTTGTTTATAAAATAAGTATATGTTTTAGCTGTGGAATATTATACGGACACTTCGCAACCTAGAAAATTGTATTTCGTTGCAAGTTCTAGATTGGATTCTCTAGAAACGATCGACTTAAACCCAGGTTCAACTATTTTACATTATAAGGATCGTGCCGACAGATGCTGGTATAGAGAATTTCAGTTTAAACCAAACGGAGGCGTGCTTAAAGTAAGTATTTGAATTTTCTATATAGAGCATATATCTTTGACTTATATCTCCTGTGTTTTTGTAGAAAGTCTTTGAAAGATTCCAACAAGCCGATGAAAATGACATTGGAACCAACGATATTGCCAGCCGAACATTTATGTTCCAGCAAAATAAAATTGTACTCAAGTTCCATTACACGTTTGGAGCTTTGACTGCGACCACAGTCGAGTTTACGAAACCTCCAAAACCGGACTATGGCAAGGAATTGGTTTATGATGAGAAGTTAACAAAAATCTATAGGGTGCGAATTAACTACCTATTATGAATCGTTAATAGAATCGTTACTATATATCTTTCCTTTAGGCGAATCCACTTGATCCAATTCGCACAAATCTGGAGCTATATAAGCTGTTATTGGAACAACTTCAGGCAGAGGATCAAATTATAAAGCAGTTTGAGAAGATACAGGACGATATCAGCAATATCTTCGATCTACGCAGATGGGAAAAGATGGAACCCAAACTAAAGTTCAGTCTATTCGATCCACTTCGCAATGGAGCTGCCCGAGCAATTAGAATGCAACAGGTATCTCTCTCCAAACACCTTAAAACGTATTTTACTATAATCCAAATTTGTTAATGTATTTCAGTATAATGAAGAAGAAGAGCAAAAGCGTGAAATCGCCAGTAAGCCAGCGGACTTTTTGGCTCCATATTTAATTCCGTATAAGCACCAGGAGCAACTAACTCAGGAACAATCCATGGGTGCCTATAATGCCTGCTTAAATGATCTAAAAACTCGATTCGTCATTCTACTTAACAATCTACAGCGACAATATGAAGACGTAATAATTTTTACTTAATGATATAAATATTTATAATATTATTAATATAATATTGATTTCTCAGTTAACCAGTGAGGCAAAGTCCTTGAATCGTTTCCTCAACAAATTTGAGAATCAATTCGAAAACTTTGACTACAATCGTTTAGTACAACAGGCTAAGGACTTGGAACTTAGAAAACGTATGGTTCAACAGCGGTTGACCTTAACACATCAGGAATCCCAGAAGAAATACGAATGGGTTAAGGCTTCGTTGCAGAAAGATCCACGACTGAATCTGAAACGAGAAGAAGAGAAATCATCTGACGATTGAGCTACTATAAAGTAAATAAGAAGTACTTCTCATAGAATGTATACATATATATTATATACGATAATAAAAAATAAGCAAGACCGAAATGTTTCCAAAATAAATTATAGAAATATTCTAGAGCTATTCAGAATTTTCGAAGTCATCTTTGTGTATTTATTTAACGTCGACTAAAAGCAGCCGACAGGTAGAAAAAATAATTAATTAATTTTAAAATAAAATTATAAAACTAAAATTAAAATTTAATTTATATAATAAAAAAATGTAATTTATAACTGAAATAATAGAAAAAAATTTAATTTTAAGTTTAAGCTGGGGGTATTCAAAATTTATTACTTGATCCAACATTTGTTGCAAGGAATGGGGAAAACCCAGAAAAACCCATTCAGATCAAAAAGTATTATTATTTTATTAGTATTGGTAGAAGTATTATCAGATAGCTTAAATATCCTATTATTCTGGATATTACGTAACCTAACATTTCTATATAAACGAAAAATATATAAATTTAAATTCAATTTTAAAGTAGACGAATATGATTTCATGGGTAAGGGAGAAGGACAGCTAAACGTAGTCCAAGTCAAGTCACCACCGCGAGAATATTGTGTCCAGATGTAGGCGTGGATTGAAGTCGAACGGTAGCGGATACACGAATATACAGCTAGATGTAATGGGACGGGGTTAGGAGTGGGAGTGAGAGTGGGAGTGGGAGTGGGGGTTGAAGAAAGTATGTTTAAGTGGATTCTAAAATGCGAATGCCAATTTCATGGTCTTGCATCACAACAGCAACGCGAACAGCGTCGCAAAAGCAGTTCGCAGAGTGTGAGCAAAATTCGTTTCAAAAGTGACCGTCTGAAAATTGGACAAAGTGGCTGCCGCGGCAATGTGTGTGGGTTCAAGGCATACAATAAGGCATACAAACATAGCCGGAGGCAATAACAACAACAACAACACACATACACAAACATACACACACTCACCCCCTCATACTCACACACGTCACATAAGCACATGTGTGAGCGGCTTCAGCCTGAGCCTTAGCTGGACGGTCGTCCGTTTTTGGCGCTATACTCAAACCACCCACCGTCTACTTACCTACCCGTACACACACACACACACACACACACACACACACACATACACACACACACATACACAGTCGTCCACTTTCACGTTCCATGTCCCACATCCCACGCACACTTTGAAGCGAACTTACTTACATATACGATGTCAGTGTCCGTCCATCCCCCATCGGCGGCGTCTAAATTGCGTTTGTCCCTTGAAAGAATCGTCCTAAGATGAAAGTGCTGTCCCTTGTCCCTTGTCCCCTGCCCTTGTCCTCGTCCTCCTCCTTGTCCTTGTCGCTGTCGCTGTCGTTGTCCGCCGCCAACCGTCCGTTAGCATCGCTGAAAATTTGCTCGTGGCATGAACACATGTGGCGTAATTTCGTCGCAGATTTTTGTTCGCTAACTGGACAAGGAGATTGTGTACACTGCAACAAATACTACAGTTCCTTTTATATATATATTTTAAGTTTTTATCAAAATTGCAGTTAGTTCATTTAAAAAAGTTTAATTTTCGAGGAAAGTATAGGTACTAACCTTTACTATGTACTAAATAATATTTTTTTATTTCTATCTTAATTTTATTTATTTTCTTATTAAATATATAAAAATCAAAGATTATTTAAAAAAAAAAACCATCATATGTGTACTTTGCTTTAAAACTAAAACAAAATTAAAACAAAGTAAATTTTTTTTTTGTGAAACTGTGAAATTGATAATGTTTAAATAAAATGAAAATTTTCTAGTGCTACAAAATTCAAACAATTAACTAAAATAACTAATCCAATGTACCTACAATAAATATCAGTTTTGGTACATGTACCATGTTCCAAATATACCAGTTTTGGTACCACTTTTGGTACATGTACCCATGTACATGTGCGGCAACAGTGCGTATGAGTTGAGAGCATACGTATCTGTAAAAATAGGAGCAGAACTAGAAGTAGCGGTAGAAAAGAGAAGTAAAATTCGCAATGAGATCAGCGATATGGGTACGTTTTTATTGCAGATCAAGTAACAGTAGAGATAAAGATAGAAGCAGAATTATAAGACGCAACTGGGTTAGAAGAAGATGTATAAGAATTCGTATAAGTTGAAGCAGATGAAGAAATTGAAGTAACAGAAGAAATGCTACTATCTTTCCTTGATTTTATTTTTAAATTAAATTAATTAAAATGTAAGTTTTACTTATTATTTTAAGATTCTAAGTAGTTGCGCAATATTAGAAAAGCATAAGCTTATAAGTGGTAAATATAAGACGTAAGGAGTATATTAATAATAATATAATATAAAAAATATAACTCCTTGCTTTTTGCTGATGTTGTTTTTCTCTTTATAATTTTTCTTTGAGTGTAATTTGAAAAACATTCGCACCGCGCGGCCCCCAAAGCGGCAGATATTCGTGCTTCCTTTGGCGAGCCGTGGGCCACTGTAAGGCCTTTGTCGCAGTCGTCGTCGCTGCTGCTGTCGCTGCTGCCTCGGTCCGTGTACTGTCCAGCTTGGCGTAAGTACAGTTGTGCAAATACACTTCTAGCGGACAGTATCGCGGCCCAAGAATTTGTATTTTATCAGCATCGTGCGCGTCGCGTAGTCAAGGACTCCCAATATTTACGCGAAATACACACACAAGCTCACACACACACATACATACACATGTGTATGTACGGTGTGTGTGTGTGTGTGTTTGTTGAAGCAAATGGGATATGTGATGGTGGCAGGGGGAGAGTTTCGCCGACCTCTTTGGATATGTGTTTGTGTGTGCTTTGGGTGTGGGTCGAGGGTTGTGGGAGTGAGTGGGTGAGTGGGATGGCCTGGCAAGGCTGAGGGTTATTGTACGATCCTTTCATTTTAGTCCTAAATGTCCTTCTTTCAATATTTCAAACGTGCTTCGTGACGCGTCCGTTTTGCAGGATGAGCGGCTCGAAGGCGGCCCTTTGTGGACACGGACTTTGTCACCAGCGCCAAATGCTAGCGACGTCGTCGTCGTCGTCGCAGTCCGCGTTGCCTCAGCTTCAGCTTCAACTTCAGCTGTTGTTGTGGCCGATGTTGTTGTTGTTGCTATTGTTTGCCATTGCCGTCGCTGCTGACGTGTTGTCGTCGCGTCACGGCGCGCTGTTTAGCGGTGGACAGACGAGGGCTTCACGTTGGCTTACAGGACGCTGGGGTTCTCTTCTGTTCTGCTCGTCTACTTCTGCGCCTGGGGATGGGGATTGGGTGAGGGATTGGGATTGAGTGTGGGCCGGGACTGAGACTGGGGACAACTTTTATCACGGCGCATTTATTTTTCTATTCCACTTATAATATATGCCAGAAACAGGATACACACTCACATGGGCATATATTGGATATTTATTTTGTATTCGAACGCGGGCCATCGGACACCGAACGTGTCAGAAGCGTTGGCGGCTGGACGTTTCGACGGTTCGACGGTTAGTTGAGGGTTATCCAGGGGTCTCTCTATATATGTATGTACACATATGTGTATGTCGTATTTTGTAAGTATTGGGCTTTCACTTGGCTCGAACAAAGGGAAGGACGGACACTGAAAAATGGCGAGAATTCACTTGGGTGATTTGCGCGACGTTGTGCACAACTTACACACGCACACACATACACATATACATACGTGTGTATATTATATGTATAAACATATATAATGATGAAAACATTTCTTTCTTCCACTTTTAGGTTTGCTTCTTACATTTAGGTACACATGTGTACACATCCCTAATATGCCACATGTGTACCTATAAATATGTACATACTATTCCACAAGTATATACTATAAATAATATTATATTATAAATAATAATAAGTACATACCACTTTACATACTTATGAAATATGACCTGTATCAAAAAAAAAAACAATCAACAAAACTTTAATTATGATTAGATTTATTTTGTGGTTTAATCTTTAAGCTTTAAGCAAATATTTAAAACTTAGTCTAAATAAATATCTAACAAAGATTACTCTAATACTCATAGACAAACTGACTAAAACGACTTTACTTCTTTAGAGCTTCTCTTGATTTCGAAAGAAATTATGTGGATACTCAGTATAAACAAATCTATCGAAATATATATAGGAAAATTGTCATAGGCAGTTTAATAAAAGAAAGTATATAAAACAAAAGGAATTTTTAAAAACTTTATTTTTTGTCTTATTGTATTAATGAATAGTAACAAATAACAAAACATTTTAAAACTAGTTGGTGCATACAAAACAAAATGATAATAAATAATGAGACTTCTTACGACATAAGTACATATTATATGTCTATGCGTATAAAAGAGCTTTTCAATATTCTTTTAACGAAAATTTAATGTAATATATTTTGGGAAGCAATAAGTTGCACACTTTGTATTCAATTTAGCCTACTCTTTGTAAGCGTATAGCAATTGAGAGAATGATAACGACCGTAGAAGACGTAATTCGGTAGTGTGTAAATGTAGTAATCGTACCTGCCTTCCAGTAAGTCGTCATTATGCGAAATTGTTGTGTTTGGCCTTAACGCCATCAACTGGTTTGGCTTTAATGCCTGACGACTCGCCTCCTGACGCCTCTTTCGCGTTCGAATTCGCTGTTTATTGCCCTAATTGCCCCCGTCTTGGCAACTTTAGCTGGTAAGTGCTTATCTGTGCCCAGTTGATATGTTGATGATGTGTTTACTGCAGCTTAAAGTTCTTTTTACGACTCCTTTTATTTATATCCCACAGAACAGAACCTGACCGTGAGCTCCCTGCTACCGCATTTCCGTTCCTGGACCTCTTCCTGTCCTGGCGTCAATAAATTTTTATGAGCCATGATGCGGTTGCTCTTGAAGATGCCGTCCAAGCAAACTGATTTCAATGTTTTATGGCCCATATTGTGGCCATTCACATGGATGCATGTATGTAATTCACGTTTCATTTCATTTTGCACGCGACCAAATTAGTTTTCAATTTGTCGCATATTTAAGCCAAGTTAACATGTGTACGTATTTACTTTTTACTCTTTTTCTACCATTTACATAATTATTTATCATTCACATACAAAATATTGCCACATAATAATTTATAAGATGCTCGGCAAAATTATATGAGAATTTGTTTATTTTTGAATATTTGGTTTTTTATTAGTACCATTAAGTATTACTTAGTAGTCAAATGTATAACAGGAAGACAATTTATTAATTTATTTTGAGAATTTGTTTTTTAATACAGCTTATTATTCGATTTTTTCTATTTTAATATTACTTACTGTTAATCTTTGAGTGATTTAACTTTTCAGTCAATAGTTTACTTCAAACTAGATTTTGAATAAAACTGATATTAAATAAACAGTGATTAATTCCATAAATATTTCAAAAATATTTCATTTGGACCACTCCAGTTTCAAATATTTTAACTGAAAAACCTACCAAAATAATTAAAGTGATTAAGCCGTCATAAAATTAGGGCAATCACCTAATGTATGAATATAATTGAGCATACATTTGTGTGCATTTGTTTTTGTAATCAATCGGTTTATGGCAGGCCAGGGACAATAATATAATTTAAGGATTAGTAACCTGATTATCGAGTTCAGTAAACTTTCACCAATGTTATAATGAGGCTCAGACATGCTTACATATATGTACATATGTATGTATACATATGTTTGTATACAATCAGAGCCCTAATGCATATGGTTGTGTTTGCATTTCGCTTTTGTTGTTGTCCTCAAGTCCAGTCAGACACACTTAACTACTTATGTACATACTTATGTATTGCATTGACATTGACTTTCATCTCATTATAATAGGTATATACGCTTATTTATGACTGCAGTGCCAATGTGTGGACAAGAGTGTGTGTGTGTGTGTGCGACAGTGTGTGTGTGTGTGTGTGTGGGTATGTGAAGCAAATGCCAACCAAACTGCCACAAGCTTTAGACCAAACAACTTGTTTTCCTAATTTAATGATAATGAGCTATTTATGGGTAAATACATTGGTATGTGTTAGTTCCTGCTCTCAGCTGTTGATAGGGAAAGTGGTCTTAAAGTCGGCCGTTTCCCACTTTCCTTATAAGTACATATCTACATATCTAATTGTATTTATATTCGCAAAGATGCATTCAAATCGTAGTTAAGTAGTAGTTAAGTATAAATACTTATACACATTTTAGTATATAGATAGTGAAATCCCCATAAAGTAATTGCATATTTAATAAATCTTAAAAGTACATGCGTAGCTTCTAATTCATATAGTATAATACATATGCGGTTTTCCCCGTGTCTTCATAGGTCTAAGGTCATAGGTCATAAATATAATAATATATATACATCTAAGTTAATTAATAAATATCATTAATGGTTTATAAGCACAAAGAGTAAGTGATAATTATTCACCTTCAACAATAGATAGGTTTTTAAAATATTCTCGAAATAAAACAATTTCAATTAAAAAATATCTTTTTGAATGTTACATATGTGAAAAATTCTGATAAATTTCCTGATTCTGTCAGAACTCATTTTAGTATTCATTATAAGTACTCATATATAATATGCATATTCAAGAAGAAACTCAAAAGGATTCTGATGCAAAAGTTGAAGAGCATGGCACACTCCAATGAAAAGCATATTATTCCACTAAATATTTGACTATTAGTCAATAATTTCCAGAGTTCTTATGTCTATTGAATTTCCCTTGGGATGTTCATTACTTGTATATATTTGGTCACGCTTTAAATTGTAATCAATCTTAAACTAATGCTGAATACGTCATTTGTATAGCCTTGCTGAGCTAATTATAACTTTATCACGAATTATAGATAGCATTAAAGGATTCGCGACAAAGCCCAAAGTATACTTAGTATATATTCTTGACCGGGGAATCAAAAATCTTTGTTATTTCTTGAGATATCTCAAGCAAACTCACAGATGGCATGTTTAGTATCGTCGTATACATACCGACGAAATATCGGATTACTATATCATATTGTAGATGTCATAGAAACAATCAGTCGAAGATTGAATACAGGGTTCAGTAATGATATATATTCAATACTCAAATTACATTTAAAGACTGATTGAAAGTATCAAAGCATTATTGATGCAATATCGATGTAATTACGACAGAAGTGCTTTAGCTTCCCTACTTAGGAGGTATACTAATTTAAGAAAACAAATTTCCGTGTAAATGAACTTTGAGAATTCAACAGCAAGTTCAGAGTAATAATTAAACAAAGGTTTGGGGCTGAGGGATTTATTCCTTATCCATTTGCCATGCGATTAGACTGCTCTGCAATATATTCATGTATGTACTTCATAAATATATGTATGTATTTACCCGTATATTTCTCCAAAATGTTTAATATGTGCGCGCTCTCATATGCATACAATTTAATTGTATATATCATTTCTAAGTACATATTTATTTAGATAGCATAATAAACTAAGGAATAGCAAAGGATGAGATTGTAGGGGGACTTATTCGTAGTCTTATGAATGCATTTCAATCTGCCTTCGTTCGTGGCGTGTTGCGTGCATTTGTCTGTAAAGAATTATAAATTAAAATCAGCAAATTTTCTGCATTCATATGGCCATCTCTCTCTCTCTCTCTCTCTCTCTATCTGACATTGTAGTGCAGATACACATACAAGACTTACAAGCATACAAACAGACATACATTTTATCATTTGCATTGGTATATCACAAGTGCGTGAGTGTATAAATTTTAATTTGTGCACAACCACGTTTGCCCCAACTAAAAGTGCAATAACATAACAAATACGCACACATGCGATATACAAATATATCTAAGCAAAAGAACCACATACAGTATGGGCTAACAAATTAGAACCCACTCAAATTCGTATTGACTAGAAATGATATCCTGAAAGATCTTAGATAAACATATTTACTTTACATTGCAGAACGAATCTTTAAATTATTTCTTCCATTTTTGTAGTTTATTTTTATTAGGTCCTCGTTAATTAAAGGCGCGATCTGTCACAAAAATAGAATTTCATTTTCAAAAATAACTGGGTTCGATTCCCACACTGAAAATGGCTTAGGTAGAATGCTCAAAATAATAATAAAATGTACAAAAGAAAAAGTTTATTTTTTATTTCGTACTTTGCATCAACAAGAGAAAACAAGAGATGAATTTCCAAATCGGATTTTTTTTTATAAAAGGGAAGAGAAATATATATATATATATATATATATATATTTGTTTATTCAAATCTATGACACTAAAAAAAAAATAAAAGCAAACTAAAGTAAATTATTCAATACAATGTATTTTGAAAAATACATGTAGTTCCAAATTGTGAGAGTCTACTGTAACTACATAAAGACATGCATACCCTAAATGCGGGGGTTATCTACATACATACATATGTATCTACATATATAGAATCTCACACACATTCTTACGCACTTCTGCACTTTGCTTAGGCCGTTGTCTTGCAAGCTTTTCCTCCAATGCGCCTGTGTGTGTTTCATTTTCCTGTCCACTCTAAAGTAAAATTACTTGAGGCCAGTTGGCGTTAGTTGAAACAAAAAGATTCGTTTCGAAATTTCTAGCTACAGACAAATACAGACTGCTCAGGACAAACCGAGGGATGGGGTTTGGGGTTTGTGGATTGGGGATGGGGGATCTTAATACCTAAGCACATACATATTAAGACTCATGCATGTGTGGGTATTTATGTGTGTTTAGTTGTGTTGTTTCTTTATGTATCTGTATTTACCTCAGAGCACATATGCACAGATACTCGCACACACATACAAATACGCAAATGCATTTATGCAAATGCATCCGCATCCGCATGCGAACGAACTAACGATTCCTTAAATTCCTTACAGTGTGCGTGTGTGTGCGTGCGACCGTGTGTGTGTGTGTGTGTGTGTAGTATACTTTTTGGAAATTCATATACAATATGCATATTTGGCTTTGGCTTTGGCGAATGCGAATACGAGCGAAAAGCGTGTATGCATCTTTTGCCGCTGTATGCGTTCTAATGTCCAGCAACTGAAAGTTTTCCGAAAACTTACGTTGCCGAGAAGCAGCAACAGCAGGAGGAGAAGAAGGAGAAGGAGAAGGAGAAGGTGAATAAGCAAGAGGATGAGGAGGAAGAGAGATGGGCTATTGGTCAGGTGGAAGTCTTGATATGGCAGTCGAGCATCTGGCGTGGCAGAAAATCTACTGCTGCTGTTGCATCTGCATTGTTCTTATGAGTATGTTCTTGCATGCATCGACTTCAGATTTTGCCTTTGCTTTTGCTTCTGCTGCAGCTTCTGCATCTGCATCTGTATCTTTTGGCCATACATTAAGCACTTGGTCGACTACAGAAAAGATTATTGTGCATAAGTCTGTATATGTTTGTTTCTATATACTGCTTGCTTATATGTTCTTGAATATGTATATACATACATATATTTGGTCGGCTCTACATCATTGGCCATCCATCGATGGATCGAGATAGCAACATTTTGGCCAGTTGCATATTTGAATATACCTGCAAACATATTTATTTTCATTAAAGCGATTACTATATAATACACATATTTCACACAACCTTCAACTTAAATATTATAATATTGCATTTAAAATCCTTGATTAATATGTTGCAGTAGACCTTGAAATACTCATTATTTATTTCGATATAATATTAAATGACTGTGAATTCCTTCTTATCACAAACACTACAGTCAATGGATTTTTACACAAATTCTGACTAAACTATCTGATTCTCTTTGAAATGATCCGCACTATAGAAAACAATTTCTCAAATACTTCAATACTGTAATTTTTATTTTACCATAATACATAGAAAACGTATTAAAATTAAATAAAGGTCATAACTTTAATTAATAACACAACTAAATGCCAAACTTAACATGAATATAGTAAAACCAAATAAATAATAATAAATAAAATAAATTTTCAACTGATCGTTAGGATAGCTAAATGATATAGTAGTCCGAGTTTAGCTGAATTTGCTCAGAATATCTACATATGATATATACACAATAAGATATACAATATACAGTATGCGAGATATATATACATATATTTTATTTAACCTGAAATGAAATATTTTGGATAGTTTCGCCGATAAGATATACGAGTAAGTCACACAGTACTCACAGTATCAGTACTTTATGGTATAATTTTCGTTGTCAGTCTTCACTTACATACTTTCACACTAACTAACTAACTTTTAACATCTTCGCCGATGATTTGTAACGTTTTTCAGGCAGCGCAGATAGTCACAATACTTATGTCAAGACTATTTTTACAATCTAAGGTGTGTTGGATCACTAGGAACCAGGGATTAAAACCGAAACGAATATCGATTTCAGTTACGACTTCGGTTATGCTCGAATTAAGGTTTTCAGTTATCGGTTACGCAAAATCTTGGAGTATCGGTTGCATAATGGTTATTGGTTTTTTATAAGTTTCGGTTTAAAAATATCGGTATGGTTTCAGTTCACAAAAAAATAAAAATTGAGGTCTTCGGTTGATCAAAATAAAAAGCTTTATTCATTGTTTTACATAAAAACAGAGTTAATGCTCTTATTTGAATGGAAAATAATGTTATGTGATTACTGGAATGATGCAGTGTAATGTCGATTTTATTATAATTTAATCTCATACATTGGTTTGAGCATTTAGACTATTTTGATTTTACTGACTTTTAATAACTTCGAATTGCCATAGCTTTGTCAAAACTTATCCAATTTCCATGCGCAATGTAAATTTGATCATAATTTTATCTCTAAATTCGTTCTGCATTTAAATTTTGTTCATTTTCAAAAATTCGAAAATCTTGAAATTTTTAGAAAATTTACAGTGTTACCCCTTATCATTTCTCTAAAAATATCGAAATTTTCGAATTTTCAATATGACAAAAATTTAAATGCAGAACGGATTTAGAGGTAAAATCATGCTCAAATTTACATTGCGCGTGGAAATTGATTGACTTTTGACAAAGTTATGGCAGTTCAAAGTTATCAAAGTTGCTCAGTAGCTGCGACGGCCAGAACCGAAATTAATCTTTATAAATGAATCGGTTTCTAAACGGTTATTTCAGTTTAAAGATTTTTGGTTTATGGGTTTCAATACAGTGAAAAACATGTTTTCGGTTACGGTTTCAGTTACGGTTACAAATTTCAATCGGTTTTAATCGGCTAAAAGTTACGGTTTCGATTAATGTTTTAATCCCTGCTCGGAACACATTCAATAAAACCTAAAAAAAAAAAATTAATAAAAGACAATCTAAGTTTACACGATTTTTATTTAAGTCTTTAAATAAAATATTAAAATATGAAAATAAAAATTAAATGATTATGCTTATTATTAATTATTAAAATTATTCGTTAAAAATTTGTATTTTGTATGAAATCTATTTAATTAAATTATTGATTGACTAATTTAATAGATATATATGTATGTAGCTAAATCACTCTGTTAGAATTTAAAAACTTCAGTCTTGATATTGTGGAATACCCATAAAAATAAATAAATAATATTAAGAATTAAACCTGGTACCCTGATCCTAAACATATATTTTATTTAAGAATAGAGTTAAGCGCAGAATTTTTTGGATTATTTTTAAAGGCATAGAAAAATTGTTATCTAAAGTATTTTTAAGCCATGAGGAAACGATTAAAAAAAATTTTTTAATGTCATAATGATAATTTTCACAAATTTAAATATGTAATGACCATCACATTTAAAGTTAAGTTACATTTTAGATTTTTTAAAATAATATTGGGAATACTTCATTAAAAAGTAGTTTATTTTCATTAACTACTTAGTTTCCTTTGCTCTACAATTTACTTTGTAATGTATGAAAATTATATCAAAGAGCAAGTTGAACTTAGGACTTTGACAGACCTCTTGGCATCACCTACATTACTCCTCCATGGTCGAAATGTATTGTCAAACATATCTTACAAATTTAAAAGATATGAAGTATAAGATTTGTAACAAAATTAAATGCGAATAGAGAATGTTTAGTCAAGTGTAGAAATAGTTGATATATTGGGATTGTATTTGAATACAAAACTAGCTGAAATCTAGCAGCGTAATTAGAAAGTCCTGTTTCTGGACTTTAAAATGTAATGCCAAATGGATGCTTACCACAGCATCCTTATATACGTATACATTTATATGCAAATGCCAACTACCCCACATTTACGCAAGCAAGCAACCGTGCCGTGGGATAGTTGGGCTTGTGATTGTGATTGGGGTTGAGTTGGGAACAGGAATGGGAATAGAAATGGAAATGGGAATGGGTTCGTGAATGTCCAAGGCTTGTTCACTCTTTCACGTTCTTGGTCAACAGTGCGACGTCGGCGGGATTCGTGAAATAGCCAACTATTATACATATATACGAGTAGAGGCGTATATTTTTGCTGTCGCAAACCGTCTCCGTCTTTCATTTTAGCCTGCCCCGTTCTCCCAGCCCCATCATTTCCTATTTTCCCCCGGTCAATTGCATGTATGTTTGTGTATTAATTTACCCTCCCACTCGCTCACGCATACGCTGGCCGTAGCAACTTGAAAAGTCGAATTTTCACAGCCTCCATCTCGTCGACTTACAGTAGTACCTCAGCCGGTGCTGCTTCAGCTTTGTCCTCGTCCTCGGCCACAAAACTCTGCTGTTGCTGCCTCTTCCTCTCTTCGTTCTCCACCTCGGCCTCGGTCTCGGTCTCGGCCTCAACTTCAACTTCAGCCACGACAACGACGACGACGACGACGGCGATGGCGATGCCGACGCAACGAAACGTGACCTAGCCGGTTAGTATGGCTACGTAGCCCACATAGCCTCCATCTTCATATCCATTACATGCCGCACTGGACCAGTGGTAGTTCCACTCCCCTTTCCCCCATCCTACCCCTTTTCGACCCACCTTCCTCTTCTGACAGGCAATCGCAAGCCGTATGCAAACAACATTTTGCAGAGCAACTGGAGGTTCTTCTTGCTGGTCGCCTTCGTTGGGCTTCCTTCGTGAATTCTATGCTTTTGCCTATGTCAGTGCCATCTTGCTGCATACTGCTTCCTTCTTGCGTCCTGTACGATGTCCGAGCACACACATACACACATATACACATACATACATCGTGTCGAGAGGGGGAATTTGTGTTTGTGTAAATGTTCGCATCTCTAAATTCGCATATACAGCCAGTGGTCAACTATGGAAATTATCGATCGACTTGCTTTTGGTGTCAGGTGGTTGGGCGATGGATGCGGTGCCAGCAAAGGCAGCGAAGGCAGCAAAGGCAGCATCATGATGGACACGCAGCCGGAGTGGAAGTGAAGCGCCAGCTTCTCTTCTTCTATGCCAACGAACTGCCTTTGCTGCTGCCTCAACGGATTTCGGGGGCGGCATCACCCAAGGCGGACATGGGTGCACTGTTAGAGAGTGGGTTATGGGTTAAGGGAAGGGAGGAGTTGGGCTAGGGATAGATTTTGGCATAGCAATAGGGACTCTGCTTGTCCGAGCAATGCTTGCGACAGCGACAACATACTGGATGCTGGATGCTGAATGCTGGACAGGACTTGGTTGCCAAGGCAAACGACTACCTACTATATGTTGCCTCAGTTCGAGCTCGAGAATAAGTTGGCATCAACGTTAGCGACAGCAAAATGCCACTGCCACCGCCTGCACACATGAATCAGCCCACCTAACCACCCCCCCCCCCTCCACCCCTTTCCACTCCCCTTCTGCCTTTCCTCGACTTGTACAATTCTCAGCACGACGAATCTAACGACCAAGAGATGACGAGGAAGAGAACGAGCATGAGAATGAGAATGAGAATGAGAACGAGATGACGATGACGATGACCAAAAGGAATGAAAGCTACAGCTACTCTGCATTTTGCGAAGCATTCGGCGGAAATATTCGGCCCAGCTCTCGTCTTTTTAGCCAGCTCCCCCCTCAAATCAACCAAGTTGGCCCACACATACACAGATGGCCCCCATGGCACATCAAAAGGCTGCTCTGGTCCCATTCGAGCGACCATTCAAAATAGCCGAGTGGGTTGCCAAGTCGCTATGAATGTGGATATAGATGTGGATGTGGCTGCGGATGCGGATTGGGATGCAGATGGATGGAGGGTGTGCGTCGGAGGCCAGAAATTGCTTATGCGACATCTAGTGCCTCCAGTTTTAGTTATGGCTGGCAAAGTCAAAGACGGCCCAGGTCCAGTTGAGTCCACTGCCAAAGCAAGAAGGCACATACGCTTATACATACGAGTATGTACTTAAGGCCAGCCTGGACATTTCTCTCTCTCTCTCTCTCTCTCTCTCTTTTTCACTGTCTCTATCTCTTTCTCTGTGTATTTGAAATTTTTCGCCGTCAAGTTAAAGGTCCGCTGATATGGATAACTTGATCTGGGCATGTTCTCAAGTTTAAAACACGAATCAGAGTAACTGCGATGTCCCCGCTCCAACTCTGTCTCGTCATCTATGATGATGAGCAGGAGGAGAAGGCAGAGGAGTACGGGCAGGAGGGTCAGAGGATGGACGTGTTCTGCGTGCTCATCGATGCATTAACTCGACCATCCGATGTTATACTGAAGATTCTTTAGCCTCTTGCCGCATTCACCATGCCAGCTTACTCATTTGTACCTCTTACAAGTGCCACAACCAAGAGTTGTTGTTTTTTGTTGTTACTATATTTGTTGTTGCTGTAGCTTTTCTACCTCCTTCCTTCTCTTGTCTCACTTGAGGTTATTAGATTGCGAATTGCCAATGACTGACACTGTCCATCCATCCAGTTACGAGTCCCCAGTCCAATGAGCCACATCGAAACTTAAGGTTCATCGGATATAGAATTCGATTTTCGAATCGCATCTCAAATGAAATTAGGTTCACTTTTTTTTCTATGTTGGCACAGGTGTTGGTATAGGATTGAATATAGGTATAGTTTAACAGAAACCCGAACAACAGCAGGGGGAGTACAGAGTTTAAGTTTATGATTTCTATATTATCTGTACCTTTAAAGTTTAAACTATGCAGTTTGTTATTTAATGGAACAGTTAGTAGAGGAATGTCAAGGATAGCAAGGAACGGAAACTCATAGAGAGTAATATCACATTGATTTCTAAACTCAAAAGAATATTAATAACTGAAGTGAACTTGTAAGTTAAAGAAAGGAATATTATTTTACATTTCAAAATATCGTATTATATGGGTTCTTTTAATTATTGGATTGATCATTTTAAATTCAGAACTTATTAAAAAAATATATAAGTAAACTATGTTGAATAACTATTGAGTACTATTGTAAATTGGAGAAAGATAAATCATATTTTGAGACAACTAAAATATTTACTAACCCCAGATGCAATTCAATGTCAGTAGACTGTACGTTGAGAGAAAATAATATAAGTATATCATTATGACAACATAGTATCTACAGTTAAGATATTAAGTGACACTATTACCAATAATTAAAGAGCCATAGAACAGTTAAATGAATGGAAAGTATCATGTGATTATGATATGATATTGATTTCTCATACGACACGATTTGTTAACTTTTATTTTTATCGATGGCGGCACACAGAAAAACGCACAAAACTATGTAGACGTCTGGCCATCTTATTGGGATTAACCTAGTCCCGTTCATAGGGGGTCCAACAAGTGGCCCATAAAAATACAAACGAACATATACGGATGGGCATAATAATTTATGCGCTTTGCTCCACTTTCAGCTTACGAGTGCAAAGTACCACTGCCAGCTTTATTTTATTTTTATTTCTATTTTATTCTTATTCTTTTATGTTTTCTCTGTTTTCTGTTCTCTGTTCCCTGTTCCCTGTACCCGGCTCCGTGTTCCCTGTTCCCTATTCTCTGTTTGCTGATGCTTATACGACGTGTTTACGTTTTCTTTGTGCGACTCATCCAAGCGCTCAGACTGAGACTGAGACAGAGACAGAGTATGTGGAGAGGAACCGGAAAGGGGCAGAGGTCAAAAGAAAAAAAAAAAAAGAAGTAAATGCTTAAAGGCAGAAAGAATAAAATATTTATTCATCCATTCTAGATTTCATTCATGAGCGTTTACTATTTCTATTCGTACATGTGCCGAGGTATCATTCCCGCGTAAAACTTATCCCATCGTCGTATATTTTTCCTACATTTCTCCATGGTATCTCGACTCCATGTTGCTCCATCTTCCTGTTCCTACTGCTGTTCCTGCGTTTGCAAGTGCTGATGCTAGCTTCCAGCTTAGTTTTTTTCTGTTTTTTTCATTTTTATTCAGTGCCCCACTCAAAGTTACAACTTAACTGTTATTTTATTACAACATTTAATAAAAATCAACAAGTGCATGACTCGTCTGTTGCTCCCGAGTAGAAAGGAGTGTGTTCTCCGCTCTCCGCTCTACGTTCTCTGTTCCCTGTCCTCGCCCTTTTTACTGCCACTCGTAGCTGGCGCTTGAGCAAATGGAGCGTGATTTTGTGGCTCCATCAAGTTTATATTAAGTGTTGGTATTAAAATAAAAATACTTGTTATTTGTCTTGCCTTTTTATTTGCCGTTGCCGCTGCCCTTGCTGCCCATCTTTTTTATTGCATCGGGATAGAGATGAACATAATCCATGGACACCAGCTTGATAGTGTACTACACTACACATACAGGAGCTGGAACATCAAATCAAGCGTGATGTAATTACCCTACGGCGATTCGCCCCCATCCTTCACTCTACAGTCTACAGACTCCTCAGGAAGCGACAAAATATCGAATTTCGATCAAGACCAGCGTTTCCCTTAATTTCGTGCTTAATTTGTCGCCGGCGAAACGTAGGACCCTAACGTAACGGTATTCCTCCATAATGTCGCGTTTCACTGATTCACTACTATGCGCACTTGCTCCTCTCCAGCATTTCCATTTAGTATTTGGTTACTGGGACGCAACTCAATGAATCGCTGACTCGTTGATTTGCTGACCCGCCGACTTGCGAGTCTCACAGTTGTGGTCAAAAAAATGGTATCATTTGACCATTTGATACTCAGATCATCAATCCGATGAGGTCATCAAAGATAAGAATTTCCACTAAATCCACTACTTATGCTCAGAGAGACTGCAGTTTGTATGGAATCATAGGACAAAGTTCTCTCTTGTATTCTATAATAGATATTTAAACTAAGTTTCGAAATTAGCCATATGTTTTCTAACAATTTTCCAATTTTTATGAAATAAATATCGGTTTCGGTTATGCTCGAATTAAGATTTTCGGTTATCGGTTATGCAAAATCTTGGAGTATCGGTTTCGTAACGGTTATACCGGTATGGTTTCGGTTCAAAAAAAAATAAAAATTATGGTTGTCAGTTGACCAAAATAAGAAGCTTTATTCATTGTATTGCATGAAAAAGACTTAATGCTCTTTTTGGCCTGGAAAATAATGCTATCTGGTTATTGAAATGGTCCAGCGTAATGTCGATTTTATTATAATTTGATCTCACATAAATTTGACTCATTTGGTTTGATAATTTCGATTATTTCGATTTTACTGATTTTTAATAACTACGAACTGCCATAACTTTGTCAAAAGTCAAAAATTTGAAATTTTTCGAAAAAATCAAAAAAGATAAAGGGGTAACACTGTAAAATATCAAAAAAATTCAATTTTGAAAAATTTTTCAAAATGAACAAAATTTAAATGCAAAACGAATTTAGAGGTAAAATTATGCTCAAATTTACATTGCGCATGGAAATTGATTGTCTGTTGACAAAGTTATGGCAGTTCAAAATTATCAAAGTTAACCCTTAAATTAACCCTTATAAATGAATCGGCTACTAACGGTTATTTCGGTTTAAAGAGTTTCGGTTTATGGGTTTCGGTACAGTGAAAAAAATATATTCGGTTACGGTTTCAGTTACGGTTACAAATTTCAATTGGTTTTCACCGGTTAAAGGTTTTAATCCCGGATTTTAATACAATTTAAAAGGAACAAAAAGCTTCACGAACTATATTCAAATCATCCCTTTATTTGACTCTATTAATTAGGTTGAAGAGCAATAACATTTTTTATGATTTAGTAAAAATATTGATAGTAAAATTTTAATAAATTTATTTAAAAAGAAATATTCTATTTTTTCGACATATTGACCTCAAAAAGCCCCAAAACCCTAAGCAAGTTTACCAAAAAAACAATACCTTGGAAGTTAAAGACCGAACAAAAATGTTAAATATTCTCAAAAATAAAATTCAAAAAGTTAATGATGCAGTTCGATTCCTAGGACCCGAAATAGGGGGAAACCGTTGAGTTTGGTAATTTCTTTCTTTTTTTCTTGTTTAGAAGAAAATTATCGCAGTTTTATAAGGATTTAAATGTTGAGAATACTTAGTAAGCTAAACCTAAGACTAACTATTTAGTTTTAAATATTTATAGTGAAAAAATCACTGGATTTTAAAGTATCTGAAATTGACATTATACGGTTTGGTGATTGTCCGTAAGATAATTAAAGTTATATTTATTAACGAAAAATTATTTAGTCAAGCAAATGAATTAAAAAACTTGGCCAAAAGGACAGATCCTCCGGCTACAATGGAGTGGGCAATGAATGGCCTTTGAATAATATTAAAGTTAATAACAAAAACATACTCATTCAATAAATAGTTGTAGATAATTTATAATATTTATATGTACAAGTTAGTATGTATGTCACAATTAAGTACATCCAATGTGAATGTATGTATAACAGTGTGCAACAAAATAACTTTCTCCCTATTATATTTGGTTCGACTTTTCGCAAAGTTTCACCCTATGAAAATAAAGCAGAAAAAATCACATTAAATAGTCTGACACTGACCTAGCCTAATGCCTTTCATGTTATTTAGCTCACAAAAGAAATGAAATAAAAACTCTGAATGTGGCAAAGAACACACACACACACACACACAGAGAAGAAGAGAGACACATTTACAGGCAGAGACAGACATACAATCCATATATACGAGTAGTATGAAATATGTATATATGTGTGTGCATACTTACGACAAGTCTGATAGCAATACATAAAAAATTTAATAAGTATATATATTTATGTATGTGAATGATAAAGATGGGTGAAGGACACACACACACACACACACACACACACACACACACAGAGAGAGAGAAAGAGAGAGGGAGAGAGACAAACGCCTTAATAAAAAGGAAGTTTGTAAATATTAGTCAGACATCAGACTCGTAAACGTGAATGCATTAGTGTGGATTATGTATCAAATAATCCGAAAATGTTTAAAAAGAATACAAGAAGAGCAACAGATAAATACTCTTACTCCCGCTCCCTTCCCCCTTAGCATGTGAGTGGGTTGCCAGGGAGAAAAAGAGAGTCATACTGTTAGGTACTTGTGAATTGAATATAAAAACAAACATAAAAGTTTAACGCCTTCTTCAATCCATCCCAGTCGCAATATTGGTCAATATATGTACATATGTATACATGCAGTATGTATGTATGTACATATGTATATAGATATAAAAACTATTTTGGTAAGTATGTAGGGCCACTTTCTTTCTTCTAGCTTTGAGACACCTACAAAAAAAAAAAATACCGGCTATGGCAGTGACCACTCCGAATGCCAACCCCAACCCCAAGCCCAACCCCTAGCCGACCTCGACCTCGACACCAGTCTGGCTTTGAGTAGACCAACGACTAAGGAGCACACAACATACGACATGCAATATATATTTTTATGTAGACAAAGTCTGCTCGAAAAAGTGCAAACAAAAAAGAAAAAATAGAAAAAAAGAAAGAAATCCTTACACATAGACAGAAAAGAAGTGGAAAAAATTGGTTTTATGATTCAAGGACAGGAATCACATTATTCTTACAACGGGATAAAATCCACACAGACACTAGGTTATGGGTAGTACCCATTCCACCATCCACCACCCACCACTCACAACCCCCCAACCTCCTCTCCTGCCCTCAATTGAAACTTACTATTGCGGTTATACGCTTCCCGCTTTTGGCTCGATTCGAAGCAATAATTTAAGTCCAACATTTTTATTGCTACACATCCACTCCTAAGTATGTATGTATGTACGTATACCCTTACTATACATGTATATACATATATATATGTATGTACTATGTACATAAACTGAGAGCACTTTCGATTTCATTCAATTGGACTTTGAACTTTTGTTAAAAGAATATAAAAATACTAAAAACATCACAAAAGTGAAAAGTTGGACGTTATTGTTTTTTTTCCTTTCTATTTCGTTTTTCTTTGCTCTCCTTTTCATTTCTTTATACTTTTTACTTACATTGCTTTAATCGTTTGACATAATTAAAAGCATTGCATGTAATTCCGGATGATTTGTTATGTAAATGCACGTGTGTGAACTAAATTGTTTGCTCGGCTTCGAGATACCCTATATCACAAATATCCTTTAAAAAGTCGCCGTCAACGCGAGCTTCAGTTGACCTCTTAGTACGTTTATTTTTTTTATAGCAGAATTTTGCTTATCGTCTTGTACCATATATTTTGATATTATAAGCTCGCTCGAGAAGTGCTTCTTTTCGCTTGAGTGCTTGTGCGTCTCTCTGGCGCTGCTTACTGAAACATAAAAGATATAAGAGCAAAGATCGATTATGTCTTTTTAACTTGATTTAAGTTTACAAAACATTAATATAAGCAATGTCATTGCCATCAATCCCTTGGCAAGGTTATACTCCAGCTTAGATGCCAATTTCGGCTATTATATTGTTACGTTAGCATATCAACAGCAAATCATATTTGGTCATAAAAGCACAGTCAATAACAAATCTGTGGTATGGAAGTTACCACATTTTCAATGAATTCGTTGATTTTATTACGCTACGTAACATGCACACACATACATATAATGACGTTCTCATAGATGTTGCCACATGTGGCACGCGTCCTGCTTTTTAACTGTATTCACAATTTTTCTCAAAGTATGTGGGAGGAAGTACGTACACTCATACCACATAAGGACATACTTTTCAGACTATGAGGGATCGAGACACTTGTCCACTGGCGAAAGCGAGAGTAAAATTTTTATTTGAATTTTATGGGCTAAATCAAACAGACATGTCCACATACAACACACGATTGACATGAAGTTGCACTGGAGGGTCGAGGGGAGCAGTACCTAGGTTGATGTCGTTGCCCTCGGTTTACGATTGAGACTATTGTGTGCAGTTCTACATTAATAGCTCATTTCTGAGCTCTTTATGTCTTGTACCTGTGCCACATAAATTGAGATACTTAAAGTAGGCGTGAAAATACTGCAATAAGATATACTCGTATTTACAGGCATTTCCAGTTTTTACGGGCAGCTACTTAACCGTGATTACAAATTTATTGATAATTAATTGACGATTAAGCGATAACAAGCTTCGAATGTTCATTGTTATTATAATTCAGTATGATGATTTCAATTGGGGGTTAAAAGCTTAACTGAAAACGTAACCTTTAACCGATGAAAACCGATTGAAATTTGTAACCGTAACTGAAACCGTAACCGAAAAAATATTTTTCCACAGTACCAGTTCGGTTTTGGCCCTCGCAGCTACTGAGAAACTTTGATGCCTTTGAACTGTCATAGCTTTGTCAAAAGTCAATCAATTGATATGTTGAATGTAAATTTGTGCATGTTATCACCTCCAAATTCGTTCTGCATTTAAATTTTGTTCATTTTGAAAATTTTTATGTAAATTTTCTATATTTTCGAAAAAATTCGAAATTTTCAAAATGAAAAAATTTAAATGCAGAACGAATTTAGAGGGAAAATCATGATCAAATTTACATTGCGCATGATAATTGATTGACTTTTGACAAAGTTATGGCAGTTCGAAGTTATAAGAACTCGGAAAAATCAAAATGGTCGAAATGTTCAAACCAAAATTATATGAGATCAAATTATAATAATGTCGACATTACACTGGACCATTCCAGTAACCAGATAACATTATTTTCCAAGATAAAAAGAGTCTTTTTTCATTAATACAATGAATAAAGCTTCTTATTTTGGTCAACCGAAAACCTTAATTATTATTTTTTTGTGAACCGAAACCATACCGGTATTTTTAAACCAAAACTTATAAAAAAAACCGATAACCGTTACGAATCCGATACTCCAAAATTTTGCATAACCGAAAACCTTAATTCGAGCATAATCGAAACCGTAACTGAAACCGATATTCGTTTCGGTTTTAATTCCTGATTTCAACAATATAATACACCTATATGTAACAGGATTCAATCCGAATTCAACACCAATATCGCCATCTAATTGGAGTCCTGAATGCCAGTATATTTTGTTTATACATTTATGGTAAGTCAAAGATTAGCATAAGACAATAGATTTGGTTTAGCGACTTCGATTTGCATTTAATTGCATAATGTATTAGATAATTAGTTTAAATTCATTATCAGGGGACTTAATTATTTAAAATAATATGAATAACGACTTACGGTCAAACTGTTCATCATATACTCTAAGAAAGTGCTTTTACTTCAATGGGCATTACAGAAAAAAAATAATAATAAAAATAAATATTTATCCAAATCTCATATCTGGGGAAGTTTTCTTTCAGAAACATTTTAGTGTTTCTAATGTGAACAATTTACAAGTAAATTACTTTACCACGATGAGTAATGCAGTTTTTCGAAATCATAAATATAATAACGACTATTCCACAAAATTTCCATTGCAGAGTCAACAAGCTAACAAAACGCAAACAGAACACTTAATCCTTATAAATATGTTTTATAAATAATTTTAATAAACTATTGTATACATAGATAATTTCCCAAATCAATTTTAAGCATTTCACGTTCTGAAAGTCACATATCGAAAAGATTTTTCAATTATTCCAATTCTTTTCGAATAGATATCGAATAGAAAATCCGATTACAAAAATAACAACGTCTTTTCACGTTGTTCACGTCTTTTTCGTACATCCTCGAAATAAAAGGATTAGGCAAACAATCATATGACGTTATTTGTATGTGTGTGATCAAATTAGCATTTGTGTAATTATGGCATATAATTAAACACCTCAAGTAGTACATAATACGGCAATTAAAGTATAAGTAGCTCTGACATTGACCTCTATTTAGGATATGCCTACTGGGTGAAATCAAATACCACATGGGGGTCACTCGCACTTGGTACTTATTTGTGCATAAACAAGTACATATTCATGTATGTATGTATGTATGTACATAAGTACTTCCACTAAGTATATACATACTTAATAGTGTAAACACAGATGCACATTCATACTTATGTACAAACGCGATGCACTTATGTAAACACATACATAGGTAATGTGCATTATATGCCTACCATGTGACTAGACGTTATAATGTGTGTATCATTATAATGATAATTATGACAATCATTATGTATGTACATACATAGATTTACATGTGTTTGTGTGATTATTAACGTGTTCATGTACGTGTCTGTTGACGCCATCTCATAAATACACTCAGCCAAACACATACATTCACATTCAGACAAATTAGGACAACGTCAACCTATTGCCTATTTAATTATAATGAGCTCTGTCCGACTGCGACTGCACATTGTGCATTAATGTACAAACACACATACATATATGTACATACATGTGAGTATCATATGTAAATATATAAGTATATGCATAGGTATGTATAAATTGATTGAAACTGCGAATGGCTTACAGGCTTATATGTTTGTATGTACATAATTATCTATGTGCAGATAAGCAAATTATGCACATAATAAACATAACCTTGAACTTAAATTGTACATACGTGTATATATGTACATACTTACCTACATAAGTGTCTAACTAAGTATGTAAAGCTCTTCATATTCACATTTGACAATTGTAGCAATTGTGTGAAGGTCGTCTAATTATAATAATAATTTGAATTTATAAGTTCAATGTATCCTTTGCAAATATTGAACTAAAATAAATCCATTATATTATAGTAAATTTAGATAAACTAGTAGAACACTTTCAAAAGCAAATATGCTCGTACTTCTGTTCTCTTTAGCTTGGAAAACAACTTTTATCCCTTATTATCAATTATAGTTTTATAAAAGGTGCATTTAGTAAAATAAAAACTACATCCGTCAAAGTCAAAGTCAATTATTTAGGTAGTATTTAGGTAGCTCAAAGATAATTCCAAATATATCTACACAATTCAGCGCTCTATGCGAGGATTGGCCAATAAGTCCTTGGCCGAAGTATGAAAACCCAACTTTTTTAATAAAGATATAATTTTGCAGGTGAAGTTTTATAATAAACAATCACAACGTTTGGTTTTGACGATTTTTTATGTTCTGATGAATCGAAACTATCGCGAATATCGCAAATAATTTTCGGAATACCCGTAGAATCATTCATATCGATTAACTTTAATGGGCCAGATCGATAGCCTGGAAATACTATTCTGAGCTTTTAAATCAATTATAAGTCACATTACGAAATAGAGTAGTCAGACTAGCGAATAGATTTGATAAAGAAAATGTATTATTCTATTGGAAAAGCTATAGTCGAGATCTAGACTTTAAGAAAACCCTTTTACAGTTTAGACATCTATTAATTTTATCTGTGCATTTCAAGCTCAAATTACTGCATGCTTTTAGGCGCTTCAAATGGTTATTGGAATTTATAAGTTTTATGGAATCAGAGATTCCTGATTTTCCATTCTGCGTACATTCCAACGAATACAATATCCCTTTGACCTATTTTTTAATTCTTTTTTATTAAAAAACAGGGAATAAATAGTATTGTCCTACACTATCATACTTTTAGAGCTTTTAATAACACAATAAGCGAGTTGATAAAAAAAACTTCCTTACGTATCCTTATTCTTAGGGGTTTAGAGTGGGTTGACAAATACTTGATTTTTGTTCTTTTCAATGACAACTATATATACGTATTGTCAAGTTGTGATAATCATTAGATTTGCATTTAGAGAATATTTGGAATCTTGCGAATTTTAATTGAAATATCTGTGACGACTTTCTTTATTATGTATACTATATCATTATAGCCTATCAAATCATTATATAAACATTATAGCCGAAATTGTGTGCTACTACGACGATAATACTGCTTTAAATTATGAAAAGTAGATTCTCGATTAAATTAATTAATTTAATGTAAAAGTAAATAGCAACTAATTGGGATAGCCTATGTTATTTTTTATTTTCTGTGGTGACGGGAAAGGAAATTTGAATTTTAAATTACACTTGGTAACTATTCTTTTCTCGAATCGTCTATTGAGAATTCTTCTTCAGACTGTTGGGTATCGAATTTGCTGTTCGTGATTAATTTGAATCTTGGGTATCTGTAATTTATATAAAATGCAACTGATTAGATAATTTTAATTATGCGTAGGAGAATCTTAGATCTGAGTATCTCGACTATAATAGAACATTTCAACGACTTGAAATTTTGGGGTTGGATGGTCCTCTGCTCTCACATTGAAAATGCACAAAATGCCCAAAAATATCAAAATTTTGCTTAAACATCCACTTCTTCGCCTTTGGCTTACACATAAAAAACACAACAGCAGAATTTGCCTATGTACAAAATTTCATCTTGCGTACGTTTGTGCATATAAAGTATACGTATATGTATTTACCATATAAGTAAAACATATCTAAACATACATATATGTGTGCTTACAAGCTGTAGCAGTGTGTGTGTATACATATATATATATATATATATATATACCTCAACATAGATACGTATGTGTGTGCTTTCGAGAAAACGTCTAATTCTCTAAAATGTGAAATTTTACAATCGCCTAGCGCACATCTTTACCTCCATCTACCAGTCGCTCCCACGACGCAACATCAGCTCGAGAGATGTTGCTGTTGCCCGGACAGAGTCCAGCATTCGGACTCCACTCCTTCTACTCGCAATCCTCCCCCATCTCTTCCCAATCTCATGCCCAAGCTAACCATCAAGTCGTCTGTCCCGTCTCAGTCCCAGGCAACGGCGCGTTGCTTGACCAGAGCCCACACTCTCATTTCGACAGCCACACCCCCAATGAACAATCTACAACCCACTCTCATACCCACATTTGGAGCAATTCCACGTCAGTCCGTGGCAACTGCCCACAACGAGTCCAGTTCAGTTCTGTTCTGTTCAGTCCGGCGGTCCCCAATCGCGCCAAACTCCCACTCACGTACTATTTGCGGCATCGTCCGCTATATGGCACTAATACACCGTCATATCATACACACACACACACATACACATACACAAAACATACATACAAACGCAGAGAGAACATATAAATATACATATACAAACATACATACATGCACACTCTTATCCTTTTCACATGTCGCAAGTAGTATGCAAACAACATTTTGCAGAAAACAGTTCGTTCCTTGGTCTTCGTTTTATCTTCATGGCAGACCCTTACTTATTGTGGGGACTGACCATCGTGTTGCCATCACCATCCACACCCAGTGCTGTTATGTGGATGTGAATGTGGATGTTCATGTGAATGTGGATGTGAATGTGAATGTGGATGCTACTGCTTTCGATGCTTGATTCAGCTTCAGCCTCAGCAAACGCTTTCGTGTGTCGTCGTCATCGTCGTCGTCGTCGTCGTCGTCGTTGCTTCTAAGAGTAAATGCTTAGTGTGTGTCCATGTGTGTGTCCATGTTTGTGTCCATGTGTGTGTGCGTGTGTGTGTTAGTTGTTAGAGAGGGTGATTCTGTACGTTTGTGCAGATGTCCGCTTCAAAATTCGCATACACAGCAGTGGTCAACTATGGAAATTATCGATCGACTCGCCCCTGGCGCCAGGTGGTTGGGTGCTATGATGGAAACGTGGTGATGGCGACAGCAACGACGACGGCGACGACGACGACGACGACGACGACGATGGCAGAAGCTGGGCCGCAAGTTGCTTGTGCCATGTGTGGATCCATCGTCGTACAAGTACATCGTCGTTGTGGAGTAAGGCGCACAAAGGCAAAGGCAAAGGCAAAGAGGCAAAAGGGATTCTCGCATTCAAGCTAAATGGCAAGAACGTTGACGGCAGCAGCAGCAGCATCAGCAGCAGAGGTAATGGCAGCGACTGCGGAACGGCAACGGCAGCGGCAACGGCAGCTAAGAGATGCCCAAAAAGAAATTGCGGACATTTACATTATGTGTCCATGTGTGACTACCTAACATAGTATGGCCACGTCGACTCATGGCTAAGTGTGCATGAGTCTCGACCGTATGTGCTTTACTTTCCATGCATACTCGGACATAGAAATATACGTGGGTCGCCATCGCCATCGCCATCGCCGTCTGCTGGCGATATGTCCTCTTGTACTAGTCCAGACGTCCAACTGTCCAACTGTCCAAATGTCCAGATGTCCAAACGTCGCTTGCTTGCTTGGTTGTTCGGTTCGGTCTAGGCATTGAACTCGGAGGTCTCCGCATCTACATCAAAAGTAGAAAGACCAACGGGACGGACCCTCATCCTCATCCTCATCCCTATACCCATACCCATACCCATTTCCATTTCCATCGTCAACCTCATCTTCATTCTCGGAGCCATAACAACAAGGCAGACGAAGGAAACGAATGACTAACGAAGGAAATTGCTGATATTGTATGGAGCAAAAGTTGTGCATGTCTGTCTCTGGCAACGGCGCGCTTTAGTTTTGACAGCACCTAGAATGGCTCACACACACACACACTCACACACACTCACACACACACATGCCTTCATATTTCAATATACGTATACATATCTGGAATACATACCAAGCCAGGAGAATTGAAATACACACGAATATATACACATACATACATATAGGCACATGGACACTGTCCAAGCCTTCCCTCAACACTGTCCGACATCTTGCCATGCTATGGTTTTCTCTATCGATGCTAAGGACTGTTCCAAGTCTTCTTCCATCCCAGAGCACAAACAATTAGACAAGTAAATCTCTAAGAGAATAGTCCAACAATAAACCTTATGCAAAACACAACACTTCACCAACCCCCTCCACAAAACCTAATGACTTTCCTTATGAATATTTCGATATCCGTACGCATCGGCGTTAATTACACTTTCAAAGGCATCGAAACAATGTTCGGACCAACTTTGAGGTTATAAACAAAAGGGACGAATCATAATGTCCGATCGCTTATTAAAATGGTCGAATTGCAGAAATAATATTTCATGCGAAAAATTATGATTTTAAAGTACTTTAATAATTTCGTTCAATTATGTATACATAGGTAATAAGTAAAAGTTTTACTATTTTTTTAATATATGAAAGAATCGTATGAGACCATAAGGTATACATTTTTCTTAAGTGATTAGTTTAGTTGATATTCAAACTAGTTGCTCAGTTCCAAAGTTTTCTGAATAAAACTCTTCTAATTTCTAAGAATGTGGCACTCGGATACACGACGATACAAAGGATTTATTATCTATTGATGCTGATCATGAATATGCATTATATCTTTTACCATCTATTTACAAATTGTTAATAAGTATTGGACTTAAAAACTTGTGAAAATTTTTAATTAAAAACGATTACATTCGCACGTTTTTCACTGATGACCAGGAAAAAACTTATTGGTCAGATACAAGGGAACAGTGCAATAAAACTATAATATCTAATATCCTGGTTTAGACTAAGAATAACCGCTGTCACACGTTCTCTCTTCATATGTAAAATTAACAAATACTTATAATGGATGTCATTATAAAACCTTGTATAAATAATATATAATATATAAATATTATAAAGTATATTTGAGTATAGTATACCATGATCTAAGAAACTATAAAAGCTAGTTCATTTTTATAAATAGTTTACATATAATATATTCTAAATCAGGACAAAGAGTACAGTCGATATTTGTAAGTCCGCCTGTTTTAAAGCTAGTTTTGAAGATATCTCACAGTCAAGTACTAGAACAATCTTCCATCCGATGTCGTTCTATAGTCAACCTTAACCCTCTTAACCATCTCTAAAAACCCCTTTTTAGATGAAAAGAAATCATCGTGTAATTAATAATTATTAGGGAGAAAAGTGAGCATGAATGTGTTGTGCATCTATTGCCGAAATATGAGCGCGTAAAACAATGTTTTCCAATTAGACTGTTAAGCTGTGGGAAATAGAAACATGGCCAAAAGCCAAATTCGGAATATGCGAGTCGGAAAAAAACTATTTTTTCGTCCATGGGCCGTGTCAAAAACCAACAAACATTCGAAACACACATCACAAGCACTTTGCACGTCCATACATGCCTAATCGGCGACAGTATCACATGACGATGGCCAGAGGAGAGAGGACACATCTACATTGAATGCGGTTCAGGACCAAGGACCAGGACATGGCGCCTGCAATGCACGCGAAGACGCGTGAGATAGATGGAGGGTACAGGGGGTACAGGAGATACAGGAGGGCAATGCTGTTATGCAACAGAAAAAAGAGTCAAGTGCATCAAGCTGCATGCCACTGGGCAAACAAGCGGTTTCCAACTGACTGCCTAATCCCCTTAAATGGCGCTCCCGCGTCCATCCATCCGTCCTTCCGTCCAATCTTTCCCGTTGTCCGGCGACTTTTTTATGCGCCGTAGCTCGAAGCGCTTAGTGAGCTGTGTGACGGCCGCAGTTTTTGTTTTACCGCAATTTTGGCGCATTGGTGAAAGGCAGTTGGCTCTTTGCTCTTGCTCTTGCCTCTTGCCACTTGCTTGTTGCCAGTTGGCAGTTGGTTGGAAAAAAAAAAGAAGTCACTTGATTGACCTTCGCATTGGAGTACACAGCTGCAGTTTTTTTCCCCGTCATTCTCGGCGTCAACGATATCACGGCAGTTGCCAACTAAATTTCCATATGGTGCAATTTTGATGCGTGCTAACCCAAAAAAAATGCCGTTATTCATGGCTGATTTTTCATACCCGTTGGTCGTTAAATAAGAGGGTATATAGTATTCCTTGCATCATCGGCCGATTTAATATAGCCGTCTATATCCGCCTGTCTAGCTATTAGAGCAATCTGTGTAGATCAAGTTGATTTCAAACTTCATCACATCCACAGTATCTAAGATAGAAAGCTCTTGTTGTTACATTTATTTTTATCAATCATCCGACTTAATCGCATTAAGATGGGATAATTATAACAGTAGTTACGAATGTTTTAAGTTTTTAGGCAAGGTGAGATCCTAAAAGTATGCAGCAATTTTTAATCATATATAATATTAATACATTTTTAAATTGAGTGAAAGGTATCTCAAAGTCGGGAACATGTTTTCCCATCGTTTTTTTCGTTGCAGTTTTTGTCTTCGCGAAACACTCGAAAAGTGAATTTTTTGCCGCTGCGATTTGAATGCAACACCTTTGGCGATGGCAAGGGTAATGGCAGCAGCAACTCAATATGAGCGTGCCCCATGAAAAACTGCGGCTATTCAACAGCTGCCAACGGCAGTGAAACTGAAATTGAAACTGATACACGGTCAGTAGGGAGTCAAGGGTACATCCGGAGGGACAACTGAAGCCGTACCGAATTCTAAGAGATGTTAAAAAGTGCATTGAATCTGTGGCTAACACGTCGACTTGAGGAAAAGAAATAACTAAACTAAATATAGTTGAATGGAATGCCCCACTTGTTGAATCAAATGCGCATATATACATAGATACATATGTATATAGTATACTCGTATAATTATTACACATCATATACACACAGTTACATATCTTAATGCGATTCGTCTTCAAACGACCCAAATGAGAAAAACTTACTTTGAACGTCTAGGTTTGGCTAAATTCTTTTCGTGTAAGTCTCAAAGTTTACAAGGTCAAGAAAACTTTTCAGTCACTTCGCAAGTTTTGAAAGTCAGTAAATAAACTATTTCTATGCATACTAACAATACCGACTATGAGTCAAGATGCAGTTGCAAAAGTCTTCAAGCAAATGTAAAGGCAAACATTGTATAAATATTTCAATCAATAATAATCATTTCCATTTTTTTTACTCGGAAGTTATAGCACAACGCAGAGAATTGCTTGAAAACCTCTTCAAATAGAGGAAAATGGTGATGATGGATATAAATATATATTTTACTTTGCACATGTGTGTATTTATAGGAATTTTCATAGGAGGAATATACTAAATATTACTATTCGACGACATATGAAATCAGGGATGTTAAACGAGTGTTAACTAATCAGTAGTGAAGAATAGATTACTTAATGAATTTAATGCAAACTTTTTGAAACCCACATTTTAAATTGGTTTCATCTGATTGCCATATCTAAATTGTTTGATTATAGGTAGAAGTTTGTTGAACATACTTAAGTGCTACAATTTATTACCAAGGAAATTGACTTTATTTTTATTTCTATCATTAATTGGATTGAATAAATATTTATAATATTATATTTTAAAATTTCCACTTGGTTGAAAGGGATTTCTGTGATACCTTTGATTATAAAACCAAAATATATTTTAATATTTTTAAATACTAAATATTTTTATTATTTCTTTCCTGTCTGCAGATCATAGATTCCTGAAATGGGAGGGAACAGCAGCCGTCGGACACGTTTCCTGTCAAATCAATAGAGGTTATCATATAAGAACTTAATTTGCGATATATTGATTTAATCATAGTCGCAGAAAAAGGATAATTGATTCCCCTTATAAGTGCAGAGGAGATGAGAACAGGTGAATTTCCTTGGCTTATCCATAAAATAAAGAAGAACATAACATAGTATGAAGAAAATCATACTTAAAGAGATAGAGATAGCGTAAGGAAACCTATATGTATATAGTTTATGGGATGAAAAAAGATTTCTTCGATAGTCTTTTTAGCGATTAAGAAAGAATAAGAATAAAATATACCGAGTGTGCATAATTATAAGCAGAGATTAAAACCTTAACTGAAACCGTAACCTTTAACCGGTGAAAACCGATTGAAATTTGTAACCGTAACTGAAGCCGAAACCGAAAATAATTTTTTCCGCTGTATCGAAACCCAAATCGAAACCGAAATAACCGTTTAGTAACCGATTAATTTATAAGGTTTAATTTCGGTTCTGGCCGTCGCAGCTACTGAGCAACTTTAATAACTTTGAACTGCCAAAGCTTTGTCAAAACTCAATCAATTTCCAAGCGCAATGTAAATTTGAGCATGATTTTACTTCTAAATTCGTTTTGCATTTAAATTTTGTTCATTTTAAAAATTTTTTGAAAATTGAATTTTTTTGAAAATTTACAGTGTTACCCCTTTGTCTTTTTTGATTTTTTCGAAAAATTTTGAATTCTCAAAATGAACAAAATTTAAATGCAGATCGAATTTAGATCAAAATCATGCTCAAATTTTAATTGAGCATTAAAATTGATTCACTTTTGACAAAGTTATGACAGTTCGAAGTTATTGAAAATCTGTAAAATCAAAATAGTCAAAATTTTCAAACCAATTTAACCAAATTTATATGAGATTAAATTATCATAAAATCGACATTACACTGGACCATTCCAGTAATCAGATAACATTATTTTCCAGGCTAAAAAGAGCTTAACTCTCTTTATATGTAAAACAATGAATAACGCTTCTTATTTTGGTCAACCGAAAACCTTAATTTTTATTTTTTTTTGTGAACCGAATCCATTCCGGTATTTTTAAGCCAAAACTTATACAATATCGATAAACGTTACGAAACCGATACTTCAAGATTTTGCATAATCCATAACCGAAAACCTTAATTCGAGTATAACCGAAACTGAAACCGATAGTCGTTTCGTTTTTAATCCCTGATTATAAGTAAGAATTAAAAGGACAAATGAGAGACAGATATTTACTTAGATCTATTAAATATGTATGTATAAATCTTTAGTAAAAAGGAGCTCATCTCAGAGCCAAAAACTGTGTACTACATTTTATACGCATTACGCAGTTACTGTGACCATTCTAATTAACAAAAGTCTGTCTAATTTCACGGACGCATGGAAGCATCCACGGCAGTGACCTGTGACCTGTTGTCCAGCGGGAATCACCACGGCATCAATCGCTGCCACGTGTGAGCTGTAAAATTTATGTCAAATTTTACTACTTTACTGTGGCATTTTGATTACACTACTAACCCTATTTCACAAAAGTTAGATTTAACTAAACATAACATCCTAGCCGGCGTGGAGATGGAGGTGGATGGAATCCAGGCTCACGTTGAACCCCATCGCACAATAACCTTCTTTGAGGACGTTCCCTTTGTGGGCTTAACGAACCTTTGCCAATCTGTTGACCACTGTTACACTTTTATGTGCCGACTAAAATGGTACATACATATGTATGTAGATACCTGCACAAATATTAACATACATACATATTTACATATCTTATAATGTACATTATTTGTTTGTTTCATTTACAACAAACACCTACTTATATATTCCAACACACTTAGCTATGTATGTATATGTCTTACATACTCGAATAAGTGTCTATGTATGTATATTTAATGAAAGTTCAACACACATACATACATACATACATATATATTAGTTATATGTATATGTTTGTATGGCTGTGTTTGTATAATATATTCGTAATAACATTTTCAAAACCCAGTCGTAAGCATTTTTCAGCCGTTTCATCCCTTTTCTGGACACTTTGGGGTTACAACAACGATATGGGAATATGGAATGGTGTGCGTGTGCACAACACCTCGCGAACATTTGTCCAGCCTCCACAAACCGCATCTATCACAAAAATTTAGCTCTTGCCAAATGGTCTAGTCCGGTTTGGTCCAGTCCGGTCCGGTCCGGTGCGGTGCGGTCCCGTTCTCGAACCCCTGTCCCGGTCTCAGGTCCGGCCCGATCCGGTTTGGGTCGGTTTGACAGGCCTAACGACACGGCTGATGGTCCAGCGATTCTGTAACGCGCATACCCAAATCGCACCGCACTCTGAGCAATTATTAAACGAGTCGGTGGCACGTTAAATTCTGTCCACTTTGGAGCCGGGACAGGACCATCTGTGTTATTAAGTGTGCGTGTGTGCGAGTGTGCGAGTGTGCGGGTGTGCGAGTGTGTGTGCGGTAGTGCTGAAATAGACATCGCAAGTTTGTTTAACAACAAGTAAAAGGGTTTGTTTTTAATGCCACCTCCGCACATGAGGCAAATATAGGCCTCTTTCTGACATTTGTATCCCATATACATACAAAAGTACATAGCACATATACATACATAAGGATGTACATACAGAGTATATACCGAGATATATATTTGTATGTACATGTGTACAACTATTATAAATGACGGCAAGTCCTATATTGCTGGACCAACCTGACCGTTAAACCGTAAACCATTTTAAACAAAATGTTAAACTTTTCATTATATACGTAGCACATTGCGTTAACCACTCGCTGGACCAATTAAATTAGTTAATGAACGTTGCCATGTCGAGCATTGTTACACTAACAATTATTCTTAATGAAATAATACATTAATATATATGTAGATACACATGTCCATACACATATTGTATATGTGAGCTTGTATTCAAAATAAGTTAAATCAAACGATTTACTAAACTCACGGATAACGTAAGAAGACGCAAAAATAAAAGTCGAACAGAGAACATTTCTTTAAAAATAAACTCAGATCAAAACCGAATAATAGTAATATAGTCTTTATCTGGTTCTTTAACATTATCTTTTTTATTTAATTCCATCAAAATTATTTCTATCAAAACATATTCAAATTATAAATCACATTAGTCTATTTTTTACATCTTGAGTATTCTAATGTGGAATTTATACAAATCTCAGCTCAATTATATTATATATTTATATTTTAATTATTAAAAAAATATTATGAAAATGCGGAAAATATACAGAAACTTTATAGCGGAAATATGATTTTAATCAAATGTATCGAATTAAAAACAAATGATCATCCTTATCTTTACCATTTTAAGTTATTCATTATTAAATTTCAATTTTTAAAATATAAATTAAATATTAATTTTACATTTTAAATGTATGTATTTCAATTCTTATTAATTTTTTTTAAACCCTGTCGACTGTTTTTAGTCGATAGCCATAAAAAAAGAATAGTTCCGATCGGAAAACTTATTATATTTAAAATTAAAAGTATAAAAGATAAAAATACAACAAAGTGTCTATAGAAACAATCTGACAGGACATTTAGTCCTTATCCAATTGACAGTTGACAATCCAGTTTGCCGCAGACATTGGCGATGAGACGTTAGGTCATTTGTTAAGATTAGATGCTTGTATAAGCAAATGACTGCTTAAGAATTCATATCCCAATATTCAGGATACTACCTAATTTTTCATATTGCCTTTCAGTGACAGTGTAATAAAAAAATAAACACAACAACCGGTATTTAGCCTTAATTTATCAAGCGTCGTCATACATATGTATGTATAGGTATTTGCCTTGGTACGAGTATAATCAAACCGGACACAAATTACCACTGAAAAAAGCTACGGATTGGGAGATAATAAGCCCCTTTTCTCACGAAACGTTTTGTTACGGGTAACATGCATGCCCTTTTAACGGATTCTCTGGCCGGACACAAGAAATTCATTGACGCAATGCCGAACGTTGATGAAATCTGCTGCAGTTTCAACGCGGTGTACGTGAAGATGACCTCTGACCCTTTGTTTACCATCCCGAGGTAGCTCAAAGTTCCGTTACAATAGAGAAAGTGCACCCCAAGAATAAGGGTTACTTACACATAATGAATATTTTTAACCAAGTATGAGAATGTTTTGTTTTCATATACAAACATTGTCGCGTTGGTTTTACGGATTTTACATCCTTTTATTATATTGAAAGAGGGTGTAATTAAGTTGTGCGAATGTTTGTCACAAACAATAGAAGGCGAGTCAAAGACCATCATTTTATTTGAGTATCTATTTGCTTAAAAAAAACCAGCTTTGCCACTCAAAAGTCAAAAGTTTTAGTCAAGGTTTGGATTAAAGTTAGTTACAGAGTATCTCCCAATCGAGCACTTTGGCGAGTTTCAACTTTTTACACGACATTTATTAATGTCTTTTATGAGACACTTCTTAACCTTTTATTTCTTTAGCTTTTATGAACAACGTAAGACAATTTGATTTGCAATAAAATCTTCGTTAAACAGAAATCCACTCGACAAAGGTTTGTTTAGTGTTGCTGCCTAACGTAGATTATCAAGGATAACGAATTTTGAAGTACCCCTGCCCGAAGGCTTATCCATTCCCTTTGATAAGCTGTGGAATTCAAAAAATCGAGCCGACACTTCGTGTCATTTTGACAAAGGACCCTGACGGAATATGTCATAGTTGGCTCAGATAAGACAAACTTATTATTGTAAGATTGTTCCATTTAAATTTGGTAAAGGTTTTTTAAAAGTGCAACCAATAGTTTTCACAATAATCAAATAAATTAAGCGTGTTTATGGGCAGAGTTCATATAAGTTGGATTCTATTTACAACATTCCCATAATTCTACACAATGCAATGGATGACCACAAAATTAAAATAAATTATAGAAAACACTCCTTTTTCAAGTGATTTTTATTAGCATAATTTAAAGGTAAATTTTGATGTTTACTTCCAATTAATCGGACACCATAAGAGTGTTATCAATATAAATATATTAAAGATATCACTTAATAAATATAAAAATAAAAATATGTTGATAAAAATTTCATTTAAAATTGAAAATAGTAGTATATAAAATTAACAAATTTAGCTTTTAAGTATTAATTTTCGGTTATTTTTAAAATATTTCAACAAATGTAAGATTACAAATGCTGTAAACGCTATTGAAGGCTCACAAGATGATACCATCATGGACGAAACCAAATATAAATAGTTTCCGAATAGTAATATTTATTAAAAATGAACTCATCAAAGGATAAACTGCTTGCCGAATTTTCAGTATGTATTTTAAATAGTGAGATTTTCGAGATCCCTTATCTGTGTGGTTTTTATTAATATCAACAGTCAATTGGACAATCGATCATACCCGAGTAGAAATCTCTCGACTAGAGTATTCGTACTTGTTACGCTTCTGGTGTAGGGTGTGAAAACACCATAATGACAAAGGTCCAAAGATAGACTTTGATGTTAGCAAGGACAAAGAAGTAATAGAGAAATGCAGAGCACAACTATAAAAAGAAATATGAAAACAAAAACACAATTTCAGCAAAAGACAAAAAAGTGATTATTTGCAAAAGATGTTGGTTTCCCTTTCCATGCGGTTGGTCGAAAAAAATGAAATACTTACATACATACCTCTTTGTATATAGATACTATGTATATTTGTATAAACTTTTGTGCAACATTGTGCGAAACTCTTTGTCTTTATAAAAATTTGGATTTGTTTTTGTTCTTGTTCTTGTAATAAAAGGACATAAATGTAGCCTACATTTTAATAAGTATAGAACACAACAAAAACAAATGACAAGTATAAACACTGTTGCAATCGGAAGTACGCGCTTCTAAATACCCTGTATTCCACTCTTAACTTTTCTTTAATCCCACAATATTGAAGATATGCTTTCATATAAAATGTAGTATGTGCTTATAAGAATTTTGACAAATTGTACTAAGCATGCAAAGACTGAAAAAAGAAAAAATAATTATAATGACAAAATTAGAAAATAAAAATTAAAAAACTTTAATTAGAAAAAACCTTAGTTAGAAACAAAAGATTGGAAAAGACAAAAAAATAAATTATCCGAACTTAATAATTTCTCATTTTTTTTTCTTCTGCAAATATTCTTTAAGCTGTTAACAATTTAAGTAAAGCTCCAGAAAAACTTTTCATACTTATGTTATGTTTAATTCTTTGACGCTTTTCCTTTTTTTTAATTCTTACAAAAATGTTCGAAATTTATTATAAGAATTTTGACAAATTGTACTAAGCATGCAAAGACTGAAAAAAGAAAAAAAAATTATAATGACTAAATTAGAAAATAAAAATTAAAAAACTTTAATTAGAAAAAACCTAAGTTAGAAACAAAAGATTGCAAAAGAGAAAAAACTAAATAATCCGAACTTAACAATTTTTTTTTTCTGCAAATATTCTTTAAACTGTTAAAAATTTAAGTAAAGCTCCAGAAAAACTTTTTATACTCACATATGTTATGTTTAATTCTTTGACGCTTTGCCTTTTTTTTAATTCTTACAAAAATGTTCGAAATTTGCATGAGGTATACGAATACATAGCATTTTAATCGAGTTGGTGGTCAACCAAGTGACACAAAAAAGGCATCATATAACATCTTTGAAGGAACTAATGAGCGATTAACCGCAGCATCGCGTCGCATTCTTAACGCGACTTTTCGCTTGCGTCAAAGAACGCCAGGGGACATGGAACTAATCTGATTGTAATTGCTGCATGCTAGAGAATAAAAACCACTCAACACGCAAAACTCACGAGAGCTTGGTCAGAACTTGCAAAGGTATCTTTGCAGCCAATTATTCAAACGCGATCGAGATGCGATCGAGAATAAATTGGCTATAAAAGTCCTTACACACACATACATATGTGAGTGAAAACTAAGCAAAAATTCAGCTACAGCAAAATTAACTATGGAATAATTTACTTACGATATAAAATGTAAACATGATTATAATAAAATCTATATACTATGCCCATTAATGCGTACAATCCTTGCAAGACGTTAATACAATTAAGAGATAAAGTTCATTTCGAGTTCAGTGAGAGGGCGTGATGTATTGATAAAATATAATATAGGAGTCCTACCAGGGATTAAAACCGAAACTAATATCGGTTTCAGTTACGGTTTCGGTTATGCTCGAATTAAGGTTTTCGGTTATCGGTTATGCAAAATCTTGGAGTATCGGTTTCTTAACGGTAATCGGTTTTTTGTAAGTTTCGGTTTAAAAATACCGGTATAGTTTCGATTCACAAAATAATATATAAATTAAGGTTTACGTTTGACCAAAATAAGAAGCGTTATTTATGGTCTTACATGAAAAAAGACTTAATGCTCTTTTTAGCCTGGAAAATAATGTTATCTGGTTACTGGAATTATCTAGAGTAATGTAATGATTTTTAAAAACTTTGAACTGCCATAACTTTGTCAAAACTCAATCAATTTCCATGCGCAATGTAAATTTGAGCATGATTTTAACTCTAAATTCGTCCTGCATTTAAATTTTGTTCAATTTTAAAAATTTTTGAAAATCGAATTTTTTCGATATTTTACAGTGTATTTTTTGATTTTTTCGAAAAAATTGGAAATTTCATAATTAACAAAATTTAAATGCAGAACGAATTTAGAGGTAAAATCATGCTCAAATTTACATTGCGCATGGAAATTGATTGAGTTTTGTCAAAGTTATGGCAGTTCAAAGTTGCTCAGTAGCTGCGACGGCCAGAACCGATATTAACCCTTATAAATGAATCGGTTACTAAACGGTTACTTCGGTTAAAAGAGTTTCGGTTTATGGGTTTTGGTACAGTGGAAAAAAATATTTTCGGTTACGGTTTCAGTTACGGTTACAAATTTCAATCGGTTTTCTCCGGTTAAAGGTTATGGTTTCGGTTAAGGTTTTAATCCCTGGGTCCTACTATCACATGAATATCCTAAGCTTCTATTTGAAATGTTTATGTCATGGGGATCACATTACCACATCTTCCGCATCCGATTTCTCATTTCTGCAAATAATTCGGAATTGTTAGAATTAAGCAACTGATTCCACAGCATCGTAGAAATTGTCACTGTTCAGTTCTTTATAAGATTCAACTACGATATTTGCTTAAAAGATTCTTCTTCTCTACTGACTTTGTTCGATTTGAATTATTTGCAGAATCGAGCACTGGCGGCACGATAAATAAGGTTTACTTTAATAAACGTATTTCTCAATATGTATGTATGCATATGTATTTGTATATACATAATCACTTGGGTATATATACGTGAATATTCAGCAGTATTGGTTGTAGTAATATGAGCAAAACTCAGTCCGCCTGCACGCAAACAATAATTACAGGGGCCATCCGGTAAAGTTGCGGTGTCGAGACAATGCGATCGGTTAACCTGCTGCTATAATTGTCAATCATATGTTTGGAGGATGTCAGACATATCGACATCACACATGTATATATACAGTTGGCCTAGTAATTGTTTGGACAAAGTTAAAAACTGACATAATTGGTTTTCATTTATAAAAATAGTTTAACTTATTGTACTTAACTATTTCTTTATTTAATATGTAGCCATAATAAAATAAGGACAGGGTATTTTTATCGCGAAGTTAAATGACTAAATTATTTATTTTTTGTCAAAACAATTACTTGACTAACTGTATGTACAGACAAATTTTTATTTTATACTTTTATTTGAGATACGTTGCAATTTTATGCTGAAATATACACATACATATAATCTTATGTGTTCTCATATAAGTATGTATATATGTACATATTTATGTACCTTCATATAATGATTAATTTCGGCGATCAGTTACGATCATCCGGGTTACGAGGCGTCACAATATTGACAGCGGTTGGATGCCAATAGTATTGATATGCCCAGAGGTTTGCTTTTAAGTAATTTTATCCTCATCCAGAATGCCACGAAGATGTCCACAAGCACAACGAACAGCACATGCAATGTGAGCATGGACATGGACATGGACATGGACATGGATGTGGACATGGATGTGGACATGGATGTGGATGGGGATGTGGATGTGGATGGACGCATGCATAGAAAGATCGCTTGGATGGCCGGATGAACGTCATGAATGCATGGGAGCATTGTCAGTCGCGTAATCATCGTAATAATTCGCTTCAACTTCAACTCCAACCGTTGGCAGCAGCAGCAGCAGCAACAGCAACAGCAGCAACGAGAAGCCAAGCGGAAATTACCAACACGCGATATTTAATTTTACCAAAAGGTGAACCAATAATTCGTCTGCGGCTGCGACTCTGACGTCGAGGTCTGACTGTCTTTGTGGCCGCTGCTGCTGCTGTTGTTGCTGCTGTTGTTGCTGCTGTTGTTGCTGCTGTTGTTGCCACTTCAATTTCTGGACATTCTTGCAGGCAAATTTATACATAGACTTTTTGCAGGCAGTTGAAGTAAGCCCATTATCCAAAAACCATCTTAACCTGTTTACGTGCCACAACTACCTTTTGGCCTAAGATCGGTTAGCATCAGTCGGCATCCACTAATTCAACTGGGAATCCAGTGAACCTTAACTTGCCCCACTGCATCATCACTTGAACTAGTCTTTCTATGAATTTAAACTTTGTAAAATATCTCTACTAATAATATATTGCAATAATGTAATCTTGTAAAAATATATTGTATTGTAGTATATCTGAAATACAACTGAATTTTAAATTTTATTTCACAAAAGGTTTAAATAGTTTAATTAAAATTATAAAAAATAAATCTCTGACTCTGTATCTTCGTATATATAATATAATTATATGTTAATTTTAATTAATTTTCGTTTTAATTTATAGTGCATACTTTATGTTTTAAGTAGAGTATCTCTTTTACATATTTAATATTATAGACTCTTATATATCTGATAAACCTACTGAAGTATTCCGCCGCTTTTCGTTGAACTTGCATAATAATTAAATAAATTTAATTTCTTTTGTTATTAGAGTTTTAAAACATTCTATTTTTCGATCTACTCATATTCTATCTCTTGCACAGTTTGAAAAGTTATTATACTGTAAGAATCAAAAAGATATAATTGCATTGCAGTGCTTACCATAAACAATATGGCTTAGTGATCTAAAATCACTTTATGTAGATCGATATTTGCAAGACATTTCCATGTATTTATTTTTCAGAAATTATTCACAGCAACTAGCAACTAATTTAAATGCCAGCCATAAGCTCTGAAACTGATTTGATCATCTTGGTCTGATTTTCAGCACAAGTAGCAGCGTATATCTAAAAGTTATTTAAAGTTAAAAGCAGGGATTAAAACCGAAACGAATATCGGTTTCAGTTACGGTTTCGGTTATGCTCGAATTAAGGTTTTCGGTTATCGGTTATGCAAAATCTTGGAGAAAAACGACTTAATGCTCTTAATAGTCTGGAAAATAATGTAATCTGGTTACTGAAATAGTCCATAATTTGATCTCACATAAATTTGGTTCATTTGGTTTGAAAGTTTGGATTATTTTGATGTTACTGAACTTTAATACTTTGATCCGCCATAACTTTGTCAAAAGTTAATCAATTTTTATGTGGAATGTAAATTTGAGCATGATTTTACCTCCAATTTCATTCTGCATTTACATTTTTTAATTTTAGAAAATTTTTGAAAATCGAATTTTTTCGAAATTTGACAGTGTTACCCCTTTATCTTTTTTGATTTTTTCGAAAAAATTCGAATTTTCAAAATGAACAAAATTTAAATGCAGAACGAATTTTGAGTTAAAATCATGCTCAAATTTATATTCCGCATAAAAATTGATTGACTTTTGACAAAGTTAGGGCAGTTCAAAGTTATCAGTACCTGCGACGGCCAGAACCGAAATTAACCCTTATAAATGAATCGGTTACTAAACGGTTATTTCGGTTTAAAGAGTTTCGGTTTATGGGTTTCGGTACAGCGGAAAAATATTTTTTCTGTTGCCGTTTCAGTTACGGTTACAAATTTCAATCGGTTTTTATCGGTTAAAGGTTACGGTTTCGGTTAAGGTTTTAATCCCTGGTTAAAAGTGTCATTTGTGCCAACTGAATGGATAAGTTATCAGAACTTTCAGCTGTTTTTTTCTCAGAGGAGAAATACCAATTTTTAGGGGCTGAGATTTAAGATTTAAAAAAAGTCAACTCTTCAGAATGTTTTAATTTTCAAGCAGAATCTATTAAAACAATTTCTTAAGCATCTGAAAATTGAATCATTCAATTTAAGCCGCTGTCAACTGAAATTCTTGCGAAATAAATCTATCTAATCCAAAAGACTAAGGATAATCCAAAACCAATAAATGAATTATGTTTTGAGGCCACATAGCAAAGATTATAAGTATGAAAATAAACACAATTTCTTGGATATTTTGAACTATACTCTCATGAATGTATATTTGTATCTCAGTAGTATTTAGTTGGTTGTAATTTAAATATTTTAATCAATTATTATGTTACTTACAAATACAAATATGATATTTATTTCTTACAACGAAAAAGAAACAAATTTAATAAATTAATTTACAGATATGCCAAAAATTTAAGCTAGATGATATTAAATACAACTAGAACTGTTTACTTAAGTAGATTTATTGCATTTGGTTTTTTATACACAGTCAACGATTGTTGTTATAGTATGACATTAAAATTGTAATTGTAATTGTAATTGTTATTGTAATTAGTAATTGTAATTAGTAATTGGTAATTGGTAGTTGCTGTTATTTTTATTTTTTTCGTTTTATAATACTTATTGCTTTGATAAAACTTGAAGATTATACTCAATTGTTGGCAATTGCTATCTTGGCCTGATTAAAATAGGTTATGATTGAAAATCTAGTTTAGTTTATTGATATACGACGCATAAAAGATGAAAATTCGATTTAGGAAATCTAAAACATTTATGAAATTATCTACAATGTGTGTGTGAGTGTGTGCGAATTGACTATTGCTCTCCATCGCTGTGAATAGATGTACTTGATGTACTGTTCTTATCGGGACTCTGAGATCTGCTGTTTGCCGGACTGGAGACTTTGGAGCCACAGGAGCGCACGGACAAATCTTCCGGTTCGCTATCGTAATAACTTTCTTTCGAGGACTCACTATGAACCGAGGGACTTAATCTCTTCAAGAGATTATCGCTAAAACTATGCGTATCTGTGTCTGATTCACTCGCCGCCTGCATGGCAGTGAGTCCAATTCCAACTCCAGTTCCCGTTCCAGTTCCACTTCCAGCTCCGGGATGCATAGATGCAGCAGCTGCAGCGAATGCAAAAAAGTTCAAACTGGCGCTAAACATTTTGCACCAATCTAACAAGGCTCCGCCCTGAGAATCGGCATCTGTCGCTGGTGAGGAGACCAAGGATGCGGATGCAGGATTTGACTGGATGCCCAAAGTTGATAGCATCTCCTGATGCTGCTGCTGCTGCTGCCTGGCAGCCTCTCCAGGAATCGTAAGTGGAGACTGACAGACAGCTACGATGTCTGGAGTCGATGTCGGTGTCGATGTTCTGATTCTGCCATCGATATCGTTGTTGTTATTATCGTTGATATATTGGGGTTGGGGAAATGGCACATGTTTAGCTGGATCCTTTGCCCAATTTTTGACACTCAGCAAGGGACAATTATATTTTTTGGATTCGTCTAACACGGTTGTTGGAACTGTTTCATCCTGCTTAACATTGGGTGCAGCCATATCCGGAGTAGCATGCTCGACCTTTGGCGACATCTTTGAGTTGAAGAGCGCCAATAAGTTGAGCTGGTGCACCATATTATTTGTAGAGTAGCCAGGTGAAGCCGGATCTGTCCCAGTGCCTGGCAGTTGCTGTAAGGATTCGGAGTGCAGGCCATTTCTCTTCAAGAACTCGACCAAAGCGAACTTCTCTAGCAATGCATCGTTGTGGGAATTGTAATCCATAGCCGGAAATGGCAAACTGCCAAATCCAAGATCATCATAGCTGGGCATCGTCCCGAATTTCGGCGGCAGCAATTGTAGCTCCAATTTGGCGCGTTTTTCTGGCGGCGTGTCCAGATTGGTCAGTCCCATGTTTTCCGATCCCAATTGACGGCACATAAATCGTAGTTTTTGCTCATTTTTACACCAACCGCGCAACGTGGATTCTGGAACTCCAATGTCCCTGGAAACACTTGCTTTCGTCTCGCCATTATGAATTCTTTGAATGGCGCGCACTTTGTCATTTGGCGTTAGATTTCGCAGCGGTCGCTTGCCACGAGTACTCATTCGAATATTCATATGCTGATACGCTGAGATATCCATATTCAAGTCTTATTTATTAATAATCACAAAATATCTTCGAGATTTATGATAAACTGGTTTCTTAGCGCGACTCTCAATAATTACGAACCAAGCAATTGTTAATTGCGAGTACTGCGGCAACTGTTGTTCACTCTTCGGATTAACAGAAGGATGTGATTTGATTTCAGCGGACGTCGTCCTATCGAAGCTTTATCTCTGTCAAAGCGAGTTCAAGGCAAATGCGGCGAAGAGCACGACACACATATACATGCATACATATGTACAACCACTTACTCACACTAGCACACGCCACAGAGAGCAACACACATGCCGCTCTCTCGGATGACAAGAGAGACTTTGCAATAAGAACAGAGCAAGAGCAACAACTTGTTACTCTTGTCCCATTGAATTCGCTTCGCGCAAACTCAGAATATGAAGTGATTGGGAACAGAAAGGACCACTAAGACTCAAATCAACTAAACTCTTGTTTTGGCAACGGCTCAATCAAATTCGCTCTCTTTGTATTTGTCCCAGTCCGTCTTAGATGCCAAAGTTCTGTAGTGCATTTGACTTGGTGTTGGTATTCCTTTTGTTGTTTCTCACCTCGCAATCCACATTTGGAGATACATATGTGTGGTCATTAACCGACCACATTTTTATATATGTATGTGGACAGTATTACTTACACTTCTATGCAAATATGCTTGAAGATTTTTTGATAGGGATAATGTCTAAAAGTATATAATTATAAATATGTATTTAACTGCTTTAATTAGACCCTTACATAAAGAGTTTACACATGGAATAAAATCCTTAATAGGGTTGCAGATTATATATACATATATATATAAATATATATAGAATCAATGTAAGTTTTAGAGTAGAGCACGCGGTTAAATTTAATAAATACCATCCAATTACCACGTTTCTGAATGCTATAACTGCTACCGTTAAATGCGTTTTTAAAATTGATTTTGAATTTACAATTTGGCGGCAATATGACGCATAGCAAGTAAAATCGATATCTACATTATCGCCAAACAAAACACGATATATCGATGTATTCATCGACTCCACTTGAATATCTTCTCTGTTTTCCGATAGGCCAAGAGGTTTTGAATTTGAAACTCAACGACAAACATTATTATATTCTCCAATTTAAAAGGGTACAGAATACAAATATCAGAAATTTTTGCTTCTCGCTAAAAGAAGGAACCCAAATAACAAGGTTTATTTGCATTTGTTGTTTTCCTTTGAAATTTGGTTTGAAATTAAAAGCATTAAAATTATTATCCACATCGCGTTGGTTTTATTTTGTAATCCTTATGAAATCCATTTTATATTATCTAATTCAAACTATATACATAACCAATTTTCATGTTATATTAAGTGTCTGATAATTTTCTTTAAAGATTTGGAGCATTCCTAAAATTATAATTGTAATGACTCTTTATACTGTTAAGAACAAAAGAATTCGTTAAAACTATTAAATATAAATATATATACAGAAATTATGTTGACATATGAACTTAGAATAATTATACAATATTGTCGAATATTATTTACTTTTCCACAAATGTAGAATGTAAATTTAAAGAATGTTAAGCATACTTGAACCAGGCTATTATTATATTATATTAATTTACTTTTAAGAATAAATTTATATGTTATATTATATGTTAATTTATTATTCTCCTCAATGAAATTATCAAACCATCTGGTTTCGTTTACACTATGTTTCGTTCTGTCTTTATTACTTGTAACTTCATTTTTTAAAAGGATATAGTATTTACATATGCAATATACGATTATGGCATAAGAAATCAAATCAATAAATTGTTAACTTACTCAAGACATCAGCCTTAAGTCTTAAGTGAGAATTTCATCGGTTGTAACTATTAAATTGTTATTGTAATTAATAGTATCTCTATCTGTAAATACAAGTATATTTTGTGCACGTGTAATTGATCAAAAATAAATGCATTATCGGGAAATTAAGTTAATAATTTGATAAACACATGGTTTCGAAATTTCTGAATCCTTACATATGTAAAAGTGCACATCTGACATAGAAATCTTACATAAGAAATGTATAATTTATTCGGTATTTTGTGCATATATACTCGTTTTTGTATGTAAGTCGTAATATTTACTTATTAATTGTTGTGCGTCTGCTTTAATCAATGAACCAGTTTAACCCGCACACAAGAAGTTAATACGATTATTTGATTGAATTGATTTTGGTTTGGCCATGCACCAGTTGAATCTTTTAATCGGTTCATCGAGAACCTGAACCTCTAAATGTTATACGTATGTACAAATATGCCTATGTACAATATGTAATTAATTTACTATACATACATATATAAGTCGACCTTTTAATTATCTTAAATTAAACAAATTCATTAATATATGTCTATGTATATAACAATTGTTAATAGCTTATAGATAATGATCCCATTTGCCCAATACAGCGGCCTTCCTCATCAAAACTGGCTAAAGTCAATCGAGACAGCTTATTGCATAATACACCATTGCCATTATTTTGAATAGGATTAGGTTCTGAAAAATACAAAATATATATATTTTAAACACTTATAATATAATTCTAATTGATTATTCATCAACAGATAAAAATATTACCATCATGAAAATGCTCTGCCGAATTTCCCTCCTGTTTTCTTTTCCGAATCTGATCCGTAAAGTGCAATATAAGCGCATCAATCATGGCAGCTTGCTTTGAGAACACTTGTACTAGTTTCGATATTTGTATTCCATTTTCCACCGCATCAAACTGAAATTCAATTTATATTTGTATATAGACATACACGCAATTATAGATAGTTTCTTATATATAGGTGACTAACCTGCAAGAAAATGCATGTTAGACAGTCAGGATCATCACTGGCACTTGGCTTTGCATAATCCCACGACATATCTTCATATCGGAGGCCCAATAATAGAGTCTTTAAATTAAATGAATATATAAATGTTATCTCATTATTTTCTTTAAATAATTCTAATAAACTTACGTGTTCAAAGCAGTCTATAATAAAAACTCCTCTCTCGTTTACGGCAATCAATACCTCCATATCTTTATGGTTGACCAAGGACATAATTCCCCTAACAGGTTGCTCCATTTGTCCATGAAAGAAAGCAGCGCTGTTTTTGAAAATTTATTTATTAATATAATCATAAAAATCAGAGATCGTAAATAAGAGATCTTAATGAATGCATCACAAAACACAAAATCAATATCTAAAATATAAAACTAGTAAAACACAGTTTAAAGTATACTTGGGAACATATATGATATATTGTATAACCTTTATTATTAATTTGTATAATACAAATTTAAAAACAGACTTATAAATACTAAAATTTTAAAATAAAAATATAAATTAAATTAACATTATTATTATTTAGATAACAAAAAGAGATTTTTTTAATTGTTAAATAATAAACAACAAATAATATAATATAATATATCTTTTAGGAATCAAGAACTCACCCATAAAATGGTAATGCCCAGCAAAACTCCAAATACTTTCGCATCAGTTTCCGAGTTGTAGCTGTCTGTGGTACTCTCTTAAATTGCTCTAGTAGCTTGATTTCAGCAGAATTCTTCTGGCTTATTGGTAACCAAAGCCAGTTGGAACTTTTCGCAACGTGTTTTGGTAAAAATCTAGACTGGTTCTCTCTGAATATACGAGTTAGTAAAGTCGAATTCATATTAAACTCGAATGATGACACTCACCTGAAGAAACCCACAGTGTGCGTATGTGAATTGTAGGGACCGAGTTCAATTCTAGCTTGAATACCGCCCAGCATAAGGGAATGCACAGGCTCCATGATGTATCTTCCGGTCAACACGTAATGTTTAGCCTCTTCGTAAAGAAGCTCCACAATTCGATGGTCCCTGAATTAATTATCAATAATATTATTACAATTTTGAGGAATATATTCTGCATACTTACTTGATTTTCTCTTCATCTCGCTTAGAAAAGAATACATTCCGCTTAAGGACAATCATAGGTTCATCAAATTTACGTTCGATGGGATTGCCACTGCTAAACTTTTCAAGTAGACTCGACCACGCCACTCTTACAATATAAGGACAGTGGTGTGCCTTCAATTGCATTTCCAGGAGCCCACTGGTCATCCATAATCCAAAGATACTCTGCGCAAGCAATTTGTTTGAGATTCCCAATTCCTCACAGCCCAATGCAGCTGCCAACATCACTTGAGAAGGACACTGTGCTGTTCCCTCGATCTCCATGTGCACGGCTACTCTTGACATTAAGTATACGCAAGTCGGGATAACCTTGTAAAAGAATAGAAATAAAAATGTTATTTCGAATTCAAAAAATTACAGAGGTTCCTTTAATAAATTATTATAAAAACAAAACCAAAAATAAATAAAAAAAATAAGACATTATTAATTATGATTCGATCACTATTAATTGCTTATCTAAATTATAATTATTTGTCTATTCACTGATCGAGATAAAACTGAATTTTGAAACTCCGCTAATCGAAAAATTCAATTTGTTCATGATCGGCAAATAGACACGGAAGATATTGAGAATAAGTTTTTTAAAGGTTTTGTCATAGTCGAGATCTCTTTTCTGTAGCCTTATCTGCTATATATATCTACGGATCTTACATTTTGCAGAGTCCGGGCTACGAGGGAACTTGGTTTTCCGGCACTTGTGTATGTGGAGGTTGAGTTAGCACCAATCATCCGTTTGGATATCGCAGGATTCTGTTGAGCTTCATTGGTGTTGTTGCATTGTTGTTGAACTGGTAAGAAATTTGTAAGCATACCTGAAATATGAGAAAAACTCGGATTAAGCATCAAGTGAATATACTACAAGGTTGTTAGGTATCCTTACCGGATGGACTACGGACTCCAGTGAGAGGACCAAGTGCATTGGCATTGTTCATGAGATTTCCGCTAATCTCTGATATATGAAGACCAGCAGTGTGACACTGTGGATCATTGGCTGACATGGACATCGCTGACGTGACTTGGGCCGATGTCATGCAGTCGTTATCATTCCGACCGGCACTGACAACACTCGAGACACTCGCTGACGATGCAAATGTACTTCCCACCGCTGTCTGGATCTGAGCGGTGGTCACCACACGATGCACTGTGTACATCACAGGCGGAACAGGCACATTGACGGGAACCAGAGACACTGGAGTTTGCTCACAGGCATTGTTAAGATGCGTCTGAGTAGCGGCCACAACACGTCCATTGCCAGTGCCACTCCCACTTGGATTGGAATACATTCCACAATCCCCGGCATCATCTAGAGTCTCCAGGACAGACTGAGAGTTTGGACTGCATGCGTTTGTCTGTTGACTATGTTGCAATTGATGATTATGCGGATTCTGATTCATGTGTTGCAATTGATGTTGCATGTGGTGTTGACTTTGTGATTGCTGTTGTTGCTGTTGCTGCTGCTGATGTTGCTGTTGTTGATGTTGCTGTTGCTGTTGTTGAAGTTGTTGATGATGCGAAGGGGCAGTGATTTCGTTATTAATACGTTTAACATTGTTTCCTGAATAGTAATCATCACGGCACTTTACATCCGTGGTATTGTAATATAGGCGTGATCTGTTAAAAGTTCCACAATTGTATCATAAATTCATTATAAATATTGTTTAATCAAGTAATTGTTTTGAAAAAATTATAATTTCAAATAATTTATATTAAGAAAAAATATGTTTCTTGATTTTTATGTTATTTTTTTACCAATTTTATTATTACTAAAAAATAATTAAATCCACTTTTAAAAACACTTTTTTTTAATTACATTTGTTTTCTGTAGGTGCATAGTTTGACATTATATTAAAAAAATATTTGAAATTCAAGTAAATTTTATCACAATAATGTAAATAAAAACATGTTCTTAACTATTTTCAAATTTGTAAAAATTGTACCGACTTTAATTGCTCTACAAAACAATTACTTGACCAACTGCATATACTTACTGGTAATCCTGGGATGTCGACTTCTTGCGATTATACTGCAACGTTCCCAATGGCACTGTCATTATGTTTATATAATTTCCAGCATTATTCGTATTGCTTGCACAATGACCACTGTTATTGCAGTTAGAGAACACATAAGGATTTCCTATGCTTCGGTTACCAATAAATTGTTTATTGTTCCCATTTCGTGAAGACAAATCCCTCGAATTGAAACCCGACTCCGGTTGGTTTGAGCTGCATGGTAAATACTCTTGACCAACATTATTTCCATAATTCATCTTACTAATAGGGGTTTGTGAAATTGCTGATGGCGATGAAGTCTGTTGCATTCCACCTCGGCAGTAATATTGGTTTGTCTCCATATTGTCATATCAGTTTATTAATCCGTCTAAAAGTCAAGCAATATTTAAAATATAATTATTCTGGAAAAAATCTCCGTAATTTTGACAAACACAAAATCTTTAATATATAAATCAAAATATTTGATTAAAATGTATCCATTTTTTTAAATAATTTTAAAAAATTCACTACAAATTTGCAAATATCTTGAGGATATTTAAAGTTTTAAATATAATTGCCGCCAAGTGGCGGAAGAAGCGCTTCTAATGAAGCTAATGTGTGTTGGATGAACTTTTATCATATGCTCTCATGCTGTAAGGCAATAATAATCTTTAATTTTGATTATGAAGATCTAATACGGAAGTGCGACATCCACAAAGTCCTGAAAAAACTCGGAAACTTTGATACACAGTGTACAGTTGATATTGAAAAGGGTTTGGTGTCAGCAAGTCCAGTTGATAATGTTAGATCGGTGGTTGAATCGATCTACCACCACAACCACGATCATACTAGCACGATTGTTTGATTGAAGCCGTTTTACAACATTTCGAAGAGTGTCGACTTTATTTTCCAGTGTGCGTAAGGCTCTGCGTACATCCTTGAGGGAGTCCGAAGAGGAAACAGCATCATTTGAGCCGTAAGAAAGATATTTCATGTTATATTGCAAATCATTATCCTTAAAGATAGTCAGAATTGGTCATATATTTTGTGGTATCTCCGAAAGAACAAAGTTTCGAATTATTGGCTCGCTGTAAGACTTCTGATGGCTTCAATCCTGTGATCTCTCCGCTTTGTACTCACAGTTTTGACTTTGACGTGCCTTGACCGTTTCATACTTTATTTAAGCCGGTGGATTTATTAGCAAATCTTCGACATGATCGGTATAATCGGTATGATCGATATCAATCAATCGGTATATCAATCAAAGCAAACCACAGTATTGTTGCTCGCAAACTTTGGTAGAAATATGTGAGGCATAGTAGAAAAAAGCGCAGTTTGTGCTAAGGATAACCCATCTTGTAGAGAATCAAGTAGGGTTTGAAGCCCATGGATTTGATTAGCTACAAGTTGCAATTCGTAAGTTGGAGTTCGTAAGTTGGAGTTCGTAAGTTGAAGCGATGATTGTTTATACGCTGATCTCTACTTCATCCGAATATAGCAAATAAGTATATCGACTGATATTTAGTTCTATCCATTTAGGTTGAAGCGTGTTGTCGAGATCAGAGTTAAACCATACTCAATTTCAAGTTTATAGAAATTGTTAATATGCATAAACTGCTTTATTTTTAAACGACAGTTGGTTAAATGGATTTTTAAAGCTCTCAATTTAAATAATAATCACAATTTTGGAAAATCAATTCCTACGGGTGTGAAATGAGTTGACTTCTACTGTTTTAACGCTTAAAAACTTAATTTCATTTGAGACGAAACCGTGATTACATACATACATATGTACATATGCACAGATTTACAGTGTGCATAGGTATGTACATATGTTTCCATGAATGTACATATGTATGTGCATACTTACACTCATAGCAACCATGTCCGTATGACTGAGTGGAACTTGAAGGACGTTGTTGTCATGCACTTAGTTATTTAGGTATGTCATACATCTCTACATCTATATGTATGTAAAATATATGTACAGATACGTATGCTATAATAATCATTTGCATTGAATAAAACATTTATACACTCTTCAAAATAAATAACTGCTTCATTGAATCGAAGCAAATGGCACAAATTCTCATACACTTTTGTTTGAAAACTTTTTGACTATTTTCACGCACTTATTATCATTATGAGTATTCATACTAAAACGTTCAATATACATATGTATGTATGTAGGCAAGTACATACGAATCTAAGAAAAAATCTGTAACACGCAATCCACAATAAGCTTACAAAAAAATTTTTATATCCTGTATGATTTTCTGCACTTCTTATACAACTTTACGACCTCACACGTAAATCAGAATCTGCTTTTCAGCTTTGCTGCAGTAATTAAACGCGATTATACATATTGCGAGCATATATTCTACTGTTTAGCCCACAAATACCAAAACGGGCGACTTGGTAGCAAACCGTATAAAATTCGCCATTTTCATACCAGAACAACTTCAATAAACAAATACATGCTAACTTAAGTTCCACATTGATAAACTCGTAATGCGCCTGCGCGAAAACTATCGCACATTGACTTTCGATAACTCACATATGTAATGTGCAAATGTAATATATTGGCGCTAAAACCACAGCAACACGAGCAAATTTAAATCTGAAATCGATAAGACAATTTGGATATCGATATGATTACAATGAATATCGAAATAGAGTCAGGGCTTAAACGAATATCGGTTTCAGTTACGGTTTCGGTTATGCTCGAATTAAGGTTTTCGGTTATCGATTATACAAAAACTTGGAATATCGGTTTCGTAATGATTATCGATTTTTCGGTTTCGGTTCAAAAATACCGGTATGGTTTCGGTTCTTCAAAATAAGAAGCTTTATTCATTGTATTAATGAAAAAATACTCTTTTTAGCCCGGGAAATATTGTTATCTGGTTACTGGAATGATCCAGCGTGATGTCGATTTTATTATAATTTGATCTCATATAAATTTTGTTCATTTGGTTTGAAAATTTCGATTATTTTGATTTTACTGATTTTTGATAACTTTGAACTGTCATAGCTTTGTCAAAACTCAATCAATTTCCATGCGCAATGTAAATTTGAGCATGATTTTACCTCTGAATTCGTTCTGCATTTAAATTTTGTTGAATTTGAAAATTCGAAAATTTCGAGTTTTTTCGAAATTTTGCAGTGTTACCCCTTATCATTTTTCGAAAAATTTCGAAATTTTCGAATTTTCAAAATGAACACAATTTAAATGCAAAACGAATTTAGAAGTAAAATCATGCTGAAATTTACATGGCGCATGGAAATCGATTTACTTTTGACAAAGTTATGACAGTTCAAAGTTGCTCAGTAGCTGCGACGGCCAGAACCTTTAACCCTTATAAATGAATCGGTTACTAAACGGTTATTTCGGTTTATGGGTTTCGGTACAGAGGAAAAGTTTATTTTCGATTACGGTTTCAGTTACGGTTACAAATTTCAATTAGTTTTTCGGCGGTTAAGGGTTGCGGTTTCTGTTAAGGTTTTAATCCCTGATTAAAATTTGATAAATAATATATTTTCTAAATAAACTATTAATATGTAACCATTTGAAAATATCAACATTTATTCTTAATAGTTTTAATCCATATATTTTTTTATATGTAAGCAATTTTTTCATTATTTGGAATTAGTTAATAATTCATTTCAGTATTAGATCAATTTTTACTTTCTTAATTTTTGTAGTTGTGGTGCTGAAATTTTTACTTTTCCAGGAATATTCCTTGCGAGAGCTTCTTCTTTTATACTTTTAAGTAAATCCTTTTCTCTATTATTACAGGCTTTGTCCTTTGAGAACATGTTAATCGCCAATTTAGCCGCCTTGCCTCGTTTTCCTGTACCAGGTGTCAGCTTTACCTTGAATCTACAAAGAAAATGTGCATACTTATTATGTGTAAATAAAATAGATTCAAAAGAGGACGACATACTTATATTGTTGCAATGCTTGGTATGGAGCTACTACTGGAATTGCAAATAGTAACTCATCATCCTCAAGCGGTTGACCTGTGAGAGTATCAAGCAAGTCGGCGTCAACGCCAATGGGAGTATCATCGTTTTCATCAATCTCGATTTGATTTTTTTGGACGGATTCTCCAGATTTATCAACATTGTGTATTTTTTTCTGGATATTTGACTTTTCATCATTTTTGTCCTCATTCACGATTAATTTGTCTTTCCCTGAGGAATTAAGTATCATCATTCGTATTTTACGCTCTTCTTCATCTTGATCCTTGTATTTTAATTTCATCTTCTTTAACTTTCCCTTTTGTCCCCGTTTAAGCTTATTCGAAGTAATTGGTTCTATTTCAGCCGAACTTGCTGGAGGTTTCTCAATATCTGTTTTATCGGAGCGTCCTTTAGCATCTCTACGTTTTTTTGATACTTGAGTCTTTTTTCGCGAGGGTCCGGCCTCAATAATTGCAATTTCTTCTTCATTTTCCAAGGTTTCTTGTTGATGCTCAACAGTTTCAGTTTCCTGGTTTTCACTAGAAGACAATTGTGATTTGACTGTAATTCGTCCAGTGTCATGCTCAACCTTAACTTCAGTGTTTGGAAATCCGCTTGACGCACCTTCACTTGCATCATTTACTTCACTTATATCATCAAGCACTGCATAAGTTATTTCTGTTTGCTTAACATTAGGCTCATCGATGTCATCTTCTGTGCTTCGTATTTTTCGCTCACCTTGATGACGTTGTACAAAGCTATCTTCTAGTTTAAACAGCAAACTGAGGCCCATTATCAGATGGCACGATGGTAGAAAGTTCTTTTTTCCACGTATCATAAAACTACCAGTACCCAAATATTCTCCTGTCGGTGCGGTTTTACTCACTTGGTCACTATTGACCCAGTATGCATTCGTCACAACCTTTGCATCCCACGCAACGCTGTACGAAATCGCCATAGTGCCAGCTTCTAGTAACGTTTTGGGGGGAATCTCTCCTCCAGTTGAATTACGGATTATAACACTTGAAGCTCCTTGAATATCAGCATGCACATATATATCTTTGGATCGCATATACCTAGTTTTCAAAATGGTAAAGTTAAATTATGAAATTGATTATGAAATTATTTTACTAACCTTTTAACTATCAATTCATTCTGTTGCGCATCTCGTCCTCCAATTATCAAGTAGTTCTCGGAACTAACAAACCAATAAAACTTTTCAAACCAAAAGACCTTGCGTGCTTTGGCTATATTTGATATAGTGCGCACTTCCTTGAGCGTTTGTTGTGTTTTACGTTCAGCTGACTTAAGCGCCTTTTGTGATGCGTCGATGGTCTTCTGTTCCTTTTGAGCCGCAGATCGTTTTAGATCATAGTATCGTCGGGCATTTGCCCAGGCGGACAAGGCTAAATCAATGTCTATAATCATAGACTCTTCTTTATCAGCATCATTGTCACTATCATTTGAATCGCAATCATATGGATCCTTTAGAAGTAACGATATATGATTGATCTCCAACTTTAGTTGTTTTATTGAACTAGCTACAATATCTCCATTTGCTTGGGCCTCTTTGACCAGCTCCTGAATATCTGGCCAAGACAATTGACTGGCAATGGCCGACTGAATTGCCAAAATGGCTTTATCTACCAAACTTTGATTGCATGTTATTAGTTCAGCTTTCCTTTTATCAACATCTTGAACTTTATTGAGTTCCTCCAATCGCTTTGAATGATCCTTTTTTACGTTGGACAGTTTTTTTAAAGCTTCTCGTTCTTGCTGCAATGTTTTCATATCAATCTTTTGCGATTCTTGTGTAGAGAAGAACTCATCAACTGCTTCCATGAAAGTTTCATACTCTGTAAATGGCTGTTCTTTATACTGGGAAAACAAGTACGGATGAAACTCTACATTTCTATAGAAATGTTCTACTTTTTCGCCATCTGCTGGTTTTTCCTCTTTAACTTGTATTATGTAACCTTTACAGATCTTATTCCGTCCAATTTCAATGATGTCATACGCGGACTGTAAACACAAAAATTACAATTATCTTTTAGCAGTTACAGATTACAACAATAAACAAACCTTTATCGCTTTCAATAAGGTAGGAAGATCAGTTTCCATATCAAAAGGTTTAGCTGCGGCATTGCTTTGTTGGTTACGCGACTTTTGCTTCTTTTTCGATTTTTGACTCTTCGGTGCTTCTTCTTGGACTTTCCCATCATCATCTTGCCCATCATCAACAGAAACGTTTACAGCGTGATTCTCCAAGCCATGTTCAATCAGAATATGTTCAATTACTGCTGGGCCACAGTCTAAGATTGGCATTAATAAACGCCTCAAATTCTCGCTTGGTTTTGCACTTTCAATTATTTTGCGCAATGAATCCTCGGACAATTCGCTGTTTTCCTTTTTGGCACGATCTATGGGGTATTTTTCACGCATTGCAAAACGTATAGTCTCGCCATCAGTGTGAGGTCGTAAAATGTATAATATTGTTAGCTCATAATCAGTCAATATAACATTTCCCCTATCGTAAAGCTCCAATAAAACGTGATACGCAGCGTCTCCAGTTCCAAATTGAAAATCAATGATTCTGTCTCCACCAAGTTGACTAATTTGCTCAAGTCGTTTATTTTTCAAGTGTTTCCTCAGCTTCATGCTGAAGCCAGAGGGTGCTACATTTTTGGGCCACTCAAATCCAGTTGTGTGGAATCGAGTTCCAGACTCAAGCAGCAATGTAACCTTTTCCGATGATGCGCCTCCATGAAGCCGGAAAAGGTACGTCTTGTTATCAATATCATATATTTGATTAACGCGATACCCGACTAGCCTGTGATAATATTAAAATATAGTCATTTTTAATAATAATTTCAATATTATTAAAAAAGAAAAACAAAATGTAGATACAAAATGTAATTTGCAAATATACATTTTTTAGGAATTCATAAGAAATACCTTTGAAGCTCGGCAACGCCACATATGATATCGTAAGAATTAAAGCGTGTTTTCATGGTTAGTTTCAACGCGTATCACAGCTGTCAGTTTGACCTAAAATATGGAATTATTTAAGAAATTAATTATTTATGCTGTTAATATGATACATTATTCACTTCACATATACAAGTTTAACTACTTAAACATAGTATTTTGAGAAATTGTCAAAAAATTGTTTTGAAAAATAGAAAAGTTAACATGGAAATTTTATTTTAAGAAATGGAAAATACATATGTATGTATGTGTGTATATGTGCACTTTGTCGAAACAATTAGTTGACTAACTGTATGTACACATTGTGTCTTTTTTGCATGCTTTTCCTTGCACTGGTCACAAATTAAATACAAGATTGGTTTTCGGTTAAAGGTTCCTTCGTCATACAACCATTTACAAATGATGTGGACACCGGTGCAGGTCTCTGATACACGCATACATTTGCATATATGTACAAGTGCATGTAGATAAGTAATATAATTTCACCACGTTTCATACTACAGAAATGCAATACATGTTTCCACAAATACGAATTTAATTGCACATGCTTCACACAACATAAATTCTTAACTACTCACTGTGATTTATGCAACACTATTTAAAACAAACAAATTATATTTTCTAAATAAAATTGCACACATTCCATACAATGTTAATTTAGAATGGTTATCAAACTATCGATAACAGCCTGATAGTTTATCTTAACGCAATGTCGATAACATATGAAGATGGTATTCCCTTATTATATATGGCTTGTATTTTCATTTTCTTTTAAATATTTTAATGTAAAAATAAATATTAAATTTACAACTGCATTGCTCTCTTGAAATATAATATTTTATGTGTCCAATTAAATTGTACAAAAATGCTATTATCGAAGTATATCGATATTGATATTATCGTCAGATAAAAATATCGCCAAAAAAAATATATCATCAAAAATCTATCGATATATCATTGTATCAAAAACCCTACTCTACTGCGAATTTGCTGAAGATGAGCGTAGAAACGGATTCTCGTGAAGTTGAAATTAATGTGTTATTTTTTGCTAAAAGTCGTGAGCTAGCAACAACTTCTCGTGCCGTATTTGCTGTTGAATCTGTAGTTATTGCAGCGGATTTGCTTAAGCAACTGATAGATCGCTTCAACTTGCATACAATTAGCCAGTCGTTGATTCTAGCTCACAACGAAGTCTATATTGAAAACTTGGACGAACAGATTCAATTACAGCAAGGAGACGAAATTGCCGTAATTCCGCCCATAAGTGGAGGTTAATAGGTGACCATGGACTACATACAGCTAGTTAAAAACAAAATCGACATCCAGCAAATTCATAATTTGATAATCGACGATGGCTGCGGAGCTTGTTCTGTTTTTGTGGGCACAACACGTGACACCTTCGAAGGGAAAAAAGTGAGCATTTAATCTTACACTGAATTGTACATACATATGTATGTATGTAATATGTAAACATGTAAAAACATTAATGTACATGAGTGAGTTGTCAGCTACCGATGCCGTAGTTCCACAGTGTTGCCATAATCTAATCTTGTTTATCATACCAGCAACAAGTGGTATACAGTTAATCATAAGAGTATTGGCACACCAATAATTATGAAGAAATTACTTAAAACAAATTTATGTATGTATATTGATTATAATGAATTTTACTTAATATTATTTTTTTTATTATAGGTGATATCATTGGAATATGAAGCGTACGAAAACATGGCTCTAAAAGAAATGAATAAAATCTGCGCTGAACTGCGAACTCGCTGGCCGAATCTTAAACACATTGCGATATATCACCGACTTGGTACAGTTCCTGTTCGTGAAGAAAGCGTAGTAATTGCAACTTCGTCCCCCCACCGCGCTGCTGCCTTAGAATCTGTTAGCTTTGCAATAGATCAATTGAAATCACGAGTCCCTATATGGAAAAAAGAGATTTATGAAGAGGATCGAACCGGCGAGTGGAAGGAAAATAAGGAGTGCCAATGGCCTCGTAAGGACTAATTTTTAATATTGTTTTTGTTTTTATTTTGAGCTTTGTACATATGTAATTACACAAAAAGGAAAAATATTGTATATAAAGTGTTAACATATACATTTTTATTTTAATATACAACAAATGTAGAATATAACGAATCACCTTTAAGGGCTTTCGATTTCTCTTCATGCCCAATTGATCAGACTATATCGTCTGATAATATTCCTGATAAATTGGTCCAAATCAGAGTTAACGACAGCGACTTGAACAGACGACTTGATTGCTTTTTAAAAAGGAAACGGGATGAAATCAATTTATGTAACATAAATGATTTCAAAAAACCGTCACCCAATGATGCTAACCCAGAAAGCAACATCTCCCCGGATCCCACAGAACAAATTTCTTGTGCCCGAACGCAGAGTTGCCTTGTAAAGCAACAGCAATCAAAAGGTCACTTGAAAGGTACGTAACATTATGTATGTGATCTATTATTGAATATTAATAAGTATACGACAGTAAGGCGAGCCAACAACAATTGTGGACCACAGATGCGACCAAACTATTCACTGCAACTTAATAAGCTAATGACATCGCATCGAAATTGTAACGAAACTTCTGAAAACAATTCATTACAATGTTCACGTTTGAAGAACATCGAAACTTATTTGGGTATTAAACCGGATAACAACGATATGTTCAAGCGCATTAAAGATTTAGAAAATCGAATATTATTGTTGGAATCTAGTTCTCCAGAATACAAACATTTTGTAAGTGTTTATTTTCCCACTAGCAAGTTGTTCAATTTAAAGTAAAGTAAACTAAACATTTATAAATTTTAGGTCCAGCTACCAGCAGATGAGAAGGAACCTTGCCTTCAAAAGCAAAAAAAAAGTTTATATGTCGGATAGGTTAAGTAATTTTATTGTAAAGATTAAAAGTGAAATTGAATAATAAAATTAGTTTAGTTTAACAAAAGTCCTTCAGAACATTAAAAAATTGTGCATTCCTAAACTTCTTTAAAGTGACTTTTCGTTGGCATTAAATTTTACATAAACTCACTCATCCTAATAATAATAAAGTTAACTTACCACCAGATGTAGTAAAAGTGGTTTACCCTAGAAATCGTTAACCAAGTTTTAATTTTAATAAGGTACTTCTTCAGGAGTCTTTTATTTAAAGTCTTAAGACTTTGATGTAATAAAGTACAATCCGATAGTGTTTTAAACTAAGGTTTAACTCATTATTCAATTCATTTGTTTTTTAACTGATTTTGAACTATTCATTTCAATATTTTATTATAATCCCATTTTGATTTATTTATTCATTTCCAGTTATCAATCATCTTGCTTAGTACACGGTATCTCTCTAATATATTTATATACACTTGTAAAAATTGTATACAGATATTGGAGGGAGCTGAACTTAATTTTAGAATCTAAATAGTCTCATTCCACATATAAACAATTATTTGAAATAATAGAAGCGGCCATTAAGTATGTAAATGACGTATATTTGTTTCAACATTTTGAACTATTTCCAATAGCTTTTTTTAAATGCATAAATGCCGTAAAGAATTCAAAATATAATCGTATGATTCTAAGAATTATGAGTGTGGAAAGCTGGTCTGTTATGTAAATTACATAACGTGAATGTCAAGCAGCTCGAAAAACTCTCCTTTATATGAATTACTTAGAAATATTGTTATCAACTTTATAAAAAACTTGCTAATGCTGTTTTAGGAAAGAGTGGGAAATTGAACTTCATCGTCGACTTTTAATGGCTTCGATCCGGAACGACGCTTCTCCCCAATCTTATAGGATTCGGCTTTGTCAAACCCATTGCTTGGTCCTGATTCTGGACGAGGACCTCCACGCGGCGGACCACGTTGTCCCTTACGGAAGCCTGATTTTCGACCATCATTGAAGTTGAACTGGATGTCCATAATGCGCTGAACGCGTCCAACGCGTTGGGGATACATTGATGGGTCGTATTCCAATTCATCCTCATTGTCCAAATCCTTCTTTTTGCCCAGAACAACCATCTTTTTCCATTCAGAGTTCTCCTCGCCTTCTCCAGCCTTCCGCAGATTGTAATTGGGCTTAGCACGTTGGTCCTTAAGTGCCTTCCACTCATCCAGAGTCATTTGCTTTGAGTCGTCCTCCTCCACATTATTAGTAATATCACCGCCAGCCTGTTCATTTGCAGAGTCATCTTTATCTGTGGTAGGAGCTGGTGCGCCTGCCTTAAGGTCCTCAATGTCCTGCTTTGCAGATCCCCAGTTGTGGGCACCAGCGCCATCACGTTTATCAACAGACTTTATACCTAATACGATAAAAACACACATTTAGAAAGTTAATAATCAAATAATATTGTGTTGGAATAATGCGGAATTTAATTGATAATGTAATGGTTGCAGGTAGCCAATGAACTCATAAATTTGATAATCAGCTTCACATGTTCCAATTAAATATTAATTCTAGCATTCTGTACAAGCATAAACAAATATTCAATGCAGACAGTCATTAGTCAGTAAAGATAACAGCCACAGTGAATCAAGTATACGAACTTACAGTTAGTCAAGTAATTGTTTTGACAAAATTAAATATTCACATGTTTTGCAAAAAAAAATGTTTTCCTTTTAATTGTTGAAGGTTAAAACATTAAAATCAAGTTTAATACAAGCAAATACTGAATCCATCGACTTTAACTATTTTGAATACTACAGAAATATATGTATAAATTTGTTACATTGTCACACCAATTACTTGACTAACTGTATGTGCTAAGACGCACATGTTTAAAAGTATAGAATGTGTGTATGTATGTGTATATATTTACCTGTTTTATCGGACCCAGATTGACGGTCAAATTCTCGTTTACCAAACTTCTCATTGTTACGGAAACGCGAAGGTGGTCCCTTAATATCACGATCTCTAATTTGGCGTTTTGGAAGCTCATTGTTGTATTCTGGCGCATTGTTTTCCGTTGGATGATTCCTAGTATTTTGCCTTGTACGCGTTTCCTTTACTCCATTGGTAACAGCATTTTTTGTACCATTAGCCTTTTGCCCCAAAGTTGCAACCTTTGTCTTCGCATTGTTTTTGTTTAATACGCTTGGCTTATTTTCCTTTTCAGTTTTATTAATGTTCTGCTGGGGCTTTTTTTCATCAGTCTTCTTTTTGCCGGCTATGGCGGTTACCTTAGGTGGAATAACAGCTGCATTAGCATCTTCATCCATAAATAAGAGCTCATAACGATTGTTGCCGGAGTTTTCCATTTTACAAAAATTATAACAAAATTAGGATTCTTTTTAAGATGACAACGTTATTGAAAGATTAAAATTGCCTTGCAGACTTCATTCGTAATTCCAGTAAAAAGCTTTGTCGATTGAATTGAATTGGTTTAAATGAACGGTTTTGACAATCGAACAATATATCGAAACTATGTCTTATTCATCTGTTGAAGAAATTTTGGAACGCTGGAATGAATCAATAAAACGTGTTTCAAATATTGTACTTCAATTTCAAATACAAGTTTTGTATGTTTGCAGTTCAAATAATTTATTAATAAAGCAATTAATTTTTTTGTAAATACATAACGTGTATTTCTTACAACGTGTACTAGAGTGAAGAGGAAATCTTATATTATTATATATTTAGTTTGGCTTGCATACTTTTATTCCAAAGTACATACTACATCCCAAATACTGACAACAGTTCCTAAAAATAATTATATACTTTCAAAAAAACTGTACAACGGTGGACAATGAAATTATTTTTTATTTTTAATAAGATTACATTTATTATCTAGTTTTAGTATAGCACTGGTTACTACAGATCTTTGACTATAAGTGTTGTAAATATATTTTACTTGCTATATATATTTCTCATTTTTCTACAATATTAAAAGTGTATAGTATTTCAAAAAATGTGGGGATTATTGTATACAAATATATGATATATACCATATACGATTGAAAATATTTATTCACCATTTTATTTTTCATCTCGGCATTCCTGTGATTCCAGTTGATTTCACGCGTATCGATTTATGATATCAATTAATCAAACTATCGATAAACTAATTTATTCAGCCCTGATTTAGTTTGCTAATATGCCCATCACTGGAAATTGATGTGAATTTCATCTGCATATTCATTTTCTGTCGTTGTTTTCGAAATTCTCAGTCCGTCTTCGTCCTAGTGCATATAACAAATTTAAGTTAGTGCAAATTTCTGTGGAATTTGAAATACATATTGAACAATTGCGTGGTCGTTTCTGCATTTGTTTGAGTGTAAGGACTCAAGGAGGGAAAAAAGTTAAGTACGTATCTATGTAAAATATGCATATATGTATTAATAAATGTGTTAATGTTTGTATATTTATTTATATATATAGATTACTGAAATAAATGTATATAAATAAGAGTGTGTATAGTGTATGCAGGTTACATTGTTAAGAACTTTATCATTAGTCATTTATTTTAGTCTTAATCGCAGATTCTGAGGCTTACCATATATCACACTCTTTGCAATAAAAACATTGTAAATATTGCCGGTAAATAAGTTTGCAATTGTATCATTGTCAGTTTGAACAATTTTTAAAACAAACGTAGTGCAGTGTATGTATTTACGTGCATATAAACATGTACACATTTGTTTTATATACATATGCGATGACAGAAAATCAATGCTCGCATGACCTCATGGTTTATGCGATTCCAACCATAACCATTAACAATATCATTTTACTACGATGCGTAGCAACATTGTTAAGTATGTAGTACTCCATGCATATAAGAACATTGCCACTTTGTGGGAAGCAACACTTTCGATTGCTTCCTTGACACACATTGTGTCAGCAATATTCTAATATATGTACATATATATATGTATCATGTGTAACTAAAAGAGTCTTGTCAGCAGTATGTATGTATAAGGAAAGGGTAAATATCTTGTGTGGTATATGGAGTGCTACTCCCTTAAAATAAGCAAGCACGTATGTATGTGATATATGCATATAAGATATATGCATATTAAGCATTCATGGACTAAGAATAACCAAATTTACATTTTTACCATTTCGACTCAAGCCAATAAGCGTCATTCTAATGTCGAGAGAGGCGTGCAGGACTCTCTTGACCATCTGTCTCGCCATGACGCTTTCCCAAACATGTCCCCGACATGGTCTATTCCCTTGGTAATGGTAGTTTGAGCCCATTTTGTACCCGGTTTTGTAATGTTATGAAATGTGATTAGCGTTGAAAGTGGACTTGACATAAACATATCCTCTCCTGTTTCTATGCAAACGAGTCTCTCAGTTATGAAGTTTATTTATGGAAGAGTTTGGAATGGGATTTTTATGTATTGAAATTACAGCTCTATCAAATTCTGCAAGTCTACATATAAAGAACACATTTTTCTCTGGAAAAATGAAGAAACTACAAAACTATCACTGAATATCAATGTGTTTGTCGGTCATTATTCAATTCATTTTCAAACAACTGTATTAAATGAATTGTTCGTAAATGAAAACGCTTCAAAATCGCGACATTTTGTGACTTAGTTAAGTTTTTCTCTTATGAAACAATTTAGCATATGATTTGTGAATTTATGTGAGTTCGAATGCGTCTTAAATTAATACAGTCTTTTGTATTAATCAGAACTCGTACTTAAGTTTCGGAAATCAATAAGGAAATATGTAGGTTTATCAACTAAGAATGTAGAATAATTGTAAATCATATATTCTCAGTGCTTTCCGTGTCCTCTTTATACTACACGAGTTTTTTATATCAAATATGCTTTAAAATTTAAATGAATTAGAACGCATTATTACTATGTGTCATTTTAATTGATTGTTTTAATTTTATATAAAAGTATTTTTCCTTCAATTTTATAGCAACAAAATGTCTGAAAATTAAAAGCAAAAACTAATATTTGTATCAACTAATATACTACACAAAAGATATATAAATTGTATATAAAAGACGACCATATGCAGAAGTGACACTAGTTTTTTTAATGTTTTACAACGCTTAATATTCACGATGGCCAAAATGCAGAAAAATAAAGATATTTTTGATAGCAACGATTTTCCAGAATTACTACCAACATTGTCAATGAAAGAGGTCATGGTGCTTGAATTTCGATTTATCAACCTCAATAAGTGGGAGAATATGGTAACCTGCAAGGATCAACAAAAGAGATTGTATTCATGCAATGTCTGCCAAGTCGTTCAGTCTTCTGAAAGGAACCTATTCAGTCATCTTTATGGCAAGAAACATCTTTTGAAAATGGATGCAGTAAAACATATTCGACTCCCCAAAGGATATGGGGAAAAAAGTCCAATGAATAAAGGCACAAACGTACAATTGAAAACAGGATCTAACATAATAGCAAAGACACCTATAAAAAACACAAAACCCGATGATGTTACTCCGAAAAATAATCCAATCTCTACTATGCAGCCAAGTAAACCACAAGTTGCACCTGTTTCAAAGCCAATTGTAACTAAGCCAGTTCCGAAGAAAATGGACACAAAAGCAAAAGCCGAGACTATAATCACCAATAAAAATGTTGCACCTAAAAAAGAATTGGTATCAAAGGCAAATATGCCTGTCGAAGCACCTAAAAAAGAATTGATATCAACGCCTAAGACAGTTGTTGAAGCACCCAATAAAGCGTTAGTATCAAAACCTAAGATACCAGTTAAAACACCTAAAAAACCATTGATATCTACGTCTAAGACAGTAGTTGAAGCACCCAATAAAGAGTTAGCATCAAAACCTAAAATACCAGTTGAAACACCTAATAAAGATGTAGTATCAAAACCTAAAATACCAGTTGCAGCACCTAAAAAAGAATTGATGTCTAAGACAGCAGTTGAAGCACCTAATAAAAATGTAGTACCACAACCGAAGATAGCACCTAAAAAACCATTGATATCTACGTCTAAGACAGTAGTTGAAGCATCAAATAAAGAGTTAGTATCAAAACCTAAAATTCCAGTTGAAACACCTAATAAAGATGTAGTATCAAAACCTAAAATACCCGTTGAAGCACCTAAAAAAGCATTAATGTCTACGCCTAAGACAGCAGTTGAAGCACCCAATAAAGAGTTAGTCTCAAAACCTAAAATACCAGTTGAAACACCTAATAAAGATGTAGTATCAAAACCTAAAATACCCGTTGAAGCACCTAAAAAAGCATTAATATCTTCATCAAAGACAGCAGTTGAAGCACCAAGGAAAGAATTGGTTTCAAAGCCGAAAATAAATACTGAAGCACCTATTAAAGAAGAGGTTGCAAATCCAAAGATACATGTGAAATCGAAAGATGCAGCTAAAACTTCAAATGAAAACCAAGAAGCAGCTCCAATTGCGAAATCTTCGACATCTTTAGTGAACGAAAGAGAAGACAAGTCGAGAACCACCACGAATTTACAATCAAATGTTGCAAAGGAATTATCTGATCCTTGCAATGTGGAAAAGATGCCACAAAAAGAAACAAGAACTAAAACTATAACAATGAATTTGTTAAAATCTTCATCGCATTCGAATGTTGTGATCAACCCTCTGTCCAAAGCAGCGGCAATTGAAAGAAAAATATCCTGTGTTCCGATATCAAAGTTAATAAGCCCATCGCTTCCCGAAGTAAATAAAATCACCATTGACCTTGATGATGACGAAGTTGTTGCGGTACCAGAATCTCCCTCAAAGGATATTGATATTAGCAGACACAAAAAGGTCACATCTAATGAGAATATCAAAACAATAGAAAAGGTCTCACAGCCACCATCCATGCCGATGGGTCCCACATTTGAATCTTTATCGAATGTGACGGTTGTCCTGGGTCTTTTGGGAGTCGAGTACGTTTTAAAAATTGTAAAAACTATAAGCGATACAGTTCCGAGATTTCTGTGCACCTTGTGTAATATTACCACAGATGAGTTATCAATGCACAATCATCTCCTTAGCAACACTCATCGTCTGAAATATTGCGAGGAACATTTTCCGACAGCTATCCGGCAATACAAGCAGTATGTATCCGAAGTGCCGGAGCATCAAGTTCATAAGATATTGACTCCAATCTTAAATAAACTAGCAATTGCCATTGAAACACATCACGGTCGTGAAAACTCATATCTTTGTTCTGATTACTGGTTTACAAAGAACAAACAAAGTTTAATTTCAACCGTTTTCAATCGAAGACATGCATCAGAAGCTCTTGGCCCAACATTTATACATGTTGTTGATTCAAATGAAGTGGATCAATTGATTGAAAACGCAACTCGTGGAGTCGATCAGCAGGTAAATGTCGCTAATAACGTGGTTCCATTTAATCCCTTCAATACCTCCCGTAATGTGTATGCCAATCATCATACTGTGAATAATTATCGTCCAGCTGTACCTACAAATACCAACTATTCGCACAATATTGAAACCGTGGATGATGAGACACACAAACGAATGGTGGAAAATTTCTTAAGAGAAACGCGACATTCTCAACCCAATCGTCATCGGAATTCTTCTCGAGTTTCCAAACGTGACCGATCTAGATCGAAGTCAGCTGACCGAAAGCGAAAGCGGACAACGCCTGTGATGATATCGCAATGGAATATGGAGCGCAGATCAATATCTCCTCTACGAGATGGCGACATTTGGCAGGCCTATCGACATATGGTTGATCAGAGTGTACGCGAATTGAATACAACATTTGATCTATATAAATCAGATCCCGAACAACATCCTAATTATAAGGATGAGTGGCAAAAGTTTTGGAAGCGTCGCAAAGATGAACTTATTGCTGCTGGCATTAATCACCGATCTTACAATTATCAAAACGAATGGATTCTGTTTTTTAATGCTCGTTTGGAAGAACTGTATAATCAAGATGTGGAGAACATTAAAATAAAGTGCCGAGAAAGATTGTGTTTGCCAATGACCAATACTGAATTGGAAAACCCAAAATATCATGTCAACATCTCGGACGATATTGCGGAGCCTGAAATTCCAAAGAAAGCACAACAGGATACCAATACCAATGAAAATCAAAATCAAAGTCAGTCAAAACTATATGATAGCTCAGAAGACGTTAATGTTATTCACGTACTTCGGCTTCTGACTGCTCTGGAGAATTATTTGGGTAGTTTGGGTCCAAACATTACTGAACTGTTGGCTAAAGCGCTGCAGATGTCCAAGATACATCCAGATAAAATCAATCATTTAATTCTTACAAATGAAAATTGTACCATCTTAGAAACTGCAAAAGAAAAATTCACTGGTCTTATAATTTCAAAAATTTTAGATGCTAACCAAGAGCGTGCTCTCAAAAAAGCAGTCAATGACACAGAGGCACTACTCGCGTATGCCGCCAAAATCCGGACACAAATTACAGGCAGAGACGCGGATCCCATTGAAATTACTGCTGAAGATCAGTTGAAGTCGAGCCCATATCAGAAGTCAAACTCAAATGCAACCAACAAATTATACGACAAATCAGATCTTGCTACAAAACTGGCTTCAACGTTGATCTCACAGGGGAAAACAAGTATTAACCAAGAACAGCTTAAACAAATTATTCAAGTTTATTCTCTAATTGAGCAGAAGAAACAACAGGAGACAGCTTCCACTACTCGGGCTGCCAGTGCCTTGGACAATGATTCATCTTCGAGTTTGATGCTCAAACAAAATCAATCTCCAAATGAGTTGGCGTTCCATAGAAGTACCAATAATAACATTACTGCACAAAATCGAAATCAACAATCGTATAACCCCAATAACAACAATGATCATCGTTCATTTTCAAATCAGAAACAATTCATGAATTCTAACATGACAAGCGATTTATATAACATGAAAACTAGTTCCAATTACTTCTCTGCAAATATGGTTCGCAATAATAATACAAATAATAATCAAAATCCAAATGAAATGGAGTACACCAGCAGCGGGCAGGAGACACAGTACAAGCAATACGATGGCGATCAATTAGACAGTGGACAGTTTGCAGGAAATAGGAATCCATCATCTCTATATATGGACAGATCTTATTCTTATCGCCCGACTGATAATAACACTGGAGAGAAGCCTCACTGGATGTAACGATCTGCGATCTGCTTTAGATTTAAATACATTTTTTAGTTTAAAACCTAAACGAATATAATTTGTAATGAATTTTTATTAACTTATGTTTAAATAATATCTTTACTTACATACATAAAATGGAAAATGTGATATGTAAACATACATATTGTATACAATTTGAATAAGCATTGCTTTAAATGAAGTGTTTTTGATCAATTTATTTACTGCATTATAATTTATAACCACTTAGATTAAACAATAAACAAACAAACGTGTTTAATACAATGTAAAACTAATGTGTAAGATTTTTTTGGCTTTATTATACGATAATATGATGTTACACAGTTTTCTTATCCAATGTTTAAGCTGGAATAGTTTTAACGTATTGATAAGCTTTTTATTTGTCTTAAATCTGATCGAACAACGATTTACTGCTCATTTACTACAAATTGCCTTTAATTTCGTGTATTGAAAATTGAAGAAAATCGAAATGAGTAAAATACAACGAAATAAATTGTTTGTAGAATTTGCAGTTAATCGGGTGACGGGTGGGAATTTGTTTATTATTTCCATTTTTATAAGCTTAATAATACCCTGTAAAATGTGCAAATGTTAATAAAGGGCAGGCGGTCGCTCGTCCCTCATTTTGACAGGTAAGACCACTATATTTGTTGTAAATACTGAACCGATTGTAAAGGGCCATCGGTTCCGGTTCACACAGATGGACATCATGCTATGTGCGATAAAAAGTTTGTTGGATATTTATGATGCTCACACAGCTGAATTGCCGATAATCTTTTTCGGCTACAGAATCTTAGCAGTCACTGCTAAGTGAGATCGCAGCTTTTCACAAGCCACGGATGGCAGATAAAAGCTGAGACACTTCGACAAGCTGCTCAAAGAATTACGTAAATTATCAAAAATGTACTATCAACAAGTATTTTCTTAAATATATGTACATTGTGCTTCTTCAACGGCTGACTACAGTGTTTCTTCTTTCCCTTAAATAATAGTATTATCAATCTATATATTATACAATTTAAATTAATATGTATAAGCCGGGTATTTACCTTCCTTTTTTATAATTCGTAAGTTCTTTAAATTTAATAAATATTAAATTTAATAAATATTTCTCACTATTACAGAACTTGCCATGCCTGCATCTTCACACATTAATTCTACGTAAGTTATTTTCCAAAATATTTAAGCCATCTGTGCTTCAAATAATTAGTTTCTATTTGTTTGTTTAAAGATTGACGTACAGGGGCAGAGTTGGCTAAACCATTTCTTTACCCATTTTCAATGAATAAAGCTGTCGTCATCAATATCTATCATCATCAATATCTTTCCTTATTCTATGTCATTCTCTGACAACAATCTTTTCTTGTGTTTTATTTTAGCGAGAGGTGTTTTAAATATTTAACCCACAATGACTGGGTTACAAGTGGAAAAATTGGTTCGCGTGAGGCAGTGTTAGTGTTCCGCACCAATATATTAAATCCCAAGACAAGAAAAACGTTATTGGAAACACCACCCGAAGAAAGGGAACTGAAGACTGCAGATAGTCAAGCTACGCATTCCACTCCGAGCGAGCAAATTCATAAATGTTCTTCATCACCAGCAATAAGTAACACGCAACAAAATTATTCAAGTCAAGGAAAAATATATGTGGCAGTTGAAAAATCTTTAAAGTGTAAAGAAATTAATAATTTTGATCGGCGGAATCCAATAAAAAAATCTCTAGATGCATTTTCTTCAAGTGACGCTTCTGTTTCAAGTGATGGAGATGAAACTGTTCAGTACAACGAAAAGAAGTCCAGAAAACCGCACAAGAGTAAAAACTCTTCAATTATCGAAATCGAAGTCAATTTAAATAAAGAAAGTGGCTATGACTCCCCATCAGCAGCATCTCATTTAAACACGAGCGAAGAAGATCATGAGGCGTCTAGCGAGGAAGACAACAAATGTAGTATCAATATGCCCGCGCATCAGTTAAATATTACGTATAAGTTCATTCAGACAGAAACGAAATTACTAAGAAAAATATTCAATGTTCACGGCTTAACCGAGGTTCAAGGTGACTCAAACTTCAATTTGCTGTGGACTGGTGTTCACATGAAACTAGACACCCTTCGTAATTTAACATTATATCAACGCGTTAACCATTTCCCAAGGTAAGCATATAATTTGTAAGCAAACGAATCCCATTTCAATATGATTTTTTTATTTTTAGGTCTTATGAACTAACGCGTAAGGATCGACTTTACAAAAACATTGAACGGATGCAACATCTGCGTGGAATGAAACATTTTGATATTGTGCCCCAGTCATTTATTCTGCCTCTAGAATCTCGAGATTTAATATTTGCCCATAATAAGCATCGGGGACCATGGATTGTTAAACCAGCAGCTTCCAGCAGAGGACGTGGCATTTTTATTGTGAATTCGGTAAAATTATCTATTCATATTATTAAAATAAGAATAAAAAAATGTAATTTCGATTGCAGCCAGACCAGATACCGCAGGATGAACAAGTTTTAGTATCGAAATATATTGTGGATCCGCTTTGTATTGATGGTCATAAGTGTGACTTGAGAGTTTATGTGTTGGTAACATCGTTTGACCCTCTTATTATTTATCTGTATGAGGAAGGTATTGTCAGATTGGCAACTGTTAGATACGATAGAAACGCTGACAACTTATGGAATCCTTGTATGCACCTGTGTAACTATAGCATTAACAAGTATCATTCCGATTACATAAGATCATCGGATGCCCAAGACGAAGATGTGGGCCATAAGTGGACTCTATCAGCACTTTTAAGACATCTTAAACTCCAGGGATGCGACACTCATTTACTTATGCTGAATATTGAAGATCTAATAATTAAGGCAGTTCTTGCCTGTGCTCAAACAATTATTTCCGCGTGCAGAATGTTCGTACCTAATGTGAATAATTGCTTTGAACTGTACGGTTTTGATATACTCATCGATAATACGCTTAAGCCATGGTTATTAGAAGTAAATCTATCACCATCAATGGGTGTAGACAGTCCACTAGATACCAAAGTAAAAGCCTGTCTTGTTACGGACTTACTAACTTGTGTCGGCATCCCAGCGTATACTCCGGAAATGAGAACGCATTACGATAGTAAATCGTCGCGACTTCGTAGCTCGAGCTGTCAAAGGCAAATTGATACAACTGAATCCAGCACCACACTTCGATCGACCAAATCAAAAAAGAAACCTGTGATTCCATTAACACAAGAGGAGCAGCGCATTTTGCGTAGTGCTCGCCTGCAGTATATTAGACGTGGTGGCTTTGTTCGAATATTTCCAACTGACGACACAATGCAACGATATGGAAATTTTTTGGATCCAGCAAATGGTATTCCAATATCCACACCAAACGTCCAAGGCCAAACATTCCAAGCATTGGTTAACCAACACAATTATAATCAAATGTTGCACTCAAATCTATTCTGTATGGGTCCGCGATCTTCTAAAGACGATAATTCTCAGGAAAACCGTATAAAGCAGTACGAGCGAGCTTTAGAAACGGACTCAGAAATTCCCTTCCTAAAGAAGCAAATCGTTGAGAAATGTGAGGAGGAAGGAAGAAGACTTCGTAAGCAGATGCTTAAGAAAATTGGCAGTGGTTCAACATTGACACACTTTCAAGCGCGTCAGACCTTTAGTTTATATTTAGAGTCTGTTCTACGTCGATTAACCCAAGATCCCAAAGACAGTCATGAAAAAATAATAATTAAGTTTTTAACTAAGTATGGAGGAGGGGTGAAGCCTCCAGTTTTATTCCGAAATTCGCAAAACATAAGCAAGGCTCGTTCAGCAATGGTAGCGAAATTGTTGGGAGATTTTCTCGAACTTTACAAAAGAGATACCGAATCATATATAGATTCATTTGACCATTTTGGAATGATACCAACCAATGCCTACAGTTTATTTCTAATGCACGCTCAGGAATCAGACTTAGAGGCAGTCCTCACTCATCATACGAACATTACTGGAATCATGCCGTTTTTATATAATCGCTGTGGATTGTCAGTGCCACCAACGCCACCCATTCCGTCCGGCTTACATGGCTTTCTAAGAGCTCTCCCAGCAATGGTATCATCTTTTGGGGTATCAAGAGAAGTTAGCAAGTATGATGGGTATTTTAAAAGCTGCGATAAGAATTGTGAAAATGTACATGATATATCATTAAGGTCAAGAAGCACAAGAGATTCCAAATGAGAAGAATTTTCTACAACTTTTTAGCTTAAGTTATACTCGAATTTTTTCAATTATCTACTTTTGATATCAAAATTACTCGCATTCAGGATGGGCTTATGAATAAAATACAGCAAAAGACTATTTCTCTATAACTATAACTTTGAAAATCTAAGCATTCGTCTGAATTCTATTAAGTATCTATAATTATTTTAAGCATTATTTGTTAAACCAAGTATCTTTCTTATATCTTGTGCGTTGTTTTCGCACAGAGTGTAGGGTGTAAAAAGAATGAAAATCTATCTTTGGGCTGTCAAATTTTGGGCATGAATTTTGTAAAAGGAAAAGTATTTCCTACAAAATCTCATTTTTCGATGGACAGTTCCTGTGACAGCTGTGTGATAAAGTAGCCCAAATTTGGTTAAAATTAACCAGAATATAAAATACACACTACTATAGCTTAAATTTAATGAAATGCTTTTCATGTAACAACTCATTTTGAGAACTACATTTCTTAACACAATTTTAAGAAATATAGTAAACCGATTTTGGTCCGGAAACATAAAATCGAGAGACATCGAAAAATCTTGCGGTAATACATTGAGCAAATTTTTGAACATAGTGTGCCTTATAATATGCTATCCGAAACTGCTTTTGGTTCGAATAGATTCAAAGTCACAAAAATATGGTATAGGAAGTGCGTGTTGTATTTAATCATACTATATATATAAGAGATATTCTGTGTTCCTACAGACTTTTATTTATAAATTTAATTCCTCACAATGCTTGTCTGCGCAACAGTTATAGTCTATATTTATTCGTATTATTACCTCAATTTTATAGTCCTAGTCTAAGTAATTTATCTGCCGATAACGCTTGATCTGTAGCATTATTATCTTAATATTATTTATTTAAAGACTAATAAAATGTGAAAACTTGCAATGATTTGCGGGTAAGAAATAAGAGAGAATTTTTGAGACATGAATGGATAAATATCAAATGTGAAGCCAAATAGAACATTTTATCTTTATGCAAATATTAACTCAATTGTTTTGTTACAAATATCTAATGCGATGCTGTATTACTTAATTTTTAATTGTTTTTATTGTATAATTTAATGTAATTTTATTTGTTATTAATAAGAAATATTTCATGTATTTTGAATACAGAGACTGTACGTTGTGTGTTTCTATATTTATATTTATTTGTATTAAACAATTTACGACATTAATAAATTTTTACATTTTTCAGTTTGTTCAGTTATTAACTTTATTTATGTTATTAAAAATACATTCAGTTTAAATCAGGGATAAAACCGAAACCGTAACCTTTAACCGATTGAAATTTGTAACCGTAACTGAAATCGTAACCGAAAAAATATTTTTCCGCTGTACCGAAACTCTTTAAACCGAAATAACCGTTTGGTAACCGATTGATTTATAAGGGTTAATTTCGGTACTGGACGTCGCAGGTACTGATAACTTTGAATTGCCATAACTTTGTCAAAAGTCAATCAATTTTTATGTTGAATGTAAATTTGAGCATGATTTTACCTCCAAATTCGTTCTGCATTTAAATTTTGTTCATTTTGAAAATTCGAATTTTTTCGAAAAAATCAAAAAAGATAAAGGGGTAACACTGTAAAATTTCGAAAAAATTCGATTTTCAGAAATTTTCTAAAATGAAAAAAATGTAAATGCCAATCGAATTTGGGGGTAAAATCATGCTCAAATTTACATTCCGCGTACAAATTGATTGACTTTTGACAAAGTTATGGAAGTTCAAAGTTATCAAAGTTGCTCAGTAGCTGCGACGGTCAGAACCGAAATTAACCCTTATAAATGAATCGGTTTAACGAGTTTCGGTTTATGGGTCTCACTTACTAAAAACAAACAAAATAATCATAAGCAATGGCTTTAATCTCTTGCTGTGAGAAATCGTTCTATAAGACCTCTACCCCAAAAGAAAAACAATTGATACGAATTACATTTCAACTTTTATTTATGCTACAAGTATTTAGATTGTTACAAACTAATATTTTTATTTGTAAAATAAATATGTAGAAAATAATTGGGTTTTTTTGTCTTTACAATTTTTACAAAGAAATCTTTCAATTTGCATTTGTTGTTAGTATACTTTCCAAAGTCTCTGCCATCAGTTAAAGTTATTTATAATATTTTCTAGAAAGTTGTGCCTCGACGGGTTGTTGTTTTGGGTTACGATCCGATTCTAAATTAAACGAAACAATATCGGTAAAATGTCAATAGTTTATTTTGTACTTTATCTACAATTTACATTTAAAGAACATTGCAGGTTTTCTGTACATTGATCATAGACCCCGATGGACATTTGAAAACTTCAGTCGCGCTACCGCCTTGGGCAATGAGCCAACCCAATCTGTAAAATGAATTAATGAAGCTTTAAGTGATCAATATATAAGAATATAGTCTAAATACTTACATGTTGTCGAACTCAGAAGCGCTTGTGTCAATTCCCATATAGTTGGATTCAGCACAAAGCTCTTGAGCAGAAACTAGGAAAAAGATTTGTGTTGGTGTCAAGTTCAATCCCGGGAGACGTGCCATGCCCTTAATGGGACCGGTGAGGGAAAGCATTGAATGGTATGAGATCTGCATTCCTCCAGAATGTATTAAAATATCCATTCGGCTAAAGTTTGAAAATATATTAACAGAATGTGGGACACAACGCATTGCCTTGTCATCAAAGTTTTTCGTTATCGATCGTAATATCTCTTTGGCGATGGAAACACCAATTGATGCATAATGCAAATATGGTGGTAATCGTGCATTGAAATATGGTATGGATATAACCGACAAAGGAACCACTGTAAATCCAAAGATAAGTATAAATTAATTTTTTGTTTAAATGCAAGTTTAAAAGAGCTTATACCGACCAATAGAATGGCTTAAAGTATCATAAAATATGGTCGATACAATAGGATAGGCCCATCTAAAATTATAAATGAGAGTGAATTTCTTTTCAATTTAGTTACAATCAAGTAGACTTACGCATCATGGGAGCTAGAGTCCATATTTATCGAATTTGGTACTAATTTATTTCTTTTATATATCTCCAAAATATTCTCAAGCCAACTATCTGGGCTTATTTGAAGGGACTCCTGTGATTGCATCAAGAGTGTTAGATTTGTAAATCCTTCCCATGGTTGGGATTGTATTTTTAAGGCCGATAGTTTAACGAGTGCAGCGCCTTTCAAGGACGGAGCCCTTTTTAGATGAGCTTTCAGTGATTTAAAGATAATATCCGCCTAGGAATTAGGATCTTTGAAAATATTATTGTAACTTAATTAGTTTCATAAGTTGCCGTACCCGCTTTATTATGTCCTTAGAATCCTCCGCTGAGTGTTGAGCAATATATAAAGCCGATGCAAGTTCAGGTAAAGCCCACATTGTCGAGCGTGTGCATACCTCTGGATTTGGATAATCTTTAGGTAAAATTTCAAGTGCACTTAATAATAGCATTGAGTTATGCACAACTCGAGATGGATATTTGGTTAAAAAGGCCTTTAAGGCTCGAAGATAATCTGCATTTCTCACAACTATAGGACCACTCCAGTCTTTTGGAATTAGCAGCGTCCAATTTAACTGAAAAACGAATAATTTTGGGATAGATATAGATAAAGAACATTTATACATTTACTCACCACTGGATACATGGATTGCAAACTGGATATATTATACAAGACTGAGCTATCCCAAAATCCACGACGTGATTGCTCAACTTGCAGCTGAAAAATGCAACATATTTGTGATTAGTATTGAATACTTTGCCATTTTATTAAATGAATGATCGCAAATTTAACATCCTTACCTTATTGAGATCCTTTACAAACTCCATTATGGTATCTTTCTCAGCGATTCGTTGAGCATACGATAAATAATTTGGTAAGAACTGGTCTATTAGATCTGGTAATAACTTTGGGACTCCCTGTCGTAACCGATTTGGGGGTGCTTTGGGACTCATCCATCGAATTTTATTCTATAAGAAAAATACGAATTTTTTATATGTACGTACAATAATTTAATAATAAAATACACACCTCCAGGATGATAGACGACGTACTTGGTCCGCTAATGATGAGAAGGACATGCGGTCTTCTGCCGTAACTGAGATCATAATATATATCAACTAGTGGACTTGGGCCAAGATCGTATATTTTGGCAGCGAGCGGTGCAATGGATGAGGGACCTATGGTGCCAACCGTTAAATAACCTCCTAAGCTATTAAATACGTGGTGTATGTCTGATGAATTTGTAGTCAGTTTTAAACAACTTTCAAATAAACTATGCAGTTTCTGAAAAGGTCCATCCATACTGGAATTCTGCAAAAGTACTACACGAAAAAGGCGAATATTATTATAAGATAATATATTGGAGTAAAGTAGCAGGTACTTACACTGCATTTGAATATCAACGGATTGCTGTGAATTGCCCATTTCGATCTGATTCGTTATGTTTTTATTGAGACTGCTGCGCCAGCAACTAAACTTCTTGAATTCCGAACATGGATCTTTATTCCAATTGAGTCTGGCCTGAATATTGGACGACACTGTCTCACAAATGGCTTCCGTGCATTCCGAAGGAGACGAACTCGTGGGAGAGCATCCATCGCCGTCCATATAGCAATCCCTCGGTAAAGGCGAGGGTGCTGTACTAATTAAAAATAAGATCGGCGATGCTACCAGCAAGGTGGTAACCAATAAGGTTGCGGATGTTATCGCCACTTTGTGAACTGCAGCAGATGTACGCAACCATATGCAGGGGGCACAGCATATCCATCCAATTATGTTATTCTGAAAGTAATCAAACTGTAATTGCTGAAAGCACTAGAGTTTGAGTTGAGTTCCACAGTTGTACCTTATTATATCTTCCACCCAAATTGTCCGAGTTGGAGTTCTCAATAATTTCAACCTCATCGGCTTTGCCAAATTGGTTCGAGCAAATGGGCGTTTTGAATGAGAGCTGTTTTTGCAGCAGAGATGCGCTGCTTCCTCCGGAGGGATTCGCACTCGTACTCGTAATCACATTGCGAGCATTGTTGCCTAACCCGGCAGGACCATTTTTGCGAAAAGTGTTACGCGTATTAAACTCAGCCGTCATGTTTTTCACTCTTTCACTTTGCTTTGCAAGAGTTAACAATTAAAATATATTGCTTATTGCTATTACATATATGTAAGTATTTAGCTAAAGTACGAATATTTCAATTGAAGTCAACGTACATCACATTGGGAATTGAATAATTTACAAGCGTTTAATCAATAAATATACATATCTTTACAAAAACATCTCAAATATAAGTATGTATGTATGTATGTTTGCATCTAAGTACTTGAGATTGAGATACATTTGCATTTATATTCGATGTACATATGTATGTAGTATATATATACGATATACTTTTGTGCATAAATTCAGCACCTCTAAAATATTTAATGCTTTCTTTAAACTTAAATTTACAAAATATTAAACTAAATTGTGCCGTTTTAAATAATATTATGTTTTGCTTCCTTTCACATTCTCAATGTACTATCAAAATAATTCTCGAAAGCTCGTTAAGCTTCCTGTGGAAACTTAAGCAAGAGAGAAAGCTTTTTCTTACTCTCTTGTATTCTCTCCGCAGTATTTATATGTATGTGTGTGTTTGTGTGTGATTATACATTTATGCGCATATGTACATATGTACATACATATGTATGTGCTGTGAGGATTAAACAATGAAGTAACGTCTTGTTTACACATGGCGGCAAAAGCTTTACACAGTTGAAACGGTTAAGATTCAAAGCAATCGGTTTGAACTACAACTAATTATTAACTTATAAAGTACTTCTATACTCTGACATTTTAATCAGAAATTTAATTTAAATGTATCAATTACATTTCAAATTTTTACTATTTGAAACATGTTCCAAATATTTTTAATATTAGTGTTTATTATAGGACCTGACTCAACAATAGCAGAAAATGGTGCCGACTCTTTTATTTCGAGCAATTTAAATGCCATACTACTAATGTGTCCCAATGATACCAATAAAGACTGGACGTGTGTGCCTCAGTTGATTATTAATATCAACTTTACGCCCAATTTAAATGTGAACAATGTGGATAAGCTTCTAATACTGGACGAAACCTATGAGCCAACGAAACGTCGAACTTTAAAAATTATGTCACCATATATAATCGTAGTTACACGAAACGAGCCGATAATGATGTTCCCGCTCCTAAGCTCAAACGTAAGTTAATTATATAATGAAGTATTACTTTTACATAATATCCAACTTACAGTGGACAAATTTTAATAATCATTCCAACAATTTGAGTAATAACACTCAAAGCAATTCTTTTCATAGCCGTAACGATAATTCTTATAATATTACCTACCATAAGCATAAAGTAAATCTGAAAGATCTTCATCGAAGGAACAACAAGCAAATCACATATAATATATGTGCAAAGATAATAAAAAATAAAAGAGAAAATCCTTATTTTACAAGTAATTCGAGTGATCAACACAGTAATAACGAAAATCTTCAGAATATTAAGATTGACAAGTCAAAAATTGGTGATATCGGAAAGATTGAAAATGGATATTGTAGAAATAGTGGTGGCAGTCATAGAATATGTAGCTCTCCAAATTTATTTAAATCAGTTAAATCAACTGAGTAAGTACACATCCAATTCAGAATAATTATAATCTTTATTACTTTTAGATAATATCAAAATCAATATAATTTTGAAATATTAATGTATGTTTTCTTACAATAGTAACCCACCCGAATATTCCATTTATAATATAAGCACTCCATTCTCATATCTGGCAGCTAAAATACGAATTTTCAGAAAAAGAAAACAAACATGGTGGAGGATTATGCCAATAATCTCGTAAGTACTCAAATTTGAATTGTCTGAAATGATAACACTGTATCAATTCGAAGTCCTAATAATTTAATGGCTTATTAATTTAGTTTAAACAACTTATCTGGAACATTTGTCAATAGAAACATATCAGTTCTCTTAACATCTCATGGGGATATTCTTCACGAACGAATGCCAATATTTATGAACAACTACAAGCTGTTAATTCCAAATAATTTCCTTACAAACCCCAAACAATTGGATGGATTGCGAATTTATAAAAGTATTTTCCTGAATTTTTTCAAGAACAATACAAACCTATTTTTAAATTTTGGCAATACCAAAAATATGATGACTTATAAGCAAAAAGATAAGGAAAATGATCAAAAAAAAGTTATGAAAATAATTAATTCAACTACAGTCAATATTTTATCAAAGTGTCCAAATAATAACATATCATTGTGTTTAAATGTATTAGACGATGAAGTGCCAGGTAAGCAATAATTGAAAAATTACAATGGAAACTATACATTTTGTAAAAGTTGACACGATTTTGTTTTTTCTCTTCACAGCATTTGACATTAAAATTAAAATGCCATTTATAGAGAACTCTGCACAGCAGAATATTTTAAAAGTAAAGATCTCTAGAATTGTAACTGATGCCACTACTAAAGATGCACTACAAATTTCAGTCGATGTCATAAATAAAGGACTAAATGCTCAAGAATTTTTAATAGATGTTTGTAACTGTCCACTATCTGAATCTGAAACAGAATCAACAACAACTGTGAAGAAGATACTTCTACCTTACATTTCAGAAACCATAACATTTTTATTGCCTTTTTTAATGGGATCAAAGAAAAGCAGCAAATTTACTTGTGACGGTAAATTACTAATCAATCAATCAGTATCAATATACATATTAAAAATAATAAGGGGATTTTAAAAGGCAATGGTCATCCATCAAAAACCACCTTCATATCTCACCTTGCGCTTTAAAAGTGATTAAAATTGGTTCAATATAGATAATTAATTATTATTGGCCAGGTTCTGTACCGAACATCCGAAATGAAAAAAAACGAAATAGAGCCAAAAATTAGTCGGGGGATTTTAAAATTTCTATACAAAAATAACATTTTCATTGTTGTTTTGTGCAACTTGTTACTATTATGGTTCGTTTACCAACACTACTTTTCTCTCTAATGGATTTGTTAATTTTATTGTGCATTACATTACATTAAATATTTGTTCCAAAAGTTCAAAAGAAGTTCTACAACTGCAGAGAAAGGATTCATGATATTTTCATCGCCTATAGGAGTTTGTACAACCGCCCCAATGAATTGATAAGGATTTTAAATGTCTGGTGATTGTAGAAAAGTAGCGCCGTAGACAATTTAAAATAAAAATCCATTCTTTAACACTCCAGAGAGAATAGTAATGTTGATCAACGAGCTACAATAGCGACTAGTTGCACAAACAAACAATAAAAAAACTTTAAAATTCAATTAATAAAAAAATAGTTGAGGCCCCCAACTAATTTTTGTTTCTAAATTCAAGATAAATCGCCCTCTATTTCGTTTTTTTTTTAATTTGGAGATAAAACAGAACTTTAGCTTATTATTTATCAACTACATTATAAGCGAAAATTTACATAATAATTTTTAATTTACTTATAAACTCATTCATTTTATTTATATATTTAAACTCTTTTATATGAAGAAACAAAATGGAAAGGAAACACAAAAAAGTGGTTGGAGCTAAAACATTTGTAATAGCACCTGCAAAATATATCGAAATGTTATCGCAAAAGGGTCACAATACCTTTCGCAAGCAAACGTAAACGATGAATCGTTTGTTTGCGAGGTTTTTGGCCGCTATCTTCTACGATATATTATATATTATTAACTTTCTGAATATATAAAATTTTTTTCTGTATTGATTACTTATAATTATAGTGGTTGTGAAGGCTTCTATACTGAAGAATTCGAAACGAATAGAGTTGAATGAGTCAGCGAACACTTCGATAGTATCTAAAAGGTCCATGGATGTTGAACCTCATTCGAGATGTTTTTGTGTTTGGAACTGTCGATGTCGTTGTATTGGTAAAATAGAATCGCACAGTGATATCAATGTTTGTCAAAAAATGAGCTATGCGTCCGAAAGAGATGCTGGATTGCTGCTGAACTGTCCATCCAACGATGATTTTAATGATTTTTGTTCAATGGACAGTAATGACAAGATCATTAATAATTCATCATCGGATCTTCCTTATAAAATGGTCACAGTGATTCTTGTGTTATTTATAGTATTGTTTTTATTAGGTAAACATTTATTTATTAGAAAAGCGGTTAGTAATAAAACTATGTTAATATATATTTTTTAATGAATTTTCAGTTTTATATTGTTCCAAATGCTTTAAGCCAAGAAAAGAAGATCTAATAGTTGCAAGTACAGAATGGTTCTGCTATCCTGAAAAAAACGTAATTACTTGCTCTAAATACGTAAGTGATCAAAGCTCAAACCTATATATTTTATAATGATTAATAATATTTAATGTTTTTTCAATCCTTATAATATTTTATATTTAGAACTACAAGTTACGGGAACCATCACGATCATTATGCACAAGTACATATTCTAACAAATATTTTACGAAGGCAGACGTTATACCATCTAGCAATGCTTCGATATGTCCATCGCTAGAAATGTCACGAAAACAATCGAATCAAACCGATTTATTGGAGTCAGCTTTGGTTACACTCGCAAGACAGCAAAAAGATCTAAGAAAGCAATCAATGAAAAAGGAATGGTGATCATTCAACATGTCATTTTTACTATAGAATAATTTATAATGTTGTTAGTATTGTTTATTTGCCTTGCATTAAGAAAAACACACACTACTTACATTTCACCTACAAGTTTTTGCTAATTTTGCATTTTCTCTCTATGAAGCGTTTTTTTTTTGGTCCAGCACACTCGAGTATAGTACTCTAACTTGTTAGCGATTCTCAGTCAACAAATGGGTATAAGTATTTCACTATAAAATACCCTGTATTGACAAAAAAATTTATTATTTTATATATATTTTTTCACAATCTTTCGATCAGAAAAATATTTATAATAATAGAGTATTCAACAGTCAATACATAGCCATCTCACTTTCATTTAAACTTTCTTTTTTATGTGAAACATGCCATCGAATCTGCTCAAATTCAATCCCTGAGTCAGTCTAATTTCTTTTTCGATTTAAGTATACGGTTATTCGGAAAATGTTCGTTTTATATTCGCTATTTATGCTTGTTTTTGTAGCTGCTATTCAAGCAATCAGATGTCCAGATTTGAGTAAAAATTGCACAGAACCGCTACAGATAGCAGAGCTAATTGAAGCCCAGTCTATCGGCAGAATTGTCAACAACCAACATCATTGGAACACTGCGAACAATCCGGAAGAGGCAGACCTTCGCCTAAATAAAGTTGTTTTTGAAGGAATGAGTGAAATGTCAAAATCATCGGAGGAACCAATTCCCGTCACGTATACAGCATCATCAGCATCACCTGTTCCTCCAGTATCAATATCTGGGCAGTATCATTATTCGTCAAATAACGTTGTCACTAAGAAAGTCGATTTCTCATCGACAGCATCCCACAATGTCCCAGATTTGCACATTCACCATCATCATTACGTAATTTTGAAAGAAAACACAAATCCACCATCTGTACAGTATTCGAGTATTGAAGAGTCACTAGGAAACAACAATTTTCAATCAGTACCAGATACAATAAGGACCAATGTTGCGGTTCCTGACCTCTTTAACTTCATATCTGATGGGAATTATGTAAAATCAAATTTAAGTCAAGATTACAATCAAGAAAATGGAAAACCCAATTCTGCAAATATTGATAAATTTGAGAAAGTTGAGCCCGAGATATTTAATAATGTACAAATCAATCTACGATCTGAACATATTAACAATTCTTTGGGCGATCCCTTAGATAAAAATACGGATAGGATACTTGACCTATCGCCAATTGTCAGTATAGATCATATGGAAGATGTTTCATCTACAACAGCACCTTTAGAGAATGAAAATTCAGAATATGGCGTACCACTAAATTAAATGCACCATTTCTAAATAAAGGCTTTTGAAAATAATATATTTTAAATGCAAAAAACTATCAATCAATGTTAATAAGTGTATTAAACGAAATCAATCCCATAAATATATCGATCGCGTGATCACCTGAATGAAGTTAAAATCAATTGTTATTATTGAGATGATCATTTAGTCGATACTATCGATATAACAACGATATTTCGCAAAAATGCGGCGATATATATTATGCAATTTCTGTAAATCCAAGATTAAGCATATTTAACTTGATTATTATTTAAATATGCATTGCTTTGCGAGAAAGAGGTCAAGCTTAAGATTGACGTCACGCGAAAAATATCATAAATAAAAATATCGCTGGAAACAATAAATAGATTTTCTTTAACCTTTAAATGTCAAATTAATGGCAGCTTGACAACACAAGTCAAATTTTCATTGCCTTTACAAATGTGGCTTTATCCCTTGTGGGCCCCTTACATGGCGATAATAACCTCGTTTACTGTCTCTACGTGTTGATTAACGCTTCGATTAATTTTGTTGGAGTACAATGTTTTTCATTTACTCGCTATGCTTCTTAATGCGTCATTGATGTCGTTGTTTTCCTTGCAATTGATGGGAATTTATTTTTAGCATTAGCAGAAGAAAATCAAATCAAAAAAAGCATTTTAATAAAATATCAAACAGAATTGACAATTTTCGTACTGAACGCTCACTCTTATAATTGATGGTTGGTTTTCCACATACACATTTAATTTTACGTATACATGATCATGAGTGCTGAACGCTCTCTTATAAGCATGAATGTATCTTTGTGTGTAACAACCCTATAAATACACAGTCTGCCATACGAATGTGACGTCAGTACATTTCTTAGTATTAGTAAAGAGAGAGCGATATTTTATAAATATGTTTGCAAAGACCCAGTGGGAAATTTCTTAATGAGTTAACTACTGCTTCGTACTTTACTTTGATGGGCTTCAAAACAGAAACCCAACGAAATTACTGCAAACTATGTTAAATTAGTAATTTTATTGTGGGCAAGTATGTACAAGAATACAAATAACTTTTTCGAAGCATATGGTTGCTCATTTATACATGAAAAAACAACTGTACTTCTCATATAAAATAGTCAAAGTCTACATATGTTTGTTTATTCCCACTGGGAAGCCATAGTGGAAGAGAGCAAGAGAGAGAGAGAGAGACAGAGGAAACAAGAGAATCAGCTCGTGCTGTGGTATTGAGTTTTTTTCGCTGACTACATACAGTATGCGAGACGATTAATATTTACATAGCTTTGTTCAGATACACTCTGCGTAAACTAACGTGAAGTCAAATATTTTGCATCTTTCGTTCATAGTGAAAAATGTACACTTAAATAGTTGCAATAATCTATCTAAGTACATATTAATACACGTGTACATAGTACAATGCTAAGGAAATGCTTGACTGAAGCGCTAGTATTTAAGCAATAATAAAAAGTTGCTTATAAAGATTGTGAAAGTGACATTAAAAACGTAAAAAAACGTACAATTTTATGGTGACTTAAAGCCCTAATACATATACAATAGGCAGAATAAAATTGTTAAATCAAATGTACTATCTTGTGGCGTACAGTTAGCAATTATTGCAGCCGAAAGGCTGTAACAAAAAATTTTAATAAACGGAAACATACCATAAATAACCATAACCATATCAACAAATAGCAAAGAGCTAGCATAAAAATACGACGCAAACATCAGGAGTATGAACCACCCAAAAATAACAGCCCACGTTTAGAAAATCGATATTAATTCTAGTCAAAGCGAATTGTGTGTATGGTGGCATTTGTTTTGTTAGCAGTCAGTATTTATACTTCAAACTTTTTCGACCATCACTTTGGCAGTATGCAAAAATTTTCTGTGCATTTTACACTGGACGATACATTGAAATACATACAAAGTGTATGCACATAGTTCGACATTGAAATTATATAATCGTGTCGAAATTGCAAGCAACCGAAATTGTTATAATATACAAAAACTTTGGTTCTGAAATGGTAAATGGTAGCACTGGGACTTTCACAATGCGTCTCGTCCGAAGTAAATTACGAAAAACTGCAAATATTGTAGCAGAGGATCATCACGAGAATGAAGATGATCATCATCCGCCTACAGTCAACTTCGGAGACACTGAAACAGGGATGACAAACAATTGCACCACTGTAATTAAGGAGCATCCACATGTGACTTTCGTACGCACAAGCGGTGTATCGTCTCAAACTACTGGACATTCAGATGTCACTGCAATAACTGAATGGACGTTTCCTCCAAAAGCGCCAGTTCCACATATCTATCATATTAACCCGGTACGTAAGAATTACATTCATGGATAAATACAAAAAGTAAAAATGCTACAGTCGAGTGTGCTCGATGTTGAGAGACCCAGTACCTAAGCCCTAGAGTGTCATAGCGAAGGGAACATGATTTTTGATATATCGATGCAGAAATATTCGATATATTCAGTTCTATATTGTGTAAAAATTGCATAATCATATACTCTTTATGATTTCGCACATCTCAATATCGAATCGACTGTTGATACTGATCAAGGATATATGTACATATATACTTTATATAAAACAGCAGATAGCTTCTTCTGCCTGTTGCATACCTTGCCACAGAGTTATAAGCCCCTTGAGCCCTTTGGGTATCGGGCAAACCATATGTTCACATACTATGTATGCCTTTAGGATATTTATATAATTGTAAATATAATTATTTTGTTAAACTTGTCTCACGGTATGAATCATTAACATTTAAAATTAGTTAGTATTCATACATGTATGAATAATTTATACTGAAAAATATAAATACATACATAAACATAAATATATAAACATAAATATATTTATTCAAAAGAGAAATGCAAACAATTAAAAGCAGCGACAATTAATTTCTATAATTACAACTAACATCAGCACCAGCAATGTACTTTTGTTTTATATTATATTTATATATTTATTAAAACAGTGCAGAGTACCTACCATGGTAACTATGTACATATGTATGTATGTACATAATACGTATGTATAAAGTAATGCCAATTTTAGATTTTCATATAATTGCTAAAGCAATACAAACATAAGATAACATGTAATCAGTAATGTGGTCATTGTACTTTAAATTCTAACAACAAAATGTTCGATCGTTCTTTCAGTTTGGAACTATAGGACAGAGTAGAGTGTATTTGTTCACCATTAACCAAACGGTTTAGAGAAGTTAGTTATGGTAAGATCAATTAATGCAAAACAAGTATTATTATTTTATGATTTTGGATTTAAGACGCTTTAACCTCTTCAAAAGATTTCGATAAATTTACCTCGATATCGTGTAGCCCCTTAATGCGACAGAAACTCTGATACGAGGGTCGTTCAATAAGTCTTTTGCATGAGTAGGCTTGTAATCAGGGTCATCGTTGTCTTGATGTGTTGAATTGAGTATAAATAAATAATAACAAATAAATTCGGTTATATTTATAAGAACTTATACATAAATACATATTTCAATTAATAATCTAAATTTTTTTATAATTTTAGGAGATGTTGGTAGCTAATGACAAAATCGGCTTTAAAGGATTCCGCAAGCAATTCAGTGGACGGTTCAAGCGATTGGTGGCTCGAAAGCCGGAACCGGCACCAGTGATACCTCCAGAACTAAAGCCACAATTGAAAACAATTTATGTTTATTAAAATTAATATTGTGTGTGTAAATATTGTATGCAAATGCGTAAAAAGCTACATCTGGTATCAGACAAGCAATCATTTTGAAAATTAATTTTTAAAAGTATTTCATATAGCTTTATTTTTTACTGATTAAATGAACAAAATTCAATTCCAAATTTCTCCTGAAATATAAACCGAAACCTTATTAAATTGCATACCTTATAATTAAAAAACATTCTTGGAAAAATTAAATTAAATATAACTAACAAACAAAACAAATTATTTTGAATTCTATTATATAAATTGTTAAACCACTTTTAATATAGCACGTTCCGTTTCTACACAGATGTGACGACTCCAGTCGGGTAAATGCGGTAACGCAGGTCCATGGCCATACATTACAGATGCTTGTTATTGTTAAATATTGAAATTGTGTTTGTTATGGTTTCGTATTTTACTAAATAAGATGAATGCATTTAATACCCTGAATATCCGCCTTTATTCTTGATGACTTTTTCCATTCTTCCGGGCATAGATGATACCAACTTCCGACAGGTTTCTACAGGAATGTTGTACCAAGCTTTTTGAATATTTTCCCATAACCGCGTTTTATTTTGGCAAACCGTCTTTGAAATTTCTGTTTCATCACTCCAGAGAATATTGCGCCATTTTTCTCTCCCTCTGATCCGCACCAGGTATTATGAAGTAATGCAAAGTTTTTCTTCTTCTTCAACTTTGCAGTTCTAAGTAGAGGAACTTTGCGAGATAGATTCGCGCTTAGTAATCGTCTTCGAAAGGTTCTTGAAGATACAACACTCCCGATTTCGCTAGAAATTGATCTAGATGACTAGTGTAATGATTCGATTATCGGTTACTGCTGAAGTTTTTTTTAGATGCTCCACGCGTTTCAGATGTTTTTTCTGGTTTGAGAGCATTTGTGACAAAATTTTTCGAACATCCCATCGATCTGGCAATGAATTTATAAGTTTTTCCTTCATTTCGGATCTGACGAACAAGTTTTCTTTCCTCTGCACTACAGTGAACTCCACGGCCCATCTAATGTTATTGCGATATAATTATTAAACTTATTTACTTCAATTACCTCAAAATCTTACCTTATGCAATAAAATAACTGTTTAAATTTATAAATTTTTAGTTTTAACCAAAACACACCTATTTAACTGTCCAGATCAAATTGTAGATTTAACACATAAACAAGAAGCAATATATATCCAAAACTTTTATGGCGGGTACTCCCCAATTTAATTTAAAAACAGTGCTACCACACTTCCTAATTGGTTTTCTGATTAAAGAGCATTCCTTACTCTACATTTTAGTTATTCTACATTTTAAATTTTATTGGGCTTACACCAATTATTTTGACCAGCTGTGTACATGGATACGGCTAATTTAGTTTCTTCTAATTATTGTATCCTTTTTGCACTAAAAATATCAGCTGTGGTATGTGGACACAGAGATGGATGTGCTCATAATAGAAACACCGATTATTTTGCGTTAGCACGAACGCAACTCAACAAATTCAATTAATGGGAATGTGGTAATCACGACTAAGAAAGCCAGTGTTGTAAATGAAAATGTCAGCGAAATAGTGGCAACATTGGCTTTTGCTGTGCTCCACCACTAGCAAACCATGGCGGGAATTTGAATGGCTTCCAATTTCGATCTCGTTCCTGTACAAGTAAAATTAAGTCCCACGAAATTAATATAAATTGAATAAATATAATATGAATTATATTTAATTAATATAATCAAACTTAACTTGTTTTATCTACTGATACTCAATATGTCTGTTGACCCCGTTGCTGCCTTATCGTTTGTCAAGCTGTTTACCGTGAACAACTGTGTTAAGGAGCATTAAACTTTTACACACATACATACATAAATAAATTATAGTTATAAAATACACTAAAGTATGCATACATTGCATTTCCTTTAATAATTTAAACTTAAGTTAATTCAATCACTTAAAGGGAATAACAGTCGGTTATTAAAAATGCAGATAATAATAGTGTGCCAATAATAATTTGTTCAATGTATATTCATTCATATTCAAATTCAGAATATAAATTTGGAAATAATTCTTAGATACTCTTTTTATTTTAAAACTTATAACAGTTTCGGTCCCTGGGTGAAACTGCAAATACATCGGTTAAATATATTCTATCCCTGGTACCAACTATCGATTATAATTGCGTTTACCTGGTTACCAACTATCGATAATAATTGCGTTTACCGATCATTTTTATTTACAGGCAACTTATTTCTTATCAAACATTTCGCCTCCTTGTTATAGAGAATTTATGGAAATCAATACAGGTTGATCGATTATGATGATCAAAAAAATCATCGAATTGGGTTTAATACCCCGTTGCCACTGCTATCGCGTCCACAATCACGTCAGAAACTCAGCGCGTCCATTTCCACTGATGAGAGCAGATGCAGTGATGAACGTGATGCTCAGCTACACTCTCCAACTAGTCAAAATATTAAACAAGACATATATTTTTACAGTAGCCATAAAAATACCAGCTGTTGTGAAAAAAGTGTTGAACAACCCTGCAAATTATCTGGCAACTCTGTTTAATGACCTTGCTAAGGGTCGCACCAGCGAAAATCAAGCGAAATAATGTGAGGAATCAGCTTATAGCTTGTTACTCAGTAAAGATAAATCAAATTTTTCTTATCCGGCTCCTTTACCATGCATGCAATTGACACCCAGAGAAACGAATTAAGCTTTACTGAGTACCAATTTAAACTAGTTATTCGCTTTTTGCGTTGAATAGCCTTTATTAACTTAACCCTTTTTTTACCTGAAAAAACGGGAAAGGCTATAATCGAGACGCCGACTATGAGCCATCCGTTGCAGTATATTAATTTTATCTATGTATTTTAAGATCATACGCTATAAAAATTACAGCGTACTTTTAGGAGCAGGAGCTGCTTAAAAGCTGTAAACATTTGTAAAGTACTCCTGAACGATTATGTAGGATGATAGCTAATAATATTAGAAAACGTTAATCACCAATGAAAGAGTTCTATTTTCAAAAGACTGAAACAAACTGGATCTGCTTCATTTTAGTAGTCAGTGTGACGGACAGGCAGACATGGTTAAGAATATATATAATTTTTAGTGCCGCAGATGCCTCCTTCTCCCTGTTACATACATACATACTTCCAAAGAATACAAAATACTTTTATACTTATTTTTGCAATAACGGTTAAAAAGGATAGGAGATAGATAAAAGTTTCCGAAAAATTCAAAAAGGTAAATATTAATTGAGCGATAATTTTCCCGTAAAAGTAAAGTTTACCAAGTTAAAAAAATGTTTATGCTAAACGCCTTTGAAGTAACACATGCAAATGCATATGGAATATCAAAACTTCTTGGTATTAAAATATTTAATGCTATTGAATATATCATATATATTTTTAAAAAAACATGTTTCATTTAATTAAACTTGTTATAAATGTGCTCAAGTGTTTCATTGTTGACAAGTATAGGTGCGATCCTTAGATATACACATGTACAATAAAATCAACAAATTATCTACTTTTGTACCCACACATACTCGTACTCACAAACACAGACACACACCTACATATGATTGTTCTTGTATTTGTAGATTTTTTTATGTGCTACCTAGGATCGCCTTTCCTAACACCTTTTTTGCGGTTCAGCGCCGAAATAGAGGCGTGCCGCTGTGTTGTCGGTAAGTAAAAAGTGAAGAAACGTGCCCCCTACACTTTAAGGTCAATATCTCTAATTATCTCTACACCTCTGACAACAGACATGTGTAGCAGTTTCCTCTTCAAATTTATGGGTTTTGTTATTAATTGGAAACGATGAGCAATGGAATTGTTTGCCTTAATGCGACAGGTGGTGTAACAGCAGGCCACCGTCACAGTTTATATGATGGCTAAGTATGTATTTAGAAAAGGTTCACAATGTAAATGTAGATTGAAATACACACATGTTTTATTATTAACAAGTATAAACAAATGTACATTTTTTTTTATTTGTTGTATGATTTTAATACATATTTGACAAAATAAACAAATATTCATATATTTATTACACTTATTTTGGTCATAGTTGGCAGAAAATGTTGATATTTGAAAACAGGGATTAAAACCTTAACCGAAACCGTAACCTTTATCCGATAAAAACCGATTGAAATAACCGTAACTGAGACCGTAACCGAAAAAATTTATTAACGCTGTACCGAAACTTATTACCCGAAACTCTTTAAGCCGAAATAACCGTTAGTAACCGATTCATTTATAATGGTTAATTTCGGTTCTGACTACTAAGCAACTTTCATAACTTTAAACTGTCATAACTTAGTCAAAACTCAATCAATTTCCATGCGCAATGTAAATGATTTTACCTCTTTATTCGTTCTGCATTTAAATTATGTTCATTTTGAAAACTCGAAATTTTTCGAAAAAATCAAAAAAGACAAAGGGGTAACACTGTAAATTTTCGAAAAAATTCGATTTTCAAAAAATGAACAAAATTCAAATGCAGATCGAATTTAGAGGTAAAATTATGAGCAATGAAAAAATTTACATTGCGCATGGAAATTGATTGAGTTTTGACAAAGTTATGGCAGTTCAAAGTTATTAAAAATTAGTAAAATCAAAATAATCGAAGTTTTCAAATAAATTGAACCAAATTTATATGAGATCAAATTATAATAAAATCGACATTACGCTGGACCATTTCAGTAACCAGATAACATTATTTAATAGGCTAGTAAGAGCATTAAGTCTTTTTTCATGTAAAACAATGAATAATGCTTCTTATTTTACACCGATAACATATAAAAAACCAATACTCCAAGATTTTGCATAACCGATACCCAAAACCTTAATTCGAGCATAACCGAAACCGCAACTGAAACCGATATTCGTTTCGGTTTTAATCCCTGTTTGAAAATGAACGTTAATTCCGCGTCTAAAAGTTTAATTTCTAAGCAACAAAATGTTCTTTTAAAACACCAAAAATATATATATATTTCAAAATACAGGGTCTATACTTAAAAATTTAATTATTTAGATTGTGTGGTAGATAGAAAGACATTTTTTTTTTTAAGTATGTCCTATGATAATATATTTTAAATTTAATATTAGTCATATGGACTCCCCCGCTGTGATTACATGACTTTATCAAGATTTGTATGACTTTGTTTCACAAATAGGGTGGATCTGTCCAATAATTCAAGCCATATTGTTTTCGACTTGGCTAATTGTTGTTCGTTAGTTGCCAACATATCCCCGCTTTTCGAAAAAAAACCCTCTGGGAACTTTTCTTCCAAAAAGTCTAAGCTTACATTTAACAAGATTTAATAATATCGAACATTGTAGCGCATCATGATAAATTGTGAAGTATGAAGGCTAAACAACCAATCTTTATTAAAATTATGATACATATTGTACATAAAAACAATCGATGACTTAAAGATATAATTGACAAACATATTTAGCAGGATCATTATAATTAGCTTTCTGATGCTTAAAGAGTTATTTTGTGTAAGAAATCGTTTTATTTAATTAAATGTGCTCATGTTAATAAATTTATCCATGTGTATATGTTTTTGGAAGAAAATTCGACAAGATGCGAGTTAATGATAACTTATAACTTTTTGGTCATTGCGGATCTAATACTAAATTTCTACATTACTTTAATCTAACTTTATGCGGATCAGTGGTGTACATATTAAAACAATTTAATCAACAACAAAAATTTGATCATTCAATAATGATTAGAAACAAAGCTAATTAATTCACCTCAGGCTCAGGATTAAAATATATCGTGACAAAAAACGTTAAGCAATGCTGGTCTTAAATGAACAATGTAAATTACTGATAAATAACAGAAATAATGTTTTTAGTCCAAGTTAAAATTACAATATTAGTGATAATCCAAAATTATAAAGTCAACATGATTTTTATCAGGGATTAAGACCTTAACCGAAACCGTAACCTTTAACCGGTAATAACCGATTGAAATTTGTAACCGTAACGGAAAAAATATTTTTCCGCTGTACCGAAACCCATAAGCCGAAACTCTATAAACCGAAATAACCGTTTAGTAACCGATTGATTTATAAGGGTTAATTTCGATACTGGACGTCGCAGGTACTGATAACTTTGAACTGCCATAACTTTGTCAAAAGTCAATCAATTTTTATGTGGAATGTAAATTTGAGCATGATTTTGCCTCCAAATTCGTTCTGCATTTAAATTTTGTTCATTTTGAAAATTCGAATTTTTTCGAAAAAATCAAAAAAGATTAAGGGGTAACACTGTAAAATTTTGAAAAATTCGATTTTCAAAAATTTTCAAAAATGAACAAAATTCAAATGCAGATCGAATTAAAAGGTAAAATTATGAGCAAATTTACATTGCGCATGGAAATTGATTGAGTTTTGACAAAGTTATGGCGCTTCAAAGTTATCAAAGTTCAGTAAAATCAAAATAATCGAATTTTCAAACCAAATGAACAAAATTTATTTGAGATCAAATTATTGGATCATTCCAGTCACCAGATAACATTTTTTGCCAGGCTAAAAAGAGCATTAAGTCTTTTTTTTATGTAAAACAATGAATAACGCTTCTTATTTTAGTCAACCGAAAACCTTATTTTCTTTTTTTTTGTGAACCGAAACCATACCGTTATTTTTAAACCGAAACTTACAAAAACCCGATAACCGTTACGAAACCGATACTCCAAGATTTTGCATAACCGATAACCGAAAACCTTAAGTCGAACATAACCGAAACCGGAACTGAAACCGATATTCGTTTCGGGCTTAATCCCTGATTTTTATCGAAGAGTTAAGATACATTTATGTACATAGATTTCATATCTCATGACAAAATGGAAGTGCTATGAGAAACTATTATATGTTGCTTCGCTTACATTTAATAGAAGACCTTCATTCCGATCTCTGTGTCAAAGATATAGACTTTGAGGTTTAAGAAAGTATAGCTTAAATTTTGTTGTAAGCTTTAATTATAATTTTGAAAAACTTATTCGACTTTGAAAGCTGAATATTTTTTGTCTCTCTCATTAGCTTATCATTTTGTATAGTATCTTATATCTGTCATGTTTGTAAATTCTTGAGAACAGTTCTAAGACTCTATTTTCAGAATTGATATATTAACATATTTATAAATATCTATAAAAAAAAGTATCCCTTATTGTATAAGTGCACATGTAATTGTGAATAATCGAATTGATTGAATAGGTTAACTAATAAATTAGACTTAATAATTTCCAGAAATCTTTCCAAATTATGTAAGCTTGACTCGGAGTGAAACAGCAATAATACTCAATTCAAAGTCTAATCCAACTTTCTACAGATTCAATCAGGCAGAGTAGCTCTCCCTCTCAACTTAAATAACTTAACTATATTTATGAATTATATCTACTATATGGTGTCTTTTTATTTCTGATATATTAATATAAGGCTCGACTAGACTATTGAAGCAGATCAGGAATCTAATTGATGGGCAAGAAGACGTCTCCCATTTTGGCGGTTTTCAATTCGACACATGGAAAGGGGTATAAACATTAATAGCGTTTACATTTATATATATGTTTGCGAGTAATGAAATAGATTTTTAATTTTAATTTAACGGTATTTGTATTTTATTTCCGATGGAGGTTTATGCAGTGTTTACATCGACGGGGTTAGTTTCGGTTGCGCTACCGAGTTGCAAACAATGGATAATTGTAACAAATGTAAACCGTGTACCGAAGCAAATAGCATTAAAGCGTTTATTTCAACGTCTGTATGCTCACACAGAATCGGAAATCCTGATTATTAGAAGGCAAATGTCAAAACGGCTGGGAGGGCATCCAGTAAGTGTAACAATAAGGCGGTAAATACGAAAGAGATTTATGACCGCCTCCTGGTTTCAAAAGGCAAATTTGAACCCTCAGCAAAAACCAATGCGAGTATCTCGTGTTATGTTGTGTTGTGTTGAAATTGTTTGCCGTGAAATTTGTTGTGATTGTAGATGCGATTACATCATATTACAATAAAATAATACATAATACGTTAAATGAACCATAGCTCATCGGCAATAAAAATGTTAACAAAATTCCATTTCCACAAAAAGGAATTTGATGTTAAGCATTCGTAACGCTTTGTTTGATCCACACAAATCACAAAAAAACCACATTGAAACATATTGTGAATTATAATATTTTCTAAACTTGGAATTATGAATGAATTTACAATGTAAATTACGAGTATATATTGTTGTCTTTCCGTTCGAAGACAAAAATCAATTATTATATTCTCACAAAATCCCTAAAGAATCTGAATTCCTCGACATTAGAGACTAGAACAAATCTAATTTCATTTTTACCTAGAAGGAGTTAAAAAAAATTAAGAAATGCCAAGGACAGTATTGTACTACGGCCTTTACCTATCTTGAAAAATTAATAGCGAACGAATATTAAAAGAGGAGTTATTCAAGAAACTACTTCCCACTTCGGATATTTGTAAGATGTTCACATATATTAGGGTATCTCGTAGCCGAGCATCGTCACATGCAGCGTTATTATTTGCTTTCAAAGCAAATTTGTGCTGAATGTTAATTATTATCCACACTTTTAACAGCTTAATTAATTGTTGTAACGGCATTTTACAACTTCAATTGCTTGTTCACTATTTTTTAACTTTAGAAAATTAAAGCCATAAACATGAAAATGAATATCCAGTAATAAAAGTCTTATTATCGGCTATAATTATAATTGCTTCTGTAATATTATAAATTTTAAACATTAAATTTATTTGTGTTTAAATAGTTTTGTTTTTTGAAAGCTTTATAACTTGTTAATTACCACAGTTGCTGCAATTAACAATTAAATGAATGTGTGTTTGGTTTTGGTTTTAAAATTTAAATAAATAGATAAAAATAAAAAACATACATTATGGAAGATAGTAAAGAAAAACTTTAATCTTTTTAATGTTATATATTGAATATTACAACTGGTAGCTAAATAATTAGAGTTGGCACGTTCCTACTTAGAACCAAAACTTGTGAATACACTCATTATATGTGCATTTCCTTAACATACTTTATCAAAATTGTAGAGATCTCAGTAACAAGAAATACATGGAAATATTTATGTCTATGAATAGTTATAAAATAAAATATATACATTTCGTTCAATGAAATAAATTTAAAAATAAATAGGTATGAAATGACAAAAGCTTTATATTGAGACTTTTGACTTCTGAAATATCAAATTACTACAAAATCATACTAGATTCGTGTGGAAGTCATTGCTTTAATCTAGATTTTCGATATATAAAATATGGGATTTCCATAAGCTACAAATCATACAAACAAGATATATAAAGCTTAAATTTTAATATGTTATTTATATCTTAAGCTGTATTATATCTTAAATATGTATTAATATGACTTTAATATATGTATTATTATATGTATATAAGATGGAAAGCACATTTTGTAAAAAACAATGTTAAGCTAATTTTTGGTATAACATTTTGAGATATCCAGGATCGCAAACAGGACATTCGGCTGAAAAGTTAATAAAAAATATCTAATACTTAAACTAAGTTTGCTTTTTTTTAATTTTTGTATTGTATTTGACTACATTTTTTTAGTGCAAAAAGTAGGTTGTGTCGTCTTAAGGTTTCCAATAGATTAGCAATAAACATGGGATATAGCATGTGAAAATATGGAAGTGATTTTCGACATGCATCTATAGAAATGCAAAAAATTTCCGAAATTAAAATTAAGAGTGATTAATTTTAGACTGAAATAGAATCATATAGCATTCTATTGATTGTTGTCATGTTGAAATATATGCACGCGACATCGGTAATGATGTAGTATGTATGTACATGTATGTAAATATGCACAAATTGATGGAATTATCATTTACATTTTGGTTAGATTTTCGCTTTTGCAAGAGAGATTTTGTTTAATAATAATATAATTCACAATTTTAACAAGAAAATAACAAAAAATTTTATTTGTGTCAATGTGCAGTCATTTTTGTTCATCATGGTACTCTAATGTGTTAATTGTTAAAATTAGTAGTAATAGAAGTAAAAAAAATAATTAGTTTCCGATCAATTTAAAGTCTTTGGTCTCGGTTGACCATTCCATTTAGCTGGGCTAATCAAAAGTTTAGTGCTTGAAAAAGAAGGAGATGAGGGATCATGGAATATTAAAACATTTTTGTCTTTTTATGATAAAGCTCTTAGGCTCTTACATTTTATATGAAGTAGCTGCCTCAATATGATTGTTCTGATACTTCTTCCTATTTTTTAATCTTATTGCTACACTTTTTATGAATATCTCTTTTTATGAACTCCTCTTTGTATTAAGGACTGGTGATTAAGTGGGCCATTCTATAAGATCAATGTAAGACGTTGTTCTACTGACTTCATACAAGTCTGTATATATAATTGTTTTACAATATGGTAAATATGCAAATTGACTCTTGAATAATCACAATTTAATTGTGTAAAATGATGAGAATACAAATTTGATCACTACTAAGATCTCCTAACGTTGACCATGATACAAATTTAATGCTTTAAAATACCTAGAAATAAAGTTTTACTATAATTTTATATTACCGGTGTAAGAGGTCAAATAAATAAAAATGTATGTTTATATATAATACGTATCTATATGTATTTTATTGTATAAGTTAATATGCCATCTATTTACAAAATAAATGTAAATCAACATTTTTTAATATTAATCATTGCCTTTGGAAATTCGCTTAATTTCCATTGTTAAAATAAACTTTATATGCTCCGCCCCACCATTAAATAAAGATGCATGCACCAAGGGAGACCAATCAAATGCGACAGTTATTTTAAACAAATGAGATGTAAACAAGTTGAATACATCCATATAGCTGTCCTCTTTTTTCATATGAATACACATAGAGCTGGTTCTTTCTGTCAGCTGTCCTTGTTACTCTGCCGTTAACTCGCAGGCTATTGCTCACACACTCTGTCAGAGAGCGTGACTCTGCACACAGTCGCTCTCCCATTGTTTGGGCCTCTTTGGCTGATTTGCTCTTGCTTACTTTTCAATGTTGAGAACCTTGTTATCTCTATGAACACTCAAATTAGCTAGAAATTGAATTTGTTTGTATTTACAAATATGGTGTGTTTGTATGGGTGTGCATGTGTGTGCACATGTAACTTATTTAGACATGTATGTATAAAAGTGTGTATCATATGGTATGATTATATTATTATTATTAGTATCATTATTGTTATCATTATGATGAATTATTCGATTTTAAAAATATTAGTATATGAAATAACTATCTACATATATGTATGTATCTACATTGGCTAATCAGATAAAAATAAAAAACAAAGTGCCCTAGGAATGAAGTACATGCTCGTACTTAAGTATTTGTAAGATGCATTGGTAGCAACAACATCAACACAACAGATATACAGCCAAGTTTGCTCTCAAGCAGCCAAATTAACTAACAAGATTATGAAAACGTAAAATCAGTAAATCGCTAAAGTGGATGTAATTTTCTTTTTCAACACCTCGCGCTCATATTGGGTCGTCAGCTGCCGGGCGGCTGGTCTTTTGTCGAGTCAGTCGATTGTGGAGTCGTTTATTGTAGTCAGTCGCTAAGCCATGTCTGTAGACACTCCCCACCACTATACCATCGTCTTGTTTGGAATAGTACAAGTATTGGCGTAGTGTGGTCTGGTATGGTCTGGTCTGGTCTGGTCTTGCCTGGTATGGTCTCATCGCGTCTCGACAAACTGGTTTTTGTTCGTTTAGTAAATCTCTGACTCTTTTCTCGGCTCTCTCCTTTGATGTTTCGCCGTTTTAGAGGGATGATACATTGGCATCGCGGCGGTGATTGGGAGAGAGCACGGGGGCAATGATGTGAGTGATTATATTTTGATTGCATTGCTCACTGTGGTTGGTTGTACTCCGCATTGTACTGCATTGCTCACTTAGTACAATAACCGACCGACACGCCGTCTGTTAGTCTGGCTCTGTCTCTGGCTCTGACTCTGGCTCTTGCTTTGATTCTGGCTGTGGCTTTGACTCGTAGAGTAACAGTGATTTTGTTTTATACCGAGTATTGGGAAGTCCGTCTCTTTTTTCGGTCGGGTTGGTTCTTCGTTTGTTTTGCTTCGGGTCTGTCGTTATCTTCGCTACAACCTCACTGCAAACTTGCCACCGCTGCTCACATTCACGTCCACATCCACGTCCACATTCACGTATTCGTATTCAGCTTTAGATGGTAATTCGCCAGACCGGTCAAACATTGGAGAGCGAGCGCTTTTACATTCCGTGTTGCCTACTGCCTACTACCGTGTTCCCGTGTCGCAGTTCCAGTGTTGCCGTGTTGCTTTTACCGAAGCTTATCAAAAGCCTATTTGTATTATTTGCACGACGCGATTATCGACGTGGGCTCCGCTTACCTATTTTTATCGTTTTACCGTCGCAATGTCGAAACAAATTCTATACTATTTAAAAATCAATTCCCCAACTGATCGAATGTCGTTGCTGCATTCGCGTTTAATACTAAATGCAATTAATTTGTGTTTACATGCCTGAGAATGAAGTTAAATACGAGAAATTAGTAAATTATGTTCGACAAAACAACATTAAAAAAAATAAATAAATAAACAACAACACATTGAGTACGATTTTGAGTGTCAGACGTGTAAGACGTTCTCGTCGCAAACAGTATTAAAAAAATATAATGCCAAGACCCTCACGAGAATCCTACGGCGATCAAAAGCCCCCCTATTCGTATATATCGCTGACAGCAATGGCTATTTGGAGTTCACCGGAAAAGATGCTACCTCTAAGCGATATATATAAATTCATAACCGATCGATTTCCGTACTACCGGAAAAACACACAGCGATGGCAAAACTCATTACGCCACAATTTGAGCTTCAACGATTGCTTCATAAAAGTGCCCCGTCGGCCGGATCGACCTGGCAAAGGGGCCTATTGGGCGTTACATCCACAAGCCTTCGATATGTTTGAAAATGGCAGTTTGTTACGGAGAAGAAAGCGCTTTAAACTACATAAGAATGATAAGAATCTACTCAACGAGGAGTTGACCGCACTGGCGAATCTCAATCGATTTATTTTCACCGCCCGATCGGGATCCCAAATGCCGACGATGGATATAAACAGTACAACGATGAGTGTAGATTCTCCAACTATGCTAACTCATCATACAAATCGAGTATCTCCCGGAATCGCTCCACATTGCCCCCTAACGCACGGACACACGCACAGTACGGGCTTGCCACAGTCGAGATACATTTCGTTAGCCAACACTGAAAGTACGAATTTGGCAGAGATGACACTGCTCAATCTGCGCTCCACGACCAACTTGGATCTGGAAGGCACCAGCAGTTATCGACCGAAACGATCGTTTACAATCGAGAGTCTCATCACGCCCGATAAACCGGAGCAAGTGTCCGAGGAGGAGCAGGACGACGATGACGATCGCACCGATATCGATGTTGTTGAGTGCGGTAACAGTTACACAAATACAAATACGAACACGATTACGAATGCGAATGCGAGTAGTGTATCCGGTTACCCGCGAACATCGTCTGCCGAATGCCTATCGATAACTCTGCCCATTCGCACGGAGGATCAACGACAACGCCCCCTGCCGCCATTGCACACAATAACGGCATCGGCGCATCTACCGTTCCTTCATTATGCGGCCGGTGTCAATGTATCTGGACTGGGAGCCGGCAGCATCCAGGGATCTAGCACATACGATCTGGCCATGGCTCATCCCCTGCTGATGATGTCAACGCCAATTGCAAACATACACAGTAGTTATTGTAACAATTTTCCTATCATACCACCGCCGCAAACGTACCGAGGACCGGAAGTGCAAAGTAGAATAAGCTCTGGTATGCGAACCATATAAATACAAATGCTTCTCTCTCTGGGGTGTGAAGTCAATGCCCAGCGATCCTGTCGATGTACATAAACGTAGTTCCTTTCGTAGTAGGACTTAAATATAATCTCAATATATACATAAATTTACATACATACATATATATATATATATTTATCTAGAATATGTATACACTCCTTTATTTATTAATATACAACATTGTAAATACTTGCATAGCTAGATGAATTATTTCATATGTTTGTCAACAATATTCGCATTATAAGTACATACATACATATTTATGCAACAAGTAGACGTGTGAAAATATTTATCAACTTCGCATTAGCTAATTAAGACAATATTCAAACACATAACTATAAATATAATAATAAAAAACTGCCAAAAACAATAAAAATATTTGCGTACAAATACTTTAAACAGGCGTAGATAATCATTAAAACAGATTAGTTCGGTAAATTTCACTAAATACATACGTTTTTGGTACTTACTCAACGTATAATTCTTAAGCCAGCAATTGGATTTACTTGTCTCCGTCTCCGTCTCCCAATTAAGAACTAGTGACCAGGGATTAAAACCTTAACGGAATCCGTAACCTTTAACCGATAAAAACCCATTGCAATTTGTAACCGTAACTGAAACCGTAACCGAAAAAATTTTATTCCGCTGTACCGATACCCATAAGTCGAAACTCTTTAAACCGAATTAACCGTTTAGTAACCGATTCATTTATAAGGGCTAATTTCGGTTCTGGACGTCGCAGCTACTGAGCAACTTTGATATCTTTGAACTGCCATAACTTTGTCAAAACTCAATCAATTTCCATGCGCAATGTAAATTTGAGCTTTATTTTACCTATAAATTCGTTCTGCATTTAAATTTTGTTCATTTTGAAAATTTGAATTTTTTCGAAAAAATCAAAAAAGATAAAGGGGTAACACTGTAAAATATCGAAAAAATTCGATTTTCAAAAATTTTTCTAAATTGAACAAAAATTTAAATGCAGAACGAATTTATAGGTAAAATAATGATAATTATTGAGTTTTGACAAAGTTATGGCAGTTCGTAATTATTAAAAATCAGTAAAATCAAAATAGTCGAAATTTTTAAACCAAACTAACCAAATTTATATGAGATCAAATTATAATCAAAACGACATTGCACTGGACCGTTCTAGTAATCAGATAACATTATTTTCAAGGCTAAAAAGAGCATTAAGTCTTTTTTCATTTAAAACAATGAATAACGCTTCTTATTTTGGTCAACCGAAAACCATTATATTTATTTTTTTGGTGAACCGAATCCATATCGGTATTTTTGAACCGAAACTTACAAAAAACCGATTACCGTTACGAAACCGATATTCCAAGATTTTGCATAACCGATAACCGAAACCGTAACTGAAACCGATATTCGTTTCGGTTTTAATCCCTGTTAGTTACACATTCATCAGAAATCCTTGAAAACTGATGTGCGAATTAGTTAATTGTGCTCCTGAACCGATTATTGAAAACTCAGAGTTGAAATTTCATTTTTCAAAATATATTATAAGGATTACGCTAAGTAATCCAATTCAAAATCTATTTGGCCAAGAAAAATACTACAAAGTATACCACTTTCGAGAGTTTCGATTGGTTTTTAAACAGCAAAAATGGTTATTTTGAATAAATTATAACTTTTACGCAATCTATAGTATACTAAAATAAATCTTTTTAAAGAAACCTGTTAACAAGGTAAAAGTCTAGTGACGAAAGAATTTACATGCCCCAAAATTTTTGATATCAAATTTTGTGACGAAAGATATTAAATTTAATATATGAATTAACTTTCACCTTTCGACCTCTAGGTCGTTATATAACTTGGTCGTTTCGATCAGTCGTAGCCAATTTTCCATTCTTCATCGTGATGCTTTCGTCACTAGCGTGGAGCGCCGTCCACAATGATAATAGGAGCCCAAATTTATAAGAATCAAAATAGCGTGAGCATTATAATTTATTGAAAAAACGAAACCAATCAAAGAGTAACACTGATTACTGAGTATATTCAATTCAACAGATTCAATAAGAAATCACTTAGCAGTTTTTTCAATCAGAAATAGCTCCCTGTTTGTAATGGATCAGTAATCAGAACCTGCTGAATGGGATGCCACATTTTTTCAACTTTGTATAATTTTCAAAAATTGAAATTTAAAAAGTTTTGTATTAACAATAATTCCAATAGAAATATAATTTAAATTCGCAATAAGCTGAGGTTGTGCTCAACGTCTGACTCGAGGTATCAAAATGTCTATTTATACAAAAAGAAAGAAAGGCTATTTTCGACACACTGAAGACTTGGTTGTAGACCACTGCGAATATCTAAAAAGTTAAAAATAAAGTAACATAAAAACTTTTCCAGAAAAAATCAGGTTTTAGTCATTTTAGTTAAAACTTTGTTGGAAAACGAAAATTTTTTTAACCGATCGTTTCTATGACAGCTATACATGGGCGTCGCCAGACTTTGTTCTGGTGGTGGGGTCAATAAATTTATTTTAGTCTAACTAATAAAAAAAAACAATGAAAAATTTATTATCCAGTGCAAAGAGGTATAATACTTATTCCTCAATATATCCTCAACTTATAATACTTATTCCTACATCTTAATAAACATTTTGCGATTTGAACTCAGTGAACATAAGCCTGGTGGTTAAACAAAAATTAATATTATATAAATAATAAACATATGTAGGTAATTTTCTGTTTTATACAGAAAGATTCAAAATGAAATAAAAATACCGAAATAGAGGTTTTTAAGATAAAAGTTAGCTGGGGATCTCAAATAGCTTTTTTATTGATTTTTATTTTATTTTTATTTTTTTTTGATTTTAATTTCCATATAAAATTAACTTTTTTATTGTGGTTTTGTGCAACTTTTCACTATTATGGCCGGGTTACCAACACTACTTTTCTATCTGGTGTGTTAATTAGTGGGCCGAAGATACATTTACATTACTTAAGGATTCATTGGGAGATGTTGTACACTCTCCCAATAGCCATTAAAATCTCATGAATCCTTTCCCTTAAAACTTCTCCAAAATATCCCATTTAATGATTTTTGATCAGCTGCCCGCCTTGCCCCCCTCGCTATTCCCATGCAGCTATATAATATTGTAGTCCTACTCTGTTGGTTCCTGCATATGTAACATAAGTGCAGCCAAGATCAAAAATATGAATATGTCTTGTCAAAATAGTTTTAAAACTGACCGACTAGCTAGTCTAGAAAATAATAAATGGGATCTGCCACGTCTTCTTTAAGGCCTTTCACATTTCGTGACAAAATTAAAATTCCCTCTGTAAGGATATAATAAAAAATCAATAGACAATCGTCGATCCAATTGCGAACTCTATTTGAAGGTTTTAGAGCAACACGAGCAACGCCGGGTTACACCCGCGTATACTACGAGTAGTAACTAGTTTATGTGTACACATATGTATTATGCATACGCCTTTAGTTGTTGGCCATTGTTGTTGTTGATGTTGTTGTCGTTGTTGTTGTCGTTGTTGTTGTTGTCGTTGTTGTCGATGGTGCCTCTTCGTCCTCAGCACATGCAAAATAGGTAGTTACTTGAATTACCTTTATGTATGTATGCTTTGAAAGGTGTATGGGCATATCAAGGGTATTATAAGTTTGTCACGATATGTGTAGCGTATTAAAGTAGGAGTTTCCGAGCTCTTAAAGTAAACAAGTATTGTCTTGAGTTGATGCAATGTCCGCTTGTCAATTTCTATGAAATCTCAGCAGTAACATTTAGTTCATTCAGTTCTGAGTGCTCGAATGTGAGATATCCTATGCATACATAATTAAGCACAATAATATAAATTCATATCAAATTAGCAGTTATGATTATCCAATTGTGTGGAAAATGTGTTCCTTAATAAACTTTAAATTTTATTATATAATCGTAATGATATTTTTTAGCTTTGATATTGGGAATACAGGGCGTATAATCAATACTTACAAAGGTTTTATATAAATTTTACATTTACTCAATAGATAAATGGCATACAAATAAATCATGAACAAATTAAACTAACAAGTGTTGGTATGATAACAACTAGCGGTGATTAAAGAATAGTTTCAATTTGCATATGATAATATATGTAGTACTATGTCATCCAGACCACAATCATTTAGAATGTGTTTTAAATATTTGTGAAGGAATTATTGATTTACTTATTTTGTAGAGTTTCGAGTGGATTGAAAAAAATTAAACTTGAACCTCAATTTTTTGTTTGCCAAGTGGGAAATTGGTGAAAAAGTGTTGATTTATATTTGACATAGATCTTTGGTGCCAATGAAAAATTGTATAGTACTGTAATAAATCGAGCTTCAAAGCTTTTACGATTTGGGATGTCCGTTGATTGCCAATCAGTCAATCAATCAGTCAGTGAGCACTAAGAGTATTATATACATACATATATAGATTGAGATTAGATGTGAAACACTTCTACTTGTTTGTATTGATTTTCGAATAAATAAATATAAACATTATGCACACAACAAAAGGGAGTGCTTGACTAGGAAATACCATACATATTTGATTAAAATTGCAATCTAAATATGTCAACTTATTAAATTTAACTAATTTTTTAAGAACCAGAAAACATAGGAAAATCTTATTGCAAATATAAACAATAAAGGATCCATCATGGAAAAAACATATCTTGTCTTTAAAAAAAAGTAAAAGTTTAGACGGTATTTTAATTTTATTCCAGAAGAGAGCTCAGCTTTAATTGTCCATTTATGCAAAACTTTTATTCATAGCCTGAAAAGAGATAGTTAACAGCCCACTGAGTGGGCGAAAAATAAACTTATAGGAGTCTGAAAACCTAGACGGCTCTAAACTGACCAAACAAAGTAAATTCCTGATTATAATTATCGTTAATTATAATTATTAATTTTATTTGCTCAGTTCATTTGAGTTTCAATCCCGTTTATTTATTCGTTAGGATCACATATTGATCACATATTGTTTCAATCCCGTTTATTTATTCGTTAGGATCACATATTGTTGCCTAAAAGCCTTGATTCGTGTCGATTTCCTCCTTTTTTCCATTTTTAAGTAATAGATATAAAAATATCTTCCTTTTTTTAACCAAAAGGCCATACCCATAACCCATACCATAACCGAAAACGATATTGAGGCGATGTTTGTTTAAGTTTGATTATCTGCATTCTAGTTGAATAAGGAGAATGTACAGTATATATTTGTATATTTCTTTAAAGTCATCTTAATTAACAGATAATAAATTGAAACGAGCAATAATTTACAATTAGGAAAGTAAACGTAGGCCACAAAAGATTCATATAAGTAAATACTATAGACAATGATATTAAGGGAATATTAACAGCAATTATCTACATAGTTTTCAAAAGGGAGATTACCTGTAGTTCTTTGACAGCTGATATGTTTATTACACCTTTATTATTTTAGATTTAGAATCAAATCGTATTAAAAAATGTGTTTGCCAATTCGAGATAATAAATATGATTCTCTGCTTTTAAAAAGACTTTTTCATAGTCAGCGAAGCTGGAAAACTTTCAATAAGTATATGGGAAAATTAATGTGGTGTTTGTATATGGATGAATTCGTATGATGACCAACCGACGGGTATTAAATTGGCTCGGAGCTTAAATAACGCGAATGTTTAGTTATTCAAATTGTATAAATATAAATAGGCTGGTTCATTAAAATGTCTTGGATAAAAAAGAGCAATTCCAATTTGATTAATAAAGTAATGATAATGAAGACGATAAGAGTTAGATTCGTTAATCTTAGCTATAAATACCAATATGTTCATATATATAATACGTGTAAGCTCATATATCGTTATCAAAGGCGATTAGGTAAAAAACAATATAAAAATGCAGAGGAAACGTAAACGTTCAAAGCATATCCTACTGATATCCTGATATCCAACATAATTGACTTTTATAACCGAACCCAACACCTTAGCGAGGCAATGAGTAACTTAGGTTAAACTCAAGCAGCCGTCAGCGATAACCAGCTTTATTCACCAAATTGCTTTAACCGAAAGACATTCCGTCGCCACTCAACAGAAATACGCAGGGCTGCAGCTGTCCATTACACCCACATACAAATACCCTTTAATTTCAAGTTATGATACGAACAAATAATTCAACTAAAAACTGATAAGAATTCGTGATACGTTAAATATGATTACATATTTCGATTGAGTTAATGATACACAATAATTATCCTCTGATTTTCAGTGAAATTTAAGCAATTGCACTTTCGCAAGGGTATGTGAACTTCGGTGTGCCGCATTAAGATTCATTTTTTATTTCGTTCTTTCCTTTAGCTTGTTTTCAGCTTTGCTTATACACCGCCCAGTTTGTCGACGTCGGACTAAAGAGAGAAAAGAGAAGACCTCGAATGAGCGTACGTTGGGTTTTTCTTTAAAGCAGCCGAAATATGTTATTACTGCCTCGGTCCAATTATGTATATTCATCTACACCGCTTCGGCGCGAAAAGAACAACGATTCTCGACACGTTAAACTAACCGTACCATAAACAAACCATTATACATGTATTAATTGGGATTATTTATTTTCCCTCGCTCTGTAAATAAATATTAGCATAATTAAAAATATTTCCCCCAAGTCTTTTGCAGATCTTTAAATACTTCAGTCATTCAAGTCGAACTGTGAAAACTTCAATATCCATGCGATATATAAAACTGAATTTACTTTAAAGTAACACTTTTAAAAGATATCGAAATATATTAAAATCTAAATGTGAGAGATATTTGTAAAAACTTGGAAAATTAAAGTATTCTAAAACAGTAAATTTCATATTTTATTTAATATTACTAAAAGCTTACAAGATATACGAGTTCACCTGAGAAACTTTCAGAAAGTAAGTACTAAATTTTATTGAATGTTGCTAAAAGCTGACACGATATACGAGTTCAACTGAGAAACTTTCAGTAACCAATCAATGTCAAAATATATTTGTAAAAACTGGAAAATTTAAAGTATTCTAAAAAATGTTTTCTAAATAGGTGTTTTTATAGTACTCGTAACTGACACTATTTGATATATTATGTTGTATATAAAATAAATTATTGTGTTATGAAGTTTCAAATAATCTTATAAAATAGATCAATTTAGATATGATAATATTTGTACATAGCCCTATAGCACATTATTTGTTATAGCCTTTTATAGCACTGCCCACTTGAATCATGGGTATCTACCAAGTCGTTCACTTTCGACTAGATCTCTCTTGCTTGTTTTTTGTGAAAAAGGCTTGAAAGAATGGTAGTGTTGAATGTAATTTGTGTTGTGTCTAAAGCAGGTAAAAAACAGGTAAAAGAATAACGTATACAGATAAGTAAAACACTTAGCATCCGACGACCAACTGGCCCATTAGTTGGCTCAGATGGTTAGAGCATCGCCTAATAACGAGCAGTCGTGAGTTTCAATCCCTCAAGACGTTTTTCAGCATTTAATTTGTTTACTTTATGGTATTTTTATTAACATTATAATATGAAAAACATTGTTGATTGTACGAATTTGGTTGGATAAGATCACTTTAGATCTCGAAATATCCATTGTTCTTCAGTAATATAAAAAATATAACTATAATATTATTAAAACTATCCAAGATTGTTTATAAAATTTAGCACATGATTAAGATTATTATCTCATTGTCCTGACTTTTCCTTGAGATCTAAAATATGTTTAATTAACGGTACGGAATCGATACTGACTCTTCAAAGAATTGCGACGGACATGCTCTAAATGATCTCATGAACTGCGTTTATTTTTCATGATTAGAAAACGGGGTAAGTATTTTCAGACATTACTATTATTATCCCTGAGCCAAGTGATATCCATATTGGGGAATCTGACAATATGTAATTTTTAAGTATCTAGTCAAAAAAGATCCTTAACGATTTTGGATATATGTACATATGCATGAACTTCTCTAAAAGCAGCGTTCAGCTTCCTTTTATTAATATTATTATCAGGACAAAGATCTTTTAGGGAAAAATAATCTTATATTTCGAAAATCAAATTTAAATATCTTAGTTATTTAAATGTCCAATTGATGCTAATAATTATAAGCTAATACAAAATTTTATTTTTATATATTCGTATTGGCTGTAAAACTACGAACTTTATGATTATTAGTCTTCTTGGTTTGGGCGCAAACCCATCTAATATGAGATCCTTTAAATTATTTTTTAACATACATAAAATTACAAAAATATGTAATAAACAGGCATGATCTACAATCCTTTGAGAACGCAAAATAATTGTCGATGTGCTGAAAACTAAATTTCTATGAATTCGAATTCATTTCCAATACCTTTCGATCTTTTTTATGTGCGGATTTCGGAATCTAAATAATGTAAGCCTTTGAATGTAAGGGGCAAGAAACTTCGCATATTTATTGCACACTTATAAGAAGTCTGATCGTTTTACCATTAAGTTTAAATGATTTAAAATATGCAGCTATTTACAAAATGGGTTTTCAGCATCTTTACCTAACATAATATTTGTCATGACAAGAATGTCAAATACATGAAACTTCTAAAAATCTCAGTGACCATGATTGTCCAAGCTTATTCTTTAAATGAATATCATATAGAATGTAAAAGTGACTTTGAAACTGTTCTATATATACCATACAATCTTTATATATACGTTCTGTAAAACTAACCATATTCTTTAATACAATTTCTTAGGGTTCCCTATTCGATTTGCCGTATGAAAATTTATGAAATAAACCAGCAGTAAACGTGTTGCAACTGCCTTGACGAATGCAGCATTCTGACTTGTTTACCTTAAGCCTGTTTTGAGTCTTTTGTGGCTTAAACGTGAACGTATTGCATACACACACATTCGAGTATGTGATGTTAAAAAATTCTGTTTAACTAAATCGTTTTGGCTGCGTTCAAACCTAATTTGGATAAATAATGATGAAACATGCCGCACACAAATTAATTCAGTTTTTAACGCTTCATTATTTAATTGTATTTGTTTTGGCATACACGCTATTAATTCATCCATAACCATTATAACCAGTTGGAATAGGAAATTAGCGGTAAGATGAAAGAATTAAGCGCAGCATCTTTGTTACCCCCCGCTAGGAATGGAAGTGATGTTTCTCTTTTGTTTGTTATAATTGCTTGAACTCATATGTTTTTTAAACCCCGTGGGTTAGAAAGGGAATGTTGTTGTTATACCCTGTATCTATCAACACACAAGGGTATTATAAGCTTATTTATACTCAAAGCGAAGAGTAGGCTGAAATATCAAGGAATCTCTCTTCCTATACACATATGTATCTTCAACAATTTAAAGTAATGAATTTCATCGGTGAAAAATGAAACGACGAGAGTCACTATGGGATTAGTTTCAGGTGTTTCTGAAATTATCAGGATGGTACATGGTGACAATACGAGGCATTCTACTGGATTCCTTGTCGATTAATTATTAATATTTTCTGGATATTTTATATCAATATGATGAAAATACAAGTTTATCCTTTAATTTTATTATCCTATATTATTGAAATGGTCTATCCGGTGAGATTGATAGATCAATATCAATATAAAGATATACTTTCGAGGTGCTTTTGTATCTTGAACAATGATATGGATTTATATAGGAGTGTTTTGTAATTTACATATGTATGTGCGTAATCCTTAAACACACTCCAATCATTTATCTGTCCTACCTCAATCTGCGACATATTATTTATTGGTGTAAAAAGGAAAGAGTATATAAAGTTCATCACGTAATTAGGAAGCACTGATATCTGGAATCCAGTAGAGTATAAATGGCAACGATCAATACTGGGATTGAAGGCATGGTGCGAACTAGAATAGGATTGGATTGAATTGGCAACTCCCATCCTATATTGCGAGTATACTAATAAGCAACTTACATGATATACATGAAATAACTCTACAGAAGAAAAGCTTTTTAAGTTTACAGCTCGCTAAAGATTACAAACAACCAGCTTTAAGGCTCGATTCTCAGCCACTAGATAAAGACAGATCAACATTATAATACTAATTTTATTTTCAACTTTTATGAGTATACAAGAGCTTAATTTATGATAATTGATCGTAAATGTCAGAATGAAAGCAAACAATGCTCATTCGCAAGTATTCAGTAAAATGATTAGCAAAATTATCGAATTATTTGAATTCATCTCCTACTTATTATATATAATTATTATGTGTCGTTAAGGAGTTTGATAACTATTTAATTTGACTTAAAATGCATAGAAATTAATGTCAAATTTGAAAATACCTCTTTGATAATCAATTATATGGACTTGGAAGAAACGGTCCTTAGGGTTTCATAGCAGATTCTCTTTGTCTCAATCCTCTGTCATACACAAAAAAGACCGCACTGCTTGCATTATCATACAAATTTAGCAATTTTCACATTGCCGTCTCTATCTCTCATAGCTTCCGAGATTAACGCACTTCTTCAGACAGACGATCATTTCGGAAAATATCGATTTGTTTGACCACTTAAAATTAATAAACTTAGCTTTATCTAATTGGACTATATATTTGTGTACCTTAATAATGTATGTAATGTAATTCACTAACCGTGTACTCTTATGGAGAGAATTATTACTTGATTTTTATTAGCAGATATTGGAAACAATGCACTAAATTGGTCAATTGTTGCGACTTATTTGTTCAAAGTTTGTACACAATAAAAGTGCCTGCAATAAAACTTATACAAAGGAATACTTTAAAGTTTTCAAAATAAACACCTTTTCATATAATTATTATATAAGGAAGTCATTGTCAGTCCGATGCAAGTCAAAGTGCGAATTTATAAATCGTAATGGTATAATAAATCAAAGGCAAAGGCAAAGTTCGGTTTCTTGCCATCTAAAAGGGTCGTCATGACGGGGTAGCTTTTGTGTATCATTAAGGAAATGATTGCCCTATATAAGCACAATAAGGGGTGGATGCTCGTGGATGGTAAGCTGCATCAATTCTTATTCTCTCGCAGGAGAAACAGAGTTCATTGTGGCCACATTTCAAATTCCTCTCTGTTGCCATCAAATTGCCATGAAGAGTTAATGAGCCGCAATGGGTCTAAGCAATTTGTTACTTAGTATTCGCATTCCGTTTAATAATTCGAAACCGCAAGTGTCACGTGTTCACTTGATTGTGGTTTCTTATTACGGCATTACTTGCACATATGTTGCAAAGTGGTAATTGTTCTTATAAATATTTCCGATGAATTGAAATAAGTGAGATTTAAGTATATTTTTATTTTCTTTACAAATTAATGCACTCAGGTTGTCCCAAGTCCATCAACATAAATAATCTTTATGCTATTTATATATCAGGATTCCTACAATGAATCCAAATATTTATCATCATCAAGAAATTGAGCTGTAGTCGAGTGCATGACCTGAAAATACCCTGTTCCTGGGTACAATACACACTATCAAATTATATTTTAATCCCGTTTTAACTAATTCGAAAGTATTAAAATTGTTACAACAATTAAAATATTGTAAAAAACGAAACGTTTATTAAATCTTTTAGTTGCACGAATTATTGTTTACTAGGCATCGAGAGTCTCTTTCACACTAAATTTTTAAAGGAAAAAAAATATCACTTACTACTTTCGTTATTTTTATATTAATGGAGGATTGAGAGGACTCCTTAATATAGCTAATATCGATATAGTTATGTCCTTATATTTCAATGCAAGCTAATCTATACTTTACAATCTAAAATTTCAAAAGCTCTTATTCTATGATCGTTCGAAAAATTAAATTTTTGTATGTACATTTTTTTTCGTCTCTTAAGGTGTTTAAACTAAATTTAAAAACTTTTTATTTGAAAATTTGTTTCTATGTGAATTTTTGTGAATTTATTTTAAAACCTTATTCTGGTTCTTGCGGTACAAAAATCTGTAAAGCAAACATTTAAATATCAGATGCGTAAGCATTCAAAAATTTGTTTCAGGATCGATAAAACAAATGGCTTGTTTATCCAGTTTTTCACTAATTTTCCAACAATTGGTTTAGATTTATGTGTTTTATTTTAGAGCAATCATTTCCCATAAATTTGCCTATCCATGAAGATTCGATCAATTTATTATAGATCCTTAAATGTTTTTATTAATATAAAATGCACACTTGCTGTCTTACAAATTCCCAAGAAATATTCAATTATAAAATTGACTAAAATGTGATAAAACTGAAAAATGTAAAAAAAGGGATATAGTTTTAATCTTAGTCGCAGGTTTAGCCGCAGTTTTAGTCTAAATAACCAGACACTAATGTGAATAAAAGGTGATCCACATGCATACATAAACTTACGCATACTTACACTCGGATGGATTAAAGCAAACAGCATCAAAGTTTTCAACATCTCGTCCCATCCACATGTAGAGTACATAAGTAAGCGTACCCCTGTATGTACATATGTACGTATGTGTGTGTTGATATGTGAATATGTCCATATGTATGTAGATGCGTTACGAGCCGAAACAATCGCCACACTGTCTCGCAAGTCAAAAGCGGTATTTCCAAATTGGTAGTCATTTCTCGGTTCGTAGAAAGAAGCTAAAGTCATTATGGCTTCCATCGAAGCGATTTTACTGTATGCTGTTTGTGCGCGGTCTGTTTGTTAGTCTGATGTCCGAACACTCCTCTTATTATACATAAGTATAACCACACTCACACACATCTACACACGCATCTACACAGCATAAAAGACTGGATGCCGCAACTTGTGGATGTTCAAATCGCAAAATACACAATGTGTTCCGCCTTCGTCATATACATACATACATATACAAAGATACAGCACCAACTTTAATTTGATTTCGATTCAATGTGAAGTGAAACACGAAAAAATATAATATCCCTGGACTATCCTGATCCTCAATCATTAACACCACATCCATCCCAGCTACGAAGCTAAACTTGCGAACAGCGTCAAGCTGAGGATCGTTCTTAAAATATTTTTGAGAAATCAGTGCAAATGATGCTCGCTGTAGGGAAGAGTTGACGGTGATCGTTCTCACCTCGTCGACACTATAACGATGAACATGGCATGGTGCAGTGCTCAATGCCTACCTACCCTATGGGAACACTTGAAGAAACAAAGTTCATTTTTAACAGATTTTAACCAAGGCTGTTTATTTATTAAATATATTTCCAATTTTCCTTGATTTTGTCAGCAATTAAAATTATTTCAGAAACATATTTCTAATTTTTTAGAGTAGCTAATTAAATGAAAATCTTGCTTAACTAACATTTTCCCCCTGATTCAAAGTCAGGCAGGTATAAAAAAATACATGGTACAATATAAATAAGTACTTTTAATTTCTTAAGCCTTTGAAATCGTTTTATCTTTGCCAGTCTGACTTATGTAAATTTTGTTGAAAAGTTTTCAAGCAAAATTTCAACTGGGCACCATGTTTTAGCATGGTAGGCACATGAAAAATGCTTCATACATACATATCTATATCTACATATACGTACATATGTATGCATGCATATGTATGGTATACATCCTCAGGGCAGATACAACTCAACTTCTGAAATTAGTGTGTTACCCTTCAATAAATTGGCGGCTTGTTGCTTTCAAATATTTATTTCTTATGAGCAGATTCAATGCAGACAAAATACCAACACATAAAATAATAAATAGCGATAGCTTATTATTATTAACAAAATATTTACAAATTTCATTGTTACGAAAATAATACTTTAGCTATTGACAGACGGACATTGATATACCCTGTACAAGAGGGTCACTTCTACACAAAATAGAAATTCCTTCTTGACTCGACCGTAGTACCCGTAATATATCTGAAGTCCTTATCTAATTGGTTTTTTGATGTTTTACTTTACTGATCAAAATATTGGGAACTCTAAAGATCTGTTAAGATTTAGATTAAGTTAAGTATCAAAACTCAACATAAAATACTTGTTAATCTTCGAAAATCTTCCGAATGGTCAAAAAATATATAAAACCAGGGCTCAATCAACAGAAACTTATTGATGTGTCAGCACTATAAGTACATCTTATTATCCACTTATTGAAATACTGCTTTCCAATTAAAAGATATGGCAATACAATTTATATTTGCTATTTTTATAATAAAAATGGAAACAACAATTTTTTAATCTTTTTTAAGAAAAAATTTAATTGAATTATTATTTTGTAATTTTTTTAATTTAGATTGAGATATTAAACACCATCTGTCAGAACGAGGGAGAAATCTTAAGAAACAAAAATTTTTTAAAGTGCTTACTATTTTTTGATTTCATTTGATATTCGACCGATCGTTCCTATGGCAACCATATGATATAAAGATCCGAAATGTACTGCCTGCAGCAAACAGACAGATCTTTACCAAGTTTGTGTAGAAACTGGACTGATGGACAATACCATATCGACTCAGCACGTCGTTCTTATAATGAATTGGTATACTTTAAGCAGGGATTAAAACCTTAACCGAAACCTTTAACCGATGAAAACCGATTTAAATTTGTAACCGTAACTGAAACCGTAACCGAAAAAATGTTTTTCCACTGTACCGAAACCCATAAACCGAAATAACAGTTTAGTAACCGATTCATTTATAAGGGTTAATTTCGGTTCTAACCGTCGCAGATACTGATCAACTTTGTTATTTTTGAACAGCCATAACTTTGTCAAAACTCAATCAATTTCCATGCGCAATGTAAATTTGAGCTTTATTTTACCTATAAATTTGTTCTTCATTTAAATTTTGTTCATTTTCAAAAATTTTTTAAAATCTATTTTTTTGGAAAATTTACAGTGTTACCCCTTTGTCTTTTTTTATTTTTTCGAAAAATTTCGAATTTTCAAAATCAACAAAATTTAAATGCAGAACGAATTTAGAGGTAAAATAATGCTCAAATTTACATGGCGCATAATAATTGATTGAGTTTTGACAAAGTTATGGCAGTTCGAAGTTACTAAAAATCAATAAAATCAAAATAGTCGAAATTTTTAAACCATTCCCGTAACCAGATAACATTATTTTCCAGGCAAATTAGAGCATTAAGTCTTTTTCCATGTAAAGCAATGAATAACGCTTCTAATTTTGGTAAACCGAAACTTTAATTTTTTTAATTTTTGTGAACCGAAACCATACCGGTATTTTTCAACCGAAACTTACAAAAAACCGATAACCGTTACGAAATCGATACTCCAAGATTTTGCATAACCGAAAACCTTAATTCGAGCATAATCGAAACCGTAACTGAACCGATATTGGTTTCGGTTTTAATCCCTGACTTTAAGGGGTCTGCCAAGCTTCCTTATAAAGTGCATTCATATGTAGTCATTGAGTGTTCCCATATCAGGAAGTAGTAAGAGTTTAGTTTGTTAAACCACCTTCCGCACTTTGAAGTACATATAGATTTATTTTGCAACTCTTAAAATTTCATAATCGATGGGATAATGCAGTAAGTATTTTTTATATTCTTAATATTTTTATAATATAGTTATCAATAATTTATTATAATAGGCATTATACCTATTTTTGGTGAGGAACGTAAAGGAGTTGCATACAATGCACTGCTTGCTGTGTGTGCTTGCCAGTGTAAGCAGTGTGCTCGCTTGCTGCAACTAGAACTGAGCCCAGGGTATGTCCTACAGGGTATGCTCGGCTAAAGCTCGTTTAATAGTTTTCTTAAAAGTTGGTTCAAAGAATATCATTCTTTGCAAACTGATATTTTAGTAGTCATATTATTATTTTTGTTTATTAAAAGTACATATAATTTTTCATATGACAGCTATATCTACGCATTTCCGCGAGATCTTTTAGTGATATGATCGTAACTATTTTTCTGCTGATTTTTTTTAGTAATTTCCAGGTATTCAGTTATAATCCTTAACAGGATAATGAAATATAAGGTATTTAACAATTTGGCATTAAAATTTCAATTTCAAGGCACGTACGTTACTTTTGCGGAAATGCGTCGATATAAACAGAAGTCTAATTTTGTTTAAGTTGTATTCGATGATCTTTATTAAGGTACACGTAAAAAAAGAAAGTTTCACATCCCTATCCTCAGAAACGTAGTTTTAAAACTAAGTGGGTAATTTGCAAGATATCAAGCATTCATTTTCAATGTAAGGTACATAAAAGTCATGTGGGCAGCGAAATACAGGGGAATCATCCGCCCTTTCTCTCTGCAAAGAGCGTTAATTCGGTGTTTGTGTGTACATATGTATGTATGTATGTGTCAGTGTGTAAGTGCACATGAATGAAGTCGTATCTGCATTTTAGCATACTAAACTTCTATGCAGGGTATTTGCTAGTCGAGATAACTGTCGTTCGCTGATATTCAATTGTAGCTTTCAATTGTTTTTCAACAAAACAAACCCACAATTTTAAGTTAAGTGTCGAGATATTTTGCAAATGGTAATGTTATGCCTACACACAGTACATATATTATAAAATGAGCACCCTAATACTCATAGTAAACTACATTTTAATTTGTTTGATTTTTATCATATTCGTATGCTTTTATTTATGTTTACGCTTTATAGTTCTTACAGTTCATCTTGGGATTGGTCAACAATGGCTTACACACCGTTTTTAGCACCGCCTTCAAATGTTATTGGCGTAAGCAGCAGAAAGGGATGGCGAGCATGCACACGGATATGAATGCGTGCGTGGAAATGGCGCAGACTTCATTTCAATAGCTACATCCCTTTCTCTCACTCGCAAGAGCCATTGTTGTGTACGAATAACACCATTCATTAAAACATGTCTTTGAACACATTCTTGTCAGTTTGAACGCTGATGCCGTCGAGAGAGCATCGTTTGCCCTAAGTGTAAGAAAACGTTGTGAAAATATTAAAATAAAAGAAAACCAGAAAAACAGAACCGCCGCAAAATGCCACGTCCATTAAAAGTTACTTATGGTGACCAGAAGCCGCCATATTCATATATATCATTAACGGCCATGGCTATTATGCATTCGCCGCATAAAATGTTACCGCTGAGTGAAATATATCGCTTTATAATGGACAAATTTCCTTATTATCGAAACAATATGCAAAAATGGCAAAACTCATTACGACACAATTTAAGTTTTAACGATTGCTTCATAAAAGTGCCCCGCAACATAAGTAAAGCCGGTAAGGGTTCATATTGGACTCTGCACCCCAAGGCGCTCGGTATGTTCGAAAATGGCAGCTTGTTGAGGCGACGGAAGCGTTTTCGAGTCAAACAGCTGGAACAGGACATCATTAACTCAGACCTGGCGACAATATCCGCATATCATACTGATCCGACTGGCCAGATCAATGCTGACCGTATGAATGATCCACATTCCGAATGGAACAATCAAAACAGGATCTTCAAAAATTCCACACAAAAGATGCAATATTTTGACGAACCGTCGCTAACTCCATTAGATGTAACTGAATTGGTCGATAGCAGTACGATACCGTCAGCAGTACGTCCGAAGCGTGCATTTACCATTGAGAGTCTGATTGCTCCAGATAATAGCAGTATAAGAACTTCAAACGATGCCAGAATCGCTCAAGCTATTCACAGGAAGCAAGCTTTCTTCAACAGTCGATGTATTGAGGTCAATCCAGAAATTTGCAGTCTGCCTGACTTCACTCAATCAAACTTTAATCAGTTAATGACACATCATCAAACTAATTTGCCATTAATCACACATTATTTGTATAATCCTCAGCATACATTAAATACCATGTACATTTATCAACATAAGCAATTGCATGACCTACGGAATCATTTTAATGGCTCGCTACCAATTTTTTAAAAAGATACCTTAAAAAATTACAATTGATTTTTTAACTAACTTATATAAATATGTTTAAACTTATGTCGACTAAACTCATTTGTGATATATTATTTTTTTATAATAAATTATTATACATTTTGTTAAAATATACTACATAAAAAGTAAATAAATGCGAATTCTAAGTAGAACTGAAATATTTCAAGACTAATTCTAAACGCATTCGGGCTTATAATAATATAATAAATATCATATAAAAGAAAAGTAAGTATTTGCAAAAACAGTTTAATAAAACTTAAAAAAAAAACAAATTAAAAAATTCTTAATAGGGTTTTCAAAAATTTATATGCGATTTAATTAGCGTTTTAATATACAGATTTGACAAGACAGCAAATTTAGACTTTTAATAATAGAACAATATTTCTAAAAACGGAAAAAAGAAGCAACTAATTACTCAAAGGCTTGTATAGATGTTATAATACACATATGTTAAACATTTTTGCAACAAATTTCAATTATAAACTATTTTAGGATAATTACCATGTTTTGTTCAATATTTTTCTAAAAGATTTGCTTTGTTTCTTACTGATTTAACTAAATTGATGGTTCAAATAATAGCATAACTTTTCAGTAATCTTCAAGAACACATTGCAAATCGGTAAATATATCTATGTTTTACCTCTTATCAAATGGTTCATGTTACTTGTCCATTAAAGTAGATAAATATGATGATTATAACCTGTGCTACTTGGAAATAGGCAAACAGGAGTATTACAAATACGAGTATATAAATATATTCAAATATGCAAATATATTATTACATATTTAAATCAATGGATGGTATGCAAATTATTTGTAACAAAAGTATTATATTCATTGTCTTTATTTACGTGTGCTTTCTGAGTTAATCATCAAGTTACCCAGTTTCATTGTCATTAATTATGCTAATCAAATAATCAAGAATAAATAGACTCCACCTCTCCTAGATCATTTAACATTTGTATGTTTTACTTTTCTTTGACTGAAATCTCATTCTAATTCAATTTGGAAAGACATAATATTTACAGGTAGCTAGAACTGGAGAGTATGGAGTGTGTGGAACCAATTTGTAGCTCAGTTTATATAGTCTTACCATGGCAACTACGTTCTTGCGTGCCTGTGTGTTATTTTGATGGAAAATAACATTTTTTTTTGGTTAAATGTGGTCGTCTTTTCCTCAATCCAAAATATCAGAATAGTATTTCCGATAACTCTGTAGGCTGAAAAATACCCATCTTGGCCATCTTTGATTTAATTTCCTTCCTTTTGTTGTTTTATATCTTCAATCACTTCTTCGATATGTATGTAAAAACGCAAGTAGCTTGCTGTAGATTTTCCAAATTCAAATATATTTTTGAAATACTTTCCAGTCGATGATCAACTTGTCTCGTCGATCATCTGTTACAATTTTAAGTATTTTATCAACCACTTCCACAATGGTCACCTCTCTTGGAAAACTCTGCGCTTAACTTGATCTGCCCAATATATTTTTATTATTGATTTCGACGTTGCAAAATCACCATAAGCATCATTCAATTCAATTCTAATCCCATCGTTCGATTTATGTTTAAAAAACAGAAATTTAGGGCATACACGATTGCAATTAACACATTATAACGAATTCATCAAAGTTTTTCAGCATAACAATTCGATATATTAAACGGTGATCGTACCTCAGGAAAATTATCCAACAATCAGCTGTTAAGCTAAAATAAAACAAAGTTGCTTCGACCGTTCCTATATGATATATATATAATATATGATATGGTGAACCGATTTAAACCAATTTGGTCAGGATTCATTTGACCAACCCAGATGCACATTGTGTCAGATTGGTAAGGATATCTCAAAAAGCAAAAAAGTTTTTCGTACTTAGAGTTCATTTTCGAAGGATCGTTCCTATGACAGATATATGATATAGTGGTCCGATCCAAAAGTAATTATAATCTCCAGCTTTTATAGTCTCCGCGATCAACGCGTTCAAACAGACATACGGACTGGTTTAAATCGGCTCGACTGTTGATACTGATCAATACTATATACGTATACTTTATGGGATCTGGCACGCCTCCATCTGCCTGTTACTTACATTTACCTAAACACATTATACCATTTTTTGGAAATTTTTAATGCACAGGGAATAAAAATAGGCAGTTATATACTTATAAATTAGGAAACAACCACGAAGAATCCCCAATTAAATAACTTGTTTCAGAAATTTCCGAGTTTTACCCATTTAAATTCAATTGCGGCATTCAGTTTAAATCAAAGATAGTTTTGACGGTTATATTTTAAAATTTCACATTCTTATATGACAAATGTTTATATCTTAGTTTCTAGGTTTTATTAGAAAAATCAAAAATCAAAAAAGCCGCTGTACATAAACATATGTATATGTATAATTGGCTTGCAAGTATTTACTTCTTTGCACTTTTTCAATTACCTGTGTGAAGCAAATCGTCGTCTTAAAATCTTCTATAATTTGAATGCTGATTATTATTATTATTTCCCCTATGATTTCCCTGTCGATAGTTGGGATGCCTGGGCCCATTATTATAATTGTTCCTTTGTTGATAGTTGGAATCCTGGTTTCTTTGATTGTATGGTCTTTGATAATTCTGATTGGAATTGTAGCCTGAATTAAAGAAAATTGTTAAATATATCGATGAAAATGTATATTTATAATTTGTTTATAAAAATATTAAATAAAATATATTAAATAATTCTAATTTACCTTGCGATTGATGATAGTTGTAGTTCATAGAGTTTCCACCATTATTTTGATATGAATATCCTTGTCCATTATCATTTCTTCGCATGCTTGAAGAAACCATCCGTTGAGCGCCAGGTGGGAGATAAGCTCTCTGCTGATGGTTTCCGAAACCTAAACAAGACAGAAAATTTAATTGTAAACTTAACTATTATTCGTTCAATATTTCGATTGTAAATTTAAATTCCTAAATTAACATTTGTTCTGAAAGTATGAATAATTGCTTGACTTTACCGATAATAGGTCCATTTTTATTATTATCAGATTGTATAACTTGAGGAGGGTCCACAGCATTGGGAAGCCTCTTAGCCAGAAAATTGTAGTCCTCATCATACTGCGGATCCTTAAACACAGCTGTTATAGTGGTATTATCAACAATATCAGGTAAACTAGGTATTGGCGATTTCAAGTGACTAAAATGAAAAATTATTTATATTTTAAAGTATACATATATAATGAATCGGTGTTATTTAAGAAATCAACACTTCAATGAATAATCAGATAGTCTAAAAACATAGTTATGTTCCAACGGTTACTCCACCTATTTACTAGATTATTGAATCTTTGGTTTTTACACATCGTTACTTACCCATTTAGGATGGTGTTGAGTTCAGATGCCGAAATCGTTCCACTCATTCCATCGAATGATATGGGGCGGTCTTCATTTGGCGAGCTGTCATCTTTTTTGTATATTTTTTGAACAGTCTTGAAATGAGAACTTAATTTACTAATGTAGAGATTATTTTCCCCTCTTTTGTTACGCTTGACTGAAAATAAAAAAAGGAAGATACGTAAGATAAGATAAGTAGATATAAATAAAAGTGTATTTGAAGCTCAGATTCAGGCTCCAACTTCAAGATTGATTACAAATGAAGGAAACTTACCTTCTGCATCTGTTAAATGGCTATGAAGAGGAATTAACGCCTTGAATAGCCTCTTTTCATCAACAAATGGCAAAAGTGCGACACCTTGCCAAGCAAACTTTTTACCGTTGAGGTCGATCTTAAAGTCTTCTGGATAGAAATCAATTATAGTTGAGTCCTAGCAAATAAATAAAATATAAATAATATATTACCCAAATTAATGTTTAAATAATTATATTAACTAGTTATAATTAGGTTTACGTCATATGTATATCCAGTTTATATGGTGTTGAGACAAACGGATTCATCGTATGACGATTTTACTCAGCCAATCCTCCAGTGAATCATATTTATTACAATTTGTTAAATACTTATATGTACGTATATGCCAATTATTCTCTTATTGCATTAAAACACTACAGAGTGACCGTTTTAACCAGAGACCCTAATTTCTCACGGAATTGGAATCGCTCTCCAGTTTCAGAGACCTCCTGATTTCCGGTTTCCTGCACTGCACTGCAGACGATATTCAGTTTATAGTCAGCCAAATATATATTGATCTTTCTAGATTACATAAAATGTGTGGTACGATATGAATTAACCAAGTTCCGACTGCATTTCGTATACTTTTAATTCGTAATAGAGGTTTAGGTCAATACAATTTAAAACAGTATTGCATACCACATATAACGGATGACAACAGAAGCCCTCGAAGAACTAATTTAAGAAAACGAATCAGACAAATATGATACTTAGGAAATGACTGGTTTTTTAACTTGACAACATGCTCAAGTTATCAAAAAGAGAGGTTCGATTACAAGCAGCCAACTGTGAACAAAATTATTTAAAAACAAACTAGCACACACATGTATAAAGTTTTAATTATTCTTGGCGAAATCTTCATTGTTAAATAGTCGTATAAGAAAATGTTTAAAGTGTTTACTACTTACAGGATCGGACATTAACTCTGCCCACGGTTCAGGCACATGTGAGCTACTCGCTGCTGGGAATACTCCCATCAACTGTTCCAGTGGATTAAACTAAAATAAATATGAAAACAAATTCGAATAAAACATTTTGAAAAATCAATATTTGTTTCTTTACAACTATTTGCAACCAAAAGAATTGGTTGTTAGGGAAAAGTAAGTAGTTGTAAGTAAATAAAACTAGACTCCAAATTGTGTTACAGTTTAACCCACAATTCTAGAAAGTTGAGAATATTTATTTTTAAAATAATATTATTAACTAATTTATCAACTTACCGGTTTAGTTCCTTTTTCGAATGACGTCGAAAGTCCTTGAATATTGACAAAGTCAGATGCAAATGGTGCATAGTGGTAAGGAAAGTACCAGTTCCAGGAAGCACATCCCTGATAGTAATATTTCAAAACCCAACAGAGACCCCTCACATATTGAAGTGCAACAGCATAACGAAATTGAAGATTTTCCGGAGCTACATCAAATTTAGATTCGTAGTACCGAGACTTAAAACCTTCCTCCCAAAGTCGCACTTCATCGTTATTCTCTTCTTCATCATCTAAATTGGCTTCCGAACTAGATCGCTTAACTCCACCTTCGCCCATTCCAAGTCTTAAAGCAGCCGCTTCTTGTTTATAGTTTGATATTTTGCCTTTAGCACTATTTGGTCCAACAGCCGCCGGGCCAAAAACGGATTGTTCCATACCCTTATAGCTATTATTATCCCTTTTCTGTCTGGCCTTAAACTGCTGTTCCCTCCTTTGTCTATCCTTGAATATTTGGTCCTCAACATTTCCCAAATCTGTCATGATCAATTGAACCCTGTCCAAATTAACGTCACCGGAATCCGTTAAATATCCTTTTGTTTTATAAACACATTTTTTATATAACTCGACCAGTCGATCTACTGCGCCCTCTCGGATTTCCAAACTAGGCAGATGAGGCAAAAAGTCGTTTCCCACAAAGAAACACATGAAAACCCAATCATCTAAAGATCTCTCAAAATCATAAGCGAACGGTAAGTTGGGCATTTCCAACGTTTTCTTAAGATACTCTCTCAAAACGCTTAATCGGACAAATATAAACTTAACTTCTGCTCCTATTGGAATATCGGGAGCGAAATTACTACTAGTTGGGCCAACTGCGCCGAGTCCAACACATTTGTCCATTTCGTGTCCAAATTGATTACAAACGTCACAGGGTCGTGGCTTATTCGGAAGGAATTCTTCACGAATTATAGTAAAGTTAGGCTCGTGAGTCGCCAAACCCAACATTATCAAATCAGCATCAGCTCCGCAAAGGACATGGTGTGTGTTAGGATCATGATCAGGTTGGGCGCGTTGTTTGCGTATATAATCCATTATTTTGTGCTCTCCTTCACCAGGTACATTGGCATCAGATAGAATTACTTTAATTCCCTTCCATGCTGGATTATTATTAAGGCGGTCATGTATATAATAATGTAGGCATTTACTCAATCTGTCCATAAATGGAGTTCCCGGAGTTATGCAATTTGAGTCAAAATGTTCTCCTTTCTCTTTCGGAGGTGGCAGTTTGCAGCCTAAGAAAAAAAGATTTATATTGATTTATGCTTGTTATTAAAGTTCAAGATAGATTTTATATAAAAGAGCTGCGCAATAGTAAATAGCGGAATTCCAAATGTTTGTATACACACAGATACTTACGTACACACACGTGCACATGTTTATGTATGTATGTATGTATACACTTGACTTACCTCGTGCTAAGAGCTCATCTCGAATTCTTTCAACTTCCAGCCGTTTTTCAATCGTTTCTTTAGCAGCTCGGAATCGTCGTGATCTCTGTTGATTCATTTTAGCTCTCGGCGCAACTCCATCAATGGCCATATACAATAATTTTCTGGGTCGCACAATACCGAAAAGTCGGTCAATGCACTCAAATATTGCAACCATCATTTCTTCTTCATTTTTGGGTGCAGGCTTGTCTTCAGGATGTGTACAAGGATGTATAATGCCATTCATATCGAGATATAAGTTGTCAAATTCGATGCCATTGGGATTTGGTAAAGTTGCATCTTCGTAAATATTTTTGCCAGTTTCCGGATCTACTTGCTAATCATGGAAGTTAGTACAGTATTAATGTCTTTGCCAATGCTCAAACATACCTTGTTTTCGTTGCATTCTATAATAACGCATGGATACTTTTTGCTTAACCATCTAAAGAATGCCGGTACTCCCATTTTAACTCAAAAGTAATTGTCGAAATGTTTTTTTCTTCTAAACTGTGTACACATACACATACACATATACATGCATACATGTGATATATATGCAATTCACTGAAATACAACGCTGCAAAAATATCGATTTCACACACTGAAAGTGTATATAAATATCGATTATTCAACCAGAGGTGATATTTATTATGCGCGCCGATATTTTGCAGAATACGATACTCCAATAATCGATATTCCTTGTTTTTGTCGATAATAATTTTTTTAAGTTGATTTTATTTGTAATTTGGCAATATTTTAAAATTAAGTGAAGAGAAATACTTCTCGCACTTTTGTGTAAATAGTTTTATTATTTTATAGAAGCCGATTAACGACGTTAGGAGTTCATTTAGGCTCAAAATACATAAAATATTGTATAAATAAAAGAATTTGTAAGTAAAACTACAGTACACATTGTAATCACTGCGGACGGCAGTCCGCGCTAGTGACAGAAAGCAACACGTAGTGTGCAAAAGGCGACTAGCAATATATACACGCAGAATGGAAAATTTGCTATGACTGTCCGATCGGATTGAGTTATATACCGATCGAAAGGTATGACTTTACCTAACAAAAGTGCATACTAAGACTTTTGGTAACTCACCTGGTTCGTAAGATATGGGGGTGTAAGTGGGAGGGGCCAAATTTTAATGATTGCAGCTAGTGGGGCCGTTGAGCCTTTTGGTTAAATTTTATAATTTTTAAAAATTCTTATTAAAAATACGCGTCGAATGATACCTTGATCATTTCAATCCGACATTTGGTTCAAAAGATATATTAATTTGAAGTTTTTAAGGGCCTTCTCAAAATGAGATGAAAAGTTTGTTTGTCTGTTTGTCTGTGTTTGTCTGTTTGTCTGTTTGTCCATTTGTTTGTTTGTACGAAGGCGCTGAAAAAGCTAAATTTTTCTGATGAGGAATTGTTTCTTATCAGAAATCTAGAAATGTTTGTTCTACGACTTTAGCGGGAAATAGCTAGTTTAGCGGGAAAAAGCTAAAACGTGATAAATTTGAAACTCACATTGCTTCCAATCCAAGAAAGCTAGAGATGTGTTCTATATGTCGTTAGAAAGGTATATTAGAGGGCTTTCAGACGTGCCTTGAATATTTTTTTGCAAAGTGCTCAGGTAAAACGCTACAGGTGAAAAAAGGATTTTTAGCTTAAACTTTGGCGATTTATTAGAAAACGGTTCCGACGATTTTTATTAAATTTCAATATGTTGTAACACGTAAAATTTCGCGTCTTTTGATATATGACACATGTCTCTCAGCCGCAAGGTGTGGAAGATATGACCGGTTAACTGAATATATACATTTTACTATTTACTATATGGTACTAATTAGAAAATCAAGCTTTAGTTGTACAAAAAACTTTTTTGTTTTTCAAGGTTTCTCAACCAATTTGACAAAGTATGCATTTAAGTAAGTCTTACACATTATGTCCAAATTTAGTTCAAATCGGTATACTATATCATATAGCTGCCATATGAACAATCGGTATAAAATCAAGTTTTAGTATGAAAAACTTTGTTGTTTTTTAGATATCTTGATCACACTGTCAACATACGCATCTGGGTTGGTTTTATACATCCTAAACAAAATTGGTTAAAATCGGTTTACTATATTATATATGTAGCTGCCCTATTTATTTTTTATTTGAAGTAAGCATTTTGATAATTTTATAGCAAAATTACACTGTCAGAATCATATAAAATTCCAAAAATTTCTGATATCTTCCAAAAAAACTTTTTAACAAAGTAAAAGTCTAGTGACGAAAGTCTTTCCCTGCCCCAAAATTTCTGATATCCCATTTTGTGACGAACGATATTAAACTTAATATATATAATTATAAAATATAAAATTTTAAAGTTTGGCATTCGGCACTGCGCATTAAAATTATTTTTAGGTATAAAGAATCAAGATCTTTATGCGCAATGTTCCGAATGCCAAACTTTTTATTTTATAATTATTTATATATTAAGTTTAATATCGTTCGTCACAAAATGGGATATCAGAAATTTTGGGGCGGGAAAGACTTTCGTCACTAGACTTTTACTTTGTTAAAAAGTTTTTTTGGAGGTATGAAATACGTTTAATATCAATTTAATTTGCCAGTATTTAAGAATTGATACGAAAATCTCAAGGCGCGGGTCACAGTGGTTCATGTTAATAGGCCCATTAGGTAGAGAGATCGGCCGTGATTAAGTGCTATAGTTCGTTACAATTGAAGTCTTCATAGTATTATCTTGCTTAGTGAATGTTTTATCACCAGGTCGTAATCTGTAAAGTTTTCTGTGCAACTACAGGAGTTCCATCACATCTCCGTCATTCTTAAGGTGCACATCAGATTATGATTTGGGACCGATACCGATAGAGAAGAAGTAAGTAAATGAAATATGACAAATTTTTAAACTATAGTAAAACAGTTTTTTGTATAGTTAAAAATCTACAATTCTGAATTATTTATGTAGGACTTTATTACAATCAATAAAATGGATTTACAAATAATTATGTGGATACAATGAAATGAAATAATACATTAGAAAAAAGGTGCTGTTTATGTTTGCAAATGTATTTAATTCTAGAACTTAAAACATATTGGAAATATATAGGCATTCCCATTTTCATTAATATAAATGCATGTATACTGTAAAACTTGTAGGCTTAAATGTAGTTAAGCTGCTAGTACAAATTTGTTTTATTAATTTGTATACTTATGTAATTTATTTTGATTCGAATATGTAGACACGAATATCCACGTTTGCAACGTTTAAATTTTGAACAATAGATTCAACAGGTGGTTTCTTGCATTGAATTCGACTTTTGACAGCTAGCATAAATTTTGGTATTGCCAAGAACTGTGGAAACGTTTGGGTTGTGCTGCAATGAGCTGAAGCCTTCCTTACTTTTCGAGATCTCCTTACAATCTATATTTCCCAGGTTATGCGATCCTCTTGGTGCCGTGGAAAGACGGGAAGTTTGTTTTTCCTGGTCGTTACTCTGAATATAATTTCCTTTATTGTTCACATTGCAATCGCTTACTGAAAATTTAATAATCTTTTTTAATGACATTTCACTCATTTGCTCGGATAGACGTCGGATGTTTAACTGAAGTTCTTCTTTCGATTGCTCTGACATTGTGGAAAAACTGTGTCTGTTTTGTAATTTTTTTGGATTGTTAACGTTTAAGTTGTAATTTGAATGTTCCGTGTGTCTTGGTTGATCTGGGTTTGCAAGATAATTACTTTGAAACGAATTTCGGGATACATTGTCATCACAAATATCAATATCTCCAAAAGGATTTAGTAAATTTCTACCTCTAGCTGGTGAAAAACTAGCAGACTTGGTTTGCATTCCTTCGTTGGGTAAACGATTCAAAGAACAAACATCATTTGCGGTTTTCAAAAAGTGTGGAGAAGGTGGTGCCGAAGCTATACACTCCCCATTTCTTATGCTTTGATGTCTTTGCACTTCTGGCTGCAAATAATTGGATTTTTTAGTTTCTAAGAAAAGATCCCTTCGGGCAGATGGAAATGATTTTACTTGTCCGTTTTGTGTTTTGCCTTTAAATCGGGATGTTGGTAAATGGGATTCAACAGATCGTTTGATCCAAGGATCCCCAGCATTCTCGCCAATTTGATTGTATCCATCCATTTGTAACTCTCTTTTCTTTGTCCAGGGGTCCATGGATGACACATAGAGCAAAGAACTTGCGCTTCTTTTATTAGTATCATATGTAAATGTTGTTTTTTTAATATCCATATTATTTGGAGAAGTTTGCTCCGATTTACTTATTGTAAGTGTATAATGACATTTATTCTGATTGTCTTGAGCTGCAAAGCGGCTCAGTCGTTGTGGGTTATCATAAAAAGCCATATTAGCTTTATCATATCGAATCTGTTGAGAAAAAGGCGGCTGTTTAGTGATTCTTTTCAAATTCAAATCACTTGTTGATATTTTTTCGAATGAGCTCTGGGGTATAGGCAGTAAGTGATCCATATGGTTATGGTTGCGATTCTGTGATTTGGATACATTAAATGTCGGCTCTTTAACCATTATATTTGTTGTAGAACTATCGCTAAAATCAAAACAATTCCTTTCTCTTGGAGTTATTGTGTCGTCAAAGTTGGGCGATTTCACACAACTACAAGCCATGGTCGAGTATTTGGATGATAATCTCTCCTTTTCACTAAAATCATTTATATTTATAGCCAATTGCTTAGTATTAAGTAATTTGTTTGTTGAATTTTGTGCCGCTTTTTTGTTATAGATGTAACGACCAGAAAGCTTATTTTGCTGGACATTCGGATATGAATATGGATGCACCGGCGAATGGGGAGAATGTATAGGAAGTGTTGGAGCAGCATTGTGCAATTGCTTCACAGAGGCTGCAATAATCTCATCTGATTTTTTATCATTATGTTGTGAGTTTTTTCCAAGTTCTCTGTTGTTGTCTCTGTTTTCGTATCCTTTGGAATAATTGATATTTGATAGTTGTGATGATTTGATTTGGGCTTCAGGAGTAGAGCCCGATTTCTTTTGCTAGAGTAGCCTCTCTGCAAGGTCTTTAATTGAAATCGAACTGGAGGCTGAAAGACCTGAAAAGAGGGTGAAACATATTAGACGATGAATCATTTAAATCCGCTTTAGTCGAATTATATTGTTTTCAGCAAGCCATTGTAAATAGCAATATGTATTTCCTATTTGTATATACATATGTATATATATATATTTATATATTTACATATCAAAGGTGCTGTTGGGTTACTTACCTTTGGGTAAGTTTGATAGGAACAATATATAAAGTATTACAGAAAAAGCAATCTTTTGACTGATAAAGAGTTCTTAGTTCTAATCATCAAAACAAATGTGCTTAACTGACTTAAGAGACGGTAATTCATAATCTTAAATAATTCCAAATTCAAGAATCTCCCATATATCATATCAAAGTGCAAAGTTCATATTTCAACACCTTATCACTTACCGAATGATTTAAAAACTATTACACGGGCATCATAACAATATTTTGTACGAGTCATACTTAAACTAAAAATAAAATAAAAACCGAAGCAGAGAATAAAAATTAAAAACTTATAATTATTGAAACGGTTATTGCAATTAGTGTGCTAAATTATAAGAACTGTTTGTAGCATTGAATTGCTTACTAAAAAATTCAGATGTATAAATATACTCCCATCCAAACTATCATTTGCTAAAATATTACCAAAGACACTCAATGTGCTAGTTGAGTCATTATTTGACTCTTTCATCGAGATTATGCGTCATTCCGCATCTAGTATATTTAGTTTCATTGTTATCATGCAAGTTTCCTGTAATTTGCCCAGTTTATCAAAAGAACGCAGAACACCAAATAAAAACAATCTCTAAAAGTTTGCCTCAAGTTTTCCTATCTGTATGAAATTTTTTTAAAGTACTTTACAAATGAGATTGAAAACAACAATAAAGAATAAAGCGAAAAGTCTAAACAATTAAGAAAAATAAAATTGAACTTATTTATCTGAGTCGCAATGAATAAAAGAATGTGTATATGTTTATTATCAATATTTGAAAAATGTGTGTTTTTAATATGCATAATAATGGTTTTGATTGTATTGGGCCTTAAAATAAGAGCTTCGTGATAGTAGATTTCTATACGTTCTACTAAACAAGTAATCCTTAAATATATATAACATTTGCCGCAGAATGTTCAATTAAATGGATACGATATTTATTAATTTTAACTTTATTCTCATAAGATTTACCACAGCTACATGTTAATGGAATGGTTGTAAATCTTTATATTTTGTTTATCACTGAACGTGGTTTCTTAAAATTCTGTATCAGTAATGATGTTTAAACAGATTAATTGCTAAGCCATTTTCTTATTTATATATTGACCAAAAAAGAGTATTGTGCTGGATATATGTATGAATTCTAAATCGGATGCACCGTCAGAAAAGAATTGTATCAAGAGAGTGTGTGGGAGCTGTATTGCGATGTGGCTCTAAAGTGGCGACAATCTTTCATTCCATCTGATTTAAATATTACATTGTGAGCTATTTTCCAGATGTTCGGTATTTATGTTTTCGCATCCTTGTGAAATATTGAACTTTGATAATCTTTTGGCCTGCATTGAGCAAGGTTTATTTTTCTTTGCTAGAGAAACTTTTCAGCAAGATCTTTAATTGAAATTGAACCAGAGGCAGTACAACCTGAAAAGAAGTTCACATGTATTAGATGAGATAACAAGTAAGAATGCTCTAGTCGAAGAATCGACTTTGAAGATGGATTACATCTGATTGCAATTTAAATAAAATACTAATCAAAATCTACGACATTTCTATGATGGAACACAAATACTTTAGTTGCTAGTTGAAACTTAATTGAATTTCTAGAAAATGTCATACTAATTTTATACTAAATGTTGCAAAACTGTTTGACTTCTCATATAATCCCCCAGAGGATTTCAATGTGGTCCATGGGAAAGGGTAAAAAATCACAACAGGGGAATCATTGACTTTGGCTGATTAAACTGTCCCCAAGGACGGGAAATTATAGCCAATTAAATTAAATGAAATATTTATTAGGTCGGCTGTGAAAAAAATATTTATGAATGAAAACGCACAGTATGTTTATAAATGTATAATATTTTTAGAGTGGAGCATTCTTACTTATTGAAACAAATAGCAATAACGTAGCCCAAAGAAAACTTAATGTATTGATTTTTAAAATAAAGTAATGATAATAAACTCATTATGTGCCTTTATATGAATAATTGTATGTTTGATATGCTACTAACCATCGTTGTCATCTTGCTTATTGTTTTTGATATTAGATTCACGTTCTGTCGCTGTTGAAGCGGTTTGCGGTTTTTGACTATATTTCAAACTAGCTGCCATATGATTTGTATTAGTTGCTCCATCAGAAGTATTGTTACGAACACCTCCCTCAGCATTGTTCTTTAATTGTCATTTGATCAGTTCCACGGATAGAAATTTTCTCAACCGCTCATAGTATTGGGGATGTAATTCAACGTCATTATGACCAGCTCCCTGAAAAATAAAGACAATATAGTTTATAACAAATGTAATTGTCTTATAGAAAACAACAATATGGAAAAATAGGAAGTGTTTTCATGACTAGTGAGGATTTAAAAGTGCATTTAATCACCTATTATTGGTTTTATTGAATGTAAATACAATTAATGTTTTAAACAAACTTACCTCCACCCAAAATGGTTCCACAGTCTTAGGACATCGCTCATAAATGCCAATGCCATGAGAAAAATCAATGACCTCGTCGTCCGTTCCATGAATGACCAAAACGGGTGATTTAACTTTAGCGACCTTATCAATACTGTTTTGAAATGATTAATTTGGTGCACACTTGAACTTTGTTATTTAATGCTTACCTTGGAAAGGCATCAAAAAACCAAGTTCTCTTTGTGTTTCTAAAGACAACTCTTAGACCCGACATCAATGGTGAATGAAGAATTACTGCACCAACTTCGTGACGAGACGCGAGATCGACAGTTGGAACAGTTCCTATGCTTTGACCATATAATATAATGGTCTCAGGACTTATATTTAGCCTTTCAATAAACAAAGATAAATTAAAATAAGGATATGTTGAAAATTATATTAGAATATGTGTACATTACCTTGTCCTCATTGCTTGCCAAGCAGCTTCGATATCTGCATAAAGGTTCTTTTCAGAGGGCTTTCCACCACTCATACCATATCCGGAATAATCGTAGCCAAATATGTTGCAATTGATTTGTGAGCCAAGAGTAAGATAAAAGCTACTCATCTGACCCAAATCAACAGCATTGCCATGAGAAAAGAGCAGTGTATATTTTGCATTCTTGCTGCATCGGACATATGTGCATGTAATCAAGTTGCCACGAGATGTGCGGGTAAAGAACGCCTCAATTTTTGATTTCTCACGTTCCGAGTATTGCCATTCAGCGCGATCATAAAGCTGTAAATTGTATTTGATGTTCGTGTCATCAGCTGGCGTCAATTTGTATGTTGGCTCAGGTGGCTGGAAAGCGAGTTTGGCAGCTATCGGTCCAGGACAAGGCGGGCAGCAAAACATGCAGCATAATTCACTAATGCTAAACATACTCAACGTCTAATACCAAACAACGGAATGTTAATTTTCTAAATTTTATTATAACACTTCACACTTCTGCTGAACAAAGAACGGAAATTGTATGCTCGTACATCAATTATGATTTGTACAAAATATGTGTGGATTGGTTAATTTGATTACAAAACGAACATATCATACGCATTAATTCGAAATGAGAGACGTATTTAAAAACATTATTATATGTTATTATAATTTTATCAACCTCACACATTTACTAAGTGTAATGGCCGTATATATTATACACATACAAGTCGTGACGCTCCCGTTCTGTTTAGTTCAATAAACTAGATTTGCAATCGATATATACTTTCCTAGGGTAACCATAAGAAAATGTTATCGATGAAAGAGCCCACTTGCTATTGAGTCAACCTTTGAAACAATGGAATGGAACAGCAACGAAATATGGAAAATAATTAAACATATTAATATAATTATATTTTTATTTACATAAGCAATTATAAATAAGAATAAGAATAATAATTATAAAAACCCGTTTCTCGCAGTTATCGATATTTATTTAAATATATACATACAAAGATGAAAATTTGTATAGAAACTTAAAGCTTCTGACCGTACTTTGAGAACCAATTCAATCCATCGACGGTCGTAGTCAATGGCTTATATTCACATCCAATATAATCTGAATGACCAAAAGCTTGCAGCGTTTTAAAAATATATTCGTAATTAAGTTCTCCGGGTGAATCTGGCTCATTTCGATTTGGCACCTGAGCAATTTGAAAATGTCCAATGACGTTTTTATATTCTTCTAAGGTCTTAGTGAAGTTGCCAGAAATATGTTGAAGATGGTAAATATCCACCAATAATTTTATATTATTGCAGTTGATTTCCTTCAAAACTTTTGATGCTGTAAATAAAAGTCAATGGAAAAGTATTAGAATATAATTGCACTGTAATTTAAATAAAATCCTCATCATTTTCGTTATAAAAGTTATACCTTTAATGTAAGAATTCATAAAATATGTTGGAATGACATATCCATTTATTGGTTCTATAACGCCAGTCATATTATTTAGTTGCAACTTCTCTGATGCTATTTTTAAATTTGATATATATGTTGCCAAATGTTCACATTCCGAATTGATATTACAGGTTCCGGACATGAGGTGAACTCTACCAAGAAAATATTGAAGAAACGTAAAGTTTATATTTCGCCTTACTTTAGTTGGTTTATAAAAATAAAAAAAACAAATATTAATAATTGTTGATACTTACTTTTTGCAATTAACAGCTTTGGCAAATGCAATTGTTTCATCTAGCTGCTGTTTAAATAGATTTTCTGACCCAGGAACACTAGTAGATCCAAGCTTGAGATTTTCCTTCGTTTTATCTAAAATTGATTTTGTTAATTTTAAATATGCTTAAAAGTCTTATATTTTTACGAAATGTCTCAAAAGTCTAAATTTCTATAGTATACGAAAAACAAATGAATAAGAATATTTTAATTAATCTTATATATATTTTTTCTAATAATAATTGTCTCCATAAACTTACGGATTTACCCATTTATCAATTCATGTCCCAAACCATATGAAGGTTACACAGGTCAGTTGGTGTTCCGTTGCTATTAACATTTTGTCACAAAAGTGACTCGTGATTCACGAGTATCGGTTATCGGTCAAATATCGGTTATCTCTAATAGGTGCATTCATATGTACAAGATGTATAAATTCATCTTGTATATATATGTATGTACATATGTACATAGTACATAAACCTGATCAACTATCGAAATGAATCCGTGCTTACATTTGTTAATCTATGTAAACATGTATTTTATATAGATGACCTTTTGTCTTACCAATTGCAATGTTTATTAGACTGACTATTATTCCGGTATCATTGACTGCTTTCTCCGCTTCCTTGAGTTCTCCCTCTGGATATGGTATTTCTACAGCTCGAAATCCATGCTGGCTGGCGAGTCTTATTCTTTCTGCTATAGTTACTGCTGTCTCAGTAAAAAGGAAATTTAAATTTGCAGAAAATTTCAACGCCATGTCGAGTCGTTCACTGTTAGTTATGAACTGATTATAAATTTCTATACAGTAGCACCTTTACTAATAAAGAGAACAAGTTAGAGTGTACATACATACATATGTATGTGTATATGAATGTTTTTATCTGTCAGAATTATTTGTATACACACAAAAATACATATGTACATAATTGCATTACATACATACAGTTGAGGTCATAATTATAGTAGCACCACCAGATATTCAATGCGCGATCAGTTTGCTCCTGAAACACTTGTATAAGAAAGAGCTTAATTAAAAAGACGTTTCCTAAGAGATACATAAAAAGTCCTTTAATTTTAAGTTCTTTTAATTACAATATTAACATTACTATTATTTTGACCAGAAGTGTACATACATCCAGATGGATTAACATAAGGTTATCCAACTTAAAAAAGCATACAAACCACAATTTAATGTGTTTGTATGTGTATGTACCTCAATACACACATGTCTGCATATTTACCAAAATGATAATATGACATACATATGTACAAATTATCTGTGTTATGACTTTGGTGGAGGTGAACTTTTAAGTCTTTGTTTTAATGTTAAATTACCTACGTGCTCTGTTTTTAAAGTCCAGTTTTGTTTTTGGAAACATATGTATTTGTAACACAAGGGAAGATACATGTATCTATCGGATACTTTTGCAGATGATTTCTATAGCAGTATTTATATTATTTTAATTTGAAGAATAATTTTAACAACTACAATTGTGAGATAACAGTCTATACATCTTTGTATTCAGCTACTCAGTTAATTTAAGTTAATGTCAAATGCTTGAAATACTTATGTTACAAGATTGTTAATGTTTTCTTATTTATTGCAGTACAATTCATATAAATAATTGTCATTTATTTCAAAGTTCTCTTTCCTTTGATAACGGTTGGACGATTCCGAATGAATCCTTTGCGACGTTTCAAGTTCTGAAAGATGAAATGTATGAAAAATATGATTTGTTTTAAATATATATAAAATATATTACCTTTCTAGATATAAAGTTGGTGGGGGGAATAAGTCTATCTTTTGCTTTTAGGGATGGTCGATTAAACTCGAATGGCTTCTTAACTCTGTAGATTCGAACCAGCCAGTGCTCCGTAGTATAAGCCTCTTCCAAGTATGTCAAATCGAAATCTTTATTACCTATTACTGCATTACGGGTACGATCATAACCAGAAGGACCCCTACAGAAAAAAAACAAATGATTTAAAACAAACAACAGATTTAGAATCAATAAAACTCTTACCTATAATCCAATTTCAAGTCCCCAAAGCGATAGTAGCTTAATTTGTACATAAGACAGTTAAGTAGAGCTGGAGCGCCTTCGGCATCTACTCTGAATTCTCCACGATCGGTAAAGAAATCGCTTTCCTTAATATCTTTTGGATGCTCTCCTTCGGCAATTCGAACCATCCAAAGGAATTTGTTGATATCATCACCAGAATAACCAATCACACCGCCAAAGATAACGAGGACATAATCCACATCCAAAGAAGTCATAATTTCATAGGATTTCTCTTCAGTTGATGACATGGCTTTTCCAACTAATGCAATATGACTATTATTCCAAGTATTATTATCAACTAACGTTGTCCGATTCGCCATTCCCGCTATCTGATATCCGTAATCCCACCAAGACATGATACGTGCGTCATCTGCAGTGTTTTGAGAAAGCCAGTAGTATGCCTCCCTAAAATCGTCTAATATATTGCGCGATCTGAAATAAATATAAATAAAAAGTACATTGCCGGATTAATCAAAATATAATAATATCAGGATGATACTTTTGGTACCATCTTAAATATAGAAATATTTATCTTACCCATCCTGGCTATTGTGGAAGGCAAGCACAATTGAGGGGCTGGAATAAGCATTGCTAGTGACCCAAGTGCAATGTACAGCAAACATCATTAAGATCATTAATACAGCCAAAATTACAATGCTCTTTAAGTTGGAACTTATTCCACTTTCATGTGATGGATCGTGTTTGGTGCGGTGCTTAAGTTTACCAGCCTATACAAAATTATATAAATAAGATAACATCAAAAATGTTATATTTGCAGAATCTAAACTAAGTAATTTATTCGTTAGCATTACCTTATCGTAAAAGGTCTTCTTCTCCAGTGATTCCTCTTGATCATCAGCTTCTGGTGCTGAGCTGACTGGGTTTGCCATTCGTTTTGATGCGTCTTCTTGGAGAAAGACGTCCAAGAGTCCAGAGAATGCAACGCCAGCGAGCATGCAGACAACTGGAGTAAGTGTCAACATCAAGCGGACCATGACGCCGGCAAAGTACACGGCACTTATAGCGTATAGGACAACAAAGACGCGTTCATCGTTGATTTGCTTGATGCTGTACCAAAGACCAACCGGAAAGGCGCATACAAGGATGTGCAAGTCGAAGAAGAATGAGAACCACGTGGTAGGCTGATGCTCCGACACCGACGCAATAATGGGTATATGAATCTTCGCATAACCAGTATCCCAAAGCGAATAAAAGCGTCCACTCCATGGAGCCACCACTCCCATCACTGTCAACGCAACTACGGCGATAAAGACGAGCACAGCTGCCAACAGGCCACCAACAATGAACAGTTTTCGGAATTCATTGCGTGACAATACAGATTGCAAATGACGCAGAGCGGCAACCGCCATTAGAAGCACGAAAACGCCCATGGCTGCCATGTGTTCACTTGTGCGTATGGGCTGGAATCCAACAAATGGTATTTGCATGGAGAACAATAATCCAAGTATGTAGAATGTGCTGTAGCTGGTCAGTAGTCGCGGGGAGTAGCGTCCCATAATGAGCAGTACAAAGACATGCAGTGGAATCAGATTGATTATAAACACATATCCACCCCATGCGGACACCATATAGAAGTAGGAAATCGCTGCACCAGCTGACCAGAATACGGATCCAGTTTTGACCGATCGCACCCAGAGGAAGTAGGTGAATTGCAGCGCAAATATGGCGATACCTTCATTGTCATAGGATCCAGCTACAGAGCGGCTAATATAACCAGGCACAATCGCTATGAAGCTAGCAGCGAATAGTCCAGCGCCGGGAGACCAGAGTTCCTTAGTCAATAGATATGTTGAAATCGATGTGAGGCCACTGAAGACGGGAGCCAAGAACACGCATATGTCACGTATATGCACTGGAATGTTCAGAATGTGCAATAGATAATGGATGCTGCCGGAGGTTATCATAAGTCCCGGATAGACAGTTCCACCAACAATGCGGCCAAGAGGATACCAGGCGCGTTCATCAAACCAATTGAGAAACTTATACCAGCCATGCTCCACCATGTATGCAGTTGCACGGTAATTAAACCATGGATCAAATTCGTGAATTATCGACTCGAATCGTATGACGGCAAACAAACGTGATGAAAATCCGGCTATCCAAGCAATTAGCAGAACTGCAAACGTAATAAGGCTGCTATAGCCAGCAACCTTACTATTGAAAATTTTCGAGCCCCGATTCATTTTAGATGTGGGCCCTGGCTTTCTATTTCAAATTTAATTCTACTTAAACACCACCAGAAAACAACTGAGACACGTAGCCTAAAAATATACCGGCGATTGCTGGGCTACCTTACACGTAACATGTTATCGAGCATGAAGGGTAGTACACGATACGATATTTACAAGCATGCGTTGCATAAGAGGTATTCCATTTGCCTTTATTACATTAGAATTTAAATGTATGTACTTTATTATTTTACAAAAATACACCAATTTTTAATTATAATTAAATTATTGTACTTATCTCGACATTAAAATTCCATTTTTAATGTCTATGTTTTGCGTCGATAACACACATTCAAATCATGAATTAGAAAGCATGTTCAAAAAAATATCGATAGGCAGTGTCAACCTTTTACGAGTGTCATAACAACCAAATTTGTTCGATTATTAGTAGATATAGATATTTGATCGAAACATTTGTGGTATTCTTGAATCTGGAGGTAACTTTCCAATAAAATAGTAAGCAGTGGAAACACGATAACTTTAAAATCGTATGTCCATATCAATATTATTATTTATTTGTCAAAAATATGAAGCAAAGTTAATATTTTTTCATACAGAAATATTGATATTTTAAGAACATAAACATTCCTAATACCTTCCAAGCTTGAGTGCTTGACCATTCGCTTTGGCCATACGCCGAAATATCATTTACTATAAACGTTATGATATTCTTAATGCTACGAAAGTAATGAGATGTTCCTTTTTGTCATTCAAAATTATTTTTTATTCTATTTTTTGTTCTAATATATGTAGTAGCATTCACTACTTGTGAACACTTTTAATTCTCCAATCTAGTAAGTCGTCAACACTACACTCTTCACCAGAGCTCGACTCCAATTCCAACTGTGCTGGCCTTTTTTCTTTGCGTTGTTTTTTTAAAAGACCATTTTTTTTATCATTTATTTTTTCAAATCTCTTCCAGTTTTCAATTTGTTCGTCGATTTCTTTTAAATGTCTTTTTATATTCAAACTATCCTGTTCTTCAGATACTATAATATTGGATACAGTGTCTGCTTCTCTTATTTCGCGTTGAAACTTTAACCATTCCGCCTCTGCATCACGATCAGTAGCATTGGTAGATTTTTCTTGATCAAAGAACTTTTCCGGCAATAAGTTTTGTGTACTTTGATTAGTTGGAACATTCTCTGATTGAATGCTGTGAGACTTCACGACATCAGCTTTAATAATGTTTTCTGAGACTATTGGCGTCTTGTCCTGTACTGTTTCAGAAATGATTGCTTTTGAGGGTTTTGAAGTATTCTCCGCTTCGATTCGCTGTTTTTTGGCCAGTTCCACAAACTGTTTATGTTGCTTTGAGTTCAGGTGAACTTTCCAAACGTTGGATTTGATGGGAATCCTACACAAAACGCATGACAAGTTTCCGGAAGAATCATATGTATATAGGGAGTTAAGGAAACCAAATTAATGATATTTTGTATATTATTAATATTTATACTTATTAGAATCCGGCATAAATTATTTAACGCCGAGTCCTTTCTCTGTTGAGAATAGAATAGTATAGTATAGAATGTACATATGTACTTGCGTACATATATAAATAAATCAGTGCAGTTATTAAAAAGGATATTTGGCCAGTGGCGAGTCTACTTTTGTAAACTTCGAATTTATTTCAGCTTTCCGACGATTTTTGTTATTAGATTTTAATAAATCCCTCGTTTGGTCCATTGTAAAGTAAACAACTATTAATAGTGATGATACACAATATCGATGTGAGAATCTAATATCGATAACAAAACAAATATCGAAATATCGTCAAATTAAGTAAGTTTTTAGATTTAATAGTCATTCGACTATTTAATTAAATTTAATTTAAAAATAATTTATATGTAGTGTATTTTTCAAAAGTCTCCTATTTTATTTATAATGTTCTGTGTAAAAAAATTGATATACACTGAATTGTTTCCTGTTTCATTCCATTTCATTTCTTATTTGTTTCACCCTTATCTACTTATTCTGCTTTGGTAATCGATATTTAGGGCACTGTTTTTACGATACCTACGATATATGTCTGTCAACGAAAAGTCGATATTGTACATCTCTATTTTATAGCTATTTACGTTTGATTAATAGAATCATTATTTTGTGCTTAGACTAGTTTTAAATATGTTTACATATGTAAATGGGTTTACATATGTAAACATTTATATTAACTATAGTTAATTATCATACATACGTTTCTTTGTAAACCTGTATGCACATACATAATAGACATGTATTTGCAGACAATATACATATGAATGTATGTACATACATAAGTGTCTTTTAATGTATCTAAAAATGTACAAGTAGATTCGAATAATTGTATGTGCTTATGTTTAACGGAAATATATGTATTTTCGTGCGCACTCAGGTCTCTTTTGTTAAGTTAATTAAGTAATCTAATTAGATATAAGTATGTAGTGTAAGCACTAAATATTTTGGTAGACAGTAATGTATGTATCTATACGCAAATACGTACATATGTACATGTGTACGTATGTATACTCAAATGGGTTTACAATGGTTACATTTCCGTTATTTTTGTATAATTAATGCTAGGGAAATATACAACTACATAAATGTACGCAATTTATTTGACATTTGTACATTATATGTTGACAAGTGCAAATTTAAAAATGCATTCTCGCAGTTGATTCTACTACATATGTAATGTTTGTATGTATTTATGTATATATGTATGTAGACCCTGCATCTAAAAGTACAAAGAGTATGAATTTTGTTTAATATTTAATTATCCATGAAGAAACACGCATCTCTTAACATACATAAGTATCTATCACATTTGTATATACATTTATTTTGACAGCAAGTTGCAAGTTAAGCTGTTAATTAAGGTTTAACCAAAATGCAACGCAGTCACAAAATAAATTTCTACGTTTTTACAGCTTCAGTTAAGAGCAAGTGAAAAGCTCTAAAACATACAAATTAATTGAAATGAAAGTGATAATTTAATATCATTTGTATCCCATAGTTCCCTTACAATTCCCTTATTAATTGGTTATATTTAAATAAATAACGACAACCTTTTCCCCTGCTGATGTTAATAGGATTGCTATAAAAATGAAACCCTATTGAACCCTATAGCTCCAACTTTGTTAAGCAAATATCCTGAATAATGTCCACTCAAGTAAAGCAAATGTCAGGCGGTAAGTTGAATTATAGCATAGGTCGCTTTTACTCCTGGGATAACCCGATTGTGACCTTCGTTATGGATTAGTGGAAAGGCTCTATCCGCTGAGATCTTTATGTGGACAATACAAAGCCTTTCCTGTAGTCCATATGCCACCGATAGACATGTATACCTGTAGAGCTTGGACATAGCATCAGTATCCTCAATCTGTGTATAAATTGTTCGTAGTGAAGGGGCAATCTATGAAGAGTCAGTGCATCTTACTTCTCGTCACATATATCGTGTTGTTGATGTGATCGTGATATGCTAGGAGTTGGTAAAGTCCTTATTGGTTAAAATGATACCGCAGCAGGAGCGGTTTAAGATGTTTTCTTGCTGGATCTAGATGAACGAGTCAAGAAAGACTGCTCTTATCATTTGCCTGGAGGTACCAGAGTGGAAACCGGATATTTCTGTGGTCGGCGGCTTGAAATCAATTTACAAACGTTAAGAAAGCAAATGCATTAAATGAAAATTTTAAAAAATTTGAAAATTAGTGACTTTCCTTTAGTTTGGACGGGATACTTGGTGTATCATCCTGAGATCAATGTCGACAGATATGCCGTCCTACGGCCTCTTGAAGCACGAATAAATCTATCCTATGCGGAAGATACATTAGTCCACGGGACTAAATTATATCATAAATCATTTATGCTATTATGAAGATATTTCCTTGTATTGTTTTTATCTTTTTCAGATCTTTTAACATGATTCGGATTCCTGAAGAAGAGTTTCCCGAAGACAATAAAGAATCTCCTCAGATAGAAAAGCTGCATCCGAAAGATACACCTGGCAAGTCGCGTTATCATATGCCAATATCTCCGGAGCTTTGCCCAGATGCGATTAAAAATAACTGCTTCCCAAAAGGTGGCTTTCTAAATAATGCATTACCATATGCTACCCATATCATAAAGTCTAGCTCACCGGCTTCAAGCATTGGAGATTCCGTATTTGCACCTGAGTTTGCAAATCAAATGCAATTAGCTCAAGGCCAACAGATACATTCAATGGCGCCCGGCGGCGACATCAATTTTTACAGTTTTCCCGATTTTATTTCCGATCAAGAGAAAACTATATTGTCAGATACGGAAAAGCTGCTACGATCGAAGGAGAATGATATGTATAGCAATGAATATAACCACATACATGACGTCTTTGCCGTGCGCAAATATTATCATCCTCTTTTTGCTCATGGCATTTGTCGTTGGCCGGGTTGTGAAATGGATTTGGAAGATATTGCTTCATTTGTCAAGTGAGTATTATTAATAGTTCATTGCTCAGTAAGTATTGAAGAAGTTAGGAATAGGAAGAGCAGTCAAACAAATGAATCTGAAAGATCGTTCAAATTGATCCGTTTTTAAATAAAACTATCCCATTTACAGGCATCTCAATACGGAACATGGATTAGACGATCGTTCTACAGCCCAAGCTCGTGTACAAATGCAGGTCGTTTCTCAATTGGAATCTCACCTACAAAAAGAAAGAGATCGTCTTCAAGCTATGATGCATCATCTTTATCTATCTAAACAGCTACTATCACCAACGAAAACAGATAGAAAGGTATTTATTGTTATTTATAGTAACCAGGGATTAAAACCTTAACCGAAACCGTAACCTTTGACCGGTGAAAACCAATTGAAATTTGTAACCGTAACTGAAACCGAAACCGAAAATAATGTTTTCCACTGTACCGAAACCCATAAACCGAAAATCCTTAAACCGAAATAACCGTATAGTAACCGATTCATTTATAAGGGTTAATTTCGGTTCTGGCCGTCGCAGCTAATGAGCAACTTTGATAACTTTGAACTCCCATAACTTTGTCAAAACTCAACCAATTTTCATGCGCAATGTAAATTTGAGAATGATTTTACCTCTAAATTCGTTCTGCATTTAAATATTGTTCATTTTGAAAATTCGAAATTTTCAAGATTTTTCGAAAAATGATAAGGGGTAACACTGTAAAATTTCTAAAAAATTCAAAATTTTCAAAACTTTCAAATCCAAAAAAATTGAAAAGCAGAACGAATTTAGAGGTGAAATCATGCTCAAATTTACATTGCGCATGGAAATTGATTGAGTGTTGACAAAGTTATGGCAGTTCGAAGTTATTAAAAATCAGTAAAATCAAAATAATCGAAATTTTCAAACCAAATTTATATGAGGTCAAATTATAATAAAATCGACATTACGCTGGACCATTTCAGTAACCAGATAGCATTATTTTCCAGGCTAATTAGAGCATTAAGACTTTTTTCATGTAAAGCAATGAATAACGCTATTTTGGTCAACCGAAAACCTTAACTTTTATTTTTTTTGTGAACCGAAACCATACCCGTATTTTTAGACCGAAACTTACAAAAAACCGATACCCGTTTCGAAACCGAAACTCCAAGATTTTGCATAACCGATAACCGAATACCTTAATTCGAGCATAACCGAAACCGTAACTGAAACCGATATTCGTTTCAGTTTTAGTCCCTGATAGTAACATTTGTTCTAAGTTTTAATTAATAGTTCTTCTTAAACATACCGAAACATCTATATTTTTTTAATTTTATTTCTAGGATGTTACAGGAACCGATTTCAATTTCTGCGGAGGAACAAATCCAATTGTGATAAACAATGTTGCTCGAAGTCTTTATCGGTCACATTCCCCCAACTCAGTTAATCTGCCCATCGTCAACTCAACCAGTTTATCCGCAATGAAAAAAAGGAATCATGAAAAAAGTACTTTCTCGGTAACGGGCGGTAAGTTGCACTCTTTTACTCCTACTCAACTACTATTCTACAACGACTACTCAACTACTATTTTTTCACAACTACTCTACTCCTACTAGAATTTTACTACTACTCAACTACTATTTTACTATTACTACTCATCTACTATTTTACTACTAATACTCTACCACAACTACAGCTCAACGACTATTTAATACTACTATTTTACTACTACTACACAGCTACCCTGATTTACTACTAATGCTTCTCCAACAATATTCTACTACTACTGTTCTACTTTAAAGTATTACTAATCTATTACTACTTATTATTACTACTATTACTACTATCTAAACTACTTTACTACTCTTGTATACAACAAAACACATAGAACTACTATTCTACAACGACTACTCAACTACTATTTTTTCACATCTACTCACCTCCTACTAGAATTTTACTACTACTCAACTACTATTTTACTATTATTACTCAACTACTATTTTACTAATATTACTCTACTACTACTGCAACTCAACTACAATTCTACTACAACTACTCAACTACTATTTTACTATTACTACTCACCTACTATTTTACTACTAATACTCTACTACAACTACAGCTCAACGACTATTTACTACTACTACTCAACTACTATTTTACTACACTCCTACCCTGATTTACTACTAATGCTTCTCCAACATTATTCTACTAATACTTTTCTACTTTAAAGTATTACTAATCTATTACTACTTATTTTTACTACTATTACTACTATCTAAACTACTTTACTACTCTTGCATATAACAAAACACATACATACATTTGTATCTGCTGATAATTTCTGAAATTTTTTTAATTTTCTAGGCTTACCTTATATGCTAGAAAGGGCTGGACTTGATGTACAACATGGTGAGTAAGGTATTAGAGAACGGAGATTATTAAATTAAGGGTACTTTTAGTAGCTTGATAATTTTTCTTTGATACACTATTTCTCTTACGTTTTACATTTCCCAATAAACTATAATTTACAGAAATTCAACGCAACAGAGAGTTTTATAAGAACGCTGACGTTCGACCTCCATTTACCTATGCTTCTCTCATCAGACAGGTAAGTTAACTACTTTCATCTTCTCTTTTAGATTCATACTTAACCTGTCTCTCTTCATTTAATTCCAGTCTATCATAGACTCTCCAGACAAACAGTTGACACTAAATGAAATATATAATTGGTTCCAAAATACGTTTTGTTATTTCCGGAGAAATGCAGCCACTTGGAAGGTACTTATAGTATTTGTAACATACATAATCAGTATATTTTATTACTATATCTCCCTGTGAGATAAATTTAGGTATTTCTTTCGAATGAGTGATGATAAGTTTCTTTTTATCTATGTAAAAGATGTAGTTTTCTAAGATGATCAATTCATTTTTGAAGTTCAATCAGGAGATCAGTCAGTATCTTGTGATTATTTTTTTCGTGTTGTTTCCTAATGTTATTTTGAACCAGTGACGTCCCTGCAATAAAATGGACTAATACATATGTCCGATTGTGAAGATTCGAAAATAATAATAATAATTAAATATATCATGGTAGTGGCAGAAACTAGTCGGAAAGGTAGGAAGCGAACTGTTTTGTGGGACTAGTCTCCTACTTGGACTCTTTAGATTGACAAAACGTCTTGGAAAACTATAGGTTGTCGACAGTGGCTCAAAGAAACACAGATCTTGGACTGATAAAAAAGCTTTAATTACTCCAGGCTTAGATATGGTTACAATAGATAAAGATATTAAGTTATTGTTAAATAAAAAGAACAAGTTTTTATTCAAATAAATCACTTTGAAATTGTTGTTAGATCTATGATATAAAGATCTTAGGAATGATGATTTTGGTAAATTTTCTATTGATTTCTATAAGCTTTCGGAGCCACAGGCAGTTTTCCTTCAGATACTTCGTATTAAATACATCTTAGATGCTAGCTAACTAAAGCGAATTATTAAAACCATTGGAGTTGAGCTAATAATATTATAATATCCGTCTTGGACTTCTCGACTCAGATGAATTACAAAAAATAGTAGATTAACAAAATAAATTAAGTCAGTGAGATTAGTATCAATTTTGGGCCTTTCCACTATATCAACAATTTTTTTAAATATATGAGTGTAGCTATTCTATTAAGCTACTGAACCGAAATGGTTTAGCTGTAAGCAATCAATGCAGTTTAATTAAAAATTCCTGTCTGGGAAAATGATAAAGTACATTTCGGGGCAAACAATTAAATGATATAGTCGATTTATTGTTAGTTTTAATAATTTTTAAACAATTTCAACAATTAAATTCAAACTGGCATATCCCTAGAATGCAGTACGTCATAATCTATCGCTGCATAAATGCTTCATGCGAGTTGAGAACGTCAAGGGCGCCGTTTGGACGGTGGATGAAATAGAATTCTACAAGCGAAGACCGCAACGTACAGCTGCAGTTGCTAATAATCTAGCCGGTGTCAAAAATTCGACGGATAATAATTTTTACATAGCATTAAACTTTGGGTACGTGGGAGAATTATGCAAATACGTATATTTTATTCTGAATGCTTCTCTTTTTTTATTAAACTTTACTATGTAAACTAAGATAGTTTATCGAACTTTATGAGTGAACTAGCTTTGCTATTTTTTATTAGCTTGAGCTGAAAAAAATCAACAGCTTAAAAAAGGTGAAGAAAGTGAAATTATGTGTTAAAGTGCGGGATATTAAAAAAAAACAATATATCCTTTTACTTAATTTTTAAGTAACGGGTATAAAACGGATAATCGTTGTCGGTTTATAAAATTCGTGCTCTTTAATTTGTGTGTGATCATCAGGCAGACCGAGTTTAGCAGTGTGTCTGTCCTTCGGTAGTTCAGGAAACGTGTGATCTCCGTCCGAAGAATACATTTGAGTGTATTTTATGAGAGTCGACTTGAAGCAGAAGCAGAGACCTGTAATTAATTTTCGACAGAAAGTTCCTATAGCAGCTAGGTAATATTGTAGTCCAATTTTAGACCAATAGCGTCAGGATGTATAAGACAATACAAGGTACACAACCTAAAAGTTTTCTTAAGATCTCACAAGAAACAACAAAGTTTTGTATACCAAATGTTGATTTTCGTCCGATCGTTTCTATGGCAGCTACATGATCCCATTCTGTTAGTTTCGAATTGTGTTCTGTCTGCAGCTAATAGAAGGAACTGTTCTAAGTTTCATCAATATATCATTTGAATTCAGGAAAATAGTTTGCATAGAAACAGACGGACAGAAATACAGACGGATAGAAGGACATGGGAATATTACCTCAGCTCATCGTCCTGATCAAAAGTATTTGTGACCGAAGTGACCGAAGAATAATACCCTCTGCAAGAGTATAAAAATCAATAATCAATATAATATAAGGAGAATCTTAAGCTTAAGAAATTTATGTTAAGTGAAGGGAACAAACGTTTTACAGAAAGCGTTCTGAAAAACTTTAGATCATTAGTAATACGCAAGCATAAAATAGCTTCCTTAAAGGTAAAGCAATATATTCCTGAGAGTCCATTTATTTCTGTCCAGTGGTCTGTCCGTTTGCCTGTATGTCCGTCCGTCGTTTGTCTGTCCGTTCGCCGTCAGTCTGTTATTTAATCGATTCCTTCCGCTATTTTACATAAATTAAAGTAAAATCCCAAGGTCTACAATGCTCGACTACGACATACCCTGTTCTCCGATTTAAGCAAACATTTTACAGACTACGACAGCTAGATGGCGCCACCGTTGCTTCCTTCAGATGATGTAGTTGCATATGTTTGTGAGTCTGAATAAGTGTTGGGGTATTAAGTAACAGGATTTAGGGTATCTCCTAAGGTTCTTATAAATGCATGCTAGATTAAGAGTACAAAAGTATAAAAAATGTAACTATTTTTATCAGTATCTGTCCAGTCTGTCTGTCAACCTGTCAGTCCGTTCGTATTCACATATGAGTGCATTAAATTCAAAATTTCCTTTTCCTCCCAAGCGAATGATTTAATTAAAAACGAATGAAATGGAATAAACAAGATTGGTGATAAGTGATATGAACGATCTAGAAAAGTAAGGATAGCTATGACAATAAAACTGTTTAATAATAAAAGCAACTAATAATATAAAAAAAACATTTAAAAGTTAAGATATTTAATAAATATAAAATATGGCTTATTAATATTACTCTTTTAGTTAATGCTATTCAATGACACCTTTTCCAGAGAGGTCTTTGGGCAGTGTCCTTTAGTAGAATATGATATCTATAGTGGATTTCATTTCAGAAATTTAATCGTTGATATTTTTCAGTTTAATTTACTACTTTTTTGCATTTGTAAAGTTCTTCGTATTTTTGTAAGCCATATACGATTAATATGCGGTTCATCGATCTATAAAAAACTTTCACAATGCGTTAAAGTGTATTTAAAACTTTTTGTGTATATAAATATATTATTAAGAGAATTTACGAGTCTGGGCCCAAGGTACAAGATAAATATAATTAATTTCATGATATTTCGATAATAATGTGAAATAACTTATTACAGATCGATAGTAAATACAACATATATATTACACATTTTATTCTATTATTCATTATTCATAACCTATATTTGATTTTTCTTCTATTACAACTAATCGCTAACCCGGGTTTTAAAAACTTTATTTTGGATATCTTTATATTACGTTAATATTCATACGCATGAAAACTGTAGAATGCAATTCGAACAAATTTATCTTTACATAAATGTTTTGTTCGTTATGAAGATGACTTTGGTTCTTTTTGGATGGTTGATGATAATGAGTTCATTAAAAGGCGTCACTTATCTCGAGGTCGTCCTCGCAAATACGAGGCGTCCTCATCGCCAAATTCAAATCAATCGGAATGCGTCATTCCCATTGATAAACACTCTTGTGATAACTGCAATCAGAATTGTCCAAATATGGTCGGAGATACCGACAATAGACTTGATATGATCGATGTAAATGAAGCTAGCGAACAAAACATGTTTAACTTCAACTGTGGAGTTCGAAACAAAAAAGAAAAGAAAAGTAATGAGGAGAGTAGTATTTATGTAAGTGACTGCTTAAATAAGAATCCGAAAGCAATTAAGACCTCGGAATCATTGCTATCCGTATCAAACGACTATATTAATATCGATGATAATTCAGGCACAATTTTTCAACGAAATGTAAATAATTTATACCATTAGTGATGCCATATACATATATACGTACATATGCAAATACCTACAAATACTTACTATATGCATTGCTGTTTATTTTTTTGGGGATTCGTTAAATCTGACTGTTAATACGAAGTATTGGTTGGATTCGACACATTTATGGTATATTATATTAAGTCTACAATTTAATTAAGTGTAAGTAGGTGAATAAAAATAATATCTTTGTATATTTCTATTTTATTTTAACATTTTAATTATTCCTAATAAATATTGTAATAAAAACTCTTCAGTATTACTATTAAAATCCCACAATGCTTTTTCCCATATTTATTAATATGTATCTTTTTTTGAATGGCAAATTAAGTCGATTAAACTTTGACTACCTATCTAAATTTCAGCTGAGCTTATCTCTCTCATGTTGGAAACTATGTTGATGAAACTTGGTAAGATTTTTGAAAATATTGAATAAAGGGTTTTGCTCAGCAGGTCCCTAAAAATGTTGTATCTAAGTTCGAGTAAGCTACGCGAATATTACGTTAATGTAACATATTTGTATCCTTCTTTATCACTTCTAAAATTATTTTTACGATTGTAAAGAAAATATTCAAGAATCCATTTTGTCATAGGTCAGAGACGCCACCTAGCGTTCATAACTTTTAAAATATTTATGTGTTTGAATAAGTGTTGTGATATGTACAGTGGTTTACATTTTAATAACTAAACTAAAGAGGATTCAAAAATAAAATAATTGTTGGTTGTTAGCTTAAAGTTTTACATAATGATGTATGTATGTATGTGACTGTGAAAACGTGACAGGATTTTTGGTATTCATTCTTGTTGGTTCGTTTTGAAATTTAATTTTTCGTAGTTTGGTTTCAGGTGGAAACCACCCCGAATAAGACATAAAATCAATGAGTTCCATAGAGACTGTAATTGAAAGCTGTTGTTGACCGTTGTCAACTGCCGTCGGAAGCAGTCGCCGTTGTGGATTTAAAAATTAAAGATTAAATTGTGGTCATTGGAGCAAAACTTCAGCTGACCTTTCTGAAAAGCAGTATTCAAACATTTGTGGCATGGTGTGAAAATCGATGCATCAAATATGTATGTGGTATATGAAAAAAGTAATAATGGTTAAGTTTATTAAAATATTTTTGGGGTATTCAATAGTAAGACAGATGAAGACCCCTCGGTTATCAAAAACATTTCCATCGCTTTATATTTTTTTGCAAAATACGCACTGAAGTCTTCCGAAGAAAGCAAACTTAAAAGAAAAAGTATTAATTTATACCTAATTCTTCCACAGTGAATTGATGTCAATTTTTCCGAAAACTTTTATATCTCACAATCCTATTAAAACCTTGCCGATTACAAATACAAATTTTGAAAAATGTAAGCCTTCAAAACCTAATCCATTAATTAATGTGCACCTAAACTTTGTATATTTGCGAAACTTACCTTTTTGCGACATTATTTGTCATATCATTTTCAAATAAAAATCAATATTTTCGATAATAGTGTCCTGAAAATGCTTCCCATTTATCGTCCTTTAATGATATCGATAGATCTTTGCCAAGGGTTGTTTTTATTGCTGCGATATCAATTTTATTATATAAGAAGAAGAACCAAGAGCAGAACAATCAACAATTGAACTTTTTAGAGACTAAAAAATATATGAAACTTTTGAACACATTTAAGTTTTCAGTTTATTGTATAATACATTGATCTATAAATATATACACTTATTATATATACGTTTTGTTTTTGTTTTGAGGTGTTGAGAGACCTTCCTGTATATATATGTACTTTTAAGAACTTATTTATTATTGCTATTATATAAAGCAATCATTTCATTTAATGAAATCGAAATCAAATATCGCTGCATCTATTTTAAAATTGTCTTACATATGTACATATATCCGCTGATATACACACATACATACATAACTGAATTGAGTACACTTGAACATAACCGAAAGAATACATACATATGTATATGTAAGTATGTAAATGATACGAGTATTTATGATATGATACATTTACCATGCTCTACCTTGCAATGGCAAATAGCCTCCACATTGTTGCTGATGACCATTCGAAATGAAATTGTTTTGGTTTCTATATGCCATAGCTAAACTATTGGACATTAGAGCATTATTGCAGGGTTGCTGTAACATTGAAGCATTGGAACCTCCAACTGTCCCACCATAACTAGCTATCAGAGACGATGATGTATCAGGTGAGTGTGAGTTGGGTGCATCTCCCGGAATGAGACTGAGACCACTCGGCACATTGACACTAGATGCTGCTGTCCCATTTCCACCATTCGCATTTCCATTGCTATTATTGCTGTTGTTGCCAGAATTTGTCGAGCTGTTTGTATGGGATTGGGGTTGTGCGGCACTACTGGCTCCAGAGCACGGTTTTCCATCCTTCACTAAAACTGGAACCGCGACACGTCTTGGCGAACTTGCAGACTGAAAACAAAATTAGATAAATAATAATAATCAAATTGAATAAAATTCAAGTAGCTCAATTATTCATTTGATTTAATGCTAGTTGAACCGAAAACAGAATATCCCTTTATCAAAAGGGGGAAAACGTGTCCTTAAACATTTTTATTTGGTATTTCATGAGTGAATTAACATTTATTTTGAAGTATATTATAGTACTTTGATTTATTACCTGATTGTGTTGATTTTGTTCAGCCATTGCCTTTTCCTTAGCTTGTCGCTTGCATTTGTATCGATGGTTTTGAAACCAGATTTTCACCTGAAATTGAGAATGTCATGTACATCAAATTTGTTTAAATTTATTAAATATAAATTATGCGCAATATTTGAAAAGCTTTCAACATTCACAACAAGAATAATTGCTTTATTCGAGACTAGTTGATACCCTGTATTTATCTTCAGAAAACATGTTATTGTGTTATTGTTTCTTCGTTCATCTGTTTTACTCTAAGGTAACTAGTTTATGAATAATTTATTCCCTATTTGTATTGCAAAATCAAAATCAATTTTATTGTTAGTTTTTTTTAGAGCAAACACATTTAAACTTAATCGAATTATCTTGTTTGGCACAATGTTTCTTGCTTTATGCACTCTTATCAGTAACTGCCAATTGTTATCAATCACTGAGCACTGACAAGGAATTAATGGGCGTGTTAGTGAACCGCGAAATCGCACACGACATGCAGTCCAATCAATACAAAATAGACAACAATTGGGAGTGTATTCTTAAATGAGTTATAAACACAATTAAATGTGGTACAACGAATGAAAATATATATAAAAAAAAGAAAAAGAAAAGTTCTTTTCTGTGGTTTTCCGTTTTATTATGGGCCAATGTGATGTTTGCACAAATTTAGAAAAACATAAGTAGGTAGAAAGTACTTACATAAAAGGGATGTGTATTCCGCTTGATAAGTTAGATTACTCTACTACGAGAAACACTTATGGAGTGAATACAACACAATGGCAGGACCCTTTTATAGATGAGCATGATCAAACAATGACCATATTTCAATTCAATACACATTCTTGGGGTGAGTTTAAATATATTATTTTTTTTTCGCATTGTTCATTAATGCGTTTTTATCTTTCAAAAACAAGCCACTGTTGTCCACACACACTCACACACACTCACACACACCATACACACACACTCTCTCTCTTTCTCTCTCTCTCAATTCAATGTGTTCTGGAGCTACTGCATTATTCTAAGGTAATCACCACTCCCGTTTAGGCGGGTACGCATTGTATGAAATTTTCAGATAATAAAACTCGAGGGTGACAATACACAATTCAAATATTTTTATTGTTATAACACGTCACACCCCGTAGATGTTTGTCAGCTCAGTAATTGCTTAACCTAATGACAATTATATTATATTTAAAGTGTAAGTTGTTGTCATCCCCACACGCCTTCCCATTCACCACTTACTAAAGCAAACAACATCTCCAAGACATTCAAGTTTTTAAAGTAGATCCTGTGAGTAAGGACTTGTACTATGAATTAGACACACATTGTTTAACCTTAAAACAGACAATCAGACAATAGAAGACATATCTCAGAGTCTATACAATATATTTAAAGTCATGCTAAGTTTATTTTAAATTAACATTCATTCCTTTATAGACATTATTTTCCTTAGAAAGTAAATAAAATAAGTTGCTTATTCCGTTTCCGGTTGCTATTAATTGGTTTACCGCTATTTTAATTAAAATAATACTTATGGTGTATGCAAATATAACAGATAGAGTTAAATATAGTTTATTTTCTTACTTGTGTGGGCGTCAAATGTATAAGGCTGGCTAAATGTTCTCGCTCGGGGGCCGACAAATATCGTTGTTGCTTAAATCTTCTTTCGAGCTCATAAACCTTAAAAACAAATCATAATTTATGTTGTTTATAATCATTATTCACTTGCCAAATTACAAGAAATGCTCTAGTCGAGAGTGCTCGACTAGAAAATACTCTTAAACTTACTCACATCCACAATATCCTTATAAAAGTGAGTTAATTAAAATATGTTAGATACCTAATTTTCGGACCTACTTTGTAATGGCAATACAGGTGCAGCAAAAAGGAAAAAAACTGAAGATTTACTGTCTATTTATTTTTTTCTCAGTGTAAAAGGCAGATTCAGTGGCTAAATAAGCAATAAGGGAGCCTAAATTAATCTTTATTTCTTCAACAATTCGGATTGTAAGTATTCTCGTATCCAGTTGTTATTAACAGACATATATTAAATTTATATTTTAATTTCAGCAGAGATATTGACGCTCATCGACCATATAAGCATCCCTTCAGCCAGGGGATGAATTTTATGAGGTCCACTTTATAAGTAAGTACTTATCAAATATCCAGATAGAGTTTCAACAAAATTTGACAGTAACACTTTCAATGTGTTGTATATTGTACTTGTATGTACTTGTATATTTATGACCTTCACTCCCTAAATGCTATACCAATTTAAATTTAAATTTAATTTAGAATTTAGTTTAGATTGTTGGTTTAATAAGATTAAATCCGTATCGTATAACACCGTTTACCTGTTGACAAACAATGAGAATCAATATTTACTTACAAACAAATTTATACGTATTGTTGAAGATTTAATGAAAAATCAGATAGCTTTGCCTTTGTATCTGCTGTCAATCAACCTTAAAAAGATGGTAATAAGCAGTTCAAACTCTTGGAATAAATGCTTAAACGGCACTTGGGTGCCCTTTAGCATTTAAAGCTCATTTTATCTGCCTGAATAATTTTGATAGCATATTGAGAAAACGAGCATAAAAATATAAATACATACATATATTTAGGGATCAATTTTCATAATTATACCTTGCCGGTATTTACAATATTAGTACTTAACCAAGCAAAACTATTTAGATATGATATTCTTATTACTTTTTACGCCTCAACGAAAGCAACAGACTCAGTGGAAGTATAATTTTAATATTGCTATTCTAAATTTTTTTTAAGACCACTAGACTACCAATAAAACCCCCCATAATTATGTTAACCAAATATAATTATTTTATACATTATTTTGAATGTTTGGTTGAAAGCATTTAAGATATAATTCAAGTATAATTAATTTTACAGAACATGTAGTTTATTTCCTGCAGCATCTTCGTAACTATAGATCGCAGTCCAATAACATTAGAACACCATGGAAATTTAATTTGACCCCAAAAGATCTTCAACGTTAAGTATTTTCAAATAAAAGCCCAACCCTTTTCCCAAAAAATATCAATAACCCACCAAAAAGCACTTAGTGGGTAGTATTAATTATTACCCCATAGTAAAAATAACACTAAATATAGTGGAGAAACCATCAAAACAGTTGCAGTTGACAGTGCAAACAAAAATATACAAGTGTTAAATTCCTGAAGCATTTCAAATATATCAAAAACAATACAATATTATAAGGTCGAAAATGCCCACTTCAATGTGTTACACAATTCGTCGCAGAATTATAATTCTCTTTGCAAGGGTGATAAGAACTTATGTATTTACTTAAATACATAGAGAGAGATGTGTAAAAATTTAAGCAAAATTCAATTCAAATATTTAAACCGCTATAATGAAAAACGAATTTGATATTTACAATACACTTAAAGGCCCAAGACTTTAACAAATAAAAATACCTTTTCGAGAGTATATTTACATTGTACAAATGTGTGTTTGCGTATGCCGTTCGACAAACACTACCGTTGGATATATGTAGTATACATACATACATACATACATATTCGTATTTATGTGTGTATGTACACATTTATTTACACATTCATATGTATTTATGTACATTAAGGCGATGGTTAAAACAAAGTATCTTATGGCAGGATTGCCAACTGTTTCATAAAGGGGAGCAAGAAACGAGAGCACTCGACGTTGCGATACTCTATATAAACAGGACTGACATTTGACTAAGGTATTGAGACTTTTATTGAAACTCAAATGATATTTACTTTGTTACCCAATTCATATTAAAGACTTTTCTGTTTATGAAAAAGAATTTTCTAAATTCGAAAATCTGTATCAATATCTATTTATCAATTACAACAAAATTGTCACTAATAAGAATTATCAATACGCACTGTGGTTCATAATCATCAGGGAATATTACGACTGAGGAACGCGACACAGTGTAACACTTTAAAGAAGCCCATATCCGTCTGTCCGTCGGTCATCTGCCTGACAGATTCTTTAGGAACTACGACTGGTCTCTGAATTTAAATGCTGCAACGAAAAGAAGGATCTGCGCCAAAGTGGTACCCCATACATATCTGTGCTATATAATCAATAATCCTTGAAATTAAAAGATACTAAACATGGTACTGATCATTGTTTTCATTACATTGTGTATGTACTACATATGTATTAATTGCAAAAATAGAATAAACGAAGGCTCTAACGGAGGCTTCATCTGTACGAAAGGAAAAATGAGAAAAGGATCCTAAATGTGTATTTCTTTCTTCGCAGAGACAACACAAAATCGAATTGTAAGTATACTCATATCCAGCTGTTATTAAGAGACATATATTTAATTTATATTTTAATTTCAGCAGAGATATTGACGTTCATCGACCATCCCTTCAACCAGGGGATGAATTAAATGAAGTCTAATTTATAAGTAAGTACGTATTACTTATCCTGATAGAGTTTCAATATAATTTGACACTGGCTAGCTAAAGAATACCAATTATTGTACTTGTATATTTTATGTTTACTTATAATCTAATTTATTCAAAATACGTCGACTCTTGAAATTAGGATCAATATATTTTGTTGTAACATGTGCAACGCATAAAGTTGTTGAGCTTTCATAACTTTAAACTATTTACTTTCGCCTTTTCATTTGCCTTTAGATTTTTGAAAATTAATTTGAAGACAACTAAAAATTTCGACACTTTAAACCAGGGATTAAAACCGAAACGAATATCGGTTTCAGTTACGGTTTCGGTTATGCTCGAATAAAGGTTATCGGTTATGCAAAATCTTGGAGTATCGGTTTCGTAACGGTTATCGGTTTTTTGTAAGTTTCGGTTTAAAAATACCGATATGGTTTCGGTTGACAAAATAAAATAAAAATTATGGTTTTCGGTTGACCAAAATAAGAAGCGTTGTTCATAGTTTTACAAGAAAAAAGGCTTAATGCTCTTTTAAGCCTGGAAAATAATGTTATCTGGTTAGTGAAATGATCCAGCGTTATATCGATTTTATTAAAATTTGATCTCATATAAATTTGGTTCAATTGAATTGAAAGTTTCGAATTTTTGAATTTAACTGATATTTAGTAACTTTGAACTGTCATAACTTTGTCAAAAGTCAATCAATTTCCATGCGCAATGTAAATTTAAGCATTATTTAACCTCTAAATTCGTTCTGCATTTAAATTTTGTTCATTTTAAAAATTCGAAATTTTTCGAAAAAATCAAAAAAGACAAAGGGGTAACACTGTAAAATATCGAAAAAATTCGATTTTCAAAAATTTTCAAAATTGAACAAAATTTAAATGCAGAACGAATTTAAAGATAAAATCATGCTCAAATTTACATTGCGCATGGAAATTGATAGAGTTTTGACAAAGTTATGGCAGTTCGAAGTTGCTCAGTAGCTGCGACGGCCAGAACCGAAATTAACCCTTATAAATGAATCGGTTACTAAACGGTTATTTCGGTTTAAAGAGTATCGGTTTATGGATTTCGGTACAGCGGAGAAAAATTTTTTCGGTTACGGTTTCAGTTACATTTACAAATTTCAATCGGTTTTTACCGGTGAAAGGTTACGGTTTCGGTTTTAATCCCTGCTTTAAACACTTTAAAACTAATATTTAATAACATTGGCGTGAACATTTTTCTAAATGTTCGAGCAATCATAAATTCTTTGTTATGTAAATATTTAAACATGATATATGAACCCCAACGGACACAAATTATACTTTACTTAGGAATATTTTGAGTGTAGCACGCGACGGATCTTGATGATGTTTAAATGCAAGTGCTGATAAATATATTTTAATAAGTTTTCAGTTGCTACGTTTGATCTTTTTTGGACAGGGGCTATAATTTAAGTAATTGTTGAGTTTATTATAAAAGAAACACACACTTTACACAAACCTTTTTGAATGCTTATGGCAATGTCATCCCACATTTGAAATATTGACGAGTATATTTTTCAACAGGTAGGCTCATTTAATGCTCATGTGTTTTTAACCCAGAAAGTTTGATCTAAGCTTCAGTATCACAATGAAAAGTGCGTATCATAGTTTCTGGTGAAAGGTGTGAAACAACGTCGCATCACTTTTTGAGTAATTAAAGCAAAAGGAATCGACTAGAAGCTACCCTAGAGTCTGAAGATGTTGCAGTCAGACAGGTATAATCTAAAGTCTAAAAGAGTAGATATATATAGAAGCTGACAGACCGATGTTGAGATACGTAATGTATCCTTCTAAAATATAATACTTTCTGCACGGGTTTCCTTTTGTAAGAGATTCAAGTGGTCGTCGGTTTGTTAGCGTAAAACTTTGATTTGCGATTTGCGAAATCCGGCGGCATTAAATCGTACTATTCGTATCCCGGGGGCCAATTTAGATCAGCAAACGTGAAAACACGACGAGGAAATGACTCGTGCAGTAATTGAATTACCGCCAGGCCAGTCGCCAGTTCTTGAAGAAGAATAGTTCGATGAAGTCCCCTTCCATTCCATTCCAAACTCCGCACCAAACAATCGCATTCAGTGGATGAATTTGATTTCTCAACAATCATTTGTGGTTCTGAACCCCAGACGCGACAACGAATCCGTCAAGATGAAAATGCCCACCACATTGTATGAGTATACAAAATTCGCGAATTTCAATTGCCAGATATGTTTTGTAGGATTCTGAGTTTTGTTTGATTATTCACTGTACCCATTAAAAATGGCAAAGGTGTATTTTATAGTCTTTAATCTGATAAAAAGCTGATATTGTTGATCAGCATTTCAATCGAGTCAATTTTGTTCTGTTCATTTGATTGCCTATAAAAATTAAAGATACAACATTTGTAATAAAAGTTCTGTAAAGGCAAAATTTCAAAATTATATAGCACTTAAAAAAATATTTGGTGTATTATTGAGATCTATTAATTTCTGTAAATTTATTAGTTTCTTTCTCTCTGCTTTCTATTCAGCCTGAAAGTTTCACTACGATTAGAAAATAAATACTTAATTTGTTGACAGAGAATTTGAACATTCTCGAATGCAACTCGTTACGTTGTTTATATACTTAATAATGTATCAGTAAAATCTGTATTAAAATCTTTTAATCTTAATCTCATTAAATTTGATAATATGTTAATGTTTCTAATTTCATTTATGAATTAATAGCGTATTTAAGAGATTTTACATTTCCACATATCTATGAGTAAACGTAAATCTGTCATTATATTCATAAATAATTAATTTATATATGTAAAAGCTTAATTCATAATTCATGTTTATTACATATAAAAGTAATTCAATAAAGAGGCACTTGGTTCAAGATATGTTCTACTAACCTGAGCTTGTGTAAAGAGTACTCTTCGCTTTCGTCTCTGCGCCAACGGGAATTGTAGAGGTTTCGCATCACTTACACTGCATGCAGCCAATCCACTCATGTTCCCCATGTGACCCATCGAACCACTCGCTGAGGTACTCATAAGACGAGATACTGAAAGCAAAAGTTTGCTAGATTAAATATACATAAATGTAGTATACAAAAATATGCTATGTTATTTAGTTCCTAAATATGCAGAAATACCCTAAAAAGTAAATATCTCTGATCAGTAGACAAGTCTATCTGCTTATATAAGAATTCAACACTTCTAAGACTATAAATGACAATTATCATTGTCAGTTACATCATGTAAATGCCGTGCAAAGAGTAACTGCTAGTCGATCTTCCATTCAAATATATTTAATATATAATAAACTTAGTTTCTCTCCAAAGGAGCATATGAATGATGTTTGGGTACTTTTCATGACATCTTCTAGTTCGTAACTCGCGAGAAGATCGTGCATATACATATATACATACATACATAGGCACGTAAATATGTTAATGCTTGTATATTTAGGAAATTGTTGTCGTCACATATGTATATATATATATATATATACATACATACATGCAGAGTCGTAACTTCGTCGACGAGACACACAAACAGAAAACCACAGTTCATGCTAAGTACTTGAAACTGTTTGCTTTACTTTTAAGTAAAGATATTCATAAATGACAATTATTGCTGAGTCACGCAATCAATGTACACTCTTTTTTTATACCCTGTTTAATGCTGTATTTTTCTTAAAAATAAAAAAGGTATGCGTGAGAATAATTGATTTCACATTATTTTGTTGTCATTGTTTATTTTAGAAATGAAAAGATGATTATTAATTTTTACATTTTTTACATTTATGACGTTTCTGTACCATATATGTCCATGCCATACAAATTTCTACCTAGTACCCTGTAATAATATCATACCTTGAAATCGAATATATGTAAATGTGATAAAGGTCATCTCTGTCCTATAAAATATAAATAATTCCAACTGTTGGAGTAAGAATTAGGATGCGTTAGTAAAATGTTCTCGACTTAGAAATATCTTGGACCCGGGTCTAAAGTAGACAGACATGACTTGCTTTAATTACAGTTTAACAAAACTTTGCGCTAAATCTTACAAAATTAGATTGCAATTGTTTGTTAAATATATCAATAATAGATGTTTGACATTTCATGACAGTTGTAACTTTATATACGATTTTAATATGATATTGATAATTTTATAAGTTATTATTAATATATGGAATTTTAAGATAGTGTCTTAAATTTTGTTACACATATATCTTTCCATCCCAACTAAGTAACAAATGATTCATTCTAATCTAAATATAAACACAGAAGATATTCAAAAAATAGTATGGGCTGAAAACAGGATATCTACCAGTTGTGCACTCTCGTTATTCCCATTTGTTTCGAATGTCATTACGAATACAGAAGGCACACAAACATCTATTATCAAATTTGAACATCAACAGCGGGGGAAGACAGTAGCCCGGCCTTGTAATGTATGGATGTATGTATGTTTAAGTAATAATCGGTGTAGCAGGTAATAATAACTCCGATTTAGTATATCTTCTAGGCAAAAAATATCTTACTGGTTTTTTATTTCATTTGATAGAGTTAGATTAAGTAAATTTGTTAGGCAGGTTTTCAAACTACGCAAATAATGATTATATTTATACTTATTTATTACATCTTCGGCAATCCGAAGTCATCTGTCTTTTTTTCTTATTTGAGTTACGTACTTGCAAATCTGGGATCATTTGCAGTTGATCCATACCATGACGCCGAACCTCTCATGTCTGTGTAGTGTCCCGCCAATGATAAGTTGTCGGTAGGTCCACAATAGCTTTGTACACCTGGACTGTGATATAACGATCCCATTGCGTAAGGATTCGCCATGGTTGAAGTACTTATTGTTCCAGGAGAATTAATACTACTTCCACTAGAATTTGATCTGAAAAAATAGTAAAATTAATGAAAACTTTTGATCAGTTTTTAAATTGAACCAAATTACTATATCTTTTGGTTTAATCCTTGTAGAGGAAATTTTGTTAATTGTGCATTTTATTTAAATTAAATTATTTTTTAATTCCTTTCTATATTGTAATACGTAGGACTTAAAATTTGTAATATATGTAAGTAGTTAAGGTTGTAAGGTTCATTCCGTCGGCTAAAAATCTAGTATCATGTGGTTTAAATTGGATTATAAATTTAATCGACCTCAGGAACTTTAGAGTTGACTTGGAGAATGCTTAGCAAAAGATATGAGGCGGGTCAGAGGTTGACCTTTGCTAGTGAAAGTGAATTTCCGTCGGCTGGATGCACTAACTCTGTTTACAGCGCCGGTATATCGTCAAAGGGATTTTTGTCGCCTTTTCGCGCTCCACAGGCCATCAACCACCTTACTATGTCCCACATCTCACACTTCAAACCAGACGAAGGTGTCACTTGGACCATACCTAGATTCAGCCCGACGGGAGGACCAACACAGTTGTTAATGGCGGACGCAGCCAATTGCCGACAGCTTCCATTTTAGACGGGTACCAAGCATACAAAGCCGACAATTATTTCAAATAAAAATAAAAGCGTAGGGACAGTCGCGCCCCAAGATGAAGGAAGAGTTCTTCCCGCAATCTCTGTTGTTCAAGTGGCAAGTGGGCGGCTTGGAATGGAGGAAGAAGCCGACACGACGAGACAGCAAAACACAGAAAAGTTGAATCTAGGAGATAATGAAGTTTATCAGCAGTCCAGATAGGACGTGCTTACCATACTAAACCCATGACAATAGAATACATACAAGATTTGAACGTTTTCTATGATTAAAGTACCAAGAATATTTTTATTTTCAGTACTTCAAATCAGGGCAGAATTTAGATTTTATAACCAGAGATTTTTAACCAATAGTCGCACAGATAGAACAGTTGAGGATACTAACTAATCGCTTGTTTATACACTGCAGACTAAAAATTCACCCATTCTGAGAATTCGCGATGGAATCCTCAGAGTAGAATTCCAGGAATACGTGTCCAAACAGCAGTGATGTAGGGGGCTGAGATGATGCGGCTTTCAGCGAAGCTCAGGCTCAGCGGGGGCTCGACAGATCTAACAGGTCGCAGTATACAATTCCCTCATTATAATAATAATGAGTATACTTAACGTTGTAGAGCTTCTCAAGGACAAACAATATTGCAACAGAATGTAAATTGAAAAGAAATAAAATGCCATTGAAAGCTTAAATTTAATTTGTAAGCATTTTAACAAAGTCAGCATGTTTAATATTAAACCCTGAACTCATTGAAAGTCAGCCAGAGTTATCAAATTTGAAATTTATATTCCTGTAAATAAAGAAAAGTTTATAAAGTATTTTTTTTTAAGTTGGATACTTTCTTCCAATCCCCCACAACACATTGAATTTTAAATAACAAAACGACGGCTTCTATTTTCATAGTCAAATAAAAAATCCGCGGAAAATCTGTTGATGAATAAGAGCTTTCCCCCATTCCGTAGGCTTGCATTTATGTACATATATAAACCAGGGATTAAAACCGAAACTAATATCGGTTTCAGTTACGGTTTCGGTTATACTCGAATTAAGGTTTTCGGTTATCGGTTATGCAAAATCTTGGAGTATCGGTTTCGTAGTCGGTTTTTTTGTAAGTTTCGGTTTAAAAATACCGGTATGGTTTCGGTTCACAAAAAGAAATAAAAATTATGGTTTTCGGTTGACCAAAATAAGAAGCGTTGTTCATAGTTTTACAAGAAAAAAGGCTTAATGCTCTTTTAAGCCTGGAAAATAATGTTATCTGGTTAATGGAATGATCCAGCGTAATGTCGATTTTATTAAAATTTGATCTCATATAAATTTGGTTCAATTGAATTGAAAATTTCGATTATTTGAATTTTACTGATATTTAGTAATCTTGAACTGTCATAACTTTGTCAAAAGTCAATCAATTTCCATGCGCAATGTAAATTTGAGCATTATTTTACTTTTAAATTCGTTCTGCATTTAAATTTTGTTCATTTTGAAAATTAGAATTTTTTCGAAAAAATCAAAAAAGACAAAGGGGTAACACTGTAAATTTTCGAAAAAATTCGATTTTCAAAAATGTTCAAAAGTGAACAAAATTTAAATGCAGAACGAATTTAAAGATAAAATCATGCTCAAATTTACATTGCGCATGGAAATTGTTTGAGTTTTGACAAAGTTACGGCAGTTCGAAGTTGCTCAGTAGCTGCGATGGCCAGAACCGAAATGAATCGGTTACTAAACGGTTATGTCGGTTGTAAGAGTTTCGGTTAATGGGTTTCGGTACAGCGGAAACAATTTTTTCGGTTACGATCTCAGTTACGGTTATAAATTCCTATCGGTTTTTATCGGTTAAAGGTTACGGTTTCGGTTAAGGTTTTAATCCCTGATATAAACAGTTTATTGTGGATTTGTAAAGTCTTCAAAAGCGGTTTGAACTCAAAGCACTTTTATCTCTAATATTTGTAAGGCTTTTCCAAGATTGACAAGTATAAAGTATCCGATAGTTTTAAAATGTGAATCGATTTGAAAAACAATTGGATTATAAATAAAAATTAAATATAGTTAAATAAAATTGAAATGGTAAATAGTTAAAGATATTTGTTTTTCTTTAATTGCTTGATTGGGGATACATTTTTAAAATCTAGTTTAACAATTATCAAATATATTTTCTGATCTCAAAGTGACCAAATTTGGAAAGTAAAGTCAAGTTCGTTAAGTAAATTAATTTTCTGCATAACAAAAAGTTTTTACTTGAATGAATTTCCCTCTATGTGTTTATTGCTGCGACTTTTAACGCAACTACTATATATTAAGTTTGTTTACATGTTTGAGGCGGAAAATATTTCAAGAGACCCTTTAAGAGACCCAATAAGAATAATTATAGATAAAAGGATTTCGTACGGAAAAACCTTTCGAAAATAATATACTTTATGCTAAACTTAGTAGAAAAAAATATCTTTAATAGTTAGGATTTGTATTAAAGACGTGATGAAAAACTTACCGAAACGGAGATGGAGGGTTACCGTTTATTTCCAGTTTACGATACGATTCCTCAATTGGACTTAGGATATCGGTCACACTAAACGGAGTTGAATGGCTGTTGTTGAATAAAGTACTCTGATGCTGGCTATGCAGATTCTGGAGATGTTGAATACTGGAGAGACTATGATGATGATGTGCAACCGCTGCAGCGGCTGCGGCAGAAACCGTGTGTTGTGCCGATGCCTCGTTTGGATTATGCTTGGCAATTGGTTCCAACTGATGATGCTGGGAGGCTGCAGTTGGTATAAGTATATCCTTTTGAGATAAACTCATAACCAAATCTTCTTCATTACCCAAATTGTTGGCCTCGTCGTCAGGTAGCGCCCGAAAGCATCGCCGTTCGTTAAATGTTGGATCAATTAAGTTTGACGCTGACATACGAAGAAATTTCAACCTAAACCTTCACCTTCAATTTAACCAATCTAGAAATATAAACAATATAAATATTTATTAATCGCTTGACACCAAAAACTAACTAACTTTATGACTTTTAAAGTGTTCTTTGGGTCACCAAACCCAACTTCAAAGAGTCAAGCCGGTCTATTCAACATTTCATTAAATTGCAATTTAAAAAAATATTTACAAACTGTTGTCTGTCGATAAATTTGCTTAAGCAAAATAAAAGTTTTTAAATCAGAACTTAATTGATTTTTAAATTTATAAACTTTATAAGTTTAAAAACTGGCCAATAAATTTCGATTTGTTTTATTTATTGATTTGCTTTTGGTTTTCTGAATGTTTCCCCAATCTTTGCGACAAATCGATCAAATATTTTTGAATACCCTCAGATATTTTCGTTGTTAAATAATTGTGTATCGTCGTTAATAAATAAGTTTTTCCAATCTCTTCCTGTATTTCTCTAGAGAACTAATCTTCCTCAAAAGAGAGTATGAAATCATAGGCATGAGCTAGTCGATAGTATCTTTGTTTTACACCCAGATCGATCGATCCGATCTTAACACAGAGATTTCATTGTTGTTAAGAACTAGGTAAATATTCGTCATATGTATGTTTATAATTGCTTTCCACTTTCGTTTGTATCGTTTTAATAAGAGCTGGCAGGGTGGTTCAAAAACATAGTCAATTCACAACTAAGGGATATTATTTAGATAAGGATGTGGTGTAGTCCGTCAGGGATACGATGAAACGAAGCTGGCGGTAGTCCCAAAACAGTAGGGATGATTCCATAATAAAGAATTCAGAATGGAGGACGATTCGTTATCAATTCGGGTTGTTAGGCCACAGATTATTCTTCTTTCTCTGCAACTGCAAGACTATGAAGGACTCAAAAGTTAAGTCTAAGGATCGAATACGACCTCAACCCTCTTCTCAGCCAATGGAAGGCCGCAAACACTTTAACCAGAAACCTGCTAGGCAAGATTCCTATGTAAATTACACAAACAGCGTCGGGGAAGAATTGGAGAGCGCTCGACCGAAACAACTATGGTGGACGTGAAGTGTCCAAGTTTGCAAGTGGCCTGGCCAAGCGATAAACCATATCGTCGAGACCTTCAGTCAAGCGAAACTCCGACGCATGAGTTTTACTGGGTTTCTCCCAGTTCTTGTAACAAATGTAGAATCAATTAATAAAACGATTTCATATTTTCAGTTTAAAATTAAACATATTATTTATTTTGTTTAATTTAAAATCATATTTCCTAATTTAATTTAAATATTTTCTTCAAGCTTTGTGTCCTTAAGACAAAATTAATTCTTTTGAAATGAGAAAGTATTCTATCCGTCGGAGCAAACAGAAAATCTAGGATTACGACATATTGCAACTCTTGCCAGGACAAGTAGCAAAGTAACAAGAGATTTACATTCATGACACTCGGTAACATTGTAGAAAGGATGAATGAGGTAACTAACGCCTTTATGCAACACAGAAGATGCATCACAATCTCTCACCACAAATTGATGCATTGCATCTTCATTTCAGTTAAAGCTCAAGCTGATGGCAAAAGCCCAACGGCAGCCACTTGACGGCATTACGGGTAGTTGTGGTCCACCCCAAACCCAAACCTAAAATCAAACAAAGGCACTAGAAGCGTTCATTGATGGCAGCCAACCCTCTGGTTGTGGCTCTCAATCTGGATATCTACAGACGCGTGTGTACACGCTATGTGCGAGCACGTCTCTGAGCAACTGGTAAGATGACTAATCAGAGATTTTTAGCATAAAGAAACGCCGACGCTAACAAGAAAACCCCTATATTTCCAGACGAATCTACTTGAGTTACAGGAAGTTGAGCAAATGGTTTCAAATGGATATTTTAATCGTACCCTTGCGACGCACTCCATCAATAAAATTTCGAATAAATTTTATTGGTCTCTTAAAACCAATAACAACAAACGTTACCTTTAGTTAATGTAAGTTGCAACCAATTTCAGGTGCGTAATAATTTATTAATCATAGGAAAACAATATCAGTTGTTTAAACTGGGAACAATTTTACAAAGCAAACAGTTAAATTGTGTAAACAAAGTAAATTTTACACTTTAAACTTTAAAGTAAACGAAAAATTTAACGCAGCAGAATTACTTGTTTTTTTAATTTAGTTGGGAGAATTTCTTTAAAACTTTAAGTAAAGTCTATTTGATTTCTAATATAAATTAAATTTGATTTTTTGAATAATCAATCGATATAGATGCGATAGGGACATTATAATTATTTGTTTTAAAAAAAATCGAAAATTTGTTTTTATATTCTTCATCAGCCGTATTTACATACATACATATGTACTTATGGTATATAGATAGATACAAAGATATGAATGCGAATATGTATTTCAAACCTGATTAGACGGAATTTGATCCTTTTTTAACTGCAAGAAAGCTCATTTTTATGGTAACTTTAAAATGAATCACAATTAATTCAATTTTTAAGCATGTGTTGCAAAGTCAAATTGTTATGTAAATTACAGATATAAATTGTAAGTCATACACAATTTTTAATTTTTATTCCAATTCACAAATTTGTTTATCTAGTCAAATGTTTGCATATTGATATTGTTTAAATAAAGCAATATCAAATGAAATTTTGTTTCACATTCTCGTATTGGTTTCTTTTATTGTTTTGAAATCTTACTTGAATCATATTTGTAGTGCACTTTCAAATATTGACCATCTCGTGGCGAGAAGTGGCACCAATTATGTAATTTTGGATTTTGTTGTCACTGTTATTGTATTTATCAATGAATTGTGATCGAATAATCGGTAAATAATTTAAACAGCGACATTGGTTTAGGTCTTAGCGATTTGTAGAAGCCATTAACTTATTTTGATAAAGCACTTAGAATATGTAACACCAATTTTTTGTTTTCAGCCGCACAATATATGTATGTAAATTTAAAGACATATAAGCCCACGTCAGTGAATTTATTATGAATATCCACTCGACACGATTCCGTCAAATGAAATAAGAGGTCTGAACAGTACTGACGAGTACTCCTCAGATGGCTTCTGGATAGCCCTCGAATAAGTTTTTCCTATTAACGATAACTCTGTACTGTTGGTACTGGCTACACACTTCGTTGAACAAAACAAACATCAAAATATTGCCTATTCATTTTAACAGCTGCCAACCAATGAGAGAGCCGACATAATAACTGTGGGCTGGAATTCAATTCAGAGCTAACTTACTTTACACTGCAGCGTCTGCCATGCCTGTCTACAATCAGATATGACTGTTTCGCTCACTCTACAGTGCGCAAGGGTCAGACGTGTGGGTTGGAAAGGGAACAATGTAGTTTTAGCACACATCTTTGCAGCGTCGCAATTTTCAGTTGCATTAACCAATGAGAATCGTTTGTGTTTCATCCCCCATGCGGCTTGAGGTCGCATATTTGGAATTAGTTGAGGAATGTTAAATGCATTCTTAAATTGTTAAATTTCCCCTCACTGTCACGCTCAACAATAGAAATGCTTGCTAAGCCTGTATTTTCACACAACGCAACAATGCGTCCGCGTACTCCTCATGAGTGCCAACTTGAAATCGTTAAGAAGTTTCTGACGGGTCTGGGTGGACAGTATTTATATCATTTCATTGAAAATCGAAAAAACAGAGGCGTATCCTCTCTGAAACAAACATACATACTTAGCAGTCAGAGCTCCGCCCGTCAACCCGTCAAATAATTTAAATATAGTACAATTGAAAGTCAACTCCAAGCAATTTAGAGGATTCAAAATAGAGCCTTAAAGATGAATGCTGTTTTCATTCATATTTATGGCATAATCATAAGAACCTTTTGCACATCCATTCGTAAGCATAAATTTCTTGTTTATGTTTGAACTGACATAAAGAGTCGTCTTCCATATAAAGGGATAAATAAACTCATCAATTGTGAGTTCATATTGTGTATTCATATGTGTACGATTGTTATTTGTTATTTGGAACACTGCGAATCTGAGGATGGGGTATATTATACTATTCTACCGTAAAATATACGTTCTGTATCCTACTATAACAGCTTATATCGGAAATTAAAGCTTTCTTTAAATTTATGTAACGTAAGTACATAAGGAGATCTCATAATCGACAGGCGAGTCGTAATAATCATGTCTATGTCATATGTCATATGTCTGTCTATTATTTTCACAGAGCTTGACTTTTTATTTTTTTAATTTTTACAAAAAATAATATAATTTATTTGCATTATATACATTTTCCATACAATTATATATTAAATACAAACAAGAAGTCGACATAATGGGGGATGGAAATTTGAAGGAAGCTGCAACTGATTTGACAGTTGTCCATCTAATCGAAAAAATCACCCTGCTCGATTAGTTCTAACGCCAAATCAAATTACGCAAATTATATAAACACAATAGATCATTTCGTAAATAATTTCGAGACCTCTACCTCCCGGTAATTTGGCTAGCGTAATGGGGAAGTCGTTGACCTCGGTGCATAACTTAATCACAGCCTGATATAAACATAGATTGCGAATTTCGGGTGGATAATCTGAAATGATTCTGAAGCTTATCGTTTGCAAAATAAGCTTCAATCTAATTTTTAACAGTTTTTATCGATTCCGAGAAATTCACTTCTTTGAGTGGACTATAGTCTTTTTATTTTCTTTATTATTAAATATTCTATGACTAAAAGTAAGACCCTTTTATTTTAAATGCTATTCACAATAATACTAAAGACCAGTGTATCAAACCGAAATGAATATCGGTTTCAGTTATTCAAAACGCATATTTAAATCTTCAAATTAATTTATATTATTTACAAAATTTGATTTTTATTTAAAAAAGATTAAAACAATTAAAATCAGGGATTAAAACCGAAGCGAATATCGGTTTCAGTTACGGTTTCGGTTATGCAAAATCTTGGAGTATCGGTTTCGTAATGGTTATCGGTTTTTTATAAGTTTCGGTTTAAAAATACCGGTATGGTCCCGGTTCACAACAAAAATAAAACTTAAGGTTTTAGGTTGACCAAAATAAAAAGCTTTATTCACTGTTTTAAATAATAAAAAGACTTAATGCTCTTTTTAGCCCGGAGTAATGTCGATTTTATTATAATTTGATCTCATATAAATTTGGTTAGTTTGGTTTGAACATTTCGATTATTTTGATTTTACTGATTTTTAATAACTTAGAACTGTCATAACTTTGTCAAAACTCAATCCATTTCCATGCGCAATATAAATTTGAGCATGATTTAACCTCTAAATTCGTTCTGCATTTAAATTTGGTTCATTTTAAAAATTCGAAAATTTCGAAATTTTTCGAAAAATGATAAGGGGTAACACTGTAAAATTTCTAAAAATTCGAAATTTTCGAAATTTCGAAAATGAACAAAATTTAAGTGCAGATCGAATTTAGAAGTAAAATCATGCTCAAATTTACATTGCGCATGAAAATTGATTTACTTTTGACAAAGTTATGACAGTTCAAAGTTGCTCAGTAGCTGCGACGGCCAGAACCGAAATTAACCCTTATAAATGAATCGGTTGCTAAACGGTTATTTCGGTTTAAGGAGTTTCGGTACAGTGGAAAAACAATTTTTTGGTTACGGTTACAAATTTCCATCGGTTTTCATCGGTTAATGGTTACGGCTTCGGTTAAGATTTTAATCCCTGATTAAAATATTTGTTTTTATTAAATTGAACCAAGATTCGAACCCAAACCATTGGTTTCTCTCCCACTTGTAGAAAATTCGTATAAAAGGTTCTCTTCAACACCCAAATTGATGGAGATTTAAGGCAAAAGTTTTTATCTATAATTATGACCTATAAAGTCACGGGCAACGGCGGGTAATATCATATGTATAATATACATATACCACATAAATACGTACAGTCTACAATGGGAAAATACAATGTTGCCACTAGCATCTTAAAGGAATCGTTACCATTCGGTTTCTTTTGAATTATCAATATTATAACAGTAATAACCACATTACAATTTTAATTCGGAAATAATATTCGATTGTGCAAACTTTGTGAATATATTGTAAATGAAAACGTTCCCATGCATTCGGATGGATGAATTGAAGTTCATGCTCTCAGCACGACATAAGTTTTCAGTTGAATGATTATGTTAGCAACGATCTTCAGACAAATTAAAATATGTAGAAAGAGCAATCGAGAGAGTAAATCACCCCTAAAAAGATGAATAAAACGCATGAACAGTTTTAGATATAATGGCAATAAAAGTATTTAATAAAATACTTATAGATATAAGTACTTCATATAAAACTACGCAGGAGTTCACTTCTCGACCAGCAGATATCCTGTATCCGGCTCTGATTTCTGATTTCGCAAGCTGCAATCTACCAAAGTTAAACAGGGGCTGAGCTTGTTCCCCTGTCCCGAAGTAAGCGGGATGCAGCGCTAAGTTGTTCCCTAAAAGTTTCTCCATTTGTATGGACTGCATCTTATTGCTTAAGTACTCGTGAAACTCGTGAAACTTTAAATTATAAATCAGGAAATATAACTGAATGAAAATTTTTTTTCAGTTCAAAGTTTTATTTTATTAAATTTTATTAATCAAAATTTCTTACAATTTAAAACAGAAAATTTTAATAAATCGGATCAATATTCATAATAATAAATATAAAAAATTAATTTTTAAATCCCTTGATTCATGATATATTTTTTTTCCCAGAAGGAAGCGTTCAACGCTAACTTTCTTGGGTGGGACCGCAAAACAACTCAAAGTCAAACCCAGAACTGAGCATCGCATATTTAAAAAATGATATAGCTTATTCTTATCCCGAGATCACATATACATCTGTATATATACCTAATAGGGTCGTAAAAGCAAACTTCTAAAGTTATCTCTTAACGAATATTCAATTAATCGCATCTATTTAAAATTTATATGTTCCAGTTGAACTCTGTTCTGTGCTCTCTATAATGGAACATATCCGTCGTCAAAGCGATAAGCAACATAGATGGTGGTGGCTTTAAGGTAGTCATCCATGCGGACATTGTTTGGGTTTTCTTTACCGGAAAATAGCTTTAATCACTATGTGATTTAATGACGGAAAAACTTAAGTAATTGTCTAGATGTGCAGCAAATAGCGGAAGTCAAGTTAATCCTACTAAAATTTGATCTATCAATTTTCACCCCACAAAGGAAAGGAGTGTCTAATCTTTAAAATTGAGTAAATGTTATCGCGGATAAAAGTATTATGTTGTTATTTTGATATGATTATGATATCAATCATTCATGACTTTCACGGCTTTACTGCGAGTTTCGATCAAATTTTTTTTTTATTTTGCATTAATAACATTAACAGATCTTATGAAGGAATGATTTTATTCCCAGTTGGTCAGAATAAAGACGAAATATGTTAAGTTTAACGATATGGCAGACACATTACTTCGCCTGAACTAAAATGTGTCCTGTTTAAATCAGATTTCGTCGAATTCATCCAATTCGGGTCAAACAAAAATCAGCTATCATGGTCCGACATCATTTACCATTGACAGACCATTCTTCTTTCGGGAGATGAAGGGAATGGCAGAAAGAAAACCAAACCAAACAGTAAGTCTTTTCTCTCTAAACGTTCTATCGCGCGATCTCTCTCTATCTCAATCACTGTTCCTCTTGCTATCTCACTCCTCGCATGAACGTTCAGCGAAGAATGTGCTTCATCACTGAAGATGATTTTTTCGCTAAAATTTGAATCGAGTTCCAACTACTCTACTTCCCAATCAGCGAACATAAATAAAATGAGTTGGGTGGTCTTTAGTTATTGTGTCGACTAAATCTAAATGCTGTCATATTAATAGAGTTTTGCTGAAATAAATGATCGGTTTCTATAATCAAGAAAATTAGTCCTGTTTCAGTTTTCACATTGTATTTTGTAGCATTTAATATAATGTATTTTTCACGTTGCATTAAGGCTAAATATTTCAAAATAATCGTTTTTCTATTAATCTATCTATTAATAAATTAATATTATTCTGTATCTTTTTATTTTGAACAAAAACTAAACTGTCAGAAACTACATTTTCTTAGATTCTGTAGTAACATTGAAAAATTTCTCTTAAGTTCAGATTTTTGTTTTAAAAACCAGACATTATAAAAAATAAAAAGTAATATATTATAATTTACATTTGGAATCGCATTTAAAAAAAAAAGCTGATCATCCTCAACAAGGCACACAAATATTAGGAGAACGAGTTTTTCATAATCTGCATTGCCTCGTTTTGACTGTCGATGACAACATCTCTTGAGGGTTGCCTCATCCACCTTGCAGATCTTTGGGCAAACAATTTCATCGTGTAAACAACACGAGTGTTTAAACAGTTCGTGATCAAGGCTGTTTTAAGTGTCTTTAAGGTTGTTTTGTCACTCATTGTCAATTGGGATCCCACTATAAATACTTTCTAGGTATGTGAGTTGTGGATGGATGCTCTACTAAATGATTTACCTTTGTTACACTTAATTTTATTTTTAAAATAAACATATTTTCTTTACAGAAATCATATTAATTTTAGCCACATTCAATTTTTACATTAAGTGCAATTGCTGCTGGTCGGGTAAATGTTTGAGAGATTTCGTTGAAGTGACCGTTAAATTTTTCGACCTATTTCAATTTATGTTTGCCTGTTAAGGAACCGTTAAAATTTCAATTTGAAATATTTTGTATTTTTAACGCGCTGCTTCAAACTGAAACTGAAACAACCAGTAATAAAAGGACTTTCAATTTTAAACTTTCAGTTAATTTTATTCTTAAAATCCTATGCTTATGAATTAACATTAGTATTAATTTATATGCTATGAACTAATTTTTAAATCTAATGGATATATCATTGGGCATTAATATCTATGCTTTAAATTATTTTAAAGCAAGATTTGATTTACATTGCGTATTAATATAGTTGGTATGAATAATTTTAAAACAAAATTATATGAATAAAAAAATACGAACAACTTGTTATAATTGAGTAAAACTTTTCTCCCTTGTCGATGTGAAACATAATCTGAATTTAACTTAATGCTTAAAAATACGCGCAGATTACATCTATTATTAAATTTATTTTGAATAATAATTGTCTAATTTTAATATGACTTACACATTCTACTCAGTCTTTTGTTTATTTTAAAATATGTGCTTTATTTTAATTATCACATAAAAATTGGTATTATATTAATTATTAAAATAAAGCAACGCTCATGTGACAATGATAGACGAGATTTTTAATCCAAATCGGCAGACAGATATACGATCTTTTTAAAAAATTAAGAGCTCAGTCATTTCATGTATAGTTAACATCGTATATCAGAAGATAAAATTTCAACTTTTCTCGCCTTAAAACTGTCAGCACTTTGTCAAAACCAAACCAATTTTTTTTTATGATTTAGAAAATTTTACAAAGGGGTTACTAACCGAAACAAATTTTTTCAGCTGTACCGAAACCCATAAACCGAATATCTTTAATCCGAAATAACCGTTTAGTAACCGATTAATTTATAAGCGTTAAACCTAACTGTCTTTACCAGTCTTCTGAACAGGTACTGGCTATTATTTTAGTATGAAGCCAAATAATAAACAATTATTGCAATGTATGGGTTTTTGTATAATAATATGTATAATAAGAATAAGACTTTAAGATTTTGCACAACCGAAAACCTTAATTAATGCTTTTAATTGTGAATTTAATAATTAATACTAATGATAACTTTGAACTGCCATAACTTTGTCAAAACTCAATCAATTTCCATGCGCAATGTAAATTTGACCAGAATTTTACCTCTAAAATCGTTCTGCATTTAAATTTTGTTCATTTTAAAAATTTTTGAAAATTCGAATTTTTTCGAAATTTTACAGTGTTACCCCTTTATCTTTTTTGATTTTTTCGAAAAATTTCGAATTTACAAAAAGAACAAAATTTAAATGCAGAACGAATTTAGAAGTCAAATCATGTCCAAATTTACATTGCGCATGGAAATTGATTGAGTTTTGACAAAGTTATGGCTGTTCAAAGTTATTAAAAATCAGTAAAATCAAAATAATGGAAATTTTCAAACCAAATGAACCAAATTTATATGAGGTCAAGTTATGATGATAAAACGTTAATTTTTTTTTTGTGAAACCGAAACCTACAAAATACCGATAACTGTGACCAAACCTACTATACTCCAAGATTTTGCATAACCGTAAACCTTAATTCGAGCATAACTGAAACCGATATTCGTTTCGGTTTTAATCTTCATTTTTCAATTTTAAACTAAATTTAATTAAAAGTTGTAAATAAAACGCAAGTTATATCTTAACATAGAGTATTGAGTAGACGCAGCTAAGGGAGATGAGAAAAGAGAGAGGCATAAGAGAAGTAGGTCGAATAAATATACATATCTATAGACAGAAATGGAACGCTGAGAACAAGAGATTTTCTTTTCCTCTCTCGATTCTCTCTATTAGACACTCTGCCTACTTTTTACAATTGCAAATTCATAAAAACATTTTGTATCACATTTTTGGGAAAACGTTCCGTTTTCGAAAAAAAAATTTTAACTCTTCATACTACGTTCAAAATAATAAAGAGTATTAGCTAAAATTAAAAAAGTCGCCAAATAAAACAATAACATGTCCTTTTTAAATAGAAATTATATTTTTTTTCCAAACTGTAAGTACTAAATAATATATTGATTATTAAAAGTTTTGTAAAAAATAAAAACGGGCCAAAAAGTGTGTAATGGTTTCGTTGGAATGTACGTAACAGGCACTATATCATTTAGCTGCCATAAGAAAGATTCTCAAATTATGTAAATTATTTTTAAAATAAAAGTATTTATTGAAATTATTGTATTTTAATGTTGATTATATGTTGCATTAACTGAGTAAGAAACTTTAATATTGCTGACTCTTGAACACTGAAAAAATAATACGCATGAGTGCTTCCAGTATAATAAGGACATTAAGTCATTTTTATGTAAGACATTGAAACATTGTAACTGTACAATAAATATCAATTTTTTTGTAGCCAATTATAATTCCTTTAATTTATATATTATCATAACATTTTGTTCATTCTCCATATCAAAAGATAAGCATAGAAATTATGTTGCTCCTTAAGAATAAAATGAGCAAAAATGTTAAAGTTAATCGGCGTAAAATAAAAATGTAATTCTTTTATACTTTTAATTATGAATATTATAATTTATACTTATATCAAAATATTGTACTTACATTCTTTATATTTCAGAAGATAAGCATAGACATAATATATCAATATTACTCCTTAAGGATAGGATTTTAAGAATAAAGTGAATTCAAAATTGAAATTTTAAACGCTTCTTTTTTTTTGCTGAAAGGGCTTTATTTTTAGATGGGGAAGCTCTAAAACAATTTCAGGAACTAAATGAAGTAAACCCAAAAATACCAGGGCACTTCACGCTTCATAAGTAAGTAAAAATAAGTAATTATTCAGGCAATTGTGTGAGCTTGAAACAGCTCGCTGCAACCGGAAAGTCAGTAGAAATACCAGGCGAACAGAAATCAGTAGCAAGCAGGGATTAAAGCCTTAACCGAAACCGTAACCTTTAGCCGATAAAAACCGATTGAAATTTGTAACCGTAACTGCAACTGTAACCGAAAAAAATGTTTTCCGCTGTTCCGAAACCCATAAACCGAAACTCTTTAAGCCGAAATAACCGTTTACTAACCGATTTATAAGGGTTAATTTCGGTTCTGGCCGTCGCAGCTACAGAGCAACTTTGATGTCTTTGAACTGCCATAACTTTGTCAAAACTCAATTAATTTCCATGCGCAATGTTAATTTGTGGATGATTTTACCTCTAAATTCGTTCTGCATTTAAATATTGTTCATTTTGAAAAATTTTTGAAAATCGAATTTTTTAGAAAATTTGCAGTGTTACCCCTTATCATTTTTCGAAAAATCTCGAAAATTTCGAATTTTTAAATTGAACAAAATTTAAATGCAGAACAGAATTTAGAGGTAAAATCGTGCTCAAATTTACATTGCGCGTGGAAATTGATTGAGTTTTGACAAAGTTGTGGCAGTTCAAAGACATCAAAGTTATGCCAGTTCGAAGTTATTAAAAAACAGTAAAATCCAAATTATCGAAATTTTCAAACCAAATTTATATGAGATCAAATTAAAATAAAATCGACATTACGCTGGGCCATTCTAGTAACCAGATAACATTATTTTCCAGGCTAATAAGAGCAATAAGCCATTTTCATCTAATACAATGAATAACGTTTCTTATTTTGGTCAACCGAAAACTTTCTTTTTCTTTTTTTTCTTTTGTGAACCGAAACCATACCGGTATTTTTAAACCGAAACTTACAAAAAACCGATAACCGTTACGGAACCGATACTCAAAGATTTTGCATAGCCGATGGCACTTCACGCTCCAAAAGTAAGTATAAATAAGTAAGTATTCATGCATGCATGTGAGCTTGCAACAGCTCGCTGCAACCGGAAAGTCACTAAAAATACCAGGCGAACAGAAATCAGCAGCAAGTGAATATTTCCTTAGAGCAGCAGAACCTCAAGGTCATATTTTCACTCAACTCTACTCTACTCTACTCATTTCTGTGTGCCTGGTATTTTAGCTGGTAATTATGCTTTCTGGGTTTTGTCTTATTTCAAAATTTTAATGCAGAATTTTGTTTATTTGAGAAATTATAAATTTGTCGAACATTTTTGATATTTCCATACTTACCTTTTAAATTTTTACGATTACTTACCCTTTTAATTTTTTTTTAAATACTTGCCTGTTTATATATTTTTAAGTTTCTGTGCGTGTGATATTTTAGATTGCATTTTGGCTTTTTGTTTATTCGATAAATTATAAGTTTGTCGAACATGTTTGATATTTTCATGCTTACCTTTAACATTTTTTTCAAATATTTACCTTATAAATTTTAACAAATACTTACCTCTTTAAATTTTTTCAAATACGTATCATTTTATATTTTTTACATACTTACCCCTTTAATAAAATTTAACTTTTTATTCATAAAATACCAGCAAAAATACCAGGCGAACAGAAATCAGCAACAAGGGATTTTCATTTGAGTAGCATTAAAATCGATTGAATGAGTTTCTTGATTGAGTGCAGTTGTTTCTGCTTGAGGAAATGTTTGAGAGACTCTTGAAGTTTTAAACAACCACTTAAATTTAATTTTTTACTATTTTCACCTATTGTAAATTTTGTTTGCCTGGTATTTTAAACGAACTACTTTAGATTTGCTTTAATCCATCTGAAAGGGAAACCAACCAGTAAAAAAACTACTTTCAATTTATCTTTGAGCTAATGTTATTCTGTGAGTCCATTGCTTATGGAATAACATTAATTTCTATACTTTTCAAAAATAAAGAACTCAATCGTTTCATTTATAGACATCATATGTATATCAGGAGATAAAATTATAACATTTCTCGCCTGAAAACTGTCATAACTTTGTAAAAGCTGAATCGATTTTCATACATTTTCATGGATGTAGCGTGCGTCACTTTTGCAAGGTTTGAACCGTGCTTCATGCTGAAGCCTGAGGCAAATATTGCAGTACTAACACCAAACATCAAAATGAAATAGCTCAAGGTGCTGCAGAAATTAAGTCCAGAATTTACTCAACAAAAAGTATCTTCCATTGTTTTGGACACTCTACACGACTTTTATGCCAAGCATAATACTGCATTTAATTTAACTTTTTGTTTATTTGTCGAACATTATTAAAACTTCCGTAAAAAAATACTTAATGCTCTTTTAGCCTGGAAAATAATGTTATTTGGTTACTGGAATCGTCCAGTGTAATATCGATTTTATTATTATTTGAACTCATATAAATTTGGTTCATTTGGTTTGATAATTTCGAATATTTTAATATTACTGATTTTTTAAAACTTTGAACTGCCATAACTTTGTCAAAAGTCAATCAATTTTCATGTGCAATGCAAATTTGATCATTATTTTACCTCTAAATACGTTCTACATTTAAATTTTTTTCATTTTCAAAATTCGAGAATTTTGAATTTTTTAGAAATTTTTTTTATCATTTTTCGAAAAATTTCGAAAATTTTGAATTTTTAAAAAGAACAAAATTTAAATGCAGAACGAATTTTGAAGTAAAATCATGCTCAAATTTACATTGCGCATGGAAATTGATTGAGTTTTGACAAAGCTATGGCAGTTCAAAGTTATCAAAGTTGCTCAGTACCTGCGACGGCCAGACACGAAATTAACCATTATAAATGAATCGGTTACTAAACGGTTATTTCGATTTATGGGTTTCGGTACAGTGGAACAAAAATATTTTCGGTAACGGTTACAGTTACGGTTACAAATTTCAATCGGTTTTCATCGGTTAAAGGTTACGGTTTCGGTTAAGGTTTTAATCCCTGATAAAAAATAGTCAAATTAACTTTTATTATTGATTTTTAAAATAAAAGTTACGGAATAACTTTCATTCGTTGAAAACAAATTTCAAAAAAATCTCTTTTTTTATTGATTAATTAAAAAATAATTGGTATTTTTTAACTCATAAATTAAAATTGAAATGTAATTATTATTTTGCATTTTAAAAATAAATAAAAAAGTGCCATTTCGTAACTTTTAAATAAAAAATTGGAAATAGTTCTTAGAATTCAATTTTAATTTTAAAATTTATAAAAATTACGGTCCCTATATAAATAAACCGATTTCGTATGCATTTAAATATCGATCTGTTCTTCTTTCAGATACTTCGGTTAATTAAAGTATATACCTAAAAGCTTTCATATCCGAGGTAATGGTATCTAAAAAGATGGATCGCAATGTTTTAAAACTTGTAATTACCTAAATGGTATAAAAAATAAGAGTTGGTCTTTTTGCAATGCAAACTGAAACTTTTTTAAAAGAGGGCACCAAATATTTTTTACAAGTGGCTACCACACAAACAAGTGAATCGGAGCGAAATAAAAAACCTCAAATCTCAGTTTTGCCTTTTCAAATGTCTTTTGGCTTATTTTGTTTATTTCTCATGGTTTGTTTTATTTCTCAAATTAAAAATAAAACAGCAGTATTAAACAGTGTTGAAACATTTGCAAATCGTGTTCATTCTTTTAATACAAATTTAATAGCATTTAATGTATTAATTTTCAATTACATTTAATATGTAGAATATGAACATTTCATTATATACATATTTATTAATTTAACAACCAATTATCTAGTTATAGCTATTATTTATATATTTTTATTAAATTCCAGCAAAATTTATTATAATGTCTTAAATCGTATAAATTAAAGTTCATTCAGACTAACAATATATATGACTAACAGTATATGAAGAGCTTAAAAAGTTTTTTTGCTTTGATTAAACGTAGCCACTGAAATCGAAGCCAACCGAAAATCCCAAAAAAAAAATATGGAATTTCTATGTGCATATGTATCTGTGTGTCTATGTGGACTCCACATAAGTCACGATACAATATGAAGAGTGCAAAAGGTGACTAGTAATACATATATGCAGGAATATACTATATAAAATATTTGAATGACTGTCGAAATGAGTAATATTATAGTTATAATGGAAAAAAATATTTTTATATAATATTATCACATATATATTATTAATTTTAAATTTCACTTAAGCGAAATACAAGACAGTTGAGAGAAAACCATATATACATATATATATTCATAGCAAAAAGGAACGATCGGCAGGGTTGTTTAAACTTCGAAAGCTCTTCTTTTGAACAAAATGTGGTGTATAATAAAACAGAGAAATAACCATATCCTACTATGGGTATATTATTAAGCATTACTAAATTAAATTAGAAATGAGCTAGTTGACGGATTTCAAAATTCAATCAAATTTTGCAGATATATACATGCTTCGTAATTTTCAGTTTTGATTAATTAAGCTTAACTACTTACAACTATAGAGCTATGAAGGAATTCTGTAAATATCTTTGAATATGCTGCATGTGGATGACCCAAAAGGCTTTATTTTACAATGGGAGATTCCCCCGCACGATGACGATGGGCGTCATTCGAGCATGTCGAGGGGAGGAGCATAGGTGTGGAGTACCGTTCGAGACTCATGATTGGTCAATTGTAAGCTACGCCTCTTTACGATTTACCACATTGCAAATAAGAATGAGAGTATGAAATAGAAACATGATGCATGAGCACACAATATGAATACAGATCTATTTACATACATACATAGCTACCACACATAATTACATACATACATACACATCGTATGGATGGACGTGTGTAGCCCACACCTAATTTAATATATAGAATTCGACACCGTCGAATAACTTCAAATACTTAGGTATAAAGATAAAATACATTCTAAACGAATTTAATTATTGAAAAAGATACAGAAAGTAAACTAATTAGATTAATAACATTTCTGACTTCATACTCGCAGACGGTCGAACTTCAAAAACTGGGCGATAGTAGACATCACAACTGTCAAGTACTTAAGTTAAGGATTATCCTTGTATACAAAACATGAAATATTGTATTAAAGTTAAACTTTTATTGTATGTACTTCTTTTACTTTTAATACTTTTCAGCTGTGTAGTTCTGTTAGTGTTAGTTAGTTAGTTTTTTATTTTCAGTTAGTGTTTTTTTATTTTTATTTACTTGGAATTTAACATATATTTTAATTGAATACCGAATATCTGTAGTCAGGAACTCGATTAAAGCGTTCTTATTTATTTACCTTATAATTGAGCACAGAATTCGGTCGACAAGGGTAGAAAATCGACAGAAACTGTTGAATTGAACATTATTGTTATTCATTTGATCAGATTCACAATCATTTCTAATGATCTATAACAATACATATGAAATGGTTCATAGACTGTTGATCCCAGCACAAATTTTACCAAAATGAACAGAAGCATTTACTATTTTTTATTTTTATTTAAATAAGCCGATCATAAATATTTAATTTAGGGCAACTTCGAGTATAAGAACATTTAATGGCATCTAATCTTTCACTAAATTATCAAAGCTATTTTTCTAGTTCTGTTCGGTAAATATCTGAATATCTGTTAAGCTGACGGAGATCTATCGTTATTGCACTTTCAATATTTATAATAATTTTTTTTATTTATGTGTATTAAAATTAGCTGACTAGAGGTCTGTTAATAATTGCCGAAATGACACATTGACAATAAAAGACTGACATCTCTTGATTTAAAAAACATTAGTTAATTAATTTTAAAACACCCTGAAATTAACGGATGCAGATATTATATCTGAAAGGTCGCAAACTCATCAAAAGTTAAGCGATAATTGTTTAACCGGGCTTTTAAATCAACTTTTGTGGCCAGAAAGTTTTTGAAAACTTTCATATGCAACCTTTTGTAATGAATTTAAATTCATTTTTAAAGCTCCAAGCAAGTTACAATTAAATGTTTGTTTTATTGATTTTAATAAATCAACCCCCACGGGTGGAAATGTCAACTGTGCAAAATGGCTTCTATTATCAAACTCTGGTTTTAATTTATTTTTGTAGGAATATTTTAAGAATTTTTCGAATATTTTAAAAATAACTATAACAGAAATTAAATAAGATGTATAAAATGAGCTTCCGACATATTCATAACAGAAATAGTTGAAAATGGATGATTGAGAATGAAAATGGAAAAATTTAAGACTATAGGTAAGCAAATTAATTTTTCTTTACCAGGAAAGGTAGCTAACTTAGGGATAAAGATATATATATGATATGTGAGTCAATGGTACATAGGATTAAACACATTTTGAGGCTGGTTGTGAGTTATTACAAAAATTCGTTGCTGTCAGACACCTGGAAAGGTAGCTATATATATTTAATTTAGTCGCATTTCGCGGTAAGGTCCTCTGTTACTAATCAGCGATTAATTTAATCGTGGGTTCAACCTGAATTGTGTACACGTGCCTTGGGCCACGTGCATAAATCTGAGGGTAAGTTCGAAAGTACGAGTATATGTATTTAGACCGGCGCGTTGCTAACGACTTTGATTTTTATGCATCCATTGTTGTCTAGCCCAATCATTTTATTTAGTGCTTAACGACACTACCAGACGTTCGAAATAAATTGTATTTTAAGGGATGGTAATGTGTGAAAAAATATTTGTTTAATAATTTGATCCACCGTTTAGATCAAGAACAATGGAAAATCGAGAAACACACGTGTGCGAATGCGAATGGCAACAAACATTTTCCTAAAAGTGAAACAGCTTAAACTTTAATCTCTGATTTCTCTCAAACATAAACAAAATTTGTTTTTGCTTTGTTTATACAATATACTATTAACATACCCGGTATAGACTGTTGACATCTTATTTGGTCCATTTTCCAAAATGTACTCATAACATTTAACAGTTCTATCGTATAATAAAAAAGGGGAAATTTTCCGTCATAATGGAAATAATGGAAATTCCTAAACATAGTTAAAAGGAGAAAAGTTTTGGATGATTTCCATTAACTTATAAATGATCAAGGAACTATACTGCTTAAATCCGATACACTAGACTATCTAGAACAGAGGTACGCTTTTATAATAATAACACCTCATTTACCTGAAGAATCAACAAGATATTTTCACATATATACCTTTTTTGTGCCACCAAAAATACAAAAATAAATCGAATTACAATTGTAAAGCTAGAGCATGACTCTTGACACATATGATATAAAGTATGATTGTAAAAACAGAGTTTACAAACATTTTTGGTGACAAGACTAGTAAGGATAAAACTTTTCCACCTATTAAGCTAGAGAAATACAAAAAACAAATCGACATCGAATATATTGCATAGAATCGCAATTTAGAACAATATCAATTATATGATTGACTGATTTAAAATAACATATAATTTGTTGGGACCGAAGCTAGCGCTTCGTCATCCTGTAATAGGACCGACGGTATTTATTAATCCCGGACTAAATGCCGTTGGCTTATTCGATGGGACAATTGGCAATTTTTACATTTAATTTCATCAAACCATTTTCCTTGAAATTTTAACAAATTTAAATTTTTTATGTACATTTGTATTACATCACTATATTTTGGGATATAATATGGAGTTAATTTGATTTATTATTATTTATTAAGGGCTGGGATTAAAACCGAAACGAATATCGGTTTCAGTTACGGTTTCGGTTATGCTCGAATTAAGGTTATTGGTTATCGGTTATGCAAAATCTTGGAGTATCGGTTCATAACGGTTATCGGTTTTTTAGACGTTTCGGTTTAAAAATACCAGTATGGTTTCGTTGTTCATTGCTTTACATGAAAAAAGACTTAATGCTCTTTTTAGCCTGAAAAATAATGTTATTTGGTTACTGAAATGATATTATCATTTGATTTCACATAAATTTGGTTCATTTGGTTTGAAAATTTGGATTTTATTGATTTTACTGAACTTTGATAACTTTGAACCGCCATAACTTTGTTAAAAGTTAATCAATTTTTATGCGGAATGTAAATTTGAGCATGATTTTACCTCCAAATTCGTTCTACATTTAAATTTTATTCATTTTAGAAAATTTTTAAAAATCGAATTTTTTCGAAATTTTACAGTGTTACCCCTTTATCTTTTTTGATTTTTTCGAAAAAATTCTAATCTTCAAAATGAACAAAATTTAAATGCAGATCGAATTTGGAGGTAAAATCATGCTCAAATTTACATTCCGATCAAAAATTGATTGACTTTTGACAAAGTTATGGCAGTTCAAAGCTATCAGTACCTGCGACGGCCAGTACCGAAATTAACCCTTATAAATCAATCGGTTACTAAACGCTTATTTCGGTTTAAAGAGTTTCGGTTTATGGGTTTCGGTACAGCGGAAAAATTTTTTTCGGTTACGGTTTCAGTTACGGTTACAAATTTCACTCGGTTATTACCGGTTAAAGGTTTCGGTTAAGGTTTTAATACCTGATTATGGGCATTATTGTTTGAAATTGTCAACGCCGTTATCAATAAGAATTCTACCTAATAATGCAAAGGAATTGCATAAAGCTTTGCGGCAAGTTTATTTTAATAACTTTAAAAATGTAGAGTTGAAGCTGAGTCAAAGCACAGAAAAATAAAAAAACGATGACTTGTAAAATTTGGGTTTTGTAAAATACAATCATTTGCCAATTATAATGTATTTTATTTATTTGTATTATTTCAGTAATAATGTTGTTTTTGTGAATATATCTGTGAAATCTTCATCTCATGGGTATCCTATGGAATTATAGCAAAACTGCTATAATGGTCGATTTAAAGATCCTATATCAGTAACTTAGTGTAACTTGCAACTCTTTACTTTTTAAATGTACACTAAAGTCCAGGCGTCAGAATTATTATAAAAGAAAATCAATTCAATAGCATCATTAATAGATTTTAAAATGTTGAAATTAATAGTTTTTCAACACTAAATTAACGCATTTGTTTTTAAATTTGGTTTTTAGGATACGATTCCAAACGAATCGTAGTATTCCAATTTTAGGCATTTCCAGTTAAGCAAGATAAGTTTATTAAATTGTTTCGGTTTCTTTCAGGGATTAAAACCTTAACCGAAACCGTAACCTTTAACAGATGAAAACCGATTGAAATTTGTAACCGTAACTGAAACCGTAACCGAAAATATTTTTTTCCGCTGTACCGAAACCCATAAGCCAAATCTCTTTGAACCGAAATAACCGTTTAGTAACCGATTCATTTATAAGGGTTAATTTCAGTTCTGGCCGTCGCAGCTACTGAGCAACTTCGAACTGCCATAACTTTGTCAAAACCAGGGATTAAAACCGAAACGAATATCGGTTCAAGTTACGGTTTCGGTAATGCTCGAATTAAGGTTTTCGGTTATCGGTTATGGAAAGTGGTAACACTGTAAAATTTCTAAAAAATTCGAAATTTTCGAATTTTGAAAATGAAAAAAATTTAAATGCAGATCGAAGTTAGAGGTAAAATTAAGATCAAATTTACATTGCCCATGAAAATTAATTTACTTTTGACAAAGTTTTGCCAGTCCTGAGTTATTAAAAACCTGTAAAATCAAAATAGTTGAAGTGTTCAAACCAAATTAACCAAATTTATACGAGATCAAATTACAATAAAATCGACATTACACTGGACCATTCCAGTAATCAGATAACATTATTTTCCAGGCTAAAAAGAGCTTAAGTCTTTTTTCATGTAAAACAATGAATAACGCTTCTTATTTTGTTCAACCGAAAACGTTAATTTATTAATTTTTTTGTGAACCGAAACCGTACCGGTATTTTTAAACCAAAACTTACAAAAAACCGATAACCGTTACGAAACATTTACTCCAAGATTTTGTATAACCAGTAACCGAAAACACTAATTCGAGCATAACCGAAACCGTAACTGATATTTAAATGCTATAATTGATTACATTAAATTTAAACAATAAATAACAAATCTGCGTTTGAATTTAGTTTATATGTTGAAGTCGATTGGTGTTGGACTTATCGATGTTTTAATATCGCGAAAAAATACAAATGTGGAGCTCACAAATAAGGGATCTATCGATTTTAACAAATACAACAATGTATTAATTCTGTTCTTGACATTAAATTAAAATTTATATATTATTAATCACATATATTCAAAAATTGTATTTCAAGAATGTGAGTAATCGATATATCGATTGCATCATGATAGCACCCATGCTTAACCAAACAGAACGTCATCGATAGTGTCATTGATAATTTACCAGCTCTAATTGTTATGTAGGCCGTGTACATACATAGATAATACAAAAACATACGTTTGCTACTCAAATAGATATAGTAAAAATTTCCAGAAATGCCGGTTAATGAAATGACTATGTCCGAAGATCGATTGGGAAAGAAGTTAGACCAGTGTATTTCCGACACAATTGTAAAAGGATGTAAGTATTTTGTTATATAACATAATACATATGTGTTAAACATACAAACATACAGTGATAAAGGTATTGTCAGACAATTATTTTTCTATCTATATTCATCAGATTATTTTTTATGTGTAAATTTATTCGTTTCTATCATTACGAGCATTTTACCGAGTTCTTATATTAATATAAATCAATATGAATTTTAATGCATGTGCCAAAACTGATCAGCGTTGGCAGTAAAGTTGAACCGTAAAGTTCACATGTGCAGCAAAAATCGAGCTAGTCATGAATCAAATAGAATATATTTGGAACAAATTGGAAACGCCACATTAGACATGATAGAAATATTTTAATCTTACACTTAAATGCATTACAAAAGTTCAACATCTTGTATAGTCTATGATCAGTACACTCAGTTGTAGCTCTAGAATCTAGAAACTCTTTAAGACATATGTACACATAGTAATTGTCATTTAGCGTCCTATCTAAATTTATTTCCCATTGTTTTCTTTAATATTAAATTTCAATTAATATATTTATAATTAATATAACAAATATTTTATTTACAGGCGGCGGTCTTCTTATTGGATCAGTGGCTTCCTTAGTATTTTTTAAAAGACGTGTGTGGCCTGCATTTGTCGGCACTGGATTTGGCGTTGGTGTGGCTTATAGTACATGCGAAAAAAATTTAAATTCACTAAAATAAATGTTATAGCCGTCACCCTATGAATAAAAGAAGATTATTAATTTAATGTTATTTGTGAATTAATAATATTCGTCTGCAAATGGTGAAAGACACTCGTGGGATTCTGTAATAGATTAACGATTGTTTTCGTCGATCAGCTGTTCACAGCAATGAAGTATGCCCAGAAAACTTGGAAAATGAAGGCCAAACTAAGCGATTTAACAAAATCGGCACAGATGCTGCTTTAGACATGATTTCACTTTCCCTGTTGTGTGAACATTCTCTTCAAATATATATTCACAAAAATAAAAATAAATTAAATAAGTGGACAATTGGGCCGTTTTGTAAATTGATTTCCAAAATATCAATTTCAGGAAACCCTCTACTAATAACTTTCGCTGACAATGCCGTTTGCTTAAAAAATCGTTTAATCGATATTTCTGCCATCCCTAACAATATATTTGATATGTAATGTATCGTATACGTAACATCGAAAACTTCAAAATCGTCTTATCGATATTCTTACATCCCTAATAAAATAAAATTCTGGTCCAGAAAGTAAACAAAATGGATTATAAAAGAAATATGCGAAATTAAAATCTCGCGTAAAAAATTATGTTCTAGTACGTATGCCTATGCTTAAGCCGTGCTAGATTATAATCTGGACAAATATTCTTTTTTAAGAATTTAGTCAAAGCAAATGCTAATTTATGTGTTCACAAGAATGGCTGTAATGAGTATAAATATGTAGGTGTTAATCTGTATGCAAGTCGACTGGGCCCGTCTGTTCATTGGGCTAGATGAATACATTGGCAATAACGAAATGCAGCTAATGTAAAATAAGCTACGTAAGTCCAAACAGTGTTCAACAGAAGCCAACGTACGACTTCATTGCTTTTCGAGACGAAGACGAAGCATTACACAGCAAAACAAATATGCAGTATTCGAATCTTTTTTAAAGATCTTAAAACTAAGACTAAACCATTCATATGACTGATATATATTAAGCAAGTTTATAAATACTATTGATAATACTGGGATATTAAAAACTTATAATCATATATTTATTTTTTTAGGAAAACGCATCCATTATTGATGAAGTTTGCTATTTGCAAGCGGAATTAACAGCAGCACGTGCGGAGAGACTGACCCTAATTGAAAAACTGATGTCTTACGAGGGATTAGACAAAGGCTCCATTGCACAAATGCCATTGTTAAATGAAAGTCGAGATACGGCAAACAAATATGTGGGCGAGAAACAACATGCGGTTAAAAAAAGTAACAAAACTAAATTGAAGGACATTTCAAAAACATCCCAGAAAAACTCCATGTTCCCGCTGAAACTGAACAATATCCTGATACATAGTCTTGGTGAAATTATACCTACGAATCCAAATTTCCATACGGCTGAATGGATATATCCAGTTGGGTTTGTGGCAACGAGAATATATGCACATCCCAGAGATCCAAGAAAGAAATGTGTATTTACATGTAAAATTCTCAACAACGCTGGAGTTCCTCAGTTTCAATTAATTCCTGACAATGACTTGGATGGAGTGTTCTTCGGAGAAACTGCTACCGTATGCCATCAAGAACTATTAAATACGATACAGGGTTCGACAAGAGAATCTGCAAGAGTACCACTTATCGCAAAGGGAGAAGTCTTCTTCGGGTTATCAAATCCAAGGGTACAATCGCTTTTATCGCAAGACTCTAGGATTCAACAATGTGTTAAATTTAAAGGATATGTACTGGACAATACTAATGAATTAAGTGAAAACAATGATCCAACATTATCCTTTGCTGAGCTTCAAAGCAATTTAACATCTTAATTGCATTCGATTTCCTTAGTTAACTTTTTTTATATACAATAAATAAAATAGTCTGTAATTTAAAACTGATTGTTTTGCTTTAAAGAATTCATTTATTGAAACCATGTCCAGAGTTATCCTTGAGCAAGGCATTCGGCGTATAAAGAAGTACCTGTTCCGACTTTTATAGAAAACACGACTTTTTATGATGTTTACGATTTATTTTATTACTTTACAAATATGCGTTTTATTAATATACATTCTATTACATAAAATGTGCTTTTGAATTCAAATAATTTAAAAAATTTCATTGAATTACATGTAGGTGATTATAATCAAGTTTGTAAGGTGTCATCTAAATCTTCCTCCTTAACTGGTGGCTGAGCTACGACTCGTTTTAAAACCTTTGCTACCACATCACTTAATGAGTCTCTTGCTCCAGTTTCTAGAACATCGCAGGTCTTTTTGAACGTTACCTCATCAGATCTTAGTCTTAGTATGGATATTAGGGCAACTTCTGAATTGGATTTAACATAGCCATTTTTCTCTTTAGTGCCATTTACGAGGGTTGGAACTAATGTTTTCAAAACATCTAAATGTATTTGGTCAGCACTTAAATTTTTAGAAAGGTGAATACAGCTTTTTGCCACCAACTGCTTGACGTCATTGCTACTGTGGTTCATTGCTCTTGCTAGTGAGACTAGGACATTGCTGGGGGGATCTTCTTTGTTAACCATTTTGTATTCTAAGACATATGTCGCAGCTCGAACTGCGTTACATGCAATGGGTGCCTTTTCGGATAAGATATTAACTAATATGTTACCAATTATTCTATCAGTGAAATTCTCTAATAAAACTTCCTTGGGACACTCCTTCAAAGCAACAAAGAGAATAACTGTGTAGCCATGTTTAGTCAGTGGGTCATCCGAATTATCAGCTAGAATGTGGTTATTTAACAAATCGGTAACTTGTGCAGATGGCATATACTTGAGCATAGCTCCCAAACAGCCACCAACAGCATTTCGCGTGGTATCCTCCTGATGTCCAATTAAATTCAGCAGTGTTGAAAAGACTTGCTTTCTTATTGGCTCCGACATTTTGTCACCTGATGGACTGATGATGCTGCGCAGTGCATGCAACATTGTTTCCCTAACAGCTGAATCATCTGAACTCTTAATTCCATTGTGAATCTCATTGAACAGCGGATCGGCCCGAGAGTGAATTGCAACTAACTCCGATAATGCTTTGCCCGCTTTCATGCGAACGTTTCGGTTTTGATCATGCAATGCTTTCAAAAATGTTGTCTGAAGTTGTGGCAAGAATTGCTTCAATAAAACACCGACTTTGTGGAGCAGAATTGCCAATGTTTCCAAAACTGCTGCCTTTACGCCCGAGTTAAAGCGGTCTCCCAGGATGCGAATCAATGGTCCAGTAATGTGTACGACAGATGGCTGCAAAGAAGCTGCACTGGTTAAGAAAATCACTTCACCAAGTCCCTGTGCGGCGTTTTCCTTCTCTTCCGGCAGACCATTTAAGATAGCTTCTCGGAAGACGGGCAATAGCGGGGTGATTCCCTTCGGCAAGCAGAAGCCGGGCAATTCGGGCTCCTTCAAATCGCTGGCAGCAAATCGAACTGCTTGGCGGACATCAGTTACATATCCGATTTGTTGAGTTGGATTCAAGCCCTTGATGACAGCATTTAATGCCTCCCAGGCCTTCTGAATAACGCTCTTGTCGTGATCAGCCATCAATCGAAGTAGACAGCGTAAGAGTTGTGGAATATATTGTGAATAATCTCCAGGCGAGTGAATGCAGAAAGCACAAAGCAAACTGGCTGACGATTTACGAGTGCACACATTATCTGACTTTGCAGAGACCATTAGAGTGTCCATTATAGTACGGATGCCAACTTCATCCGTCACAGACAAGATGACAGTCTGGCAGTATTCCAATTCTTGATTTTCATTAGCCGTACCATGAGATTGCGACAAGGCTTCCAGCAATGCGGATAGAATTTTTGGTAGATACTTCGTTAGAGCATCGCCTGCAACAGAAACTAATATGGATAGAGCTTTTGTGTTTACGGGTTGTGCAGTCAACTGTGGTACAAGGTATGGCAATACCACGCGTGACTTTATTGACATCACTTGACGCAGTCCATCCAATGTATTCTCTGCAACCTCGGGATCCGGGTCGGAAAGTCCTTCCAGCATGAAAGGCAGAATGTCATCCAGTGCTCGGGATCCAACGGTGCTGTGCAACGATTCAAATGTCTTTGCAGCTGCTTCGCGAACTTCGGGCAGAGGATCTGCCAGAGCCTTGCGTACGGTTGGAACCAAGCTGTGCACAAATGTAAGTACCATTTCCTTTGAAGTGGACGCCATTATTTCCGATAGTCCAATACAAACACCTTGGCGCTGGTCAGCCTGCTCCGAATTCAAGCCACTTTCTAGAATTGGAATAATTTCAGGTAA